>CM046334.1:23653187-25036659 GCA_025403435.1 Artocarpus heterophyllus
AAACAACGTTAAAAAGTACTCTTTGCAAGACCGAAAGTGCTAATGAATTTATAAAACTTGTGAAAAGCGCTCTCAAACTGCTGATAAGTCTCATGCTAGTACATTAATGGCTAAATTAACCAACATGAAGTTTGATGGTTCTTATACTACGCATGAGCATGTCCTTGAAATGACAAATATAGCAGCAAAATTAAAGTCTTTAGGGATGTCAGTGGATGAGTCCTTTCTAGTATAGTTCATTCTCAACTCGCTTCCTTTTGAACAATATGGTCTGTTCCAGATGAGCTATAACAATTAAAGATAAATGAAATATTAATGAATTGACCAGTATGCTTGTTAAAGAAGAGATGAGATTGAAGAATCAGAAACCTTATTCCATTCATCTTGTGAATCAAGAGGCTGAAAAGAGCACTAAGAAGAAGCCTAAAAAGAACAAGAAGAAAGGGTTCAAGAAGGAGTTGCATAACCTAAATGAGTCAACTCAAATCCATAAGAAGGAACACAATATTAAGTGTTATTTTTGTAACAAATTTGAGCACTTAAAGAAAGACTGTCAGAAACGTAAAGCTTGGTTCGAAAAGAAAGGTAAGCTTTGTGCTTTAGTTTATTTTGAATCAAATTTAACTGAAATTCCTTATAATACTTGGTGGATTGATTCAAGTTCAACTGCTCACATTTCTAATACGATGCAGGGATTCCTTACGATCCAAACCATAAGTGTAAATGAAAGTTTTATTTACATGGGGAATCAAAATAAAGCTTTAGTGGAAGGAATTGGCACTTATCGCTTAATATTAAATACTAAATATTATCTTGATTTATATCAAACTCTTTATGTACCTATATTTTATTACAATTTAGTTTTTTTATCAAAACTTGTTGTACCATAATTTTATTGTAAGTTTGGGTTTGGATCTTTTGGTTTATATAACAATAATAGTCTTATTGGTTCTAGAATCCTTTATGATGGTTTATATAAGTTAAAGCTTGATAATCTTTTTGCTGAAACTTTGTTAACCATACATCAGAGTATTGGAACTAAAAGGAGTTTAGTTAATGAAAGTTTTGCTACTTGTGGCATAAACGCTTGGGTCATATATCCAAGGAAAGAATAGAGAGATTAGTAAAAAATGAAATTCTTTCAAATTTAGATTTTATTGATCTCGATGTGCGGATTGATTGCATTAAAGGAAAGCAAACCAAACACACTAAGAAAGGGGCTGCAAGAAGTACACAGCTTCTTGAACTCATACACACCGACATATGTGAACCTTTTGATACTCCATCCTTCAGTGGAGAAATGTATTTTATCACTTTTATAGATGATTTTTCACGTTATGGTTATCTTTAGCTATTGCATGAAAAATCTCATTCTGTTGGAGCCCTTAAGGTATTTGTTAATGAGGTTGAGAGTTATTAAATAAAAAGGTGAAAATTGTAAGGTCAGATAGAGGTGGTAAATACTATGGAAAGCATGATGAGTTAGAACAATGTCTAGATCCTTTTGCTAAATTCCTAAAAAAGTGAGGCATATATGCACAATACACTATGCTAGGTATACCACAACAAAATGGTGGAGTAGAAAGGCATAATTGTACATTAATGGATATGGTTAGAAGCATGTTAAGTTATTCGTCTTTACCCTTATATTTGTGGATGCATGCATTAAAGACCACCATATATATACTAAACAAGGTTTCTAGTAAGGCAGTCCTGAAAACTCCTTTTCGAGATGTGGACGGGAAGGAAACCTAGTTTAAGGCACCTGCATGTTTGGGGTTGCCTGGCGGAAGTGAAAATTTACAATCCACATGAAAAGAAATTAGATTTTAAGACGACTAATGGTTATTTTATTGGTTATTCTAAAAAATCTAAAGCGTATAAATTTTATTGTCCTAACCATAGTACGAGAATAGTAAAATCTAGAAATGCAAGCTTCATCGAGAATAGTAAAATTAGTGGGAGTGGAGAACCACGTAATGTGGCTATTGAAGAAGTCAGGGTAGAACTATCTTTACTTGCAACTTTTAAGATTGTTCCTAACATTGTTGTACGGCCTAACAATGTTCAAGAATAACAAGTGAATGACCAACCACTTTACAATGAAGTTGTACTCGAGGAACCTATGGTAGTTGAACCATAAGAAGTAGCATTAAGAAGATCTTAAAGAGAAAGGCGATCTACTATTCCAAATGATTATGTGGTTTATCTACAAGAGTCAGAAATTGACTTGGAAATCGATAATGATCCGATTTTGGATCCAGTTTCATTTTCACAAGCCATGGAAAGTATTGAATTTGACAACTGGCTTAATGCTATAAAAGATCAATTAAAATCTATGACTGAAAATCAAGTTTGGAACCTTGTTGAATTGCCTAAAGGTTGTAAGAGAGTCAAGTGTAAATGGGTTTTTAAGACCAAGTGCGACTCTGCAGGCAATATTGAACGATACAAGGCTAGACTTGTTGCCAAAGGTTTTACTTAGAAAGAAGGCATTGACTACAAAGAGACTTTTTCATTGGTTTCTAAGAAAGATTCACTCAGAATTATTATGGCATTGGTGGCTCATTTTGATTTAGAGTTACACCAAATGGATGTAAAAACTACCTTTCTCAATAGAAATTCATAGGAAGAAGTCTATATGAACCAACCTAAAGGCTTTTCAAGCAAAGGAAAGGAACACATGGTATGTAAATTGAAGAAGTCAATATATGGACTTAAACACGCTTCCTGACAATGGTATCTTAAGTTTAACGATATCATTACTCCGTTTGGATTTAAAGAGAACATTGTTGATTGGTGTATATATATAAAGGTTAGTGGGAGCAAGTTTATTTTTTTAATCCTATATGTTGATGATATTTTGCTTGCTACTAACGATCTTTGTTTATTACATGAAACTAAGAAATTCCTCTCTAAGAACTTTGAAATGAATGACATGGGTGAGGCAACTTATGTGACAAGAATTAAAATATTCCATGATAAATCACAAGGATTATTGGGGTTGTCTCAAAAAGGCTATATTAACAAAGTTTTAAAGAAATTTAAGATAGATAAATGCTCCACATGTATAGTTCCAATTCAAAAGGGGGACAAATTTAATCATATGCAATGTCCAAATAATGAATTGGAATAAGCACAAATGAAAAACATTCCTTATGCATCTGTTGTTGGTAGTTTGTTGTATGCTCAAACCTGCACCAAACTCGACATTAGTTTTGCTATTGGGATGTTGGAAAGATATCAAAGTAATCCAAGAATAAATCATTGGAAAGCTGCAAAAAAAGTTCTCAGGTATTTGCAAGGAAAAAAGAACCATATGCTCACTTATAGAAGAAGTGATCATCTTGAAGTAATCCCTTTCTCAGATTCAGGCTTCATCGGATGTGCTGACACTAGAAAATCTACATTTCATTATATGTTCCTTTTGGTCAAACGAGCAATTTCATGGAAGGGTACGAAGCAACCCGTCATTACTGCTTCCACTATAGAGGCCAAGTTCCTGGCATGTTTTAAGGCCACAAGTCATGGTTTATGGTTGTGGAATTTATTTCAGGGCTTGGAGTTGTCGACAATATAGCCAAACTGCTGAAAATTTATCGTGATAATGTCGCAGCAGTCTTCTTTGTCAAGAATGACAAGTATTTTGATGGTGCGAAACATATGAATATTAAGCACTTAGTTGTTAAGCAAGAAGTTTGGGAACGTAAAGTGTCAATTGAACAAATTAGCATCAATCTTATGATTGTAGATTCTTTAACAGAAGGATTATCACCAAAAAAATATATATGTATTGAACATGTTGAACATATGGGTATTACTAGACGCCACTAGTAAAGTAATTATAGCTAGTAAAGTAACCTCTTCTTTTACCTATTGGCTGGAAGTAGCACATACATGTATTCATACATGCGTTCAGCCTCACGAGCTCTTCGTTGTCCAACGGAATCTCTCTCTCTAAAATCTTGAGATGCCTTTTGTTTTTGCCAAAACTAAACTAAAAGACACACAACACCAAACACCTTTAACAACCAAACTCCAAATCCCTCTCCCTCTCTCTCTTAATCACTCTTTTACTATTTGCATCACAAGCTGTACTGTCACACACCTCGCACTCCGGATACAATTCAATTCAATTCAATTTCCATTCTGAGCCCCACGATTCTCGCTTTGCTTTCCACGGTAAGTTACGATTTTTGTTTGCGAATCGGAAATTCCTTTAGTTTGATCAGGTTTTTTTTTTTGGTTATTAGATCTGCTGAATTGTACTCGTCTCTGAGGTTTTCGGAATCAATCCAATCGTGATTCGGATCTGATTTCCAATTTCATAATGTGATTGATGTGGAATCTGAATGGATTTGATTTGTTTCTGTTGAAGAACATATTTTGTGTTAGTTTGTTTCTCATAGCGGATTTTTGTCTTTGCTGGGGCCAGGCAAATATTCACGAAATTATAAATTGTTTTTGTGGTCAATATTTCATCGAATATATTTTGTATGTTAAGTATGGATCTATGATCATGATGATTTGTATTATTATTGTTGTTGTTATTGTTGAAAATGCCTATGTATTTTGATGTGTAAATAATAATTAAGGGCCCGTTTGGTTCGAGTATTTGAATGAAGATTTAAATTTTTGTGAGAGAAAATACTCTAGCAAAATAATTCGAACCGTGACTCGAGTATCGAAACAAACGGGCCCTAATTATCATGATGAAACTTGTTCGTTGGCTGTTTTGATATAATTAGTATTATTTATTTATTTATTATCGATAAATAATCAAACTTGTCCTTTCCTAAACGTGGACTGAGTAGTTGCAACATAATCCTAGCATGTCCCCCATAATAGGAAGAACAATATGTGCCCTAAGCTGAGTAGTTAACCTATACTAATTCAGTATGTACTGATCCACATTTTGGTACATTGATCTAGCTATGACTATCTGAATACTCAATTCAGTTTTAGAGTATTAGAAAAACGGAATATGCAGCCTTATCCTGTGATTCAGCGGCAGGATGCTAATTTTTAGTGCCAATTGTTCTTTTCTGCTTGAAGATTGTATATATTGTTTGATTTGGCATCCGGTTTCAGACTTCAGATATGAAAGTTTTGTAGTCTTCATTTATTGCCTTCATATTTATTTATTTATTTTCAGAGTAGTTTGTTGCCAAACGTAGCGGAGGACTTATTGGACTTTGTATGGACGTGAGTGGTTTTCTTTATGGAGGCTGAGAAATAAATCGATAGTGGTCAATTGTGAAGAATATAAGCAAATGGCTCCAACTAGCAAAGCTGATAAGAAGGCAGCAGTAGATGCGGCCGCATGGATGTTCAATGTTGTCACTTCTGTTGGCATAATAATTGTCAACAAAGCTCTAATGGCTACTTATGGCTTCAGTTTTGGTAAATTTTGTTTAACATTTATCTTGGTCTTCTTTGACTGTTATGCTATTTCACCTTTTAGTCTGCCTCTAAAATTGGGGACATTGTTCTAGCTGATTTTATTGGAGAAACGATATTTGAGTTGAGATTAGATGTTGAACTTGTGAGAATCCATGTTTATGTGTTTGGGGTTTCCTGAATTTGACTAATGGTTGTATTTGTATTCTTGAATAAAAAGCAATAGGTTTTATGATTTTTTTTCCTTGAAGAAGGCATTCACTTTTTTTTTTCTTTTTTCTTTTTTCTTTTCCAAGTATTATTATGCAAGAAGATGTTCTGTTTTATCCTCTCTTTTTTTCTTTTTCTTTTTTTTTTTTTTGGTTGGTTTAAGCTTTCTTGAGGACTGTTTGTGCTCTTTCCTTGTTTTGATTTTCATTATCAATTAATGGAAGAAGGCGTTTCATCTTGCCATTGTCTTTTATTATTGGGGATCGACATAAGTGGTTTCTTCTTTGTACTATCTGTGTGTGTGTTTTCCTCCAGCTCCCTTTGCTTCCATATGTGGCTCTGTAATTATTTTTTCTTCTCGGTTCTTTCTTGAAGTTAAAAATTTGCTAAGCTTTTGCACGCTTTCTTCCATTTACTATTACCAGAAAATGTCAAGAACTGGAACATAGTTATTGCTGCTCATTTTTTTACTAGTTTATGAATAGCGGCAATTGTCTTCTTTTTGTTTTTTTCTTTAAATTACACAAAGAAATCCCAATTTATGTCATACGCTTCTATAGAGTGTTTTTCCCCCAAATTCCTAGATTGGAATGGTATGTAGTTTCCTTCCAACTCAATCTGCTAAAAACATCTCATGCTTGAAAAAGTTCTCTAGAAGTTCTACATTTTGGTTTTGCAACAAAGATTATAGGTACATTATAAAATCGTGATATTGCTTTCGAGACCTGTTGTCAGCTACAAAAGGCACTGCTGAAATTAAGTCATTACTTTGCATGATATCCTGATTATTGAAAACTAGCTTCTAGCTAATAATTTTAACTGGAAAAGCAGTGGATTGATGGGTAAGGCATGTAGTTGACCTTTAAATAATTGGTAGATAGAGATGCTCATGGAGCATGATCTTTTCTAGTGACCTCTTACTACATAATCTATACTTTAGAGTTTATTCAGGATGCATTTCAGAAACGTATATGCTCATAAGCTTTCTGTGTTCATTTCATTGGGTTACTAAATAATTAAGTATTCTCCTTTTGTAACAGCTACGACATTAACCGGTATGCATTTCGCTACCACAACTCTAATGACGGTTATCCTAAGATGGTTAGGATATATCCAACCATCTCATCTACCCTTCCCAGAGCTTCTGAAATTTGTTCTCTTTGCTAACTTCTCAATCGTTGGAATGAACGTTAGTCTAATGTGGAACTCTGTGGGATTCTATCAGGTATATTTTAACTTTAATCAATTGGGTTTTAGCTATTAATTAGTTGTATAGAGGGTGTTACAATTTCTTTCACTAAAATCTGGCAGATTGCAAAGCTGAGTATGATTCCTGTATCCTGTTTATTGGAAGTTGTTCTTGACAAAATCCGTTACTCAAGAGACACAAAACTAAGCATAGCAGTTGTTCTCTTGGGTGTTGGTGTCTGCACTGTCACTGATGTGAGTGTTAACACCAGAGGCTTCATTGCTGCCTTTATTGCTGTTTGGAGTACTTCACTACAACAGTATGTAAGTTGTCATTCCTTAACGTATTCTACTTCTGCTCACCAACATAGTTCAGACACAGTCGTTCACAGTTCACTTATCTTTTTCATTTCTTTTTTTTTCTTTTTATAAGAAACAGCTTTTCACTGATAATAAAATCAATTACAAAGGAAACAAGGACAAGAAGTTCTCGAAATGAAAAGAATAAACACTACAAGGACAAGAAGTTCTCGAAATGAAAAGGATAAACACTAAGGAAGGGGATGAAAGAAAAACAAAATAAAATACTAAAACTGCCAAAGTCATAAAGTCAACCCCCCATGACTATTGTGATTTGTGGGTGATGTTTTGGCTACAGTCAACTGCTAAAACTGTGAAGTTCAGTTATTCTTGAGCACAGAGAGAAAGAGTGAGTAACGTTTTGGCTGAATTGGCTAGTGTGGACATAAATGGTTGATGAAGGTTTTGCACATCGTTTTTAAGCTTTTTGTCTTTTTTGGCCGATTCAGCTGGAACACGTGTAACTTCTATATATGAGCACACCTTATGTATTTACAGAATGATGGTATGTAATATCAGTTCCTGCTAATTAGAGACATTTTAATTTACTGGTGCTGCATGCTGATTGGCTTGTAAAGTAGTTACGTGAAACCTATCTAGAGAGTTCTCTAAAGCTCTATAATTTCTCTCAATCCTGCTCACATTCTCATCGTGGCATACTTATTGTGTTTTTCTATCTTATTCTTGTTTTCAGTATGTGCACTTCCTCCAACGGAAGTATTCACTTGGTTCTTTTAACCTCTTGGGACATACCGCGCCGGCCCAGGCTGCATCACTTTTGATACTAGGCCCCTTTCTAGACTATTGGTTAACGAACAAAAGAGTTGATGCATTCAACTATAACGTAGCCTCTCTGGTAAGTATTAAATCAATTTAAATCTTTTTTTTTTCAAGTGCCAATATTTATAGATACAACGAGCTTCAATCTTCACAGGTAAGCGGTAAAATAATTCAAAACCTTAATCACAAAGTTGCTGCCTCCTAAGAATTACTAGCATTCATGCATTGGTTCAAGTAAAGCATATAGGGATGATAATGAATTAATTACAATCTCCTTATGCTTTTCAGCTACAGATGCATCTATACATATAGCAATAATGTCATTATTTTTTTTACATACTCTTGCAAGAGTTTGGTCTTGGATACTCATTTGTTTGATTTACGTGGATATCTCTGAGTACATCATGTATTTTTTGATAATATAAAGTTCTTATGCAGAACTCCAGTGTTTTTTTATTTTCTTTTTGTTTGTTTGTTTTTTTTTTTGTGTTTTTTTAATAGAAGGTGAAGTGCGATGAAAAAGATACTGACACCTTTACTGATGTAAATTGTTGATCATTTTTCATTTTTTGTTTACCTCTGCCATTGTCGCATCAGTGGAATTGCCTGTTTATAGAATGCAGTTGCCTCATCCATGAGGGGATTTATTTTAGGAAATAAACATTCAGAACTTGAAAAAGAAAAAATTCTCAGATCTTTTAATTTCTCACTTTTTTCTCGTCTACAATTTTGGGTGCATTTTTTCTTATATGTTCCGCTTTTTGGTCTTTTGCCTTTTCTTGTGGCTACAACTGGAATTTCGAAATACTGAAACGATTATGAGATCTTTCATCAACCGAAACCACAACTGTGCATTTTTGTGTCTGCAGATGTTCATATTTCTGTCGTGTACTATTGCTGTGGGAACCAACCTCAGCCAGTTCATCTGCATTGGCAGATTCACTGCTGTATCTTTCCAAGTACTTGGCCATATGAAGACAATCCTTGTGTTGATCATGGGGTTCTTCTTCTTTGGGAAAGAAGGTCTAAATCTACAAGTCGTTTTTGGCATGATCATTGCGGTAGTTGGGATGATTTGGTATGGCAATGCCTCTTCTAAGCCTGGCGGAAAAGAGCGCAGGAGTCTCTCTCTTCCTACAAGCAGACAACAAAAACATGGCGAATCTGCTGAACTCGACGGGAAAGTCTAAAAGAGTGCATCTAGGATAAACATAATGGTCACGGATTTCAGGAGTTTTTTTTACACCATTCAAGGTTAGAAAACTACGATTAGTAAACATTTATTTGATCCGTGATTTGTAATTTCTATATTTGTCACGGTATTCAATCCCTTCAGGGGAATGGATGCTTTAGGATAGGAGAAAATTCCATTGAATTTTTAACATTTTTTTCTTGCCTTGTGATCATAATTTTTTTTTTTTTTTGATAGAATGATTATAATTATAGTAATATTATTTTTCCAGCTTTTTGCGTTTTCCTGAACTCTTGTCTGGCATTTAAGTCTAGCCGTTTGGGTATTATTAGTAACTACAATTATACCTAGAAGTAGCTATACACTTGGATTTTATTTTCATTTAAGACTTATTTTCAAATTGTTATGTTTCTAATGATTACATTTTCAAAGGTTAACTATTTTTAATAAAATTATATTTTAATAACAATTGATAATGTAACGTGATAAGAATTTAAACTCATTAATTATCATAAAATTTTTGTCAACTTTATTATTATAATAATTGTTAGATTTATATCAACTGACAAAACATAAAATATAAAAACATTAAATTTTAAAAAAAGATTTTAAGTTTTAAGGCTTATTAAATATAAAAATGTTTTTAAAATATTTTCTTAAGAAGAAAAATATATTTCAAAAACAGATTCGGTCTTATTAAGGATATTTTTGTATTATCTACATGTTTTTTTATCTAAAAAGCTTAGGAAGGATAAAATTGAAATAATTTTTGAAATTGAAGTTTCTTAAAATAGAGAAATAAACTGAGAAATAATTAAAACTAGAAAGTATTGTTATATAATTAACTCTATGATAATAATTTAATTGTGTCTTATTAGGAAGGTTTTTTTTTCATGGAATTCTCTTATTTTATTTACTTTTTACTAAGACGGTTAAGTTGATCTGTCTTTTAGAGAAGATTGACTTCTCTCAAGAAAATACTTTTTTATCCCCCTTTTCCCTCCAATATCGAACAGGAAAAATGTAAAGGAAAAAAAAAAGTAAGTTCATTAGTGGTTTAGTTAGGACAAATTTAATCAGGTTGAAATTCCCTAAGAACTATAACCCTTGTATAATCTATTTCTCTCTAAAAAAGTGTCTCTTGAACTTCAAAACATAATATATGTTCTTTTTTATCTATAAAAAATTAACAAAAAGCACTTTTTTAGAATTTTTAATAAAAATTGGTACATAATAAAGGAATATTTTGTAAACTGTATCATGTATAAGACTAATTTGAGCTCAAAAGATTTAATTTAAAAATTTTAATTGCTAAAATAATAAACTTTTCATGAACCTAAACCCAGGTGATAATGTGGCGGTTTAATTAAAACAAATTAAAAATGTTTAACTAAACTCGCCAATTATTTTATTAATAATTTAAGAAAATCATTTTAGGTAATTTATGAAAATGGAGTAAATTTGAAGTTTTTTAAAACATTACCAATCTTTAAAATTTAACAAGTAAAATTCCTTAAATAAGTTTAGAAAATAAAATTAATTAGGGTTTTAAAGTCCATCGAGAAACAGTTGGGGCCTCACTGAAGCTCACACAGTGCACACATAGTACAAATATACAAAATTAACACAAACCACATTCTATCAGAAAATAATCTAAAGTCTTTATAATGAATGTCCCATTATTACATGTCTTGGTAATAAAAACAAATAAACTAAACAACTTATGGTCTGCGTGAGAACAATAGCAACATCCTACTTGGTAGTGCACTACGAATCGCCTAAAGGAGGGGGAGATTTAAACAAAATAGTAAAATCGTAAGCAAAACGCTCAATTGTACTTGGGTTTAAAAATCATCATTTATAAAATAAAATAAAATAAATAATGATAAATGAATTTAAACACACTTTCGAAGATATAATAAATAAATTAATCAAATTCATACTTACAGGTCATCTTCTCGGGATTATCTCGAATCACACACCAATAGTCATGATAGATGAATAATCAGGCTTATATTTACCGTTCGTCCTTTGTGATTATCGCAAGTCATTTATCATGTGCAAGCCTACTAGATCACCACTGTAGTGGCCTAATTGGATCGCTCCCTACACGACTTGATCTCTGCGTGTGGCATCATGTACTTATATATCATTTCGAATGGGGGTTCTATGTCCATTCGGTGTCCATTATCATTTAATCACATAATTCTCTAGGTATTCTTTTACCAGGTTATCATTTTACATTTATTAAGATTCATTCATTATCATAATTCATTTTCATCATTCATTATCATGATTTATTACCATCATATACAATATCTGTTGGAAATAAATAAAAGCAAGCAAGTTGTTTTCTGAAAACATTTCGAAAGGTACATAATGGCCAAAACTCATTTTTAAAATCATGGCTATTGAAAAGAAGGGTCTAGAATCCTACCTCGTTTCCTAGCATCATTCATGCCTACATCGTGAATGTCCCTTCCACTAAATGTTAGCTCCTCGGAATTGCAAGCAATCTTAGATGTAGACTAAATACATTAATCTTTAAACGTCGACATATATCATTACTACGCTATTCATGGTTCCTTAGTGTGCCTTTAGACTCAAAATAATCGTGTACAAAATCTTCATGTCATCAGCATTTTTTTGAACACAAAATCATATTTTTTAAAAACATTTCTAAATCATAAAATGATAAAAAACAATAGGCAAAACTGTCATTTCGGGCTGTTAGGTCGGCCTACCGACCATCTGAGTGCGGCTTGTCAAACCTATTAAGTTCGGCTTGTTGACCAAAAAGTCTGGCCTGCTGAACTCATGTAGTGGTCGATCGCACTATACTACACGCGTTAGACCAAGTGTTCGTGGTGTCCCGATTGACTGCGTAATATAGTACATGGTCAACCGTGTATTCACGAGTAGTATGCTATGTTTTCGAGCATCCAAGTTTCAAACCGAGCTTAATTCAATCCAAACAAGTTGTAATGCATTCTAAACATGCTAAAATGATCCCTACACATGATATGAGACATATAAGCTCAATTTCATCTACATGTAATATTATTCATCACTTTTCACACATTTTTGCATAAAATTCTAAAAACAAACAAAAATTGTAAAAACTAATTTTAATCTGGTGTTAATCCAGATAAAACATGAATTCAAGTTTGAAATAGTTTTACAATCACAGATTACACATGATTCATGCTCATTGAGTCTCAGCTTATCACATGCAAGGTAAAATTTCACTCAAATATGATCAAAATAAACATTCTCTAGCTGGCCATAAAAGTTAGACTCATGAACACAAATTTTGATTGCAAAATTAGAGTTTAAAGTCTCAAATCATGAGTTTAGAGTTGTAAAAGCATGGTTAACCTCAAGTTGGACGTTTTAGGTAAGCTTTGATGGCTCCATAATGGTGCTTCTATACCTCCATTCAAGCTTAAAACTAAGCTTCATGTCTGTGGGTTCTTTGAGTTTTGGAACAAAGTGAGTGTGGGTATGTATCTGAGAGTTTTTTGGTAGCACAAGGAGAGAGAGCATGAAGAAAAATGACGTGACGGTTGAGGGAAAGAATGAGAATGTAGCCTAATCAATTTGGTGCATCTGGTATCCTTAAAACAGACGTTGTTTCAAGTGAAAACTGTGTTCAGTACATAGTTTAGTGTGTCTAGTTTCAAGGTTGTTTTCAGGCATTTGTCTAGGTGAATGAAAGAATGAGACATTTTTTTGTGAATAAATAATTTCTCATTGTTGCAAATGATACAAAATATCAAATTTTGTTAAAATAAATTTAATAAATGGGAAAAATTAAGGCAAATCAACAAAATGGTTAAAATGCAATTAAATGAGAAAATGACACAAATTAGTTAATTTTAAGATAAACTTGTAATTAGGTATACTAATTACCAATTTAATATACTAATTATCATTAATTAAACCTGGACATTTCAACTCTCCTTCCCTTAAGGAATTTCGTCCTTGAAATTAAAGCTTGTCTCAATAGTAGAACAAATGCGGATACCGTCCTCGCAGTCGATTCAAATTCCAATGTCGAGCCTTATCTGTCACAACCTACGGGCGGCAATGAAGATAAATTGAAGTAAATTAAGTTAAATAAGATCAATCATACTAAACAACTAATTAAACAAAATGATTAAATAATTAAAATGTTTAGCCGAAACTACGCTCATCAATAATCACTGTCACGTGGATGCTGGCCACGAGGTGGATGGATTGTTAATTTACAATTAATGATACTGCACTAATTACCTCATTATTCTTAGAATAAATAGTACTATGAGACTAATATGGACGTCGACACCATGGTGCTGCCACAAAACTTTCCTTAGTGATATATCACGATGTTTTCATATATTGTACTCTCTTTCAGTCGGTCTTGTATCACGGTAATCATCTTATCATTTCATGGTTCTCTTTTGGACCAGTGAGGATCTTATCCCCTTGTTCTAACTAACTAATTGGTGAGCGACACAATCTTCCATAAAGTGCCTCAAATGGTGACATACCAATGCTTGCTTCATAAATACAATTGTATGCAAATTCAAACATATGTAAGCGCTTTCGCAAATTTTTGCCAAAAAATCCAAAATATAGACACACAACATTTCCTCAAGAATCTGTATAGCTTGTTTAGAATGACCATTAATTTGAAGATGAAAAGGTGGTGCTGAAGTTCAACTCCGTACCAAATACTTCTTGGAAACTTTTACAATACTTATCATTAAATTGGATATCTCTATCAAAAGTGATGGATAACAAAACCCTTATTGTTGAGATACAATTCTCCTAGGACTTTCCTCAAGTGCATCAATCGAAATGGTATAAATGCACTGATTTTTTCATCCTATCCATAACGACCCAAATAGAATCTTGCTTTTATTTTGTCCTTTCTAGTGTTCGGCTTTCACTTGACTACATGTCATACACTTAGCAACATAATTCCAAAACATCTTTCTTCATGCCTCTTGATGAATTCTTGTCTCTATTCAAATCACAATATATCTTTGCACTTTTGAGACCTGTGTACTCCATCCAATATGACCTTTGTTACTTATCCTATTACAGGTATAGCCAAACATTCCATGAAATACAAAGATCCATTTGTATGTACATTCTACTTATCAAACTATTCCCCGTTCTGAATCTGTGTCCATTTTCCTTGAAGATGCTAATCTCACCACTGATCCTATTTCACTGGCTGAACAAGTGTTGGAACGGATACCAAGTTGTAAACCAAAGTCTATCTACAACCCTTATAGCTCGTCATCTGTATCTACTAACCATGACATTTCTTCTCCAATCTTCTAATGATACCAAATCTATCACGATATTAACTTTTTCGGGATGATACTACAATGCAAAATCATAATCTTCCATGAATTTTATCCATTTTTGCTGCTTCAAATGTGAATCCCTTTGAGTGAGTAGATAATTCAAACTTTTATGGTCTGTGAAAATCTGAAATATTTCTCCATATAAGTAACACCTTTAAATTTTAGTACATGAATAACAGCTACAAGTTCCAAGTCCTGAGTGGACTAATTTCTGTTCGTGCGGCTTCTATCGTCGTGATCCATAGGCTACAATCCATCCATGTTGCATCAGCACACATCTAAGTCTACATCTGGATGCATCAGTATACACTTCATATGACTCATCACTATTCGGTATAATCAACATTGGGTCGGTGTTCTACCGGGTTTTCAATTCTTAAAAACCTGCTCATGTTCAGCGTTCCATTCAAACTGAACATCCTTCTTAGTCAACTACATCAATGATGCTGCCATTCTTAAGAAATCTTATGCAAACCTCCTGTAATATCCTATGAGTCCTAGAAAACTACAAATTTCAGCCACATTTTTCAGTCATCCCCATTGCACCACCATCTCTATCTTAGAAAGATTCACTAAAATACCTTGATTAGAGAAAACTTGTCCCAGAAACTTAATTCCTATTAACCAAAATTTTCACTTTTCCTTCTTAGCATATAGTTGATACTCTCGGAGAGTCCGCAGAACAACTCTCAAATGTCGTTCATGATTTTCCCGTCCTAGAACAAATTAGTATGTCATCAATGAACACAATCACAAGCTGATCTAAGTGAGGCCGAAAGATCCGATTCATTAAGTCCATAAAAACTATCAGATTATTTATCAATTTGAATGACATTACTAAGAATTCAAAGTCTATACCGAGTGTTGAATGCCATCATAAGGATATATTCTTCCTTTACTCTAAGTTGATGACACCCTGTGTGCGAATCTATCCTCGAGAAGTACCAAGAACCTCCTAACTAATCAAACAATTCATCGATCCTAGGCTATGGGTACTTGTTCTTCACTGTAACCTGATTCAATTACTAGTAGTCAATTCCCAACAAGAGAGTCCCATCGTGTTTCTTAGCAAACTGAGCTGATGCATCCTATAGTGACGTACTATTCTATGTATATCCTTATCTGCAAGCGTTTATAGTTGTTTTCTAAAGTTTTTCATTTCTACCAGTGCTATTCGATACGGTGCAGAGGAGATCAAAATAATTCTAGGAGGTCACTCAATACCGAACTCAATCTCACGATGTGGTGGTGATACAGGGAAATTCATCGGGAAGACATCCTTAAATTTGTGTATGGTGGAATTCATACTGATCACACTTGAGTCTTTTTCTAGAGTTAAAAGAAATGCATAACAAGCTAAGTTGATTACACAGGTACTGGTATGGTGGAATTTACCTAAACATGATTTAAGTAATTGATCATCTGATCATAACTACCTAGGCAGGTGATCAACATTTCCTTTTTGGTCATCCAGGTTACCTTTCTAAAGTGACAATAAATTACAATATTGTACTTAGGCAGCCAATTTGTTCCTAGGATTACATCTTAAGTACTCATTGGGATTTTAATCAAATCACTTCTCAAGTCTTAGCCACCCCTAATCATTATTTTACCAAATTTACACACAATATTCACATACACTCACCTTCAAGGTGAAGTAATAATCATACTAAACCCTTCTTTTTCTAACCCCAAGACATTTACAAATGAATTTGTAATGAGAGAATTTGTGGCTCCAATATTTAAAAAAACATGAGTCAAGAATTGAGAAATAAGGATCATATTGTAAAGTACTACCTGGCAAAAGTAGCAATGAAAATTATAACGGTTGTTTCATTCACTATCAGAAGAGCTATTACTTCCATCGTTAACATCGCCAGGCTAGTTCCATGACTAAATTGGACGGTTGTTGTTGGCCCTCCTATTGTTTCTTTGGGGTTCACCGATGATCTTTATTGTTGGAAAAATAGTACGCAACAGAATTTTAAAAATTTTATATAAGAGTATTTTTCAAAACACAAGTTTGACATGCTATATGCATAAATTAACCAGATCTTGCTAACCTTTGTGTGCTGAAAAGCTCCTGCAATCAGTGAAGAGAAGTAACATTCTAGAAGAGCCTCAACCAACTGGTCTTATTTGCTATTCTCTATCCACGATCAGAGTGAGCGTAAGTTCACATGTACAGCTCTTCCTCTAGGTGACTCTCCTTCCAACCAATTGAGAGAACCCAAAGCTAGTGTTCGTGATTTGTGAACAAGAGGTCATAGGGAGTTTTAGATTCTCACCTGCAAAGTATCTCTCTTAATCTCTCAATTAATTTGAATAACTTATGTGACTTACTCCCTATTTATAGAGGTTGGGACTAGGGTCAGTCCTTATCAGATTATGTCTCAAAAATTTGAATTAGAATCAAATTCAGATCAATATTTGATAAAATCTGCGTGAAAATACGTAATCTTATCCTCTGCACATCGACAGGCTTAACTGCCTAATCGGTAGGCCAAAACAATGAAAACCAACAGACAAAACTAACATTTTGAGCTGTTAGGTTGGTTAGTCGACCATCTAAGTTTGGCAAGCTGAACCTATTAAGTTCGGCTGCCGACCATACGAGTCTGACCTGCCAAACTCATGCAGTCTAGTCAACCGCACTATATTACACACGGTCGACTACATGTACGTGGTGTCCTGGTTGACCGTGTTACATCATACTTGCTCGACCATGTATTCGCGAGCAACATGCTTTGTTTTTCGAGCACCCAAGTCTTAAACTGAGCCTAATTCAATCCAAACCACTGATAATGCATTCTAAACATGCTCAAATGATCCATACACATGATATGAGACATATAAGCACAATTTCTTCTACATGCAATATTTTTCATCACTTTTCACACATTTTTTCATAAAATTAAGAAAATGAACAAAATTGTAAAAACTAATTTTGATTGGTTTTAATCCAGATAAAACATGAATTTAAGTTTGAAATTGTTTTACAATAATAGATTATACATGATTCATGTTCATTGAGTCTTAGCTCATCACATGCAAGGTAAAATTTCACTCAAATATGATTAAAATAAACATTCTCTAGCTGGCCATAAAATTTAGATTCATGAACACGAACTTTGGTTGCAAAATCAAAGTTAAAGTCTCAAATCACGAGTTTAAATTTGTCAAAGTATGGCTAACCTCAAGTTGGACATTTTAGGTAAGTTTTGATGACTCTAGAATGGTGTTTCTGTGCCTCTGTTCAAGCTAAAAACTAAGCTTCTTGCCTGTGGATTCTCTGAGTTTTGGAACAATGGAAGTGTGGGTATGTATCTGAGAGTTTTTTGGTAGCACAAGGAGAAAGAGAATAAAGAAAATTGATGTGAAGGTTGAGGCAAAGCATGAAAATGTAGCATGATTAATTTGGTGCATTTGGTATCCTCAATACAGATGTTGTTTCATGTAAAAACTATGTTCAGTACACAGTTTAATGTGTCTAGTTTCAAGGTTGTTTTTAGGCATTTGTCTAGGTGAATGAGAAAATGGGACTTTTTGCTCATTTGGCAATTTGTTTTGAACAAATAATTTCTTATTTTTGCAAATATTACAAAATACCTAACTTTGTTAAAATTAAATTAATAGATAGTAAAAAATTAAGACAAATTAGCAAAATGATTCAAATGCAATTAAATGAGGAAATGACACAAATTAGTTCATTTTAAGATAAACTTGTTATTAGGCACACTAATTACTAGCATACTAATTATCATTAATTAAATCTGGACATTATAAAACTAAACCTTAAAAATAAAAAAAAAAAGTAAAAATCTCCTTTCACTTTCATGTGACAACATCAAGGCAAGCTAACATTGTAATGATTCACTAAAATATTCAACAATCCTCATTATATTTGTGATATTATGCCGTTTATGCTAAAAAATTATAATTTAAGGAGTTTGTTGTTAATATTTTATAGTTCGGGAGCCCCAATGTTACATTTTGAAGTTTGAGGGTATAGTGTTACAAGGGTTATAGTTGAGGAGGAATTTTTGTAATTAATCCAACTTTAAAATAGAAGACGAGCAATTATTTGGTTGCAATTTTCAAAAGGTTTTTTGCACTGTTACCCTATAAACTTATAACACATATGTATTTGTCCACTGAACTTTTAAATTTGGCAAGTTGCATCCTAGACTTATAGATTTGTAGTTAATGATCTTTTATTGATAACGATGTTTTTTTTTGACAAAAATTTACATGTGATTTTTTCATAAGCAATTAATAAGAACATGAAATTTTTTTTGTAATGAATGTCAACCCAAATTTGTATTTAAAAAAATAGTCAATTTAAAATTTTCTATTTTGTTAATACTTAATGAAAGGTATTAATCACAGTAATGTGATGCCTGGTATTGTCACATACTTGTTGGCTAGTGCATTGTATGATTTCATGACATTAATTACATTGCATAATGTTTCTTAATCATTTGAAATATGTTTGATCATGTTAATGGTGTATATTGTGTTTAAAAGTGCATTTTGTGCAATTTGTATTGACTATATAGCTAAGTGGCTTGGGATTTCTTGAGCACAAATCCGGTATGGGAAAAGTTGGAAGCATAGTGTTTGGTCTACAATTATATTTGATGAGTTAAAAATAAGAGCTCAATGATGGTTTCAAGGCAATTTATGGTGGAAAGTACCATTTTATATGAAGTAAACTTAAGTCAGTGTTCAGGATTATAGGTCAAAGAGATTTTATTTAAGGTAAAGAATCTCTTAAAATGTTATTATGAATGATGCAATAAAGAATCTCTTAGAATTTATTATGAATGATGCAAAGTCTCTTATAAGCAGATGAGGTGCATTTTGCTGGTAAGTTTTATCTTGAAACCCTAAATAAGTGACCTTTTCAGTATTCAAGTTTACAGACTCAATTAGGATTTTAACAAGTTGGAAATTGAGTAATGAATCATGCTATTCAATGTTTGAGTGTGTTTGAAAGGGATTTAGAAAGTTTGGTTAAGTTTTGGTGATAAACTTTAAAACGTTTAGAAACTAGTATTTTTGGTGTACCAAAATTTTGGTATGAGTGTGCACACCTAAGTTACTAAGTCAAAGAGTGCATGAGACCTAGCTTTTATTTGGGGATATGTGTGAGTGTTTTAGACACAAAAATATGGTGAATAAGTTGCAAAATAGGGACACTAATCAAGCTAATAAAAGAGTACTTAAGTGTTAAGTAATTGGAGGGGCATGTGTGGTACTTTAAAAGGATTAAGCTTGTAGTTGAATTTATTTCAACCTATTTCTATTAAATCTGACCCTTCTCTAAAGAAACACTCCATTTCTACCTAGGATTCAAGAAGATAAAAAAAAATCTGCAAGAAGTTTGATTAAGATTTAGGTGGTTATAAGAGAAAAGGATCAAAATTAATCAAGGTAAGCTTGATTTTATTGCTTTGATTTTTTTATCTTTCAAAGCAGAGATTGTACTTGTAATCTAAATCTTTTGAACCTTTGCAGGGTTTATTTGAAGTATTTGAGAAGATCCTAAGCCTTGGTTTTATCTTTTGGACGTGAGGAAAGTGGAATTGGAGGTAAGGAGTTCTAGCTACTACACCAAAGTGATAAGTTTGTAACTTTTTTCTTAGTCTCCTTTATGTTCATGAAAATAAATTGGATAGGGTTATATTCTTTGATTTTTGAGTGTTCTACAGGATTATGAAACTTGAATAATTGTCTAATAAAAAAGATTTGGTGGTTCAAATGAAAAAGTTTTAGAATTATGTAAATTTTGGTGAATTTAGAGTTGATTTATGGTTTTGTGAATACCTTAGAGTTTTGATTTTATTTGCAGATTATTTGACGAATTTTAAGCTTTGTGGAGTGTTAAAATTAAGAAGGAAATGCTAGAAAAATTATTGGAAGAGGTTTTGGTGGTTTTGGTCAATTTAGGGGCGAATCGGGCCACTTTTGACCAAGTATAGAGCTGGCCGTGCATGCAAGCTGGCTGCAAGAGCATCGGTCACAATCATGCAGGAGGCCTGCCAGGCAAATAACAATCATGTAGGAGGGGTAGCATATGCCTAGCAGCGCCTAACGGCCTCCCAATGTTGTATTTTTACACGTATTTTTGACTATTTAAGGATTTAATTGGATCGTTTAATATATATATATATATTTATAAGTTTATGATTTTTTACCAAAATGTCTACTTTTAGTTTTATTTTTATAAGCTTAATTTCTTTATTTTTTATTAGGAAGTAAGAAAAAATGTTAAGAGGTTCAAAAGTATAATTTTAGTTCTAGTTTCCACAATTTTAACTATTTTTTATTATCATTATAGCCTTGTGGATTTATTGAGGAATGTAGACTAATATGTATATGGGGACTTAGTCTTTCTTTTACTTAAGTTTTATTTCAATTTGAAAATGAGTTGCTTAGTACTAAAGTGACTAGTATGTGTTTAATGGGCTATAATGAGATATAAACACTTATTTTTCAAAGGGACACTACTAAAAATTGTATATTCCATGACGGTTTTAAGCCGTCATATAAACTTTTCACGTTGGTTAAAAGCCATCACATAACTATCCATCATGGTACAAGAGATAGCTGCTGTTGTGGAGCATTGGTTTTTGTGAGGCGTAGGGGCATTTATATGCATCTTACATGATGGTTTTGTTTGAAAACTATGGTGTAAAATGAAGCTTGTACAATGGTTTTCACTGAAAAGCATCGTGTAAGATTGGTGTGGTAGATAACTTACACAATGGTTTTTTCTCAAAAA
The DNA here is from genome assembly GCA_025403435.1 of Artocarpus heterophyllus. Taxonomy (NCBI): domain Eukaryota; kingdom Viridiplantae; phylum Streptophyta; class Magnoliopsida; order Rosales; family Moraceae; genus Artocarpus; species Artocarpus heterophyllus. The sequence continues at coordinate 23,674,465 of CM046334.1, forward strand.
CCGTCGTGTAAGTTTTAGTCAAAAATATATATATATATTCTAATCCTCTTCAGCCTAAAAGCCATAATCTTGTTATGTCAACAAATCTTTACAAACACAAATTGAATGTATCAGCTTAACTAAGAATTTAGTAAGAACTATTACCTTCACATAAGCATTATCAAAAAATACTCAAAGCCTTTAGAAAGTTCATTTTATTTTATCATTAAAGAAAATAAATGCTTGCTTAAAGAGCACGTCATCGAGCTCAGTCTGGCTGAGCGGCTCAGTGGTGAGAGGCGAGAGGACAATGTCTAGGGCATCAAGAATGAAGGGCTTGAATCCTTACAGGTCAACGATGAGAGAGCAGAGAATGTGGGTAACAACATCAGTGATTTCCAGGGCGACGACCCTGTTAGACTCAACGAGGGCTTGCTTGGCAAAAGGGATGGTGAGGCAAAAGGGGTGGTGAGGGATCAAGACTTAGTGGATCAGTGCGGGTGAGATGCTGGGCGCCAACGATGAAGTGGCATTTGGCTTGGGCTTGAGATCAATTGCAGAGGTGGAATTTCGCATAAATTTTCTTGAGGATGTCGTAAAGGGCAAGGAACAAAATGAAGAGAAGGGTTAGATCCACTTGGAGGAGGATATCAATCACCATGGGAGGCAACATGGTTTTTCTATAGAGAGTTTCTTTCTTGAAGATCGGAAGACCTTTTGTGTGAGAAATTAGTGAAGAAGAACATAAGAGATGGTGGATTGGACTAAAGAAGAAAGAAGGGAAAGAAGTGAGTGTACAGCCAGAATCAACTTCATTTGAAATTAATGAAAGAGAAAGGGGGAGAAATTAATGAAGGAGAATGGCTCCCATTTGAAATTTAGTCTAGGCTGAAATAAATGAAAAGGCCAAAAAAAATTTCATTTAAAAGTTAAAACAACAAGTTGAGTAGAAATATCATATTTGAAATTTAAATGAGGATTATACGATAGTTTTTAACAAAAACCATCGTGTAAGATCAATAGCTTACACGTCAGTTTTTAGCAAAAACCATCATGTAAGCTATTGAAAAAACTTTAGGCCTTACATGATGGTATTTTAGCAAAAACTGTCATGTAAGGTTAGAGCTTACATGACGGTTTTTGACCATCATGCAAGCCTAGTTTAAAAACCATCGCTGAAACTCCAGTTTTTACAAAAGTTTTTGTATTTTTTATGCTCCACAATGTTTTTCCCTACTTAACACGACGGTTCCTAGAAAACAGTCATGTAATCAACATCATGTATTGCATAATTCTAATAGTGATTGGACATCGATCTAAAAAGGGAAATCCTGACATTTTTATACATTACTGCAAAGTACAAGATAAATAGAATTTTACCTGTATCACTAGAAATATTATGTATCCTTGTATGTTTGATTATGATATTAAGGTACATAAGTGACATGAGAATGTCTTGATTGTGATCACAATGCAAGCTTGTACAAAATTATTAAAGACATTGTACCCAAATTATTAATATTAAAGTTGAAGCATATAAGAAGTTTTATATGATTTTATGGGTTACTTGTTACAGGATGATATATTTTATTAAGTTAGTCTTGATGGAGGATGCTCCACTAAGTTGTCTTGATGGAGCTTATAGATTCATTATGTTTCGCTAATAGAGACTTATGATCCTTATTATTTTCTCAATGGAGATCGTCTTAATGGGCATTGCAGTGTAGGACGCCACATGATGAAATTTATGGTCCAAAGAAATTGATGGAAGGAAACCTACCAATTACAAGAAACCTAAGGAAAATCATCTGCATGTTATATTTTATATGAAAGGGGTACAATTTATGTTTTCAAAAGAGAAACGTGATTCACAAGCTCATACATAACATGATTCACTCTTATTATGTGTTGATTCTACCTAATGGATTTAGACTCGCTTAGTCATAATTATGTAGATGAGGACATTTCTCAGCATCATTAATAAGGTGCTAGATGGTTAGTTGACACATTCCACTAAATCTATGGATTATGTATATGGAAAAAGTTGATCTATTTTTGAGACTTTTCACTACTACTTCATTTTGTATGCCTTACAGGCTATATATATGGAATGAATGATCCCATTTTGATACGTAATATTTTGTAAATATAAATTCAACTAGTTAAAGTTTGTGAAACAAAGTTTTTGCTGTAGTTATGAAGAATTTCAAAAGTAAATTTTTTTGATATTTTCTTATTCTTCATATTTGTATTACATTAAAAAAGTAAATGATTAAGAGTAACAATACTTAATAAGAGAAAGTTATAAATTTTAAACTTCTAGTAGATGAATGTTACAAACAATATGGGTTAAAGTACACAAAAATGACTATTCATATCTTTAATTAACTATTCATGAGCTAGTTACATATCAAATTCAATAAAAAAGAACATCGCCATCAACGAGAGGTAATTTGCTACAAATGTATAAGTTCATAATGCAGCTTGTCAAAATTAAAAGTTCAAGGTACCAAATTACAAATGAACAATTAACTTTAAGAGGCAACAATGCAAAAACATTTTTTGGAAATATCAAGACCAAAATAGTCATCCAAACAATTCACTTGAGAGAGCTTGAACTGAAAAAGAGAAGTTCCAATTGACTCTTCAAAATTCTTCTTGAGATAGCATGTTATTATGTTACATGTGTCATACACTCATTGTTTACTAAAATATTTCTTTATTTTTGACTCATAATTCCAAGATTGCCACCTATTTTTTATTCCAAATTTTGATAATGACTTTACAGGATAAGCGAGTTTTGATACAATATGAAATAAATAGATTTATGTGACCTATTTAATTTTTAGATCCATTTCGAGTTGACACTAGACATGTGCAACATGAACAATAAACTATAACGCCCATCATTTTTCTTTCACCTTGAAACTAGGAATTCAACAAGTTAGTATAACAATAATCTTATTTTATGAAATTTAAGTAAAGTAACTAACATTTTTATCTAGTTATGATGCAGGTGACAACCACATGGGATCGATGTGCTCAAAGTGTTCATGTCAAAATTTTACGGTTTAATGTTGTATGAGAAAAATGTGACTTCTATGAGTTTTGATCATTTTATTGTAATAATATGTTACTATATATATATATGTATATATATAAATGAGTTAAAATGTTCAAAAATACAAAAAAAAAGGGATCAATTATAAGTTGGGAAGCTCAAGATATGATCAAAACATGGTTTTTTGAGAGGCTAAATTAGGGGTTAGGGCCACGGTGCCCAAATCAGCACCGCAAGATCTTCAAGCTAGCTCTACCGCTTTGCAAATCAGCGCCATAGCACTACATCGAGTTGATTTCAAAATTTTCATTCGTTTTCACGTGAATTTCAAGCTCTAATATAGAAATCAGTAACCTTCTAATATATAGATGTTGAGATAGATTTCCTATGACTACATTATAATTATAGTTTCCTATGACAAGATTATAATTATATTCCTAGTCAATGAAATATAGACTTATGTTATTTAGAGCAAAAAGCGATCTTTGTCTTATTATTTATGTATAACAGAATAGCTGATAATTAAGAAGTTTAATGTCAGTAATTTAATTATGTTATTACATTATTTTTCTTAGAGAGAAAGTTTATAGAAGAGTTGATGAATAATATGTAACTTAAGTGAAGTATAATGATAGTTACATACTTCTATTTAAAAAGTTTGAGAATTCTACAATGTTAATAAAGGAATTCTATAAGATCAATGGGAGATCATTGTAGTAAATTTTTGTTTTAAGTGGGATATTTTGAAAATTTTGCATGTGATCAACATTATTGACTGTATAAATCTTTGATGCTTAGCAAGGATTAAGGTCTAGTCTATTGAATTGATGACTCAGTTTGGGAGAAAATAACTTATGATAATACTTTTTGACAAATTGAATGGTCTACAACATGATATGATAGAGAGATCACACATAGTAGTTTCTTTTATGGGTGATATTGAAATTAGTAGAGACGTCAATGAGTAATAAAAAGAATGATGAAGCATCCATGAATTATCAATGCAAAAGATTAGAGATTAAATATGAAATTATTATTTTTTAGAGGATATTGGTTTAGGAAATTATGGAATGATAAGATAGAGTAAGCCTAAAATTTGTATGGTGATACATGATATTTAAAAAGCAATGTTTAATAATCTGTTACGAGTGTTTGGAGAAAAGAAAGTCAAGTTAGTATGGTATACTTTCAATGTTATAAATGAGATTGTTTGTTTAATGAATAACTGGATGTGGTAGATTTATTAGAGCATATGATTGTTTTCCTTATATATTGAAGTTAAATATGCATATTTTAGAATCATTTGTATAAATGTAGTAATGAGTTTCTACAGTGCAATTTTCTTTTGGAATCTGATTGAAGACAAGTTCACATACATGATATAGTAGACATAAAGAAAAGAAAAAGACTTGACTTTGCACTTAGATGTATACTTTTATAAAAGATAATGAAACCAAGAGTCAATAAGAGAACCCAAACATTGCATATAATATTGTTAGTTGGGTATTTCGTGATTTAATTGGATATGATTTTAAAGGAAATTTTCATGTGAAAGGATAATAAGAAAGTGGTCTAGAAATTTCTTTACATATTCATTACTACAAATACTTCAAGAAGGAAGTCCTTAAAGGAGGGGAGGATATGATACCCTTGATTTTTTACGTAACATTTTTCATGTTCATATGCTAAGGAAGTACATACCAAGTCCTTGTTTTTAAGCCATAAAACAAGAATAAGAAGTTTGAGGGAATATAATTTGTGGGGATGAGCTAATATATGATTTTGGTTGAAAAGGAAGACATTGTGGAACAAATACATTGCTTTAGTAAACGTGTTATTGGGAAATCAAAATATTAAGGAGACAACATAGGGAAGAGGATATGAGATTAAGAACAAGACTGTATGAAACAAGGAAATCATGTTAGTCAAAGTATTATAGCGTAAACACATAGTGTAGAAGGCTATGTGTTAGGATGAGGATGATTTGGGAGCCCAATATTTGCAATTTTTGAGTTTCAAGGATGAAATTCTTATAAGGTAGGGAGAGTTATAATGTAATGCCCGCTGTTTTCTTTTACAGAGACTTATGTTAGTTTAAAGTTAAACGTGATATTTTAAGTGCTATTATTATTTATGATAAGAAAATTAACTTTTTTTATTTAGTAATGTCACAAGTGAAGGCCATGTGGGATCGGTGTGCTCGGGATGTTCATGTCAAAAATGATTTTAAATTTAAAGTATTGTTTTTTTTTTCTAAATGAGTTTTTAACTGGTCCTAAATTTATAATCTTTATAATGCTCTAGGGTTGTAAATGCCTAGAGTTATATTCTTGATAATGACATGAATTTTGTTGCATATTCTTATTTTTATAACATTTATGATGCCATGATAATTACATGTGTGAAATTTTTATTATGGTATTAAGAAACTCGATGATATAAAGTGTTGAAGAGAATAATGTGAAAATTAATATTTTTAGAGTCATGAAAGTAAATATTATTGTTGTGCATAAATAATTATACTATATTACATTATTGAAGTTATATTATAATTATATAACGTTTATATTATATTATATCTACATATTATTACGTTAAGAGTAAATAAACAAAAAAAAGGAAAGAAAAACAACAGTTGCTGTGCAAAAGAAAAGAAAAAAAAAGAAAAAGGAGAAAAAAAAGAGGAAACTAAATTAGATTAGGATTACACTCATTTTTAAAAAAGGGGAAATCTAATTAGATTAGGATTAGAGTTTTCTATACTCATCCAATCTCTTCTCTCTCATAAACCTAAAAATATACCTTTAAACCACTAAAATTTTCATTCTCTTAATTTATAGCCAAAGAAAATTCTCTTTCACCCCCTCTTATAAATCCTTCCAAGAAAGCCTCTATCATCTCTCTAATCCTTAAAACCAATAATTCATTACTTTTATTTTCTTTCAAGCCAAAGTAGGAATTATTTTTAGAGATTTTGTTGTGCAAGTATTCGTCTTTGTTGAAGAAAACATAAGAATTAAAGGTATGTTTTAAAGTTTTCATAGTTTTGAATTTTTATTATTGATGTATATTGTTAGAAAATTGTTCTTTTATGATTGTGAATGTGTATGCATGTATGTTTGTATGAAAAATAAATTATTTTATTTATTACTTTGATTATAACAATGCTCCTTTATGGTTGAAAGCATTTATGTTCATATGATATCATAAAATTTCATGAAAATAAGGTTTTGTTGTTAGAGTGTGATAAGATAATTCTAGGGTTTTCGGTTTATTGGTAAGGTGGCTGGTAATGTTTTGAAACCAATGATTTTATTTTACTACAATTTTTGTATATGATGTGTATATATATGTTAGGAATGTCAGGGATTTTTTATAAATTTTCGTTCAAAATAATTTTAGGGTTATGAGCTTTCAATTGAACACTACTCATGAAATTTTAATTGTTGGTAGATTTGTATTTGTGACTTGAATAGTCTGTTATACTAGGCAAAAAGTTTCTTTTAATTCACAAAAAAAATAAGATCATTGCTGATATGTTAACTAAATTTCTGTAAAGTTTTAGCTTCATATCCTTATTATGTTTTAAGATAAAATTCATTGATTGACAAGTACTTAGTGATTATAAATGTATACCTGATATGCTCTATGTAATTCATGAGATGATAAATCATATTCTTAAATATGTTTTGCATGATTTATTATTTTTCCAACATATTTTCATATGCTAACCATGTCACATAAAAATTTCAGAAGCATATCATACATATTTGATTTTATAAAAAAATTTGAATGGAACATGTTCGCTATCTAGCATGTCTAATGTTAATATCAACTCTAAATTCAAACTTGTATTTTGAAGTACTTTGAATTTATTTGAAGCTGAATTTTGGATATGTTTTTATTTTATATGTCCATTATATGTAGCAATTTTTATAAATTATTTTATAGAATACATAATTTAATGCATAACTTTTAATTAGGATTGCTCACTGCCCAGACTTTGCTGGTAGATTTATGGTATTTTTTATGTGATTTACTTTAATTATCAAATAAAAATTTTATGGCTAAAGAAAAATCTGAGCATTATATATATATGTTAACTTTATTCTTGCAAATTTTCATGTTCTAATCACATGTGAATTGAAAGATAAAGGGTTATGAATCCTTAAAGGTTAGGCAGTTTTTATGATTGGCAGATTTACTTGAATGTTTTAAAATTAGAAAAGGTGTTTTGGATTAATATTTTCTAGAGTAGAAAATTTGAGAAGAAAATTTGAATGATATTATGTTAGACTGTATGTCCTAAGGAATAAAATTGTAATATGTTTTTGGAGATATTTTTATTAATAAAGAATTTATTTATTATTTATATACCAAATCTTGTCCTCTTTATGTTCATAATTGTTGAATGTATGTTAAGCAAACAAAAGTTTGAGACTGCCGGTCTAAACCTTTAAGAATTGGGTATATGATGGATTAATTATGCGAAAGACATGATTCTTAAGATGACGGTCTAAATCATAAGATCCACAATCGAAGGAATAAAGTTGGGTGCTTTATTCATGTAAAAATTATTATATTGTCTATATCCCTAATGGCAGATGGTTTGTCTTGACCATCAAGGTTGACTCTATGAATAGATTTGTTGGATCGGGACATAAAATGAATTGATTTGGATTAAAAAGTCTGTCTTAGCAAATTGATTCACTTTAGACAATCATTTGTATTGTATCTTAATCCTGAGATGAATAGTGGGCCTGTTGTCTTGACTTGTGTCTTTTGATGTACCAAAGGATGACACCCACAATTTAATAGTGGTTCGCATGTCGGTACGTTGGAGGCATGACTCTTGATAGCATAGACCTGTTATTCATAGATATAGAATCCATAGCTCCTCTTTAGGAGTAGTGATATCCTTTTATGTGCGTTATCCTGTAATTGGAAAACTGAAACGCTCAACCATTTGGATACATAGGTGTAACCAAATAGTACATTGTCTTTGGATGATAAGTTTTCCGATAGTGAGATAATGGAATATAAGATAAAAATAATCGGGAAGGTAAGATAGAACTTCTCCTTAAGCCGATTATGGATAATCTTATGGGGATACGATACATTATGATATATCATGGAGACTTAGCTACACAGGCTTCGTAATTCTATATAGTTTGAGAGTGTAGCTCTAAGCTTTTAGTGGAGTAGCGTTAAAGTTGATAACTATGAAATGTATATCTGGGATATTGGGTTTCATAATTACCGGGAGCTTGAACTATATAGGTCCATGTGGTCCCTTTGCTAGCTCACAACATCCTGTAACGATACGGCGTGCTTTTCCAATAATTGGTGACTTATGTCAGATTCATTAGATTGGTTAAATTTTAGAAGAATAAGATAATTCATGTTTGTTTATCGGTTGAATTAATTTTGTGATAAAATTAATTCAAGATAAACTTGTTGAATTATCAAGAATGGATAATTCATGTCTGTTTATCGGTTGGATTGATTTTGAATTAATTTAAGATAAACTTATTAAATTATCATGAATATTTATTTTCCTAGAGATTATCTAGATATGCTATTTTAATCAGATAATTTTTCTATTGGGTTATTTGAATTAAAACTGATGCTCTATCCCAAGAATCTCGGGTGGAAGATAAAGATTTGTAGGGATAAAAAATCATAAGTTCGGTAGGCCGATCTTAAACTTTGGCCTATTGATGGGACATGTTTGGCAGGTCAATCTGCTAGTTTGGCCTGCCAACCATAATATTTTTTTATCATGTGTTTTAGATGTGGATTTTATCAGATATCGATCCTGATTTGATTCTAATTTGAATTTTTGAGGCATTATCTAATAAGGACTGACTCCTAGGTCCAACCCCTATAAAAGGGGAGTAAGTCTTATTATTATTGAGATCAATTGAGAGATTAAGAGTGAAACTCTGCTAGTGAGATTCTGAAAACTCCCTGAAAGCTCTTATTCACAAATCACAAATACTAGCTTTGGGTTCTCTTAATTGGTTGGAAGGAGAGTCGCTTAGAGGAAGAGCTATACGTGTGAGGCCACACTCACTCCGATCGTGGATAGAGAATAGTAAAGAAGGCCAGTTGGTTGAGGTCCTTTCGGAACGTTACTTCTCTTCATTGATTGAGGAAGCTTTTCAGCATTTACAAGGTTTGAAAGATTTGGTTAATTTATACATATAGCGTGTCAAACTTGTGTTTTGAAAAATACTCTGATATAAAAATTTTAAAATTCCACTACGTACTATTTTTCTAACAATTGGTATCAAAGCCATGGTTTTTACATAAATTTGCAAGTTTGTGATCATGCTATAAGTATAAATTATATGATCTTGATTTCTCCTATGCATGAATTTAATTTTTTAGAGAGTTGACACTCTAGGTTTCTATATATTTATATGTTGTCATGGATTATATGGTGACTGTTTGTTAATTAATTATGGTTGATAAAATTATTATATAATTATTTATTAATTAATTAATTTATAACGGTTATGGTTCCTTAGAGGTTAGAATGTGTTTCTAGGTTTTTCATGTAATTAGATAGCGGATTATCATCTCCGTCTAGGAATTATTATTTAATTTTAAATTTGCAAGAATTTTGTAATTAAATAATCATTCGGAGAAGATGGATCTAAAAGACAGATCTAGAAGATGGATGATGGCGCTCCCAAGTATTTCCTGAGTCTCTAATTTTATGTTTTTGAATTGTTGAAAATAAAATTGATAAATTGCATTAGAAACTGTATTTTCTAAAAAGGGTAGTTTCTACTTGGTCGGCATGCTGAACCCTTCAGTTCGGCAGGCCGATAGTCATAGAATCGACAGGTTAGACTTGGGTTCGACAGGCCATCAGCGGGGCAAAAATTAGGTGGCTCGAGCGATAGGCCGAACCAAAAGTTCAACAGGCCGATCTATCATGTATCGATTGCCTGATTTGTGAAGATCTATAGGCCGATGGGTCATGACCAGCAAGCTGATCACCCAGATCAACTTGTCGGCAGAGAGTTGAAAAATTTTTCTATAAAAGGTGCAGTTTTTTATGCAGCTTTAATTTTATTTTTGGCATAATTATGAGAAACATTAAAATTTGGATATGATCAAAAATATGGTGTATTCGATCTTTGTGGGATTGAAGACTTGAATATGAGCATTACATGAAGAAGGATACAACTTGAGGATTCAAGGATGAAGAATTAATAATATGTTTCGATTATTCTCTTGTAATCTTTATTTTCTATTCTCTAGGGTGGAACCATAATATTACAGTTATTTATTATTATTTTGCTTGTAGCTTTGCTTGATTGCTTAGCTTGTCTGCATTATAATATGATTTGCCATGTATATTGATAACATGCCATATAAAATAAGGAGTACGCTCAATTTAAAATTGTTCATGCAAGTTCTTAAAATAAAATCTTGATTTCAAAGGATTGAGTGGGAGAAGGTTTTCAAAGAGAGGACCTAAGGCCTCTATCGTTGGTGCATAGGAAGAACATGATGGTCCTGACCCCTATGAAGGGATTTCTATCATGTACCAGATTAGATCTCCAAGAAGATAAGATATTTTAGCATGATTTATCGTTGCACACCCCTAGGTGGTGATTATAAATCATGGACAAAATATTGAAACGATGGTTATACACTCATTTTAATTTTATTATTAACCTCCCCTAGGAGCTCTATTAATAAAATTAATGGCCAAAGAAACGATTATTAATATATGCTTGATCATACAAGTCCTGGATGGCATATATTAATCAAGAGAGGATCCGTGTTCCTGATTGAATTTGGCATGACTCCCCTAGGAGCTTGTTGAATTCTGAGTTGGGAATTATCACTGTAAGGTTGTATGTTTTTACATGATTGTGTTATCTTACTAAATTATTAAGATATGTTTGCTTGGGATTGGTATATGATTCTTTATTATAGATTAAAAATGTCTAAAAATGCTTTATCGTTGATACTTAACAAAAACCAATTAACTGGTGAGAATTATAATGATTAGAAATGGAACCTGAACATCGTCTTGTCCTTTAAGAAACTGAAATTTGTGCTAACAACCCCTTGTCCTCCCAAGCCTATTGGAGATTCCACCGACGATCAATTCCAAGCATACGATAGTTGGAAAGATGCATATGATCAGGCCCGCTGCTATGTTATGGCTAGCATGAATAACGTGCTGCAAGCTCAACATAAGGATTATGAGATAGCTAAGCAGATCTTGGATAATCTAGAAGACATGTTTGGAGGCCAGGCCCTAACAAAACGGCAAGAGGTGCCTCGGAAACTCTTAAACTATAAGCAGAGACTGGGGACATCTGTAAAAGAGCACATGATGTTGGTCATGGGTTACCTCGCTAAGGCATAAACCAATGGAGCCAACATCGATGTTGAAACTCAGATGACTATGGTCTTTGAGACTCTGCCAAAGGAATTTATTCCACTTAGAGCCACTTTTAATTTAAGCAATAGATAGGATATGACCTTAACGGAGTTGATGAAATAGTTACAGGAGTTCAAACTGTTGATCAGGGAGTCTCCTATGGGTGGAGAGGCCAATTTGATGATTGCTTCTAGTTTCAATCCCAACTCTAGGAATAGAAAGAAACAACAAGCCAAAAATGGGAAGTCTTCTGTTCCTGCTAACAACAAGAGCAAGAAGAAGAAGAAGAACAACCCGAAGAAGCTCAAGTGCTTCTTCTGTAGGAAGGTCAAGCACATAAAAAAGCATTGCAAGGACTTCCTTTCCAAAGGAGATAGGTGTGATCTTCTTCATTTAGAAACTTATTTGGTTGAGGAATCTAGTGACATTTGGGTCATAGATTCTGATGCAACTAATCATGTTTGTGTTTCTCTACAAGGGTTCAAAGAAACGAGAAGTTTGCTTCATGAAGACTTCACGCTTTGGATGGGCAATAGATCCTTGGTCTTAACAGAAGCAATGGGAGATGTCCATCTTTGTTTTGATAATTATAGGAATTCAATTTTGTGAGATTGTTCTTATATTCCTAAATTTAAGAGGAATTTAAGTTCCGTAGCTTGTTTATTTAAAGACTCCTATTTTGTTTCTTTTAATAATAAAGTGGTAATTTGTAAAAACAAATCTTTTTTCTGTTCTAGATGGATGCAAAATAATCTATATTTTATCAAACCTAAGATGGACTTAATGCTTAATGTTGAGATGAATGATAATAACTCTAAAAGACCTAAAACTTCTCACTCTAATAAGACTTATCTTTGGCATTTATGCCTTGGTCATATTAACCTGAATAGGATTCAATAGTTAGTAAGGGATGGACCTTTAAGTCACTTAAACGCAAAATCTATACCTCAATGTGAATCTTATTTGGAGGGTAAAATGACCAAAAGACCATTTGAGTCTAAGGGCAATAAGGCTAAAGGGGTTCTAGAACTTGTGTATAGTGATGTTTGCAGATCGATGAACATCCGGCCACGAGGAGGGTTTGAGTACTTTGTCACTTTTATTTACGATTACTCAAGGTATGGGTATGTGTACCTGATGCACCATAAAAGCGAAACTTTTGACAAGTTCAGAGAGTTTCGAGCTGAAGTGGAAAAGCAATTGGGTAAACCCATAAAGGCACTTCGATCCGATCGAGGTGGAGAATACTTTTCTGATGAGTTCTTAGGACACTTATGTTGAAAAAATAGTACACAGCAGAATTTTTAAAAATTTTATATCAGAGTATTTTTCAAAACACAAGTTTGACATACTATATGCATAAATTAATCAGATCTTACTAACCTTTGTGTGCTAAAAAGCTCCCGCAATCAGTGAAGAGAAGTAACGTTCCAAAGGAGCCTCAACTAACTAGTCTTCTTTGCTATTCTCTATTCACGATCGGAGTGAGTGTGGGCTCACATATACAGCTCTTCCTCCAGGTGACTCTCCTTCCAACCAATTGAGAGAACCCAAAGCAAGTGTTCGTGATTTGTGAACAAGAGCTCTCAGGGAGTTTTTGGATTCTCACCAGTAGAGTATCACTCTTAATCTCTCAATTGATCTAAATAACTTATGTGACTTACTCCCTATTTATAAAGGTTGGGTCTAGGGTCAGTCCTTATCAGATTAGGTCTCAAAATTTGAATTAGAATCAAATTCGGATCTGATAAGATCTGTGTAAAAACGTGTGATCTTATCCTTCGCTTATCGACAAGCCAATCAGAATGATCGACAGGCTAAACAGGCCTCATCGATAGGCCAAACTTGACGATCGGCATGCCAAACTGCTGATTAATATCTTAGCGAATCGTTTATTTTCCACCCGAGATTCTATAGGATAAAGTCAAAGTTTTAATTCAAATAACCCAATAGAAAAGTTATCTGATTAAAACAACTTTATCTAGATAATCTCTAGGAAAATAAATGAATTCCTAATAATTCTATAAGTTTATCTTGATTTAATTTTGAATAAATTAAATCAACCAATAAACGACAAAAATTATCTGATCCCAATAATTCAACAAGTTTATCTTGAATTAATTTTATCACAAAATTAATTCAACCGATAAACAGACATGAATTATCTGATTCTTTCAAATTTTAACCAATCTAATGAATTTGACATAAGTCACCAATTATTGAAAAAACACGTCGTATCGTTACAGGATGTTATGAGCTAGCAAAGGGGACCACAAGGACCTATATAGTTCAAGCTCCCGATAATTACGAAACCCAATATCCCAGAGATACATTTCATAATTATCAACTCCAACGCTACTCCACTAAAAGCTTGCAGCTACACTCTCGAACTACATAGAATTACGAATCTCGTATAGCTAAGTCTCCATGACATATCATAGTGTATCGTATCCCTATACGATTATCCATAACCGGCTTAAGGACAAGTTCTGTCTTACCTTCCTGATTATTTTTATCTTACGTTCCATTATCTCACCATCAGAAAACTTACCATCCAAAGATAGTATACCCTTCGGTTACACCTATGTATCCAAATGGTTAAGCGCTCTAGTTTTTCAATTACAGTATAATGCATATAAGAGGATATCTTTACTCCTAAAGAGGAACTATGGATTCCATATCTATGAATTACAAGTCTACGCTATCAAGAGTCATGCCTCCAGTATCGGCATGCATACCACTATTAAGATGTGGGTGTCACCCTTTGGTACATGAAAAGGCACAAGTCAAGACAACAGGCCCACTATTCATCTCAGAATTAAGATACAATAAAAATGATTGTCTAAAGTGAATTGATTTGCCGAGACAGAATTATTAATCCAAATCAATTCACTTTATGTCCCGATCCAACACATCGTCACCTATGATAACATGCCAATGTTTCTATTCATGGAGTCCACCTTGGATGGTTAAGGCAAACCATCTCCCAATAGGGATATAGACAACATAACTTTCTTTACATGAATATAGCGCCCAACTTTATTCCCTCGATTGTAGTTCTTATGATTTAGACCATCACCTTAAGAATCGTGTCTTCCGCATAATCTGTCTATCATATGCCTAATTCTTAAAGGTTTAAACCGACGGTCTCAGACTATTGTTTGCTTAACATACATTCAACAAATATGAAGGTAAAGAGGACAAATTTTGATATATGAACAATAAATAAATACTTTATTGATAAAAATGCCTCCAAAAACTTATTACATTTTTACTCCTTAAGGCATACTTGTCTAACAATCTCCTACTTGCACTAAGTGAGTAAATATGACAAATCTCACATCCCCATAGCTTCCACATGCCTCTCGAAGACTCTCCCAGTAAGTGTCTTTGTAAATGGATAAGCTAAATTGTCCTCTGACGTAATCTTGCACACCGTGACACGCCCGCCCTCAATGAAGTCCTTTATCACATGATACTTATAATCAATATGCTTACTTTTCTTGTGAAATCTTGGTTCCTTAGCATTAGCTACCACCGCACTGTTATCATAGTACAGTGATACCGCCTTATCCATACCAAGAACTACCTCCAGATCCCCAAGGAACTTGCGGAGCCACACTACTTCTTTTGAAGTATCACTAGCTATCACATACTCGGCCACCATCGTTGAATCCGAAGTGTAGTCTTGCTTCACACTTCTCCAACTGATAGCACCACCGCCCAGAGTAAACACAAAACCTGAAGTCTATTTCCTAGAATCCAAACAGGATTGAAAATCCAAGTCAATATATCCTAAAGGAGTCAAGTTCTCACCCAAATATTCAAGCATATACCCAATGGTTTGATCCTGGATCCGCCTGAAATCAACTTACAATCCCGACCATATAACAAATATTAGGTCGTGTGCAAAGCATGGCATACATGAGACTACCCATTGTCGACGCATAAGGCACCTTCTTCATGTATTCTCTTTCTTTATAAGACTTTGGAGAGTCTTTCTCAGAAAGAGTAATTCCAGACCCAGATGGTTGCCCACCTTTCTTGGAATCCTACATTGCAAACCTCCTGAGAATTTTATCTATTTATCTGGCCTGGGATAAAGCAATCATTTTGTTCTTCCTATCTCGAAAGATCTAGATACCGAGAACAAAATTAGCCTCACCCAAGTCCTTCATGTCAAACTACTTGGTCAACCATAATTTGACTAATGACAATGCCCCAATGTCATTACTAATTAGCAAAATGTCATCTACATAGAGCAGTAGAAAAACAACCTTATCATCCTTAATGTGTTTGCAAACACATGGCTCATCCATATTTTGTGAGAACCTATAAGTCTTACCATCTTGACCTTTGACCTTGAACCCATCTAGTTGTGTCAAATAAATGGACTCATCAACATAGCCATTCAAAAAAGCCATCTCGACATCCATCCACCAAATCTCATAGTCGAGAGCGGCAGCTATGAACAAGAGAATCCGGATGGACTTAAGCGTGGCTACAAGTGAAAAGGCTTCCTCATAATTGATTCCTTTCTTTTGCGTATAACCCTTAGCTACCAGTCTAGCCTTAAATTTTTTTACCTTTCCAGCTATTCCTCTTTTCCTCTTGTAGATCCACTTACACCCTATGGGTTTTACCCCTTCAAGAAGATCCACAAGCTCCTAGACCTGATTAGTCTCCATAGACTTCATTTAAGTGTTCATGGCCTCTGTCTAGAGTTTTGAATCAACATCCTCCATAGCTTCTGCGTAAGTATAAGGATCCTTGTCATGTTCATCTAGTTTAGCGAAAAAAACCTCCCCATTGAACATATACCTCTCAGGTTGACGCCCGATCCTCCCACTATGCCGAAGACCCTCAGGTTGTTGTTCGGGTTTGTTTGGTTTTTCTACACTGATCAGAACGGTTTCATTCAGAACCTCTGGAGTGATCGGATCACTCCTTAACTCCTCAAGCACCAATTTGCTTCAAGGTTTAAAGTCGTCCATGTAACTTTCCTCAAGGAAAGTTGCATTAGTTGAAACCATGACTTTATTTTCCTTTGGGTTATAGAAATAACCCCCTTTAGTCCCTTTTGGATATCCTACAAACACGCAAACTTTCAAACATTCTTTCAACTTATTCAGATCCTTAAACAAGACATGAGCCGGACATCCCTATATGCGAATATGGTTTTAAGGATGTCTGCCTACCCGTCCACAACTCGTGAGGAGTTTTAGGGACAGATTTTGAAGGCATATTGTTCAAAAGATGACATGTGGTTTGTAGTGCATATCCCAAAAGGATGAAGGCAATGATGAATAACTCACCATGGTCCTGACCATGTCCAATAAAGTCCTATTCCTTCTCTCCACTATGCCATTCTGCTGCGGAGTGCCCAGTGCAGTCAAATGGGATAAAATCCCATTCTCTAATAAGTGTCCGAAGAACTCATTAGAAAGGTATTCTCTACCTCGATCGGATCGAAGTGCCTTTATGGGTCTACCCAATTGCTTTTCCACTTCAACCCAAAACTCCCTGTGCTTGTCAAAAGTTTCGTTTTTGTGGTGCATCAAGTACACATAGCCATATCTTGAGTAATCGCCAATAAAAGTGACGAAGTACTCATACCTTCCTCGTGCCCGGATGTTCATCGTTCCGCAAACATCACTATGCACAAGTTCTAGAACCCCTTCGGCCCTATTGCCCTTAGACCCGAATGGTCTTTTGGTCATTTTACCCTCCAAACAAGATTCACACTGAGGTATAGATTTCACCTTTAATGGACTTAAAGGTCCATCCCTTACCAACCTTTGAATTCTATTCAAGTTAATATAACCAAGGCACAAATGCCAAAGATAAGTCCTATTAGAGTGAGAAGTTTTAAGTCTTTTAGAGTTATTATCATTCATCTCAGCATTAAGCAGTAAGTCCATCTTAGGTTTGATAAAATATAGATTATTTTGCATCCATCTAAAACAAATAAGAGATTTGTTTTTACGAATCACCACTTTATCATTAAAAGAAACCAAATAGGAGTCTTCAAATAAACAAGCTACAGAAATTAAATTGCTTTTAAATTTAAGAACATAAAAACAATCCTGCAAAATTAAATTTCTATAATTATCAAAATGAAGATGGATGTCTCCCACTGCATCCGCTAAGACCAAGGATCCATCGCCCATCCAAAGTGTTAAGTCTTCATGTAGCAAACTTCTCATTCTTTGAACCCCTGTAGAGAAACACAAACATGATTAGTTGCACCAGAATCTATGACCCAAATGTCATTGGATTCCTCAACCAAACAAGTTTCTAAATATAGAAGATCACACCTACCTCCTTTGGAAAGGAAGTCCTTGCAATGCTTCTTTATATGCCTAACCTTCTTGCAGAAGAAGCATTTAAGCTTCTTCGGGTTCTTCTTCTTCTTCTTCTTCTTGCTTTTGGTGCTAGCAGGAATAGAAGACTTCCCGTTCTTGGCCCGTTGCTTTTTTCCATTCCCAAAATTGAGATTGGAACTAGAAACAACTACCATATTGGCCTCTCCACCTGTAGGAGACTCCTTGATCAGCAGTTCGAGCTTCTGTAACTGTTTCATTAATTCTATTAAGGTCATATCCCACCTATTGCTTAAATTAAAAGTAGCTCTAAATGGAATAAATTCCTTTGACAGAGTCTCAAAGACCATAATCATCTGAGTTTCATTAACGATATCAGCTCCATTGGTTTGAGCCTCAGCTAGGTAACCCATGACCAACATCGTGTGCTCCTTTACAGATGTCCCTGGCATCTGCTTACAGTTAAGAAGTTTCTGAAGCACCTTTTTCCGCTTTGTTATGGCCTGGTCTCCAAACATATCCTCAAGATTATGCAAGATCTGCTTTACTATCTCATAATCTTGATATTGAGCCTGCAGCACGTTATTCATGCTTGCCATAACATAGCAGCGGGCCTAATTGTTTGTATCTTTCTAGCAATCATATGCTTGGAATTGCTCATTAGTGGAGTCTCCCGTAGGCTCGGGAGGATAAGGGGTTGTCAGTATATATTTCAGTTTCTCAAAGGAGAGGACGATACCTAGGTTCCGTTTCCAATCATTATAATTCTTTCCAGTCAATAGGTTTTTGTCAAGTATCAAAGATAAAGCATTTTTAGACATTTTTTATCTACAATAAAGAATCATATACCAAACACAAGCAAACATATCATAATGATTTAGTAAGATAACACAATCATGAAAAAATACAAATGTGTTTATGTGTTAAAACCTTAAAAATATCACAACCTTACAACGATAATTCCCAACTTAAAATTCAACAAGCTCCTAGGGGAGTCATGCCAAATTCAATCAGGAACATGGATCCCCTCCTAATTAATATATGCCATCCTGGACCCGTATGATCCAGCATATATTAATAATCGTTTCTTTGGCCATTAATTTTATTAACAGAGCTCCTAGAGGAGGTTAATAATAAAATTAACGTGAGTGTATAACCATCGTTTCAATATTTTATCCATGATTTATAATCACCACCTAGGGGTGTGTAACCATAAATCATGCTAAAATACCTTATCCTCTTAGAGATCCAATCTAGTACATGATAGAAATCCCTTCCTATGGGTCAGGACCACCATGTTCTGCCTATAGACAAACGATGGAGGCCTTAGGTCCTCTCTTCGAAAACCTTCTGCCACTCAATCTTTTGAAATCATAGTTTTATTTTAAGAACATGCACGAACAATTTTAATATGAGCGGCACTCCCTATTCTATATGACATGTTATCAATATGTTGGAAACAAAGTGCGCAGCGGAATTTTAAAAATTTTTCATCAGAGTATTTTCCAAAACACAAGTTTGACATGTTATATGTATAAATTAAACAGATCTTACTAACCTTAGTATGCCGAAGAACCTCCGCGACCTGTGTAGAGAAGTAACGTTCCAGAAGAGCCTCAACCAACTGGTCTTCTTTGCTATTCTCTATCCACAACCGGAGTGAGTGTGGGCTCACACGTACAGCTCTTCCACCGGTGACTCTCCTTCCAACCAATAGAGAGAACCCAAAGCTAGTGTTCGTGATTTGTGAACAAAAGCTCTCAGGGAGTTTTTAGATGCTCACTAGAAGAGTATCACTCTTAATCTCTCAAATTGATCTGAGTAAATCATTAGACTCACTCCCTTTTTATACCTATTGGTCCTTGGGGTCAGTCCATATCAGATTAGGTCTCAAAAATCGAAATAGAATCAAGTTCGGATCAATATCTGATAAGATACGCGTGAAAAACGCGTAATCTTAGCTGTCGCGGTCGGCATGCCGAACTGTGAGATAGGCAGGCCGAACTGGCCAGTTCGGCAGGCCGAACACGTCATCCGGCATGCCGAACTGCCGAGAAAAAATCTCCGCGAATCTTTTATTTTCCACCCGAGATTCTAAAGGATAAAGTCTCAGTTTTGATTCAAATAGCCCAATAAAAAAGATATCTGATCAAAACAAACTTTATCAAGATAATCTCTAAGAAAATAAATCAATTCACAATAATTCTACAAGTTTATCTTGTTCTAATTGTCCAAAATTAAAACAACCGATAAACAGACAAGAATTATCCGAACGCCATAATTCAACAAGTTCATCTTGAACTAATTTCTTACATAATTAATTCAACCGATAAACAGACATGAATTATTTGATTCTTATAAATTTTAAACCAATCTGATAAATCCGACATAAGTCACCAATTATTGGAAAAGCACGCCGTGTCGTTACAGGATTTTATGAGCTAGCAAAGGGGACCAAAATGGACCTATAAAGTTCAAGCTCATGATAATTATGAAACCCAATATCCCAGATATACATTTCACAATTATCAACTCCAACGCTACTCCACTAAAAGCTTGGAGCTGCACTCTCGAACTTTATAGAATTACGAAGCTCGAGTAGCTAAGTCTCCATGACATATCATAGTGTATCGCATCCCCATATGATCATCCATAATCGGCTTAAGGACAAGTTCTGTCTTACCTTCCCGATTATTTTTATCTTACGTTCCATTGTCTCACCATTAGAAAACTTACCATCTAAAGATAGTATACCATTCGGTTACACCTATGTATCCAAATGGTTGAGCGCTCCAGTTTTCCAATTACAGGACAACACATATAAGAGGATATCATTACTCCTAAAGAGGAGCTATGGATTCCATATCTATGAATAACAAGTCTACGCTACCAAGAGTCATGCCTCCAACGTACCGGCATGCATGCCACTATAGAGATGTGGGAGTCACCCATTGGTACATCAAAAGACACAAGTCGAGACAACGGGCCCATTATTCATCTCAGGATTAAGATACAATACAAACGACTGTCTAAAGTGAATCGATTTGCCAAGACAGAATTATTAATCCAAATCAATTCACTTTATGTCCCGATCCAACACATCGTCACCTATGACAATGCGCCAATGTTTCTATTCACGGAGTCCAACTCCGATGGCCAAGACAAACCATCTCCCAAAAGGGATATAGACAACATAACAATCTTTACATGAATAAAGCGCCCAACTTTATTCCCTCGATTGCGGATCATATATTTTAGACCATCACCTTAAGAGTCGTGTCTACCGCATAATCATCCCATCATATGCCCAACTCTTAAGGTTTAGACTGACAGTCTCAGACTACTGTTTGCTTATCATACATTCAACAAATATGAACGTAAAGAGGACAATATTTGGTATATATAAATGAATAAATTCTTTATTGATAAAAAAATGTCTCCAAAAACGTATTACATTTTTACTCCTTAGAGCATACATGTCTAACAATCTCCCACTTGCACTAAGTGAGTAAATACTGCAAATTTCGCATCCCCATAGCTTCCACATGCCTTTCGAAGACTCTCCCAGAAAGTGTCTTCGTAAATGGATCAGCTAAATTGTCCTCTGACGCGATCTTGCACACCGTGACATGCCCGCTCTCAACGAAGTCCTTTATCACATGATACTTCCGATCAATATGCTTACTCTTCTTGTGAAATCTTGGTTCCTTAGCATTAGCTACCGCCGCACTGTTATCACAGTACAGTGATACCGCTTTATCCACACCAGGAACTACCTCAAGATCCCCAAGGAACTTGCGGAGCCACACTGCTTCTTTCGAAGCATCACTAGCCGCCACATACTCGGCCTCCATCGTTGAATCCGAAGTGCAATCTTGCTTCGCACTTCTCCAACTGATGGCACCGCCACCTAGAGTAAACACAAACCCTGAAGTCGATTTCCTAGAATCCAGGCAGGATTGAAAATCCGAATCAGTGTATCCTAGAGGAGTTAAATCCTCACCCGAATACACAAGCATATACTCACGAGTCCTTCTCAGGTACTTGAAAATATGCTTTACCGCAACCCAATGGTTTGGTCCTGGATCCGCCTGAAATCGACTCACAATCCCGACCGCATAGCTAATATCTGGTCGAGTGCAAAGCATGGCATACATGAGACTACCTACTGCCGAAGCATAAGGCACCTTCTTCATGTATTCTCTTTCTTCATAAGACTTTGGAGAGTCTTTCTTAGAAAGAGTAATTCCAGACCTAGATGGTTGCCCACCTTTCTTGGAATCCTGCATTGCAAACCTCCTGAGAATTTTATCTATGTAGCTGGCCTGTGACAAAGCTATCATTTTGTTCTTCCTATCCCGAAAGATCTGGATACCGAGAACAAAATTAGCCTCACCCAAGTCCTTCATGTCAAACTGCTTGGTCAACCATAATTTGACCGATGACAACGCCCCAACGTCATTGCCAATTAGCAGAATGTCATCTACATAGAGTAGTAGAAAAACCACCTTCCCATTCTTAATGTGTTTGTAAACACATGGTTCATCCACATTTTGTGAGAACCCATAAGTCTTGATCACTTGATCAAATCTTATGTTCCAAGAACGAGAAGCCTGCTTAAGTCCATAAATAGACTTTAGCAACTTACAAACCTTACCCTCTTGACCCGTGACCTTGAACCCGTCTGGTTGTTCCATATAAATGGACTCATCAAGATAGCCATTCAGAAAAGCCGTCTTGACATCCATCTGCCAAATCTCGTAGTCGAGAGCGGCAGCTATGGACAAGAGAATCCGGATGGACTTAAGCATGGCTACAGGCGAAAAGGTTTCCTCATAATCGATTCCTTCCTTTTGCGTATAACCCTTAGCTACCAGTCTAGCCTTAAAGGTTTCGACCTTTCCATCCACTCCTCTTTTCCTCTTGTAGATCCACTTACACCCTATGGGTTTTACCCCTTCGGGAAGATCCACAAGCTCCCAGACCCGATTAGTCTCCATAGACTTCATCTCAATGTTCATGGCCTCTGTCCAGAGTCTTGAATCAACATCCTCCATAGCTTCTGCGTAAGTATAAGGATCCCTGTCATGTTCATCCGGTTCAGCCAAAAAGACCTCCCCATTGAACATATACCTCTCAGGTTGACGCCCGATCCTCCCACTACGCCGAAGCCCCTGAGGTTGTTGTTCAAGTTTGTTTGGTTTTTCTACACCGATCGGAATGGTTTCGTTCGGAACCTCCGGAGTAAACGGATTACCCCTCAACTCCTCAAGCACCACTTTGCTTTGAGGTTTAAAGTCGTTCATGTAACTCTCCTCAAGGAAAGTTGCATTAGTTGAAACCACGACTTTATTTTCCTTTGGGTTATAAAAATAACCCCCTTTAGTCCCTTTTGGATATCCTACAAACACGCAAACTTCTGAACGTGCTTCCAACTTATTCGGATCCTTAAACAGGACATGAGCTGGACATCCCCATATGCGAATATGGTTTAAGGATGTTTTCCGTCTTGTCCACAACTCGTGAGGAGTTTTAGGGACCGATTTTGAAGGCACATTGTTCAAAAGATAACATGCGGTTTGTAGTGCATATCCCCAAAAGGATAAAGGCAATGATGAATAACTCATCATGGACCGAATCATGTCCAACAAAGTCCTATTCCTTCTCTCTGCTACGCCATTCTGCTGCGGAGTACCCGGCGCAGTCAAATGGGATAAAATCCCATTCTCTAACAAGTGTCCCAAGAACTCATCAGAAAGGTATTCTCCACCTCGATCTGATCGAAGTGCCTTTATGGGTCTACCCAATTGCTTTTCCACTTCAGCCCGAAACTCCCTGAATTTATCATAAGTTTCGCTTTTGTGGTGCATTAGGTACACATACCCATATCTAGAGTAATCGTCAATAAAAGTAACGAAGTACTCATACCCTCCTCGTGCCTGGATGTTCATCGGTCCGCAAACATCACTATGCACAAGTTCTAGAACCCCTTCGGCCCTATTGCCCTTAGACCCGTATGGTCTTTTGGTCATTTTACCCTCCAAACAAGATTCACATTGAGGTATAGATTCCACCTTTAAGTGACTTAAAGGTCCATCCCTTACCAACCTTTGAATCCTATTTAGGTTAATATGGCCAAGGCGCAAATGCCAAAGATAAGTCTTATTAGAGTGAGAAGTTTTAAGTCTTTTTGAGTCATTATCATTATCTCAGCATTAAGCAACAAGTCCATCTTAGGTTTGATAAAATATAGATTATTTTGCATCCATCCAGAACAGATAAAAGATTTGTTTTTACGAATCACCACTTTTTCATTAAAAGATACCACGTAGGAGTCTTTAAATAAAGAAGATACAGAAATTAAATTCCTTTTAAATTTAGGAACATAAAAACAATCTCGCAAAATTAAACTCCTATAATTATCAAAATAAAGATGGACATCTCCCACTGCTTCCGCTGAGACCAAGGATCCATCGCCCATCCGAAGCGTTAAGTCTTCACGAAGTAGACTTCTCGTTTCTTTGAATCCCTGCAGAGAAACACAAACATGATTAGTTGCACCAGAATCTATGACCCAAATGTCACTGGATTCCTCAACCAAACAAGTTTCTAGATATAGAAGATCACACCTACCTCCCTTGGAAAGGAAGTCCTTGCAATGCTTCTTTATATGCCCGACCTTACCACAAAAGAAGCACTTAAGCTTCTTTGGGTTCTTCTTCTTCTTCTTCTTGCTCTTGGTAGCAATAGGAATAGAAGACTTACCACTCTTGGCCCGTTGTTTCTTTCCATTCCCAGAGTTAGGATTGGAACCAGAAGCAGCTACCATATTGGCCTCTCCACCAGCAGGAGACTCCCTGATCAGCAGTTCAAACTCTTGTAACTGTTTCATCAGTTCTGTCAAGGTCATATCCCGTCTATTGCTTAGATTAAAAGTAGCTCTAAACGGAATAAATTCCTTAGACAGAGTCTCAAAGACCATAGTCATCTGAGTTTCAGCATCGATGTCGGCTCCATTGGTTTGAGCCTCAGCGAGGTAACCCATGACCAACATCATGTGCTCCTTTACAGATGTCCCCGGTCTCTGTCTACAGTTTAAGAGTTTCCGAAGCGCCCCTTGCCGCTTTGTTATGGCTTGGCCTCCAAACATGTCCTCAAGATTATCCAAGATCTGCTTCGCAGTCTCATAATCCTGATGTTGAGCCTGCAGCACGTTATTCATGCTAGCCATAACATAGCAGCGGGCCTGATCATTAGCATCTTTCCAGCGTTCGTACGCTTGGAATTGCTCATTACTTGAGTCTCCCGTAGGCTCGGGAGGACAAGGAGTTGTCAGAACATATTTCAGTTTCTCAAAGGAAAGGACGATGTCCAGGTTCCGTTTCCAATCATTATAGTTCTCACCGGTTAATTGGTTTTTGTCAAGTATCGATGATAAAGCGTTTTTAGACATTTTCAATCTACAATAAAGAATCATATACCAAACATAAGCAAACATATATAATAATTTAGTAAGATAACACAATCATGTAAAATTATACAAATGTGTTTATGTGTCAAAACCTTGAAAATATCACAACCTTACAACGATAATTCCCAACTCAGAATTCAACAAGCTCCTAGGGGAGTCATGCCAAATTCAATCAGGAACACGGATCCCCTCCTGATTAATATATGCCATCCAGGACCCGTATGATCCAGCATATACTAATAATCGTTTCTTTGGCCATTAATTTTATTAACAGAGCTCCTAGGGGAGGTTAATAATAAAGTTAACGTGAGTGTATAACCACCGTTTTAATATTTTATCCATGATTTATAATCACCACCTAGGGGTGTGCAACCATAAATCATACTAAAATACCTTATCCTTTCAGAGATCCAATCTGGTACATGATAGAAATCCCTTCCTAGGGGTTGGGACCATCATGTTCTTCCTATGGACCAACGATGGAGGCCTTAGGTTCTCTCTTCGAAAACCTTCTCCCACTCAATCTTTTGAAGTCAAGGTTTTATTTTAAAATTATGCATGAACAATTTTAATATGAGCGGCACTCCCTATTCTATATGACATGTTATCAATATACATGGTAAATCATATTATAATGCAGACAAGCAAAGCAATCAAGCAAAGCTACAAGCATAATAATAATAACCGTAATATTATGGTTCCACCCTAGAGAATAGAAAAAATAAGATTACAAGAGAATAATCGAGACATTTATCGATTCTTCATCCTTGAATCCTTAAGCTGTATCATTCTTCATGTAATGTCCATCTTCAAGTCCTCAATCCCGTATGAATCGAACACTTCATATTTCCGGTCATATCCAAATTTAATGTTTCTCAGAATCGTCCCAAAAATAAAATTAAAACTGCACTTAAAAAATCGCACCTTTTCTGGACACCTGGCAGCTCTCGGTCGGCAGGCCGATCTGGGTGATCGGTCTGCCGATCATGGTGGTTCGGCCTGCCGAACATGAAGGTTCGGCCTGCCGGCAGAGCACCAAAATTTCTGCCCCACTGTCGGCCTGCCGGACCGTACGTCCGGCCTGCCGATCTGTGACCTTCGGCCTGCCGAACTGTGAGGTCCGGCATGCCGACCGAGCAGAAAACCCTCAATCCAGAAAATAGAATTTTAATGCAATTCATCAATTTTATTTTTAACAATTCAAAAACATAAAATTAGAGACTCAGGAAATACCTGGAGGCGCCATCATCTATCTTCAAGATCCGACTTCTCGTTCCGTCTTCTCCGAATAATTATTTAATTACAAAATTCTTACAAATTAAATAATAATTCCTAGACGGAGATGATAGTCCGCCATCTAATTACATGAAAAACCTAGATACACATTCTAACCTCTAAGGAACCATAATCGGTATTAATTAATTAATAAATAATTAAACAACAATTTAATCAACCATAATTAATTAATAAACATTCACCATATAATCCATGACAACATATATATTATATAGAAACCTAGAGTGCCATCTCTCTATAAAATTTAATTCAAGCATTGGAGAGATTAAGATCACAAAATTTATGCATATAACATGATCACAAACTTGCAAATTTATGTAAAAACCTCGGCTCTGATACCAATTGTTGGAAACAAAGTGCGCAGCGGAATTTTAAAAATTTTTCATCAGAGTATTTTCCAAAACACAAGTTTGACATGTTATATGTATAAATTAAACAGATCTTACTAACCTTAGTATGCCGAAGAACCTCCGCGACCTGTGTAGAGAAGTAACGTTCCAGAAGAGCCTCAACCAACTGGTCTTCTTTGCTATTCTCTATCCACAACCGGAGTGAGTGTGGGCTCACACGTACAGCTCTTCCACCGGTGACTCTCCTTCCAACCAATAGAGAGAACCCAAAGCTAGTGTTCGTGATTTGTGAACAAAAGCTCTCAGGGAGTTTTTAGATGCTCACTAGAAGAGTATCACTCTTAATCTCTCAAATTGATCTGAGTAAATCATTAGACTCACTCCCTTTTTATACCTATTGGTCCTTGGGGTCAGTCCATATCAGATTAGGTCTCAAAAATCGAAATAGAATCAAGTTCGGATCAATATCTGATAAGATACGCGTGAAAAACGCGTAATCTTAGCTGTCGCGGTCGGCATGCCGAACTGTGAGATAGGCAGGCCGAACTGGCCAGTTCGGCAGGCCGAACACGTCATCCGGCATGCCGAACTGCCGAGAAAAAATCTCCGCGAATCTTTTATTTTCCACCCGAGATTCTAAAGGATAAAGTCTCAGTTTTGATTCAAATAGCCCAATAAAAAAGATATCTGATCAAAACAAACTTTATCAAGATAATCTCTAAGAAAATAAATCAATTCACAATAATTCTACAAGTTTATCTTGTTCTAATTGTCCAAAATTAAAACAACCGATAAACAGACAAGAATTATCCGAACGCCATAATTCAACAAGTTCATCTTGAACTAATTTCTTACATAATTAATTCAACCGATAAACAGACATGAATTATTTGATTCTTATAAATTTTAAACCAATCTGATAAATCCGACATAAGTCACCAATTATTGGAAAAGCACGCCGTGTCGTTACAGGATTTTGTGAGCTAGCAAAGGGGACCAAAATGGACCTATAAAGTTCAAGCTCATGATAATTATGAAACCCAATATCCCAGATATACATTTCACAATTATCAACTCCAACGCTACTCCACTAAAAGCTTGGAGCTGCACTCTCGAACTTTATAGAATTACGAAGCTCGAGTAGCTAAGTCTCCATGACATATCATAGTGTATCGCATCCCCATATGATCATCCATAATCGGCTTAAGGACAAGTTCTGTCTTACCTTCCCGATTATTTTTATCTTACGTTCCATTGTCTCACCATTAGAAAACTTACCATCTAAAGATAGTATACCATTCGGTTACACCTATGTATCCAAATGGTTGAGCGCTCCAGTTTTCCAATTACAGGACAACACATATAAGAGGATATCATTACTCCTAAAGAGGAGCTATGGATTCCATATCTATGAATAACAAGTCTACGCTACCAAGAGTCATGCCTCCAACGTACCGGCATGCATGCCACTATAGAGATGTGGGAGTCACCCATTGGTACATCAAAAGACACAAGTCGAGACAACGGGCCCATTATTCATCTCAGGATTAAGATACAATACAAACGACTGTCTAAAGTGAATCGATTTGCCAAGACAGAATTATTAATCCAAATCAATTCACTTTATGTCCCGATCCAACACATCGTCACCTATGACAATGCGCCAATGTTTCTATTCACGGAGTCCAACTCCGATGGCCAAGACAAACCATCTCCCAAAAGGGATATAGACAACATAACAATCTTTACATGAATAAAGCGCCCAACTTTATTCCCTCGATTGCGGATCATATATTTTAGACCATCACCTTAAGAGTCGTGTCTACCGCATAATCATCCCATCATATGCCCAACTCTTAAGGTTTAGACTGACAGTCTCAGACTACTGTTTGCTTATCATACATTCAACAAATATGAACGTAAAGAGGACAATATTTGGTATATATAAATGAATAAATTCTTTATTGATAAAAATGTCTCCAAAAACGTATTACATTTTTACTCCTTAGAGCATACATGTCTAACACAATATACATGGTAAATCATATTATAATGCAGACAAGCAAAGCTAGAAGCAAAATAATAAATAACCGCCATATTATGGTTCCACCCTAGAGAATAGAAAATAAAGATTACAAGGGAATAATCAAAACATATTATCACTTCTTCATCCTTGAATTCTCAGGTTGTATCTCTCATCATGTAATGTCCATTTTAAGTCTTCAATCCCATATGAATCGAATACTTCATATTTCTGGTCATATCCAAATTTAACGTCTCTCAGAATTATCCCAAAAATAAAATTAAAACTGCACCTTTTTTGAAAATTTTTCAACTCTTGGTCGGCAAGCCGATCTGGGTGATCGGCCTGCCGGTCACGACCCATCTGCCTGCCAACTCATGAAAGATCGGCCTGCCGCCAAAGCCTCCTAATTTATGTCCCACAGACGGCCTATCGAACCTCACGTCTGGCCTGCCGATCTACGACCATCGGCCTACCGAACTGTGGGGTTTGGCATGCCGACCGAGCAGAAATCTCCCTTTCCAAAAAATACAATTTTTAATGCAATTCATCAAATTTATTTTCAACAATTCAAAAACAAAAAATTAGAGACTCAGGAAATACCTAGGAGCGCCATTATCATTCTTTAGATCCGCCTTCTAGATCCGTCTTCTTCGAATGATTATTTAATTATAAAATTCTTACAAATTTAAAAATAAATAATAATTCCTAGACGAAGATGATAGTCCGCCATCTAATTGCATGAAAAACCTAGATACATATTCTAGCCTCTAAAGAACCATAACCGGTATAAATTAATTAATTAAAAATTAATTAAATAACGATTTAATCAACCATAATAAATTAATGAACATTCACCACGTAATCCATGACAACATATAAAATATATAGAAACCTAGAGTGCCAACTATCTAAAAAATTAAATTCAAGCACAGAAAAGATTAAGATCACAAAATTTATACATATAGTACGATCACAAACTCGTAAATTTATATAAAAACCATGGCTCTGATACCAATTGTTGGAAAAATAGTACACAACAAAAGTTTTAAAAATTTTACATTAGAGTATTTTCCAAAACACAAGTTTGGCATGATATATGCATAAATTAACTAGATCTTACTAACCTTTGTGTGCCGAAAAGCTCCTGTAATCAGTGAAGAGAAGTAATGCTCCAGAAGAGCCTCAACCAACTAGTCTTCTTTGCTATTCCTTATCCACGATCGGAGTGAGTGTGGGCTCACATGTACAGCTCTTCTTCCTCCAGGTGACTCTCCTTCCAACCAATTGAGAGAACCTGTTTGGTGGTAACGCCCCAAATGTTTATTCTCTTTTATAAACGGCAGACGTTTGTAGTATAGAAAAGTTACCGTATCCACAGGGAGGTGAAAATTTGTAACTTAAGAGATTGTTAAAAATAAACGTTCAAAAAGGCAAGCGGTTTTTCAGAGCAAAGTTTAAAAGTAAAAGAAATATTTTTGTGATTTTTTTATTCAAAATTTAAAGCATAAAATTAAAACGGTGAAGCTTTGAGAATCCCTTGTATGTTTTGCAACTGATATAGCATTTTAATTCTAATTAATAATTATCTAAAGCATTTGATTTATTATATCTTTTCTCATTAATTGTAAGCAATTTTTACTAATTATATAGGTCAACCGAGAGCGACAATATAGCAAGCCATAATGCAATAAGGAAAAAGCAGTAAGGGTTTTTCTATAAAAACTAGCAAAATAATCATCTCTCACTAATGATTTGGTGCACTAATTATGAAAATTATAACCGCTATCACTCAATTATAATTAACATAATTTTAAGATAGAAAAGATAATAACAAATCAAAATTAATATATTTTTATGGAATAAATTATTGCGTTAATTTTGGCAGCACCTTGACTTATTAAATGGTTTAAGAATACACTATGTCATCCTCTGTCTACAATAAATCAAGAATTACCAAGCATTTACTGTGCCAGTCTATGTCTATAATGCAGCAGAAACTCAACTTAATAAACGAGCATGACTTTAGCATTATTAATATTAATTATGCAACACAATTAAATTACATAAAGAAAGCATGACTGAATTTATGTAAAAATTGGCAGCATAACAACAGTAACAATAATTGTTAAAAACATAAAGATATAATTTATTCCACAAAATATAAGCATTACAACACAGATATAGAGTTGAAACCCATACCAGAGTACTACGTATACAAGGTCATCTCTCTGCCTCACCAAACTCTCTACACTAAATTAAACATATATTTTTTTTTTTAACCTAAGGGATAAAAGAGGAAAAAAAAAAGGAAAATTGGGAGAAGAGGGAAGGGAGGCCCGAATGCCTTGAGGGATGTCTTCAAAGAGGGGGGCGAGCAAGGTATTTATAGTGAAAATTTTTCACTATTGTTGAAGAATCAGATCAAAATGATCCAATCTTATCTCCGTTGCCACACTGAGATTTGCTCTTTGATATGCGAATTTGAGTTTGTAATCCAGTGTGATGCAAACCAGACCAGCATGGAACAGGCACGATTTGAACCGTTCAAAGCGTGATCTAACGGCTGACAAGTGCGCGAAGGATGGTCCCAGGTGGGACTAGTGCGGCCGAGATTTAGGACCGTTAGATCAGTCTTGGTATTCGCATCGAATGGCTGAGAGAATGGCTACACGTGGTCATGACCGCACAAGATTTGAAGCTGTCTGTGTTTCCCCTCTGACGCGTCTGCAGCTTGTCAACGAGTGAATCACACACGCCAATCGTTCTTCCACACGTGGACCGCACCGCGAGATTCCGCTGACACATCGGATGATGCGTTGACACGCGTCTCTTCCTCAGACAGTTGAGATTAATTTGGCAGTGAATTCGACGGTTCTTGTTACACCACGTGTCCCATTTAATTTAAATTCAAATTTTCTTTATCTTTTTGATGCATTTGATGTCCGATTTTATCCGTTTTGGTGTCGTTTTGCTCCATTTTTCCTCCAGATTTCAAATCTAAAAATCACAAAAACACTAAAATTAATTATTTTACAAACATAATATTTACAAAAATATTAAAAATATTTATTTTACATTAAAACACATAAAAATAGATAAAAACTCCTAAAATTTCCAGTCCCTTACGGTTTAGCACAGATATAATTTTTATGAATTGGAAATATTTTTAGAAATTACTAAAAATATAATAAGACATATTTACAAACTTAAAACACACTATCCAACACACTAAAACTCAAAATAAAATAACCGCATTACTTTTACAGTTTTAACTATTTACAGACTAGACACTTATTTAACACACTAGAATGACTCTAAAAATTACTAACAATTCTATTAAACATAAAAACACACTAAAAACACATTTCTAAACATATTTACACACTAAGACACAAAAATACTTATTAACACAAAATGCTATTAATTAGAGGATTTAATGAGAAATAAAAGCACAAATAAATGATTTAAGCCTTAGAAAATGTACACTTTTATAGTCTCATCAGAACCCAAAGCAAGTGTTCGTGATTTGTGGACAAGAGCTCACAAGGAGTTTTCGGATTCTCACCAGTAGATTATCACTCTTAATCTCTCAATTGATCTAAATAACTTATGTGATTACTTCCTATTTATAGAGGTTGGGTCCAGGGTTAGGCCTTATCAGATTAGGTCTCAAAATTTGAATCAGAATCAAATTTAGATCAATATCTGATAAGATCCTCATAAAAACACGTGATCTTATCCTTCGCTCATTGGCAGGCCAATCAGGATGATCGATAGGCCGAACAGACCCCATCGGTAGGCCAAACTTGAGGATCGGCATGCCAAACTGCTGATTAATATCTCAACGAATCTTTTATTTTTCACCTAAGATTCTATAGGATAAAGTCTCAGTTTTAATTCAAATAACCCAATAGAAAAGTTATCTCATTAAAACAACTTTATCTAGATAATCTCTAGAAAAATAAATGAATTCCTAATAATTCTACAAGTTTATCTTGATTTAATTTATTCAAAATTAAATCAATCGATAAATAGACAAAAATTATATGATCCTAATAATTCAACAAGTTTATCTTGAATTAATTTTATCACAAAATTAATTCAACCGATAAACAAACATGAATTATCTAATTCTTCTAAATTTTAACCAATATAATAAATCTGACATAAGCCACCAATTATTGAAAAAGCACGTTGTATTGTTACAGGATGTTGTGAGCTAGCAAAGGGGACCAAATGGACCTATATAGTTAAAGCTCCCGATAATTATGAAACCCAACATCCCAGATATACATTTCATAATTATCAACTCCAACACTACTCCACTAAAAGCTTGGAGCTGCACTCTCGAACTATATAGAATTACGAAGACCGTATAGCTAAGTCTCCATGACATATCATAGTGTATCGTATCCCCATACGATTATCCATAACCGGCTTAAGGAAAAGTTTTGTCTTACCTTCCCGATTATTTTTGTCTTACGTTCCATTATCTCACCATCGAAAAATTTACTATCCAAAGATAGTATACCATTTGGTTACACCTATGTATCCAAATGGTTGAGCGCTCTAGTTTTCTAATTATAGGATAACACATATAAGAGGATATCTCTACTCCTAAAGAGAAACTATAGATTTCATATCTATGAATAACAAGTCTACGCTATCAAGAGTCATGCCTCCAACGTACCGGCATGCATACCATTATTAAGATATGGGTGTCACCCTTTGGTACATCAAAAGACACAAGTCAAGACAACGGGCCCACTATTCTTTTCAGGATTAAGATACAATACAAATGATTGTCTAAAGTGCATCGATTTTCCAAGACAGAATTATTAATCCAAATCAATTCACTTTTTGTCCTGATCCAACACATTGTCACCTATGACAACATGTCAATGTTTCTATTCACAGAGTCCACCTCCAATGGTTAAGACAAACTATCTCCCAATAGGGATATAGACAACACATCAATCTTTACATGAATAAAGCGCCTAACTTTATTTCCTCGAGTGCGGATCTTATGATTTAGACCATCACCTTAAGAATCGTGTCTTCTGCATAATCTGTCCATCATATGCCCAATTCTTAAAGGTTTAGACCGACAGTCTCAGATTATTGTTTGCTTAACATACATTCAACAAATATGAACATAAAGAGGACAAATTTTGTTATATGAACAATAAGTAAATTCTTTATTAATAAAAATGTCTCCAAAAACTTATTAAATTTTTACTCCTTAGGGCATACATGTCTAACAACTTATTAGATAATGGGATTTTATCCCAATTGACTGCGTCGGGCACTCCACATCAGAATGGCATAGCGAAGAGAAGAAATAGGACTTTATTAGACATGGTCAGGTCCATGATGAGTTATTCATCATTGCCTTTATCCTTTTGGGGATATGTACTGCAAACCGCATGTTATCTTTTGAACAATATCGCTTCAAAGTCGATTCCTAAAACTCCTCACGAGTTGTGGATAGGCAATAAGGCATCCTTAAACCATATTCGCATATAGGGATATCTGACTCATCTCCTGTTTAGGGAAGCGAATAAGTAGGAAGCACATTTAGAAGTTTACAGGTTTGTAGGATATCCAAAAGGGACTAAAGGGCGTTATTTCTATAACCCAAAGAAAAATAAAGTCGTGGTTTCAACTAATGCAACTTTCCTTGAGGAGAGTTACGTGGACAACTTTAAGCCTCGAAGCAAAGTGGTGCTCGAGGAGTTGGCGAGTGATCCTATCACTCTAAAGGTTCCAAAAGAAACCGTTTTGATCAATGTAGCCAAACAAACCTAAACAACAACCTAAGGGGCTTCAGCGTAGTGGGAGGATCGACTGTCAACCTAAGAGGTATATGTTTAATGGGGAGGCCTTCTTAGCTGAACCGGATAAACATGACAGGGATCCTTATACTTACGTAGAGGCTATGGAGGATGTTGATTCAAAAATCTAGACAAAGGCCATGAACATAGAGATGAAATCTATGAAGACTAATCGGGTTTGGGAGCTTATGGATCTTCCCGAAGGGGTGAAACCTATAGGGTGTAAGTGGATCTATAAGAAGAAAAGAGGAATGGATGGAAAGGCCAAAACCTTTAAGGTTAGACTGGTAGCTAAAGGTTATATGCAAAAGGAAGGAATCGATTATAAGGAAACCTTTTCACCTGTAGCCATGCTTAAGTCCATCCAGATTCTCTTGTCCATGGCTGCCACTCTCAATTACAAGATTTGGCAGATGGATGTCAAGACGGCTTTTCTAAATAGCTATCTTGATGATTCTATTTATATGGAACAACTAGATAGGTTCAAGGTCAAGGGTCAGGAGGGTAAGGTTTATAAGCTGCTAAAGTCAATTTATAGACTTAAGCAGGCTTCCCGTTCTTGGAACATAAGATTTGATCAGGTGACCAAGACTTATAAGTTCTCACAAAATGTGGATGAGCCATGTGTTTACAAACACATTAAGGATGGGAAGGTAGTTTTTCTCCTGTTTTATGTAGATGACATTCTATTAATTGGCAATGATGTTGGGGCATTGTCATCGGTCAAATTATGGTTGACCAAGCAGTTTGACAAGAAGGACTAGGGTGAGGCTAATTTTATTCTCGATATCCAGATCTTTCAGGATAGGAAGAACAAAATGATAGCTTTGTCCCAGGCCGCTACATAGATAAGATTCTCAGGAGGTTTG
Organism: Artocarpus heterophyllus; assembly: GCA_025403435.1. NCBI lineage: Eukaryota > Viridiplantae > Streptophyta > Magnoliopsida > Rosales > Moraceae > Artocarpus > Artocarpus heterophyllus. Next base: position 23,710,087 of record CM046334.1, read on the forward strand.
CAATACAGGATGCCAAAAAAGGTAGGCAACCATCTAGGTTTGGAATTACTCTTTCTAAGAAAGACTCTCCAAATTCTGATGAAGAAAGAGAATACATGAAGAAGGTGTCTTAGGCTTTAGCAGTGGGTAGTCTCATGTATGCCATGTGATGAGACTATAAAAGTATACATTTTCTAAGGTTTAAATCATTTATTTATGCTTTGATTTCTCATTAAATCCTCTAATTAGTAGCATTTTTGAATTAATTAGTGTTTTTGTGTCTTAGTGTGTAAATATGTATAAAAATATGTTTTTAGTGTGTTTTAATGTTTAATAATATTTTTGGTAATTTTTAGAGTCGTTTCGGTATGTTAAATAAGTGTTTAGTTTGTAAATAGTCAAAACCGTAAAAATAATGTACAGTTATTTTATTTTGAGTTTTAATGCGTTTGATAGTATGTTTTAAGTTTATAAATGTCTTATTATATTTTTAGTAATTTTTAAAAATATTTTCAAGCCATAAAAATTATATCTATGTCAAACCGTAAGAGACTGAAAATTTTAGGAGTTTTTATTTATTTTTGTGTGTTTTAATGTAAAATAAATATTTTTAATATTTTTGTAAATATTATGTTTGTAAAATAATTAATATTAGTGTGTTTGTGATTTTTAGATATGAAATTTGGAGGAAAAACGGAGCAAAACGACACCAAAACAGATAAAATCAGACATCAAATGCATCAAAAAGATAAAGAAAATTTGAATTTAAATTAAATAGGACGCGTGTCAATTTTCTGACCGTTGGATTCACTACCAAATTAATCGTGACCATCCGAGGAAGAGACACGTGTAAATGCGTCATCCGTTGCGTCAGCCGAGTCTCACAGTGCTGACCACGTGTCAAAATCTAATTCGCGCGTGCACAACGCGTGCCGACAAGTCTCATGCGCGTCAGAGGGAATCTTAGACAGCGTCGGATCTCATGCGATTGCCTCCATGTGTAGCGGTTTTCCAAGCTATCAGATTTGATACCAAGACTGATCGAACGGTCTTCAATATCAGTCCCACTGGCCCCACTTGGGCCCGTTCTCGTGCTTGCCTGTTGACCGTTGGATCGTGAAATGAATGGTTTAGATTGCGCCTGTGCTGTGCTACCGTGATATGCGATGCACTGGATTATAAACTCAAACTTGCACTCCGAAGACACGTTTCAGCATTAAAAAAATATATAAAAATAAAAAATAAAAAATGGCAAACAGTAATTTTTCAAGGCTATAAATAGCCTTGCATCGCCCCTTGAACGACGCATCCCTTTGGGCCTTTGGCCCTCTTTCTCCTTCTTTTTCTTTCTGCTGAGTCATGCTCAACAGTATCTTCTTAGGTAAAAATAATAATAATAAAATAATGCTTAAATTAGTATAAATAGTCTTGTGAGGCAGAAAGATGATCTTGTATGCATAGTATTCTGGTATGGATTTTATCTCTATATCTGCTTTGTAATGCTTATATTCTGTGGAATAAATTATATATTTATGTTTTTAATAATTATTATTATTATTGTTATGTTGTCTAATTCTTGCATAAATTCAGTCATGCTTTCTTTATGTAATTTAATTGTGTTCCATAATTAATATTAATAATACTAAAGTCATGCTTGTTTATTAAGTTAAGTTTCTGCTGCATTATAGACATAGACTGCACAGTAAATGCTTGGTTATTCTTGATTTATTGTAGACAGAGGATAGCATAGTGTATTCTTAAACCAATTAATAAGTCGAGGTGCTGCCAAAATTAACACAATAATTTATTCCATAAAAATATATTAATTTTGATTTGTTTTTATCTTTTCTATCTTAAAATTATGTTAATTATAATTGAGTGATAGCGGTTATAATTTTCATAATTAGTGCACTAAATCATTAGTGAGAGATGATTATTTTGCAAGTTTTTATAAAAAAAACCCTTACTGCATTATGGCTTGTTATATTGTCACGCTCGGTTAACCTATATAATTAGTAAAGAGTGCTTGCAATTAATGAGAAAAGATATAATAAATCAAATGCTTTAGATAATTATTAATTAGACTTAAAATTCCATATCAGTTGCAAAACATACAAGGGATTCTCAAAGCTTCACCGTTTTAATTTTATGCTTTAAATTTTGAATTAAATAAAATAAAAATCACAAAAATATTTATTTCATTTTACACTTTGATTTGAAAAAGTGCTTGCCTTTTTGAATGTTTATTTTTATCAATTTGTCGAGTTACAAATTTTCACCTCCCTGTGGATACGACAACTTTCCTACACTACAAACGTCCGCTGTTTAAAGAAACACATTTTGAACATTATCAAAAATTTGGCGTCGTTGTCGGGGAGGTGCTGTCACTCTGTCAGATTGCTGAATTAAACAGGAAAATAGGTAAGTAATCTATCCCTATCCTTTGTAAATATTATTCTAATTATTTGCATTTTTAATTTGTGTGTTTATTATTAAAAAAATTTAAAAATAAAAAAAAATAAAAAATAAAAAATAGAAAAATGGACGGATGCTTTTCACTCACTACTTTATTCATTTTGGATAAAGAAAAGCTTTGCATTCTGTCTTTTGTTTTACAAGTTTGGGTAATTGTAAAATTTGTTGGATTCTGTCAAAAAGGCTCATCGTTGGGACTCGATCTCACGACCATAAGGCTAACACCCTTACCTAAGAAAGTTGAGAATTCTAAGCGTGTCCGGTGTGACCCCCTAACAATCTGGGAGTCCAATTAATTGAGCATTATTCAGCTTGAAAATTTTTCTTTAAAAAAAAATTTTCAAAAAAAAATTAAAAATTAAAAAAAAAATTTGAAAAAATAAAAATCAAAAATCAAAAAATTTTTTTGGGAAATTCATCGACATTTTGTTGTAAATTTTTCTCAACAACACTTGGAACCATTTTATAGTACTTGGTGGAGATATAAAGACTTGCTAAATAAGTTTCCTCACCATGGTCTTTCTAGGGATTATTTGTTAGAAGTCTTCATAGATAGGTTAAGTCCTGAAACAAGAAATTGGGTAGAGAGAGGAGATGGTACCACCGCTTTTTACCAATTACCTATCGACGAAGCCTATTATATGTTGGAAGATATGGCCGAATATGATTATTGGAAATTGAATAGTTCTAGGAACAATTTATTTTTGGAGAACAATTCAAATTTTTTAGAACCTTGGCCTGAAAATCAACCCAAAATTTTGGAGTCAAATTTTGAATTGCAAGAAACATATAGTGACCCAAATAGGGTTAATCTAGAAGAAACCTTAGAAACATTGGAAGAAACTGTACAAAAATATATGGAAACCATGAGAAGAATAGATTTAGATAGGCTTGAATATCATATTGATTCTATGAGTGAGGAAGGAATAGTTGCCTAGTCATTGAAGAAAAAACTTTAGAACCCACCTATTTTAAGGAACAACTTTTAGGAGAGGAATGTAAGGAAGAGAATGAAGACTTAGCTATAGAACAGGAACAATCATCACCCTTAGTCTTAGATTCTCAACCTCAGTTGCCACAAGAATTCACCAAAGACGATGTTTACCAAGATCCTATGTGGCCACCACCTCCTCCACTGTCTCTAGCATTGTTTTTAAGGACCTACCAAGAATATAAAATGTGTCTAAGTTGCATGAGTTTAAATGTTTCAAATTTTGCCAATCTTGAGGGCATGTTTATACAAGACCCATATGTGGTGTCTTTCGACACTTACTATGGAAGGAAGCCGCTCTTTGACGACTGTCCACCAAAAGCAGAGTTGAAAGAAAGATTTGCTGAATTCAGAGGATCAAGCGATGAGAAAACACTTTCAAAGTAATATCTTTACCTTCCCTTCTTTGTAATATAGTTTGTAATATATTTCTTTTTTTTTTTGTGTTGTTGTGTGCTATGTTGATTTTCTTTTAAAAAAATGAAATTTGTTTTGAAAATTTAAAATGAAGGCTATTAATTAAATTTGTTCAGAATGGCTGAGTTAAGGAGTTAAATTATTTTCTCTCGAGATGCATTCTAATAAATTTAATTTTGTAAATGCAATTGGTTTGGATTTTCAAATAAATTTCAACAAAAAATGTGTGTTTATTTTAGTTTTTGTTTGTTAAGTCTGCTATAGATCATCTCTGCAGCTATGCTGATTTAGGTAATATTTTTGTTGCTTTCACCATTCTTTTATTCATTTTGAATAATGTATATTTTAGGTTGGGGGGAGAGGGTTGTGCTTAAAAGTTATGCATGAAAGGGTTGTACTTCAAAGTTGTGCATATGAGATTTGTGCTTCAATTTTGTGCCAAAATTTTTCGATTTTTGCCCATATTTTTTATTTTGCTCCAGATTTTTGTGCATTTTTCATTTTTGTGTGTTATTTTTTTTTGTGAGTCATAAAATTTAAAAATAAAATTTAAAAAATGTTTTGTAAATATTAGTTTCTTAGTAATTAATGTGTTATTATTTTGTTTTGATTTTTGAATTTCATATTAATGTAATATTATTTTTCTATTCTTTGGATTATCTAAATTTATGGACTCTCAAGACTTTGGTTTTATTTAACATTTTTAAGTGTTTATTTTTCAAAGTGTTTGTAAGCCATTCTTTTCACACATACACTATAATGCTTAATTGTGGTGGTAAGTCAAAGCTATGAACATTTGGGTTTTGTTATTTTGTGAAGATGAACAATTGATGGCAGTAACATTTTCAAAATTAAATAACTAAATAAAAAAAAGAAGAAATAAAAAGAATTGTAAATAAATAAAATGTGTAATTATGTAAATTAATGAATAAAGTTCGATAAGTTTGGTTTTGTAGCCTCTTTAACTCGAGTAAGTAAGTTCTAAGGGGTGCTTTAACACCTAGTACCTTAGACCAACCGGTCTGAGAGTTACTAACCCAAAGCTCGTTAAATGGGTTTTGGAGAAAGCTAAAGAGAGCCAGACATTGCACTATCCACAGATGTAAAGTTTGTAAATATTTTTATTTTTATGTTTCTACTCTTTAATTGTTCCAAATCAATAATTTGAAGTGTTACTGCCTGTAGGAGTGATTTGAAGCAAAATATCATAACAATAATATTCCTAGTTTTGGATGAAACTTCATAATTATTCATTATCTCCCTTTTTCTAAACTAAGTCTGGCTTATATACATTTTGTTAAATAGCATATAAATTGTTCAAATAAAATTTTGGTTTTGTTAGTTTATCTAGTTAGATAAGTCAAATTATAGTTAAATGAATTTCATTGTATGAATATTTAGTAAATCATTTCAAAATTCTATCGTTTTAATTGCTAGAGACTAGCCATAAGCTGGTTGGGGGGTGTGATGAGACTGTAAAAGTGTACATTTTCTAAGGTTTAAATCATTTATTTATGCTTTTATTTCTCATTAAATCCTCTAATTAGTAGCATTTTTGTATTAATTAGTGTTTTTGTGTCTTAGTGTGTAAATATGTATAAAAATGTGTTTTTAGTGTGTTTTTATGTTTAACAATATTTTTGGTAATTTTTAGAGTCGTTTCGGTATGTTAAATAAGTGTTTAGCTTGTAAATAGTCAAAACCATAAAATGATGTGCGGTTATTTTATTTTGGGTTTTAATGTGTTTGATAGTGTGTTTTAAGTTTGTAAATATGTCTTATTATATTTTTAGTACTTTTTAAAAATATTTTCAAGCCATAAAAATTATATCTGTGCCAAACCGTAAGAGACTAAAAATTTTAGGAGTTTTTATTTATTTTTGTGTGTTTTAATGTAAAATAAATATTTTTAATATTTTTGTAAATATTATGTTTGTAAAATAATTAATATTAGTGTGTTTGTGATTTTTAGATATGAAATCTGGAGAAAAAATGGAGCAAAATGACACCAAAATAGATAAAATTAGACATCAAATGCATCAAAAAGATAAAGAAAATTGAAATTTAAATTAAATGGGACACGTTGCAATTTTCTGACTGTTGGATTCATTGCCAAATTAATCATGACCGTCCGAGGAATAGACATGTGTAAATGCATCATCCGTTCCGTCAGCCGAGTCTCGTAGTGCTGACCACGTGTCGAAATCTGATTCGCTCGTGCACAACACGCGCCAACAAGTCTCACGCACGTCAGAGGGAATCTTAGACAGCGTCGGATCTTATGCGGTCGCCTCCACGTGTAGCGATTTTTCAAGCCGTCAGATCTGATACCAAAACTGATCGAACAGTCTTCAATATCAGTCCCACTGGCCCCACCTGGGCCCGTTCTCGCACTTGCCTATTGACCATTGGATCGTGAAATGAACGGTTTAGATTGCGTCTGTGCTGTGCTACCGTGATATGCGATGCACTGGATTATAAACTCAAACTTGCTCTCCGAAGACGCGTTTCAGCGTTAAAAAAATATATATAAAAATAAAAAATAAAAAATAAAAAAATGGCAAACAGTAATTTTTCAAGGCTATAAATAGCTTTGCATCGCCCCTTGAACGAAGCATCCCTTCGGCCTTTGGCCCTCTTTCTCCTTCTTTTTCTTTCTGCTGAGTCAGACTCAACAGTATCTTCTTATGTAAAAATAACAATAATAAAATAATGCTTAAATTAGTATAAATAGTCTGGTGAGACAGAGAGATGATCTTCTATGCATAGTATTTTGGTATGGATTTTATCTCTATATCTGCTTTGTAATGCTTATATTTTGTGGAATAAATTATATATTTATGTTTTTAATAATTATTATTAATATTGTTATGCTGTCCAATTCTTGTATAAATTCAGTCATGCTTTCTTTATGTAATTTAATTGTGTTGCATAATTAATATTAATAATACTAAAGTCATGCTCGTTTATTAAGTTGAGTTTCTGCTGCATTATAGACATAGACTGGCATAGTAAATGCTTGGTTATTCTTGATTTATTGTGGACAAAGGATGGTATAGTGTATTCTTAAACCAATTAATAAGTCGAGGTGCTACCGAAATTAACGCAATAATTTATTCCATAAAAATATATTAATTTTGATTTGTTATTATCTTTTCTATCTTAAAATTATGTTAATTATAATTGAGTGACAGCGCTTATAATTTTCATAATTAGTGCACTAAATCATTAGTGAGAGATGATTATTTTGCTAGTTTTATAGGAAAACCCTTACTGCATTATGGCTTGCTATATTGTCGCTCCCGGTTGGCCTATATAATTAGTAAAGAGTGCTTTCAATTAATGAGAAAAGATATAATAAATCAAATGCTTTAGATAATTATTAATTAGAGTTAAAATTCCATATCAGATGCAAAACATATAAGGGATTCTCAAAGCTTCACCGTTTTAATTTTATGCTTTAAATTTTGAATTAAATAAAATAAAAATCACAAAAATATTTATTTCATTTTACACTTTGATTTGAAAAAGTGCTTGCCTTTTTGAACGTTTATTTTTATCAATTTGTCGAGTTACAAATTTTCACCTCCTTGTGGATACGACAACTTTTTTATACTACAAACGTCCGTTGTTTAAAGAAACACATTTTGGGTGTTACCACCATGCTTTGTAGATGATCAGATATTTGTTTTGCGGTCGGGATTGTAAGTCAATTTTAGGCGGATTCGGGACCAAACCACTGGGTTATAGTAAAGCATATTTTTAAGTACCTGAGAAGGACATAAGGGTATATGCTTGTATATTCGGGTGAGGACTTAATTCCTCTAGGATATACTGATTTGGATTTCCAATCCTGTCTAGATTCTAGGAGATCGACTTCGGGTTTTGTGTTTACTCCGGGCGGCAGTGCCATCAGTTGGAGAAGTATGAAGCAAGATTGCACTTTGGATTCAACGATGGAGGCCAAGTATGTGGCAGCTAGTAATGCTTCGAAAGAAGCAGTGCGGCTTCGCAAGTTCGTTGGGGATCTTAAGTTAGTTCCTAGTATGGATAATGTGGCTTCACTATACTGTGACAACAGTATGGCGGTAGCTAATGCTAAGGAACTAAGATTCATAAGAAGAATAAGCATATTGATTGGAAGTATCACGTGATAAAGGACTTCATCAAGGGCGGGCATGTCACGGCGTGTAAAATCGCATCAGAGAACAATTTAGCTGATCCATCATGAAGACACTTAGTGGGAGAGTCTTCAGGAGGCATGTGAAAGCTATAGGGATGCAAGATTTATCATATTTACTCACTTAGTGCAAGTGGAAGATTGTTAGACGTGTATGTCCTAAAGAGCAAAAATGTAATATGTTTTTTAAGACATTTTTAGCAATAAAAAATTTATTTATTAATTATATACCAAATCTTGTCCTCTTTATGTTTATATTTGTTGAATGTATGTTAAGCAAACAAAAGTCTGAGACTGTCAGCCTAAACCTTTAAGAATTGGGCATATGATTGATAGATTATGCAGAAGACACGATTCTTAAGGTGACGGTCTAAATCATAAGATCCACAATCGAGGGAATAAAGTTGGACACTTTATTCATGTAAAGATTGTTATGTTGTCTATATCCCTATTGAGAGATGGTTTGTCTTGGCCATCGGAGGTGGACTCCATGAATCGAAACATTGGCACATTGTCATAGGTGACGATGTGTTGGATCGGGACATAAAGTGAATTGATTTGGGTTAATAATTCTATCTCAAAAAATTGATTCTCTTTAGACAATCATTTGTATCGTACCATAAATATTGCTATGATATCTATATCCCTAATAGGAGATGGTTTGTCTTGACCATTGGAGGTGGACTCTAGGAATAAAAACATTGGCATATTGTCATAAGTGACGATGTATTGGATCGAGACATAAAGTGAATTGATTTGGATTAATAATTCTGTCTTGACAAATTGATTCACTCTAGACAGTCATTTGTATCATACCTTAATCCAAAAATGAATAGCGAGCCCATTGTCTTGACTTGTGTCTTTTGATGTACCAAAGGGTGACACCCACATTTTAATAGTGGTATGCATGTCAGTACGTTAGAGGCACGACTCATGATAGCGTAGACCTATTATTCATAGATATGGAATCCATAGCTCCTCTTTAGGATTAGTGATATCCTCTTATTTGCATTATCATGTAATTGGAAAACTGGAGCGCTCAACCATTTGGACACATAGGTGTAACCGAATGGTATAGTGTCTTTGGATGGTAAGTTTTCTGATGGTGAGATAATGGAACGTAAGATAAAATAATCTAGAAAGTAAGACAAAACTTGTTCTTAAGCCAATTACGGATAATCTTATAGAGATACGATACATTATGATATTTCATGGAAACTTAGCTACACCGGCTTCGTAATTCTATATAGTTCGAGAGCGCAGCTCTAAGCTTTTAGTGGAGTAGCGTTGGAGTTGATAATTATGAAATGTATATATGGGATATTGGGTTTCATAATTATCAAGAGCTTGAACTGTATAGGTCCACTTTGTCCCCTTTGCTAGCTCACAAAAGTCCTATAACGATACAACGTGTTTTTTCAATAATTAGTGACTTGTGTCAAATTTATCAGATTAGCTAAAATTCAAAAGAATCAAATAATTCATGTCTGTTTATCAGATGAATTAATTTTGTGATAAAATTAATTCAAGATAAACTTGTTGAATTATCGGGAACAGATAATTCATGTCTGTTTATCGATTGGATTGATTTTGAATTAATTCAAGATAAACTTGTTGAATTATCAAGAATATTTATTTTCCTAGAGATTATCTAGATATGACTGTTTTAATAAAATAACTTTTCTATTGGATTATTTAAATTAAAACTAAGGCTCTATCCCAAGAATCTTAGGAGGAATATAAAGATTCACAGGGATAAAAAAATCGTAAGTTCGACAGGCCGATCTTAAATGATCGGCCTGCCGATGGGACATGTTCTGCAGGCTGATCTGCTAGTTCAGCCTGTCGACCATGGGATTTTTTATCACATGTTTTAGACGTGGATTTTATTGGATATCGATCCTGATTTGATTCTGATTCGCATTTTTGAGGCATTATCTGATAAGGACTGACTCTTGGGCCAAACCTCTATAAAAGGAGAATGAGTCTCATTATTATTGAGATCAATTGAGAGATTAAGAGTGAAACTCTGTTGGTGAGATTTTGAAAACTCCTTGAAAGCTCTTGTTCACAAATTATGAACACTAGCTTTAGGTTCTCTCAATTGGTTGGAAGGAGGGTCGCTTCGAGGAAGAGCTCTACGTGTGAGGCCACACTCACTCCAATCGTGGATAGAGAATAGCAAAAAAGGCTCGTTGGTTTAGGTCCTTCTGGAACATTACTTCTCTTCACTAATTGAGGAAGCTTTTCGGCATTTACAAGGTTAGTAAGATCTAGTTAATTTATGTATATAGCGTGTCAAACTTGTGTTTTGAAAAATACTCTAATATAAAAATTTTAAAATTCTGCTGTGTACTATTTTTCCAACGATTTATATATGTTAGTTTTGTTATTGAATAATTTTTACACTTTATTCATGCTTATGAGTTGAGATTAATTTCTTCAAGTGATTAAGGGTCAAGTTTTCTATCTTTATATTTCTCGACTTTAAACGCATGTTTGTGACTCAAAGATGCTTTATTTTGTTAGGAATGATATATGATGATGTAATATGGTATTAAACGATATCATAAAGGGGAATATTAATTTTATGTATTATATGAATGATTGACATGAACACTCCAAATGACGAGCACACAGAGAACCACGACAACGTCACCCAAGTTAAGGTTTAGTAAGCAAGCAAGACAAGTAAGCACATTCTTACCTGCAACATGATAAAAGTTTACAAAAAAGTTTTAAGAATATGTTCTATGATAATTTTTAAGTTTGTTTTTACATATTATCTTCTCATGAAAACTCTTGTTGCAACAAGAAGGTTTAAAGGATGTTTTAATGACGAGATATGTTAAAGCTTATATATATATATATATATGCATCACTTAGTTAAGTGTTGTACACCCTATGTTTATATTTATGATTATGATGTCCCGAAGGTTGGACTTGTTATGTTTGGTTTGGGGCTAGTTACCCCACTCCCCTCATGATAGCATGCCTATGATGTTTATGTTTATAGTGCAACGCTTAGGCCCCTCAAGATAAAATGAATGATGTTTTAATATGAAAGTTTAAATGAAAAGATATGTTCTATATACACTTGTGCCTCATGCACTATTATGATTATGGTCAGGATATTGTGTAATGATTTTTTAAGAAACGTTTTATGGTGTGAGATAAAAAAAAGTGTACTTACTAAGCTTATGCTTACTTAGTTTGTATCATGTTGCAGATAAGGATAAGATGTAGGTTGACTAGGATGGAGGACAAGGACGGGCGTGTGTATTAGAAATGTTAGATTGGAAATAGAGTCATGTCATGAATGGAATTTAAACTCAAACAAAATTTAATATATTATGTTCTACATTTTTATTTGTTTAAGACTCAATTTTATTTGCAATATGTTCTTATCAATATATGTTTCATTGAATGTAAATTATATTTTAGATTTTTAGTTTCTTAGGATATTTGTTAAAGAATATACTATATAGTTTTTTTTGTAATTAATTTTCATTAGTTGTTTCATTAGAAGTTAAGAGTGGTTGCATTATATGTGTGAGTTTATATTTGTTAAATATTTTTTTTGTTTTTTTGTAAACTAAGTTTTCTATAGGTGGTCGGTTAGCCAAATGCCTTAAGGGTTTTATCGAGCTAACCAAAGAGGAAAAAGTTAAATCCGATAAGTGGTTTTTTTTTTTTAAATAGATGTATTTCCTAGGATATTTCTCTGAGTGTTGTTGATTGTTTCAAACTTTTTATCAATAATTATTAAGTTTAATGGTAAAAACAACGTCTCCTGTGGCTCCCGTAAGGGGGCATTATATATAACACCCGTCATTTTTTAACATTTAAATGAGGAATATAACAAGTTAATATGATAATAATCGTATTTTACAAAATTTAAATTAAGTAATAAACGTTTTTATCTAGTTATGATGCAAATGATAGCCATGTGGGATCGATGTGCTCGAATTGTTCATGTCAAAGTTATACGATTGTGTGAGAAACATGATACTTCTATGAATTTTGATAATTTGATTGTAATAATATACTAATATATATATATATATATATATATAATTTGAAATGATGAATAATACAAAAATAGGGATCAATTATTAGTTTGGGAGCTTAAGATATAATCAAAACAAGGTGTTTTGGTAGGTTATATGAGTGGCTTAGGGTGTGGCACCCAAAACTAGCACAGCAATAATTTCAAGCTAGCACTGCGCCGCTACAAATCAATGCCGCAGCACTATGTCTCAAAGTTTTCAATTGTTTTCATGTGGATTTTGAGCTCTTCACTTACCCAATCCAATTTTCAATCTTTTGACCTATTATTTCAATTCCTAATCACCCAATATTAGGAAACCAACCTAGGAATTATATTTTTTAATTAATTCAAATTATTTTTGAGTTAAATACTACGGCTTTCCTTGCTCACTCTCATTCATAAACATATAAATACAATTTTAACCGCTAAAGTTTTTCATCTTCTCTTTTTTTTTTTTTTTGCCAAAAAAAATTCTATCCCTCTTCTCCTCTCAAAAACACGTTCACAAGCTCTCCTTATTCACACAAAAAATTTCAAAGAAAGACTATATCATCTCTCCAATCCTTGAAGCTAATAATTCATTACTCATCTTCCTTTCTTTCAAGCCATTGTTGAAAGAATTCTTCTCAAAGATTTTACGTGCAAGCCTTCATATTTGTTCAACAAAAATGTAAAATTTAAGGTATGGTTTAGAGGTTTTGATGACTACAAATTTTCATGATTGACATGTATAGTTTTTGTGACAAACATGTTTAGAGAATCATTTTTTTATGGAGTGACTGCATATACATGTTATGTTATCATGAAATATAAATTATATTGTTATTACTTTTGTTATGAAAACATTGTTTTATGGTTGCAAAAATTTATGTTCATATGATATGAGAAATTTGCATGAAAATAAGACTTTTGTCGATTTAATGTATTATGAATATTTAGGGTTTCAATTGTTTGGTAAAATTTCCAATAATGTTTTGAGTCCATATGATTTTATTTCTTCATGCTTTTTAGGTATGACATTTAATTATATGTTAGGGTTGACTGAAAATTTTTATAAATTTTTATTACACATATTGCAAATGTTATGAACCTTCAAACGAACACTGCCAATTGATTTATTTATGCTGGCAGATTTGCAAGCATGTATTGTAAAGTTCGTTTTATTATCCAAATATAACCTAATGGTTCTATAAAAATTTGTTAGTCATTGTTAAATATTAACTAAGAGTGTCCAAATTTTTAGCTTCATATCATGTCTATGTTTTGAGAAAAATATTCATGGAACACCAAGAGTTCAATGTTTTATAACGTCTGCCTGATTTGTTCTATAAATTTTGTAAGATAGGAAATCATATCTTAAATGTGTTTTTTATGATTTCTTATTTTTTATTATTTGTTTATATGTTAGACATGTCATATAAAAATTCCAAAATCATATCATATATATTTGATTTTATAACAATGTTTGATTGCAGGGTGTTCACTATTTAGCACGTTTGAAGTTAATATTGCCTCTAAGTCCAAACGTACATTTTGAATTATTCTAATTTTATCTAATGCTAAATTTTGGATATGTTATGCTATTATATGTCTATTATGTGTGTAATTTTCATAAATTATTTTATAACATATTTTATTTAATCTAAAATTTTAAGTAATGACTGCTTATTGCCTAGTGTTTAATGGTAGATTTTGTGGTAATGCTTGTAAGATTTATTAAACTAACAATGACATTTCTATGGCTAGAGAAAAGTCTGAAGATATTTTTTTATGCGTTAACATTATTCCTAAAAATTTTCATCCTCTAATTTTATGTGAATTGTAAGATGTAAAACAAAGAATCTTTATAGATCAGTCAATTTTTGCGACTAGTAAATTTGTTTGATTGATTTAAAAATTTTAAAAATGTATTTTAGATTAGTATTTTTAAGAGGAAAATTTGAGTGATATTTCTATATATTAGCTATGTCATGGAAGAAGTAACTTTTATCATGCTTATAAGTTGAAATTAAATTCTCTAAGTATTTAAAGGTTACGTTTTCTACTTGTATGTCTACTGACTTAAAGATGCTTTATTCATTAACAATGATGTAGAGTGACATACTATTGTGTTAAATGATATTGTAAACATGAATAATAAATCATGTATTATATGAATGATTGACATAAACACTCCAAAAGGCGAGCACATTGAGAACTGCTACTACGTCACCCAACATAAGGTTTAGTAAGCTAGCAAGTCAAGTAAGTATATTCTCAATTGCAATATGATAAAAGTTTATGAAAAAAGTTTTAAGAATATGTTTTGTCATGATTTTTAAGTATTTTTTTAAATATTGTCCTCTTATGAAAACTCTTGTTGCAACAAGTATGTTTAACGAATGTTTTATTATATGATTTATTAAAAGCTCTGGATATTTATACATGTATCACATAATTAAAGCATTGCACACCCTATGTTTATGTTGTCCTCCTATGTGGACTGTCCTGAAGGTGTGTTATGTTTGATTAGGGATTAGCTAGCTCATTCCTTTCGTACAAATATGTTAATGTTTATGGTGCAATACTAGGGCCTTCAAAGGTAAAATAAACAATGTTTTAATGTGGAAGTTCAAATAAAACATATAAAGAAAATACGTTGTATGTGCTATTATGTTATGATTATGTTTTCACCCCAAGTTTTATGAAATATTTTCTTTTGTGAGGTAAGAAAGTGTACTTACCAAGTTTATACTTACTTAGTTTTATATATCATGTTACAGATGAGAGTAAGAGTTAAGTTGACTAGGATGGAGGACACAAACGGGCGTTATGCAAGGAGTGTAGGATTAAAAACAGAATCACATCATGAAAGGAATTTAAAACAAAAAAAAATTAATTTATTATGTTCCATACTTTTATTTGTTTAAGACCTGTTCTGTTTGTGATGTTTGCTTTTGGACTTATATTATTATTGTATACAAATTTAAATTTCTAGATTTTCTAGTTTCTTAGTTTTATTTTTATAGAAACTACACTATTGTATTTAGACTAGTTGAATGTTAGTATTTCCTATAGAATCTATGAATATTTGAAGTGTCTATGTGAGCTTATATTTTATTGAATGTTTTATGTTTATAAACTAGTTATTTTTGTAGGTGGTAGGTTAGTCGAACACCCTGGGTGTTCCATCGACCTAATTGAGAAAGATGAAGTAAATCTGGTTAGTGATTTTAAAAAAATAGATGTTTTTCTTGGGATATCTATTTGAGTAATATTGATTATTTTAAACCTCTTACTAGTATTTATTAAGTTTAATAGTAATTATAGATGCTTTTTAGGTCAAACTACTCAACCCACAATTGACTTGCTTAATATGGTTAAGTTATGATCAAGTAAATGTCAACACGACTCAACAACTACCTTAATCACGTATGACCTATTAACTTCACACTAAAACAGAAGAAAATTAAATATATAAGACAATATTTCCCTAACCCTAACTAGCACAAAACACACTCTCACCTCAGACTCACTACCGCTTTCGTACACAGTCCCTCATCCCTTCTTCCTATTGCTATATTTCAATCTTAGCCTCCACGTCTACTATAGCCTTTGGTGAGAATAATCCTTGGCCTCTATTCTTTCCTTTGGTCTCTCCTTTATGATGACTTGGTTTTCCTCAATTCTTTAGTCTTTTATCCTCGTCAAATCACCTTCCTTAAGTATTTGAGCCGTTCATAATCTAATTTAAAACAAAGAAATTTTCATTAATTTCATCTTTTAAAACGTACTTTTAATGTTCTGAAATCTATCAAATTTTTAACGTTTATGTTACAATGGTACTATTAGCATCATATTTAGAAAACTCAAAGACTATTAATGTATATGTTCAAAGTTTAAATGAAATAACAATTACTTTTCATAGGCCAAAAATGAAATTAACCTTCCAAATACAATACTTGTTTTGCTCCAATATTGTTCCTAGTATTACGATTTGAGCAATATACTTTGATTGGCAATTCCTCACTTATTTTGTAGACATTGGAAACTATCGTCATTTGCTGAAGGATTTTTAGATTATTGTAGTCAAAGACACTATATTTTCTATTCATAAATATTATATATGTCACATCCCTATTTTTCAAGAAGGATCAATAAGGGTGGAGCACATGTGGACCATGCTATGTTCGTTGGATTCCTTTCTTGGGGGTGCTCTAGTGTTGGTGCAAGTCAAATTTCATTCTTATATGAAGAAAGCCCAAGGATGGCTCTGCACAAATTGGTCGACAACTGGAGCTGTTCCCTTGAGGGGCCCAAGGTAGAGTGAAACTGTTGGACAATGTGTGTTAATGTGCTTGTGGTGAAAGGCTTCCCTAGTCCAAAGGGCATCATGTAAGTCCTAGTCGAGCCTATCGGAATGTTTATGATAATTTGGTATCATGGAAAAAACAACCAAGTTACAAGTTGTAGATAGAATATCGTGACCTTGGGAAGGTGATCACTAGAGGCATTATCCTCAACTCAAACCCTAGAAGATGAAGTGCAACTATGTAATCACTTGCATGAGGGTGAGAAGGAAGGTGGAGAGCTCATTAACCACTTCAGGGTAGTATGCTTCAGACTATGCCAATAGCTATTTAGCTTAATGTGTGGGCAAGCTGGTTAGTCTTTTAGGCTGAAGATATAACTTGGATACGGGGGTTAGTTTGTTGATGAGGTGAGGTGCTACATTTTGGAGTCCAAATATCCTAGTATGGGTTCATTTGATGCACAAGGAGATGCATCGAATTGGGTGGAAGAGAGTGTCACTCCCTTACTTTTCAAGAGGCATCAAGAGGGGCAAAGCACATGACGAGCGCACTATGTTAGTTAGATAGTCTTCTTTGGGAGTGCTCCAATGCTGTGTATTGGTCGCACTACACCGATGGCTCTTATGTTGTTGTTCGAGTTTGTTTGGTTTTTCTACATTGATCGGAATGGTTTCGTTCGAAACCGTCGGAGTGATCGAATCACTCCTTAACTCCTCAAGCACCACTTTGCTTCGAGGCTTAAAGTCGTCCATGTAACTCTCCTCAAGGAAAGTTGCATTAGTTGAAACCACGACTTTATTTCCTTTGGGTCATAGAAATAACCCTCTTTAGTCCCTTTTGGATACCCTACAAACATGCAAACTTTTGAATGTGCTTCCAACTTATTTGCATCCTTAAATAGGACATGACCCGAACATCACCATATGCGAGTATGGTTTAAGGATATCTTCCTACCCATCCACAACTCGTGAGGAGTTTTAGGGACCAATTTTGAAGGCACATTGTTCAAAAGATAACATGCGGTATGTAATGCATATCCCCAAAAGGACAAAGGCAATGATGAATAACTCATCATGGACCTGACCATATCCAACAAAGTCCTATTTCTTCTCTCTGCCATGCCATTCTGCTGTGGAGTGCCTGACGCAGTCAAATGGGATAACATCCCATTCTCTAATAAGTGTTCTAAGAACTCATCAAAAAGGTATCCTCTACCTCGATCGGATCGAATTGCCTTTATGGGTCTACCCAATTGATTTTCTACTTCGGCCCTAAACTCTTTGAACATGTCAAAAGTTTCACTTTTGTGGTGCATTAGGTACACATACCCATATCTTAAGTAATCGTCAATAAAAGTAACGAAATACTCATACCCTCCTCATGCCCGGATGTTCATCCGTCCACAAACATCAATATACACAAGTTCTAGAACCCCTTCGGCCCAATTGGCCTTAGACCCAATTGCCCTTAGACCCGAATGGTCTTTTGGTCATTTTACCCTCTAAACAAGATTCACATTGAGGTATAGATTTCACCTTTAAGTGACTTAAAGGTCCATCTCTTACCAACCTTTGAATCCTATTCAGGTTAATATGACCAAGGTGCAAATGCCAAAGATAAGTCTTATTGGAGTGAGAAGTTTTAACTCTTTTAGAGTTATTATCATTCATCTCAACATTAAGCAGTAAGTCCATCTTAGGTTTGATAAAATATAGATTATTTTGCATCCATCTAAAGCAGATAAAAGATTTGTTTTTACGAATCACCACTTTATTATTAAAAGAAACCAAATAGGAGTCTTTAAATAAACAAGCTATAGAAATTAAATCCTCTTAAATTTAGGAACATAAAAACAATCTTGTAAAATTAAATTCCTATAATTATCAAAATGAAGATGGACGTCTCCTACTACTTCTTGTTTCTTTGAACCCCTATAGAAAAACACAAATATGATTAGTTGCATCGGTATCTATGACCCAAATGTCACTAGATTTCTCAACCAAACAAGTTTCTAAATACAAAAGATCACACCCACCTCCATTAGAAAGGAAGTCCTTACAATGCTTCTTGATGTGCCCAACCTTCCCACAGAAGAAGCATTTAAGCTTCTTTGGGTTCTTCTTCTTGTTTTTCTTGCTCTTGTTGTTGGTAGAAATAGAAGACTTCCCATTCTTGGCTTGTTGCTTCTTTCCATTCCCAGAGTTGGGATTAGAACTAGAACCAACCGCCAATTGTACGAAAAATACTACGCAACAGAATTTAAAAATTTTATGTCAGAGTATTTTTCAAAATACAAGTTTGACATGCTATATGCATAAATTAACCAGATCTTACTAACCTTGTATATGTTGAAAAGCTACCTCAATCAGTGAAGAGAAGTAACGCTCCAGAAGGACCTCAACCAATTGGCCTTCTTTGTCATTCTCTATCCACGATCGGAGTGTGGGCTCATGTTAGACATGTATGCCCTAAGGAGTAAAAATGTAATACATTTTTGGAGACATTTTTATCAATAAAGAATTTATTCATTTATATATATACCAAATCTTGTCCTTTTTACGTTCATATTTGTTGAATGTATGATAAGCAAACAGTAGTCTGAGACTGTCAGTCTAAACCTTAAGAATTGGGCATATGATGGGATGATTATGCGGTAGACACGATTCTTAAGGTGATGGTCTAAAACATATGATCTACAATCGAGGGAATAAAGTTGGGCGCTTTATTCATATAAAGATTGTTATATTGTCTATATCCCTTTTGGGAGATGGTTTGTCTTGGCCATCGGAGTTGGACTCCGTGAATAGAAACATTGGCACGTTGTCATAGGTGACGATGTGTTGGATCGGGACATACAGTGAATTGATTTGGATTAATAATTCTGTCTTAGCAAATCAATTCACTTTGGACAGTCATTTGTATTGTATCTTAATCCTGAGATGAATAGTGGGCCCGTTGTCTCGACTTGTGTCTTTTGATGTATCAATGGGTGACTCCCACATCTCTATAGTGGTATGCATGCCAGTACGTTGAAGGCATGACTCTTGATAGCGTAGACTTGTTATTCATAGATATGGAATCCATAGCTCCTCTTTAGGAGTAATGATATCCTCTTATATGCGTTGTCCTGTAATTGGAAAACTAGAGCGCTCAACCATTTGGATACATAGGTGTAACCGAATGGTATACTATCTTTGGATGGTAAGTTTTCTAATGGTGAGACAATGGAACGTAAGATAAAAATAATCGGGAAGGTAAGACAGAACTTGTCCTTAAGCCGATTATGGATTATCATATGGGGATACGATGCACTATGATATGTCATGGAGACTTAGCTACACGAGCTTCGTAATTCTATAAAGTTCGAGAGTGCAGCTCCAAGCTTTTAGTGGAGTAGCGTTGGAGTTGATAATTGTGAATTAATTTTGTAAGAAATTATTTCAAGATAAACTTGTTGAATTATTGCGATCAGATAATTCTTGTCTGTTTATCGGTTGATTTAATTTTTAGACAAATTAGATCAAGATAAACTTGTAGAATTATTGTGAATTGATTTATTTTCTTAGAGATTATCTTGATAAAGTTTGTTTTGATCAGATATCTTCTCTATTGGGTTATTTGAATCAAAACTGAGACTTTATCCTTTAGAATCTCGGGTGGAAAATAAAAGATTCGTGGAGATTTTTCTCAGGATTCGGCCTGCAGAATGATGTGGTCGGCCTGCCGAACTGGCCTGTTTGGCCTACCGATCAGAATGTTCGGCCTGCCGATCAGCGGTAGATAAGATTACGCATTTTCACGCGGATCTTATCAGATATTGATCCGAACTTGATTCTGTTTCGAGTTTTTGAGACCTAATCTGATATGGACTGACCCCAGGACCAATAGCTATATAAAGGGAGTGAGTCTCATGATTTACTCAAATCAATTTGAGACATTAAGAGTGATACTCTTCTAGTGAGCATCTGAAAACTCCCTGAGAGCTTTTGTTCACAAATCACGAACACTAGCTTTAGGTTCTCTCTATTGGTTGGAAGGAGAGTCACCGGTGGAAGAGCTGTACGTGTGAGCCCACACTCACTCCGGTTGTGGATAGAGAATAGCAAAGAAGACCAGTTGGTTGAGGCTCTTCTGGAATGTTACTTCTCTACACAGGTTGCGGAGGTTCTTCAGCACACTGAGGTTAGTAAGATCTGTCTAATTTATACATATAACATGTCAAACTTGTGTTTTTAGAAATTACTCTGATGAAAAATTTTTAAAATTTCGCTACATACTTTGTTTCCAACAACTGGTATCAGAGCCGAGATTTTTACATAAATTTGCATGTTTGTGATCATGTTATATGCATAAATTTTGTGATCTTAATCTCTCCTATGCTTGAATTGAATTTTATAGAGAGATGGCACTCTAGGTTTCTATATAATATATATGTTGTCATGGATTATGTGGTGAATGTTTATTAATTAATTATGGTTGATTAAATCGTTGTTTAATTATTTATTAATTAATTAATACCGGTTATGGTTCCTTAGAGGTTAGAATGTGTATCTAGGTTTTTCATGTAATTAGATGGCGGACTATCATCTCCGTCTAGGAATTGTTATTTAATTTTTAATTTGTAAGAATTTTGTAATTAAATAATTATTCGGAGAAGACGGAACGAGAAGTCGGATCTTGAAGATTGATGATGGTGCCTCCAGGTATTTCCTGAGTCTCTAATTTTATGTTTTTGAATTGTTAAAAATAAAATTGATGAATTGCATTAAAATTGTATTTTCTGGAATGAGGGTTTTTTGCTCGGTCGGCATGCCAGAGCTCACAGTTCGGCAGGCCGGACGTGTGGTCCGGCAGGCCGACAGTGGGGCCAAAAATTTGGTGCTCTGCCGGCAGGCCGAACCTGCATGTATCGGCAGGCCGATGTATCAGATCGGCAGGCCGATCACCCAGATCAAACTGCCTATCGAGAGCTGTCGAGTGTCCAAAAAAGGTGCAATTTTTTCGATGCAGTTTTAATTTTATTTTTGAGACGATTCTAAGAAACATTAAATTTAGATATGACCGGAAATATGAAGTATTCGATTCATACGGGATTGAAGACTTGAAGATGGATATTACATGAAGAAGGATACAGCTTGAGGATTCAAGGATGAAGAATCGATAAATGTCTCGATTATTCTCTTGTAATCTTATTTTTCTATTCTCTAGGGTGGAACCATAATATTACAGTTATTATTATTTTGCTTGTAGCTTTGTTTGATTGCTTTGCTTGTCTGCATTATAATATGATTTACCATGTATATTGATAACATGTCATATAGGATAGGGAGTGCCGCTCATATTAAAATTGTTCATGCCTAATTTTAAAATAAAACCTTGACTTCAAAAGATTGAGTGGGAGAAGGTTTTCGAAGAGAGGACCTAAGGCCTCCATCGTTGGTCTATAGGAAGAACATGGTGGTCCCAACCCCTAGGAAGGGATTTCTATCATGTACCAGATTGGATCTCTGAAAAGATAAGGTATTTTAGTGTGATTTATCGTTGCACACCCCTAGGTGGTGATTATAAATCATGGATAAAATATTAAAACGGTGGTTATACACTCACGTTAATTTTATTATAACCTCCCCTAGGAGCTCTGTTAATAAAATTAATGGCCAAAGAAACTATTATTAGTATATGCTGGATCATACGGGTCTTGGATGGCATATATTAATCAGGAGGGGATCCGTGTTCCTGATTGAATTTAGCATGACTCCCCTAGGAGCTTGTTGAATTCTAAGTTGGGAATTATCGTTGTAAGGTTGTGATATTTTCAAGGTTTTGACACATAAACACATTTGTATGTTTTTACATGATTGTGTTATCTTACTAAATTATTATATATGTTTGCTTATGTTTGGTATATGATTCTTTATTGTAGATTGAAAATGTCTAAAAACGCTTTATCATCGATACTTGACAAAAACCAATTAACCGGTGAGAACTATAACGATTGGAAACGAAACCTAGACATCGTCCTTTCCTTTGAGAAACTGAAATATATTCTGACAACTCCTTGTCCTCCCGAGCCTACGGGAGACTCAAGTAATGAGCAATTCCAAGCATACGATCACGTGGAAAGATGCTAATGATCAGGCTCACTGCTATGTTATGGCTAGCATGAACAACGTGCTGCAGGCTCAACATCAGGATTATGAGACTGCGAAGTAGATCTTGGATAATCTTGAGGATATGTTTAGAGGCCAAGCCATAACAAAGCGGCAAGGGGCGCTTTGGAAACTTTTAAACTGTAGACAGAGACCGGGGACATCTGTAAAGGAGCATATGATGTTGGTCATGGGTTACCTCGCTGAGGCTCAAACCTAATGGAGCCGACATCGATGCTGAAACTCAGATGACTATAGTCTTTGAGACTCTGTCTAAGGAATTTATTCCGTTTAGAGCTACTTTTAATTTAAGTAATAGACTGGGATATGACCTTGACAGAACTGATGAAACAGTTACAGGAGTTTGAACTGCTGATCATGGGAGTCTCTTACTGGTGGTGAGGCCAATATGGTAGCTGCTTCTGGTTCCAATCCTAACTCTGGGAATGGAAAGAAGCAACGGGCCAAGAGTGGGAAGTCTTCTATTCCTGCTGGTACCAAGAGCAAGAAGAAGAAGAAGAAGAAGAACCCAAAGAAGCTTAAGTGCTTCTTCTGTGTTAAGGTCGGGCATATTAAGAAGCATTGCAAGGACTTCCTTTCCAAGGGAGGTAGGTGTAATCTTCTATATTTAGAAACTTGTTTGGTTGAGGAATCTAGTGACATCTAGGGTCATAGATTCTGATGCAACTAATCATGTTTGTGTTTCTCTGCAAGGATTCAAAGAAACGAGAAGTCTACTTCGTGAAGACTTAACGCTTCGGATGGGCGATGGATCCTTGGTCTCAACGGAAGCAGTGGGAGATGTCCATCTTTGATAATTATAGAAATTTAATTTTGCAAGACTGTTTTTATGTTCCTAAATTTAAAAGGAATTTAATTTCTGTATCTTCTTTATTTAAAGACTCCTACGTGGTATCTTTTAATGAAAAAGTGGTGATTCGTAAAAATAAATCTTTTATCTGTTCTGGATGGATGCAAAATAATCTATATTTTATCAAATCGAAGATGGACTTATTGCTTAATGCTGAGATAAATGATAATAACTCAAAAAGACTTAAAACTTCTCACTCTAATCAGACTTATCTTTGGCATTTGCGCCTTGGCCATATTAACCTGAATAGGATTCAAAGGTTGGTAAGGGATGGACCTTTAAGTCACTTAAAGGTGGAATCTATACCTCAATGTGAATCTTGTTTCGAGGGTAAAATGACCAAAAGACCATACGGGTCTAAGGGCAATAGGGCTGAAGAGGTTCTAGAACTTGTGCATAGTGATGTTTGCAGGACCAATGAACATCCGAGCACGAGGAGGGTATGAGTACTTCGTCACTTTTATTGACGATTACTCAAAATATGGGATATGTGTACCTAATGCACCACAAAAGCGAAACTTATGATAAGTTCAGGGAGTTTCAGGGCTGAAGTGGAAAAGCAATTTGGTAGACCCATAAAGGCACTTCGATCTGAATTGAGGTGGGGAATACCTTTCTGATGAGTTCTTGGGACACTTGTTAGAGAATGGGATTTTATCCCATTTGACTGCGTCGGGCACTCCACAGCAGAATGGCGTAGCGGAGAGAAGGAATAGGACTTTGTTGGACATGATTCGGTCCATGATGAGTTATTCATCATTGCCTTTATCCTTTTGGGGATATGCACTACAAACTGCATGTTATCTTTTGAACAATGTGCCTTCAAAATCGGTCCCTAAAACTCCTCACAAGTTGTGGACAAGATGGAAGACATCCTTAAACCATATTCGCATATGGGGATGTCTAGGTCATGTCCTGTTTAAGGATCCAAATAAGTTGGAAGCACGTTCCAAAGTTTACGTGTTTGTAGGATATCCAAAAGGGACTAAAGGGGATTATTTTTATAACCCTAAGGAAAATAAAGTCGTGGTTTCAACTAATGCCACTTTCCTTGAGGAGAGTTATATGGACGACTTTAAACCTCGAAGCAAAGTGGTGCTTGAGGAGTTAAGGGGAGATCCGTTCACTCCGGAGGTTCCGAACGAAACCATTCCGATCGGTGTAGAAAAACCAAACAAACCTAAACAACAAACTCAGGGGCTTCGGCGTAGTGGGAGGATCGGACGTCAACCTGAGAGGTATATGTTCAATGGGGAGGTCTTCTTGGCTGAACCGGATGAACATCACAGGGAAATTTATACTTACATAGAAGCTATGGAGAATGTTGATTCAAGACTCTGGACAGAGGCCATGAACACAGAGATGAAGTCTATAGAGACTAATCGGATCTGGGAGCTTGTGGATCTTCCGAATGGGTAAAACCCATAGGGTGTACGTGGATCTACAAGAGGAAAAGAGGAGTGGATGGAAAGGTCGAAACCTTTAAGGCTGACTGGTAGCTAAGGGTTATACGCAAAAGGAAGGAATCGATTATGAGGAAACCTTTTCACCTGTAGCCATGCTTAAGTCCATCCGAATTCTCTTGTCCATACCTGCCTCTCTCGATTACAAGATTTGGCAGATGGATGTCAAGACGGCTTTTCTGAATGGCTATCTTGATGAGTCCATTTATATAGAACAACCAGACGGGTTCAAGGCCGCGGGTCAAGAGAGTAAGGTTTGTAAGCTGCTAAAGTCAATTTATGGACTTAAGCAGGCATCCCGTTCTTGGAACATAAGATTTGATCAAGTGATCAATACTTATGGGTTCTTACAAAATGTGGATGAACCATGTGTTTATAAACACATTATGGATGGGAAGGTGGTTTTTCTACTACTCTATGTAGATGACATTCTGCTAATTGACAATGACGTTGGGGCGTTGTCATCAGTCAAATTATGGTTGACCAAGCAGTTTGACATGAAGGACTTAGGTGAGGCTAATTTTGTTCTCGGTATCCAGATCTTTCGGGATAGGAAGAACAAAATGATAGCTTTGTCACAAGCTGGCTACATAGATAAAATTCTTAGGAGGTTTGCAATGCAGGATTCCAAGAAAGGTGGGCACCCATCTAGGTCTGGAATTACTCTTTCTAAAAAAGACTCTCCAAAGTCTTGTGAAGAAAGAGAATACATGAAGAATGTGCCTTATGCTTCGGCAGTGGGTAGTCTCATGTATGCCATGCTTTACACACGACCGGATATTAGCTCTGCGGTCGGGATTGTAAGTCGATTTCAAGCGGATCTATGACCGAACCACTGGGTTACGGTAAAGCATATTTTCAAGTACCTGAGAAGGACTCGAGGGTATATGCTTGTGTATTTGGGTGAGGACTTGACTCCTCTAGGATACACTGATTCGGATTTTTAATCCTGCCTGGATTCTAGGAAATCGACTTCTGGGTTTGTGTTTACTCTGGGCGGCGGTGCCATCAGTTGGAGAAGTGCGAAGCAAAATTGCACTTCAGATTCAACGATGGAGGCCAAGTATGTGGCGGCTAGTGATGCTTCGAAAGAAGCAGTGTGGCTCCACAAGTTCCTTGGGGATCTTGACGTAGTTCCTGGTATGGATAAAGCGGTATCACTGTACTGTGATAACAGTGCGGCGGTAGCTAATTCTAAGGAACCAAGATTTCACAAGAAGAGTAAGCATATTGATCGAAAGTATCATGTGATAAAGGACTTCGTTGAGGGCAGGCATGTCACGGTGTGCAAGATCGCGTCAGAGGATAATTTAGCTGATCCATTTACGAAGACACTTACTGGGAGAGTCTTCGAGAGGCATGTGGAAGCTATGCGGATGCGAAATTTGTTGTATTTACTTACTTAGTGCAAGTGGGAGATTGTTAGACATGTATGCCCTAAGGAGTAAAAATGTAATACGTTTTTAGAGACATTTTTATCAATAAAGAATTTATTCATTTATATATATACCAAATCTTGTCCTTTTTACGTTCATATTTGTTGAATGTATGATAAGTAAATAGTAGTCTAAGACTGTCAGTCTAAACCTTAAGAATTGGGCATATGATGGGATGATTATGCGGTAGACACGATTCTTAAGGTGATAGTCTAAAACATATGATCCGCAATCGAGGGAATAAAGTTGGGCACTTTATTCATGTAAAGATTGTTATGTTGTCTATATCCCTTTTGGAAGATAGTTTGTCTTGGCCATCGGAGTTGGACTCCTTGAATAGAAACATTGGCACGTTGTCATAGGTGACGATGTGTTGGATCGAGACATAAAGTGAATTGATTTGGATTAATAATTCTGTCTTGGCAAATCGATTCACTTTGGACAGTCATTTGTATTGTATCTTAATCCTGAGATGAATAGTGGGCCCGTTGTCTCGACTTGTGTCTTTTGATGTACCAATGGGTGACTCCCACATCTCTATAGTGGTATGCATGCCGGTACATTGAAGGCATGACTCTTGATAGCGTAGACTTGTTATTCATAGATATGGAATCCATAGCTCCTCTTTAGGAGTAATGATATCCTCTTATATGCGTTGTCCTGTAATTGAAAAACTGGAGCGCTCAACCATTTGGATACATAGGTGTAACCGAATGGTATACTATCTTTGGATGGTAAGTTTTCTAATGGTGAGACAATGGAACGTAAGATAAAAATAATCGGGAAGGTAAGACAGAACTTGTCCTTAAGCCGATTATGGATTATCATATGGGGATACGATGCACTATGATATGTCATGGAGACTTAGCTACACGAGCTTCGTAATTCTATAAAGTTCGAGAGTGCAGCTCCAAGCTTTTAGTGGAGTAGCGTTGGAGTTGATAATTGTGAAATGTATATCTGGGATATTGGGTTTCATAATTATCATGAGCTTGAACTTTATAGGTCCATTTTGGTCCCTTTTGCTAGCTCACAAAATCCTGTAATGACACAGCGTGCTTTTCCTATAATTGGTGACTTATGTCGGATTTATTAGATTGGTTTAAAATTTGTAAGAATCAAATAATTCATGTCTGTTTATCGGTTGAATTAATTTGTAAGAAATTATTTCAAGATAAACTTGTTGAATTATTGCGATCAGATAATTCTTGTCTGTTTATCGGTTGATTTAATTTTTGGACAAATTAGATCAATATAAACTTGTAGAATTATTGTGAATTGATTTATTTTCTTAGAGATTATCTTGATGAAAAAAAATTTAATCAGATATCTTCTCTATTGAGTTATTTGAATCAAAACTGAGACTTTATCCTTTAGAATCTCGGGTGGAAAATAAAAGATTCATGGAGATTTTTTCTCCAGAGTTCGGCCTGCCGAATGACGTGGTCGGCCTGCCGAACTGGCCTGTTCGGCCTGCCGATCAGATTGTTCGCCCTGTCGATCAGCGGTAGATAAGATTACGCATTTTTACGTGGATCTTATCAGATATTGATCCGAACTTGATTATGTTTCGAGTTTTTGAGACCTAATCTGATATGGACTAACCCCAAGACCAATGGCTATATAAAGGGAGTGAGTCTCATGATTTACTCAAATCAATTTGAGAGATTAAGAGTGATACTCTTATAGTGAGCATCTGAAAACTCCCTGAGAGCTTTTGTTCACAAATCACGAACACTAGCTTTGGGTTCTCTCTATTGGTTGGAAGGAGAGTCACCGGTGGAAGAGCTGTACATGTGAGCCCACACTCACTCCGGTTGTGGATAGAGAATAGCAAAGAAGACCAGTTGGTTGAGGCTCTTCTGGAACGTTACTTCTCTACACAGGTTGCGGAGGTTCTTCGGCACACTGAGGTTAGTAAGATCTGTCTAATTTATACATATAACATGCCAAACTTGTGTTTTTGGAAATTACTCTGATGAAAAATTTTTAAAATTCTGCTTCGCACTTTGTTTCCAACAGCTCACACGTACAACTCTCCCACCAGGCGACTCTCCTTCCAACCAATTGAGAGAACCCAAAGCTAGTGCTCATGATTTGAGAGTAAGAGCTCTCAGGGAGTTTTTAGAATCTCACTAGTAGAGTTTCACTCTTAATCTCTCAATTGATCTAAATGATAAAGAGAGTCACTCTGCTTTTACAGAGGTCGAGTTCAGCAGTCAGTCCTTATTAGATAAGGCCTCAAAAATCTGAATTAGAATCAAACTAGAAACAATATCTAATAAAATCCACGTGCAGGTGCATGATCCTTTTATAGCCGATCAGCAGGCCAAACTGGCAAATCGGCCTGCCGAACCTTCGATAAAAGATCCCCGTGAATCTTTATTTTCCACCCGAAATTCTTGGGATAGAGCCTTAGTTTTAATTCAAATAACCGAATAGAGAAGTTATCTAATTAAAACAGTCATATCTAGATAATCTCTAGGAAAATAAATATTCCTGATAATTCAACAAGTTTATCTTGAATTAATTCAAAATTAATCCAACCGATAAATAGACATGAATTATCCGTTCTTGATAATTCAACAAGTTTATCTTGAATTAATTTTATCACAAAATTAATTCAACCGATAAACAAACATGAATTATCTGATTTTATCGAATTTCAGCCAATCTGATAAATCTAACATAAGTCACCAATTATTAGAAAAGTACGTTGTATCGTTACAGGATTTTTATAAGCTAGTAAAGGGAACCAAATGGACCTATATAGTTCAAACTCCCAATAATTATGAAACCCAATATCCCATATATACATTTCATTATCATCAACTCCAACGCTACTCCACTAAAAGCTTAGAGTTACACTCTCGAACTATATAGAATTATGAAGCCTGTGTAGCTGAGTCTCCTTGACATATCACAATGTATCGTATCTCCATAGGATTATCCATAATCGGCTTAAGGACAAGTTTTGTCTTACCTTCCCGATTATTTTTGTCTTACGTTCCATTATCTCACCATCGAAAAGCATACCATCCAAAGACAGTATACCATTCAATTACACCTATGTATCCAAATAGTTAAGCGCTCTAGCTTTTCAATTGCAGGATAATGTATATAAGAGGATATCACTATTCCTAAAGAGGAGTTATGGATTCCATATCTATGAATAATAGGTCCACGCTATCAAGAGTCATGCCTCCAACATACCAGTATGCATACAAGTATTAAAATGTGGGTGCCACCCTTTGGTACATCAAAAGACACAAGTCAAGACAACAAGCCCACTATTCATCTTAGGATTAAGATACAATACAAATGATTATCTTAAGTGAATCGATTTGCCAAGACAGAATTATTAATCCAAATTAATCCACTGTATATCCCGATCCAACACATCGGAGTCCACCTCTGATGGCTAAGACAAACCATCTCCCATTAGAGATATAGACAACATAACAATCTTTACATGAATAAAGTGCCCAACTTTATTCCCTCGATTGCGGATCTTATGATTTAGACCATCACCTTAAGAATCATGTCTTCCACATAATTTGTCCATCATATGCCTAATTTTTAAAGGTTTAGACCGATAGTCTCAAACTTTTTTTTACTTAACATACATTTAACAAATATGAACGTGAAGAGGACAAGTTTTAGTATATAAATAATAAATAATTTCTTTATCGATAAAAATGTCTCTAAAAACCTATTACATTTTTATTCCTCAGGGCATACATGTCTAACAATCTCCCACTTGCACTAAGTAAATATGACAAATCTCACATCCCCATAGCTTCCACATGGCTCTCAAAGACTCTCCCAGTAAGCGTCTTTGTGAATGGATCAGCTAAATTGTCCTCTGATGCGATTTTACACACCATGACATGCCACCCTCAACGAAGTTCTTTATCACATGATACTTTCGATCAATATGTTTACTCTTCTTGTGAAATCTTGTTTCCTTAGCATTAGCTACCACCGCACTGTTATCACAGTATAGTAATACCACCATATCCATACCAAGAACTACCTTAAGATCCCTAAGGAACTTGCAGAGCCACACTGCTTCTTTCGAAGCATCATTAGCTGCCACATACTGGGCCTCCATCGTTGAAACTAAAGTGCAATCTTGCTTCACACTTCTCCAACTGATGGCATAGCCGCCTAAAGTAAACACAAACCCAAAAGTCGATCTCCTCGAATCTAGATAGGATTGAAAATCTGAATTAGTATATCCTAGATGAGTTAAGTCCTCACCAGAATATACAAGCATATACCCTAGTGTCCTTTTCAGGTACTTAAAAATATGCTTAACCACAACCCAATGGTTCGGTCCCGGATCTGCCTGAAATCGACTTACAATCCTGACCGAATAACAAATATCCAGTCTTGTGCAAAGCATGGCGTACATGAGACTACCCACTGTCAAGCCTAAGGCACCTTCTTCATGTATTCTCTTTCTTCCTTAGACTTTGGAGACTCTTTCTTAGAAAGAGTAATTCTAGACCTAAATGGTTGCCCACCTTTCTTGGAATCCTGCATTGCAAACCTCTCAAGAATTTTATTTATGTAGCTAGCTTGTGACAAAGCTATCATTTCTTCATCCTATCCCGAAAGATTTGGATACCGAGAATAAAATTAGCCTCACCCAAGTCCTTCATGTCAAACTGCTTGGTCAACTATAATTTGATCGATGATAATGCCCCAACATCATTGCCAATTAGCAGAATGTCATCTACATAGAGTAGTAGAAAAACCACCTTCCTATCCTTAATGTGTTTGTGAGAACCCATAAGTCTTGATCACCTGTTCAAATCTTATGTTCCAAGAGTGGGAAGCTTACTTGAGTCCATAAATCAACTTTAGCATCTTACAAACCCTCTTGACCCATGACCTTGAACTCGTCTGGTTGCTCCATATAAATAGACTCATAAAGATAGCCATTTAGAAAGTTGTCTTGACATTCATTTGCCATATCTCATAATCGAGAGCAGCAGCTATAGACAAGAGAATTCGGATGGATTTAAGCATGGCTACAGGCGAAAAGGTTTCCTTGTAATCGATTCCTTCCTTTTACGTATAACCCTTAGCTACAAGTCTAGCCTTAAAGGTTTCAACATTTCCATCCACTCCTCTTTTCCTCTTGTAGATCCACTTACACCTTATGGGTTTTACCCCCACGGGAAGATCTATAAGCTCCCAGACCCGATTAGTCTCCATAGACTTGATCTCTATGTTCATGGCCTTTGTCTAGAGTTTGGAATCAACATCCTCCACAGCCTCTGCGTAAGTACAAGGATCCCTGTCATGTTCATCTAGTTAGGCCAAGAAGGCCTCACCATTGAACATATACCTCTCAGGTTTACGCCCAATCCTCCCACTATGCCGAAGCCCCTTAGGTTGTTGTTCTGGTTCGTTTGGTTTTTCTACACAGATCGAAACAGTTTCATTTGGAATCTCTAGAGTGATTGGATCACTTCTTCACTCCTCAAGCACCATTTTGCTTTGAGGCTTAAAGTCGTCCATGTAACTTTCCTCAAGGAAAGTTGTATTAGTTGAAACCACGACTTTATCTTCCTTTGGGTTATAGAAATAACCCCCTTTAGTCCCTTTTGGATATCCTACAAACACGGAAACTTTCAAACATGCTTCCAACTTATTCGGATCCTTAAACAGGACATGACCTGGACATCTCCATATGCGAATATGGTTTAGGGATGACTTCTTGCTTGTCCACAAATCGTGAGGAGTTTTAGGGACTGATTTTGAAGGCACATTGTTCAGAAGATAACTAATCATGGACCTAACCATGTCCAACAATGTCTTATTTCTTCTCTCTGCCACGCCATTCTGCTACAGTGTGCTTGGCACAGTCAAATAGGATAAAATCTCATTCTCCAATAAGTGTTCTAAGAACTCATTAGAAAGGTACTCACCACATCGATCGGATCGAAGCGTCTTTATGGGTCTACCCAATTGCTTTTATACTTTAGCCCTAAACTCCTTGAACTTGTCAAAAGTTTCGCTTTTGTGGTGCATCAGGTACACATACCCATACCTTGAGTAATCATCAATAAAAGTGACGAAATACTCATACCCTCCTCGTGCCCTGATGTTCATCGGTCTGCAAACATCATTATGCACAAGATCTAGAACCTCATCGGCCCTATTGCCCTCAGACTAGAATGGTCTTTTGGTCATTTTACCCTCCAAACAAGATTCACGTTGAGGTATAGATTTCACTTTTCAGTGACTTAAGGGTCCATCCCTTTCCAACCTTTGAATCCTATTCATGTTAATATGACCAAGGCACAAATGCCAAAGATAAGTCTTATTAGAGTGAGAAGTTTTAAGTCTTTTAGAATTCTTATCATTCATCTCAACATTAAGCAGTAAGTCCATCTTAGGTTGATAAAATATAGATTATTTTGCATCCATCTGGAACAGATAAAAGATTTATTTTTATGAATCACCACTTTATTATTAAAAGAAACCAAATAGGAGTCTTTAAATAAACAAGCTACAAAAATTAAATTCTTCTTAAATTTAGCAACATAAAAACAATATTGTAAAATTAAATTCCTACAATTATCAAAGTAAAGATGAACGTCTCTCACTGCTTCCGCTAAGACCAAGGATCCATCGCCCATCTGAAGCGTGAAGTCTTCATGAAGCAGACTTCTCGTTTCTTTGAACCCCTATAGAGAAACAAACACATGATTAGTTGCACCAGAATCTATGACCCAAATGTCATTGGATTCCTCAACCAAATAAGTTTTCAAATACAGAAGATCACACATACCTCATTTGGAAAGGAAGTCCTTGCAAAGCTTCTTTATGTGCCCGACCTTCCCACAGAAGAAGCACTTTAGCTTCTTTAGGTTCTTTTTCTTCTTCTTCTTGCTCTTGTTGTTAGCAGGAACAGAAGACTTCCCATTTTTTGCCTGTTGTTTCTTTTCATTCCCGAAGTTGGGATTAGAACCAGAAGCAACCAACAAATTGGCCTCTCCACCCGCAGGAGACTCTCTAATCAGCAGTTTGAACTCCTACAACTGTTTCATCAATTCTGTTAAGGTCATATCCCGCCTATTGCTCAAATTAAAAGTAGCTGTAAATGGAATAAATTCCCTAGATAGAGTCTCAAAGACCATAGTCATCTGAGTTTCAGCATCGTGTCGGCTTCATTGGTTTAAGCCTCAGCGAGGTAACCCATGACCAACATCATGTGCTCCTTTACATATGTCCCTGGCCTCTACTTACAATTCAAGAGTTTTTGAAGTGCCCTTTGCTGCTTTGTTAGGGCTTGGCCTCCAAATATATCTTCTAGTTTATCCAAGATCTACATAGCAATCTCATAATCCTCATGTTGAGCCTACAGCACGTTATTCATGCTAGCCATAACATAGCAGCGGACCTAATCATTTGCATCTTTCCAACGATCATATGCTTAGAATTGATAGTTGGTGGAATCTCCCGTAAGCTTAGGAGGACAAGGGGTTGTCAGCATAAATTTCAGTTTCTCAAAGGAGAGGATGATATCTATGTTTTGTTTTCAATCATTATAATTCTCTCTAGTTAGTTGGTTTTTGTCAAGTATCGATGATAAGATGTTTTTAGACATTTTTAATCTACAATAAAGAATCACATACACAACATAAGCAAACATAGCATAATAATTTAGTAAGATAACACAATTATGTAAAAACAAACAAATGTATTTATGTGTCAAAACCTTGAAAATGTCACAACCTTACAACAACAATTCCCAACTCAGAATTCAACAAGCTCCCAGGGGAGTCATGCCAAATTCAATCAGGAACACGGATCCCCTCCGATTAATGTATGTCATCTAGGACCTATATGATCCAGCATATATTAATAATCGTTTCTTTGGCCATTAATTTTATTAATAGAGCTTCTAGGTGAGGTTAATAATAAAATTAACATGAGTGCATAACCATCATTTCAATATTTTATCCATGATTTATAATCACCACCTAGGGGTGTGCAACCATAAATCATGCTAAAATACCTTATCCTCTTGGAGATCCAATCTAGTACATGATAGAAAGCCCTTCCTAGGGGCCAAAACGACCATGTTCTTCCTATGGACCAACGATGAAGGCCTTAGGTCCTCTCTTTGAAAACCTTCTCTCACTCAGTCTTTTGAAATCAAGGTTTTATTTTAAGAGCATGCATGAACAATTTTAATATGAGCAGCACTTCCTATTCTATATGACATGTTATCAATATACATGGCAAATCATATTATAATGTAAACAAGCAAAACAATCAAGCAAAGCTACTAGCAAAAAAATAATAAATAGCCGTAACATTATCATTCCACCCTAAAGAATAGAAAAATAAAGATTACAAGACAATAATCAAAACATTTTATCAATTCTTCATCCTTAAATCCTCAAGCTGTATCCTTCTTCATGCAATGCCTATCTTTAAGTCTTCAATCCTGCATAAATCGAATACTCCATATTTCTGGCCATAACCAAATTTAATATTTCTCATAATTGTCCCAAAAATAAAATTAAAACTATATCAAAAACTGCACCTTCTTTGGAATAATTTTTCATCTCTCTGCCGGCAAGTCGATCTGGGTGATTGGCCTGCCGGTCATGACCCACCGGCCTACCGATCTTCACAGATCAGCCTGCCAATTCATGACAGATCGGCTTGCCGAACCTGAAATTCGGCCTGCCGCCAGAGCCACCTGATTTTTTCCCCACTAATGACCTGCCAAACCTCACGTCCGGCCTACCGATCTTGCGACCATCGGCCTATCGAACTAGTAGGTTCGGCAGGCCGACCAAGCATAAACCACCTTTTTCAAAAAATACATTTTCTATTGCAATTTATCAATTTTATTTTCAACAATTCAAAAACATAAAATTAGAGACTCAAGAAATACCTGGGAGCGCCATCATCCATCTTCTAGATCCGCCTTCTAGATCCGTCTTCTCTAAATAATTATTTAATTATAAAACTCTTACAAATTTAAAATTAAATAATAATTCCTAGATGGAGATGATAGTCCGTCATCTAATTAGATAAACTTCTGAGTAGTACACTTGAAATTTTGCCAACATCAATTTAGCTCGATCTATGGGCGAGTTGGGTAGTCCTTTGGGTTGAAGGTTTACACCTAGCTATAGGGGTAGTCTGCCGAGGAGGTGGGATGGTGTATTTTGAAGTTCAAAGGTCCTGCCATGGGTTCGTTTGATGCACAACAAAATGCATCAGATTGGGTGGAAGAGCATGTCACATCCCTGTTTTTCAAGAGGCATCAAAAAGAGCAGAGCACATGTGCAACGTGCTATGTTGGTTGGGTATCCTTTCTTGAGGGTGCTCTAATGGTATGTGTAGATTGGATTTCATTATTATATGAAGAAGGGTCTAGGTCAGCCCTACACAAACTGGTCGCAAATTGGGGCCATTCCTCTAAAGAGCCAAGGCCAGGGTGAAACTAGACAACAATGTGCGCTAATGTGCCTATGGTGAGAAGGCTTGCCCTGAAGGGCGCCACACAAGTCCTAGCTGAGACTTTTGGTGGTCCATGACAATTAGTACTTAACTAACTCCGGGTGGCATGGTTGGGCTCCTCATGAACTTTTGTACTTTATGTTCATCTCCAAAAATATTTCTAGTGCAACAATATCTTTGGAAGTTTTGGTCGATTGAGGGGTTTTTGGGCCGACACTATAGTAAGCTTATCATTGTTGAATTCTTTTATCAATTTCTTGCATAAATTGTTGATAGGTTGGGACTAGTTACCCTAAAAAAATCACAGGATATGTAATCCCATGAACTAGATTAAACATATGCTGCCTTGTTAACATTTTATTTTTGCCACGATCAATATAAAGCTCATATTGCCGTAAAAACATTGTTTAAACTTTATTTGTTATTAAAGTTTTGTAAAATTATTCTTAGGTTTAAGATATTTTTCTTTGCTACAGTTTTGAAAAAAGAAAGTCATTTTTCCATATTAGTATGAGAGTAAAATTCTCTTCTTAAAAATTATTTATTTATTTCAAATTCTTCTTCTTCTTTTTCTTCGAGAACATAAAAGTCACTATTGTGATTTCAATCTTTAGAGTCAATCATATACTTTTATGAAGGAGAGACATGTGTATAGTGGAAGGAAAAGATTTGATAGTTTTAGGGTTTTTTCTTTATTGTTGCAATCACAAAACATTTTTGGGATTGTAAGAGTGTTATTGATGCTTCTTAGGTTAAATATAGATATTGAACGTATTAAAGAATTGGATATCTTAAGAACCCTTCAACAAAAGAGTGCCTTTTCAACTTTTTTTGTTGAAAGTTTTATTTTATTTAGATTCTATGCAAAATATTTTTCTCATATCATTTTCACGAGCTTACTCGAGTTTAAATAACACGTGGCTAGCTGATAGAATTAAACCACCTATGTCATTAATGCTTACTTCTTCTAAATCAAGAAAAATTTATTTCCACATCTTCATTAGAATGCTCAATGACACATTGTAGGTTGGAGATATTGTTTTAGGGGGAATAACCTTATGGATGATCCAATTTTTGATAGTAAAACAAACGTCATCCCATTTTATGCTTTGTTAGGACAAAACTATTTAACTCTAGTACTGTCCACTCTGAAATAAAATTAATTTATCTTTTTGTAAGTCATTAAAACTTTGGTGTTAAAGGCCAAGAAGATGGCTTTGTTATGAATTATGTGGATCACAGCTAAAGGCAATGATCTAGACATCATTTGGAAATTTTAAAGCTTTGACATATACAAAAAAGTTTTCTAGAATATTTCTTGTCACTTTGGAAACAGTGAAATTTAGGTAAGAATCAAAATAAACTAGTCCACTAGGGAGGGTAGTTTCAAGTTTCAACTACTACTAAAAAGAGAATCAACTTAACAATCTTTTTATCTCTTAGAGAGAGGAGAATTGAAGTTTCCAATTCTTTTGTGAGGGGCATGACTCCTACTTGCACAAGACCTTAGCCCTTATGCAAGTAATTATAATCTAACATAATCACATTATTTGTTTGTTTTTTGGAATAAAATCACATTATTTATTTTGTAAAATAATTTGTTCTAGTTTTGATAGTGTAATTTAATTTGAAGGAAAATTGTTCTTATTATTACAAAAAGTAATGTATAAAGATATTAATGATTTGAAATTTTTATGTATAAATAAAAGCTTAGAAAGGTAATAAAGCTTTTCATAGTGCTTTTCCATAAGCATCAAAATGGTGGCTTATTTAAAAGTGCTTATAAAATCTAAAAGTCCAATCAATTTACCTATCCAAACACGTCTAAAAACAACTTTTGGACAACTTTTGGGATGAATAAACCAAAAACAACTTATTTTTAGCCATTCTAAATGAGACCGTGGATTAGTTTAAGGAGACTTTAACATTTTCCAATATGACGATTTCAAAGGTTTAACTCTTATAAGTTAACAACCTCTTTTGGTTGAGATTTGACCGACAAATATATAGGCAGAGCCGCGTTTTGAGTGGAAATATAAAATGAGTCCAAAGATGGAAAAGAAAAGGGATTATTTACCTTTTTATACCCTTTATTTTAGATGTATTCAAAAACTATACCTTCGGTTTTTATATCATATCAAATGTGTACCTTCATATTAAATTTAACACATAAATTTATGTCTTACCTTAGTTAACAGTTTATTTTTACCATTAAAATGACCAAATTGCCTTCAAGTAAAAGAGAAAAATTATTAAATCTTAAAAAAAAAAAAAGAAGAAGAAGAAAACAAAAATAAAAACATACAAAACACTCATTTTGAGGGTCTTTTACACATTTTTGATGTAAAAATCCTTAGTATAAAGTTTTTTTAAGTTATTTAAGTTTTTTTATTTCTCAATTTGAGAGTACTTTGAGAAATTTCTTAGGTCAAATTGAAGATTGATCCAAAAAAGGTATAAACTTATGTATCAAATCTAATCAAAGGTATACATTCGATATGATAAAAAACCAAAAGTATAGTATTTGAATAAACCTAAAATATAAGGTATAAAAAAATAACCAGAAGCAAAAGATAAGGAAAAAAGAAAAGAAAAAGTACTAAAGAGATAACAAATAAAAATATGAAGGATAATCAAGCATTTGGACCTTATTTGATATCTTGGATTGGATAAGATTAGGGTTTATCCTACAAATGGTCTCTGAGATTTACTCTCGATACCCCTTCATTTCTTGATATTCAAAAAGCCTTATTTTGATTTTTAATCTATTACTTAGTTTCAATTTTGGTTCTTCTGTCACTTACATATCAAATATTTAACTAAAAACTCTAAAATGTCCCACTTTGATCCCTAATTTTTTACTTTTATTCTCTAAGTTATTCTAATTGAGGAATAAAAAATGAAACAAAGTAATAGATTGAGAAATAAAGTAGGAATAGATTGAGAAACAAAGTAGGACATTTTGAAGTTTTTCTTAAAAATATAACACCTAATTAAAGGAGGGACCAAACTTGAAACAAAGCAATTATTTAGTGACAAAAGTGGGACTTTTTAAATGTCAATACCCAAAATGTGCGTAAACATTTACCTCAAGGACCATTTGCATAATTAATTTATAAAATTTTTAGGTCAGGATTAGATTAGAAAAGAAAGCGTTAAATCCTCTCTTGTATTTGGTGCATTGTCAAATAGTGTTATGCAAGTTTGTTTCTTGGAAGCCCAAGATATGGCACCTCCTACATTTGCAAAAGTCCAACCGGATGTGGATTTATTATCACCTACAATGGTTATCTAACTAGTATCTGAGTACCCTTTTAGCACTTTGGGATAATCATTTTAAAACAAATCTAAATTAACAGTCCTTCTGAGATAACCAAATATCCCTCCAATTGCATTCTAATGTTTCACATGTAGGTTACTCGTGAACCTTGATATTTGGCACACAGCAAAAGCAATATATAGCCTTGTACAATGCATTGTATACATTAAGCTACCAATCATATTAGCATACTCTAGTTATGCTACTACATTACAAGAATTTTCTAGTAACTTAATACCAGAATCAAATAGGGTATTCACTTCTTTAAACTTCAGATGATTGAATATAAGAAGTACTTTCTCAATGTAATGAGACTAACGCAACGAGTAACACCCACTATGCTTCTTTATCTTCACACCTAAGATAGTATATACTCACCAAGATCTTTCATCCTAACCTACAAGATTAGATACTTTTTAGTATCATTTGCCCCTTGCATGCCTATTCTAAAGATAAGCAAGTTATCGACATACAAACAAATAATCACACTAAAATCCTTTGTAAATCTAGAATAAATAATTTATTGACATTGTTATGTCCAAAGCCATTAGACAATAAAACAGATCTCATGCCACTATTTTGGTGCTTGCCTAGACCATAAAGCGACTTGATTAACTTGCATACTTTTTTTCATTTCTAGGCAAAACAAACCCCTCAAGTTATTTTATATAGATTTCTTCATCAAGATTACCTTTAAAAAAAGCTGTCTTAACATCTATTTGGTGCACATGCAAATTGTATATTGACGTAATTGCAAAAAGCACTCTTATGGAAGTTAGTCTAGCTATCGGAGCATATTGTGTCAAAATAGCCTATACCACTTTTTTATTTGAGACCCTTTGCTACTAATCTAGCCTTAAATGTCTATATAGACCCTTTGATATTGTACTACCTTTTAAGCACCCACTTATTGCTTATTAGTTTCAATCCCAGTGTGAGATCGACCAAGACTCATGTTTAATTTGACATTGTTGAATGCAATTCATCATTATAGCCTCTCTCTAAAAGGAAGCATCTCTAAATGATATGGCTTCACTAAATGTTTTCAAATCTTCTTCAATATTTAGCAACAATGGTATTTTGTTAAGTATACTATTTCTATCTCCTTCAAACAAGAAGGCTAAAGTTTGAGATGAAATAAAATCTAGAGCAATTTTTTTTTCCTTTTATATTGACTTCTCCTTGTTTCAAAAGATGTCATAGAATTTTTTTCTTTTATTGTTAGTAGCAATACTGGGAGATAAGTTATAAGGTGGTCATTACTAGATTCCAATTCAATGGGAGAATCATTACTAAATTTATTTTTGGTAAATTCAACATCTCTTGATTCCACAATTACATTAGAATCTAGGTTTAACAAACTATATGCCTTGAAATTTTCAGCATATCCTACAAAAACACTTAATTCCTCTTGAACATAACTTTGATAATTACGATCATGTGTTAGACTTGGTGCCTGAAGAATTATATAATGTTATAGTTTTTAGAGATATTTTATTTTTTATTTTCATATATCAAATGTTGTCCTTTTTATGTTCATTTATATTGAATATATAATAAGCGAACAAAAGTCTAAGACTGTTAATCTGAACTTTTAAGATTGTACATATGATAAATAGATTATGCAAAAGACATGAATCTTCAATGTTATAGTCTAAATGATAAGTCTGTAATCAAGGGAATAAAGCTGGGCACTTTATTCATGTTAAGATTGTTATGTTATCTACATCCCTAACAAAAGATGACTTGTCTTGGTCAGCAAAGTTGGACTCCACGAGTAGAAACATTGGTATATTGTTATAGGTAACAATATATTGGATCGGGACAAAAGTTGAATTAATTTGATTAATAATTCTAGTTGTTTAAATCATTTCACTTTAAACAATCATATATGTCATATCTTAATCCTAAAATGAATCAATGGATCTGTATTCTTGACTTGTATCTTTTGATGTACCAAAAGATGACATCCTAAATTAGATAATGGGGCATATTGTACGTTGGAGACATGATTCTTGATTGACATAGACTCATTATTCATAGATATGGAATCTAAAGCTCTTTTGAAGAGTTAATGATATTCTCTTATAGGCATAATCCTGTAATTGGAAAACTAGAGTGCTCAACTATTTGGATACATAGGCGTAACTGAATGGTATATTATTTATAAATAGCAAGTATTCCAATAGTGAGATAATAGAACATAAGATAAAAATAGTCAGGAAGGTAAAATGGAATTTATCTTTAAGCCAATTATGAATATCCTGTTAAGATGTTGCATATTATGATATATCATAGATGATAAACTTATTGGAGTTTTGTAATTTTATGTAGTTCAATAGTGCAGTGCAAATCTTTTAGTAGAATAGCTTTGGAGTTGATAATTATAAAATATATGTATCGAGGATATATTATTTTATAATTATAGGAGCTTGATTTATATAGTCTATCAAGTCCCCTTTGTTAGCTCACAATATTTCCTACAATAATACAGTCTTTTTCCTACATATTAGTAACTTGTGTTAATTTTTAGATTGGTTTAAATTTGGTTGATTGGAATCGAATACTCAAGTTTATTTATTGGTTGCATTAATTTTATGAATTAATTTAAGAAAACGTGTTGAATTATTTAGATATATATTTTATTTGATATGAAATTATTTGTATATGACTGTTTTAATCAGATAACTTCTCTATTAGATTATTTAAATTAAGACTGAGGCTTTATCTAAAATTCCCATAAAAAATAAGATATATAGAGATTTCCAAATCAGCATTAGGGAGCAGGCCAATGCCCTCATCTAGCAAGCTGGTGAAGTGTAACTAAGTTATGAATTTGGTACGGCTGGAAGGCTGATGGTCAAGACCGACAGGCCGACCGAGCAAAACCCTATTATGCGTTTTCACGCATTCTAATGCGGTTTTGACCTAGTTTTGAATTGAGAAGCCTTATCTAAATGGAATTGATTCCCTGCCAACCATTATAAATAGGATACTTGTTCCTACTGCTATTTAGATCACCAGAGAAATTTAGAAAGAATATTCTAGAGAGAAAAACTCTAAACTCCCATAGGACTATTGTTCAACATCCCAAACCTTAACTCTTGGCCTTCTCTTGTGTGGTTGGAAGGAGACATTGCCAAGAGGAAAATTAAACATGTGCCTACTCACACTTCGGTTGTGGAAAAACAAATAGTAAAGAAGACTAGTTGGTTGAAACTTTTTCAGACACAAATCTTGTTGGTAGTTCTATGAAAGTTTTTCTGTTAGAAGTGCAGTTTCAATTCAAAGAGGTACGTAAATTCTTTTATTAATTTATATACATAGCATTTCTAATTTGTTATTTGGAAAAGGCTTTGATTTAAAAATTTTAAAATTCTGCTATGTTCACGTTTTTCAACAATATCAGAGCCATGCTTTTATGTTGATTTTATGGCTTTGTGGTCATGCTATGTACATAAATTATGTGATCTTGATCTTGCCTATGCTTGAATTATATTTTAGAGAGTTGGCACTCTAGGGTTTTTATTAATTGTATGTTTCTATGAGATTATATGGTGAATGTTTATTAATTAATTATGTAATTTAAAATTCTAATTTAATTATTATATTAATTAAGTAATTCTGTCAGTTATGGTTCCCTAGAGGTGTATTTAGGTTTTTCATGTAATTAGATAGTGATCTATCATCACCATGTAGGATTTATTATTTTAATTTTGGTCTATAAATTTGTATTAAATAATTATTTGAAGAGAAGATGATTTAGAAGATGGAGATGATAGCAATTCTATATGTTTTTCTGTGTTTATAAATTTTATATTTTTGAATTGTTGAAAAATAAATTAAAAAAACTACATAAAAACTATCTTTTTGCAAAAGGTTAAAAACGTTGGTCCAGTGTCAGACGGCAGCCAGTTATCGTGTATCAGCCAACTAGACGCTGACAAAACTATGGGTTTTATATGAAACTGGCAGGCCGGTCGTCACAGACCGGTAGGCCAGTCTCAAGTAGAACTTGTTTTTTTCTAAACAGTGTGTTCTTTGGTCTAGTTTTTATTTTTTGTTTTTGAGACAATTCTGAGAAACATGAAATTTTATGATAACCAAAAAAATATTTTTGATCTATATGAGATTGAAATTGAAGAAAGATGCCACATGAAAAAGGATACAACAAGAAGATACAAGATAAAAAATCGATATATGTTTTGATTAATCTTTTTATAATCTTTATTTTTTCTCTAAAGTGGGACCATAATATTGCAACTGTTTATTATATTGCTTGTAGCTTTGCTAGTTGTGCTGCTCGTTTGCTAGATCAGATGGGTCTTGGATAGTCTATATTAATCAAACAGAATCCGTATTCCTAATTGAATTTGCCAAGTCTCCCTTAGATGGCTTGTTGAATTATGAGTTAGGAATTGTTGTTGTAAGGTTGTGATATTTTTCAAGGTTTTAACACGATAACACATTGTATGCTCACTTGTTTGTGTTATCTTACTAAATTGTTATTGAATGTTTGCTTATGTTTGATATATGAATCTTTATTGTAGATTAAAATGTCTAAAAATGCTTTATCTTATTTGATAAAAACATTTTAACTAGCGAGAACTATAATGATTGGAAAAGAAACCTGAATATTGTCCTATCCTTTGAGAAACTAAACTTTATGCTGCCCACACCATGTCCTTTTGTGCCCATCAGCGAATCCATTTATGAAAAAATCCAAGTGTATAATAGCTAGAAGGATGCTGATGATTAGGTCCACTGCTACACCATGGATAGCATGAATAATGTGCTACAGGCTCAACATGAAGATCATGAGACTGCTCGGCAGATTATGGATAATCTTAATGACATGTTTGGAGGTCAAGCCTTGATGAAGCAATAAGAGGCACTTCAGAAGCTTCTTAACTGCAAGTAAGGACCGAGGATGCCTGTGAAGGAGCATATGATATTGGTCATAGGTTATCTCGCTGAGGCTCAAACCCATGGAGCTGACATTAATGTTAAATCATAGATGATTATGGTCTTTGAGACCCTTTCCAAGGAGTTCGAGCCATTTAGAGCTTCATATAACTTGAGCAATAAATAGGATGTGACTTTGACTGAGTTGATGAAGCAGTTATAGGATTTTGAAAACTCAATCAGGAAAGCTCCAACTATACTATCTACGAATAGTAAGTATTCCAATGGTGTGGTAATAGAACGTAAGATAAAAATAATCGGGAAGATAAAATAGAATT
Source organism: Artocarpus heterophyllus (assembly GCA_025403435.1). Taxonomy (NCBI): domain Eukaryota; kingdom Viridiplantae; phylum Streptophyta; class Magnoliopsida; order Rosales; family Moraceae; genus Artocarpus; species Artocarpus heterophyllus. The sequence continues at coordinate 23,754,454 of CM046334.1, forward strand.
TATCCTTAAGCTGATCATGAATATCCTATGGGGATATGACATATTATGATATGTCATGGACGGTTAGCTTGTTGGAGCTTTGTAATTTTATATAGTTCGAGAGTGCAGCTCTAAGTTTTTAGTGGAGTAGTGTTAGAGTTGATAATTACAAAATATATATCTGGAATATTTTATTTTATAATTATAGGAACTTGATCGATATATGTCCTTTAGGTCCCATTTGCTAGCTCATAATAAATCTTGTAACAATAAGGCGTGTTTTTCCTACATATTGGTGACTTATGTTAAATTATTAGATTGGTTGAAATTTGATAATATTGAATTTAATAATTTATGTTAGTTTGTTGGTTGAATTAATTTTGTGAATTAATTCAAGATAAACATATTGAATTATTTGTATAATATTTTATTTATTTTGGGATTATCTTTATGTGACTATTTTAATTAGATAACTTCTCTATTGGGTTATTTGAATTAAACTTAAGGCTCTATCTAAAATTCTCAAGTAACAATAAGATATTTTGAGGATTCTAGATTATCACAAGGTCAGCATACTGGTGGAAAACTTTAGCAAGCTGATCTCTTAGATAGACATGCTAAACATGCGATAATCAGTAAACGTATTTTTTAATGCGTTTTTCATCAGAAGTTGATTCATAACACGTTTTTCATCAGAAGTTAATCCAAACTCAAATTTTGAGGCCTAATGATAAGCTTTAGCCCCAAATTTGACCACTATAAATAAGGGGTGAGTTTTCTTAGTTATTCAGGTCATTTAAGAAACATAGAGTGAGTTAAGAGCTATTGTTCAACCTCAAGAATCTTAGCTCGAGGTCTTCTCAAGTGGTTGGAAGTAGAGTCACTAGAGGAAAAGTTGTATGGCGTGTGATCACCCACACTCCGATCGTGGATAAAGAATAGTAAAGAAGACCAATTGGTTGAGGCTCTTCTAGGAAGTTCTTCTCATCACAGATTGCTACTGCTTTTTGGTTCACAAAATAGATTAGTAGGATCTGTCATTAATTTATGTATTTAGCATGTCAAAAATACTCTGATTTAAAATTTTAAAATAGATTAGTAGTATTTTTCAAACTTGTATTTTGAAAAATACTCTGATTTAAAATTTTAAAATTCTGTTGCATACCGTTTTCCAATATCAGAAGCATAGAGTCGATCATATCCATAAAGATTCTACTTTTTCTTTAGCCAAACTATTTTGTTGAAGAGTGAAAGGGCTAATTTTTTGTGAATAATTCCATGCTCTTTGCAAAAGACATCAAACGTGTTTGAAAAGTATTCACCACCTCTATCTTTTCGAACCATTTTGATCTTTCTTTCTTATTAGCTCTCAATTTTAGCTTTGAAAAGTTTAAACTTGTCAAAAGTTTCAACTTTTGTTCTTGTTAAATACATAAAAGTGTATCTATAACAATCATCAATAAAAGTGATAAAGTATCTCTTCCCTCCTCTAGTCAAAATTCTTTTATACTCAAAAATATTGGAATGACCTATTTTCGACTCTAGGAAATGGTTTCTTAGCCATCTCTGCTTGTATGCAAATTTAACATTTATTATGTGTTTCATCTTTGCAATTTATCAATCCATGTTTTGACATGTATTTCAATGATCTAAAATTTAAATGTGCTAAAATGCATGCCAAACATCAAAGAAGTCAACAATAAAAACAAATTCATAACTTTATTATTATCAATACTATGTTTATATATGCCATCACAAGTGCACCCCTTTCCTACAAAGGCCTCATTTTTAGAAATAAGACAATTGTCACCTTAAAGTACAGCTTTGAGCTCATTTTTACATATAAGATTAGTAGATATAAGATTCTTTCTAATTTTGAGCTCATTGCTTCATGATTCCCCATGAAAACCGTTCGTCCTTCCTTTTCCACTACATATTACAAGAACAAATTCTTGTCGTTGCAAACATAAATGCAGCACCAAAATCAAGCAACCAAATGTAGGACTTTGAAGTTGTAGCAATGTTGAGTTTGATAATCATACCAATTTGCATCTTCGAGATCATCGTATAAATCTTTTTGGGTTTCTATTTGATGACATTGGCTTTGTTGGAGTTAGACAGAGTTAATTTATTCATTCTTTTTGTATCTATATTCATTTTGACAATGACCTTTTCTTCCGTAAAAGAAACAACTTCTGGAAAAGTTTTCTGGCCATTTCCAAACTTCTTGAATTCCTTTTCATTATTGCCTTTGAAGTTTTTCTAGAACTTACTTGCTTCCATGACATTAACCTTAGAGGAATCTAGAATTTTACCTTTAGGATGATGAGACTTTATCTCTTCTTTAATCCTTAAATATTTCCGCAACTCCTCTAATGTTATGTCATCTCTCTTATGAAAGAGTTTCTTTTTATAGCCATTTCAACTCTAGGGTATTTTGGCAATAATAGTCCCCGCTTGAAAAGATTCAGAAATCTTAACTTTTAATTCACAAAGCTTAGTAACCAAAACTTGTAACTCATGAATTTGATCGAGAATGGACTTGGAATCTACCATAGCAAGTTCTAAATGTTTCACAATTAAGAATTTGTTTGTACCTTCCTTTTTGGTCTTATACTTGTACTGAAATGCATTCTAAATCTCTCAGTGGTGATTGTATGGAGTTATAGAGATTATAGAGCCTACCCAAGAGTGTGTTAAGGATGTGACCCAACTTATAATTTCATCGTCTTTATGTTTCTTCCTTGCGGCCTTGACTTCATCAGAGTCATCATCTTTTGGTTCCTAGAGGCTCCAACTTCAAATGAAGAAAGTAGGTGATTTTAAGGATGGTAAGAAGGAAAAATAATTTTCCTTTTCAAAGGGTAAAGTTGGTTCTATCAAACTGATCAAGTTAGATATTTGGATTGAAGAAAGAGGCCATGTTTTTCTTAACCTCCATTGCAATAAATAAAACCTTAAGATTGTTAGAGAATTTGTGGGTAGAAATCTAAAAATGGAAGTGAGAAAAACTAGAAGACAAGGTTGGGTTTGGGGCATATAAAGCTTTCCTAAGATTTTATTTGCCTCCACTATAAAGTTTTCTAACAGGTTATAACAGCAAATTATTACTTTAATGATAAAACAAACTCTAAATAAAACATATCTACCTCACGCATGAATGAGCAGCTTGTTTGTACTGTAGATCACTTAGCTACTTCATCACTTAAGGTTCTATCTCGGAGGTCTAAGAAACATGTCAATACTGCTAATGTTCATCCTATGCAGACTAGTTTAAAGTCCAAAATTGTTGAGCCTAAAGTGTTCATTTCTAGTCTAGAGCCAACTTCTATTGAATAGGCTCTCTAAAAACCAAAATGGCTATGTCTCATGAGTTTTTAGCTCTTATGAGGAATCATTTTGAAAATTCTAGAGAATTGACAAGTGCATAAATTCACATAATTTTATGTCATTCTTCCTTATGTTTATTTTGTTAGTTTCTGAGTTTTCTAGTGTTTTTATAATGTTTTTATGTTTTATAGGTTATTATAAAAATAAAATAAAAAGCAAGTCAAAAAGGAGGCTTTGGAAGTTTTGAGAATCATAATTTTATGTTTGGAGGTTTGTTGGGTGCCGCAGCTCGAGTTCAGATCACCGTGGCTTACAAAACAGACAAATCAAGCCATTGGACCCATAGGCTGGGCACTGCAGTGCTAGCATTGGGCACTAGTGGGAGTAGCAGGATGGGTCCACAGTGCCAGAAATCAATGCTACAACATTAGGGTGAAACAAAAATTTGTTGTTTTACGTGAAATTTCTAAAGTGCAACAAAGTTTGGCGTGTTTTGTCCTAAAAACTAGTCCAAATAGGCCCAAACATTCCCTTTTCAACCCTAGCATCATATATCTATAAATACTCATGCCAAAACACATTTAGGTGTCTTTTTTTCTCAGCTTAGGAGACCAAGAGGAGAGATAAAAGAGAGGCTCTTGTGGTAGCTCAAGGAATATCGTCCGCATGGAAGACTCTTTGACACGATAATCTTTCTTTTTCTTTTTTCTTTCTTCTTTTCTTTTTCCATGTTTTTATTTTTTTATTTATGGTTGAAAGGAATTTCAAACCCTAGACATAATTTTATGATTAATTATAAAATTATTTTTCAATTTTCTAATTGAAATTGTTTATGTTCTTCTATGTTTATTGTTTACAATTTTTTTATTATATTTGGGTGTGTAACTAAATAGGACTTGGAATTAATCTATTGCTAGATTGGAATACTTGATCTGTAATTGTCTTGTCATTCTAATCATTAGTAGCAAATTGTAAGGTATGATTACGGGAGGTTTTCAGTAATTGTAGTGAGGAACGCAACCTTCCATTGAATTGAATCCACAGAGTTTATTCTAGGTTTTTTGAGGAAAAGGGATTAAGTAAAGAGCTTGTTTGTTTTAACAACAAAGTAAGGAAAGATTGGGATAGCAGAACTTACTGCTATCTATAGTTGGTAGTTTGATTAGATAATTGGGAATAATTTGTAATTAATTGTGTAGTTAATGTTTAGTGGTGGAGAAGGATCCTTTAACCAGTTTTATTATTATTGCTTCATAATTATTTATTTTCTTGTGTTTTATTTAATTTAGCTAGTTAGTTAATTTTCAAAACCCCCAATTGTGTTTAGTTTTATTTTCTTAGGTTTTAGTATCAATAACTATTTAATTAACTCAATCCTAGGGAACGATCCTTAGTTATCACTATACTTGACTACGACGACTACACTTTAAGTCAGGTTTAATTTGGTGCTTCCCTTGGAACATACCAAGAATTGATAAAGACACAGGGGTGTTTTTTTCATGATCAGGGCAACTGTTGCTACTGATGCAACCTTTCACATAAATGTATCATTTCGTGAAATAACATAACTATTACAATAGATATATCTATTTATAATAGGTATGCAAATTATTAGCATTCCAGGCCAGAACCATAGTGCCAGCTTTCCAACACTACGGTGCCCTGTATACATAGCACTTTTTTTTGGGCTGTAACTGAGTGGCCGCCACAACACCAGTGCTAGTGAACTCCAATGTTAAGGCTCTAGGTTATGTGTCCCACTAGTGTTTTTCTTCAAATTCTAGTGCAGCAGCTTCAATTTTTAGTGTCACAGTGCTAGACGTTGATTCCAAATACTTTAAAAATACATATTTTTACTCTGTGTGACTTTTGACTTTAAATATTTGAGAGACATATTACAATCTCTCTTATATGTTAGGCCCAAGGTTTCATTAAGTTATTTTAATTTAGTTTTGATAATAACAAAACAATTTTTATTATATTATGCAAAATGGCTAATGATTTTCTTGAGTATTGTTAAGCTTAAAATTGCAGCAAATTATATGAAGCACTCAAATATCAAGAAGAATCAAGTCTTGGATGCAATGGAGACTATGAAGAAGAAGAATAAGAAGCCATTGAAGACTTAAGCTTATTAGTTTTATGTTTAAGTCTTCCATGTAAGTGTGAAATACTTCTAGATAGTATGGATTATGCAAGCTCAAATTACACACACAGTTGGATTCATAAAAGCTTCAAAATTTGCATAGGTGTTTTGAACTTGTATAAATATTTTGCTTAAATGTTTTTATCAACAAAAATGTTTTCACACTTGTCTTTGTATCTAAAATGCAGGATTAAAATCACACTTGAATTGCACACAATTTATTTTATCACAATATCTAAAAAAACTACATTTTAGAAAAAGTTTGAAGGAGGGGTTGTCCAGCAGGACCACCCTACCAGTTACATGGGATAGAGAGCCAGTTTTCTAGCTCTCTACCGACCTACCAGTTTGGAGAACCGGCTTACCAGCTATCCCCAATGACTTGCCAAAACCCTTGTTTTGGCCTGCCAGTTAAACGTCACAGAGAGCTTGTTTTTCCAAGTTCTTTGGCGGCTTGCTAGTTGATCAATCAGCCTACCGAATTGGATCATCGGCCTGTCGGAAGCCCTATGGCAACCTACCTATTAGATGACCGTTGGAGCTGGTTTGTCCTAATTTGAAACTCCAACCTGTTGGTCATATTTTATCATTGGGATTCATGCCAAATTATTTATTTTTCCTTAGAAATGACTCTTTTTGACCTTAGGAGACATAAAAATATAGTAGAAACCATTCCAAGCAATAGTATTGAGTTCTAAGCATTCTTATATTTGTTTCATCAAAAACTCTCATTTTCTCACATTCTTTCTTTGAGCTTACATATTCTATAGCTTTTCTAAAGAGTTGCTCACACCTTCCATTTGATCTTCATCTTGTACTCAATATATTTGGAAAGATTACTTTGTGAGTGAGCCAAAACATCAAAATACCATTTCAGTGATAGGTTTCCAAGCCTTGTAAATTGTGGTTGTTTGGTTAGCCAATCTCTGTGAAAAATTGACGGATTGTAGAGGTTTAGTGAGCCTTGGGTAGAAGAACTCACTGAATTGTATAAGGTTCAATAGTGCCAAAAGACAATCAATATAATAGAAAAGGTCGAGTCGTGTATCGATCGGTGACAGTTGACATAGGCGTATTACCGAACAACTATCAATTGCGTTTTCACTTTTGTCTCCCTATTCTCTTTTATTTTTGCTAATTCTATTGGCTTGTTAATCTTCTGGAGATCTTTGATTAATTTGATTACTTGCTCATTGGAGCATTTTTGGTGTGTGGTTCTTGGCTTGGATTATTTTGTAGTTTGGGTTTCTTGTCTCTTAGGATTTTTCTTAATCTTTTGATTTTATGATTTGCTCTAATTTTTCAATAATTTGAAACCCCTGTCTTGGGCGGTCATTTTGGGGCTAACATTACAGATCTTAAGAGAAAATGAAAAAACGTTTTAACCTAATTTTGGTTATTTTGTTTTTCTATTATATTTTGTTTTCTTTTTGTTTAGTGTTTTGTTGAGATTCAATAATATGGGTAGATTTGGGTATTTACATGGAAATATTGTATTTCCATGTTAATATATTATTTTTCGACCACAGATAAATACTGTATTTTCATATAAATATTGTATTTCTCGATCGTCAATAGAACAACAAAGTCACTAATAAATTTTTGTATTACGTGTTAATATTGCATTTCTTATCCACCAGTAGTTTAGTGAAGTCACCGGTAAATTTATATTTACACGTAAATATAGTATTTACAGCAAATATTGTATTTTCCAGCTACTGGTGATCCGACAAAGTTGCCCAAAAATTTTGTATTTACACATAAATATAGCATTTGCAAGTAAATATTGTATTTTCTGATCACCTATGATCCGATGAAGTCTACCAGTAAAATTTTAAATTTACATGTAAATATAATATTTACCTAAAATACTGTATTACTAGCCTCCAATGGTCCGACAAAGTCATCAATAAATTTTTATATTTACATTTAAATACAATATGATACTATTTACTAAGTTTTAACCAAAATCTGCTATTTTGCTTTCACCCATTTGGTAATATTTGTGGTCCAGTCGACATTGCAAGTTCTGCCACCAAGATTTGCGGTGGCAAAAAAAATGACAGAGTGATCAGGTAGAAAGAAAGAAAATACTGGTAGGCATATTATAAATTTAAAAAAAAAAAAAAAACCATAAAATGCAAATTACAGCCAATAATGTTCGCAAAAGATCAGATTTGAGGCTAGATAGTAGAAGACCCAAAATGTTCAGCTTACCAATTATATGTCACAACATAAAGCCTCAACAGGCCCTGTCTGCAGTCTCACTAAAGGCCTAGTTATTTCTGGCCAAAAAAAAAAGTGGGAATGACGTTTTGAGGCGTTATATTTGAAAAACAGAATGAACATGTACTCACCTGCAAAACGCTATTCTTTCAAGGCAAATTAAAAATGTTCAGATCTGTATTTAAGTCTCACTTGAGAGAACTAATTATACACCTAAAAAAGTAACTGGTACGACAGAAGCTACTTGATGTCATATGGAGATGGTACAACCTAATTCCTTGGCTGCAGTGTCAAGAAAATGAATAGGCATTCCTGTTGCAACTCGGCTATGAGCTTCCCACGTCAAGCACTTCTCGATGTCGGCTTGCCAGTCAATGTCGTCCAGATTAAAGTACTCATAAGACGGGCCGCGGGGAGCGTTTATTTCTACCGGTTTATGATTAGCTTTTATTGAACCAGTATGCAGAATATCACGAAGAACTGATGTGCTTAGTGCACGTACGTGTGCACTTGGATGAGTAAGGCATCTTATAGTTGCTGGAAGACGGCACTGCGTAAGATTGAACCAGGTTATCCCATGACTATAGGTTTTGCATTGGAAATGAAAAATTGAGGTCGCTATATGTTCTATCACTCAGCCAGGGATAACACCGTAGTCAATTAATAAGGGGTACAAGTTTACCTTCAACAAATTTGAGAGGCCATCTGCAACAGCCAACCCGGATTCACCCAACTCCAGCACAGGCTGAACTGCTCTAGCTGTTGCTTCCAATAGCTGCCATTTTAAGGTAGATTATAAATAATTGAATCTTCCAAGGTTAGTGTGGATTGTAAAAGTTGATGGTATTCAGTGATTAAACATTGGGAACTTTAGTGCAAGCATCACCAAATATTGAGCAACTAATGATTTCAAGACGGATGATTAGAAACATGATGAGAGATAGGAATTGATAAATACACCAAGCTAGAAACTGACTTGATATATCGAAGGAACGAGAAGGTTAAAAAGTAGGAAAGTTTTTATGAGCAAAGTATCAAATAATGACACTATTGAAAATGAATACAATAATAGAAATCTAGTACAAAAGTGGATTTACCACCGCATGATCCCGGTGGGTTGGCAACGCTTGTATCCTCTAACCCAGAAGACCAGTGCTAGGAGTCTCCAGGGATTGTGTGGATACATCAACCTCTACTCATGTTGTTTAGGAAAAGGAAAGAAAGACAAACAGATCAGGTTGGTTTTAGCTAACTTGATGAGGTTGACATTCTTAGACCAGTCCCCAACTCCCAAGGAGTTGGTTTTTTAATTTCTTAAGCTGGCAATCAATCTGATGTACTATTTGTATATAGTGGATATAGGAGACGGAACAATTACATTATCCCTGGTCAAAACACCAAGTTGTTTCGAGGGCAAAAAGCTATATTCCCTCCAGTACACAATGTCGCTGCAAAGAGAGATGGAATTCGTAGTATGTTACCTCAAGCTGTGGTAAAGTGCAAGCTTCTCCATCAATAAGCATCCCATCAGTGGCGCGCAAAAGCAGATCTGATGCACTTGCCAAAATCACCAGTGACTCGGGGCTGTCATGGTTTCTCATTAGCTCCACAATCAGCTTAACAATCCGCTGGTTCATTCTCCATATTTTCTGGCCATCATCTTTTGCAATCCAAGGCTGCAAGTCCCTCTCCGCCTGACAAGGACACAAGGCCATAAAAGTGAATAGACAAATGAAAACATTGAAATTCAATAAACCAGAAAGAAAGTAACTGAAATGGACAACGGACTAGAACACTCCATCCTATAGTAAGCTATAAAATTTCGAAAGTAAATCCATATTTTTGCACTATAAGAAGAGATATTTTTTAGAATGAAAACCTTTTTTGTAAGAAAAGAAGATGTTCAAGTCAGTGACCAAAAAGGCAGTCTAAATATTAAACGTTTAGTTGATAATAATGAGGTGAACAGAATTTGGACCTGAAGAACAACTGCTGTGGCTGCCTTTGTTGGTGATGCTGATACAACATTGCATAATGCATCAACCACCTATGAAACACCGGATAAAGAAGGTCAAATTTTTGCATTCATTTTTGGTAACATAAACGCCAATTTAAAAAAACATATACAACAGAAAATTATTAAGGGCTATAAAAAGACTTCTCTAGATTTTTACATTTTGTAAATTTCTCTTTTATATTTTTTTTTTTTTCTTTTTCGACATGCATATGATACATATTCATATCTCAAGAAGTAATACATACACGTCACAATTGTTCATAGCATACAAATATTTGTTACTTCTACACAATTTGATACTCTCATATGAATACAAAGAGAATTCATTCCTCATTTGTGAGGACATGAAAAAGGCTGAAATGGTAACAACAAACAACATAGGGTATATAAATTTACCTGTCTCCATCCTTGTTGTGCAGAAGTGCTCTCTGCAGTAGGTTTGGTTTCTGGGGCTGAAATCAACTTGTACCACAGTAGTGAAACAACAGAGAAACACAGCTCTTGTTTCTCTGCTAGCATAGATCCCAGAAAAACTTGTGCACTGCAGTTAAATCCAATGTGCCGGTCCTTTGTGAGGAAGTTGGCTAAATCCGAAGCATCTAGAGGAAAGCTAGCAATACCTTTACTTAAAGTATTTGAGACTTCATTTGGATGTGATGCAGTCACAGATTTAAGTTTCGATTCTGAATCTGTGGAACCCTTGCATTGCAGGAAAGATGATGGCTGACCCGAATCTAAGGTCCTACCATTTTTGTATTGGTCATGTTTTATGCCATCGAAATACGAAGCAGACTCCTTCCAAACTGGTACATGTAACAAGTGTGCTTCTAAAGGCTCGGCCTTATTGACAATTGACGCAACTGCTTTGCTGTGAATATCAATGAGGTTGTATAGTGATGACGCCCTGGTGTATATTCCATTGTCCAACTTGCATCTCATCAGGACTGACAAAGCATGCATGCAAGCCTTTGACCGTCTAAACAACTCGGAAACATGAGCTGCAACCATGGCTGCAGCCACTATCTCAATTGAGCTGTAACTCCAAGAAGTCCCAAGAGATGATGGCTCTAACGAAAAAAGCGCCTCCAGAATTGCTAAGATTCTACGAGTGTGACAAATTGCCGAGTCAATACTACTCCGAAACTCATTGCTGGTTCCATTTATTTTCAAGGGCTTGACATCACTCTTTGCATCCTTGGAATGCAAGTGATTATTTCCCTTTGAAACGAAAGGGAATAACTGCAGTTCACAGGCAAGAGCACAAACAGCAGCGAGAACATAGGAATCAAATGCCGCAACAGGCCCTTGTTTCTTTGTCATTTTAGTTCGGATTTCTTTAACCTTATTGGACATGTCCTGCGAGTCCTCAGTAATTTCATCAGATTGATAACTTTCATCAATTCTGGGCTTCTTGTTTCCATTGGATTGAGCTTCATGACTAACACATACAGTCAATACAACAAACAACAGACGCGAGGCAAGCTCCACCGAGGCGCAAGATTCCAAGAATAGCGAATGAACCATTGTACGAAGCTCCGCCACAGCTAGGTTTTTCGAGGCAGAGCCTAAGCTTGAGAAGTACCTAGTTTTTCTGTTTTGTTCCGTCGAGGACTCAGATGGAAAAGTTCTCCGCAGAATCGCTTCCACAGTGGAAACAAAAATCTTCATGAGACATGCTTCAGATGGACTTCCACGAGGAAGATATTCCAAGACCTTAAGGAGAGGAATGTAAAGGTTCCATGACAAAACAGGCGGTTGCAATGGAGTGGCAACAATGATTTCAGGAAGATCGACAGCCGAGGAACTCAAAGGAATCAGGCCATAAGCAGCTTCCCATATTGTACAAATTCTCCATTCGACATCAGGACCATGAGCACAAAGCATTGATGCAATCCCATGGGCAGTAGCTTCAATAGTTGCTTCCGCAGCAGGAACTTCTATCTGGTTCAATGTAATATGAGATTTTTTTAGGTTCGACATACTATATCACCAAACACTAAAAGAGCAAAATCTTAAAAATAAAAAATAAAAAACTTTGATTACCAATACCTGCTTTCTGTAGGATGATATATACCCGCCCAAAGGTTCATGTTGAACTTCAACTCCCTCAACTTGCCTTAGAGGAGGAAAGAGCAATGCAGGCTGTGAGAGGATGCGAAAAAGTAAAGCTGCAGCTGCATCAGCCGCTATACCTGCTCTCATGGACATTGCTGTCCCTATTGCACGCAAGAAATGCAAATGCATCCAGTTTCTAGGAAGCTACATACAAGAACAAAATGCAATTACAATCGAGAAAAGTCCAAAATTGAAACATCGATTATATGGAAAGACTCAAAAGTTACTGAACTTTTAAATGTCTATCCGTCAAAAACACAAAGGAGAATACAAACATTTAAAGAACATACTTTTTCTTATGAGAGACATCCGTTTCCTATTAAGGAGGAAAAAAAATGAAGTATGGACCCAAAGGAAAGACTGAAACTACTTTATGTCCCATAGTATGTCTACATTTTAGACTTTGTCTTAAAAAAATGGAAACTGTAGTCCTCAACCACAGCAACCAAAACATATCTAAAACCAAACAATTCCTTTCACATATTTTCTCTACAACCGCTATAAAGTCTGGAAGCTTTTCCACCAATGCCGAGGCTGGTTTTGGAGGAACCACGATGATGTACAAACAGATTTCACTAACTGAGACCAAAGCCACAACAATATAGAAACAGGCAATCTAAATACTCTGCGTTCCTCTTACATAAAAATCACTAATTAGGAAATTTTTGCAGCCTATCAAACTTATTGACCAATTATGAGAAGGTGGCCAAGCAAAAAATTTGAACTTTGGTATGGGCAGCAGACTTCATATGAAAGAGGTTTCATGAACCACAGACAATGAATAATTTATTTTTACGATGACCAATGACATTTTTAAGGATTTTCAACTGAGAATTTGTGTTTGTTGTTGTCTAAGCAGAAATACCAAACAAAATACAGATGGGGTTTTTCCAAGTCTCACTTTGAGATATATCATCAGCATAAACTCGCAACATAACTAAACACCAGCAAGGATTAGCATCCCTCTTACCCTTATTCCAGAAGCATAATCTTCAGCAGCCCGAAGGAGTTCCACAAGTTGAACAGAGGCATCAAGTGCATCTGGAGCCCAGGATGGAGGGGCTTCTAGAAGTCCAAGAAGAAGTCTTTGGGTGGCACTTGGAGTAGCAATGGCATAATACCTAACAAAATTACAGCAAATTAATAAATCATATTAAGAAAATCAAATTCAGACACATAAAAAAGGATCCTATTTTCTGCAGCTAAAACACATGGGAGCCCCTCATGACCTGTGAAATAAGCGCGCATATGGCTCAAGAGCTGGCAGCCCAGCAACTAAATGCTCATCCAAAGCTGTTGTTGGTGGCGGAAGTAGAAGTGCAGGGACCGCAACCGCTGTTAAAGTAGCTGTCTCATAGCGAGCAACTTCCTCATCACACACGCTCAATATAACACCTGCACCATTGGCTACTGCCCATCTAGGAGTTGAGGGAATGAGCTGAGGATGCTTTCCAGATCCACGAGAGGCTAATGCAAGATAGAATTCAATTAGAATTGGTCCTTGACTTGATGTTTCACATCTCTTCTCAATCTTCTTGTAAAGAAAAATGTCTTTCTCTAACATTCAGAAATTAACTTTAAGTTCATATTCAGTTTCATTTAATTTAAAATAAAGTGGGCAAGAGATCCTTTTCCAAACAAAACTGCCATAAGTCATTCCATATGATGCTAAGGAAATTTCGAAGGGTTGGTCACTATCAACTTCTTTCCTAAATACATTGAACAAAAATGAAAAACAATAAACTCTTAACAGCTTTTGTTGTTTGCAGACAAACATAGAAGCATACTTGCATTAAATTTAATGGAAAATAGAAATTTAACTTAGCTACAAACACTTTTGTCAGTTATTAACATTTTTAATCCATACATGCAAGTTGGTCTTCAGTTTCTGACAACTTCATAAGATACCACCGTTTTAGTACTATATAATTTTCGCTATACTAAATTATTTTAGTTGATTCATTCACCTTCATCTATATTTTTTTATAATATTTTGGCAGTTAAATTCTATATCATGCATCATACACAATGTCTCCTAAAGAATTATCAGACTGTCCACACTATGGCTGGCTTATGTCGCAGTAGAAAGACCTAACTAACCAGTTGTAGGTGGCTTGAGCTCTCCAGCACTATATTTACCCATAACACCACTGCACCTGTTAACGCAGGGAAACACATGTTAAGTGTAGCCGAGCAAATTATAAAGGAAAAAACGAAAAAATTAAATGCTCTCCAAAAACCACTATAGTGCCAATTAAACACATCACGTGAAAATGAAGTCATGGCTGATGGATGTCCAGGCAAAATAGAAAGACTGCTTTAAGCTACTAACATCCTCTGAGTCTAGATTACAACTTTAAGTAGTAGAATCAAAAAGAAAATAAAAAATAAAAAGAAAGAAAGATATCATCTAGAGACTTTTTTTCCATTTTAAAACAACCAAGATTTTGTTAATCCTTCAAGAAGAACTTAGAATTTTATCTTTTACTTGTTCAGTTAGATCACTAGTTCTTTCCAACTTTTATAGTGCTTGGAGGAGGTTCTTGCTCTTTATGATTTTGTGCATTTTAATTTTTATATCAACATAATTTATGTTCTCACCAAAAAATAATATTTAGAGGTACTAGTTTATGTTTACTTTTAATCTTTTAAGTTGGTCAGGTGACTTCCGATTAGCAGATAACGTTGATAATGTCTTAAAAAATTGCAATAGTAAGCTCAACAAGAAAACGTCTACTTATAACTTACCATCGAAAATAGTCACTTCTGATACCCAGAGGTGCAGCAAGCAGAATATCAGTAATCCAGGGAGACAAAGGCCTTATAGGTTTCCTCTCGGGTTGCACAGGCTGTGTCCTGGCGGAGGATTCCCCACCATGACTTGTCGTAGCCTGGCTGCCACTGCTGCTTCTTTCTGTTTCACTACTATGTTGTTCCACCTTGTATATTGGGCGATTGTAATGAGTTAAAATTCGCAAGATCTCCCCGCATGCCAGAGCCCACTGTTCAGAATACTCATTCTGTAGGGTAGAAAAAATCAATTAAGCTCATGAAAATGTCCCTTAAATGAATAGGAAATTACAACTTATGAAACAAAAGAAAAATGTAAAATGCATTTCACCAGGGAATGAGAGGGAATCATTTTATCAGAAAATTAAAAAAATATATAAATAAATAAATAACACAGATACTTGGATGTAGCCCAAATAATCTTTGCTCATACCTCACTGCTTGGGCAAACTAAAGATATGAAAGAGGCAAATGGTGGAGTGGTCCTATCATAAACCAGTGTGCCATCAATAATACAGGAAATAATTGGAAGAATGACAGCGTGCCCGTGCTCCGGATGATGAAGGACAAATGTAGCTGCAAGAATTTTTGAGTAAATACGTTAATCGACTCACAATAACAACACAAGCATCTCCTGAGTTTACTTTGCCCAGCTCTATTCATTCATTGGATAAAACTTTCATTGGTAGAGAACAAGTACCCAAAACATCATCGAAAAGGCGGTGTTCCTTTGATGGATAACGGTTACGTATGAGCTGCAAAATAGAAATATATCAGTACAAACATCTGATGAAAATTCACAACATATCTTCAATTCAAGTTCTTTAGAATAAGACTTTTTTTTTTTTTTATAGAGAGCATACCTCGGCAATATCATCCGGAAATTGTTCAGAAGTGAACTGACCAAAGTAGTCCACATAGGCAATGACTTGAGCCTATACATGCAATAAGAAGAACAAACAACAAAAGATAGAAAGGAGAAACAATAAGTTTCAGTTATATATAAAGAAGAAGAAGAAGAAGAAGAAGAAGAAGAAGTAGCAGTCTCACACAAACATACTTCTTCCCATACACATACATACATACTAATGAAAACATTTCACTGAAGTAAAAAGTCACAAACAACCTTCCAACTCATTTATTTAAACAAAAAGAGAGGCAGCCAAATAGTATATTCTGTTAGAGCAAGTTTTCCAATACTTAATCCACCAGAAAGGAGATGCTCTGAGTACATAATTAGAAACGCTAAGAATCAGAATTAATAGTCACAAAACAAAACTGTATAAAAGTGTATCGAAAATAAACTAGAACTAAAAAGAAAAAAAATAATAATAATAAAAGTAAACGTAAAATAAAAAAGAAAACTAAAAGGTTGCTCCTTTTTCTTCCTTCATCTCATCTATCTTGAGGAATTCTGACCTTCAAGGCATATAGATATTATGTTTTAATCGAATATGTTTGATTGAATATCAAAGCAAACCAAGATGCTTTGACCCAAAAAAAAAAAAAAACACAAGCAAGCATATATGTGTAAATCTATTAACAAAATGGGTATTCAAAGGAAATAGGAGTATTACCTTTCTTTGGTGGGCATCTTGTGAAGGAGGACAGAACAATGAAGAGAATTGAAGACGATCAATCCATCTCTCACGGCAATCAGCCATGGACAAAGTAAAAAGACCTTTGAAGGCCCAACACAACCAGAAAAAATATATATAGAGACAAAGCTACCATTCAAGGATCCAAATTTCGTAATTCAACATTCCCAAACACAAGATAAGTAATTTTTATCAAATCAAATCTCCCCAGAACTTCTTCTAGTCCTCTGCCTCTTGAGAATCTCCAACCTCCCTAATAAAAGCTCTTATTGTTACCTGTTTTCTGGGGGGAAAAAGGAGCATAGCATCTAAAATCAGATAAATAATGAATAATAACTGTAATAAAAAGAACAAAAAAAATAAGCCTTTGAAAAAAAAAATGAAACTAACCCATCATCAAAAACCAGCTCCAGCACCAACCCACTAAAGATAATTTCAAAACCAACAAACTGGGCATCCCAAAAATTCAGGAAAAAAAATGTTTTACTGACAGAAAAAAAAAATTAATCAAATAAAACTTAACCAACAACTACAACACTTAGAAGAAGGATTTTTTTTTTTTTTACCTGATGATGTTGTCATATAAGCTGATTCATTTCCTGTTCAAAAATGCTTTTTTGGTAGAAGAAAATTCAGGTTTATTGAATGGTTTTCAATTTTTATTTTTGAGAGGCTGTGTAGCAGTGTATTTGGCAAGGAGAGAGAAGAAGAAGATCTTTAGGAGGCTTCTTAGTTCATCGCTTAAGATTGCTGCACACGTGGCATTGATATTTTCCACTCGACTTATGGGCCTAATTGTCATGTAATGCCACATACCAACCAACATCATACATGCCATGCCCATTATACATCTATACATATATATTATATATATTCATGCATAATACGTGCATCACTTTGTGACAAAGTCAAAACGCCAAGTGGGGTTTCGGGAGGGGACGCTAAAGCGAGCACTAAGCGACGCGGCAAACGACAAGTGGTCGTGTGAATTTACTGAATTGCCCTTCGGAGCTCTAGATGATGAGCTACATGTCGGGAAGTTGACAACCTAAGGTAAAATTACTATTATAGGTAAACGCAGTTTGGTTTTGGAAAAGGAGGTCCCACGTGACTCCGAGATATTTTGCGAGGAGTTTTGGCATTGTGTTGCGGCGGTGCACCGTACTTCTCACGCTCCTGTCGTTGCTTGTTCTTGCAATATGGGTTTTCTAAGCTGTAAAAAAACAATAATACTGGTGCCAGAACTTGAACCATTAGAATTGTGACAATTTACGTCTACAGAGTGCGCGACAAATAGGCTTAAAACTCAAACATGCTAATATATGAGAGCTTTATTATAATATCTACTTAATATAAGTTCAAAATATATAATATACAGATATTAAATGCTATTACTTTTAGTTATTTACAATTATAATATTTACATAGGGTTAATATAAAAAAATAAGAAAATTTAAACCTTTGAAATTCTTTATATAACTTTACTTTATATACTTAAACTGGCTAATGTTATATTCATAATATAATAAAAATCTCAAAATAAAATCAGTCATGTCATAATTACAGTCTCTAAAGGCATTCAAAAGGAAGCAATAGTAAAAAGTCCCAAAACAGGTCAATTTTGTCAATATACACAAGTCCACAGGTTCAGAGGAGAGCACCAGTCAACTATCTAGCATTCTACTACTGATGCTAAAAATTGTCCTTATCTACATCACCATAACTAAGTGAGCTTATGCGCATTAAGTAGAATTAATGTGTAATATAAATTATTATGCCATGAACGATCCTATATAAATCATGTTTTTCTTTTCTTTGGAAACTTGTATTGTACCCGATTTCAATAAAACATAACGTGCTCACGATTTTTTTTCCTCTTTAGGGCTTTCTATAACGACTAGGTTCCCTTCTGTCAATTCCTTTTGACCATTAATATCGCCGTGTGGCTTCCTACAGCACAAGTCCCTGTCAAGACAGTCTCTAACGAGATAATAGTAAGGTCCATAAGTCTCCATCAAGGACAACATATCAAAACTACAAGCTTCCATCGAGACAATACAGTGGAGTAGCATCCATCCAGACTAACTCAATTAAATATATCATCCTGTCATAAGTAGCCCATAAAACCTCATAAAACTTCTTCCTATGTGCTTCAACTTTTAAATAACATTTTGAGTATAATGTCTTTAACAGATAATGCATGTTTGCACAATGCTCAAAATCAAAATATGCTCATATTACTTATGATCCATAAAGTCATAACCATGCCCACAAACATGTACAATATTTATGGTGAAATAGGTGAAATTCTACTTACTTCATATTATAGAGTAATGTAAACTAATGTTAAGGCTTTCCTCTTCAGATCTGGTGTCCAATTCTTCTGAAAATAGATGTCTATATTTCGTTATAACCCAATAAATATATACTAGTTACTTAAGTGTTAACAAGCTCATTTCAAGTCTGAAATCAATCTTAAACAAAAGAAAGACTAAGTCCCCACAAAGATATTATTTATAAGCTTATAGTTGCAACCATATTAATTAAGAGGAAAGGTAGTGAAAACTAAAACTAAGGGGGCATTTGGTATGCAGTAATCAGTAGGAATCATATTTCTGAGAAAATGATAGTAGGCAATATGATTCCCAAAAAACCAATATTATCATGTTTGGTTGTACATATAAATCTTTTATTAGATTCTTATGAATAATATATTACTGTATTTGGTTGTATATAAAAAACTTGTATAATTGATAAAAATAATTTGTAGTATTAACATTAAATATATCAATATAATATGTTTGTACAAATATTAAATAATAATAATAATATAAATATAAATAATAAAATAATATTATACATAATTTAACATTAATACTACCATGATCATTAATGCTATTATTATCATTATCATTAAATAATTATTATTTTATATTAATATAATACTATATTGATATTAAATAAAAAATTTTAATTTATAATAATCATAGAACTATTATTTAACAATATATTAATATTAAAACGTTGCATATAATATATAATATATTGACATGAATACAAATAATAATAAAAATATAATTCTTAATAATATTTTATTTATTTTAATATTAACATTAAATAAAAACATTATTCTAAAAAATATTAAATATATGTAGTTATATTTTATATTTATAATTATTATAATAGTATTAATATAATTTAATATTGATATTGCTATGAATATTAATATTATACTATTCATATTGATATTATATTATTACATTTTTATTATTATTGTTAATGTTATTATTATCTTTATTATTATTTTATTATTTTATATTGATAAAATATTTACATTTATATTATATAATAATATAAATTTACAATAATAGTAAAAAATTATTTTATTTTATTTTATTATTATATTATTTATATATATTATATACTAATATTCATTAATAACAATTTTTAAATATTGTATATTATATATTTCTAATCTTATTGTTAATGTTATTATTATCCTTATTATCAAATTATTACTTTATATTGATATAATTTTTATATTTATATTGCATAAAATATTAATTTATATTAATATTATTATTATTATTATTTGATAATAAGATAATTATTCTAAATATTATCTATATATATAATATATTTTATGGTAAATAATATATACTATATAGATATGTATATAAATAATAATAATATAATTATTAATAAAAATATAATTATTTATAATACATTGTTATTTTATATAATATTAACATTAAATAATAATATTAAGCTATGACAATATTATAAATATTTAATAGTTTTTATATTATGTTATATTATATTATATTATTTATCATCATCATCATCATGGAAAAAAAGTGAGATTCCTATAGTTTTGATATTCTTGAGAGTATGAATATTACTTTATTGGGTAGGATTCAGATTACCCCAAAATGAGTAAAGTGAATTTCATGGGATTGAGTTTCCTAGGAATCCAAAAATTGAATTTTTTTTACCAAACATGGGAATCTTGCAGATTCACATTCTCACCCTCAGGATTACTGCATACCAAACACCCCTAAATATCCTACTTTTGAACCCTTTAACATTTCCTTGTATTTTCTAATCAATGTATAGAACTTAGTTTATAAAAATATTACTAAGAATAGTAATTTTAATAAAACTCATAAATTCATGTAGTGCAGAGAATAAAATATCAAACTTAATCCCAAAAATTCATTAAAATATTAAAAAAATGAACATTAGTAATATAGCAAAACTAGTTTGTTTTAAGAGCAAAAGTGGACTTTTGACTTCTAAATGAATCAAAACTTTTTTTAAGAATTTGGGTAGCATTTCCCCTTAATTTTTAATACTCCCCAAAGCTTAAAATTCATCAAAACAACCTGCAAACAAAAACAAAAGTTTAGGGCATTTATAAGACTACAAATAAACCCCAAATCCTCTAAATTCACATAATTCTAAAACTTTTCATTGCAACAACCAAATCCCTTTTTATTAGATCATTTTACCATGATTCCTAACCTTGAATAGCATTAAAATTATGCCTACATCATGTCCCAAAGTCTGTTTATACAACCAAAGAAAGAAACCTACAAAATAGTTCACAAATTTCACCTTAGTGAAGCAACTTGAACTCTTCAAGTCCAATTCCACTTTTCCCAATTCAAAAGGATGAAACCAAAGCTTATGGTATTTTAAGCACTTAAAATAAACCCTAAAATTGTCCAAAACAATCAAATTGTAGGTTTATCCTATATCTTGAAAAATTGAAACTCAAAACCATAAAATCAAGCTTACCATGACTAGATTCAGTTTTTCTCTTTTATCACTGCTCAAACCTTGACCAAGATACTTGGAGATGGGCTTATCTTCGTGAAGCCTAGTTGGAAATGGAGTTTTCCTCTAGAGGATGGTCGGACTTGAGAGAAAATGGGCTGAAATGAGCTCACCTACTTGCTTAATTTCTTTTAAAGTCCCATACACACCTCACATTATTGAACACTTAAGTACTCTCTTATTAGCTTGATTAGTGTCCCTTTTTTGCAGCTTACACATCAGCCATTTAGTGTCTAAAATACTTATACACAACCTTAATTAATAGATAAATCATAGCCACTCATTTAGCTTATTAACTTAGGTGTACTTGTTCATACTGATTTTTGGTACACCAAAAATACTAGTTTCTAAACTTTGACAGTTTTTCATCAAAACTAAACCAAAATTTCTGAATCTCTTTCAAATACATTCAAACATTAGATAACATGATTTCTTACTTAGTTCCCAACTTGTTGAAACCCTAATTAAGTCTATAAACTTGAATACCAAAAAGGTCACTTATTAGGGTTTCAAGGTAAACTTACCATTAAAATATGTATCATTGTCTTACATGATACTTTGTATCATTCTTCATAACATTCTACGAGACTTCTTACTTGTCATAAAGTCTCCTTTAACCATTATTCCGAACACATACATAACTTCACTTCACATAAAATGACATTTTCAGCATAATTAGACTTAAAATCATCATTGAGCTCCTATTTTCAACTCATCCATTATAATTATATATCAAATACTATTAGAATTTGCTTTTTCAATTTTTTTAAAAACCGAATCCATCTATAGAAGATCCCAAGTCATATAGCTATGTATTCAAACGAAATTGTATGAAATGTACTTTTGAAAATGATATACGTTATTAATATAATCAAACACATCTCAATGATTTTAAAACATTATATTATGCAATTAATATTATGAAATCATACAATGCATTTTCCAACAAGTATGTGAGAATACCGAGCATCATATTTACACTATGGCATATAAGAGTTTTATATTATTCATAATTTAAATTTACAAGTTTGAACTCATTTGTCACGCATTTTACAAATAGATTGTTGTCTTTTATCAAATTTTGAATTTTAAACTTTAAAGTAATGATGAACTTTTAAAATGTAATGAAGATGACCACACTCATCATATGATCACTCAAAATTTCATTAAAAAAAATTATATAATTTGATATTATCTTTCTTTTAAAGATAGAATGATTTGTGTAGAGTAAATTTTCTATCAGTTCTATTGACCATTTCTTTTATCCAGCACTTTCTTAGTATGTTTACTTACACGTAATCGGAGTGAACATAAATCAAATTGGGTAAGACTCAGAGTGAGGAATTGGAATCTAAATAACTTGTTTGATTAGTCACATGATTCAAAATCAAATTCACTCCAATTTCCATTTATATGTTTACTTAGACGCGGAATCAAAACGAGTTGTTGTAACTTTACTTATCGTGTCTTTTAAGTCATTTTTTTATATTCAATTTAAAGAATATATTGTACACTTGTTATGTTTATGTTAGTCATAACCCAAATAATTATACTATACTAGAATACTACAATAGTAATATAATAAATATACGTGATTTTTTTGTTAAAATAGATTTTTAAAATTTGAATAAAATAAATACAAAAATTAAAAATAAACTGTCAAAAATTTAAATATGTTATTCATTATAATAAAAATAAATTATATATTTGCTATAGTAAAGTTAGATAATTAGGCTAATGTTATAATCTTAGGCAAATAAAATAACAAATGTAGGTCATAATAATATTTTGTATTGTTTTAATTCAACATTTACGAGCAAAATAGGGGTAAGATAGTAATTTAATACCGACATAAGGATTAAGAGTTCCAATCCATAGAGGCATGAGATTGCCAATCCCATTTTTCAATCCTAAATTTGCATGGGGCCTACCATTCTCACTCCTATTCCAGGATAATAAAAAAAAAGAGCAAATAAAGAAGAGATTCTACTCGTAAAAATGTTGGGGGATTTTCTTCGAAAGATTTAGTTGTACGATGCATGTCTCTTTAAGATGTGAAACAATATTGTGATGTTACATAGCATGCGGCACTTCAAGGTCCAAACACTCAACATCATATCGATGTTGTGGACCAATTTGCACGTGAGATCGAGGTTAAAGAAAACATTAATCCATATCGAAGCATCAAAGTCAAAGCATTGAGATCACATGTCGAATAACAAGGTAGAGATAATGATGTGTTAATATTGTAGAAGGAACTCTAATAAGGTGTTTAGGAGAGTGGTTTGCATTAGGAAAAGTATCTTTATAATAACTTTGTTTTTATTTGTATTTCTTTTTATATTAGTGAGTGCCTCGTAATAGTTTTAAGTAACTAACATGTTTATATACTTGTTTGTAATATATATGTATACAGAGCCTATTCATAGTGTTCTTTACTAGTGAATCTCATCCTTTTCCTAGTTTGTGGATGTAGGCACACTTTCAAATCATGTTAAATTTTCTTTTTTATTTTATTTTCTTATTTAATTTTTTATACAGTATTAGAGCATTATGCACTAACGAATCCCTAATCCTCCATGATTGATGCCTCTATTTTCTCCTTTTTCTTTATTAAGGCCATGAGCCTCCAAACCTCCATACATTGCGTCTTCAATCCATAGAATGTGTTCTCCCTCTCCTAAAGTTGTGTACCTCCAATCCTCTAGATCATATGCTTCTAGTAGATTCCTTGCACTCTTCTCTACATCATTTCTTTAATTTATGCCTTTGATAATTGAAGTCCCTTTGTAGCATATGTGTGCCTTCAATAATTGTCATCGCTGTGGAACTATTTTCCTTTGTCTTTATTTTTCTCATAAAAGTTTTTTTTAAGAAAAAAGCAAAAAGAAAAAAAAAGGAAACAAAAAAAAGAAGTGAAAAACAAACTTCAAGATTTAAATCTCTTATCGGAGCTCCATCTTGCAAGGGCATATTAAGAAAGGTATCTTTGTATCTTTATAATAGTTTTGACTTTATTTGTATTTATTTTTATATTAAAAAGTGTCTTGTTTTAGTTTGGGTGACGTATCTATGTATACGTTTTGTAATGTATATTTATATGGAGCCCATTCATAGTGCTCCTTACTAGTAAATCTTCTCCTTTTCCTATTCCATGGATGTAGACACACTAATAAACCACATTAAATCTTTTTCTTCTCTTCTTATTTATTTTATATCTTATTTAATTTTTCTATAGTTTGGACTCTAGAGTTCAAATCGCAAATAAGATAAAGCTTTGACATGTTATAGTGTAAAGTTAAAAGATACTGCAGTGTATGTGGTTCAACTATAAAGTTAGAACTCTTCTTCCGAATGCCCTATAATTAATCATGAATGCAAAGAAATTTCTAGAATATTCCTAAGCTATAACTTACTACAGACTTGGATTGATCAAAGCAGAGTCATGGTATTCAATTAGTCACTATTTACTTATAAATATGGGGACTTAATCATACAATTACATTTTTGTCATTCTTTGCATTTGAGGGTTAAAACCTCTCTTGTAGGTCCACCTTTAGCACCCTCTTGATAAAGAATATTGAGAAAAGACGTGAAGGATTCTTGATGCTGAGAGAAAACACTCCAATTGGAAGAACGCCCATCTTTGTACACTTTTTGTTAGACATGGTGTCCTAAGAAGTAAATGTTGTAATAAGCTTTTGGACACCTTTTTTCAATAAAAAGTTTATTTATTATTCATATACAAAATGTTGTCCTCTTTATATTCATTTCTGTTGAATGTATGATACGCAAACAAAAGTATAAGACTGTCAGTCTAAATCTTTAAGATCGTGCATATGATAGATAGATTATGCGAAAGACATTAATCATAAAGGTGATAGTCTAAATTATAAGATCTGTAATAGAGGGAATAAAGTTAGTCACTTTATTCATGCTAAGATTGTTGTGATGTCTACATCCCTAACAAGAGATAACTTGTCTTGGTCATCAGAGTGGGACTCCGTAAGTAGAAATATTGATATATTGTCATAAGTGATGATATATTAGATCGGGACAAAAAGTTAAATTGATTTAGTTAATAATTCTGTTTGTTTTAATTAATTCACTTTAGATAGTCATATGCATTGTGTCTTAATCCTAAAATGACTAATGGGCCCATTTTCTTGACTTATATCTTTTGATGTACTAAAGGATGACATCCTGATTCAATGATGGTACGCATATCGGTACGTTGGAGACATGACTCTTAACTGATGTGGACTCGTCATTTATAGATATGGAATCCATAGCTCTTTTTGTAGAGTTTATGATATTCTCTTATATGCATTATCCTATTATCGGAAGACTGAAGTGCTCAATCATTTGGATACATAAGTATAACCAAATGGTATACTATTATGAATAGTAAGTATTCCAATAGTGAGATAATGTAACGTAAGATAAAAATAATCAGAAAGGTAAAACAGAATTTTTCCTTAAGCCAATTATGAATATCCTATGGGAATATGACACATTATGATATGTCATGGACGGTGAGCTTATTGGAGTTTTATAATTTTATATAGTTTGAAAGTGCAGCTCTAAGCTTTTAGTGGAGTAGTGTTAAAGTTGATAATTATAAAATATGTATCTAGGATATTGTATTTTATAATTATAGGAGCTTAATCTATACATGTCCATCGGGTCCCCTTTGCTAGCTCATAATATTTCTTTAACGATACGGTGTGTTTTTCCTACACATTGGTGACTTGTGTTAATTATTACATTGGTTGAAATTCGATAAGAGTAGATATAATAATTCATGTTAGGTTTATTTACTATGAGATTATTTGTATATGACTTTTTAATTAGATAACTTCTCTAATAGGTTAATAATTCAACTGAATTATCAATAGTAATATCTTATGAATTATTACTAAGGCTTTATCTAAGATTCCCATGTAAAAAGAAGATATTTTGAGGATTTTAAATTATCATAAGTTTGGCAGGCCGATGATTAAGTTCGGTAGGCCAATGTCCCAGATCGACATGCCAAACACGAGATAATCAGTTACATGTTTTTGACACATTTTTCATCATATGTTGATCTAGACTTGAATTTTGAAGCTTAATCTGACCAGGTTTTACCCCATATCTAACCATTATAAATAGGAGTGAATTTTCTTTGTTATTTAGATCATTTAAGAAGCATAGAATGAGTACTCTAGTAAGAGAAACTCTGAAACTTCCTAAGAGTTATTGTTCAACATCAAGAATCCTAGTTCTAGGTTTTCTTAAGTGGTTGGAAGGAGAGTCACCGGAAGAAAAGCCATACGATGTGCGACCATCAACACTTCGATCATGGATAGAGAATAGCAAAGAAAACCAGTTGGTTGAGGCTCTTTTGGAACGTTCTTCTCTTCACGGACTCCTGCTGCTTTTGGTATGCAAAAGAGGTATGTAAGATCTGTCATTAATTTGTGTATTTAGCATGTCAAACTTATATTTTGAAAAATGCTCTAATTTAAAATTGTTTAAAATTCCATTGCGTACTGTTTTCCAATAATTGATAGTAGAAAGGAGTTTTTATGTTGATTTTACAATTTTGTGATCATGCTATATACATAAATTATGTGATCTTGTTCTCTCTTATGTTTGAATTTAATTTTTTTAGAGAGATGTCACTTTAGGGTTTCTATATACTAAAATATTGTCATGAGATTATGTGGTGAATGTTTATTAATTGATTATGGCTAATAAAATTTCTATGTATTATTTTAATTAATTAATTTTTGCCGGTTATGGTTCTTTAGAGGTTAGAAAGTATATCTAAGTTTTTCATGTAATTAAATAGCGGTCTATCATCACCGTTTAGGATTTATTATTTTAATTTTAATTTGTAAAAAGTTATATTAAAATAATTATTTGAATTAAAGACAGATCTAGAAGATGGGAGGATTAGAGTTCTATTGTTTTTCTATGTTTATAATTTTTTATGTTTTTGAGTTGTCAAAAATAAAATTAAAAAGCTCCTTAAAAATATATTTTTAAAATTTCTAGAAAAACATGGTTCAGCATCGGTCAACAGGCTGATGGTCGTAGATCGGTAGGATGATCTTCTAGATCGATAGGTTGGTAGTAGGGTAGAACAGTTTTAAAAAAATATGCGGTTTTCAGTATTGTTTTTGATTTTTTTTTAAACGATTCTAAGAAACACGAATTTTTATAATGACTAGAAAAATAAACCTTATTGATCTATAAGAGATTGAAGAATTGAAGACGGATGCCACATAAAGAATGATACAAAGAGAAGATACAAGATGAAGAATCAATAAAATGTTCGATTGATCTTTTTTAATCTTTATTTTCTTTTCTCTAGGATAAAACTATGATATTACGGCTATTTATTATTTTGCTTGTAGCTTTGCATGTTGATAACATGTCATATAGAATAGGGAGTGTCGTTCATTAAAAATTGTTCATACATGTTAACATAAAACCTTGACTTCTAAAATATTGAGTCGGTGAAGGTTTTCGAAAAGTGGACCTAAGGCCTCCATTGTTAGTCCATAGGTAGCACATGGTGGTTCCAACCACTAGGAAGAGATTTTATCATGTGCTGGGTTGGATCTTTGAAGGGATAATTTATTTTAGCATGATTTATCATTGTACACCCCTAAGTGAAAATTATAAATCATAGATAAAATAGTTAAAATGATGGTTATACACTCTGGATTAATTTTGTTATTAACTTCCTCAAAGAGCTCTGTTAATGAAATTAATGGCCAAAGAAAAGGATTATTGGTATATGCTAAATCAGACAGGTCTTAGATGGCATATACTAATTAAAGGCGACCCGTGTTCCTAATTGAATTTGGCAAGTTTCCTCTATGTGGCTTGTTGAATTTTGAGTTGAGAATTATCATTGTAAGGTTGTGATTTTTTTCAAGGTTTTGACACAAACACAATTGTATGTTTGCTTGTTTGTGTTATTTTACTAAAATATTGTGGAATGTTTGCTTATATTTAGTATATGAATCTTTATTATAGATTAAAATGTCTAAAAATACTTTATCATTAATACTCAATAAAAACATGTTAACTGACGAGAATTATAATGATTAGAAAAGGAACCTAAATGTCATCTTTTCTTTTAAGAAACTAAAATTTGTGCTAACAACACCATGTCCTATTGAGACTACCGGTGAATCCGCAAATGAGCAAATCCAAGTGTATAATCACTGGAAGAATGCTAACAATTAGGTCTATTGTTACATTATGGTTAGCATGAATAATGTGCTACAGGGCTCAACATGAAGATTATGAGACAGCTAGGCAGATCTTGAATAATCTTGAAGACATGTTTGGAGGTCAAGCCTTAACGAAACAGCAAAGGGCTCTTTGAAAGCTCCTAAACTACGAATAGAGATCAGGGAATCCAGTAAAGGTGCATATGATGTTGGTCATGGGTTACCTCACTAAGGCTCAAACCCATAGAGCTGACATAAATGCTGAGTCATAGATGACTATGGTCTTTGAGACTCTATCTAAGGAATTCATCTTGTTTAGAGTTTTACATAACTTGAGCAATAGACAGAATACGACCTTGACTGAGCTCATGAAGCAGTTATAGGAGTTTGAAAATCTGATCAAGGAAACTCCGGCTGGTGATGAGGCAAACTTGGCGGCCACATTTGGTTCCAATACTAACCTAGGGAATAGAAAGAAGCAGAAGGCTAAGAATGGGAAGTCTTCTGTCCTGACAAAAGGCAAGGACAAGAGAAGAAAAAAAAGAACAAGAAGAAGCTAAAGTGCTTTTTCTACAGGAGGGTTGGGCACATAAAAAAGAATTGCAAGGATTTCCTATCTCGAGGAGGTGAGTGCAAACTTTTGGTCATTGAAACTTGTTTTGCTGAGGAATCAAGTAACAAGTGGGTCATAGATTCTAGAGCGACTAATCATGTTTGTGCTTTTTTATAGGGGTTCAAAGAAAGGAGAAGTCTGCTGCATGAGCAGTTCATTTTACGGATGGGCGATAGATCCTTGGTGTTGGCTAAAGTAGTGGGAGACATCCATCTTTATTTTGATAGTTATAGAATTTTAGTTTTGAAAGATTATTTTTATGTTTCTAAACTTAAAAGAAATTTAATAACTATCACTTGTTTATTTCAAGACTCTCATTCAGTCTCTTTTAATAATAAAGTTGTGATTCGTAAAAACAAATCTTTTATCCATGATGAATGGATGTAAAACAACCTATATTTTATCAAACCTAAGATGGACACACTGTTGAACATTGAGGTTAATGATAACCTAAAAGACTTAAAACTTCTCACTCTAATAAGACTTATCTTTGGCATTTGTGATTAGGTCATATAAGCCTGAATAGGATTCAAAGGTTGGCAAGGGATGGACCTTTAAGTCACTTAGAGTTCGAATCTATACCATAATGTGAGTTTTGTTTAGAGGGCAAAATAACCAAAAGACCATTCAGATTTAAGGACAATCGAGCTGAAGGGGTTTTAAAACTTGTGCATAGTGATGTTTGTGGTCCCATAAACATCAAGGCACGTAAAGGGTATGAGTACTTCATCACTTTTATTGACGATTACTCAAAATATGGGTATGTCTACCTAATGCATCATAAAAGTGATGCTTTTAACAAGTTCAGGGAGTTAAAGGCTAAAGCGAATAAGCAATTAGGTAAACTCATAAAGGCACTTTGATCGATCGAGGTGGAGAATACCTTCTCAATAAGTTCTTGAGAAACTTATTAGAGAATAGGATCTTATCCCATTTGACTGCACCGCTACTCTACATTAAAATGGCGTAGCTGAGAGAAGAAATAGGACTTTGTTGGACATGGTTAGGCCCATGATGAGTTATTCCACTTTACCTTTATCCTTTTGAGGATATGCACTATAAACTGCATGTTATCTTTTGAACAATGAGCCTTCAAAATCGGTTCCTAAAACTCCTCATGAGCAGTGGACGGGTAAAAAGACATCCTTAAAACATATTCTCATATGAGAATATTCGGCTCATGTCCTATATAAGGAAGCGAACAAGTTGGAAGCACATTCAGAAGTTTGTGTGTTTGTACGATATCTAAAAAGGATTAAAGGGGGCTATTTCTATAACCCGAAAGAAAATAAAGTCATAGTTTCAACGAATACAACATTCCTTGAGGAAAGTTACATGAACGACTTTAAACCTCGTAGTAAAGTGATACTCGAGGAGTTTGCGAGTGATTTGATCACTTTGGGGTTCCAATTAAAACCAATCCAATCAATGTAAAAAAACCAATCGAACAAAAACCTAAGGAGCCTCGGCGTAGTAGGAGGATCAGATGTCAACCCGAGAGGTATATATTCAATGGTGAAGTTTATTTGGCTTAACCGATTGAACATGACAGGGAACCTTCCACTTACATAGAGTCTATGGAGGATGTTGATTCAAAGCTCTGAACACAAGCTATGAACACTAAGATGAAGTCTATGGAGACTAATCAAGACTAGAAACTTGTAGATCTTCTCGAAAAGGTAAAAACAATAGGGTATAAGTGGATTTACAAGAGAAAGAGATGAGTAGATAGGAAAGTCGAAACCTATAAGGCTAGACTAGTAGTAAAGGGATACATGCTAAAGGAAGGAATTGATTGGAGGAAACCTTTTCGCCTGTAGCCATGCTTAAGTCCATCTGCATTCTGTTGTCCATAGCTGTCGTTCTCCACTACAAGTTTGGCAAATAGATATCAAGATGACCTTTCTAAATGGCTATGTAGACAAGTCCATATATATAGTACAGCTAGACGGGTTCAAGGCTAAGGATCAAGAGAATAAGGTTTGTAAGCTACTAAAGTTAATTTATGAACTTAAGCAGGCTTCTCGTTCTTGAAACATAAGATTTGATTAGATATTCAAGAATTATAGGTTGGAAAAAAAAGTGGACGAACCATGTGTTTACAAATATATTAAGGATGGGAAGGTGGTTTTTTCTACTACTTAGATGACATTTTGTTAATTAGCAATGACAATGGGGCATTATCATCAGTCAAATATGGTTGACCAAGCAGTTTGACATGAAAGACTTGGATAAAGTTGATTATGTTCTAGGTATCCTAATCTTTTGAGATAGGAAGAATAAAATGATAGGTTTATCCCAAGCTGTAACCATAGATAAAATTCTCGAGAAATATACAATGCAAAATTTCAAGAAAAGTAGGCAACCATCTAGGTCTAGAAGTACTCTTTCTAGGAAAGACTCTCCAAAATCTGATAAAGAAAGAGAATACATGAAGAAGATACCTTATGCTTTAGCAGTGGATAGTCTCATGTAT
The DNA here is from genome assembly GCA_025403435.1 of Artocarpus heterophyllus. NCBI lineage: Eukaryota > Viridiplantae > Streptophyta > Magnoliopsida > Rosales > Moraceae > Artocarpus > Artocarpus heterophyllus. The sequence continues at coordinate 23,785,815 of CM046334.1, forward strand.
GCTATGCTTTGCACACGATGGGATATTTATTATGCGGTTAGGATAGTAAGTCAATTTCAGTCAGATCTAGGACAAAACCACTAGGTTGTAGTAAAACATATTTTCAAGTACCTAAGAAGAACTAGAGGTTATATCCTAGTGTATTCTGGTGAGGATCTAATATCACTTGTATACACTAACTCGAATTTTCAATCTTGTCTGAATTCAAGAAGATCAACTTTTGGATCTGTGTTTACTCTAGGTGGGGGAGCCATTGTTTGGATAAGTATCAAGCAATATTGCACTTCAGATTCAACGATGGAGATCGAGTATGTGGCAGCTAGAGATGCTTTGAAAGAAGCAGTATGGCTCTATAAGTTCCTTGGGGATCTTGAAGTAGTCTTGGTATGGATAAAGCGGTATTACTATTTTGTGATAACACTGCAGTGATATCTAATGCTAAGGAACCAAGATTTCACAAGAAGAGTAAGCATATTCATCGAAAGTATCATGTGATAAAGAACTTCGTTGAGACTGGGCATGTTACAGTATGCAAGATTGCATCTAAGGATAATATAATTGATCCTTTCACGAAGACACTAACTACGAGAGTTTTCAAGAAGCATGCAGAGGCTATGAGGATGCGAGACATGTCACATTTATTCACTTAGGGCAAGTAAGAGATTGTTAGACATGGTGCCCTAAGGAGTAAATGTTGTAATAAGTTTTTAGAGACATTTTATCAATAAAGAGTTTATTTATTATTCATATACTAAATGTTGTCCTCTTTATGTTCGTTTGTATTGAATGTATGATAAGCAAATAAAAGTCTAAGACTGTTAATCTAAACCTTTAAGATCGTGTATATGATAGACAGCTTATGCGGAAGACATGAATCTTAAAGGTGATGGTCTAAATCATAAGATCTGCAACTAAGGGAATAAAGTTGAACGCTTTATTCATGCTAAGATTGTTATGTTGTCTACATCTCTAACAAGAGATGGCTTGTCTTGGTTATCAGAGTAGGACTTCGTAAGTAGAAACATTGGTATATTATTATAGGTGAGATATATTGGATCAGGACAAAAAGTTGAATTAATTTGGTTAATAATTCTGTTTGTTTAAATCAATTTACTTAGCCAATCATATGTGTTGTGCCTTAATCTTGAAATGACTAATGAGTCCGTATTCTTGACTTATGTCTTTTGATGTACCAAAGGGTGACATCCTGATTTAATGATTTTACACATACCTATACGTTAGAGACATGACTCTTGATTGACATAGAGTCGTTATTCACAGATATGAAGTCCATAGCTTTTTTTGTAGAATTGATGATATTTTCTTGTATGCATTGTCCCTGTAATTAGAAGACATGAGCACTTAACTATTTAGATACATATGTATAACCGAATGGTATTCTATTTATAAATAATAAGTATTCCAATGATGAGATAATAGAACGTAAGATAAAAATAATCGGGAAGGTAAAATGCAATTTATTTTGAAGCTGATTATGAATATCCTATGGATATGTAACACATTATGATATGTCATGGACGGTTAGCTTATTGGAGCTTTGTAATTTTATATGGTTTGGGAGTACAGCTTTAAGTTTTTAGTGGAGTAGTGTTAAAATTGATAATTATAAAATATGTATCTAGGATATTGTATTTTATAATTATAAAAGCTTGATCTATATATGTCCATCGGGTCCCATTTGCTAGCTCATAATCATTTTGTAATGATACAACATATTTTTCCTACATATTGGTTATTTGTGTTAATTATTAGAATGGCTAAATTTGATAAAGTGGATTTAATAATCCATATTAGTTTATCAGTTGAATTAATTTTGTGAATTAGTTCAAGATAAACATGTTGAATTATTGGATAATATTTTATTTGCTATGAGATTATCTGTATATGACTATTTTAATTAGATAACTTCTCTAATGAGTTATTTAAATTAAAATCGAGGCTCTATTTAAGACTCCTGTGTGAAAATAAGATATTTTGAGGATTCCAGATTATCGTAAGTTCAGCAAGCTGATGGTTAAGTTCGGTAGGCTGCTGGAGTTTGTTTGGCATGCCGATCTCCCAAATCAGCATGTTGAACATGCGATAATCAGTTACATGTTTTTGATGCATTTTTCATTAGAAGTTGATCCAAACTCGAATTTTGAAGCCTAATCTGATAAGGTTTTACTACAGACCCGACCACTATAAATAAGGGTGAATTTTCTTTATTATTTAGATCATTTGAGAAGCATAGAGTGAGTACTCTAGTGAGAGAAACTCTGAAACTCCCTAAGAGCTAATGTTCAACATCAAGAATCTTAGCTCTAGGTTTTTTCAAGTGGTTGGATGAAGAGTCATTCAAGGAAAAGCTATACGATGTGCGACCAACCGCACTCCGATGTGGATAGATAATAACAAAGAAAACTAGTTGGTTAAGACTCTTTTAGAACGTTCTTCTCTTCACAGATTCTTATTGCTTTCAGTATATAAAAAAGGTATATAAAATCTGTCATTAATTTATGTATTTAGCATGTCAAACTTGTTTTTTAAAAAATACTATAATTTAAAATTTTTTAAATTTCCGCTACTACTATTTTCCAACACTTTGTTTTCTCATACTAGTCATTTTATTACTAACTAATAGTAGTGCTCCTTAGTTCATTTTATTCATCATTGATCAATAACGCTAACCATAGTATTCTAATAGTGTGTCACACAAGATATACACATCTTCATATATATCTATCTATATATATATATATATTATTTGGGGAGATCTATGGTGGAGTGTGGTCAAATTCTCCAATAGTGGAGAACCTTTTTTTACCACACGATTGAAATACAAAAAAAAAATAAATATAAAAATCAAACAATAGACTCTCTAACATTAGATTTGAACAAAATTTCAAAAAAATTAAAATAATAAAAATTTGGGTAAATTTTGTTTTCTTCTCTGGCAACCTCCTCCATCTCCAACAACCTACCGCATCTTAGCCAATTTCTTGAAAACCTCAATTTTCAAATGTATGCTCGTTTTCATATACGATTTCGATTTGATTTTCTGATTCGAACAATTAGCAAAGCGATGATTTACCATTGAATTTGCAAGTCCCCCTTTTTGATTTGATTAGGGATATTATAGTGTTTTCTATGCATGCTAATCCATCATTTGGAAGAATCGAGGCTTGATTTTGATCTGATCTTAAGCTCCTTAACTTGAATTTTAGGTTTAGGATTAGGTTTAGGGTTTGTGTCACGCCCCGGAGTACGGGAGGTGACGTGGCGGAATATTTAGATTAATTAAAGGAGAGTTTAATTGAAATTAAGGGTTTAAAAATCCAATTAAGCAAGAAATAAAGAGATTTTTCCACCACATTTGATAAAGAATTTAAAATCATTAAACAAATAACAATAATTGAATAAAAACCGCGAATATGGGTTCCACAACCCACAACTTGTGCACACACATGGATCTGACAATATCACAAATACAATTACAGTCCAAGTACAAATAAAGTTAAGTCTTACATGCCTTGATTAATAAATACAGATTGCAAATAAATTCTCCTATTGCTCCTGAGTTCGGTCCGAAGAATCTTCTCCAAACCTAAATGGGAAACCACCTAGAAGGGGGGGAATTTAAAACAGATAAAACGTGAGCGAAAGGCTCAGTAGGACTAAGTTTTATAAAATAATTTAATGCAAAGAAACATAACATTATCAGGAGTTATACAGAAAGGGAACTTGAATAAATAAATAAATAAATTGAGTAGAACCGTTCTGACACAGAACAGTCTACTCGTCAAATCAAAACACCAGTTTACTTTTACCTAGGCAAACCATGAAATCACCACCGTAGTGGCCCAGCTGGGTTTCGGGACCTGCCCCCAAGGTCGATCGACACACGACCCGATCTCTGATATGGCATCATGCCTTAGTGTTTATTATCATTGTCATTCAAAACCCAATTACCGAGTGTTGTCAATTACATTCATTATGAAATTCATTTCATGTCACGGTATATAAAAAATATAACCGATAAAACCATTTTCAAACAACCGTTGAAAACATTTTGATAGAAATCCTTTTCAAAGCCAAATCATTTCAAAACCAGGCTACCAAAGAAATAGGATAGAAGTCCTACCTCAGTACTCGTGCCGGTACCCCACACCGCAATCCCGGTCCGCTATACGTTAGCTCCACGGAACCACGAACAATCCTAGATACCAACTAAATCAATCAATATCTAGTTCGAAACATCCTATGTTACTAAATCATTTCATGATGTCCTAGTGTGCCATTTGTATCATTAAAATCATCCTATAAGGTTGGGATTTAAATCAGGGTTCAAAACAGTGAAATCGGGTAAAAATCACAAAATTTTCCATGCCTCGGTCGGCCTGCCGGACGCCCTGCTTCGGCCTGCCGAACTGCACAGTTCGGCCTGCCGGAAGCAAAGTTCGGCCTGCCGAACATGTCCCCAGATTCGGCCTGCCGGTCGGAAGAACACCGGCCTGCCGATCATCACTCCGGCCTGCCGAACATGAACTTCGGCCTGCCGAACTGGGAAAACCCAGAAATCCCAGCCACGGGTTTCTCGATCCCCAAAATCCAAATCTTGTTTCTAACCTGTTTTTCTCAAATCCCAGGCATGAAAAACAACTATAATTGATAGAAAAACATTCTAGAACATGTTTGGGATCATTTAAACAACATTTAAACTCAAAATCTTCAAAAATCCGAAAATGAGAAAAAGAGGAGAAAAATGAAAATCTTGAATCCAATCCGTTTTTCTTCAATCTAGGCTTAGATTCTAGTTGTTTTAAGCTCATTTAACACAAATCCACGGTTTTCTAAGCTAAAACAAACTTAGATTTCAAAAACACACAAAATCGAAAATTTTGTAAAAAGTTTAGAAATTTCGAATCTAACCTCGAATCGAAGCTTCAATCCGTGTTCTCGGTCGCCGAATCACGTCCCCGAGCTTCCTCCTTGCTGTTCCGAAGCTTGGATTCGAATGGAAATCAAAAATTTTGAAAGAGATTGAGAGAGAGAGGGAGCTGCCGAGAGAGAGAGAAGAGAGAGAGAGTTGAACGTGAGAGTGAGGAGAGAGAGAGAAGAGAGAAATAAATAGGGAAAATCAGTGGGCGGTTTTACTGTGCGAAAACCATGTGCCGCCCACGGTTTTGTAAAACAGAGTATTTTTAACATTTTACAAATTGTTGTGTTTTAAAACTCAAAACATCATTTTAAATCAACAAGGAATCTTTTGAACACATCAATTTAACAAAACAACCAAAAACTAAAAATCCAACCAAATAATCTAATTAAAGTTAAAACTTTAATTATGGCACACTAATTCATCATTTACATTACATTAATGTTAAATAAATTTCGGGACGTTACAGCTCTCCACTCCTAAAAGAAATTTCGTCCTCGAAATTTACAACTCATCTCAAAAACAAAACAAATGCGGACATAATTCCCGCATACCCGACTCTAGTTCCCAAGTGGCTTCATCAACCCCGTGATGCTGCCACACGACCTTTACCAACGATATCTCACGACGACGCAAGCTAATCACTTTCCGGTCGATGATCTGAATCGGCACTTCTTCGTACGTCGTATCCTCCTGAACCTGCACATCGCGAAACGATACTATCTTACCCTGCTCAGGTGGACACTTCCTAAGCATCGACACATGAAACACATCGTGCACATGAGAAAGTTCGGGCGGAAGATCAAGCCGATAAGCGACCACACCAACACGCTGAGTGATCTCGAACGGCCCAATATACCTCGGCGCGAGTTTCCCACTCACTCCGAACCGCATAGTTCCCTTACGAGGTGACACCCTCAAGAGAACAAAATCTCCAACCGCGAACTCTAAGGGTCTACGTCTCCTATCCGCGTAGCTCTTCTGCCGACTCTGAGCTGCTCTCAACCGATCCCGAATCACCGCGACTTTCTCGTTGCTGACACGAATCTCATCTGGCCCAAGAATAACTCTATCCTCCGGCTCGGCCCAACACACAGGTGACCGACACGGTCGCCCATACAATGCCTCAAATGGTGCCATACCGATACTCGCCTGATAACTGTTGTTGTACGCGAACTCCGCCAAATGCAAATATTGCTTCCAATTCCCGCCGAAGTCCAACGCACAAGCACGCAACATATCCTCGAGAACCTGAATAACCCGCTCAGACTGCCCATCAGTCTGAGGATGAAACGCCGTACTGAAGTTCAAATCCGTACCCAAAGCCTCCTGAAAACTCCTCCAGTACTTAGCATTAAACCTGGTGTCTCGATCAGAGGTGATGGACAAAGGAACTCCATGCAACCTCACAATGTTCTGCATATACAGCTCCCCGAGAATCTTCCTGGAACACGTCGACCTAAACGGAATGAAATGCGCCGATTTCGTCAACCTGTCGACCACAACCCAAACTGCATCATGCCGCTGCTCCGTCCTCGGCAAACCTGTGAGAAAATCCATCGTCACATGCTCCCATTTCCACCCTGGAATAGGAAGCGGCTGAAGCTGACCTGCAGGCTTCTGATGCTCGGCTTTCACCTGAAGACACGTCGAACACTTGGCCACGTACTCGTGAACATCTTTCTTCATGCCTCTCCACCAATAGTGCCTCTTCAAATCACGATACATCTTGGTGCTCCCCGGATGAATAGCAAACTGAGACCTATGAGCTTCATCTAGAACGGCTTTCGTCACCTCGGCGATAACTGGAACTGCAAGACGCTCCTGGAAGTACAACGATCCATCTGCATGCACGCTCCATTCCTCGAACTGCTCCCCGTTCTGAATCCGCGACCAAATCCCCTGCAAATGTCGATCATGCCACTGACTTTGCTTCACCATCCGAACAAGAGCTGGAGTCACTTCCACATGATACAACAAAACTCGATCACCGTCGTCATAATACTGTAGCCGATACTCACTCACTGTCACATCCCTGCTCCAGTCCTCAAAAATCAAACAAGCGAGAATCCCTGAAGACTTTCTGCTAAGCGCATCCGCTACCACATTAGCTTTCCCGGGATGATACTGCAACGCGAAATCATAATCCTCCATGTACTCCACCCATCTGCGCTGCCTCAGATTGAGATCCCTCTGAGTGAACAAATGCCTCAAACTCTTATGATTGGAGAAGACCTGAAACGATGCTCCATACAAGTAACATCTCCAAATCTTCAGCGCGTAGATCACCGCTGCAAGCTCTAAATCGTGAGTAGGATAATTTCGCTCGTGAGGTCGTAGCTGTCTCGATCCGTACGCAACCACACGTCCATGCTGCATCAACACGCATCCAAGTCCGCGCCCTGAAGCATCAGCATAAACCTCATACGGCTCGTCACTACTAGGAATAACTAATACTGGAGCTGAAGTCAACCGGTTCTTCAATTCCTGAAAAGCAGACTCACAATCTTCATCCCACTCAAACCTGACGTTTTTCCTGATCAACCTCGTCAACGGAGCTGCAATCTTCGAAAAGTCCTTTACAAATTTCCTGTAATATCCAGCAAGACCTAAGAAGCTGCGAATCTCCGCTACATTCCTTGGTCGTTCCCACTCTAATATAGCTTCAATCTTGGACGGATCCACTGAAATACCATGCTCCGAGATGACATGACCCAGAAATTTGACCTCAGTCAACCAGAACTCACACTTTTCCCTCTTAGCATACAACTGGTGCTCCCGCAGAGTCTGAAGCACGATCCGAAGATGCTGCTCATGCTCCTCCCAAGTCTTAGAATACACAAGAATATCATCGATGAACACGATCACAAACTGATCCAGATACGGCTGAAATATCCTGTTCATCAAATCCATAAAAGCTGCTGGAGCATTCGTCAACCCAAAAGACATAACCAGAAACTCGAAGTGCCCATACCGAGTCCTAAAAGCTGTCTTGGGAATATCCTCTTCCTTGATTCTGAGCTGATGATAACCTGACCGCAAATCAATCTTCGAGAAGTATCGCGAACCTCCCAACTGATCAAATAGCTCATCAATCCTAGGCAAAGGATACTTGTTCTTCACCGTAACACGATTCAGCTGCCGATAATCCACACATAACCTGAGAGTCCCATCGTGCTTCTTAGCAAACAAAACTGGTGCTCCCCACGGAAATGTGCTATTCCGAATATATCCGTTATCAGCAAGCTCCTGAAGTTGCTTCCTCAATTCCTTCATTTCTGCTGGTGCCATCCGATAAGGTGCCATAGAAATCGGTGATGTCCCTGGAAACAACTCGATACCAAACTCAATCTCCCGATGCGGTGGTAACCCTGATAACTCGTCGGGGAAGACATCCTCGAACTCACCAACCACCGGAATCGCTACACTACTACTCGAAACATAGGGCTCGCAATCTAGATTGGCAAGAAAAGCAAAACAATCTAGATTCCTTCGCCCTCCTAGACATGACTTCATGAGACGCTCACTCATTAGCCAATCACCACCACCCTGGTAAGTGATTACCGTCCCCCTATCAGACACTAGGGTCACTTTTCTAAGTTGGCAGTCCACAACTGCACTATACCTGGACAACCAGTCCATCCCTAAAATCACATCATAGGAACTCATGGGGAGTACAATCAAATCACTTTTCAAAATCTCATCCCCAATCTTTATTTTACATGATTTACACATACAATTTACACACACCCGCCCCAAAGGAGAAGTTATAACTAGGGGTTCATTAAACTCTTCTACTTCTAATTCCAAGGCATGTACAAAGGAACTCGAAATGAGAGAATGAGAGACACCGGTATCAAATAAAACGCGAGCTAGAGATCTAGAAACCAAAACCATACCATCGACAACCGCGTTACCAATCTAAGAATCTGACCCTCCAGATGCCATTGCATGAACCTGCACTGGCGCTTTCCCTTTTCCTCTACCGATATTGCTGGGTCCTGCATTACTCGACCGATACTGCTGAGATGGAGATAACTGCACACTACCTATACTCGGAGCTCTATACTGAGGAACACTGCGCTGAAAATACTGCGGCTGCTGTCCCCGTACCGGATATGAGAATTGCTGAGGAGAAAACTGCGGATACTGTAACTGCGGGTACTGCGGAGGCGGAGGTAGGGTCTGAGGCTGAGGCTGAGACGAACGACTGGCATCCTCCCCGGTTTGAGATCCAAGACGAGCACTCCTGATCGGGCAATTCCTCTTGATGTGTCCGGGCTGCTGACAGAAATGACAATGAAAGCTGTAGGGATTGCTGCGCCCGCTGCCAGACGAACTGCTACTGCCACTGGTCGCACCGCCTTGCTTGCCTTTCCCCAGAGCTGGACGACTACTGGTGCTCTTCCTGCCACTCCTCTGCGGTCCTCCTGAAGCCTTGGCTCGGTCCTCACAATATTGCACGTAATCATTCTCCACGGAGATCGCCGACGACACAAGCTCTCCGAAACCCCTAAGCCGTAGAGCAACCAACTGCCGTCGAATAGGAGCCTTGAGTCCTTCCTGAAACTTGATGCATTTCTCGCGCTCCGATGCCACAACTGATGGAGCAAACCTAGCCAACTCGCTAAACTTTGCCTCATACTCCCGAACTGATAGATCACCCTGCTGCAATCTATAAAACTCAGCTGCTTTCTGGTCTCTATACCCCTGCGGAAAATACCGATCATAGAACAGCTCCTCGAACTTGTCCCAACCGATATCGCCACCGCGCTCCAGACGCTTAGTTTGTTTCCACTAGGTGTTAGCGCCACCCTCGAGTTTATACGCCGTAAACTCCACACGATACTCCTCTGGCACACCAAGGGTATCAAGATGCTTCAAGATCGAATCCAACCAATACTCTGCTAACTGCGGATCTCCATTGCCATCAAAAGTCAGAATAGACGCCCGCCGAAATTCCTTAAAGAAAGCATGCCGACTACCAACACTGGAGTCTTCCGGTCTAGTCCTGGCTGCCATCTGCCGGAAAGCCGCAATCATAGACCTCATCAGGCCCTCATCATTCCCGAACTCGGCGTCAGCTGTCGAACGACGTCTAGGTGCCATTCTCTCACTTTTGAAAACAAAATTTGGACTGTCAGAGGTATTTCATTGTCAAACCTATGTGTGCATAATTCCCAAGGTTCATAACCTTGAGCTCTGATACCATTCTGTCACGCCCCGGAGTACGGGAGGTGACGTGGCGGAATATTTAGATTAATTAAAGGAGAGTTTAATTGAAATTAAGGGTTTAAAAATCCAATTAAGCAAGAAATAAAGAGATTTTTCCACCACATTTGATAAAGAATTTAAAATCATTAAACAAATAACAATAATTGAATAAAAACCGCGAATATGGGTTCCACAACCCACAACTTGTGCACACACATGGATCTGACAATATCACAAATACAATTACAGTCCAAGTACAAATAAAGTTAAGTCTTACATGCCTTGATTAATAAATACAGATTGCAAATAAATTCTCCTATTGCTCCTGAGTTCGGTCCGAAGAATCTTCTCCAAACCTAAATGGGAAACCACCTAGAAGGGGGGGAATTTAAAACAGATAAAACGTGAGCGAAAGGCTCAGTAGGACTAAGTTTTATAAAATAATTTAATGCAAAGAAACATAACATTATCAGGAGTTATACAGAAAGGGAACTTGAATAAATAAATAAATAAATTGAGTAGAACCGTTCTGACACAGAACAGTCTACTCGTCAAATCAAAACACCAGTTTACTTTTACCTAGGCAAACCATGAAATCACCACCGTAGTGGCCCAGCTGGGTTTCGGGACCTGCCCCCAAGGTCGATCGACACACAACCCGATCTCTGATATGGCATCATGCCTTAGTGTTTATTATCATTGTCATTCAAAACCCAATTACCGAGTGTTGTCAATTACATTCATTATGAAATTCATTTCATGTCACGGTATATAAAAAATATAACCGATAAAACCATTTTCAAACAACCGTTGAAAACATTTTGATAGAAATCCTTTTCAAAGCCAAATCATTTCAAAACCAGGCTACAAAGGAAATAGGATAGAAGTCCTACCTCAGTACTCGTGCCGGTACCCCACACCGTAATCCCGGTCCGCTATACGTTAGCTCCACGGAACCACGAACAATCCTAGATACCAACTAAATCAATCAATATCTAGTTCGAAACATCCTATGTTACTAAATCATTTCATGATGTCCTAGTGTGCCATTTGTATCATTAAAATCATCCTATAAGGTTGGGATTTAAATCAGGGTTCAAAACAGTGAAATCGGGTAAAAATCACAAAATTTTCCATGCCTCGGTCGGCCTGCCGGACGCCCTGCTTCGGCCTACCGAACTGCACAGTTCGGCCTGCCGGAAGCAAAGTTCGGCCTGCCGAACATGTCCCCAGATTCGGCCTGCCGGTCGGAAGAACACCGGCCTGCCGATCATCACTCCGGCCTGCCGAACATGAACTTCGGCCTGCCGAACTGGGAAAACCCAGAAATCCCAGCCACGGGTTTCTCGATCCCCAAAATCCAAACCTTGTTTCTAACCTGTTTTTCTCAAATCCCAGGCATGAAAAACAACTATAATTGATAGAAAAACATTCTAGAACATGTTTGGGATCATTTAAACAACATTTAAACTCAAAATCTTCAAAAATCCGAAAATGAGAAAAAGAGGAGAAAAATGAAAATCTTGAATCCAATCCGTTTTTCTTCAATCTAGGCTTAGATTCTAGTTGTTTTAAGCTCATTTAACACAAATCCACGGTTTTCTAAGCTAAAACAAACTTAGATTTCAAAAACACACAAAATCGAAAATTTTGTAAAAAGTTTAGAAATTTCGAATCTAACCTCGAATCGAAGCTTCAATCCGTGTTCTCGGTCGCCGAATCACGTCCCCGAGCTTCCTCCTTGCTGTTCCGAAGCTTGGATTTGAATGGAAATCAAAAATTTTGAAAGAGATTGAGAGAGAGAGGGAGCTGCCGAGAGAGAGAGAAGAGAGAGAGAGTTGAACGTGAGAGTGAAGAGAGAGAGAGAAGAGAGAAATAAATAGGGAAAATCGGTGGGCGGTTTTACTGTGCGAAAACCATGTGCCGCCCACGGTTTTGTAAAACAGAGTATTTTTAACATTTTACAAATTGTTGTGTTTTAAAACTCAAAACATCATTTTAAATCAACAAGGAATCTTTTGAACACATCAATTTAACAAAACAACCAAAAACTAAAAATCCAACCAAATAATCTAATTAAAGTTAAAACTTTAATTATGGCACACTAATTCATCATTTACATTACATTAATGTTAAATAAATTTCGGGACGTTACAGTTTGTTATATAGGAGATGAGCAAATGTTTAGGAAAATCATGAAATAAGGGCAACGGAGTCATCAGTGTTTAGATCTCCTCCAGCCTGGTTGAGAACATCCCCCTTCCTCTTCCTCAAAGCTTTTGACATTGTCGTTTGTTGCGTCTAGCCTCTACGGCCTCGCGATTTCCTTCTCGACGACGGCTTCCAAATCTTCATCAACTCCCTCCAGTCGCGACAGCGAGGAGCTCAAGATCTAGGAGCGTGACAGAGAAGCTAGGAGCGTTGGTCCAAGCATGGCAACGCTACACTCGTCGTTGAGGTTGGGCTTGATGATGGGTGCTAGAGATGGGTCAACTTGGTCGGAAAGATGGTCAGACTTGGAAAAGAAATTGATTTCGATTTTTTTTTTTTATGAATGTAAAATAATTGTATGTGGAAGAGTCTTTTTTTGTTTTGATAGTCTTTCATTTATTTCTACCATTAGATTTTGATCTAATGGTATTGAGTCATTCTCCACCAGCGGAGAAAAATGATGTTCTCCACTATAGAATTTTCTTTTTTGTTAAAGAACATCTTCTTATAACTATTTAAGTCAGTATTTTGGTGGATATATGTTTATGTATAATATCTAATAGTGGTATCCAGTTGACTGAATCCTAATTTATATAATATTGTATTGATTAAATCTTTGAAGGTAAACAAGTGGAGGTTAGACGATTGATTAGTCGTGGTATCTATCTATATATAATGGTTCAAAATTTCATAATAGTTTGAGAGAGAGAGAAAGCATGTAAGAATATTCTTTTCTTTTGTCTTTCGTCTGTGGTTTATTGATACAACCACATATATGCACGATGAACGTATTATAAGATGCAAAAATTAGCAGATGAAGCCAACTAAGCGAGGGGAAAGAAAACATAATGTGACAAAGCAACGCAATTAGGTGTTCCACTTCAATTGACTTTATATTGTGATATTATTATACTATATTTTACAAGTAGAAAACCCACTTTTGAACTCCAGTAGTCTGACTTTCTCTTGAGTGGGGAAAACACGCATGATGTGCATGTGCACAATGCGTATGTATACTTTTTTATTTTTTATTTTTTTTTTCGAACAATGATAGGAAAAAAATAACAGAAATACATATATGTACATTATGTATATATATGTGTGTGTTATCCATGCTCTAAAGTCCCTATTCACTTTGCATTAGTCTATATTTAGTTTTTTAATACATTAGTCCCTATTCACTTTGCATTAGCCTATATTTATTTTTTTAATACATTAGCCTACCTTTTGGAAAAATTGAAAACTGAACCTAGATATCTTGTGTGATTACTCTAAATTATTGGGTGTCGAACAAAGTAATACATATATATAAACAAAAATTGACCCGTGAACTAGACCAATATGACTTTTAGATAATTAGTATCCAAACAAAAGATTTGAACTAGTTTACGCGTAAAAAATTTACGAAAAAATCACAAGAGTCGTGTGCGCAGATAGCTGGTACGAGATTAGACAGAGAGTCTAAGGAATAAAAACTATATTGAAACTTTGCTTTTCGTTCTTTAAAGTATTAAAATTACATACAATTTTATTGGCTTGAAGCGTGGCCGCCCATTAATTGATACTCGATTAGTTTTTGCTTTAAGTCCACTTGCAGGTCAATGGAATTAACGACTCTATATGGTGTATGCATTAGATCGATCCAGAAAGTACTCGGTAAATTTATATTTCTTTTTCCTTTTTTTTAGAGCAGGAGTTAAATTTCTTAAGCAAAACTCACCAACATAATGACCTTATAGTACACAAGACAAGACTTTTTACTCCAATCAATTTCATTGATAAAATCTGATGAAGTTTGGGGAAAAAGACACACACTAAGACCTAACAATGACAATATTCCTCAGCATACCAATAATAAAACACATATAAAGCTCATTTTGACAAGATCTCTACAATTGATGTCCTCCAATCAACTGAGAGCACATAACCTGTAGCACTAAGGCTACCAACGACTCCACATAAACAAAGGTCCAGCGGAAACAAAACATTGACACTAGACACAATAAACCACAACTAAAATCAAAGAGATGGAGAGACTACATCTGTTATTACAGTGGAAAACCAACAAAACAACGAAAATATAAATAGCAGAAACATCAACACCTTAATTAAGAAACTAGCACACACAGAGAAAATAATGTCAGTTGAGAATTAAAAAAATCGGCGGCTCGAACCACGATTCAACAAAGCCAAAAGCAATAGGCCACAACTCAAAGCTCTATGGTTGACATTCACTGTCGCGCCACAAGCAACAGCTCCAACCACCACTAGTCACAACCCCAGAATACCACCATTAAGCAACTATGTTCGTCCCCTAAACGGCCACGACCATCCAAGCCTAGCCATGACCCAGAACATCACCCCAACTAAGGATAGTAACAGGGTGGGTTTAGGGCCAGGTAGTCTTCTTGTTAGGTAGCTCCGCAAAGAAAAACAATCCCCATCCTCGACCCATCAACCCATATAAATTGGCTAGGGTGGGGCAGGTTCTTGTCATGAGCTCAAGGTACTCACAGTACTCTATTTACCTAATTAGTTATTTTCATGATAAAAGAAATAAATAATTAATTAAAATTATAAACATGCCTATATATGACTTCAAGTTAAAAATAAAAGAAAAATAATATTTTTGAATTTTTATAGATATTAAGTAATATAATACTACACTAAAAATTATATATATTATAACATATCATATATAATATATTTAATTAAAAACTAACATATAATTAAACAAGGAGAGCAAATGGTGGATAAGGTCGAGGACCTTTAGTTTGATCCCCACCTTGTAACTCATGACGGGTTAAATTTGCAACCCGTTTATAATCCTAATTCATTTAAGACGGATTTTCCTTGCTCTATTTAAGGCAGGCCCCCATGGATAAAATATGTTTATGGGTATATCCCTAACAGAAAAGCCAGTACAGAGAACCACTTCTGGCCTTATCGCTATCACCAGATTCAGTCACTTTCAACTCCCCTCCTCCTAGATTCAAGTCCCTCTACTGCTTTTTGCTACCCAAATGCCAACATCATCTCCATTTCCCTATGAACCAAGAAGTCGCTCCCCCTCTCTAGGCAAGGACTAAACAGCCATGCTAATACTAGCGCTAGTTCTTGCCCTGAAAGGAGAAAGAGGCAACGCTCAAAGAGAAGGAAGGAACTCTAGTAGAGAAACGTTGTAGAGAGAAAGAGAAAGAAAGCCCTAATCCTCAAGATTCTATTTCAAATGTCTTTTATCATGAAAACATTTGAGTAATTTTTTTTTCCGTATTTTTAAAGTATAACTAATTGTAATGTGTTGCAACAAATATAAATACGTATTTACCCTAAAAATTTATTTACAAATATAAATTAGTTTGTTAAAAGCTAGTATTAATAATTTTTGTTTATTCATTAAGCAATCAGATTGTGTATTTAAAGAAATTCAGAGTAAGAGTTTGTGTTTACAAATGCAACTACAAATACAAAGCTTCCCTTATAAAAATCAACTTAAAATTTGACATCATCCACAGTAACTCTTTAATCTATATCTATACATATATATAAAAGGGAGAAACCCACACCCTCCCTAACATGCTACATGTGTTGCTCCCTCAATTTCCTTTTTTTTTTCTTTCTATTTTCATCATTTATTTTTGTTTCTCTTTTTTCTTTTCTTTTTTCTTTTTGTATAATATTATAACTCTCCCTTTCTATTTTTTTTTTATTTATATAACCTTGTATACATGTTAAGATGTGTTTATCATTTTATATTATTTTGTTTTATCTTTAAATATATCTATTGTTTGTTATATTTTATTATCTTAAAATATATATATGTGTATATATATATATATAATAAGCACAATACACTCGTTCATAGTAAACTACAAGAATTCAACCGGTTAGTGACGAAACATTTAGCAATAACAAATCCACCTTTAGCGACAAAAACCTTATAACGAATATCGTAGAATGTTCATTTGCGAGGATGGGCCCGCTTTTAGCAACGACTTTTCGTCTCTAAAAGTTATGAAAAATATTTGCGCTAAAAATGATTAAGACATGCCAAAAAATAGACTTCATGTCGTTGCTAAAAGTCTAACACGAAAACCCACTTGTTTTTGCCAAATAAGTGTAAAAAAAAATTAGTTTTTAGGAATGATATGTCATTGCAAAAAACCATGGCTACAATAGCAAATAGTTGTGATTTGATGGTGCCAACTCATCGCTAAAAAGTTGAAATTCAATTTTTGTTGAAATTTTAAGCCTTAAAATTGGACGGTTGAAAGATTTTTTTTGGACTTGTAATCACTAAAATTCTTCTCATTGCTAAAAATTTATTTTAGTAGGGTCTATTGAAACGAAGTCGTTGGAACTATTTATAGCAATGACTCTTACGTTTATATGTTGTCACTAAAAGTCCTCAATTATATTAGCCTAGAAACCGATCTTCTTCCCCACTTTCTTACCAACCTCGCTCTCTACCCTTTTCTCTCTCTTTGCTTCCTTTCGCCTCCAACGCACCGCCTAGCCGCCACTCTGTTGCCTCTCTCTCCCTCCTCTTTTCCTCCCTCGCCACCCGCTCTTCTCTTTCTCCTTCCTTTTTGTTCTCCTCCAGCCACTGCCTCCGCCCAACCACCCCCAGCACCGCTCCCATTCCACCCTCGCTATCTGCCGCCACCCCCACTTAAATAGCCCTGCCTAGCCTTGCCCCCTCTCTTTCCCTTTCTCTCTTTTCCGCCCTGCCCCCTCTCTTTCCCTTTCTCTCTTTTCCTCATTCTCTATTTCCGTTGTCGTTTCATCTCAAATACATAAGTCGTCGCTAATACATTATGCACATAACCATGTTGTTGCTTTGTCTTCAGTAAAATTTAAAAATTTTCAAGAATTTAAAAACTTTTAGCAATGATATTTTAAAAATGTCGTCGCTCAAAAGCGTTGATGACGTCATCTGTCTTGGTCTGTGACCTTGTGAAATAGCAACGACGCGTCAATAGTGTGTTGTCGCTTAAAAACTTTTATGTCGCTAAAATGTTTTTAGCAATAACAAGAGGATTTTTAGCGACAAAAAAAGCTTAGATTCTTGTAGTGATAAATAATCAATTACCATTAGAATAAAACTAAAGAGAGGGTCTACTGGTGCTAACCTCAATGCTGAATTTGAGTTAACCTAAATGTTGTGAGCTCCTAAAAAAATTAGGAAACGAATCAATTTTTTTTCCCCCTAGCACCGAGAAATTGAGAAAATCAGTAAGTACTCCACGTAGAAGAAAATGGGCAGGTCTGCCCGAAGAAGCATGTTCCATTAACGATGAGGTAATATTTAGTGGCTGGCAAGGGTGCGGGCAGTGATTACGGTCAGGAGCAGAAATATCTGGCAAAAGAGGCTCCACGCACTAGTGCTTCCCCTCTAGATATTTTGCTTCCCCATTAACCAATCGGAGAGCTGCTCTTGATCTACAATGCTCCGAATCCCTCTTACGAATACCCACCTGGCCCAATCCCATTTCAGGAATATATTTTCACCAACAACCTAGCCCAGATACACATTCGTGTTCTCATGCAGCAGCATCATCATAATCATCATGATCGTACTCATGTATGGTCATGACATGCATGTTGGCTTTCAAAAAGCAGAGTAATTGTGATTGGTCTTTATTTTTGCTGACTAGTTTAAGAATATTGCCACGTGTCACGGATACCGAGTCCGTGAAAGGGCGGTCTTTATTTTGTTAGAAAGACGATTCTACCCTTTCTTTTATTTTTTTTATTATATTTGTTGGGGAAATTGGTCGGAGAGATCTTTAGCAAAATAATTAGTAATTAAAAATTAATAGGAGAGATACGTCATATGAGTGTTCTGATTAGTTGAGAAATTTCTTTGGGACAGCCGATGCTAAGGATTTCTTTTTTTTTCTTTTTTTTGGCTCGAAAAAAGGTTTACCTTTCTTGTAAATTATTATTATTATTCGAATTATTATTTTGCTCGACTTCTCGTTAATTCGTTTGTTCGACCTATCAGCTTTTTAAATCTGGAAAAAAGAAAAATCAAACATTATTTACTAGTGCAGATACAGTACAATTAATTGAAGTACAAAATCTATCTTTGTTGTGTTTTTGTTTATTTTATATTAGGCGTACAAGATTAACGTATATCCCCTAAAAATTTTTTTGATTTTCTTTATATGATTAGCTGTCTAACCAGCATAAGTCAAATGTTAGTTACACGCCTAAGTTAAACAAAAACTAAGGTAAAACATAATTATGAAGTATGAACGCTCAATTTTTTTTTAATTAAGACCCATTTAGACTTCCATTTTCTTCCAATAATACCAAGATCTCAAAATTTTTTATTCTACATTATGCAAAAGTTTTCTAGTCATTTTTCTATTGTTGTGCAAAAATAGTCAAGCGAGTTGTTTAGAGAACTTTAATAAACAAAATTTTAAATGTATCACTACAATTTTTGCTATTGATTTCCATAAAAATAAAATAAAAGAGAAAATTAATTAAATTTGACACATCTTGAAGATTTATACAAACCAGATAATTAGAATTATATTTTTATTGTTTCAATTTTGTTATTTGTCTGTCTTACAAATAACCACAAATTTTCTACGTCTTTCCTTCTTTCCTCCATCATTGGCAACAATCTGACCATTAGAGACTAAGGTGAGATCACACATTGCGAACACGGGACAAGTCCACCCATTATCGAGCCTTCTTGTGGTGAGAACTATTTATTACATGAAGTCCCTTCACATGGAGGCTCAACAGCAAGTTTTTCGTCGCCTCGACTCCAATCACCCCACCAAGTCATTTTGGCTGATTTCTCCATATCTTCGACTCAAATATCTCAACAGCACATGCTCTATTTTCTTTGGCAAACACAACCAGATCTAAGAATCTAAGCTTTGCATTGAAAAATGATCCTTTTTATCTAATTAAATTTTTCAATGAATTCAAGATTTTATTCGTTAATTTATGTCTTTTTATTATTTTTGGATCACTTATTTGGTGAGCTAATAAACAACAAAAGAGTATATAATCACTGTATAATTATGCCACTAAACAAAGCCTACTTGTTGATTGAAAAATGATGGGTGACTCTGATGGCTAAGATTTGGTTGGACCCAACTTTAAGCAATTCTCGCAATATGACATTTAATGGATGACCAATGGTGACAAGTGTTCTCACACCCAATGACTAACGAACAATTTGAGGCTCGAAAACAAGGTGATTCTAATGTTGGTTTCATACTAAGTAATCGATAGTTATCCACCTAATGACTCCGATAACCAATGCAAGTCACTCATGGTTACTTCAGTGGTCAACACCGATCACCTAGGAACTTTGTTGAGCAACAACTCTCTGTCTTTATTGTAAATGTATTTTTGTCATTATTGAAAAAAAAAAAACTAAAAGTTATTGATGAGAGTAATTTCAGGTATTAAGCTAGATGCAATTTTAAAAAAAAATAAGACATTGGTGTAAAAGTCCGACTCCTTAATTATGTTATGTTTCTTAGGAATAACCATAAAAGACTATAATTATGTCTATGGCTTTCTTTTTCACCATTTAGCCCAAGAAGTGTAAGTTCTCTCTTTGGCCACTTGGACATGATGACATGAAAAAGGTTTACTCCTGTTTGGTGTTTTGGTTTGAATTGTGTTAATTTGAACTTTTTAAATTTGAATTAGAAAAATCAAGACTATGTAGTTTAAACTGTTTATCTTTTTTTTTTTTCTTTTTAAACATCCTTTCATTTCATAAAGAACCAACACATCACAAAATTAATGTATTTCGTCCAACGTAAATCTCTTTCGATTATATTCTCAAAATAAAAAAATAAAAAAAAGTTGTTTCACTATTACGCAAGCAGACGTGGAATGGATGAAAAAAACTATATATGCAAGCAAGTTGGTACTAGTTTGTCCATTGTTGCCTAACTTGTCTAAACTTAAATAGAAACATGCATGTGTAGGGATGGCAATTTTACCCACGAACCTACTACCCATGGAGATTCGTCTTAAACGAGACGAGGAAAACTCGTTTATAAACAGGTTAATGGTGTAACCCGTTTACAATTCTAACCCTTTTCCCTTAACCTGTTTACAATCCTAACCCATTTATAGACAGGTTAGGATTGTAAACGGGTTAATGGTGTATCCTGTCACATGTTACGGGGCGGGGACAGGTGTAAAGGTCCCCTACACTATTCTCTGTTTACCCACCCCGTTTAATTTATGTTACATTTTTAAATTAAATACATTACATATAACATGCTATAAAACATATAATTTTAAGTATAATGTTATACTACACAATATCTATAAAATTCAAGAAAATAATTTTCTTTTATTTTTAAATTATAGTCTTATATAGGTGTGTCAATTAATTAATTAATTAATTAATTTATTTATTAATTTATTATAAAAATAATTAATTGGGTAAATGGGGTACTACAAGTACACCAAACCAGTGACGGGAAAACACGCCCTGTCATTTGTCAATTTATACAGGTTGATGGGTAGGGATTGGGCTTATTTTTATTCGAGGAGTGGGTTAGCGAGAAGACTACCCTGCTCCAAATTTGCCCCGATGTCATTCCTATGCATGTGTATATATCTTTATGTTTGTTTGTATGCATACGCTTTGAAAGATTGTAGCAGTGTTTTTAAGGGATATGAAAGGGAAGTTGTTAACTGCGGGAAACAAAGAGGAAAAAAAAAGGTAAGAGAGAAAGAGGATTTTTTTTTGAAAGAGGAACTATTTAACCAGGCATATAGAATAATATGGTGCAGATATTACAAATGGCAAGGCTTCGTTTAGTAAACGGATTCGAATTAGTGATTTAATTTGAATTAGTGTGATTTAAATTAGGATTTGAGTTAGTGATTTGAATTGTTATTCGAATTAACGTTTGGATGTGCATTTAAGTTTTAATATGAGTATGGAATAAAATTGGAAGTTATGTTTGGAGAGGTAGTAAAGATAGTTTTTAATTTATTAATAAATCTAATAAAATCTTAATGTTCATGATCTTAAAAAATATGCAATATGGATCTTGATTTATTCATCTCTTCATTAGGAACACAGTGAAAAAAATCATCTCAATTGGATATCAAATGAAGAAGTTATGATTTTTTTTCCTTAATTATAGGGAGAGAATTTTAGTTTTTACTGTAGCAAAGATATCCAAGCATCAAAAGTTTAAGGGGGATGAGAACTCTGAAAACTTGAATTCTTGATACTCTAACGATTCAGATTTTGGGGGAAACAAATACATATCCGAAGGATTCTTGATACTTAAATCTAAATTTGAGTCTATTAAGTTCAAAAAATGCATGAAACAAACATACTCTTAATTTCTTGCAACATAGAATGTCGTACTCAATTTGGAGGTAAAAGTGTAGGTTTCTTTTTTTTTTTTTTTTAGCTGAAGGTGTTTCTAAAAAGGAGAAGTAATGATCTATCAACTTTTTTTTGTTAATGTGTCGGGAATGGTGCATGGTACACATGGAATCGTAGTAGAATTTACTAATTCAATGGATTGTTCATTAATCCGCTTCCACGTCTTTTTTTTGTTTTTTGTTTTTTATTTATTTATTATTATTTTCAATGGATGCATGCATGATTTGAATGCGACATTTAAGAATATGTACAAGGCGTTCAAAAGGCGTAGCAAATCACAGAAAGTGATTAAACCACAACTAATCCAAAAAGATATTTGGCAATCTTGATTAAAATCATAGTTATGGTCATTAAATAGTGTAAAGCTTTTACATACTACAGTAAAAAGTAAAAAGTTGCCTACAGTCTAAAGCTCTCACATACTACATTATTTTGAAGCATAATTATGGTTCTAACCACATTTCCTAAAGACCTTATAACTTATTGTTTTTATTTTAAGAATATCGAGCCAAATGGCCTTTTAAAGGTCTTTTTAAAATAAATGATCACACTTTCTAAATTAGGAAAATGACCCTTCCTTATTAATTTAAAATCAAAAGGATAAAAATAACGTTCATTAATTATTAATCCATTATAGTCATCAGTGGTAAACTCGAATACATCAGTGGTAAACATGAGTACATCAATGATAATACCTACTACATCAGTGATAAATAGTAATATATCAGTGATATAATATAGTATATCAATGATAAACCCTAATACATTAGTGATAAACTGTAGTATATTAGTGAAAAAAGTCTAGTATATCTGCGATACACCTTAATCCATTACTTATAACCCCGTGAATAACAAACCCTAATGAAACCAAACCCTAGCTTCTCTCTCTTCTCCCTCCCTCTTGTCTCACTATATAGCATCTCAAGACACTTTCAATGCCACACTCTATCAAGTCGTTCGTCTAGACCGCCGGCAAAAATTATTTTGATTAATTATGTATAGTGAATGTTATTTTTGTCATCTTGATTTTATAATTATAGGAAGGGGCCATTTGCCTAATTTAAAAAGAAAAGTATGGTCATTTATTTTAAAGAAACCATTAAAAAGGACACCTAACTCAATTTCTCTTTATTTTGGAGGAATTTCCATAAAATATTATTTTTTAAGATTTGACATGTAATATGAATGATAGTGTAGCATAAACTTTTCTAAATGTGGAATAAATAAATACAACTTTTAAAAGTGTGGTTTAATATGTAATTTTCTCTTATTAGTTTGTTTTTGTCGGTTTTGAAGCTCATTTATTTATTTATTTTGAGAGAGAAGTTTCATTTATTCATTAGTTTAATTAATGGTTTTAGATATTTACAATAACAAATTAATTTAAACTCTTTTTTTTATGAACCTCTTTTATATAAAATATATATCTATATATATTTAAATATTATCTTACTTATTTTTTTCTTTTTGAACTTGGAGCAGGTGGATTCGAACTCTTAACCTTTAGGTAGAGTTGAATCTTCCCTACATATAGACATACATATATATATATATATATACATATATTTGAAGATTTATATAGTAGCAATTGAAAAAGTAACATACCAATAGTATCTATTTTTTAGCCGTCAAATTATACAAGAAAGTAATTTTCATCAAGTCCAACACTTTTAAAAACATGAATTATTAGTGAAAATTCTCACCAAGAAGGACACTATTTTTATACATGTTATTTTCTTTGACAACTTACTATCATAACTTTATGCCTTTACACCATAAAATGCTTTTATGCAGTTATCAGTTAAGTGAATTTTTAATTTAAAACATAAAAGCATAATGATTAATTTTATTAATCCATTGACTCAGAATTTCTACATGTAATAATTATTCAGCTTTTTTTAAGGATTATTTGACTTTTCAAATAGCAACAGTTTGGATTGTGATTTTTTTTGTCATCTACAATAAAGTAAAATAAATAGCAACTATTTTTCAAGTAATCAAAACTAATAAATTGAAACTTTCAGGAGATGCCTCTATTGTAAGAGCAATTGTAAGAGCAACATTTAGGCTACCATATATATTCATGTTGTATCGTACAATGACCATGGTACTAAATATTGACGGGAAATTCTACCATGAGATGCCTCTATTGTAAGAGCAATTGATCATAATCCTATAATTTAAACAAGATATTCATAAAGTGACTATAATAGTATTCTCCAAATTCTCTTATTTTGTATCCAATCCTATTAAAGACACATTCCAACAATCAATAAATTGTTAGCATAGATATCTTTAAAGCATTGATGCTTTTGTAGTAGACATATTTATAAATTTATAATCTAAATTTTTTCATGATATTTGTGTACATGCATTTTAAATACTTTATGAATATTATTAAAATTCCTTACTTATCATATGATTTTAAATATTATGTATAAGTGTTATATATAGGAGGATAATATTTAAAAATGGTAATTAAAATAGTCTGAAACATATAAGTAATTATTATGATTAATTATTCAATTAAAATTTAAAAATCTTTAATTAAGTGTTTCTCGTACCAATCATTTTCATTAAGAGTAGAACAATTTTATCTGAACTGTTAATATAGTGAGTAATCAAATGAGTGCACTGTATATAATGTGATTATGCAGGACTGAGACATAATGTGATATGAATAGCTAAATAATTTCCATTAAAATATAGCAAGGATATTTTATGTCTTTAATTAAAATTTTCTTATGTAATCTATATTTCTTTTGACTTATTCGGTATGGATTCAAGAATCTAATCCTATCCTATGTTTTTTGGAGGCATAATGAAGTATGTAGCCAAGAATGTTAAGATTACAAGATGGAGTCTTTTTCTTATTTAATAAGAAATAAATAAATAATTCTCTTGAGTATTGATTCGGGTCTTGAATAATATGGACGCTCAAATTCATGATTAAGTTCATGAATTTATTATTTGGGTAAATTGCTATGTTAGTTTCTAACTTTTCACAAAAATATGATTTTGATCTCCAATCTTTTTTTTTATTTTAACAATCTCCAACCTTTCATTTTAGTAATTGAATGACCATTTTTAACAGCTTGACCGTTAAAAATTGCTAGATATCATTTTAATTAAAATTACTAAATTACTCGTCAAATGATTGATACATTAAAAAATTAAAGATAGATCACAACATTGATATAAAAGCACCAATTCACATCCATTGTTTTGACTTTACCAAAAAAAATTCAAAATCAATAAAAAACTCAAAATCAACAAAAAAAACAAAGAAAAAAAAAACCAAAACTCAGAACCAGCAGGCTCCTTCCTTATTGCCTACCCCTACCCACCGCTTCCCCACTAACGATCCCTTCTCCATGCTTAACAACCCTAACCCCAGCCAGTGACCCCACCTCTAAGCCCAACCACCCACCCCCACACCCAGACCTCCCTGTTTGACCCTCGCCTATGGATCACCGAATCCCTCTAACCTTGTAGCCATCGAGTCTTCTCCTCGTCACACCCAGCCGTCCCTGTTGATCCCTCGCTTATGGATCACTAAAGCCCCCCAACCCATTGGCCCTTCTCTATTTCTCAATATCTTCCTCTCTTTTTATCTCCTTATGGTTTTCTCTTTGTTTTAGGCAAGATTGAAATTGAGCAACACCATGATCGACCCCGCTTTGTTTAGATGTTGTCGGGGCTTAAAGGCAGAACGGCAAATGAGCAGCAACATGAATAGTGGCGAGTAAGGGTATGGTCACAACGGGAAGTAGGTTTCCAATGAAGGGGATGTCAGAGGACGGAGGAGGATTAAATCTGATTTGAGCTTTAAGACTATGACACCTGCTATTTTAACGGGTATGCTTATGTAAAATTTAATTTATAAAATGTGACAATTTAAAATTATGTTGTATTTAAAATTACCAAGTTGTCTTCATCATACTACTTATTCACAAATATGCCATGTTGGCATTTTGTGTTAAAAGTCTCCGAAAGAGACAAAACAAACACCAACTCCTATCAATCTTTGTTCCCCCAATTATTTGCTCTCATCTATTTAGATCCCATTTTCTTCCCCTTGACTCACGTCTCCCTCTTTCCCTCTTTGTTTCTATTCTTCTTCTTCCTCTCTTATTTTGACACAAATGTCCAAAGAAAGAACCAAAGCAATACTTAAATATTCTTCAAGATTTTCAAGTTAAAGTTCTAATAAATCTTCACAAACATCTTCTTATAAACTCAAGGATCAAGGAAGCTTAAACGTTTTCAAGATCAAATCACACTTTTGAGCTAAGTTTTGAGGTTAGATTTCTAAAACATTAACTTTAATTTTAAGTTGTATTTTGGTGTAAAATCTTGAACAATGTGTTTTTGATGTTTATAGATGATTATATTTTGTTTATATATGGTTCTTATGCTTAGGAAGCTGTTAGAAAACTAAGATTTAAAAAAAAAACTCAAAAATTCAGATTTGGGGTTCTCTGTAAGAGTTTTCTCAGGTAAAAAATGACGTGTCATTTTTCACAAAAACTAAATGTTGTTTTTCCTAGAAAACTACGTGTCGTTTTTTTTAAAAAGGAACTTAATAAAATCTGAAGCATATTCTATGCTTTAGGTGGGTTTGAACCCCCAAGGAGACCAAACCATTAGGACAAAGGTAGTTATTTGACAACTTATGTTTCGGAAATAATAAATAGTTTTTTATAAAGGTTGTAGTTTCAAATAATTTTATTGTAATGAATATCAAACTTTTTAATTATTTTATTTCTAAATATTTTAAAATCGTATTATTTATTTTAAAAATTCATTTTAACATATTTTGTACCAAAATAAAATTTGTATATTTTTATTTTATTGTTATTTTATAATTTACTAAAATTAAGCTGAAAAAATTGATATTCACAATTTTAGTATATTAATAACTATGGCACACTAATAAATAAATAAATGATAAATTGATATAATTAAAAATTAGGATTTAAGTTAAAGTATGGTTATTTTATACGTTTTAGGATAACGACGTATTTAGAGCTTAAGTGGCGAATTTGATTACGTAAGCTGAAAATTATCGAAGAGGTAGGGATTCTATTACTCATCTTTTATGAGGTATTGGTAAATTAAAATTTGGATGTTTTACATTGCAAGATATGTATATGATATTTTGAATGTATATGATTATACCATAACACGGTGATATGGAACTCGTTCTGTATTGTACAGTGAAGAACATAATGATTTGACATATGTTGTTGTAAATTGTAAAGCATGGTTAGGAAAGCTAACTCTATAAATAATGATTAATTATAGAGGAATGGTGAGACATGAAAAGGACAACGATTACGTCCTTGAGCACGAATATCCTAAAAAGTAAAATAGGAGGAGGTGATGACACTTCCTCGGGTCGAAAGTCCCAGAACACACTGTAAAGAAATCCACTTGGTAAGAATCTAGGGCTTGATGTCCCCTCATCGGACAACCTTGGAATGATTGGAGAGTGATCAAGCATGCCCAATTGGGTTTCGATGAGTTAAGTAATGAATACTCTATTAAACATAGATACCTAAGAATGATGATGAATTATAATAATTGTATATGTGTATATGTATGAAACTTGATAATGATTAATGAAAGGTATCCACAGAATATGATCATAATAAATCTCATAAATTGGATTATGATGAGACTAACTAACCATGCAGGTTTAATGTGGTAATGAATAAAACCTTAAGGTGAGTAATAGTTTTTCCTATTGGGCATGTCGATGTTCATCCCTATTACATTTACATATCTCAGATGGAACTTTGTGTAACTTATTTGACGAGAATAAGCGACAACACTGCTAGTCTCACGTTGGAAGAATCTTAGTTTATTTGTAACTCGTCTAAATCATGTAAGATTCATAATACCCTTTGTCACAACCCGCCTTTTTTAGGCTATGATATAACACTTTTCTTACTTACGTATAGATGAAAAACTTAGGAATGTTTTTTTAAATATATTGCACATGCAGATTTTAGCAACCTTCAAAATACAAACATATACATATATTTACATGAACATACTTTCTTTTATAATATTGTTTGTTAAATACTCTCGAGAGAGGTTTTGTCATACTTAACTATGTTTCAGCTTTATACAACACGTTTCAAAATAACTTAAAATATATTACAGCGAAAACATGATTGTGGCGGCATCTATACCCAGTTCTGCACACTACTCATATCCCTTCGTCAGCTCATTAGTGAATTTATTCTGACCTTTTAGTGGGAATACCTACAATATGAAAAGTTATGCTTTCTTATGAACATTCTTTATCCTTAACTTGTCTTATTTTTAACTAGGTCCCAAGTGTTCATACTATTGCGCATATAGGTCTACGTGACACCGAGACTATACTATAACCTTAAACTCCTCTTGAGTCAAGAGTCGGCATGACACTCTTCTTAATTCTGGTGATGTACTTACCAGTCTAATTATTGTGATTATCATACCATGCATGAAGTTATTTTCACATGTTATACACAAAACATAAATACTCTTGTACAGTATAGTATATACAGGTACATACTTTATATACTTGCACGTACATATTTTATTACTCACAGGTATACAACATAATATACACACTGGTACTTATTTCGTATTCTCACAGGTACACATTAATATACTCGTAGGTACTTATATTATTGTACACACATAGGTATACACCTTGATATACACACAGGTATATGTATATATATATATCATATTCTATACCTACAATTCTATACTGTAGATGAGATTGGTACTTACTTGGTTTGGATTGCTGCACAAGTCGACCTCAGTCCCATTTTTCTTAGTCTTCTAGGGTCCTGTTTGGCTAATTACAACGCTATTAGCTAAATTTTCACTACTTCCTCTATGCGTCAATACAAAATGATCATTAATTAATATATCGAGTTGCATAACTGTATACAACTCCGATAATCACGGGTTCTCTTATTCCTATCTTACTCTACCCTATTGTCTCTAACGAAGGGCGGAAATCTTTCTAATAATTCCTTTTCCCATTTGGAACATTCGAAGAGATTCGAGTTACTTGTGGAAAATGCTTATTAATTTTAAAATAATACCGTAGGGTGTAGGGTTTCCTTATTTTATATCAATGCCCAATTTTAATAAAACTTTGCAATTTTGCCCTTATTTGAAAATTTTGA
Source organism: Artocarpus heterophyllus (assembly GCA_025403435.1). Taxonomy (NCBI): domain Eukaryota; kingdom Viridiplantae; phylum Streptophyta; class Magnoliopsida; order Rosales; family Moraceae; genus Artocarpus; species Artocarpus heterophyllus. Next base: position 23,814,775 of record CM046334.1, read on the forward strand.
CAATCTTGTCCCTAGGACTAAAATTAGTCTCTTTAAACAATAATTTTTCATTTTTCATAAGGATCATTTTTGTTCAAAATACCGTACCCAAAATCCTTTTGCAAAATGACATTTTTGCCCTTTTAATTTTTTTTTTCAATTTTAAAAAATTTTTGTAAAATTAATATCTCACAAATGAACGCAATTTTCGATGAACCGTCTGCAATTTTTAACAGTTTCATTGAGATCTACAATTTTCATGTTTTAACTTTTTCAAAACTCCCACTGCACAGGGTGTTTTTGGTCATTTTTCAAATCTGTCGAGAAAAACTTTTTCTTTGTAATTTAGTCCTTGGGTCATTTTTGTGAAAATTAGTCTTAAAACAACATTTCCACCACTATGAAGGCAGTTTAAACCTTTGCCTAAACCATTTTCATGCCAAATCACTATTTTTTGCAAAACTAGCATCAAAATTATAAAACTATTCTATTTTTGCATAAACCCACAATTTTCACATTTAACCCCTAATTTCAACAATACCAACATGTCATACACCATATACCCATGGAATTTAATCATAATCTTACTTGAATGCCCACATGCTTTTTGAAATAATCAAAATTAAAACAAAACCCACTAAACTTTAAGTAAAAAAATTAAAACTTACCCAAAGAAAAATTTGTGATTCTAGCTTTTCCAAGGGCTCCTTTGAAACTTTTCCTAAGCATTTTTCACACAAAAATACCTTGAATTAAATTCCCCTCTTAACCCAAGAAAAACCCTAAGAGAACTTGAAAAAGGTTTAGATTTTTACCTCAAAAGTTGAAAAATCCTTTGAACTTTGCTTCTTGAACTCAATTGGGGCCAATTTTGCAAATATTGGGGTTTGGGAAATTTTTGAGATGGAGCTCTAATGGTTGTCGTGGGGTGAAGGAGAAGGAATGAAAAAAATTTGGCCTGTTTTAAACTTTAATCCATGCTTATCTTGTTTGGTGACTCACCAAGTAATCAAGTAGGTTACGTAAGGTGGCTAGGTGTGATTGGGCTACCTTTCATGGCTTGGTGGCTTAATAAAATTTCAATAGGTGTCTACTTGATAGGCCCCAAAATTTTACATAGTATAATTTTTCACCACACAGTATTTTTCTTATACTGTCATGGTAAAACCAGTGAAAAACATATTCTTAGACTATAGAAAATATTCTACTTGCCTTTGGTTTATTCTTGGAAGCCAAACATAACATTTATTATATTTGTGTTTTCACTTAACAGTATACCTATACCGCATCGGACCCCTTTTTGCACTAGTTTAAGGTTTTGGTAGACTCTTTATCTTATTTATACCTTAATTACCCATCCATTTATGTCACAATTCTATAATTAATTGTAATATAAAATTTATTTTATGGATATTATTTACAAATTTTTGAGTATTTAAACTCACAGAATCTGTATTGACAATATCCAATATTGCATCCAGTTTGCAGTGGAGTTTCCTATTGATACTGCCTAATTGTACATTATCATAATTTTTATAAAAAATACAATTTTTAAGGGTAAATTCATTAACTAAACTCAATTAAATATTAGATTTTATTAATGACTTCCCCTGGTCATTACACCTTTGTGGTGGGTGTATTAAGTTATTTATATGATTGAGAATTGTACTATGGTGATGATGATTATATTTTAAATATTTGGTGCTACACTAAAAACTGTGGTTTGTATTTAAAGTTTATTTTTATTTTCTATTTATTTCAAAAACCCATGGGCAATATTTTATGGTTCTGAAATGATATTGTAATTAAATCTATTCTTATTTATTTAATACTCCTAACCCCTATATAGGGGAGTTACAAGGACTTAGATTTGACCCTTTTTTTTTTGTTTTAGATTTGATTTTTGTTTCAAAAAAAATTCTGATTTTAATAATATATATTTATTTTTTTAGTTTTTTATTTTTTATGTTTTAATTTTTATTTCTTTAAAACATATTAGATATTTTACTAAAATGCCCTTACTAAAATGGTCATGTGCCCCTTACATGATGCACATTTAACGTTCGTCCAGTTAAATTGATCTATCAACAACTAAAATGAAAGGTTGATGTCGATTCAATACAAAAAATATTAGAGACCCAATGCTCACTTTTGTGAAAAATGGGAGACTACCAGAGGAATTTACCCTCATTATTTATTAGAAAATCAATGGCACTCAAGGATATAAGAATAATTATGAGGTTAATGGATTTTACCTAGCTCTAGTTATGAATTATTTATGGAGGATCAATTTAATGAACGATTCAATTCTTTGAATAAATTATAATAATAATTTTAAGAGTGTAATTTTAAGTTTATAGTGAAGTAACTTTTGAAATTAGTAATATTGACAGAACTAATTAACTAATCAATTAATAAGTAATTTTAGTGGAGTTTGAAATTATAAGTCTATAGTTTCTCATGTGATCTTCATAATTGCATATGAATTTATGGGATGAATTATTAATTATTAATACACTTTTTGGAATTAAATAATGAGATAAGCTTCTAAGGCAAGAAATGCCCTTGTGCTATCCAAACTTTTCCAAGTTTTTTCTATTTTGAAAATTCATATTTAACTATTTTGAAAAAAATAATTTTTTAGTATATATAGCTAAATGGCCTATTTTACGTGCAAAGTTTAAGTTAATTGCCTAAACTTTTTAAAATTAAAAAAATGACCGATCCACCCTATTAAAATGAAGGAAAACAAGGGGTGCATTTGGCGTATGCCTTTTGGGAAGGTAAAAATGCTTTTTATAGGCTAAAAATTGAGGGTTTTTTCACCAAATATGCCCCTAATGTTTAAGTGTGAATGAGCCATTGGTCAAAAAAGGGTCGTCAATCCAATTTTTCTAATTTTTTGTGGTTAGTTATTTGAATTTAGAAATAAAATTAAATAGGAACCTGGAAAAACCCTGATTCCTTATCATATAGGGAATTGACGCCACATCACAAGGGATATCCCTATGGGTGACGCCCAATGTGCACAAAGGGGGCTTATGAGCATTATGCCTAAGGGAGGAGGTTAATTCCTTTTTTGATGTATTTAATTTCTTTAATTACTATATTAAATAGTTATAGAGAGCCTTTCATTCATTAGATTTCAATTCTTCTACTTAGTTTTAGTAGGAAAAAGCCTAGAGAAAAGTGTTCTCTATAGCCCTCTTTGCTTTTAAACTTGTGAGTATGTGATTCATTCTTAAATTTTTGATGCCTACACATGTTTATACAAGCTGGACACTAGGCATGGAAAAATTGTGGACTCGAAAAAAAAAAGATTTTTTTTTTCAAATGATTAACTTATCTACCTAATCGGACAATTGCAAAATTCTTGTTATTCTATATATTAATTATCTATTGATTAATATGGCTATTGAGTTTTATATAAAATATTTTGGTTATATACAGCTCTATTACTTCTACTATTTTAATTGATTTCAATAATTACATAAACTATAAATGTGGGTTTAATTTCAATTCTACGATCATGATCAATAGATGGAATTGTCCATCTATTAATCACGATTAATTTAAACTATAGTAGGAATCTCCCGTATTAACTTCCTAAGTTATACTCATTCTTTTTATTGGTTGCTCTTTTCTGTTATTTTTTCTTAAAAGAAAAAAAATGAAAAAAGAACTTTAATTTCCAGCGGATTTTTCTTTTGAATGAATGAAAAGGGTAACCTGGTCAGATCGAATTAATGATGCTGACCAAAATGGAACAATCTAGAACTTCATTACAATGACAAGAGGAGGAAGAAAACAAACCAGAGAAGAACGTAGAAAGAAGACGTGAAAGAGGCGAGTGTCGGCAACTTTTCAAGTTCAAGAATAAAATACAAGGGACAAGAAAAAAGAAAGTAGGCCTATCAACAACGTTACCTGGAGTAAAATAATACCAATAATTGCCAAAGTAATCTAATCTTAATATTGTCTTTTCGTGTGGGCTACAAAACAGCTACGTGTCAAATTGCTTAATGGTACACGTCTGCTACGTTTTTTAATGATCACGCATTTGGGAGTAGCTACGTGTCAAATTGCTTAGCCGTACACGTCTGCTACGTTTTTTAATGATGGGCACGCATTTGGGACCCACGGGCCGAGAATTTCGTCTATGGCCAATCAGAGAACGTTTAAAGGCTCTGGACGGCTGCCTGGATAACTACACGGATGATGAGCTTGTCTGATTTTAACTTCCATTAACTAATCTTTTTCTATCCCTGTTTCCAGCAAGAAAAAAACAAAACTTTTATATGTTATTGGGCTCTTGTTCGGTCCCACACCTCTTGGAAATGTGGGATGCTCCCACAGCAAAATCTAGACCGTTCATTATACTGAGTTGTTATATCTTATTCTTACAACTAGTGATGGAAGAACGGGCTGGCCTGACATGTTCTCCTTATGTCCACATGAGCTATCGGGCCAGACAGGCCCATATTAAAATTACCTTGGCCCGGCCTGGCCTACGGGTCAATTTTACATGGGCCGTGTCGTGGACCATGTCGGGTCGTGCCGTAAGTCTTAAATGGGTCAGCCCATCTAAGCATGTAATTTTTAATTTTTTAATTTTTATTTTTTATTTTTAAATTTTTAAACAAGTTAACAAATATAAAAGTTTAAATAGTCAAGAAAAATATAAAAAGGGATATTTTATCTATGATTGTCTCATTAAAAACCTTTACAAGGAAAACCAAATGAGACAAAACCTTGGTAAGAAAAAAAAAGAGTACAATCGAGATAATTATACATAAGATATCTACAAAATTACTAAAAACAAAAAAAATAAAAAATATTGTTCATAATTAATTACAACGTATTACTTTCAGTTGGAGTATCAAAAATGTCCAAATTTTTAAAGTCATCAACCCAATCATTTTGAACTTCTTGGCTTCTTCTGCGAGCATCCTCCCAATCTTTGACACATATTAATGCTTCTAGAATGTCGTCATTCATACGTGCACGCCGTTCATCAAGTACTCTATCACTACAACTAAATACTTGTTCACTTGCAACTGTGGACATTGGTATGGTTAGTATATCACGAGCCATTTTAGAGAGCACAAGAAAAGTTCTTGACTGTGATCTCCAAAATGACAAAAAATCAAACTTATTGAAATCATGACTACCACCTTGCTCATTGAAAATGAATGCCGCAAAATTTGTTTCCAGATAGCTTTCAATTCAATGCGTGTTGAAAATGTGGATGATACATCGAAACCAAATCTGGTATAGCTAATCATACTTGCCCTATGAAGAACCATGTGGTACAGATATAATATTTGCTAAAGGTGCAGGAGATACTATTTGGCCTCTTCCATATTTTTCATTATGTACAGTAAATATGTTGTTAACTTTTGCTTGCACATTTTGAATGGTTATGCTGTTAGAATGCACTCTTAATTTTTCCCCTATACCCTTAAGCAAATATTCAACACTAGCTAATTTAACTCTTGTATCCAATACAACAGCTACGCAATACAAAGGTGGAACACGTTCCTAATATTTTTGAATTTTTGTTCCATGAACTTAACAAATTCCCTAAACATGTCAAAATCTTTATGCATATCGAAGGTTGCAGCAATGTCGTACAATTTATGTAATGCATGAGGAGAGGTGGGATAGTACACACTTGAGAGTTAGAGAGTGGCTTCGTAAAAAACCTTTAAGAAATTGTAGAAGCATGAAACAATTTGCCAATCAAATTCTTGAAGCGGCTCAGTTGGATTCTTCAAGTTGTAATACGCGGTTATGACCTCTTTGTATGGTAGGCATGCGTTTAGCATCAAATATGTTGAATTCCACTGGTGTCCTATGTCAGTTGGAAGTTTTCTGGGTTCCATGCTTGCTCTCTTGCAAAGTTTAGCAAACTCTTCAATTCGAGAGCCAAAACTTGCTATGTAACCCAAGGCCGTTCGGATATTTTCAAAATAACTTTGAAAAAATTTCATGCCATCTTGAACACACAAGTTAATAATATGACAAGCACATCTTTGGTGAAAAAGTGTTTCGTCATGTTGTGGTCTCAATGTTGTTTTGAAAACGTTAATGGGAGCAGTATTAGCAGATGCATTATCAAATGTGATACTCAAAACCTTTTCTTTAATGCCATAAAAATCAAAAACTTCCATGATGACATTTTGAATGGCCTTGGCATCTGCAGATAAGGCATTGGTCAAAAAGCAATTAGCCTTTTTTGAAAAGACCAATCTTTATCTACATAATGTGTAGTTATACAGATATAACTAGTTTTGGTACGACCTTCCTACAAATCAGATGTGCATGCAACAGATGTAGTGAATGAACTAAATTCAATTACTAACTTTTCCCTCGTTGCATGAAAAACTTTCATGGCGTCAGCTCTTGTGGTAGTTCTTGAAACAAGCCTATATTGTGGATTATAAGCATTTTGAATGTACTCCTCAAAGGCTGGATCATCAGCAAGATTAATTAGTTGTTGAGCACTAGCCAAATATCTAGCGTGCCATTCTCTAGCTCTTTGTTGGTCATATAACCAATTGATAACACTACTATCAAGGCTAAATTTAAGTGTTTGTTGACGACAATCAACACCACCTACACCATGCTTAGCCTCACATTTTTTGCGATGCCTCTCTAAGTGACTAGTGCCAGAAGATGATTTACCTGTGTAGTCTTGTTTGCATACTTTACAAATTGCACGCTCTTCTGTTACACCATTCTCGTTTGTAGGTGTTACTAGATCAAAGTAACTCCAAACTGGTGAAGTTCGTTGAACTTTCCTTTTGCCCTTACGAATGACTCAAAGGAGCCATCAACTTAAGATAGTAAGTCAACTCCAATTTCTTCAAGTGGATCATTAAATTTTTCTTCTTCGTTGATCACCAAATGTGAAATGTTGGCTCTCTCTCTATGCGATTATGCCATAGCTTCAATAAAAAATAATAATAAATTAACGTAACATAAAAATTAAATAAAATAATTACACAATAAAATTAACTTATAACAATACAAAATTAATGAACAACAAATGAAATAAATTATACCTTCAAGTTTTTTATTCCTTTCTGAGGAACTTTAAGTAATCTAAAAAAAAGACAATACATAAGATTTTAGAAGTTTGTTGAATGAGTATCTCTACGAATGTTCTACGTTTATTTATAGGTAAAAAAGTTTATTTTTTTATTATTTTTTATTTTTAAATCTTTTTTTTTTATTTTTTTTCTTTCAAGTGTGATTTGATTAGACAATTCGCTGAAGACTTAACATCTCAGCTTTGCACATTGCAGGCCTTCCTTCTGAGCCTCTATGTGAGGCCTGCCCCTTTATAATTACATAGGGGAATCTAAAGCCATGTTCACTCACAGGTGAATATGGCATGTATAAATTATATAATATATAATTCTTATATGTATTAAATAATATATATATATATTAAATGTATAGTATTTTAATGTGATAATACATGACTTATAGACTCAGTATCTGATTCTCAGCTTTGTTTCAAAAGCAAAGCATGCCTTATGTAAAAAACCTAAACTACCCTCATGTAAAATAAACTTGCATATAAAATTTTCGACTAGGGGGCTCCGCCCCCTACAATCCCCAGAAGGGGGATTTACCACCCCCTTCTAACCCCCATGTCGACCTTACTATGAAGGTCAATCTGCATACAACCTCTGCGTAGGGACAATCTGCGTCAGGGTAATAATTAAGCTCCATACATACTAACAATGCTTACAAGAAAAAAATAAAAAAAAATACAAAGAAAAGAAAAAGAGCTTGTCAGGCCTATTACAATGTGATGTGCATAGGAGAATCTAATGCCATGTTCACTCACTAGTGAATATGGCATGTATATATATTATATAATATTTAATTCTTACATGTATCAAATAATATATATCTATATATTAAATGTATAGTATTTTGATGTGATAATACATGACCTATAGATTCAGCATCTGATTCTCAACTTACTTCTCAAAAGTAAAGCATACCTACAAGGAAAAAAAATAAAAAAAAATAAAGAAATGAAAAGAAAAGAAAAAGAACTTGCCAGGCCTATTATGATGTGATATGCGTTGGGGAAATCTGATACCATATTCACTCACAGGTGAATATGGCATGTATATATATTATATAATATTTAATTCTTATATGTATTAAATTATATATATTAAATATATAGTCTTTTGATGTGATAATACATGACTTACAATGGGCCTTACATGGCTTACTAAAGAAGGCCATACTTAGCCATATTCACCCGTGAATGAACATGAAAAAATATATCTAAATATATATATTTATATGAAATTGGGTCACAATGGGCTTTCGGTGGGCTGTCCCATTATGGGCTTGTATGGGCCTTACATGGACCGACCCATTGTGGGCTGGCCTATTATGGGCTGAGATGGGCTGGCCCATTATGGGCCTAGCTTGGGCCAGGCCCAACCCAGCCCGGCCCATGATTTTCCATGGGCCATGTCAAGCCGGCCCATGTATTGGCCCAGTATAGCCCACTAGTATTTATGGGCCGTGAACATGGCCCGGCCCATCACTGTAGCAGGACGGGCTCAGGCCGGCCCACGGGCCCCGGCCCATTGTTGCATCTCCACTTACAACTTCATCCAATGGATGGATAGATTCGGGGCAATTGAGGGCATTTTGGATCTTTGGCAAATGAATTTGAATTAGTGATTTGATTTGAGTTGTGTGATTTAAATTAGGATTTGAATTAGTAATTTAAATTGTTATCCAAATTAACGTCTAAATGTGCATCTAGGTTTTAATATAAATATAAAATAAAAATAAAATTTTTGTTTAGAGATGTAATAATTTTTTTGATTTATTAACAAATCTAATAAAATTTCTAAAAATATGAAATATGGATATTAATTTATTTCTTTCTTAATTAGAAACATAATGGAAAAGAATCATCTCAATTAGATATCAAATAAAAAAGTTATGATTTTTTTTAAATATAAGAGAGAATTTCAACTTTTACTGCAGTAAAGATATACGAGTGTCAAGAGTTTAGGGAGTTAGAACTCTGAAATTAGAACTCTAAAAACTTTTTGATACTCATTTGATTTAAATTTTAAGAAAAATAAACACATATCTATAAAATTTTTAATATTTAAATCTAAATTTAAAGTATAAAAACAAAAAAAAAACAAACACACTCTTTGTTGCTGGAAACCGGTTGGAGAACAGTCTCCTCCTCCTCCTCCTTCCTTTCCAATCCACTGTCTTCACTAAGCTGGAACAGAGGGCAACAAACAAGAAGGCCAAGAACCCAAAGAAGAACGGGGGCTGAGCCTGGTGAGTTTCGTGTCTGTATTATTTTCTTTTTTCCATTTCTTATTCTTTATTTGCCTCGTTCTTTTCTTCTCATTTTTGAATCCTCTTTTGTTTCTGATGTTTTCTTCCACACTTTAAGGAAAGAAAATCTCTTCTTAATTGAATTCTCTCATAACTTTATGGGGCATATTTTGTGATGGTTCCTCTTCGTTGTTTATCTATGGCTTTGTATGTGAATTGTTGAAAGGGAAGTTTCTCAAAATTTGGGGTCTTGTTTTTGTCCTAATCCCAGATTTCGTTGTTTCTCTATGTGATTCTCTCTCTCTCTCTCTCTCTATATATATCATATATATATATGCATATATATTATGTGTGTTTTGTTTCATGTTGTTCTCAGTAGTTTTATTTGGCTGGTTCAATTCCTCAAGATTATTGGTAGTAAGAGAATTGAATAAATTTTATTTTGGTGTTTGAAATGTTTTGTTATTTAGTGAAAAATCCAGAAGGAAAAAGGAGAAAAGAAAAGAAAAGAAAATGTTCATGATTTGAAGTAGAATGAGTTTGTTCTTTTTTTTTTTTATTATCAGTAATTTTTCTTCCTTTTTTTTTCGCTGGAATATTATTGTTGAACTTTTTCTTGAGAACGTTTTCTTTTCTTTTCTTTTCTTTTCATGAGTTTGCTCATTTCAAGTACCGAAGCTTGGTTTACTCTAGGATATTAAGGTACACTCCTACCTTTTTTTTTTTTTTTTGGTGATAAGAAGTAGCAATTATAGGAAAGCAGAACAGATCCATTTGGTGCAACGCATCAGTGATGCGTTCATGCACTTTTCTGTTTTGGTTGTTGTCTTTGCTCAATGGATTGGACAGGCACCATTTTGACATGAAATTGGTATAATCCAAGCAACACTTCACTTTATCTAGTTCAAGTGACATGTAGATGTAGCAATTTTAAGAACATAGATTAGGTTTGAAGTTGAACAAGAGCAGTAATAAATTCGATGACTTTGTTATTTAGCATTATCGTATTAGATTGAGATTGACTAGTATGTGGAAATTCCACAAATGGAAAAGCAAAGAAAGCTTTCCTTTTTTTTAAAAAAAATACTATAAGCTCTCTCAAGATAATTTTTATAGCTTTGTTGGTTCCCAGTGGTTTAGCCCATCTTTTTCTTGCCCCCCTTCTGTTAATGGCCAATTTGTGAAATAATAAGTGTTTTTTTGCGTCATTTGAGCAAAAAGCACAAAAGAAAGGTGTTTTCCCTCTCCTTTTTTAACCCTTTTTTTGCTTGATGTGCCCACAGAATCATGGAAATCCAACAAGTCACAAGCCCGAGCTTATATTGAATAACTTTACAACACGCTTGGGTCATCGTGTTGGAAGGTTGCATTCTTTATCTTAATTTCACACAATTAATTGTGGTCTCTGATTTGATGTGATTGCATCTTTGAATCACATGATGCCCTTGTTTTATATCTTGATAAGAGATATAAGATCTTAGCAAAAATAGGAAAATATACATATATGTGCTTGTTCCCATACGTGCTAGCTTTAATTTGTTGTTTATATCTCTATGTAATAATTGATCTCTATGATCATAAGACTTCATCTCCCTAATATGTATAAATTTTTCCCTGCTACGTTTCCTTCAGATTATTTCAGTCACTTTTCCCACAAGACCCCAAATTCCGTGGTCGGAGAGTTGTAACCTTTCACAGTCGGCGAGACTTTATATTCTTCCTGCATCATCGGTGTGCCTATATTGCAATTAAGTCTGCCAATCAGAAGAACTTGTTTTTATTATCAGCCAGGTAATATAGAATTTTGTTTCATGATGATAACAGCAGGGGGATTTTAGAACGAAATAGGTAGGGGTAACACAATCCACTTTATCTTCACTTATAAGAAATTTATCCTGAATTTGGATATTTTTTAGACATTTTTGTACATTACCATTCTGTAGCTATTTGATCGGTATTATTACATATATCATGGAGTCAAAGAAATGGGGAAACAAGAATGAACAAGCTGAAGGTCCTTGTCAGAATGTTAAATGGGAGACAAGGTGTTCGCCTACAAGATTTTTCAGTTGTGAAGTTGCTCGACCACGACATGGAGGAGTTAGTGAGGGACATGGGTTTGCTCAAAATCGTGGAAGAGTCCATGGATTCAGTCAATGATGTCCGTAGTATTCGATTGAAGAATTGGGCATCCATGTCTCTTAAGTTCTTGGTGGAAAGCATTCAGATTTTAAGGATAGACGATGCTACTTTGTTAGTGGTTGCTTAATCTTCCACTAGATAAGGAGTATATTTTGTTATTGTCAATTATGTTAATAACATCATGCGTATTGTTATAATTATGGTTATTCTAACGGTAGATTTTTTTCTTGCACAACATTGATGGGTATAATCGGTTTGTGGACCGCACAATCTGCCCAACTAACCGGTGGTCCGAAAAGGAGTGCAAGCATCTTTTCACATGGATTGAAAGTAAAGGTGTATACGATTACATTGGGTAAGTTTCTAGTCTAAGGCTTTGATAATCATCTATGCAAAGCACTAAAATGTTAATTTGGCTATGTAGGTGAAGCGTGATAAAGGCAATTATGAGCGTCTTGAAGAGTTGAGTGGAGGGGAATTCTATGTTGCGAATGGGGCAGTGAACAGACTTGTTAGCAAATTAGGTGAAATAAAGACAATGGTGACTAGGATTGAAACATAGAATGAAGGAAAGAAAAGGAAGATAGGTCAAAATCATTACATAAATTAGGAAGCATTTATTGTATGGACTACTTGCTTATATTCTTGACTTGTTTCCTGTATGTCCAATATGTATAATTTTCTTTGTTGGTAGAAATCTCAAGTCTCATATTGTGCAAAAAAGAAAAAAAAAAACTCATCAATTGAATGACAAGTTTATAGTCTAAAGATTGGCCAAAATCACCATGAAAAGGATGTAGAAAGTGCAGAAGATATTGAAACTCTCCAAGGGAGAGGGTAATTAACGCTTAAACGTAAACTGCCCAACCATTAATTTTTGCAATTCGAATTATTTTACCTTATCTTCTCAATCTTTTCCCATCAACGTCCCCTTTGGTCCATATCATAAAATTCATTTTATTGTTGTAAGAATTTAGTTCGATTAGGAATATACAAGTAACGAGTACATAATTAAAATAAACCCAACAAAAATATTTTTAATACAAATTTATTAACAAAAAAATAAATAGTACACACAAGATAAGTAAACATCATCAGAAAAAGGATTTGAACTTTCCTAGAAGCTGTGCAATCTGGGACTGATCGCAGACCCAACCTTAAAGACGGTCTTTCATGCATATACAAGGACATCATCAACTATTCCCCTGGATATTTTGGAAGTTACAAGGCTCGGATCATTAACTTCAGATTTTAATACTCTCGGAATCTATGCTTGCAAATTCGACGACACCTATACAGAAACAAAGCATGAAATTGGACGCTTGACTTCAACGTTTAAGGCGCTATCAACCGAGCGACAAAATACTAGTCCAGCGCCAAGGACAAGTATTCAGGAGGATGTTGGCACGAATCATAATGTTATTAGAGATCCCGCTGTCGTCAAAACAAAAGGCAGATAGAAGTAGAGTAGCAGGAACAAAACTGAAGGCTATGATGGCAAACGGGATGGTAAGAAGAAAAGGTGCCGCATTTGCAATGAACTAGGACATAATAGGGCAACGTGCAAAATACATATATATATATATATATATATACTACTCAACATTGCCCAAGATCTACAATGCCTCCGCACAAATACTTGGTTTCCAACCTCACATTGAGTCCAAGCCCTCCATAATGGTGCTTACTTTTATTGCAATTGCTTTATGTTGTTCTCATTTATGTAATAAAGTATATTGTGTTTTCATGTGTATGATGAATCATATTGTGTGTGTGGAAATTCTACTGAATATTTTCACCATTTTTATGCCCTAGGTCCCATAACATTTTCTGGATTTATGTCGGTGGTTCTCGATGGGCGGTCGTCTTCATCTACATTTTTCACGAGGGGAATAGGATTGACTCCAAAGCCTCTTGTAACACCCAGAAATTAATTAAGTATGATTAGTGTGTAAAATGTTGAATTAGTGTGCCTTATTGTAATTTGAATTTCAACTTATTATTTCGAGGTACTTTTCTAATTAGTCTCACTTTTAACCATTTTTATTATTATCATAAATTTATGGAACAAAATAAATTGTCAAATTTCAAACAAGTCCCTTTTTATCAAAGGCTTAGACAACTTCGAAAATCCCTTTATCAAAACCATGTGCTGGACATGGTTTCTAACTTAAAAACCCCGCAGCCCTTCCTCTATTTATTTCTCTCACTCTCCATTTCATTCTCACTCTCTTTCTCTCACTCTCTCATCTCTCTCACTCTCTCTCTCGGCTCTCACTCTCTTCTCCTTCTTCTGACTTTTCCGCTATCAACCGGAGGCCGAGGGATGCACATTTGAGGCCACAAAGTCACTTCAATTAGCTCAAAGAGTTCAAAATTCAATGTTAGCTTTCTCTTTCTCAAAGTTTCAAAATTTTGTTTTTAAAATTTCCAATCTTCCTAGAATGTTGAAATCCAAGCTTTCTTGAGCTTAAATAGCATTCAATCTGAGTTGTAGAACGTGTTTTACCATGAATTTAAACTTCATTTGAGCTAAAATCAACTTAACCAAGTTTTTACATTTTTCTTTAATTTTTAAATAAATAGTGAAATTGAGTTTAATTTTGGGGATTTTGTTCCAAATGGGTTTGGAATTGTTTCCTAGTGTTTTCTGCATGTTTTCTAGGTTTGAAATGGTGAAAAATAGGTTGAATCGAGCTTAGAAAGCTTAGGGAAGCCGAGGCTCGAAATCTAAAAATTTTCAGATTTCGACAGATAGGCATACCAAACTTGAGTTTCGGTAGGCTGGATTCATAGGTTCAGCCGGCCAGACTCATTTCTTCTATAGACTGGACTCAAGCAGCTCGATAGGTCAGACTCGGGTGGCCAGTAGGCCGAACTTTCATAGTTTGGTAGGCCAGACCAGGGAGATCGGCAGGCTAACCGGGTGATACTAAAATGGCTGTTTTGCACTCATTTTTACTGTTTAAAACATAAATAGAGACTTTGACCTTGTAGCATGATTTTGTGAATCTTAAAAGCACACTAGGACACCATGAGATAACATAGTATTGTAGAATACTCTAAGTTAGATATTGACAAATTTAGTTCGCATTTAAGGTTGTTCACGGTTCCAAGGAGCTGACGTATAGAGGGACAGGACTACAGTGTATATGATATCATGCTGGATAACGAGGCAAGACTCTAGACCCTTTTTCTTTGTTAGCCATGATTTTAAAAGAGTTTTGGCCACAAAGTGTTTTCTGAAAAATATTTTTAAAGAATGATTAAAAAGAATTTATTAAGTTATTCTTAATAGCTATTGAATAACAAAATGATCATAATAAATGGAATAATAAATGTAAATGTGAAAACTTGGTAATATGAGACTTGAATAATGAAATAGTACCGAACGAGTCAGAAACGTCATTCGAAATGATATGCTAGGGCATGATGCCATATTTAAAGATCGGGTCGTGTAGAGAACGACTTTAGGGGCAGGTCCTGAAACCCAGCTGGGCCACTACAGTAGTGATTCTATTGGCTTTGCTCAAGTTAAAATGATAAGATTAGTTTCAGATAAATGTTGGACCAAAATGGTAAGCATGAGATTAAAGAAATTTATTTGCTATGTTATATAATCTTTTTACTAATGAATGATTTATATATTAAAGTTAATGTTTTCAAAGCTCTAGTCCTACTAAGCCTTCCGCTCACAGTTTTATTGTTTTAAAAATCCCCCCACTAGGTGGTTTGTAGTATAGTGTTGACTGGGATGCTGCAGATCGAACGTGTAGACCATAAGATTGCTCATTTAGGTTATTTGCTTATTTAATTAAAGTATGTAATATTTTCATCGTTCTTTTTTGTATTGGACTGTAGTTGTATTTTATTTATGTCGATACTATGTGTGTGCACAAATGTAGGTTTGGTGTAGCCCAACTCGTATTTATTAGCTTTATCATATTAGCTGCTTTAATTTAGAGGTAATTATTTAAATGTTTTAAATTTACCACTTTTTTATAAATAACACTATTAATTAATTGGAAACCTTAATTAAAATTTTATTTAATTAACTTAATTAATCCACCATGTCACCACTTGGATCAGGGTTTGTGACAGATTGGTATCAGAGCCCTAGGTTTTGAACCTTGAAAAATGTGCACATATAGGTATGACAATGAAAAACTACTGATGGTCTAATTTTGTTTATAGAATTGAGAGAATGACACTTAGGCGCTGTCCAACTACTGCTAACGCAAATCTCGCTAACGATGAAGGCATGATGGGTGCTATGTTTGCTGCTTTCCAACAGATGGTGGCAAGAGCTAGGCCTGAAGATTCTGAAGTGAGTCCCAGGCACGAGTATTACAAGGAGTTTCGACGTGCATCCATCTCAAATTTTGATAGAAATGGGGACCCACAAGTAGCTGAGTATTGGTTAGATTCGGTGGTAAAACATCTAGATACTCTTGGAATGCCAGTGAAATACTAAGTTGAATTCACAGCTTACAAACTGGAAGGAAGTGCAAACACCTGGTGGAAGCAGGCCAAACGTATCGAAAATAGTAGGAACATCGACTGGGACAGATTTGAAGAACTATTCTATGAGCGTTATTTTCCACAGGGGTACAAAGACTAGAAGATTGCTGAATTCTACCGATTGGAATAGGGCGACATGACAGTTTGAGAATATGAAGCAAAGTTCATTGAATTGGCTAGATTTGCTCCATCCGCTGTGGCTTTTGAGCAAGAAAAGTGTATCAAGTTTCAAGACGGACTTAAAGGATCCATCCAACAACAATTGGTTGCCTTACGAATCTAAAATTATGGTGAGTTGGTGTCGTCAGCTTTGTCAGTGGAAAGCTACTATGTTACCTATTATGAGAATAGAGAAAGGACTTAGGAAGGCCCCAAAGGAACAATAGGAGAGGCAATTACAACAACTGTCAAGCTCAAGTGAAGAATCAACATGTTCTTTAGGTCGCGGACGAAGCAATCCTTACAACTTTCATTGTCACTATTGTTAGCAACTAGAACACATCAAGAGAAATTGCCCGATAAGGAATGCCTGGGAAGGAACCCAGACCCGAGAAGGTGTAAATCGTCAGTCCCAAGCTTAGTTTTTTGTGCAGCCTCAGTATATCCTCAACCACAATTTCATCAGTTTACCCCTTAGTAGATGTCCTTTCTAGCACAAGGTTATCAGCCGTCGAGTTTTTAAAGGAGCGTTCCATAATATAGAGCACCCAGTATAGTTAGGGTGCAGTCTCCTCCACCATAATAGTATCGGTCAACAACCCTGGGCCTAGCCATGCTAATAGAGGAAAAGAAAAAGCTCTGGCTCAAGTCCATACCATGACTACAGGGAGTTTTGATGCTCAGACCAGTAATGTGGTAGTTGATGGTACGATTTTAGTTTCCTAATCTTTAGCTCATGTCTTATTTGATACTGGTGCCATGCATTCTCTCATTTCGAGTTCATTTGTACATGCCTTAGGATTAGAAATAAAGGAATTTAGTGAACCCTTGATAATTACCTCACCCTAGGGGCGAGTGTATGTGAGCAATATATGTAAATGTTGTAAGATAATGATTGGGGGTGAGATTTTGAGAAGTAATTTAATTGTAATCCCTATGAGTACCTATGATATAATCTTAGGGATAGACTGGTTGTCTAAATATAGTGTCATTGTAGACTGTCACCTTAGAAAAGTAATCCTAGTGACCAATAGGGGGACGACGATTACTTATTAAGGTGGTAATGATCGAGTGATGAGTGAGCGATTCATGAAGACATGTTTTAGAGGATGAAGAAACTTCGCTTGTTATGTGGTTCTTTTGAACCTAGAGGAAGAGTCTAGTGCAGTAGGAAGAAACGTAGCAATTCAGTGGTTGATGAGTTTGATGATGTCTTCCCCGACGAGTTACCTAGATTATCACCACATTGAGAGATTGAGTTCAGCATTGAGTTACTCCCTAGGACCGCCCTGATTTCCATAGCACCATATCGATAGCACCGACAGAGATGAAGGAACTGAGGAAGCAGCTTCAAGAACTTACAGATAAAGGATACATCCAAAATAGTACATCATCGAAGGGTGCACCAGTTCTATTTGGCAAGAAACATGACGATGCTCTCAAGTTATGTATTGATTCTCAGCAATTGAATCGAGTCACGGTGAAGAATAAGTATCCATTGCAAAGGATTGATGAGCTATTTTATTAGTTAGGAGGTTCTAGGTATTTCTTGAAGATAGACTTGCGTTCAGGATATCATTAGCTTAGAATCAAGGAAGAGGATATTCCATAGACAACTTTCAGGACCCAGTATAGACACTTTGAGTTTCTGGTGATGCCGTTTGGATTGACAAATGCTCCTGCAACTTTCATGGATTTAATGAAGTGGATTTTTAGGCCTTATTTGGATCAGTTTGTGATCGTGTTCATTGATGACATAGTTGATCTATTCCAAGACTTGGGAAGAGTATGAGCAACACCTGAGGATTGTGCTTCAGACTCTTCAAGAACATTAGCTATATGCCAAAAAGGAAAAGTGTGAATTTTGGTTGACCGAAGTTAAGTTTCTGGGACACGTCATCTCTAAGTAAGGCATTTCAGTGGATCCATTCAAGATATAAGCAATCATGAGATGGGAACAATGGAGGAACGTGGCTAAGATTCGTAGTTTCTTAGGACTCGTTGGGTACTATAGAAAGTTCATGCAAGACTTCTCGAAGATAGTAGCACCATTGATGCGATTGATTGAGAAAAATGTTTGATTCGAATGAGATGCAGAATGTGAGTATGCCTTCTAAGAATTGAAGAACCAATTGACCACCGCTCTAGTGTGGATCATATCAAGTAGTGACGAACCTTACAAAGTCTACACGGATGCCTCAAGACATGGACTTGGATGCATACTAATGCAACACAGATGGGTTGTGATAAGAACCTCGTCAATATACTGACGAAACCCGTTATCAATAAGAAGGAACCAAGACCGTTTCTACTCAGATTTGGATGGAAGTCACCGCGACCCGTTGCTTATATCGAAGCAAGAACCTTGGTATATCGAAGACGCCACAATCAAGGATGGAAGCTTGATTGATAAGTCAGGTTTGAACGTCCGGATTGATCCGATGAGTTCGTGTAGTTCGTCAAAGAACCAAAGAAAGAATTTTCTCTCTCAGAAAAATAAACATTCATTGATTCTCCATTAACCTTGGGAACGCCTATTTATAGGCCAAAATTACAAAGTGTTGCCCAAAAAGAAAAGTTGACAAATTCAAACATAATTACTAAGCCTAAAATAAAAACCAAAAGAAAGGAAAGTCTTAATGGCTGATTTTCAGCCATTTACACACCCAACAATAAAAGGAAAGTGCAATTAATCCTCGTCAACAATTTGCATAAATGATTAGCCGTGTGTGTGCCAAAATGGGAAGGTTTTCGAAAGTCTTCCATTGACTTGATCTTGCAAAATTTGAGCTGATTTCAATCAGGCTTGACTCATCCGGATTCTTCTAGAACTTGGATCAAATTGACGCACCGTTGTGGTTGACGTGGGCCTGGGTCAATGGGCTTGTACAAATTTTCTTGATTCCAGATTTCGTGAATCAGCCCATTTAGTGCTTCCTTGAATTTCTTAGCTCGGGCTCTTGTGACTAGTCCAACAGGAATTTGTATTGGGTCAACCACCTTCCATGCATTTGAGCTCCCTAAGTCTCCATCATTCCCCTCCTCTTGAAAAGGATTTGTCCTCAAATCAGACTCTGCATCAAAAGGACTCAAATCAGAAACATTGAAGGTAGCACTTACATTATACTCACCTTGCAAATCCAACTTGTAAGCATTGTCATTAATTCTTTCAAGGACTTGAAATGGACCATCTCCCCATGGTAACAACTTTGACTTTCTTTGTTTTGGAAAACGCTCCTTTCTAAAGTGCAACCACACCCAGTCTCCAGGTTCAAAAATCAGCTTGTGTCGCTCCTTGTTGGCTTGCTTTTCATATTGTTCCATTCTTTGCTCAATGTTGAGCCTTGCTTTCTCATGAATATGTTTAACAAAGTCGGCCTTCCTTTTGCCATCTAAATTAACACACTCAGAAACAGGTAGTGGTGATAAAGGATTAAGACCATAAACAATTTCAAAAGGTGAATACTTAGTAGCAGAATGGACAGAGCGATTATATGCAAACTCAACATGCAGTAAACAGTCTTCCCATGATTTAATGTTCTTACTGATGATTGCTCTTAATAAGGTTGACAAAGTCCTATTTACTACCTCAGTTTGACCATCAGTTTGTGGGTGGCAAGTAGTAGAAAACAACAACTTAGTACCTAACTTACTCCACAAAGTCTTCCAAAAGTAGCTCAAGAACTTAGTATCTCTATCTGAAACAATTGTCCTAGGCATGCCATGTATTCTCACAATCTCCCTAAAGAACAATTCAGCAACATGCGATGCATCATCAGTTTTATGACAGGGAATAAAATGTGCCATCTTAGAAAACCGATCTACAACCACAAACACGCTATCCTTCCCACGTTTGGTCCTAGGTAAACCTAACACAAAGTCCATTGAAATATCAGTCCAAGGCTCACTAGGAATTGGCAAAGGTGTGTATAAACCATGGGGTTGTGCTCTCGATTTAGCTTGTCTACACGTGACACATCTACTACATATCCTTTCAACATCCCTTTTCATGTGTGGCCAAAAGAAGTGTTCCTGCAAAACAGCTAAAGTTTTAGCAATTCCAAAATGCCCCATCAATCCGCCACCATGGGATTCCCTTACTAACAAATCTCTCAAAGAACAATTAGGCACACAAAGCTTATTCTCCCGAAACAAGTATCCCTCATGCCTAAAGTACTTACCACTAGCAAATCTCTCACAAGCTTGATACTCAGTACTAAAGTCACGGTCATCAGCATATAACTCTTTAATGTGTTCAAAACCCAATAGTTTAGCATTAAGAGTTGAGATTAAGACATACCTGCGAAAAAGTGCATCGGCAACGACGTTTTCCTTACCTTGCTTGTAGCAAATGACATACGAAAACGTCTCTATGAATTCTACCCAACGAGCATGCCTCTTCAGATTAGGCACAAGTAAAACTGGTACGGCGCACGGGCTCATGCTTTCTCTCACATGTCCCTTCTCCATCAACTCACTTACCTGCCGTTGGAGTTCCTTTGTCTCCTCGGGATTACTTCTATAGGCTGGTCGGTTTGGAATTGTAGCTCCAGGTATGAAGTCAATTTGATGTTCAATCCCGCGGATTGGAGGTAAACCATGCGGTGTTTCCTCGGGAAAGATATCCTCATACTCCTGCAAAAAAAGAAACAACAGAACTATGCAAGGTGGAATCAAGATCGTTAGTGTTTAATAACGCCTCCTTGTACATGAGTAAAATCATCGGCTGATTAGAAAACAAAGCTCTTCTCACATCACTCTCTCTTGCATAAAAGTTTGTTTTTCTCTCTAATTTTACCTCATTGGCCAAATCTTCTTTTGTACTGGCTCTCTCAATGTTCTCTCCTTTTTTCTCCTTTTTCTCGGCCCCTCTATCTTTTTTCCCTCTCTGGCCAAACTCTCTCTCTGCACTCCAACACTCATTATTTTCACTCCCTTTCTCTCTCTTTTTCTCATTCTCTCCTTTTTGTTCACTCTCCTTTTGTAACCAAACTTGATCTTCATGAACCTGTTTTGTTGTCATTGGTACAAGAGTGAATGGTCTCTGGTTGTGCACAAGAGAATATTTACTGGTGTAGCCATCATGTTTGACTCGACGATCAAATTGCCATGGTCGACCTAGTAACAAGTGCCCAGCTTCCATTGGAACTACATCGCACAAAACTTCATCTTCGTATCTACCAATGCGAAATGAAATTAAAGCCTGTTTAGTTACCTTCACTTCACCACTATTATTCAACCATTGCAACTTGTAAGGTCGAGGATGTTTGGTCGTTGGCAGCCCTAATTTGTCAACCATAGTACTGCTAGCAACGTTCGTACAACTCCCTCCATCTATTATCACACTACATACCTTGTTCTACACGTGGCACCTAGTATGAAAAATGTTCTCACGTTGCTCTTCTTCCTCCTCTTTGGCTTGCACACTAAGGGCTCGTCGAGTGACCAACAATTCACCTTGGACAGCACACTCCTCCTCATCCACATCCTCCAATGGTGGCATGGAGTCCTCGTCTGATTCGTCATCCGTAACAACCTCTCCGTCGTCCCGTAACACCATCACCCTTTTGTTTGGACATTGGCTTGAGATGTGACCCCTGCCTTGGCATTTGAAACATTTAATATCACGGTTTCGAGAAGTGGATGAATCATATTTACCTTGGTTTGAAGGGCTAGCCGTGGCTGGTTTTGGCTCAAACTTTGGCCTAGCAATCGATTTCTCTTCTCTCTTCCCATAATTCGGCTTCCATGAAGAAGGTGCCGAACTAACATTCGCACGTGAGCTACCCCTCCTCTTGAGCTGCTGCTCTACTGTGATGGCCATGTGCAACATGTCTTCTAACTCTACATAGTGTTGCATCTCCACCCTATCTTGAATATCCGGATTTAGCCCTTGCAAAAATCTTGCCATGGTTGCTTCTCGATCTTCTTCAACATTGGCTCGTATCATGGCTATTTCCATTTCTTGATAATATTCCTCCACACTCCTGTTTCCTTGTCTAAGTCCTTGCAACTTTTTGTACAATTCTCGATAGCAATGGCTGGGTACAAATCGCTTTCTCATCACCATTTTCATCTCCTCCCATGTCTCAATCGGGTGTTCTCGGTTCTGTCGCCTATTCATTACCAACTGATCCCACCATACAACCACATAATCAGAGAACTCAATTGCAGCAAGCTTAACTTTCTTTAACTCTGAATAGTTATGGCAATCAAACACTAGCTCCACTTTCTTCTCCCACTCTAGGTAAGCTCCAGGGTCATTTTTCCCTTGGAATGGCGAAATCTTCATTTTAATACCTCCCATATTATTGTCTTCCCGGTTCCTAGCTTCTCTATTCCCTTTTCCATGCCTAAATCTGCCCCTATTTATCGGTGGTTCCTCCAACTCTTCTAATTCATCTTCCTCCGAAAGATCACATCCACCCCTTCGCCTATTTTGTATGTTTTATGGCTGCCTATTGTGTGTTCTGGCATCAACCTCATCTAATCTCTCATGAATGGGCTCTAGCGCTCGCGTCAACAACCGTTCCATTTGCCTCATTAATGCTTGCAACTGAAGATTGGGAACGTTTTGTTGTGGAAGATCATCTTCGGCTTCTCTTTCTTGATTCGGATTCATTTTTTTTTACCTGCAAAACAACGTTAGATAATAAAGGACCTTACTTCTCTCCCTCACGTGTTTCACTCTATCACTTGGTCACTCAGTTCACTCGTGTTTCACTCAAATAATTGGCTTTTACCCTCGAATGTTCTCACCACTCTTGCCTTTTTTTTTTAAACTCACTTATTCTCTCTTTCAGTTCTTTTGGAATTACACAAACAACAATAAGATCTATCCGGCATCAAATTTAGCAACACATTTTGATACGCAGTTTAGAATGAAGCAAATTTTTTTGCACTATGAGGTGAGGTCAAATTCGGACACCTGGACACTCAAACAATGGAAAGGAAATAAAAAAAATTTAAGGAAGGTCTCCAGATACGCAGTTCTTTTTTTTTTTTTTTTTTTTTTTCAGATCCTCTTGATTTTTCTTTTCTTTTCTTTTCCTTTTTTTTTTCTTTTCGGATCTTTTTTTTTTTTTTAAAAAAAATAGAATAGAACCTAAGTTATAAATTAGAATTCAGAAACAAAGAAGGATAGACAAACCTGAGGCTAGAACCGAGGCTACTGATACCAAATGATAAGAACCTCGCCAATATACTGACGAAACCCGTTATCAATAAGAAGGAACCAAGACCGTTTCTACTCAGATTTGGATGGAAGTCACCGCGACCCGTTGCTTATATCGAAGCAAGAACCTTGGTATATCGAAGACGCCACAATCAAGGATGGAAGCTTGATTAATAAGTCAGGTTTGAACGCCCGGATTGATCCGATGAGTTCGTGTAGTTCATCAAAGAACCAAAGAAAGAATTTTCTCTCTCAAAAAAATAAACATTCATTGATTCTCCATTAACCTTGGGAACGCCTATTTATAGGCCAAAATTACAAAGTGTTGCCCAAAAAGAAAAGTTGACAAATTCAAACATAATTACTAAGCCTAAAATAAAAACCAAAAGAAAGGAAAGTCTTAATGGCTGATTTTCAGCCATTTACACACCCAACAATAAAAGGAAAGTGCAATTAATCCTCGTCAACAATTTGCATAAATGATTAGCCGCGTGTGTGCCAAAATGGGAAGGTTTCCGAAAGTCTTCCATTGACTTGATCTTGCAAAATTTGAGCTGATTTCAATCAGGCTTGACTCATCCGGATTCTTCTAGAACTTGGATCAAATTGACGCACCGTTGTGGTTGACGTGGGCCTGGGTCAATGGGCTTGCACAAATTTTCTTGATTCCAGATTTCGTGAATCAGCCCATTTAGCGCTTCCTTGAATTTCTTAGCTCGGGCTCTTGTGACTGGTCCAACAGGAATTTGTATTGGGTCAACCACCTTCCATGCATTTGA
The DNA here is from genome assembly GCA_025403435.1 of Artocarpus heterophyllus. Taxonomy (NCBI): domain Eukaryota; kingdom Viridiplantae; phylum Streptophyta; class Magnoliopsida; order Rosales; family Moraceae; genus Artocarpus; species Artocarpus heterophyllus. The sequence continues at coordinate 23,838,877 of CM046334.1, forward strand.
GCTCCCTAAGTCTCCATCAGGTTGTGGCATATGGATCACGACTGCTTAGACCTCACAAGTAGAACTACCCCACTCATGATTTGGAGCTTGCAGCTATGATACATGCATTGAAGATTTGGAGGTGTTATTTGTATGGAGCGACATTCTAGATTTTCTTGGATCACAAGAGTCTAAAGTATTTGTTCACTTAGAAGGATTTGAATTTGAAGCAATGAAGCTGAATGGAATTTATCAAAGATTATGATTTTACATTGTAGTATCATCCAGGAAAAGCCAATGTAGCTACAGATGCGCTCAGTAGGAAGTTTTCTAGAATTCTCGCTTGCTTCGCGCTTGAGGATTGGAAAAGAGATGCTATGGTAAGTGAGTATGGGCTACAGTATTATGAAGATTGTGATCAGGTTTTGGTATACCATATGGAGTCTACCCTGGTGCTTGTTCAAATGGTGAAGCAAAACCAGTGGCAGGATCAATATCTATAGGGGGTATGGATGCGAATTCAGAATGGAGAGCAGTTTGAAGAATGGGAAATACAGGCAGATGGGTCATTGTATTTTAGGAAACGTTTAGCACTACCTGTGATAGAAGAAGTGACAAAGACCATAATGGATGAAGCCTACAAGTCTCTATTTGCTATTCATCCAGGAAGCACAAAAATGTATCACGATTTGAAGAGACAATACTAGTGGAGAGGTATGAGAAAGGATGTCCTAGAGTACGTCGCCAAGAGTGTGACTTGTCTTTAGGTGAAAGCTAAGCATCAAAAGTTTGCTGGAAACTTCAACTGCTTCCCATTCTAGGCTGAAAGTGGGAGCATGTTTTGATGGATTTCCTCACCGGTTTACCAAGAACGGAGCAGAGGCACGATGTAATTTGGGTCATTGTCGACAGGTTGATGAATCAACGCTTTTGATACCTTTTAGATCGTCGTGTTTGAGGAAGGTTCTTGGAGAGTTATATCTGGAAAATATAGTAAGATTACATGGAGTTCCATTCTCTATCATTTTTTATAGAAATACCTAGTTTAACGCCAAATATTGGAGGAGTTTTTAGGAAACCTTTGGCATGGATTTAAATTTTAGCACTGCTTTTTATCCTTAGACTGATGGACAGTTTGAGCGAGTTATTCAGATCCTTGAGGACATGTTACATGCTTGTGTATTAGATTATGGTGGAAACTGGAAGAGGCACCAACATTTGGCAAAATTCATGTACAACAACAATTACCAAGCGAGTATTGGTATGGCACCGTTAGAGGCACTCTATGGAAGACCATGTCCATCACTAATATGTTGGTCAGAACTAGAGAATAGTATCATTATTGGACCTGATGAGATCTGTGAGAGTAATGAGAAAGTGGTCGTGATTCATGATCGATTAAAAGCTGCTCAAAGCTGACAAAAGAGTTATCCTGATAAGAGACGTCGACCCTTAGAGGTGACTTTGTTCTTATGAATGTTTTGTTGTGTAAGGGAATTTCACATTTCGATGTAAGTGAGAAACTTGCGCCAAGGTACGTCGGACTGTTTAAGATTACTCATCATGTTGATGTGGTTGCTTATCAACTTAGGCTTCCTCTTGAGCTCTCTCATGTCCATAATGTTTTCCATGTGTTGATGCTTCTGAAATGCCTGCCTGAGCCGAGCAAAGTTCTTTCGTTCCATGATGTACCGATCCAGGAAGACACAACCTAGGAGGAGGTGCCGGTCTAGATTATTGATCAAAAAGTAAAAAGTTTGCAACGTTGTGACATACCACTAGTGAAAGTTGTGCGACAGCACCACGAAGTTGATGAGACAACATGGGAATTAGAATCAACGATGCGAGAATTGGACTTGCATTTATTTTGTTTTTGAAGTGAGTTTTAATTTCGAGGATGAAATTCCTTTTAGGGGTGAAGAGCTGTAACACCCAGAAATTAATTAAGTGTGATTAGTGTGTAAAATGATGAATTAGTGTCCTTATTGTAATTTGAACTTTAAATGATCATTTTGAGGTACTTTTCTAATTAGTCTCACTTTTAACCATTTTTATTGTTGTCTTAAATTTTTGGAATAAAATAAATTGTCAAATTCTAAACAAGTCCCTTTTTACCAAAAGCTTAGACAACTTTGAAAATCCCATTATCAAAACCATGCGCTGAACATGGTTTTTAGCTTGAAAACAACCCTTCCTCTATTTATTTCTCTCACTCTCCCTTTCATTTTCACTCTCTTTCACTCATTCTCACATCTCTCTCAATCTCTCTCTTGGCTTTCACTCTCTCTCTCCTTCTTTCAACTTTTCTGCCATCAACCGGAGGTCGAGGGACGCACATTTGAGGCCACAAAGTTGCTTCAATCAGCTCAAAGAGTTCAAAATTTGAGGTTAGCTTTCTCTTTTTCAAAGTTTCAAAATTTTGTTTTCAAAATTTCCAATCTTCCTTGAATGTTGAAATCTAAGCTTCCTTGAGCTTAAATACCGTTCAATCTGAGTTGTAGAACATGTTTTACCATGAATTTAAACTTCATTTGAGCTAAAATCAACTTACCCAAGTTTTTACATTTTTCTTTGATTTTTAAATAAATGGTGAAATTGATTTTAAATTTAAGGATTTTGTTCCAATTAGGTTTGGAATTGTTTCCTAGTGTTTTCTGCATATTTCTATGTTTGAAATGGTGAAAAACAAGTTGAATTAAGCTTGGAAAGCTCGAGGAAGCCAAGGCTCGAAATCTGGAATTTTCCAAATTTGGATAGATCGGCAAGTCAAACTTGAGTTTTAGTAGGTTGGATTCATGGGTTCAGCAGGCCGGACTCAAGCGATTCGGCAAGCCAGACTCAGGTGGCCAATAGGCTGAACTTTTGCAATTCGGCAGGCTAGACTAGGGAGATCGACAGGTCGATTAAGGTATACAAAAATGGCTATTTTGCACTCGTTTTCATCGTTTAAAACATAGATAGAGACTTTGACCTTGTAACATGATTTTGTGAATATTAAAGGCACTTTAGGACACCATGAGATAGCATAGTATTATAGAATACTCTAAGTTAGATATTGACGAATTTAGATTGCATTTAAGGTTGTTCGCTATTCTAAGGAGCTGACATATAGTGGGACGAGACTATGGTGTGTGTGATATCGTGCTGGATAATGAGGTAGGACTCTAGACCCTCTTTTTTTGTTAGCTATGATTTTAAAATAGTTTTGGCCACAAAATGTTTTTAGAAAAATGTTTTTAAGGAATGATCGAAAAGAATTTATTAAGTTATTCTCAATAGCTATTGAATAACAAAATGATCATAATAAATGGAACAATGAATGTAAATGCGAAAACTCAATAATATGAGACTTAAATAATGAAATAGTACCAAAAGAGTCAGAAACGCCATTTGGAATGATATGCTATGGCATGATGCCACATTCAGAGTTTGGGTCGTGTAAAGAGTGACCTTGGGGGTAGGTCTGAAAACCTTGTTGGGCTACTATGGTGATGATTCTATTGGCTTTGCTTAAGACAAAATGATAAGATTAGTTTCAAATAAATGTTGGACCAAAATGGTAAGCATGAGATGAAAGAAATTTATTTGCTATGTTAGATAATCTTTTTACAAATGAATGATTTATATATTAAAGTTAATGTTTTCAAAGCTGTAGTCCTATTGAGCCTGCCCCTCCTAGTTTTATTATTTTAAAAATCCGCCGACTAAGTGGTTCGCAACATAGTGTTGACTGGGATGCTGCAGATTGAACGCGTGGATCGTAGGATTCCTCATCTAGGTTATTTGCTTATTTAATTAAGGCATGTAATATTTTAATCGTTCTTCTTTGGATTAGATTATGGTTGTATTTTATTTATGTCGATACTATGTGTGTGCACAAATGTAGATCCGTTGGGCCCGACTCATATTTATTAGCTCTATTATAATAGCTGCTTTAATTTAGAGGTAATTATTTAAAAGTTTTAAATTTACCATTTTTTTTATAAACAACACTATTAATTAATTGGTGAGTTTGATCCACTACGTCACCACCCGGATTGGGGTTCGTGACACCTCTATTATAATATTTATCTTTGTTCGCATTGCTCTTGGTTTCCTTCCATTTATGAATGAACATATACTTTTCGTTCCACTTATAAACTTATCTATGAATATGATGAATATTGGTTATTATTCCTTTTGATAATAACTTTTATGCCATAAAAAAACACTATTTTACAACTATTTAGTCATTAGTAGTGGCAAAGACTGATGTATTAGACTTTGTAGAACTAGTTAGCAATTAGTAATGGTAAATACTAATGTCCTAGACTTACTACCAATGACTCAAATTTAGTCAAAAGAAAAAAAATAATGATTTTATAACTATCTAGTTAATGATTAGAAGTGATAAAGATAAAAAAAAATGGACTTATTAGTTATAAGGACTTACTTTTTACCAAAAAAATACTAATGATTTTTTTCTTAATGAAATGGACTTAGTAGTTTTTTTTTCCTTGAGCAAAGGGGAGAATACAAAATACTAATGTACAAGACTTGTTATTAATGACTTACATTTAAAAAGATAATAATTTTGGAATTATTTCTGGTGAATATTATTAATATACATAATGCATAGTCTTTTTTTGGTAGCAAATGGAGATACACAGGCCCTGTTTGTTTTTGTTTTTAGAATTTTTGAAAATGTTTTCACATGTTTTTTAAGGTAAAAATTTTAAAAACACTCTCAACATAATTCCCAAAAAGTTCTCATTTTTCAAAATAAAAATATTTTCATCTATTTTGAAAACAATACCAAACGGCCCCATAATCTTCTCTTGCATACAAAATGACTTCTTCTTATCCAATTACTAGAGCAGAGAAATAAAACAATATCACCAGTGTTACGACTCTCTAATAACTTGTTATGTTGTAGAATGAAGTTGTTACGATCATTTCTCATTCAAAATAATGAATTTTTTGAGTCAATTATTCATATGCCGTTCACTTTATATACTTGCAAGTAGTTCATTGTCAATTTTGTTCCTTCCAACATTACTTTATGTGAGTATATTACAACATTACCTTTCTCAACAAAAAAAAAAAAGCAAAAAACAAATAAACAAAAAAACATATATAAAGTAACCAAAAACCGGCTGTGTAACACCCCATTTTTCTATTTAATAATAAATGGAAAGTCTAACGCTATAATTGACAATAATGATATCATTACTAATGTGCTATTTAGTGATTTTATAAGTAACAGCGACGAGGGCTCGATGTGCTAGAAAAAGTTTATGCCAATTATGTAGGGATTATAGTTATTAATGAATTAGCGATGTGATGATGTATTTTGTTTTGTTTTAATTAAATAAAAAATAATAAAAAGAAATCAATTAAGTGATTTGTTTTTATTTATTTATATATAAGAATATATAAGTAAATTATATTATACAACTATATATATATATGATACGTGAAATAACAAATAAGGTTATATATATGTGTGTGTATGTATAAGTTAAAAATGCTTTGGGCTTTGGGCCTACGGCAAGCTTTGCCGAGAAAGATTAAAAAAAACAAAAGAAAAGAAAGAAAAGAAATAACATGTGGGAAAAGAAAAAAAAAGGTTTCTTAGGATTTCATAAGTAGCTCATACTTAGAAAACTATATAAAGACCTCCTATTAGTAACCTTGACTTACACCTCATTCCTGCCTCATTGATTGGCTTCATGCTTAGTTTTCTTTGGCTTTATCAAGGTTTCTAATCTTTCTGTTTTCACTCATCTTGGTAAGTATATTGATCATTTAATGTGTTTGTTTGATGTTTTGGTGTCTTAGATTAGTATTATAATTATTATTATCACATAGATTCCTTTATTGTATGTATTTCATGTCAATGGGTGATTGAAAGGAGTTGATAATTTGATTGTTTCGATTAACCTCTCATTAAATCCTAGATTGGAGATATCATAGATTTACAATTTTCACTATGTAGATCTTTATGGATGTATTTTGTTATCAATTGTCATCATGTTAATTATCTATTTACAATTTTAATTGAGGTATTATTAGGTTATGGATTGGTATTGAATTTTTTTGATGCCTTATGCCTACTTTTCACACAAACACCTTGACAGTCATCATGTTCCAGTGATTTCCAATTTTGTATTACTCTGTGTTTATTTTTAGATTAAGTTTATCTAATTTGATTGATAAGTCATGTTTAAAGAGATCAAGCTATTTTTATATTACTTTGTTTATTTAGTTTCCATAAAAATTACGTTTTACCATAAATAATAGATGTTATGAGATGGTAACTATGACATCCCATGAGAGGGCATTGCAGATATGGTATCAAAGAGGTTTCCAAATTCCGTCATGCCATCGCCATGCATTCATACTGGCATCCTCCAAGTAAGTTGTTCTTACTATATCTTAGATTTTAAGTGACATTACATTCAATTTGATGAATAACAGATAGTAGGGCGACATGAAGAGAGGACAAGCACGTAGACAGACCCTAGGATGAGTTGACACAAAGATTCATGACGTCACTACTCTCCGGTGAAGTGATGATGTCCATTCATTGGACGTGCAATGCCGATGAAAATTGTTGATAGAGAGCTTTATAGTGATCTGGTAGTGCTCGACATGTATGATTATGATGTGATCCTTGTAACACCCGTCGTTTCATATGTAATGAATAGTATTAAATATTTAACAGTGTTATGTAAATTCCTTATGAAATAATGTTTTTAACCATGTATTTGAGTTTCTGACAGGTGACGGTCACGTGGAATTGATGTGCTCAAGATGTTCCTGTCATTTATGATGTAAGAATATTAAATAATTTAAGTTTTATTCATTTATTAAAGAATGTGGCATTTGGCAAGCAGAAATTTTGTAAGTTCGGCAGGTCAAATTGTGCTGTGCAGATCGACAGGCTGATGGATTTCATCGGCAGGCTGAATCTCACAAATTCGGCAGGCTAATCCTAAGTGACTGACAGGTTGAAGGTTGCTGACGAGTAGTCAGCAGTCAAAGGATGAGAATGTTGGTTTAATAATGGGTTGTACAATTTTGACTTAATGACATATTGTCACCTTTTCCTATTTGTATGTGATGATAATTTGATTTTAATATTGTTGTCAAAATTTGATGACAAAGTTTACCTAATATATGACAACTAGATAAAGCATGTGGACATTAAAATTTGAAATTTAAAGGTACTCTTAGAAGGGGGAATCCGGATTTCAAATTGAAACCAACACCAAATTTTATTCTTTAATAATTCCTAGGTTGTCTCTTTTAGAAATAACATCACATGATGGGTCAAATTGCTATCATCATGTCTCCCATTGATTTTGGACTTTTCTCTCCCATTTGCTCTCCATCTCCAATGGATACACACTCTACTACATAAGAAAAATCTGATTTCCAATAAAGAAAACCAACCAATTTATTCCAAATCCATCCTTTCTTCACACAACTCTCTTTCACAAAAATTCTCTCAACCTCTCTCTCTTTCCCCACATTTTTCCTTTGTTTTTCTCTTCCTTATTTTGCTGCGAGAATGTGGATTACATTAAGGAAACTTCAAACTTTCTTTTGGTCAAACTCAAAGAAAACAAAAGAAGCTCCATCTCCAAGTAAGATTCTACTCTATGTTTAACTTATGTTTTTATGTTTTCTTGGATTTCAACCATCATAACTTTGTCTACGCATGTCCGTTTTCTACTAAATTTTAGTATAATGTTCATTATATGTTATATGATAATGCTCAAAGTTTCACGTTATTTAGAATTTTCTATGTTAAGATATTAAATTTGAATTCTCTGCCACTCATGATTAAGTCACTGTTTATCGGTAAAGTTTTACAAAAATGCATTCTATGTTCAAGGGGTAAATTAAATGTGATTTTTATGAAATTTGGTGGTAATATCCATAAATATATTGGGATGTAAATTAGAAAGTTTCGTTGCAAAATCATGTATATTTTATGAGTTATTAAACTTTTTTTAAACTAGGTTTTTATGGCTATTAAACTTGTGATTCTTTGCTCTCTGTTTTAAAGATCTATTATATAGCTAAATGAATTTATTTGACAACAAAAATTTTTGTGGTATTATAATTATATGTGAAAAGATTGTCATAAAAATTTCATGGTTAGAATAATTTTAATGTTATTTTTATTAAATGTTATTTAAAGGGTGTTCACTGCCTAATACATGTAAAGTCAATTTTATCACCGATTTCAAGTGTGTGTTTGAGATATCTTGATTTTATTTAAAGCTAAATTTTTAATATGTTATAATTTTATGTGTCTATTATATGTAGTAATTTTCATAAATTATTTTACAGTGTGAACAAATTGTTAGACATGTATGCCCTAAGGAGTAAAAATGTAATATATTTTTGGAGACATTTTTATCAATAAAGAATTTATTCATTTATATATACCAAATCTTGTCCTCTTTACGTTCATATTTGTTGAATATATGATAAGCAAACAGTAGTCTAAGACTGTCAGTCTAAACCTTAAGAATTGGCCATATGATGGACTGATTATGCAGAAAACACGATTCTTAAGGTGACGGTCTAAAACATATGATCCGCAATCGAGAGAATAAAGTTGGGTGCTTTATTCATGTAAAGATTGTTATGTTGTCTATATCCCCTTTGGGAGATGATTTGTCTTGGCCATCGGAGTTGGACTCCGTGAATAGAAACATTGGCGCGTTGTCATAGGTGACGATGTGTTGGATCAGGACATAAAGTGAATTGATTTGGATTAATAATTCTGTCTTGGCAAATCGATTCACTTTAGACAATCACTTGTATTGTATCTTAATCTTGAGATGAATAGTGGGCCCGTTGTCTCGACTTGTGTCTTTTGATGTACCAATGGGTGACTCCCATATCTCTATAGTGGTATGCATGCCGGTACATTGGAGGCATGACTCTTGATAGCGTAGACTTGTTATTCATAGATATGGAATCCATAGCTCCTCTTTAGGAGTAATGATATCCTCTTATATGCGTTGTCCTGTAATTGAAAAACTAGAGCGCTCAACCATTTGGATACATAGGTGTAACCGAATGGTATACTATCTTTAGATGGTAAGTTTTCTAATTGTGAGACAATGGAACGTAAGATAAAAATAATCAGGAGGGTAAGATAAAACTTGTTCTTAAGCCGATTATGGATTATCATATGGGGATACGATACACTTTTATATGTCATGGAGACTTAGCTACACGAGCTTCGTAATTCTATAAAGTTTGAGAGTGCAGCTCCAAGCTTTTAGTGGAGTAGCGTTGGAGTTGATAATTGTGAAATGTATATATCAGATATTGGGTTTCGTAATTATCATGAGCTTGAACTTTATAGGTCCATTTGGGTCCCTTTTCCTAGCTCACAAAATCCTGTAACGACACGGTGTGCTTTTCCAATAATTGGTGACTTATGTCGGATTTATCGGATTGGTTTAAAATTTGTAAGAATCAAATAATTCATGTCTGTTTATTGGTTGAATTAATTTTGTAATAAAATTAATTTAAGATAAACTTGTTGAATTATTGGATCAGATAATTCTTGTCTGTTTATTGGTTGATTTAATTTTGGATAAATTAGATCAAGATAAACTTGTAGAATTATTGTGAATTGATTTATTTTCTTAGAGATTATCTTGATAAAGTTTGTTTTGATCAGATATCTTCTCTATTGGGTTATTTGAATCAAAACTGAGACTTTATCCTATAGAATCTCGGGTGAAAAATAAAAGATTCATGGAGATTTTTTCTCGGGAGTTCGGCCTACCGAATGACATGTTCGGCCTGCTGATGGGGCCTGTTCGGCCTACCGATCAGCGAGAGATAAGATTATGCGTTTTCATGCAGATCTTATCAGATATTGATCCGAACTTGATTCTGTTTCGAGTTTTTGAGACCTAATCTGATAAGGACTGACCTCAGGACCAATGGCTATATAAAGGGAGTGAGTCTCATGATTTACTCAGATCAATTGAGAGATTAAGAGTGATACTCTTCTAGTGAGCATCTGAAAACTCCCTGAGAGCTTTTGTTCACAAATCACGAACACTAGCTTTGGGTTCTCTCTCTTGGTTGGAAGGAGAGTCAACGGTGGAAGAGTTGTACGTGTGAGCCCACACTCACTCCGGTTGTGGATAGAGAATAGCAAAGAAGACCAGTTGGTTGAGGCTCTTCTGGAACGTTACTTCTCTTCACAGGTTGCGGAGGTTCTTCACACAAAGGTTAGTAAGATCTCTCTAATTTATATATATAGCATGTCAAACTTATGTTTTAGAAATTACTCTGATAGAAAAATTTTAAAATTCCGCTACGCACCGCGTTTCCAACAATTGGTATCAGAGCCATGGTTTTTACATAAATTTACAAGTTTGTGATCATGTTATATGCATAAATTTAGTGATCTTAATCTCTTCTATGCTTGAATTGAATTTTATAAAGAGATGGCACTCTAGGTTTCTATAAATTATATATGTTGTCATGGATTATGTGGTAAAGGTTTATTAATTAATTATGGTTGATTAAATTGTTGTTTAATTATTTATTAATTAATTAATACCGGTTATGGTTCCTTAGAGGTTAGAATGTATATATAGGTTTTTCATGTAATTAGATGGAGGACTATCATCTCCGTCTAGGAATTATTATTCATTTTAAATTTGTAAAATTTTGTAATTAAATAATTATTCGGAGAAGACGGATCTAGAAGAATAATGATGGCGCCCCTAGGTATTTCCTGAGTCTCTAATTTTATGTTTTTGAATTGTTGAAAATAAAATTGATAAATTGCATTAAAGTTGTATTTTCTGGAATAAGTTTTTCTGCTCGGTCGGCATGCCGGACATCACAGTTTGGCAGGACGAATGTCACAAATCGGCAGGCCAGACGTGTGGTCCGGCAGACCAACAATGGGGCAGAAATTGGGGTGCTCTGCTGGTAGGCCGAACTTTCAGTTCGGCTGGCCGAACCTTCATGGATCGGCAGGCCGATGAAGCATGACCGGCAAGCCGATCACCCAGATCGGCCTACCGACCGAGAGCTGCCAAGTGTCCAAAAAAGGTGCAATTTTTCTGGTGCAGTTTTAATTTTATTTTTGAGACGATTATGAGAAACATTAAATTTGGATATGACCGGAAATATGAAGTTTTTGATTGATAACGGGATTGAAGACTTGAAGATGGGTATTGCATGAAGAAGGATACAGCTTGAGGATTCAAGGATGAAGAATCGATAAATGTCTCGATTATTCTGTTGTAATCTTAATTTTTCTATTCTCTAGGGTGGAACCATAATATTACGGTTATTATTATTTTGCTTGTAGCTTTGCTTGATTGCTTTGCTTGTCTGCATTATAATATGATTTACCATGTATATTGATAACATGTCATATAGGATAGGGAGTGCCGCTCATATTAAAATTGTTCATGCATAATTTTAAAATAAAACATTGACTTCAAAAGATTGAGTGGGAGAAGGTTTTCGAAGAGAGGACCTAAGGCCTCCATCGTTGGTCCATAGGAAGAACATGGTGGTCCCGACCCCTAGGAAGGGATTTCTATCATGTACCAGATTGGATCTCTGAAAGGATAAGGTATTTTAGTATGATTTATGGTTGCACACCCCTAGGTGGTGATTATAAAACATGGATAGAATATTGAAACGATGGTTATACACTCACGTTAATTTTATTATTAACCTCCCATAGGAGCTCTGTTAATAAAATTAATGGCCAAAGAAACGATTATTAGTATATGCTGGATCATACGGGTCCTGGATGGCATATATTAATTAGGAGGGGATCTGTGTTCCTGATTGAATTTGGCATGACTCCCCTAGGAGTTTGTTGAATTCTGAGTTGGGAATTATCGTTATAAGGTTGTGATATTTTTAAGGTTTTGACACATAAACACATTTGTATGATTTTACATGATTGTGTTATCTTACTAAATTATTATATATATGTTTGCTTATGTTTGGTATATGATTCTTTATTGTAGATTGAAAATGTCTAAAAACGCTTTATCATCGATACTTGACAAAAACCAATTAACCGGTGAGAATTATAACGATTGGAAACGAAACCTGGACATCATCCTATCCTTTGAGAAACTAAAATATGTACTGACAACCCCTTGTCCTCCCGAGTCTACGGGAGACTCAAGTAATGAGCAATTTCAAGCGTACGATCGCTGGAAAGATGCTAATGATCAGGCCCGCTGCTATGTTATGGCTAGCATGAACAACGTGTTGCAGGCTCAACATCAGGATTATGAGACTGCGAAGCAGATCTTGGATAATCTTGAGGATATGTTTAGAGGCCAGACCATAACAAAGCGGCAAGGGGCGCTTCAGAAACTCTTAAACTATAGACAGAGACCGGGGACATCTGTAAAGGAGTACATGATGTTGGTCATGGGTTATCTCGCTGAGGCTCAAACTAATGGAGCTGACATCGATGCTGAAACTCATATGACTATGGTCTTTGAGACTCTGTCTAAGGAATTTATTCCATTTAGAGCTACTTTTAATTTAAGTAATAGATGGGATGTGACCTTGACAGAACTGATAAAACAGTTACAGGAGTTTGAACTGCTGATCAGGGAGTCTCCTGCTAGTGGTGAGGCCAACATGGTAGCTGCTTCTGGTTCCAATCCTAACTCAGGGAATGGAAAGAAGCAACAGGCCAAGAACGGGAAGTCTTCTATTCCTGCTGCTACCAAGAGCAAGAAGAAGAAGAAAAAGAACCCAAAGTGCTTCTTCTGTGGTAAGGTCGGGCATACAAAGAAGCATTGCAAGGACTTCCTTTCCAAGGGAGGTAGGTGTGATTTTGTATATTTAGAAACTTGTTTGGTTGAGGAATCCAGTGACATCTGGGTCATAGATTCCGGTGCAACTAATCATGTTTGTGTTTCTCTATAGGGATTCAAAGAAACGAGAAGTCTGCTACGTGAAGACTTAACGCTTCGGATGGGCGATGGATCCTTGGTCTCAGCGGAAGCAGTGAGAGATGTCCATCTTTACTTTGATAATTATAGGAATTTAATTTTGTGAAATTGTTTTTATGTTCCTAAATTTAAAAGGAATTTAATTTCTGTATCTTCTTTATTTAAAGACTCCTACGTGGTATCTTTTAATGAAAAAGTGGTGATTCGTAAAAATAAATCTTTTATCTGTTCTGGATGGATGCAAAATAATCTATATTTTATCAAACCTAAGATGGACTTATTGCTTAATGCTAAGATGAATGATAATGACTCAAAAAGACTTAAAACTTCTTACTCTAATAAGACTTATCTTTGGCATTTATGCCTTGGGCATATTAACCTGAATAGGATTCAAAGGTTGGTAAAGGATGGACCTTTAAGTCACTTAAAGGTGGAATCTATACCTCAATGTGAATCTTGTTTGGAGGGTAAAATGACCAAAAGACCATACGGGTCTAAGGGCAATAGGGCCGAAGGGGTTCTAGAACTTATGCATAGTGATGTTTGCGGACCGATGAACATCCAAGCACGAGGAGGGTATGAGTACTTCGTCACTTTTATTGACGATTACTCAAGATATGGGTATGTATACCTGATGCACCACAAAAGCGAAACTTATGATAAGTTCAGGGAGTTTCGGGCTGAAGTGGAAAAGCAATTGGGTAGACCCATAAAGGCACTTCGATTTGATCGAGGTAGGGAATACCTTTCTGATGAGTTCTTGGGACACTTGTTAGAGAATGGGAATTTATCCCATTTGACTGTGCCGGGCACTCTGCAGCAGAATGGCGTAGTGGAGAGAAGGAATAGGACTTTGTTGGACATGATTAGGTCCATGATGAGTTATTCATCATTGCCTTTATCCTTTTGGGGATATGCACTACAAACTGCATGTTATCTTTTGAACAATGTGCCTTCAAAATCGGTCCCTAAAACTCCTCACGAGTTGTGGACAAGAAGGAAGACATCCTTAAACCATATTCGCATAAGGGGATGTCCGGCTCATGTCCTATTTAAGGATCCGATTAAGTTGGAAGCACGTTCGGAAGTTTGCATGTTTGTAGGATATCCAAAAGGGACTAAAGGGGGTTATTTTTATAACCCAAAGGAAAATAAAGTCATGGTTTCAACTAATGCAACTTTCCTTGAGGAGAGTTACATGGACGAATTTAAACCTCAAAGCAAAGTGGTGCTTGAGGAGTTAAGGGGTGATCCGTTCACTCCGGAGGTTCCAAACGAAACCATTTCGATCGGTGTAGAAAAACCAAACAAACCTGAACAACAATCTTAGGGGCTTCGGCGTAGTAGGAGGATCGGGCGTCAACCTGAGAGGTATATGTTCAATGGGGAGGTCTTCTTGTCTGAACCAGATGAACATGACAGGGATCCTTATACTTACGCAGAAGCTATGGAGGATATTGATTCAAGACTCTGGACAGAGGCCATGAACATAGAGATGAAGTCTATGGAGACTAATCGGGTCTGGGAGCTTATGGATCTTCCCGAAGGGGTAAAACCCATAGGGTGTAAGTGGATTTACAAGAGGAAAAGAGGAGTGGATGGAAAGGTCGAAACCTTTAAGGCTAGACTGGTAGCTAAGGGTTATACGCAAAAGGAAGGAATCGATTATGAGGAAACCTTTTCGCCTGTAGCCATGCTTAAGTCCATCCGGATTCTCTTGTCCATAGCTGCCACTCTCGACTATGAGATTTGATAGATGGATGTCAAGACGGCTTTTTTGAATGGCTATCTTGATGAGTCTATTTATATGGAACAACCAAAAGGGTTCAAGGTCGCGGGTCAAGAGGGTAAGGTTTGTAAGCTGCTGAAGTCAATTTATGGACTTAAGTAGGCTTCCCGTTCTTGGAACATAAGATTTGATGAAGTGATCAAGACTTATGGGTTCTCACAAAATGTGGATGAACCATGTGTTTACAAACACATTAAGGATGGAAAGGTGGTTTTTCTACTGCTCTATGTGGATGATATTATGCTAATTGGCAATGACGTTGGGGCATTGTCATCGGTCAAATTATGGTTGACCAAGCAGTTTGACATGAAGGACTTGGGTGAGGCTAATTTTGTTCTCGGTATCCAGATCTTTCGGGATAGGAAGAACAAAATGATAGCTTTGTCACAGGTCGGCTACATAAATAAAATTCTCAGGAGGTTTGCAATGCAGGATTTCGAGAAAGGTGGGCAACCATCTAGGTCTGGAATTACTCTTTCTAAGAAAGACTCTCCAAAGTCTTATGAAGAAAGAGAATACATGAAGAAGGTGCCTTATGCTTCGGCAGTGGGTAGTCTCATGTATGCCATGCTTTGCACACGACCGGATATTAGCTATGCAGTCAGGATTGCAAGTCGATTTCAGGCGGATCCAGGACCGAACCATTGGGTTGCAGTAAAGCATATTTTCAAGTACATGAGAAGGACTAGAGGGTATATGCTTGTGTATTCGGGTGAGGACTTAACTCCTCTAGGATACACTGATTCAGATTTTCAATCCTGTCTGGATTCTAGGAAATCGACTTCGGGGTTTGTGTTTACTCTGGGCGGCGGTGCCATTAGTTGGAGAAGTGCGAGGCAAGATTGCACTTCGGATTCAACGATGGAGGCCGAATATGTGGCAGCTAGTGATGCTTCGAAAGAAGCAGTGTGGCTCTGCAAGTTCCTTGGGGATCTTGAGGTTGTTCCTGGTATGGATAAAGCGGTATCACTGTACAGTGATAACAGTACGACGGTAGCTAGTGCTAAGGAACCAAGATTTCACAAGAAGAGTAAGCATATTGATCGGAAGTATCATGTGATAAAGGACTTCGTTAAGGGCGGGCATGTCACAGTGTGCAAGATCGCGTCAGAGGACAATTTAGCTGATCCATTTACGAAGACACTTACTGGGAGAGTCTTCGAGAGGCATGTGGAAGCTATGGGGATGCGAAATTTGTTGTATTTACTCACTTAGTGCAAGTGGGAGATTGTTAGACATGTATGCCCTAAGAAGTAAAAATGTAATATGTTTTTGGAGACATTTTTATCAATAAAGAATTTATTCATTTATATATACCAAATCTTGTCCTCTTTACGTTTATATTTGTTGAATGTATGATAAGCAAACAGTAGTCTGAGACTGTCAGTCTAAACCTTAAGAATTTGGCATATGATGGACTGATTATGCGGAAGACACAATTCTTAAGGTGATGGTCTAAAACATATGATCTGCAATCGAGGGAATAAAGTTGGGCGCTTTATTCATGTAAAGATTGTTATGTTGTCTATATCCCCTTTGGGAGATGGTTTGTCTTGGCCATCGGAGTTGGACTCCGTGAATAGAAACATTGGCGCGTTGTCATAGGTGACGATGTGTTGGATCGGGACCTCAAGTGAATTGATTTGGATTAATAATTCTGTCTTGGCAAATCAATTCACTTTAGACAATCACTTGTATTGTTTCTTAATCTTGAGATGAATAGTAGGCCCGTTGTCTCGACTTGTGTCTTTTGATGTATCAATGGGTGACTCCCACATCTCTATAGTGGTATGCATGCTGGTACGTTGGAGGCATGACTCTTGATAGCGTAGACTTGTTATTCATAGATATGGAATCCATAGCTCCTCTTTAGGAGTAATGATATCCTCTTATATGCGTTGTCCTGTAATTGGAAAACTGGAGCGCTCAACCATTTGGATACATAGGTGTAACCGAATGGTATACTATCTTTAGATGGTAAGTTTTCTAATGGTGAGACAATGGAACGTAAGATAAAAATAATCGGGAAGGTAAGAGAGAACTTGTCCTTAAGTCGATTATGGATTATCATATGGGGATACGATACGCTTTGATATGTCATGGAGACTTAGCTACACGAGCTTCGTAATTCTATAAAGTTCGAGAGTGCAGCTCCAAGCTTTTAGTGGAGTAGCGTTGGAGTTGATAATTGTGAAATGTATATATCGGATATTGGGTTTCATAATTATCATGAGCTTGAACTTTATAGGTCCATTTGGGTCCCTTTTCCTAGCTCACAAAATCCTGTAACGACACGATGTGCTTTTCCAATAATTGGTGACTTATGTCGGATTTATCGGATTAGTTTAAAATTTGTAAGAATCAAATAATTCATATATATTTATTGGTTGAATTAATTTTGTAATAAAATTAATTTAAGATAAACTTGTTGAATTATTGGATCAGATAATTCTTGTCTGTTTATCGGTTGATTTAATTTTGGATAAATTAGATCAAGATAAACTTGTAGAATTATTGTGAATTGATTTATTTTCTTAGAGATTATCTTGATAAAGTTTGTTTTGATCAGATATCTTCTCTATTGGGTTATTTGAATCAAAACTGAGACTTTATCCTATAGAATCTTGGGTGGAAAATAAAAGATTCGTGGAGATTTTTTCTCGGGAGTTTGGCCTGCGGAATGACGTGTTCGGCCTGCCATTGGGGCCTGTTCGGTCTGTCGATCAGCAAGAGATAAGATTACGCATTTTCACGTGGATCTTATCAGATATTGATCCGAACTTGATTCTGTTTTGAGTTTTTGAGACCTAATCTAATAAGGACTGACCCCAGGACCAATGGCTATATAAAGGGAGTGAGTCTCATGATTTACTCAGATCAATTGAGAGATTAAGAGTGATACTCTTCTAGTGAGCATCTGAAAACTCCCTGAGAGCTTTTGTTCACAAATCACGAACACTAGCTTTGGGTTCTCTGTCTTGGTTGAAAGGAGAGTCACCGATGGAAGAGTTGTACGTGTGAGCCCACACTCACTCCGGTTGTGGATAGAGAATAGCAAAGAAGACCAGTTGGTTGAGGCTCTTCTAGAACGTTACTTCTCTTCACAGGTTGCAGAGGTTCTTCACACAAAGGTTAGTAAGATCTGTCTAATTTATATATATAGTATGTCAAACTTGTGTTTTGGAAATTACTCTGATAGAAAAATTTTAAAATTCCACTGCGCACCGCGTTTCAAACATAAATTAATACATAAATTTTAGTTAGAGTTGCTAACTGTCCAGCTTATGCTGGCAGATTTGATGATATTGAATATGTGGTTTATTTTAATTACCAAATGAAATTTTTATGACCAAGAAAAAAATCAAGGTATTATATATATAGAGCTTTGAACATCTAGGGATCAAGCAGATTTTATTATGCAGATTTCATGAGTATGTAATGTAAAATGTTATAGGATGATTTTATGATGTTGGAAATTAATTCCTTGTGTATGAATGATTGACATGAACACGTCAAAAGGTGAGCACATCAAGAACCGGTCGCACCATCAAAATTAAGATTGAGTAAGCAAGCTAGTCAAGTAAGTACATTCTTACTTGCAACATAATGAAAGTTATGAAAGGTTTTGAGAATATGATTTATGATAATTTCTATGATGCTTTTACATAATGTTTTATTATGGAAGCTTTTGATGGTACTAGAATATTCAATACATGTTTGATGATGAGGTATTTCAATACATATAAGTATATATGTTGGAAAAAACGGTGCGTAGTGGAATTTTAAAATTTTACATTAGAGTAATTTATAAAACACAAGTTTGACATGCTATATGTATAAATTAACCAGATCTTACTAACCTTTGTGTGCCGAAGAACCTCCACAATCTATGAAGAGAAATAACGTTCCAGAAGAGCCTCAACCAACTGGTCTTCTTTGCTATTCTCTATCCACGACCGGAGTGAGTGTGGGCTCACACGTACAGCTCTTCCACCGGTGATTCTCCTTCCAACCAATCGAGAGAACCTAAAGCAAGTGTTCATGATTTGTGAACAAAAGCTCTAAGGGAGTTTGCAGATTCTCAGTAGCAAAGTATCACTCTTAATCTCTCAATTGATCTAAGTAACTCATAAGACTTACTCCCTTTATATAGAGATTAGTCCTAGGGTCAGTTTTTATCAGATTAGGTCTCAAAATCTCAAAACAGAATCAAGTTCGGATCAATATCTGATAACATCTGTGTAGAAACGCATAATCTTATTCTTCGCTGATCGGCAGGCCGAAAGGCCCCATCGGTAGGCCGAACACGTAAACCGGCAGGCCGAACTACCACGTCAACATCTCCGCGAATCTTTTATTTTTCACCCGAGATTCTATAGGATAAAGTCTCAGTTTTAATTCAAATAACCCAATAGAGAAGTTATCTGATCAAAACAACTTTATCTAGATAATCTCTAAGAAAATAAATCAATTCCCAATAATTCTACAAGTTTATCTTGATCTAATTTAACCAAAATTAAATCAACTGATAAACAAACAAGAATTGTCTGATCCCAATAATTCAACAAGTTTATCTTGAATTAATTTTATCACAAAATTAATTCAACCAATAAACAGACATGAATTATTTGATTCTTTCAAATTTTAAACCAATCTGACAAATCTGACATAAGTCATCAATTATTAAAAAAGCGCGCCGTATCATTACAGGATATTGTGAGCTAGCAAAGGGGACCAAAATGGACCTATATAGTTCAAGCTCCCGATAATTATGAAACCCTATATCCCAGATATACATTTCATAATTATCAATTCCAATGCTACTCCACTAAAAGCTTGGAGCTGCACTCTCGAACTATATAGAATTACGAAGCTCGTATAGCTAAGTCTCCATGACATATCATAGTGTATCGTATCCCCATATGATATCCATAATCGGCTTAAGGACAAGTTCTGTCTTACCTTCCCGATTATTTTTATCTTACGTTCCATCATCTCACCATCAGAAAACTTACTATCCAATGATAATATACTATTCGGTTACACCTATGTATCCAAATGGTTGAGCGCTCCAGTTTTCCAATTACAAGACAACGCATATAAAAGGATATCATTACTCCTAAAGAGGAGCTATGGATTCCATATCTATGAATAACAACTCTATGCCATCAAGAGTCATGCCTCCAACGTACCAGCATGCATACCACTATTAAGATGTGGTTGTCACCCATTGGTACATCAAAAGACACAAGTCAAGACAACGGGCCTACTATTAATCTCAGGATTAAGATACAACACAAATGATTGTCTAAAGTGAATCGATTTGCCGAGACAGAATTATTAATCCAAATCAATTCACTTTATGTCCCGATCCAACATATTGTCACCTATGACAACATGCCAATGTTTCTATTCACGGAGTCCACCTCCGATGGTCAAGACAAACCATCTCCCAAAAGGGATATAGATAACATAACAATCTTTGCATGAATAAAGCGCCCAACTTTATTCCCTCAATTGCGGATCGTATGATTTGGACCATCACCTTAAGAATCGTGTCTTCCGCATAATACATCCATCATATGCCCAATTCTTAAGGTTTAGACCGACATTCTTAGACTATTGTTTGCTTAACATACATTCAACAAATATGAACGTAAAGAGGACAAGATTTGGTATATTAATAATGAATAAATTCTTTATTGATAAAAATGTCTCCAAAAACTTATTACATTTTTACTCCTTAGGGCATACATGTCTAACAATCTCCCACTTACACTAAGTGAGTAAATATGACAAATCTCGCATCCCCATAGCTTCCACATGCCTCTCGAAGACTCTCCTAGAAAGTGTCTTTGTGAATGGATCAGCTAAATTGTCCTCTGACGCGATCTTGCACACCGTGACATGCCCGCCCTCAACGAAGTCCTTTATCACGTGATACTTCTAATCAATATGTTTACTCTTCTTATGAAATCTTGGTTCCTTAGCATTAGCTACCACCGCACTGTTATCACAGTACAGTGATACCTCCTTATCCATACCAAGAATAACCTCAAGATCCCCAAGGAACTTGCGGAGCCACGCTGCTTCTTTCGAAGCATCACTAGCTGCCACATACTCGGCCTCCATCGTTGAAGCCGAAGTGCAATTTTGCTTAGCACTTCTCCAACTAATGGCACCGCTGCCCAGAGTAAACACAAAACCCGAAGTCGATTTTCTAGATTCCAGACAGGATTGAAAATCCGCGTCAGTGTATCCTAGAGGAGTTAAGTCCTTACCCAAATACACAAGCATATACCCTCGAGTCCTTCTCAGGTACTTGAAAATATGCTTTACCGCAACCCAGTGGTTTGGTCCTGGATCCGCCTAAAATCGACTTACAATTCCGATCGCATAACTAATATTCGGTCGTGTGTAATGCATGGCATACATGAGACTACCCACTGCCAAAGCATAAGGCACCTTCTTCATGTATTCTCTTTCTTCATAAGACTTTGGAGAGTCTTTCTTAGAAAGAGTAATTCTAGACCTAGATGGTTGCCCACCTTTCTTGGAATCCTACATTGCAAACCTTCTGAGAATTTTATCTATGTAGCCAGCCTGAGACAAAGCTATCATTTTGTTCTTCCTATCCCGAAAGATCTGGATACCGAGAAAAAAATTAGCCTCATCCAAGTCCTTCATGTCTAACTGCTTGGTCAACCATAATTTGACCGAGGACAATACCCCAACATCATTGCCAATTAGCAGAATGTCATCTACATAGAGCAGTAGAAAAACCACCTTCCCGTCCTTAATGTGCTTGTAAACACATGGTTCATCTACATTTTGTGAGAACCTATAAGTCTTGATCACTTGATCAAATCTTATGTTCCAAGAACGAGAAGCCTGCTTAAGTCCATAAATTGACTTTAGCAGCTTACAAACCTTACCCTCTTGGCCCGTGACCTTGAACCTGTCTGGCTATTTCATATAAATGGACTCATCAAGATAGCCATTTAGAAAAGCCGTCTTGACATCCATCTATCAAATCTCGTAGTCGAAAGTGGCAGCTATGGACAAGAGAATCCGGATGGACTTAAGCATGGCTACAGGCGAAAAGGTTTCTTCATAATCGATTCCTTCTTTTTGCGTATAACCCTTAGCTACCAGTTTAGCCTTAAAGGCTTCGACCTTTCCATCCACTCCTCTTTTCCTATTGTAGATCCACTTACACCCTATGGGTTTTACCCCTTCGGGAAGATCCACAAGCTCCCAGACTTGATTAGTCTCCATAGACTTCATTCCTATGTTCATGGCCTCTGTCCAGAGTTTTGAATCAACATCCTCCATAGCTTCTGCATAAGTATAAGGATCCCTGTCATGTTCATCTGGTTCAGCCAAGAAGACCTCCCCATTGAACATATACCTCTTAGGTTGACGCCCGATCCTCCCACTATGCCGAAGCCCCTGAGGTTGTTGTTCAAGTTTGTTTGGTTTTTCTACACTGATCGGAACGATTTCATTCGGAACCTCCGAAGTGATCGGATCACTCCTTAACTCCTCAAGCACCACTTTGCTTCGAGGTTTAAAGTTGTTCATGTAACTCTCCTCAAGGAAAGTTGCATTAGTTGAAACCACAACTTTATTTTCCTTTAGGTTATAAAATTAACCCCCTTTAGTCCCTTTTGGATATCCTACAAACACGCAAACTTCCGAACGTGCTTCCAACTTATTCGGATCCTTAAACAGGACATAAGCCAGACATCCCCATTTGCGAATATGGTTTAAGGATGTCTTCCTACTCGTCCATAACTCGTGAGGAGTTTTAGGGACCGATTTTGAAGGCACATTGTTCAAAAGATAACATGCAGTTTGTAGTGCATATCCCCAAAAGGATAAAGGCAATGATGAATAACTCATCATGGACCTGATCATGTCCAACAAAGTCTATTCCTTCTCTCCACTATGCCATTCTACTGCAGAGTGCCCGGCGTAGTCAAATGTGATAGAATCCCATTTTCTAATAAGTGTTCCAAGAACTCATCGAAAGGTATTCCCTACCTCGATCGGATCGAAGTACCTTTATGGGTCTACCCAATTGCTTTTCCACTTCAGCCCGAAACTCCCTGAACTTGTCAAAAATTTCGCTATTGTGATGCATCAGGTACACATACCCATATCTTGAGTAATCGTCAATAAAAGTGACGAAGTACTCATACCCTCCTCGTGCTCGGATGTTCATGGGTTCGCAAACATCACTGTGCACAAGTTCTAGAACCCCTTCGGCCCTATTGCCCTTGGACCCGAATGGTCTTTTAGTCATTTTACCCTCCAAACAAGATTCACATTGAGGTATGGATTCCACCTTTAAGTGACTTAAAGGTCCATCCCTTACCAACCTTTGAATCCTATTCAGGTTAATATGACCAAGGCGCAAATGCCAAAGATAAGTCTTATTAAAGTGAGAAGTTTTAAGTCTTTTAGAGTCATAATCATTCATCTCAGCATTAAGTAATAAGTCCATCTTAGGTTTGATAAAATATAGATTATTTTGCATCCATCCAGAACAGATAAAAGATTTGTTTTTACGAATCATTACTTTATCATTAAAAGAAACCAAGTAGGGGTCTTTAAATAAACAAGCTACAGAAATTAAATTCCTTTTAAATTTAGGAACATAAAAACAATCTTGTAAAAATAAATTCCTATAATTATCAAAATAAAGATGGACGTCTCCCACTGCTCCCGTTGAGACTAAGGATCCATCGCCCATTCGAAGCGTGAAGCCTTCATGCAGCAGACTTCTCGTTTCTTTGAACCCCTGCAGAGAAACACAAACATGATTAGTTGCATCGTAATCTATGACCCAAATGTCACTGGATTCCTCAACCAAACAAGTTTCTAAATATAGAAGATCACACCTACCTCCTTTGGAAAGGAAGTCCTTTCAATGCTTCTTGATATGCCCGACCTTCCCACAGAAGAAGCACTTAAGCTTCTTTGGGTTCTTCTTCTTCTTCTTCTTGCTCTTGGTAGTACTAGGAATAGAAGGCTTCCCATTCTTGGCCCGTTGCTTCTTTCCATTCCCAATGTTAGGATTGGAACCAGAAGCAGCTACCATGTTGGCCTCACCACCTGCAGGAGACTCCCTGATCAGCAGTTCGAACTTCTGTAACTGTTTCATCAGTTCTGTCAAGGTCATATCCCATCTATTGCTCAAATTAAATGTAGCTCTAAACGGAATAAATTCCTTAGATAGAGTCTCAAAGACCATAGTCATTTGAGTTTCAGCATCGATGTCGGCTCTATTGGTTTGAGCCTCAGCGAGGTAACCCATGACCAGCATCATATGCTCCTTTACAGATGTCCCCTGCCTTTATCTACAGTTTAAGAGTTTTCAAAGCGCCCCTTGTCATTTTGTTATGGCCTGGCCTCCAAACATATCCTCAAGATTATCCAAGATCTGCTTTGCAGTCTCATAATCTTGATGTTGAGCCTACAACACATTATTCATGCTGGCCATAACATAGCAGCGGGCCTAATCATTAGCATCTTTCCAGCGATCGTACGCTTGGAATTGCTCATTAGATGAGTCTCCCATAGGCTTAGGAGGACAAGGTGTTGTCAGTACATATTTCAGTTTCTCAAAGGATAGGACGATATCCAGGTTCTGTTTCCAATCGTTATAGTTCTCACCAGTTAACAGGTTTTTGTCAGGTATCGATGATAAAGCGTTTTTAGACATTTTTAATCTACAATAAAGAATCATATACCAAATATAAGCAAACATATCATAATAATTTAGTAAGATAACACAATCATGTAAAATCATACAAATGTGTTTATGTGTCAAAACCTTGAAAATATCACAACCTTACAACGATAATTCCCAACTCAGAATTCAACAAGCTCCTAGGGGAGGTTAATAATAAAATTAACGTGAGTGTATAACCACCGTTTCAATATTTTATCCATGATTTATAATCACCACCTAGGGGTGTGCAACCATAAATCATACTAAAATACCTTATCCTTTTAGAGATCCAATCTAGTGCATGATAGAAATCCCTTCCTAGGGGTCGGGACCACCTTGTTCTGCCTATGGACCAACGATGGAGGCCTTAGGTTCTCCTACTCAATCTTTTAAAATCAAGGTTTTATTTTAAAATTATGCATGAACAATTTTAATATGAGCGGCACTCCCTATTCTATATGACATGTTATCAATATATATATGGCAAATCATATTATAATGCAGCAAGCAAAGCAATCAAGCAAAGCTACAAGCAAAATAATAAATAATCGTAATATTATGGTTCCATCCTAGAGAGTAGAAAACTAAGATTACAAGAGAATAATCGAGACATATTATCGATTCTTCATCCTTGAATCCTCAAGTTGTATCCTTCTTCATATAATATCCATTTTCAAGCCTTCAATCTTATATGGATCGAATACTTCATATTTCTGGCCATATCCAAATTTAATGTTTCTTAGAATTGTCCCAAAAATAAAATTAAAACTGCACTTAAAAGACCGCACTTTTTCTGGAAACTTTTACAGCTTTCGATCATGTTTCATCGACTTACCGATCAATTAGATCGGCTTGCCGACCCATGAAAGTTCGGTCTACCGGCAGAGCCAGCCGATTTCTGTCCCACTGACGGCCTGCCGAACCATACGTCCGACCTGCCAATCTGTAACCATCGGCCTGTCGAACTGTGAGGTCCGGCATGCCGACCGAGCAGAAATCTCTCATTCCAGAAAATACAATTTTAATGCAATTCATCAATTTTATTTTCAACAATTCAAAAACATAAAATTAGAGACTCAGGAAATACCTGGAAGCGTCATCATCACGCTTCTAGATCCGTCTTCTAGATCTGTCTTTTTTGAATAATTATTTAATTACAAAATTCTTATAAATTTAAAATTACACAATAATTCCGAGACGGAGATGATAGTCCGCCATCTAATTACATGAAAAACCTAAATACACATTCTAACCTCTAAGGAACCATAACCGGTCATTAATTAATTAATTAATAAATAATTAAATAACAATTTAATCAACCATAATTAATTAATAAACATTTACGACATAATCCACGACAACGTATATAATATATAGAAACCTAGAGTGCCAACTCTCTATTAAATTAAATTCAAGCATAGGAGAGATTAAGATCACAAATTTATACATATAACATGATCACAAACTTGTAAATTTATGTAAAAACCATGGCTCTGATACCAATTGTTGGAAAAAACAATGCGCAGCGGAATTTTAAAATTTTACATCAAAGTAATTTCCAAAATACAAGTTTGACATGCTATATGTATAAATTAACCAGATCTTACTAACCTTTATGTGCCGAAGAACCTCCACAATCTGTGAAGAGAAATAACGTTCCAGAAGAGCCTCAACCAACTGGTCTTCTTTGCTATTCTCTATCCACGACCGGAGTGAGTGTGGGCTCACACGTACAGCTCTTCCACCGGTGATTCTCCTTCCAACTAATCGAGAGAACCCAAAGCAAGTGTTCATGATTTGTGAACAAAAGCTCTAAGGGAGTTTTTAGATTCTCAGTAGCAGAGTATCACTCTTAATCTCTCAATTGATCTAAGTAACTCATAAGACTTACTCCCTTTATATAGAGATTGGTCCTGGGGTCAGTTCTTATCAGATTAGGTCTCAAAAACTCAAAACAGAATCAAGTTCGAATCAATATCTGATAACATCCGCGTAGAAACGCGTAATCTTATTCTTCGCTGATCGGCAGGCCGAACAGGCCCCATTGGCAAGTCGAACAAGTAGATCGGTAGGCCAAATTGCTGCATCAACATCTCTACGAATCTTTTATTTTCCACCCGAGATTCTATAGGATAAAGTCTCAGTTTTAATTCAAATAACCCAATAGAGAAGTTATCTGATCAAAACAACTTTATCTAGATAATCTCTAAGAAAATAAATCAATTCCCAATAATTCAACAAGTTTATCTTGAATTAATTTTATCACAAAATTAATTCAACCAATAAACATACATGAATTATTTGATTCTTTCAAATTTTAAACCAATCTGACAAATCCGACATAAGTCATCAATTATTGAAAAAGCACGCCATATCGTTACAGGATGTTGTGAGCTAGCAAAGGGGACCAAAATGGACCTATATAGTTCAAGCTCCCGATAATTATGAAACCCAATATCCCAGATATACATTTCTTAATTATCAATTCCAACGCTACTTTACTAAAAGCTTGGAGCTGTACTCTCGAACTATATAGAATTACCAAGCTCGTGTAGCCAAGTCTCCATGACATATCAAAGTGTATCGTATCCCCATATGATAATCCATAATCAGCTTAAGGACAAGTTCTCTCTTACCTTCCCAATTATTTTTATCTTACGTTCTATCATCTCACCATTAGAAAACTTACTATCCAAAGATAGTATACCATTTGATTACACCTATGTATCCAAATGATTGAGCACTCCAGTTTTCCAATTATAGGACAACGCATATAAGAGGATATCATTACTCCTAAAGAGGAGCTATGGATTCCATATCTATGAATAACAAGTCTACGCCATCAAGAGTCATGCCTCCAACGTACCGGCATGCATACCACTATTAAGATGTGGGTGTCACACTTTGGTACATCAAAAGACACAAGTCAAGACAGCGGGCCTGCTATTCATCTCAGGATTAAGATACAACACAAATGATTGTCTTTAGTGAATTGATTTGCCGAGACAGAATTATTAATCGAAATCAATTCACTTTATGTCCCGATCTAACACATTGTCACCTATGACAACATGCCAATGTTTCTATTCACGGAGTCCACCTCCGATTGTTAAGACAAACCATCTCCCAAAAGGGATATAGATAACATAACAATCTTTGCATGAATAAAGCGCCCAACTTTATTCCCTCAATTGCGGATCGTATGATTTAGACCATCACCTTAAGAATCGTGTCTTCCGCATAATCCATCCATCATATGCCCAATTCTTAAGGTTTAGACCGACAGTCTTAGACTATTGTTTGCTTAACATACATTCAACAAATATGAACGTAAAGAGGACAAGATTTGGTATATTAATAATGAATAAATTCTTTATTAATAAAAATGTCTCCAAAAACTTATTACATGTCTAACAATATATATATATATATATGTATCACCTAATTAAGTGTTGCACACCCAATGTTTATGTTTATGATGTTGTCCAAAGTTGGACTTGTCATGTTTGGTTTAGGATTAGCTATCTCTCTTCTCTCATGACGGTGCGCTTGTAATGATGATGAATGGTGCAACACTTGGGCCCCTAAGTTAAAATGAACAAAGTTTTAATATGGATGTTTTAAAGGAAAGATATGTTCTATATGAACTCATGCCTAGTGCACTACAATGATTATGATGATTATGACGATGATGTTATGCAATGATTTTCATGAAATGTTTTAATGTTGTGAGATAGGAAGTGTACTTACTAAGCTTTTGCTTACTAGTTTTATATCATGATGCAGGCAAAGGTAAAGGAATTATGGATTAAGAGGAGGACGAGGATAGGCGTGTGTGCTAGGAATGATGACTTCCAAAAATAAAAGGCGCCATGAAAAGATTTGTTTTCTTAAACAATGTTTTATTTATTGTATGTTAATTTCTGCACTAAGTTGTATTAAGAAAGTTTTACAATGTCTTTAATTTTGGTAGCCTAATCGACCTGCCACCTTTATAGGTCGGCCTGTCAATCGTTTTCTCAGCTTGCCGACCATATCTGGTCGGACTGCCAAATGTGGGACTGGCCTGCTGATTTCCCTACATCGACTTGCCGATCTATGTTTTAAAAATATTCAATTTGCAGAACTTCTGATGGCCTACGGATGGTTGAAGTTCAGACTGTCGATGTCTGAAGTTAGGCCTGTCGAACTGGAAAAGCATATTTGAACAACTATTTTAATTTTGATTTAAATAATGGTTTCATTAAATTGGTTTTGATCAACTATTTAAAAATACATATATATATATAGATACATAGTTTTAAAAGTATTTTAAATCAGAGATAGAAAGCTTTGTTGACCCCAATAATGTGAGTTAAAGTAAATGACAAAAAGGAAACCAAGAAAAGCCAGAGTGGTACTTTCCTCTTACCCTAAGGGGTATGATTTTTCTAAAAAATATTTGCTTAAAAAAATGTATGCATGGATCCTGGGATATGTTCAACTAACTATAATGTATTCAAATAGTTTATCTTAAATAAATGACAAAAAGAGGTAAAAGTAACGACATCTATGATGTCCAAAAGGGGACGTTACAATCCTAGGGATGGATTTCTTAGACAAGTATAATGCATCCATTGAATGTCGAAAGTGACGAGTTGAGTTTAGACAAAAAGGTGAAGAACGGTTTGAGTTTGTTAGCAAATCGAGGAAGAAGACAAAGATCTTTTTGTCTGCAATGAAGGCTCAAAAAATGTTAGCCAATAGATGTAAAGGCTTTTTAGCTTGCATAGTTGACAAGAAGAGGGAAGAAAAGCTAAAGATTGATGATATGCCAGTTGTTAGTAAATTCAGTTAGGTGTTTCCTGATGATTTGCTAGGGTTACCACCTAATAAAGAGATTGAATTCAGGATAGAAATTGTACTTGGCACGGGGCCTATCTTAAAAGCGCCATATTGAATGGCACCTATAGAGCTGAAAGTATTACATAAGCAGCTTAAAGAACTCCTTGAGAAAGAATTTATTCGACCAAGCCATTCACCGTAGGGAGCACCAATATTATTTGTGAAGAAGAAGGATGGGTCAATGAGGCTTTGTATAGATTATTGAGAGCCGAACAAGGTGACTATAAGAAACAAGTACCCATTGCTGAGGATTGATGATTTGTTTGATCAACTGAGAGGTGTGACAGTTTTCTCTAAGACCAATTGAAGATAAAGGAAGAAGATGTTCCTAAGTCTCCTTTTTTGGACGAGGTGCGGTCACTGCGAGTTTATGGTCATGCCTTTTGGATTGACAAATACTCCTACAACATTTATTGATCTAATGAATTGAGTGTTTAGGGATTTCCTCGATAAATTTATGATTGTATTTATCGATTACATCCTTTTTTACTCAAGTCTTGAGAGAAGCATTGATCTCACGTCTATTTACGCATTCTAAACTAACCCCAAGTATAAGGTTGTCTCAAGTAATATTTACTCGGTGAATCCGAGATCGAACCCACAGAGAAGGATTTATTCAGTTTCAGTACATATATTATATTAACTTTTCCTTTTTATTCAGTTCCAAGATTAATATTTATTACTCACAGAATGTATTTACAATATTTAAACATTTTTACAACATTTTTCATCTTTAACTTTTGATAATTTGGAACTTTAATAACAAGAAATGCAAATAGTAACTTAAGCAGAGTAACAACAATAATAACGACAATTTAAAGAAGTAAAACAACAATAATAACAGGACTGAGGTTCAAAGGTTCTATTCTGACAATTATCTTCAATATATTTTAGTTTCACTTTTTATTTATTAGTTGGTTTAAGTATACACTATGCCATCATATGTCGACAATAAATCAAGATTTACCAAGCGTTTACTGTGTCATTCCATGTCTATAATGTAGCAAAAACACAACTTAATAAATAAGTAGCATTTTAAAATAACTTAACTAAAATAACAACCAAGATAGTAAGTTAAGCATTTACCGAGCCATTCTCTGTCTACAAGTAATCAAGGTCCTCCCAAGCATTATCCGCACCAGTCTATGTCGTCGATAAATCAGAACTGTAATTTTGGCAGAGTTCTAGCTAAGAAAATATTGAAATTCTAAATTTTCTAAGAAAATATTTTGGCATTACAACAGCTTAGAAAACTAAAAAAAACAAACAATATTTAAGATAATTTTGTCAGAATTTCCCCCTCTCCCCTCAGCTAAAAAGAAATTTAAAAAGACATAATTAATAAAGTACTACTAATATTATTGAGCATAATTTTTACAACATCAACTAGAAAATATTTTACAAGAAACTAGACTGAAAGCTGAAATAAAAACTAAACTATAACTATTACAACAGTATTTCTATACTGTAAGAGGGGTGCCTTAATTGAGGCAAATGCCTCAGTATTTATAGGAGCTTAAAATCACTATTTACCATTTGCAATTATTATTTTTTTTCCTGTTGAAAGTTGACAAATTCGGATCATATTGATCCTTTTCCTCTTCTATGCTTATCCGCGTTCCCAAGTATACAGATTTTCCTTCGTAATCCCGTGTGATGCGACATCTAGCAGTACTAAAATGGACTGATCGTGACCGTTGATCACCAGATCCAACGGCTCCAAATGCGCTCGAGAATGGGCCCAAGTGGGACCAGTGGGATCGAGATTTGATGCCGTCAGATTGGTCTTTGTCAGCTGATCAAACGGCTAGGAAGACAGATGCACGTGGAGTCGACCGCACGAGATCCAACGTGGCCTGAGATGCTTCTCTGACGCGTCTGCAGCTTGTCAACGCATGTGATGCACGCGTCAATCAGAAAATGACACGTGGACAGCACTGCGAGATTTTGCTGACGCATCGGATGACGCGATAACACGCGTCCCTCTATTCGACGGCTGAGATCGTTCTGTCAGTTGATCCGACGGTCAGAAACGTGCCACGTGTCTCCTTTAGATGAATTCCAATATTTTGATGCATTTGATGTCTGATTTTATCCGTTTTGGTGTCGTTTTGTTCCGTTTTTCCTCCAGATTTCAAATCTAAAATTCACAGACATACTAAAATTAATTATTTTACAAACATAATATTTATATTAACATTAAAAATATTTATTTTATATTAAAACACACATAAATAAATAAAAACTCTTAAAATTTCTAGTCCGTTACGGTTTAGTACAGATATAATTTTTATGACTTGGAAATATTTTTAGAAATTACTAAAAATATAGTAAAATATATTTATAAACTTAAAACACGCTATCAAACACACTAAAACTCAAAATAAAATAACCGCATTACTTCTATGGTTTTAACTATTTACAAACTAAACACATATTTAACACACCGAAATGACTCTAAAAATTACTAAAAATATTATTAAACATAAAAACACGCTAAAAATGCATTTTTAAACACATTTTCACACTAAGACACAAAAATACTTATTAACACAAAATGCTATTAATTAGAGGATTTAATGAGAAATAAAAGCATAAGTAAATGATTTAAGCCCTGTAAAATATATACTTTTACAGTCTTATCACACCCCCAACCAACTTATTGCTAGTCTCTAGCAACTAAAGTGATAAAACTTAAAAACAGACAAAAGATTTTTTTTTTTTTTAACTTGCGATTCCTCACTGATTTTCCTTAGGGTTTATCTCATATTCATGCCTCAAAGTAAAGATGTAAACACTAATTAAGTTATGATTCATTTCTAGAGTTTGTCAATTATTTAAGATGAATTTTCCTCTCTGTGTGTGTGAATTTCTATTACTAATCAATGCATATTAACCAGATGAATTTATATTAATATATCTTAATTTATTTAAATAAATTCTTATAAATTTGTTTTTCATCCCTCTCTCCACTAATGTAGAATAACACCTTGTTAAAGACCTTTAGGACTTTATTCGGCTTGTAATGTAAGGCTTGGGTTAAAGGTATGATGGAAGATATATTTGAGGCTTAGTTCACCCATAAGACACTTACAAAAATCTCGAACCTTTAAAATGTACAATCCAATTCCCAAAGTTTACAATCCCGAACTCGAAATGAAATTTCCTTTGTCAACCACTTTTTATTTAACTTTCTTCTTCTTCTTCTTCTTCTTCTTTTTTTGAAATACAAAATAACTGAAGAGTTACAATAAACGTACATATTTTACAGAGGTAGTAGATATACCTAACTCATCCTAACATCATAAATCCGATCTCACTTGAAAGAACAAATGCCTTATGAGTGAAAGGTACAAGAAAAGGATTATGAATTTATTAAAAAGGCTAGGCTAAATATATGGGTAACAAAGAAAATAGAACATTAAGCACAATGAGGTAACTAGGGATATAAAATGTAAACAGGTTAGCTTCAAAGGCTCAAACCACCCAAAGATGGCCTAAATTATATCTATAACTTAGTGTTATCTAGGATTTCGCCTCAAGAGGGATTTAAACAAGTTATAAGATTTTATAAAAATAAACCAAATTATACTAACATAAACAGTCTCTAAATTAATATAACAAATCATAGTGCAAGATTAAGTGTTCAAACTTTGGGAAAATTTCATCCTAAACATATGGCAAACTAAAGAAACTATCATAAACTTAAATAATATTTAAAATTTACCTTAAGTCATGGAAATGCTATAATCTTGATATCGTCATTGGGCAGGAGGCAAATCACAAAAATATTTTTAGATTTTTATTTTTTTTTGAGTTGTTTTTTTTAATTAATAAATGCAATGCAAACACACAGTTTTTACAATCATGTAGAAACACGTTTCAAGAATACTAGTCACTCTATTACTCAGCTATTTCTACCAAGGTGAAGATGCGTTTCAAAAATATTAAATACTCCTTACCTCAGCCATCTTCAAACTTGCATGCTACAAAAGAAAGATGCAGAGATGAGAATTTACAAACACAAAGGACTTCATTTTCGGACAGATAACTTTGGGTAAAATTAAATAAAGATAGTTGTGATGACAGACAAGGACAGATAAATGTGACACACCTGCAGAATTTTTTTGACAACTTGTACCTGACAATTCTATTAACCTTTTGACAAACTAGACTTCACTGTACAACTTTTGACAAATGGGACTAAATTTTAAAATTCGAAGCAAAGCTTATGTTACACGACACACAAGATACCTACCGAAGAAAATTATGCATCTGACAAAAGAAGAAAAGTCAAGATATTATTATTATAAGATAAACAGTACGATCATAATTATTAAACAACAACTGTATAAATCATACAAAAATAAAAATCTTTTTGTTGATGAAATTTTATTCGAGAATGAGTTGAAGAAAACTTTTGTTCATCAAAACGCGTTTCTAGAAATTCTGTTACTCAGCCGTTTTTATGATTTTTCATTAAAACCATGATCATACCTCGAATAAATTTTCAATTTTTTTTTTTAGACAAACACATAAAGAAACAAAGAAAAATACTTTACAGACCTTGTTCTGAAGTAGAAGGATCTTGAGTCTGTTTTCCATCTAACATTCTTGCAAACTGAACAGCTAGGTCTTTTAGCATCAGATTCCCAAGATGTTCTTTTTCTACATGAAATTGAGGCCAGAGTTGTTTCATAGCCCCCCAAATGTATCCACTTGGATGGGATTTAAGAGAAACTCGGAGATCTTTTAAGTTTTCATTCCTAAGACCATTTTTACAGAACTGAATTTTATCTTCCCTATTTCTAGATACGAAAGCAGGTGAGGGACATTTTCCAGAACAAGTTTGACGAGAACATTTATGACATTTTGACTCCATACGACGAGCTCTTCTTTTTCTAGCACACAGACTTGTACCCATACTAGGCAAATCTACATTATTTACATTACTTGAACGAACAAGACCTTCTATGTACATCTTAATATCAGTAGGAAGCTTAAAACGTGAAAGTACCCAAAGACGAGTGACTCTAATTTTGTACTTCTTTCTGATTTCTCTTTGAGAAAGTGAAGGGAAATATTTCTTTAAGTGCTCATATTTTGGATCCATGATTGAGGAATTGAGATTCTTGAGAGTGAATTGAAAGCTTTAAGAGAGAGTTTGAGAGAGAATTGTGAAGATTTTTGTGAAAGCAGAAGAAAAGGAGATTGAAGATTTTCTGGAAAAAAGTGTTTGAAAGATTGAAGAACTTTGAAAATTTTTTGAAGAATTTCTTGGAATTTTAGTGAGAAGACAGAGAGAATTCGAGAGAGAGAACAAGAAATTTAGAAAGAGAAAGAACAAAGATTTTTGAGCTTAGATGCACAGTAACAGATTTTATAGACAAGGGGTAGATTTCTGTTTAGACACGGGGAAGACTATACAGACGCATGCGGGAATAATGGGCTGAACTAAAATGGGCTAAAGAAAGGTAACCTAACAGATTACTCAGAAATGAAAATATTTTTGTGTTTTTGAGTTTTTCAATTTTTTTTTTTACAAAGATCTAA
This sequence comes from Artocarpus heterophyllus, assembly GCA_025403435.1. NCBI lineage: Eukaryota > Viridiplantae > Streptophyta > Magnoliopsida > Rosales > Moraceae > Artocarpus > Artocarpus heterophyllus. The sequence continues at coordinate 23,873,798 of CM046334.1, forward strand.
AATTCAAAAAAAATCATTGAAAATTATTTCATTAAAATGCGTTTCTAGAGGCCGTTGATACAAAAATACCAACTAATCGTGCTGATTATAACCTCCGTAATTTCTGCCATTTTAATGAATTTTTGAAATTATTTTTCTGATTTTTAGGAAAAACAAAGAAAATAAAGATACAACAAACAAATACAAAAACATAAATACAATACAAACATTAATCTATAACTATGATTTCAATTTCTGGTTCGAAGTTAGAATCGTCAATGTTGATGATTGTTGGAAGAGTTGCTCTAAACTTTCCCAAAAGATAGCATTCCCAAAAAGTTAAGTTGCCAGCAGTTGCAAAGAATCTTTGCTGAAATTCTTCTTCATCCGTGAGATCATACATGAGGTCATCCATAGTGTCACCCATCACCTCATCCTCAGGTTCTTCTTCAAAAACTTCATTTTCACATTTAGCTTCAAAATTTGAATTTTTAGCTTCAGGAGATTGGTCAAAAACATTCATAGGATGGTTATCAATTTTGGGTGGAACATTCGAATCAAAAGAATTAGCCAAATCAGCCAAAGGATCAACAAACGTTCTAGAAGTACTGCTCTCAACAAAGTTCACTTGATATTTTCTAGAGGGTGATTGTGCCATGTTAAAAACGTTGAATTCTGGGGTCATATTTCCAAAAGACAATTTTAGTATTCCATTTCTACAATTAATCAAAGCATTAGAAGTTGCAAGAAATGGATGACCTAAAATGACAGGAATTTGAACATTTGAATTTGTGACAGGTTGTGTATCCAAAATAATGAAATCTACTGGGTAGTAAAATTTATCAATTTGGACTAACACATCCTCGACAACACCTCTTGGAATTTTTACAGATCGATCAGCTAGTTAAAGTGTGACAGAAGTTGGCTTTAGTTCACCTAGACCTAATTGCTGATAAACAGAATAAGGTAAGAGGTTGACACTAGCACCAAGGTCTAACAAAGCATGTTTAATTTGAGTATTTCCGATGATGCAAAAAATTGTGGGACAACCAGGATCTTTGTATTTCAATGATGAATCATGTTGAATGATGGAACTAACATTCTTAGCTAAAAATGCAGTTTTAGTCACATTATGCTTTCTTTTAATTGTACAACAATCTTTCAAAAATTTAGCATAAGATGGGACTTGTTTGATTGCATCTAAAACTGGAATGTTAATTTTGACTTGTTTGAACAGTTCAAAAATTTCAGCATTTTTGTCAAACTTCTCTTTTGAAAGCAAAGCTTGAGGAAATGGAATCTTTGGAACAAATTTCTCTCTTGACACACTCTTTTCTTTTTCAGAATTTTCCTTATCACTATTAATTTGATCACCACTTTTCAAAGTTGAATTAACTTTCTGATCTTTTAAAAGATTAGTTTTATCAATAGTTTGTCCACTTCGAAGAGTTGTAACAAAATTAACAGTTTCTTGTTGTGACTATGAACTAGAAGAGGCAATTTCATTTGCAGATGTGTAATGTATAGGTTGAGCATGAAATTTGCCTTTTTCTTGAATGCGAAGGGAAGAAGTAAGTTTAGAAATGGATTCTTTAATTTCATGAATGTCTTGAAAAGTGCGAGTGTTATGAACTTCCTGTTTTTGAATGAATGATTTTTGAGCTTGAATGAAAGTTTGCAAAGTGTCTTCAAGAGTTTTGACTCGAGATTGGAGATTTTCAGAAAAATTTTGAGAATTTGATGGAAATGGTAGACGGCCTTGAGAGTTTTGTGGTGGAAGTAGTGGTGGTGGTTGATATTGCTGTTGTGGTTGATCGTTTCTCCAACTAAAATTGAGATGGTTTTTCCATTGTGAATTGTATGTGTCCGAATGTGGGGATGGAAATGGCTTTCTAGGTGGGTCCAATTGATTTGTGTAATTCACTTGTTCATGGGACTTTTCCTTAAAAATTGGGCATTCATAAGTTGAGTGTCCTAGAGTTTGGCAAACACTACACAAAATTTCAATTTTGGGTTCTTGGACATTCCTTCGTTCCATGGCTTCAATCTTTTTAGTCAAACATGCAATTCTAACACTTAGATCATTTTCTTGACTAAGTTAATGGACACCTCTTTGAGCATTAGCAAGATTAGATCTAATTGAGCCTTCAGAATTACTATGTTGTCAGTATTGAGAGTTATCAGCCAAATTATCAAGGAAATCTAACGCTTCATTAGGTTCTTTATCAAGGAAATCTCCATTACACATTGTTTCAACAAATTGACAGGTTTTAGGAGTTAAGCCTTTACAAAAAAAACTAATGTAACGCCATTTTTCAAAACCATGATGTGGGCAAGAATTCAACAAATCTTTAAATCGTTCCCAGCATTGGAAATAAACTTCTTTTGCATTTTGGGAAAAATTTTGAATTTGTTTTTTCAAAGCATTAGTCTTATGTGTTGGAAAGAATTTTTTCAGAAACTCAGTTTGCATTTCTTGCCATGTACCTATTGACCTAGGTTTTAAAGAAGTAAGCCAAGTTTTAGCTTTGTCTTTTAAAGAAAAAGGAAAAAGCTTAAGCTTAACAATTTCATTTGAAACTTCCTGGTCAGTGAAGGTATTACAAACATCTTCAAACTCTCTAAGGTGCAGATATGGACTTTCAGATTCTAAGCCATGAAAATTAAGAAGCAAGTTGATCATCCCAAGTTTAAACCTAAAGTGATGAGCATTGAGAGGAAAAACCAAACATGATGGAGTGGATTCACGGGGTGGTTGCAAATAATCTCTCATTGAGCGAACAACAGGATTGATGATTTGTTGATTAACAATATTTTCATTATGAACACTTTCATCATCAGCCATTTTTGGTGAATTTGAAGACACAACAGAGACGAAATGTGGTTCTAAACTTTTCCTAACTAACCTACGACTATTAGACTCACGAAACCAAACTGGCATACAAATTATTTAAATATTTACAAAATTTTATGGACAAATACTAAGCTTTTCTCCACTCAAGGAGAGTAGAGTAGTGAATGAAAAGTATCTGCCTTATTGATTTTGTGAAGTTTGCGAATTATATTTGTCAAGAATGTCCCCAGGAAAGATTGATGGTGTTAAGGCTCCTTAAGAACCAATCTCCTTGACAGAACAACGTTTCAGGAATGACTGGTGTTGGAAGAATCTCCAAAAGTGAACCGGTTATGGGAAGAATTCCGAACCAGTACCAGTCCCCAAACAAAACTTTCTCAAAAAATACTTTTCACAAAAACACAATTTATTTATTAAGTATTATGGAAAACCTAATCTAAAATTTTATGAAGTTTTATTTCTAAGGCAAAAACCTAAAACTAGCAAAATAAATATTTTATAGAAGAAATGAGAGAAAATAATTTTTTTATTATTATTTTTTTTGATTTTTTTATATATATATTTTTAATTTTTTTTTAGAATATTAAAATAGTGACGTGAATTGTAACTACTACAAATAGTAACTTACAGAAAATACATGCAGATTCCTACGTGAACAATACTTAATACCTGCAAAACAGAAGATACTAACAAAAGAAAAGAAATTAAACAGAAGAAAAGAAGAGTTAGTAATATATAAAAGAAAAATAAAAAGAAAAAGAAAATATATTACACAATATTATACTGCACTGAAAACAATACCGTCCCTGGCAACAGCGCCAAAAACTTGATCTCACGTCTATTTACGCATTCTAAACTAACCCCAAGTATAAGGTTGTCTCAAGTAATATTTACTCGGTGAATCCGAGGTCGAACCCACAGGGAAGGATTTATTCAATTTCAATACATATATTATATTAACTTTTCCTTTTTATTTAAGCTGAAAATTTTGAGGATTAATATTTATTATTCACATAATGTATTTACAATATTTACACATTTTTACAACATTTTTCATCTTTAAATTTTGATAATTTGAAACTTTAATAACAAGAAATGCAAATAGTAACTTAAGCAATGAAAGTGAAAGGGTCAGAAGATTGATTAGAGTCCTCAGGCTAGAGATCGCTGCAATTGGAACTAGGAATAAGTTGTCTTGAGGGCACAACATGCTGAATTTCACTTGTCAAACAGCCTCAATCAGGTTAGCCAGCAAACAATGCAAACACATAGAACCATCCCCAAAACAAAAACAACAACAACAACAATAGTAGCAACAACCAAAACTAGAAGAACAAAAGAGAAAAAGACAACTTTCTGAACCAACAGGGTCAAAACAATAAGAAGCAGGGTGGTGGCCAGAACAACAACAATAATAGGCAGATTTAGCCATGCCCCAAATGTGGGAAGAAACATCTAAGAGAATGCCATCTGGGAACTTCCAGTGTTTCATTTGTGGATGAGAAGACCATTTTGCCAAGAACTACCCCAATTAGACGAATGTTCAAGCTCAACAAAGAGCTCCTCATGCCCAACTCCATCAACTGCAAGCTGCCCTAGAAGGACCACTAATCAACCAGGAAAGACTAGAAGCCCCACCTACCAATGCCCGCATTTATGCTATGATAAAAGAACAGGTGGTTGTTGAAGCCCCTAATGTGGTCACAGGTCAGATTTTAAGCATTTTTATAAATGCACATGTTCTTTTTGATACGGGTGCCATACATTCTTTTGCATCATCATCCTATGATAAGAAGTTAGGGGTTTATTTCGAACCAATGAGACAAGGATATACTACAGCACTACCCTTTGGGGAAGTAATGACATCTACGCACTATTTGCGTACTGTTCCTCTATGGATTTCTGAATGGGAACTCTTCATTGATCTTATTGTGATCGATATGTATGATTATGACATGATTCTTGGAATGGATTTTTTGAGTAAGTACAATGCTTCTATTGAATGCCAGAAACAAAAGGTGATCTTTCATCTAGAAGGTGAACAAAAGTTTATGCATGTGGGTGAGTCCAGAAGGAAATCAAACATGTTCTTGTCAACCACTGAAAGCAAAGAAATTGTTAACAAGTGGCTGCATGTGCTATCTGTCAAATATAGTGGATAAAAGTCAAAAAGAGAAAGCAAAGATTGGCGAAGTTGCTGTAGTATGAGAATTCCCTGAGGTGTTTCCAGATGATCTATCAAGCTTACCCCCTAATAGAGAGATTGAATTTGAGATAGAGCTCACTCTAGGCACTGATCTGATTTCCAAGGCACCTTACAGAATGGCTCTAGCGGAGTTGAAAGAGCTTCATTCTCAATTAAAAGAACTTCTCGATAAAGGCTTTATTTGACCTAGTCACTCACCATGGGGAACACCAGTCCTACTTGTCAAGAAGAAGGATGGCTCTATGAGGCTCTACATTGACTATAAAGAGCTGAACAAAGTAACAAACAAGAACAAGTACTCGTTGCCTCGAATCGATGATTTGTTTGATCAACTTAAGGGTGCATCTGTGTTTTCGAAGATTAATTTGCGGTCAGGATACCATCAATTAAAGATAAAAGAAGGAGACATCTCTAAGACAACCTTTAGATCGAGATATGTTCACTATAAATTTGTGGTTATGCATTTCAGTCTAACAAATGCACCTGCAGCTTTCATGGACTTGATGAATTGGGTATTCAAGGATTTCCTCCATAAATTTGTTATTATGTTTATCGACAATATTCTTGTTTAATTGAAGAATCGAGAAGAGCATGTTGAGCATCTGAGAATTTTGTTGGAGACTCTAAGGAGACATGAATTGTATGCAAAATTCTCAAAGTGTGAGTTCTGGCTTGATAGTATATCCTTCTTGGGCCATGTTGTACCAATGGAAGGAATAATGGTGGATCCTGTGAAAGTTGAAGCTGTTCTCAACTGGAAGCAACCAATGAACATAAGTGAGATAAGGAGCTTATTGGGTCTAGCTGGCTATTACCAAAAATTTGTGGAAGATTTCTCTAAGATAACAGCACCTCTCACCAACCTAACTCGTAAAGGAAAGAAATTTGAATGGATGGATGTATGCGAGAAGAGTTTTTAAGAACTACAGAAAAGGTTAATTATAGCTCTAGCCTTGGATATTCCTGATGGGAACGACGTATTCATAATTTATAATGATGCTTCTAAAATAGGCCTTGGTGTTATATGAATGTAGAATGATAGAGTGATTGCCTATGCTTTGAGGCAATAGAAAGATTATGAGAAGAACTACCCTACTCATGACCTCGAATTAACGGTCGTAGTTTTCACACTGAAGATTTGGAGACATTATTTGTATGGGGGTTCAATGTAAAATCTTCATTGATCATCAATGTTTAAAGTACTTCTTTACTTAGAAGGACCTAAATATGCGACAACAGACGTGGTTAGAACTGGTGAAGGATTACGATTGTGAAATCCTTTATTACCTAAGAAAGGCTAATCGAATAGCTGATGCTTTAAGTAGGAAGACTGTTGCCATGTTGATGTCGTTGCAAACAATGTCTCAGCCTTTGAGAAAAGAAATTTTGGACTTCGGTTTAGAAATCACAACAGGGCAGCTTTTAGCACTAACTCTTTCTCCATCGTTGTTTGATGAGATTCAGAGTAAGCAAGATAAAGATGTAAGCCTTGTGACCGATTAAGCAGGAAATAAAGGAAGGAAAATGTGAAGAGTTTAGTGTTGCTGATGATGGAACTCTATATCTCAAGGACAGCTTATGTGTTCCCAACGTTGATGGTTAAGGGAAAGAATCTTAGCAGAAATTCACGATATTCCTTCTTCAATTCATCTTGGTGCAATAAAGATGTACAATGATCTAAGGAATAGTTTTTGGCGGTTTGGAATGAAACGTGACATTGCAATGTATATGAAGAAATGATTGACATGTCAGCAAGTCAAAGCTGAACACCAAAGCAAAGATTTTCAGTCAATTCAGATACCAGAATGGAAATGGGAGGATATTGCAATGGATTTTATTATCGGTTTACCCAAGACTATGAATGGATATGATGCTATTTGGGTTGTTGTCAACCAACTAATAAAGACTGTGCATTTCATTCCCATCAAGATCACTTATTATATGGAGCAATTAGTAGAACTTTATGTCAAGAAAATAGTGCGACTTCATGAAATCCCTAAGTCTATCATTTCTGATCGTGATGACAGGTTTACGTCCATGTTCTGGAAAAGTGTACAAAATGTGATGAGAACTAAGTTGCACTTCAGTACAGCTTTTCATTCTTAGACAGACTGCCAAACGGAGAGGACGAATTTAATCTTAAAGGATATGCTTTGGGCCTATACTCTCGTTTACAAGACCAACTAGTGTAAAATGTTACCGTTAATGGAATTCGCTTATAATAACAGCTATCAGGCGACGATTGGAATGGTGCCTTATGAGGCATTATATGGGTAGAAATGTAGGTCGCCTATATGTTGGCATGAAGCTGGTGAAAAGAAGATAACGGAGAGCATTGATGGAGAAAAGGTTGACTTTGTCAACAAGACTTCTAAGATGATTAAGTTGATACGAAAGAGAATAGAGACTGCTCAAAGTTGACAGAAAAGTTATGCTGATAAAAGAAGAAGGCCCTTGGAATTCACTGTAGGTGATTCTATGTTCTTAAAGGTTGCGCCGATGAAAGGAGTCATGAGGTTCAGAAAGAAAGGCAAGTTGAACCTAAGGTTTGTTGGACCTTATGAAATCATGAAGCAGATAGGCAAAGTAGCTTATCAGTTGAGATTGTCATCTTAGATGTCATCTATTCATGATGTGTTCCATGTTTTGATGCTCAAGAAGTATGTCCTAGATCCTACGCACATGATTAAGCCACAAGTGATTGAAATTTGAGATGACCTTAGCTATAAAGAAAGGCTAGTAGAGATTTTAGAATAGAAGGTTAAGATCTTGAGGAATAAAGAGACTCCTTTGGTCAAGGTGTTATGGTGAAATCACCAAGTGGAAGAAGCTACATGGGAACATGAAGATGACATGAGAACTAGATATCCGCAACTGTTTTGAGTTTTGAGGTCGAAATTCTATTAAGGTGGGGAGAATTGTAACACCCGCCATTTTTCATATAACGGATTATGTTAAATATTTAATGACATTAAGTATTTTCCTCATGACATATGCTACTGACCATTTTATTTGAGTATTATGATAGGTGATAGTCACGTGAAATTGATGTGCTCAAGGTGTTCATGTCATACATGGTATTTGTTTAATGTTTTATTTATGTATAATGTTGTAAGTGATACTTTGGCAGGCTGAATTACTTTCTACAACGGCATACCGATGGATTTCATCTATAGGCCGAATCCCAAAACTTCTACACGCCAAATTGAACCATCGGTAGGCCGAAGTCTACTAACGAGAAATTAGCAAAAATGGGAAATGTTGACTTTTGGCCTAGTATTATGTCTTTCCTATTTCATTATTTCTTTAATTGACTTATTTGTAATCAACACCACTTTTACTTCTTTAGTAATTCAAACGCAACATTATTTGAAAATTTTTCACAAGATTGGATAAAATGATATCAATTTGCCTCCATTAAATCATTTACTCTCCCAAATTCTCTCCATTATACACGTGGTTATCCAGCTCTTTTTATAAAAAAAATTTCTGATCACCATTAGAGAAGATTATTATTTTTTTTTTACTTTCACGTCATTCCCATTTTGATTCACGTATACTTTTCTTTCTCTCCCTAAAAAATTCTCTCTTTTCTTCACATTTTCTTCCCTTCTCTCCCCCATTTTCCTGTGAATAATTGAAAGAAATATTGGGTTTTCATTTGGATGAATTCAAAGAAAAGCTTAAGAAGAATTGCTTTGAGGTTAGAAACTCGTTCTAATCATTTTTGAAATTTTAATCACCTTGTAATCCGATCCACATAACTTTGCCTACAAATTTCCATTTTCGATGAAATTTTAGTACAATGTTTATGTATGTGTTATGTCATGTTCCTCAAAATTTCACACCATTTGGAGTTTTCTATGTTGAGATATTGAATTTTTAGTCTCTACTACTCATAGTGAACCGTTGCTGATTAATAATGTTACACAAAAATATAGTCTTTGTTCATAAGGCAAATGAATGTTGATGTTCATGAAATTTTGTACATATGTTTATGTGTAGGTTATGTGATATTGCTCCAAGTTTCATGTCATTTGGTGTTGTCTATGCTATGATATTAAATATTCATGTTCTGCCACTCATAGTTGAAATGTTGCTGATTGGTAAAACTTTGCATAAACATGGTCTTTGTTCAAGAGACAAATATATTTTGATTTTTTGTGAAATTTGGTAGATACATTCATGTATATATTAAGTGTTGAACTGAAAAGTCCCATGGTGATATGATGAATATTTTATGTGATATTACAGTTTCGTTTAGGTTAGGTTTTATGACTGTTCTATCAGTGGATTTTTGGACTTCTAGTTTTGTGACATTTATGTGTAACTAACAAATTTATTTGGTGATGAAACTTTTTGTGCTTCTATATTTATATGTGAATAAGTTGTCATAAAAATTTTAATGTCTAAATAAATTTATTTTATTTGTTTGAGAATGATGATCTTGTGTAACTCACTGCCTGATATGTTGGGGTTTATTTTTGTCTCTGACTTCTAACGCATGTCCTGGATTAGTTTGAATTAATTTAAAGGTAATTTTTTATAGATAATTTATTTTATAGACTTTAGTTAAGGTTATTCACTGCCCAGCTATTGCTGGCAGATTTTATGCTATGAAGTGTGTGAATTGTTTTGGTTATCAAATGAAATTTTATAACCAATGAAAAATAATGATATTATGTTTATATGTTAGCTTTGTTCCTCTAAAGTCTCATGCTTTATTTGTGCGTGATTTGTAAGTTATTGGGGTGTGAATTCATAAGTGTTAGGCAGCATTCTCTATTTGCAGTTTTGTTCTAATGTTTTAAAGGCTGATAAAATGTGTTATGGATTAATGTTTTAAAGGCTGATAAAATGTGTTATTTGTGCGTGATGAATGTTAATTTCTCGTGTATATGAATGATTGACATGAACACCCCAAGAGTTGAGCACATCAAGACCACGGTGACGTCATCTAAGAATTAAGGTTTAGTAAGCTAACCAAGTAAGTTCATTCTCACTTGCAACATGAAGAATTTTATGAAAAGTTTGAAATCTATGTTCAAGATGGTTTTATGATAATTTCCATGATGATTATATATGATGTATCATTATGAAAGTTTTGATGTATAAAAAGTTATGCATGTTTTGAGGATGGCGTATTTCAAGGTATAAAAGTATATATATATATATATGTATATATGTATCACCTAAATAAGTGTTGCACACTTATGTTTATGTTTTGTTTATGTTTATGATGTCATGTTTGGTTTGGGATTAGTTACCCCTCTCGTCTCATGACGACGCACTTACAATGATGATAATAGTGCAACATTTAGGCCTCTAAAGATGAAATTAATGACATTTTAATATGGTTAATGTTAACGAAAGATATGTTCTATATGAAACTGTACCTAGTGCACTATTATGATGATGATGATGATTGTGGTTATGATGTTTCATAAAGATGTTAATAAAATGTTTTATGTTGTAGGATAGAAAAATGTATTTACTAAGCCTTTGCATACTTAGTTTTACATCATGTTGTAGATAAGGGTAAGAGGATTATGGAATAGGTGGAGGACGAGGACAGGCATGTGAGCTTGAAAGGACAGGTTGAAAACGGAAGAAAGCAAGAGTTTTAAAGCTTCTAAACAATGATTTTATTTATTGTATGTTAAAATTTTCCACACTATGTTGAATTAGGACTCTTTTTTTTAATTTGCTATTGTTTTTATAGCAGATCGGCCTACCAATCATTATTGATCGGTCCGTCGATGTTGGTATCAGCCTGCCTATCACCCTATATCGGCCTACTGATCTATGAGTTTTAAATCCCGTTTTTGCAGTGCCTTGGACGACCTGTCGGTGGTTGAGGTTTGGACTATTGGTCATGTTCGGCCTGCTGGTGTATGGAGTTCGCCTACCAAACTATGAACAAAATTTAAATAATAATTTTAAATTTTATTTTCCTTATGGCTTCATTAGTTTGATATTGATAAACTATTTAAATAAATATAAAAGGTTTTGACATATTAATATTTAGTTAAAAAAATGTATGCATGGATCATGGGATAAGTTTAATAATTTTACCTTATTTAAATGGTTTGTCTTAAAAGTAATGAAAATGAGGTTGAATATAATGACATCTGTGACGTCTGTAAGGGGACATCACATTGCTTGCACTCATCGGTCCATTCAAACTTTTTCCCTAAGAAGCTTCTTATCTTACTTGTATTCTTAGGTTGCTTCTACTTAAGAATAGCTTCAACCTTAGCAGGATCTACCACTATTCCCTCCTCTGATATGACATGCCCTAAGAAGGATACACAGTCAAGCCAAACTCACACTTAGAGAACTTTGCATACTACTTATGTCTCATCAGGGTCTCTAGCACAATATTAAATTGCTCAGTATGCTCTTCTCAACTCTTCGAATAAACAAGGATATTGTCGATAACCACTATGAAAAAGTTATCAAGGTAATCCTTAAACACCTAATTCATTAGGTCCATAAAGTCACAGAATCATTTGTTAGACCGAAAGGCATGACCATAAATTCATAGTGACCATAGCTCGATCTAAAGGCTATTTTTAGTATGTTCCCTTCTTTTATTCTCAGCTAATGATATCCCAACTGTAAATCTATCTTTGAAAACATAAACGCACCCTTAAGTTGATTAAATAATTCATCAATTCAAGAAAATGGGTACTTGTTCTTGATTTTCACCTTGTTTAGTTCTTGGTAGTCGATGTAGAGTCTCATGGAGTCCTCCTGATGTGTCCCACATCGGTTAGAGAGGGTGGTCTTGGGTGTTATATATATGGGTTCACAATCCTCCCCTCATAGGCTAGCTTTTGGGGTGGAGTTAGGTGTGTTCATATCATATGGTATCAGAGCCGAACCTCTACTGGTCGGTGGGCGCATGTACAAAGGTTTCCTACCGCTCGTGTGGGTTAACGACGGAGTTGACATGAGGATGTGCAGTCTAAAGGGGTCGGGAATGATGTGTCCCACATCGGTTAGAGAGGGTGGTCTTGGGTGTTATATATATGGGTTCACAATCCTCCCCTCACAAGCTAGCTTTTGGGGTGGAGTTAGGTGTGTTCATATCACCTCCTTATTCTTCATAAACAAAATGGGTGCTCCCTATGGTGAGTGACTTAGTCAAATGTAATCCTTATCAAGAAGTTCCTATAGCTAGGAATGCAACTCCTTCAATTTTACAAGGGTCCTCTATATGGCGCTTTGGAAATCAAATTAGTGCCTAGATCGAGCTCAATCTTAAATTCGATTTCTCTATCTGGAGGTAAGCTTGGTAGGTCTTTTGAAAAATACCTCTAGAAATTCTTGAACCATTATAACTTCTTCAATCTTTGTCTTTTCTTCTAGACTCTTATCTATAATGTTTGCCAAATAACTTATACAGCCACTTGCCAACAACTTCCTTGCCTTTGTAGCTAATGGAAACATGTTTGAATTCTTTCTTAACTCACCCACATACATGAATCATTCCTTAGCTTTTGGATAGAAAATTTCTTTTCATTGCCGACACTCACTAGAAGCATTATACTTACTCAGGAAATCCATTCAAAGAATCACATCATAGTCATACATGTCAATTACAATAAGGTTGACAAAAAGTTCTCTTTCAGAAATCCACAAAGGAACTATACGCAAATAATGTATAGACATCATCACTTTCCCAGAGGGTAATGTCATAGTGAACCTCACTGTCATAGGCTATTGATGGTCTACTAACTTCTTAGTAAAAGAAGAGGATACAAATGAATGCATAGCACCAAAAAGAGCATGTGCATTAAAGGAAAGGATTAAGATCTTGTAGGGTTTGGTACCCTATAAGCTGTGACATTGTATTTATTATTAATAAATAAATAATGCGACATTTATAATTATTTTAGTTGCTCATATGTATTATGAATACTTTTATAAACATCAAGAAAATTTCATAATTATTTATGTGACTATAAATTTAGCATATAAGTGTTATATGCTTAGGGATAAAATTTATGGATAATAATCTAAATAATCTGTAATAATTAATTAAAGTTTGGGATCTTTAATTAAATATTACAAGTGTAGTCCAATCTCATTTAGAATGAAATAATTTGTAGAAACATTGATTAGAGGTACTTTATATAATGAGGTACTTTATATAATTGATTATATTTAATTAATAAGATTAATTAGATATGTTTTAAATTAATTAATTAATAATATTTGAATAATGAGATTATTTAAATATAATTTTTAATTTTATGTGACACATGTGTGGTGGGACCACATTTTATCTTTTTTAATATGGACACAATGTTAAATTATTAATTAATTTAAATAAATATGATTTATTTTTTATTTTAAATATATATGTAATATTTTAATTGTATATATATTATATATATGCATACTAAATAATTAACTGTGATTCTTGTTTTTAACATAATATAATATATATATTAAGAATCACGAACGTGATTCCTTTTTTTTGTTTAAACGATATATATATATATATAACTAGAATAAATGTTTGATTCGTTTCAAAATAAAATTAAAAAAATAGGAGGTAAGGTATATGGGGTATATCTCTTCCCTATATATATCTGATAAGGTGGTTATTTCAAATTTAAAATTAATTTAAAAAATAACTGCTCAAATATAAAAAGATAGAAATAAAAATTATCCATAAATCTTTTTTTAACATAACTTTTACAGAATATATCAGAGAGAAAAAACTAAGAGTTCTTTCTCTAGAAAAAATAGGTCTGCTATCTCATGTGTTGAGTACATTGCAGATCTAGAAAAGTGTGACGTTAATTCATTCTTGTAGTTTGACGCCCACTCATTTTTCCATTGGTGTGGAGGCTTGGCTTGGAAGCTCGTGGTGTCAAAGATGAAAGCTAGGATACCCTGATAGGTCTTTAAGAGGTTTGTAAAAATTCTCAAAGCTTTCGATTATTAATTAAAATTATATAGTTATTCCCGATGAACAAGGTCTTTTTCAAAAAAAAATTTGTTTGTCAACAATCCGTTCCTTCTGTTGCGTTTTCATATTTAATTCCAACAGATCTGACCTGTGACAATATTAGAGGTTTCGGTTGCTACTTCCTCCTTTGTCATTGCATATATGCGAGCATTGGTAGTGGAGCTTCAAGTTTTCCCTGGTTATGAGTGGTCCCTCCAAGGTAGCTTGCATATGGTGGAGTTGAGCATTAGGGGTTTTCTATTGACCTTGAGCATTAATCTAGGTGGGACAGTTTTTAGAAAGTGACCTTTGCATTCAGAAATAAAGCATTGGTTTGTTCTATGACAGTATTCACCTGGGTGCTTCTTTCTACATTTGGCACAAGTTTGTTGCTCTAACCCTATTGATTCTAGAAATTGCCTTTTCTCTTATAATTCTTCCAGTTCTAGTTGTTTTTGTTACTGTCCTGGGTTAGTTCTAAGTGTTTGTGTTATTCGTAAAATGACTTTGTTGGCTCTGGTTTTTCTTCAACTTTGATAAGTAGAATTCAACCTGTTGTGTACTCAAAACAACTTGTTTTTGATCTCGAGGTAGACTCACCCTATCAATGATTGCTGCAATTTCAGGTCAGAGAACTTTGATCAACCTTCTAACCCTTTCATCATCAAGATTGACCATTCCTTGGCAAAGGCATGCCAATTGATCGAACTTAGTAACCGCATCAATAACTGACATATCTCCTTAACGAAGGCTCTCGAAGTCATTGTAATGTTTCCAGGTGATGTTTATCTAAAAGAACTTCACATTAAATTCAGAAACAAAGTCAGTCTATGTCATCTCGTCTACATTTTTGTGCTACTTGATCCCATCCCACTAGATTCTAGCTTCCATTGTTTGGCAGCATGAGGCACAAAGGACCTTCTAATTCTTAGTAAAACCCATCAGCTTTAGAGTGGTTTCAATCATCTTCAACCATCCTTAAGCAACCAAGGGATCCTTAGAACCTTCAAAATCAGTAGGCTTAACACACTTCCACCTGACCAATAAGCGTTCTTGATAAGCGGGTCTTGCTTCTAGTACAAGGGTTGAGGCTACCCTTCCTTGTTATTGCAAAGGAACTGGCTTGTTTTCATCTTGTCCTTAGCCTCCATGACCATTAGTTTTGAGCTCCTCAATCTCCCTTCTTTGATATTGAAGCTATCTTTGAAGGTCAGCAATCATTACTATAAGGATAGCATCGGTCGGGTTGCTAACTCCAATAGTAGCTTGAGCACGAGCTTGAGTCCTTCTACGGGTGTTCATATTTGATTTCCTAGAAGGATTATATGTTTAGGAATGAAACTTTAATTTCAAGAATAAGACAGGATTTCACTACTAAATTATGCATTAAGGCACTAAAATTTTTGAACTTTATACTTGTCATTAAACTCCTATAAACTTCCATTTAACAAAATCATATGGTGATATATATTGGAAACAGAAACCCACTTTGATGCCATACCTATAACATCCCTTTACGGACGTCACAATAATCGTTACTTTTACCGTTAAAATCATTATTTAAAGATAAACAATTCAAATAAACCACTTATTCTCTAGTAAATTTCATAGGAAAACATGCTTATAAGTTTTTATTTGAAAACCTACTTATTTTCTCTCTCCTTAATTAGCCAGACAGAATGTCTAAATCATTCGACTAACTGACTACCTATAAAAACGGTTAGTTTGGAAATCTAAACATTTATTGAATTATAGACACACACAAAACTTTAAATAATGTTAAAAACTCTCAAGAAAAATACTTGAATGTCCAAATAGTTTAATCACAACAAAATAAAAGAACCATAGCATAGTCCTCAAGAAACCATAATTATGAAAATATTAAACAGTCTTAAAATAATTAGAAGTCCATAGGAATATAAACCGAATTCTAAAATCAATATCGTGCAGAAAATAACATTAATAATAAAATTGATTGCTTGAGTTATTAATTTCTTTTCATGGTGTCATTCCATTTCCAATCCAACATTCCTTACACACACAACCGTCCTTATCCTCCATCCTAATCCATAAGCCTTTTACCTTTTTCTGCAGTATGATATAAAACTAAGTAAGCATAAGCTTAGTAAGTACAATTTTGTGTCTCGCAACATAAAATATTAGCATTCATAAAACCATATCATAACATTATAACCATAGTCATAATCATAATAGTGCACAAGGCACAGTTTATATAGAACATATTTTTTATTTAAACTTTCATATTAAAACATTATTTATTTTATCTTTAGGGATCCCAGTGTTGCACCATTAACATCATAGGCGTACCATCATAAGAGGAGTGGGGTAGCTAGTCTCAACACAAACATGACAAGTCCAAAATAGACATAAACATAGAGTATGCAACACTTAATTAAGTGATACATATATATATATAAGCTTTCTTTAAAAAAAACTTGTCATAAATTGTAAATATATAAACATAAAAACATCCTTAAGAAAACTTATTGTAAGAAGTCTTCAAATAAGAAAATTAAATCATAAACCTTACTTATAAAACATTGTTTAATATTTTCACAAACTTTATCACATTGTAGGTGACAATGTGTATTTACTTGACTTAATTGCTTACCAAACCTTAAATTTGGGTGAAATAGCCATGATTCTCAATGTGCTCGTCTTTTGGAGTATCCATGTCCATCATTCATATAATATATGAAATTATCATTCATGTTTACATTGCCATTCGACATAATATTACTTCATTCAGCATCATACTTGATGAAATAAAACATTTTTAATGCGTAAACTTATATTTTGAGATAAGAAACATTCAAGCATCAAACTTAACCTTTAATCACTTAGAGAATTAAATCTCAATTCATAAGCAAGACAAAAGCATATAAAAAATCACTCAAATTTTCTTCTCTTGAAAATATTAATTAAAAATGCCTTTTTCAAATTTTCAAAACATTCAAGTAAATTGTCAGTCATAAAAATTGACTGACCTTCAAAAATTTATCACCTTATATCTTTCAATTCATATTCATTTAGAGCATACAAATTTACAAAAATAAAGTTAACATCTATATATATATATAACTCTCAAAAAAATTTCATTCGATAATTTAAATAAATCACACAATCAATATTATAAAATCTGCCAACAAAATCTAGGCAGTGAGTAGTCCTAAATAGAAATTACGGATTAAAATACTTATGCCATAAAATAATTTACAAAAAATTTTGCACATAATAGACACATAAAACCATTACATATCTAAAATTCAGCTCTAAATAATTTAAAACATACGTTTGAATTCAAAGTTATTAGTAACATCAGGCATGCTAAACAGCCAACACTCTCCATTCAAACATTTTTATAAAATCAAATATGCATGAAGTGACACCCGAGAATTTGTAATGCTTTTTAAATGCAAAAATTAAGGATTTTGTTAAGTAATTTATGAACAAATTTTATGAGCTAAAATTTTATGCTCAAAAATTTGTTAAGAATTTAAGGAGCAATTTTAATGTCATGAGGATTATTGTTTAAGTCTGATTTTTACAAAAAATTCCATAAAAGATAAAATGGGATTCTCAAGATTAAAAATAATGCTATAGACTTGAATAAGGAAGGAATGATATGAAAAATAAGGTAGAAGGCCTAATTGTTGCAAAAGGTATTGCAACATATTTTGACACAAAAAGATGGTTTAAGAAAAAGTATTGTATTAAAATATGAAAATTATATAGTATGAAGATTAAGAGGTACAAAATTTATGTAATGTGAGAATAATACAATGTAACGATTACACTGAAGTTATACAATATAAAAGTTATACTGATAAAGTTAAACAATATGGAAATTATACTGCATAAAGTAATGTAGTATAAAAATTAAAATGTGTAAAGCTAAGCAATATAAGAATTATACTGTGCCTATGATATGGAAGTTTATGGACCATGAAACACAATATAGAAAAGAAGGTTAGCATTATGAGAAATATACCGACAGTATAAGAAAAACACTGTTAGTATAAATTTGGACTATAAAAAAGATGATTTTAGAACCCATCTAGATGCCACCTTTAAGGTGGGCAAGAAGCCACATCGACCTCTTGTGAGATCTGGTTTTGGGCCTTATTCTTGGGCAAAAATATTTTCAATTTAGCCCTTGGGAAGAAATCATTAAGTTAAATGCCTATTTTGGAAAATTTAGAACCAAAAACAAGTCCATTTCTTCCTCCCAAAAACCCCCAAGGCAATAGGTTCTTTCAAAAGTGTGATGGTTCCAAGCCTCCAAATCATGTTTTAAACCAAGTTCAAATGTTAAAGATCAAGGATAAGCAATTTTGGAGGTAAAAATCCAAAATTTTACTATGGGTCTTTAGTATTTTTCCTTAGGTTTTGAATGAACTTTTGATAGGTTATAATATGGACATTGTCAAGGAGGGTTTGCAAGGTTTAAGGCATTAAAGAAGACTTGAAAGTTTGTGTTTCTAAGCATGCATATCAAGTGTTTAATGTGTGTTATGGACTATGGCATGTAATAAAATATTGTGACATGTTTTTTTTTTATGTATTGAGTGTTTGATTAAAATCCTAGAAGGGTTTAAATGAAATTAAACTTAAGGAAAACAATCTAACAATTATTTTGGTTTAAAAAGTGTCAAAAGGACATTTTTGAAAGATTGTATTGTTTGAGGCCCTTAGAGGCAGAATTATTTTTTGACTTTAACATTTGATGTATTGAAAATGTTGATTTGGACAACTTTTGTGAAGAAATTCTACTCGAATTCTAATCCGAACAACTTGAAACATGTTGATTTCTATTCTACCATTTCAATAACGCCATTAAGATAAAGGATTGTAAGGAAAGTTAAAATAGGAAAAGTTATAGATCTCATCAAAACGATTAAGAATCTTGAATGGTTTGCGAAAATTCTTCATTGATTTTAAGCTATAAATTTTACAAGATTTTAAATATAAAATTTCATAAAACCAAAAAAGAAAATGCTATGAAATGGTTCTAATTAGGCCAAGGAGTTTAAAGAAGTTTTAATCATTGTGAAAAACTGAGCATTTTACTATAAGATGGTTAATTTTAGTTTAGGGGCAAAAATGTCAAGAACTTTATGTTTCAGGTCAGAACAATAAAGCTGTGTGAAATTGGATTTTCATCGAGAAAGTGTTAGTTTCCTGCACTTCTGTGGGTAGTAAGTAACCATAGATTTCAAGTCTAAAAGGATTAAGAGTTTTTATCAAGTAAGAATGAGAGAAAAACGTTAAGGATGAAAATGTCAAGATTTTCACATCATTGGTGAAAATTGTAAAGTTTTGATAAAATAGGTTTTAATGAAAGGAAAACTATTGTTTTATTTTCCATAATTTATGAAAAGTAAAGAAATTTAAGTTTTGGTTGAAAACAGGTTTTGAAAGTTTTCTAAGACTCGCCAATCGCAAATGGTCATTTTTCGTTTAAAAAAGGACAAAACGGACCCTAAAACGACCGAATTAGGACAATGCCCCTAACGCAAAAATCTTTCTGTGCCTTGTAAGCATCAGGATGGTAAAGTAAAATGAGAAATTTAGTAAAGTTACAAGGCTTACGAAAAACCTGTTAAGGGTAAAATCATCATTTTTAAGAAACCACTAAAGCAGAGCAGAGCCCTTTAAATTATCAAAATGCCCATAGACAGGAAATGATCTGTATCATACAAAGTAATAGAACTGTCAAGTAAGTCAAGAAATTTGAATTTCAGGTTAAATGAAAAAAAGGTAAATCGATAAGTTATGAAGTTAAGTAACGGAGAAGTGAACCGATAAGAACAAGGTTAAGCAAAAGAAATGAATTGTTAATGTTTAAGTTTTGTTATCGATCGAGTAAATCGATAATGATTAAGGTTAGCTAATAGTTGAGTGTCACTTGAAACAAGACACAGAAGCTTGACTAATAAAAGGAAAAAGGAATGGAATTGGGAATGTTAAAGCATTATCCAATCAAGTTTCAAACCTCGCCTATGGTATGAGGAAAATGATTTTTAGATGCTTTGATTATGTTCTATGTTTGCATTTCTAAACATAAAGTTTTAAAGATTAAGTCAAATACTTACAATATATCTACAAATTGTTATGCTTAAAATATATTTGCATTGGTGATGCATAATGTTTTGAAGTTTAAGTCATGATTTGTAATATGTTTGCAATTGCTATGTTTAATGATTCAGACATAAAGTCATGTCATGCGTTATGTTCATTAAGATTATAAGATCAGTAATCTAAACCCTAAAGCTAAAAGGAAAATGCCATACCAACCTCTTGATATAAGGTTTAAAAGATATGACAAAGTATGACCTATTGTTCGATAGTTTTAAGTCTTCCACAAGGGAAGCATCATGTTATGTTAAAGTCACGATCTCATAATTGATGATGTTGGTATGAATACTAAAGAGCATAAGATAAAATAAGATAAGAACGATGATAAAAGTTCACGTAAATTATGAATGATCATAAGAAGTTCATAAAAAGGTGTTCATAAATGAGCATAAATGGGATCATGCATTATGATTTTGCTTGTATTCCTTTCCATGAAATGTATACGAGATATGTTTATGAAAAACATTTTCGGAAATATTAATTAGAAATGTTCATGAAAAACATGTTAAGAAAAATGTTTTCAAGAAATGGTATATGAAGAAGGTTTTATAAGCAAAGTTTAATAGCACTATTTAAATTGGTCAAATGTGGTCAATGATGGTCAACATGGGCTCAGAGTGTGAATTTTTAGAGGAGGAGCGGAAGAGAATTTCTTTGGCAGAAAATAGGAGAATGTGAAGGCTTTGGTAGGTTAAAGATATATTTATAGGTTTATGAGAGAGAGGGAGTTTAAGTGAGTGTGGTTCCTAATTCCAAGTTAAATGGGTTTTCCATTTTTTTTTTCTACTCATGCAACTTTTTTAGAGCACGGCAAAGTTGCCATATCATAGCGTTAAACATAATGCCTTAAATATAATCTCATATATATTATATAATAGAATATATGATTTACCTTTAAAAAATCAAAAAAGGCAACCATTACCCTTATACAAATCTTACTTTGGGTATATATATAGTTGCCCTTTTTTTACGACAAGATGTTGCCATTATCTCTTTCTCTATTTTTTTATTTTTGCTTCCTTGATTCCACGGAAACAATTGTTGCCGTTTAAATATAAATATATAATATTTATAATATAATATAATATGTTTAATTTAATTTAATTTCATTTATAAATACATAATTATAATGTAGGACAATCATATATTAATTGACACATTATTATCATTATTATTATTCTTTTGGGCATTTTATAAAGTTAGGGTTCTTAGACCATATTAAACCATGTTATACTTGTAATTATCATGGCATCATAAATGTTATAAAAATAACAAAATGTGCAATAAAATTCATGTTACCATCAAAAATATAACTCTAGAGCATATATAACTCTTAAGCATCATCAAGAATATAAATTTCAGGCATGATGAAACATTTAAACAAATTAAATATTTTATACTTATCTTCATTTTGACATGAATATCCTAAACACACCGATTCCACATGGCTATCACCTTTGACATTACTAAACAAAACATTAGTTTATTTAGCATAAATAATAAATAACATGTAAAATATCACATTCTGACGTTAAATTAACCTAAGTATCCGTAGAAGAAAATGGTGGGCGTTACAGCATAGGAGGATATGGTGTGATTAGAAAGAATTTTAGTTTCTCAAAAGGATAGGACAATGTTCAGGTTCCTTTTCAATCATTATAGTTCTTGCCGTTAAGTGTATTTTTGTAAAGTATTGATGATAATGTGTTTTTAGACATTTTGATCTACAATAAAGATTCATATATCAAACATAAGCAAACATGCTTTAAATAATTTAGTAAGATAACACAATCAAATAAGCAAGTAAACAAAATATGTTCATGTGTCAAAACCTTAAAAAAATCGCAACCTTACAATGATAATTCTTAACTCAGAATTTAACAAGCCTCCTAGAAGAGACTCGTCAAATTCAATTAGAAACACGGATCCCATCCATTTAGTATACACCATTTAAGACTTGTCTTGGTCTATCACATACGAATAATTGCTTTCTTTGGCTAATAATTTTATTAACAGAGCTCCTAGAGGAGGTTAATAATAAAATTAATCTTGAGTGTTTAACCATCATTTTCACTATTTTATCTATAGTTTATAATCACCACTAGGGGTGATTAATGATAACCTTGCTCAAGCAAATTATCCTCTCAGAAATCCAGTTCGGTACATGATGTATCCCTTCTTAAAGGTCGGAACCAGCATTTGTTACCTATGGACCAACGATGGAGGCCTTTGGTCCTCTCTTCAGCAACCTTCTCCCACTCAATATTTTAGAAAACAAGGTTTTATGTAAAACTGTTGGAAAAATAGTATGCAATGGAATTTTAAAAATTTATATCAAAGTATTTTTCAAAACACAAGTTTGATACGCTATAATTATAAATCAACCAGATCTTACTAACCTTTGAATGCCGAAGAACTCCCGCAATCCGTGAAGAGAAGTAACGTTCTAGAAGAGCCTCAACCAACTAGTCTTCTTTGCTATTCTCTATCCACGATCGGATTGAGTGTGGGCTCACACGTATAGCTCTTCCTCCAGTGACTCTCCTTCCAACCAATTGAGAGAACCCAAAGCTAATATTCGTGATTTGTGAACAAGAGCTCTCAGGGAGTTTTAGATTCTCACCAGTAGAGTATCACTCTTAATCTCTCAATTGATCTGAATAAGTTATGAGGCTTACTCCCTATTTATAGAGGTTGGGTCTAGCGTCAGTCCATATTAGATAAGGTCTCAAAAATTTGAATCAGAATCAAATTCGGATCAATATTTGATGAAATCCATGTGAAAATGTGTGATATTTTTATCTCGCATCGACAGGCCGAACTTGAGGATCGACATGCCAAACTGTCGAAAAAAAAAACTCAACGAATGTTTTATTTTCCACCCAAGATTTTATAGGATAAAGTCTCAATTTTAATTCAAATAACCCAATAGAGAAGTTATCTAATTAAAACAACGTTATCTAGATAATCTCTAGGAAAATAATGAATTCTGCAAGTTTATCTTGATCTAATCTATTCAAAATTAAATCAACTGATAAACAGACAAGAATTATCCGATCTCAGTAATTCAACAAGTTTATCTTGAATTAATTTTATCACAAAATTAATTCAACCGATAAACAACATGAATTATTTGATTCTTTCAAATTTCAACCAATCTAATAAATCTGACATAAGTCACCAATTATTGGAAAAGCACGCCATATCGTTACAGGATTTTGTGAGCTAGCAAAGGGGACCAAATGGACCTATATAGTTCAAGCTCTAGATAATTACGAAACCCAATATCCCAGATATACATTTCATAATTATCAACTCCAATGCTATCCCACTAAAAGCTTGGAGCTGCACTCTCGAACTACATAAAATTACGAAGCCTATATAACTAAGTCTCCATGACATATCATAGTATATCATATCCCCATAGGATTATCCATAACCGGCTTAAGGACAAGTTCTATCTTACCTTCTCGATTATTTTTATCTTATGTTCTATTATCTCGTTATCGAAAAACTTACCATCCATAGACAGTATACCATTCGGTTACACCTATGTATCCAAATGGTTGAGCGTTCTATTTTTTCAATTATAGGATAACGCATATAAGAGGATATCACTACTCCTAAAGAGGAGCTATGGATTCCATATCTATGAATAACAGGTCTATGCTATCAAGAGTTATGCCTCCAATGTACCGGCATACATACCACTATTAAGATGTAGGTGTCACTCTTTGGTACATCAAAAGACGCAAGTCAAGACAACGGGCCCACTATTCATCTCAAGATTAAGATACAATACAAATGATTGTCTAAAGTGAATCGATTTGCTGAGACAGAATTATTAATCCAAATCAATTCACTTTATGTCCTGATCCAACACATCATCACCTATGACAACGTGCCAATGTTTCTATTCATAGAGTCTACCTTCGATGGCCAAGACAAACCATCTCCTAGTTGGGATATAGACAACATAACAATCTTTACATGAATAAAGCACCCAACTTTATTCCCTCGATTGTGGATCTTATGATTTAGACCGTCACCTTAAGAATCGTATCTTCCGCATAATCTGTCTATCATATGCCCAATTCTTAAAGGTTTAGACTGATAGTCTCAGACTTTTGTTTGCTTAACATACATTCAACAAATATGAATGTAAAGAGAACAAGATTTAGTATATAGACAATAAATAAATTCTTTATTGATAAAAATGTCTCCAAAAACTTATTACATTTTTACTCCTTAGGGCATACATGTCTAACAATCTCCTACTTGCACTAAGTGAGTAAATATGACATATCTCGTATCCCCATAGCTTCCACATGCCTCTCAACTAAATTATCCTCTGACGTGATCTTGCACACCGTGACATGCCCGCCCTCAACGATGTCCTTTATCACATGATACTTTCAATCAATATGCTTACTCTTCTTGTGAAATCTTAGTTCCTTAGCATTAGCTACCGCTGCACTGTTATCACAGTACAGTGATACCACCTTATCCATACCAGGAACTACCTCAAGATCCCCAAGGAACTTGCGGAATCATACTGCTTCTTTTGACGCATCACTAGCTGCCACATACTCGCCTCCATTGTTGAATCCGAAGTGTAATCTTGCTTGACACTTCTCTAACTGATGGCACCGCCGCCTAGAGTAAACACAAAACCCAAAGTTGATTTCTTAGAATCTAGACAGGAGTAAAAATCTGAGTCAGTATATCCTAGAGGAGTCAAGTCCTCACCCGAATACACAAGCATATACCCTTGAGTCCTTCTCAGGTACTTGAAAATATGCTTAACCGCAACCCAATGGTTCGGTCCTAGATCCGCCTGAAATTGACTTACAATCCCGATCGGATAACAAATATCCGGGCTTGTGCAAAGCATGGCATTCATGAGACTATCTACTGCCAAAGCATAAGGCACATTCTTCATGTATTCTCTTT
Organism: Artocarpus heterophyllus; assembly: GCA_025403435.1. NCBI lineage: Eukaryota > Viridiplantae > Streptophyta > Magnoliopsida > Rosales > Moraceae > Artocarpus > Artocarpus heterophyllus. Next base: position 23,898,914 of record CM046334.1, read on the forward strand.
CTTCATCAGACTTTGGAGAGTCTTTCTTAGAAAGAGTAATTCTAGACCTAGACGGTTGCCCACTATTCTTGGAATCCTGCATTGCAAACCTCTTAAGATTTTTATCTATGTAGCCGACCTAAGATAAAGCTATCATTTTGTTCTTCCTATCTCGAAAGATCTAGATTACGAGAACAAAATTAGCTTCACCCAAGTCCTTCATGTCAAACTACTTGGTCAACCCTAATTTGACCGATGATAATGCCCCAATGTCATTGCCAATTAGCAGAATGTCATCTACATAGAGCAGTAGAAAAACCACATTCTCATCCTTAATGTGTTTGTAAACACATGCCTCATCCGTATTTGTGAGAACCCATAAGTCTTGATCACCTGATCAAATCTTATGTTCCAAGAACGAGAAGTCTGCTTAAGTCCATAAATTGACTTTAGCAGCTTACAAACCTTACCCTCTTGACCCTTGACCTTGAACCCGTCTGGTTGTTCCATATAAATGGACTCATCAAGATAGCCATTTAGAAAAGCCGTCTTGACATCCATTTGCCAAATCTCGTAGTCGAGAGTGGCAGCTATGGACAAGAGAATCCGAACGGACTTAAGCATGGCTACAGGTGAAAAGGTTTCCTCATAATCGATTCCTCCTTTTTGTGATGAGGACATCAAGGCTGTAAGGAATTTTCACGATCTGATTCAAGTTTTAGTTGGTCCAGTGACGAGGGCTCAAGCTAAAAGATTCAAAAAAGAGCTGAATAACTTAGTTCTGATAGTTCTACAGCAAGAAGAGTGTGTGTTCACTACTGAGGGTGAACAAAGGCTGGTTTTACTCACCAAATTAGAGCCGAAAGGGAGCCAATGTTTCCAATCAGCCGTACACGCACATTGAGTCCTTGCATGGCCAACTTGCATGTTCATTCTGTACACGTACACATGTAGGAGTGGTGTGTCCAACAAAGATTCAAGATTCAAGATTTGAATTCTTTGTTCAAGATTTGAATTCTTTGTAATCTTATTTTAGTTTAAGTTTCTGTTTTAGAATTTGAAATTTAGAATCTTTGTTTAGACTTTATTATTATGGGCGTGAATAGGAGGAAGGAATCTTGAGTTAAATAATTCCATCCTAGGGCTTTATTTAGGCGTTTCTTTCATTAAGGGTAGATTAAGAATTTTACATTTAAAAATAAACCTTATGTGAATTTCGGCCATATAAGGCCATCTTTCAGATAATGCAATTCAGTTTTGATGTTCATTCATATTGAAAGTTATTCTTCTTGAGTTCTTGAAGAAACTTTTTCAAACTTATCAAGGATTCCTTGTGGCATTCAATTGACTTATCAAACAGACTTTGCCATACCCATTTGTGATGTCTTCATCATACCAAGGTTCTTGCTTTACTAAGCAATAGGTCGCGGTTTCACTCAACTTGAGAGGTCTTGGGGTTTGAAATTCTAGATTTGGTATCGGGTATCATACGTGGTTGGCATGGTTCGTACTAGTTGGTATCAGAGCCTAGGATTGTTAGGTTTGCTTATGCTTTTTTCTTGTTTCCAGGCCAAATTTGTGAATTAGGGTTAGGGTGTCAATTCGGCCAAAAAAAAGGATATATAGACATATATTTCGAATTTGGTTCTTTAGGGTCTCTTGAAATCATCATTAGTGGTTCTTGAATTGTTTCTCTTGTCTTGAAAGAGTCAAACCTGAATTGCTCTTTTGGTTTCTAGGTTACAATTTTTTTTTCGTTCTTGAATTTCTTTAGGATTCTGCATTGATTCTTTAGTTTTTTTAGGTTTCTTGGGGGATTCTTCTAATCTTGATATTGGAATTCTAGTTTGACATTGTGGATTCTGTCTTGTGACCTCGTTTTACAACCTTGATTTGTTCTAGTGGTTCCTTGCCGAATTATAAAAAAAAAAGAAAAGAAAGGAAAGAAAAGAAAAGAAAAGAAAGGAAGGAAGAAAAAAAAATCAAGAAGATCCAAAAAAAAAAAATCCGTGGCCAAATTTGAGTCCTTTGGTTTGTCTCTTACCTTAAATTGTTGCTTGAATCCTCCTTGTTATTATTTGATTAGTTTTAAAAGAACTAAAAGAAGAATACGAGTGGAAAAAGTCAGAGAGAGTGAGTGTATTAAAGGGTAAAAGCCAAATTAATTGAGTGAAACATGAGTGAATTTGAATGAATCATTTTATTTCTAGTGAGAATAACACAAATGAATAGGTTCAACCACCCGTTGGACTGAATTTGCAAATGCAAGCATTCATGGGGGAGATGAGATGGATGTTGAGGAGGGAGTTAGATCAAATCCATAAGAGGTTGGATAGGGTAGAAGAGGAAACACAACAGGGGCAACCACCAATTGCTCCAAATGCCCTGAGGAATAGGTTGTACCAACAGGAAGTGGAGGATTTGGATGAACTTGAAGGGGATGGTTTAGAGGAGGAGTTTGATAGGATGTCAATGAGCAGCCATAGGAGATTTGGTCGGGCTAGAGAAGCTAGGAACCTGGTAGATGACAACTTGGGAAGTATCAAGATGAAAATTCTGGTGTTTCAAGGAAAAAGTGACCCCGAAGCATACCTTGAGTGGGAAAAGAAGAAGGAGTTGGTTTTTGATTCTCACAACTACTTCGAATTAAAGAAGGTAAAACTTGTTGCCATTGAGTTTACTGATTATGCTATTGTGTGGTGGGATCAGTTGCACATCAATAAGAGGCAGAACCGGGATCGTCCTATTGAAACTTGGGATGAGATGAAGAGAGTGATGAGACAACGATTTGTGTCGAGTCACTACTATCGGGATCTATACCTCAAGCTGCAAGGTCTCCATCAAGGTAATCGGAGCGTAGATGAATACTATAAAGAGATGAAGATGGCTATGATTAGAGCTAATGTGGAAGAGGATCGGGAGGCAACAATGGCAAGATTTTTGAATGGTTTAAACCGAGAGATTGCTAACATGATTGAGATACACCATTATGTGGAGTTAGAGGATTTGGTACATATGGCAATCAAGGTTGAGAGGCAACTCAAGAAAGGTGGCGTACGACCAAGACTAGCCCCACAACATCCGAACATCGCTCCATGGAGGACGAGCTACCCAAAGAAAGAAGAAAGTCCATCCACCTTTAAGGCCAAACCCGAGCATAAACTAGCCACCTCCACCACAGTTTCTCAAGGTAAATCAGCCCCTAGTTTGAATCATTTAGTGATATTAAATGCTTCAAATGCCAAGGGAGAGGGCATATAGCTAGCCAATGTCCAAAAAGCTAGTTATGGTGATCCAGGAAGATGATGAAATTGAATCGGAAGATGAAGCTGGACTTGATGATATGCCACCATTGGAGGATGCCCCTATGGGAGACAATGAGTTCAGGGTAGAGCATGGTGAGATGTTAGGATTAGTCGCACGTCGAGCCTTAAGCTTGCATGCTAAAGAAGAGGAAGAAGAAGTACAGTGAGAGAACATCTTTCACACTCGTTGCCATGTGAAAGGCAAGGTATGTAGTGTTATTATTGATGGTGGTAGTTGCACTAATGTTGTAAGCAGTTCCATGTTGGAAAAGCTAGGGCTTACAACCATTAAGCACCCTCGACCATACAAGCTTCAATGGTTGAATGATAGTGGCGAAGTGAGGGTTACAAAGCAGGTGGTCGTACCATTTCGGATTAGTAAATATGAAGAAGAAGTATTGTGCGATGTGGTGCTGATGTAAGCTGGACATCTCCTGTTAGGAAGACCGTGGCAATTTGATCGACATGTGTAGCATGACCGCTTCACCAACAAGTACTCATTCTTGTTTAATCATCAAAAAATCACCCTAATGCCGATGATGCCAAAACAATTCTATGAGGATCAAGTGAGATTACAAAAATTGAATGAACAAAAGAAACTGAGAGATCAAGATAATTTGAGAGAGCAAAAGAAAGAGAGTGAAAAGAAGAGTGAGGCCGTGCATAGTGAGGGTGAGGGGAGAGAGAAACAGACAGCCAAAGAGAGAAAAGAAGGAAGAAAGCCCGAATCCAATGAGGAAGAAAAGAGAGAGAAGAGTTCGGCCAAAGAGGTAAAATCAGAGAGAAAACAAAGAAATTTCTATGCAAAAACAAGTGAGGTTAAGCGAGCATTGCTTTTAAAATGGCCAATGGTTGTACTCATGTACAAAGAGACCCTTTTAAACACTAACCAACTTGACTCTTCTTTGCCTAGTGTTGTTGTTCCTCTTTTACAGGAGTTTGAGGATGTCTTTCTCGAAGAGTTACCACATGGTTTACCACCTACCCGAGGGATTGAACATCTAATCGATTTCATGCCCGGTGCATCAATTCCAAATCGACCAGCAAATAGGAGCAACCCAGAAGAGATGAAGGAGCTTCAAAGGCAAGTCGAAGATTTGATGAAGAAAGGGTACGTTAGAGAAGGCATGAGTCCTTGCACAGTTCCGGTGATTCTAGTGCCTAAGAAGGATGGGACATGGAGAATGTGTGTTGATTGCAAAGCCATCAACAACATAACGGTAAAATATCACCACCCTATTCCTCGCTTAGATGATATGTTAGATGAGCTACATGGTTCTTGCGTGTTTTCTAAGATTGATCTTAAAAGTGGGTATCATCAAATACGAATGAAAGAAGGAGATGAATGGAAGACAACGTTTAAAACTAAATATAGGCTGTATGAGTGGTTAGTTATGCCGTTTGGATTAACTAATGCACCTAGCACTTTCATGTGTTTAATGAATCATGTTTTGCATGCTTTCATTGGTAAATTTATTGTTGTGTATTTTGATGATATTCTGATTTACAACAAGAGTTTGCATGAACATATCTCACATTTACGTTCGGTTTTGGATGTGGTTAGAAAGGAGAAGTTATATGCTAACCTCAAAAAGTGTACTTTCTGCACTGATAAGCTTGTTTTCCTAGGTTTTGTTGTGAGCGCTAAAGCTTTTGAGGTTGATGAAGCAAAGATCAAAGCCATCCAAGATTGGCCGACCCCCTCTAGTATAGGTGATGTTAGAAGTTTTCATGGGCTTGCTAGTTTTTACAGGAGGTTCGTGAAAGATTTTAGCACCATTGTTGTAGTGCTTACCCAAGTTATCAAAAAGAACGTTGCATTCAAATGGGGTGAAGAACAAGAGAAGGCATTCTAGCTCATTAAACATAAGCTTACTCATGCTCCTTTACTTGCTCTACCTAATTTTTCTAAAACGTTTGAAATTGAATGTGATGCTTCTAGTGTAGGTATAGCCACTGTTCTTATATAGGATGGAGGACCACTTACGTACTTTAGTGAGAAGTTAAGCAGGGCTACACTTAAGTACCCCACTAATGACAAAGAGTTGTACGCATTGGTTTGAGCTTTGGAGACATGGTAGCACTACTTGTAACCAAAGGAGTTTGTGATTCGTACAGATCATGAATCCTTAAAGCATTTGAAAGGTCAACACAAGCTGAACAAGAGACATGCTTGAGTTGAATTCATTGAGACTTTTCCCTATGTCATTCGGTATAAACAAGGTAAGGAAAATGTGGTTGCAGATGCGCTTTCACGCAAGTATGCCTTAATCTCTACTCTTGATGCTAAGTTCCTTGGTTTTGAGCACATTAAGGAACTTTATCTTGATGATCATGACTTTGGGGAGATTTATAGAGCTTGTGAAAAATCTGCATAGGGTAAGTTCTATAGGCATGAGGGCTTCTTGTTTAGAGAAAATAAGTTATGTGTGCCTAATTGTTCATTGAGAGACTTATTAGTTCAGGAATCCCATGGTGGAGGGTTAATGGGACACTTTGGAGTCACCAAAACTCTAGCTATTTTGTAGGAGCACTTTTATTGGCCACACATGAAACGGGATGTTGAGAGAATTGGTGGTAGATGTGTCACCTATAGGCAAGCTAAATCGAGGGTTCAACCGAATGGTCTTTACACACCCCTACCTATTCCTAGTTCACCTTGGATTGATATTTCAATGGACTTTGTTTTGGGTTTACCTAGGAGTAGGCATGGATAGGATTCAATCTTTGTGGTTGTAGATTGTTTTTCTAAGATGGCTCATTTTATCCCTTGTCATAAAACTGATGATGCTTCTCATGTTGTAGATTTGTTCTTTAGGGAGATTGTGCAGTTGCATGGTATGCCTAGGACAATCGTTTCAGATCGGGATGCTAAGTTCTTGAGTTACTTTTGGAAGACATTATGGGGAAAACTAGGAATGAAACTTTTGTTTTCTACTACTTGTCATCCTCAAACTGATGGTCAGACAGAAGTAATTAATAGGACTTTATCCACTTTGTTGAGGGCTATCATTAATAAGAATGTTAAGACCTGGGAGGATTGTCTACCACATGTTGAGTTTGCTTATAATCGTACCATTCATTTTGCTACTAAGTTTTTACCGTTTGAAATTGTTTATGGGTCCTTTAACTCCTAGGGATTTAAAACCTGTACCTATTTCTGAGCATGTGAACTTAGATGGTCAAAAAAAGGCAGAATTTGTGAAGCAACTCCATGAGAGGGCACGACTCAACATAGAGAAGAGAATCGAACAATACATCAAGCAAGCTAACAAGGGATATCACCAACTGGTTTTTGAGCTCGGTGATTAGGTGTGGTTACACATGAGGAAAGAACGATTTCCAGTCCAAAGACGTTCTGAGTTGCTACCCCAAGGAGATGGTCCTTTTCAAGTGCTAGAACGGATCAATGACAATGCCTACGACTTGACTTACCAGGTGAGTACAATGTTAATGCTACTTTTAATGTTGCTGACTTGAGTCCTTTTGATGCAGGTGCTGATTTGAGGACAAATCCTTCTCAAGAGGGGGGGGATGATGAGGACATCAAGGCTGCAAGGAATTTTCACGATCTGATTCAATTTCCAGTTGGTCCGGTGACGAGGGCTCGAGCTAAAAGATTCAAAGAAGAGCTGAATAACTTGGTTCCGAGAGTTCTACAGCAAGAAGAGAGTGTGTTCACTACTGAGGGTGAACAAAGGCTTGTTTTACTCATCAAAGTAGAGCCGAAAGGGAGCCAATGTTTCCAATCAGCCGTACACGCACATTGAGTCCTTGCATGGCCAACTTGCATGTTCATTCCGTACACATACACATGTAGGAGTGGTGTGTCCAGCGAAGATTCAAGATTCAAGATTTGAATTCTTTGTTCAAGATTTGAATTCTTTGTAATCTTATTTTTGTTTGAGTTTCACTTTCAGAATTTGAAATTTAGAATCTTTGTTTAGACTTTATTATTCTGGGCGTGAATAGGAGGAAGGAATCTTGAGTTAAATAATTCCATCCTAGGGCTTTATTTAGGTGTTTCTTTCATTAAGGGTGGATTAGGAATTTTACATTTAAAAATAAACCCCATGTGAATTTCGGCCATATAAGGTCATCTTTTAGATAATGCAATTTAGTTTTGATGTTCATTCATATTGAAAGTTATTCTTCTTGAGTTCTTAAAGAAACTTTTTCGAACTTATTAAGGATTCCTTGTGGCATTCAATTGACTTATCAAATGGACTTTTCCATACCCGTTTATGGCGTCTTTATCATACCAAGGTTCTTGCTTTGCTAAGCAATGGGTCGCGGTTCCACTCAACTTGAGAGGTCTTGGGGTTCAAAATTCCATATTTGGTATTGGGTTTCGTCACGTGGTTGGCGTGGTTCGTATCATTTTACGTATAACTCTTAGCTACCAGTCTAGCCTTAAAGGTTTCGACCTTTCCATCCACTCCTCTTTTCCGCTTGTAGATCCACTTACACCCTATGGGTTTTACCCCTTTGGGAAGATCCACAAGTTCCCAGACCTGATTAGTCTCTATAGACTTTATCTTTGTGTTCATGGCCTCTGCCCAGAGTTTTGAATCAACATCCCCTATAGCCTCTGTGTAAGTATAAGGATCCCTGTCATGTTCATCCAGTTCAACCAAGAAGACCTCCCCATTGAACATATACCTCTCAGGTTGAAGCCCGATCGTCCCACTATGCCGAAGCCCCTTAGGTTGTTGTTCAGGTTCGTTTGGTTTTTCTACACTGATTGGAATGGTTTCATTCGAAACCTCCAGAGTGATTGGATCACTCCTTAACTCCACAAGCATCACTTTGCTTCGAGGTTTAAAGTCGTCCATGTAACTCTCCTCATAGAAAGTTGTATTAGTGGAAACCACGACTTTATTTTCCTTTGGATTATAGAAATAACCTCCTTTAGCCTCTTTTAGATATCCTACAAACATGCAAACTTTTGAACGTGATTCCAACTTATTCGCATCCTTAAACGGGACATGAGCCGAACATCCCCATATGCGAATATGGTTTAAGGATGTCTTCCTGCCCGTCCACAACTCGTGAGGAGTTTTAGGGACCAATTTTAAAGGCATATTGTTCAAAAGATAACACGTGGTTTGTAGTATATATCCCCAAAAGGATAAAGGCAATGATGAATAACTCATCATGGACCTTACCATGTCTAATAAAGTCCTATTCCTTCTCTCCGCTACGCCATTTTGCTGCGGAGTGTCCGGCACAGTCAAATGGGATAAAATTCCATTCTCTAATAAGTGTCCTAAGAACTCATCAGAAAGGTATTCTCTACCTTGATCGGATCAAAGTACCTTTATGGGTCTACCTAATTACTTTTCCACTTCAGCCCGAAACTTCTTGAACTTGTCAAAAGTTTCGCTTTTGTGGTGTATCAGGTACACATACCCATATTTTGAGTAACCGTCAATAAAAGTGACGAAGTACTCATACTCTCCTCGTGCTTGGATGTTCATTGGTCTGCAAATTGTTAGACATGTATGCCCTAAGGAGTAAAAATATAATACGTTTTTGGAGACATTTTTATCAATAAAGAATTTATTCATTTATCTATATACCAAATCTTGTCCTCTTTACGTTCATATTTGTTGAATGCATGATAAGCAAACAGCAGTCTGAGACTGTCAGTCTAAACCTTAAGAATTGGGCATATGATGGGATGATTATGCGGTAGACACAATTCTTAAGGTGATGGTCTAAAACATATGATCCGTAATCGAGGGAATAAAGTTGGGCGCTTTATTCATGTAAAGATTGTTATGTTGTCTATATCCCTTTTGGGAGATGGTTTGTCTTGGCCATCGAAGTTGGACTCCGTGAATAGAAACATTGGCACGTTGTCATAGGTGACGATTTGTTGGATTGGGACATAAAGTGAATTGATTTGGATTAATAATTCTGTCTTGGCAAATCGATTAACTTTAGACAGTCATTTGTATTGTATCTTAATCCTGAGATGAATAGTGGGCCCGTTATCTCGACTTGTGTCTTTTGATGTACCAATGGGTAACTCCCACATCTCTATAGTGGTATGCATGCCGGTACGTTGGAGGCATTGACTCTTGATAGCGTAGACTTGTTATTCATAGATATGGAATCCATAGCTCCTCTTTAGGAGTAATGATATCCTCTTATATGCGTTGTCCTGTAATTGAAAACTGGAGCGCTCAACCATTTGGATACATAGGTGTAACCGAATGGTATACTATCTTTGGATGGTAAGTTTTCTAATGGTGAGACAATGGAACGTAAGATAAAAATAATCGGGAAGGTAAGACAGAACTTGTCCTTAAGCCGATTATGGATGATCATATGGGGATATGATACACTATGATATGTCATGGAGACTTAGCTACACGAGCTTCGTAATTCTATAAAGTTCGAGAGTGCAGCTCCAAGCTTTTAGTGGAGTAGCGTTGGAGTTGTTAATTGTGAAATGTATATCTGGGATATTGGGTTTCATAATTATCATGAGCTTGAACTTTATAGGTCTATTTTGGTCCCCTTTGCTAGCTCACAAAATCCTGTAACGACACGGCGTACTTTTCCAATAATTGGTGACTTATGTCAGATTTATCAGATTGGTTTAAAATTTGTAAGAATCAAATAATTCACGTCTGTTTATCGGTTGAATTAATTTGTAAGAAATTAGTTTAAGATAAACTTGTTGAATTATTGCAATCAGATAATTCTTGTCTGTTTATCGGTTGTCTTAATTTTGGACAAAATTAGAACAAGATAAACTTGTAGAATTATTGTGAATTGATTTATTTTCTTAGATAAATTAGTTCAAGATAAATTAGATCAGATAACTTCTCTATTGGGTTATTTGAATCAAAACTGAGACTTTATCCTTTAGAATCTCGGGTGGAAAATAAAAGATTTGCGGAGATTTTTTCTTGGGAGTTCGGCCTGCCGAACTGGCCTAATCGGCCTGTCGATCAGAATGTTCAGCCTGTCGATCAGCGAGAGATAAGATTACGTGTTTTCACGCGGATCTTATTAGATACTAATCCGAATTTGATTCTGTTTCAAGTTTTTGAGACCTAATCTGATATGGACTGACCCCAGGACCAATAGGTATAAAAAGGAAGTGAGTCTCATGATTTACTCAGATCAATTTGAGAGATTAAGAGTGATACTCTTCTAGTGAGCATCTGAAAACTCCCTGAGAGCTTTTGTTCACAAATCATGAGCACTAGCTTTGGGTTCTCTCTATTGGTTGGAAGGAGAGTCACCAGTGGAAGAGCTGTACGTGTGAGCCCACACTCACTCCGGTTGTGGATAAAGAATAGCAAAGAAGACCAGTTGGTTGAGGCTCTTCTGGAACGTTACTTCTCTACACAGGTTGTGGAGGTTCTTTGGCACACTGAGGTTAGTAAGATCTGTTTAATTTATACATATAACATGTCAAACTTGTGTTTTGGAAATTACTCTGATGAAAAATTTTTAAAAATTTCGTTGTGCACTTTGTTTCCAACACAAATATCACTATGTACAAGTTCTAGAACCCTTCTGGCTCTATTGCCCTTAGACCTGTATAATCTTTTGGTCATTTTACCCTTTAAACAAGATTCACATTGAGGTATAGATTCCACCTTTAAGTGACTTAAAGGTCCATCCCTTGCTAACCTTTGAATCTTATTCAGGTTAATATGACCAAGGCGCAAATGCCAAAGATAAGTCTTATTAGAGTGAGAAGTTTTAAGTCTTTTAGAGTTATTATCATTCATCCCAATATTAAGCAGTAAGTCCATCTTAGGTTTGATAAAATATAGATTATTTTGCATCCATCCAGAACAAATAAAAGATTTGTTTTTATGAATCACCACTTTATCATTAAAAGAAACCAAATATGAGTCTTTAAATAAACAAGCTACAAAAATTAAATTCCTTTTTAATTTAGGAACATAAAAACAATCTTGCAAAATTAAATTCCTATAATTATCAAAATAAAGATGGACGTCTCCCACTGCTTTCGCTAAGAACAAGGATCCATCGCCCATCCAAAGCGTGAAGTCTTCATGTAGCAGACTTCTCGTTTCTTTGAACCCTATAGAGAAACACAAACATGATTAGTTGCACCGGAATCTATTACCCAAATGTCACTCGATTCTTCAACCAAACAAGTTTCTAAATACAAAAGATCACACCTTCCTCCTTTGGAAAGAAAGTCCTTGCAATGCTTCTTTATGTGCCCGATCTTCCTACAGACGAAGCACTTAAGCTTCTTTGGGTTCTTCTTCTTCTTTTTCTTGCTATTGGTGCTAGCAGGAATAAAAGACTTCCTGTTCTTGACCCGTTGCTTCTTTCCATTCCCAGAGTTAGGATTGGAACCAGAAGCAGCTACCATATTGGCCTCTTCACCCGCAGGAGACTCCCTGATTAGCAGTTTAAACTCCTGTAACTATTTCTTCAATTCTGTTAAGGTCATATCCGGCCTATTTCTCAAATTAAATGTAGCTCTAAATGGAATAAATTCCTTTGATAGAGTCTCAAAGACCATAGTCATATGAGTTTTAGCATCAATGTCGGCTCCATTGGTTTGATCCTCAGCGAGGTAACCCATGACCAACATCATGTGCTCCTTTATAGATGTCCCCAGTCTCTGCTTATAGTTCAAGAGTTTTCGAAGTGCCCCTCACTGTTTTGTTATGGCCTGGCCTCCAAACAGGTCTTCAAGATCATCCAAGATCTGCTTAGTAGTCTCATAATCTTCATGTTGAGCCTGCAGCACGTTATTCAGGCTAGCCATAACATAGTAGTGGGCCTGATCATTTGCATCTTTCTAGCGATCAGTACGCTTAGAATTGCTCATTAGCGGAATCTCCCGTAGGTTCGGGAGGACAAGGGCTTGTCAGCACAATTTTCAGTTTCTCAAAGGAGATGACGATATCCAGGTTTCATTTCCAATCATTATAATTGTCTCCGGTTAATAGGTTTTTGTCAAGTATCGAAGATAAAGCGTTTTTAGACATTTTTAATCTACAATAATGAATCATATACCAAACATAAGCAAACATAAAATAATAATTTAGCAAGATAACACAATCATGTAAAAAACATACAAATGTGTTTATGTGTCAAAACCTTGAAAATATCACAACCTTACAACGATAATTCCCAACTCAGAATTCAACAAGCTCCTAGGGGAGTCATGCCAAATTCAATCAGGAACACGGATCCCCTCCTGTGTAATATATGCTATCCAGGACCCGTATGATCCAGCATATATTAATAATTGTTTCTTTAGCCATTAATTTTATTAACAAAGCTCCTAGGGGAGGTTAATAATAAAATTAACGTGAGTGTATAACCATTATTTCAATATTTTATCCATGATTTATAATCACCACCTAAGGGTGTGCAACCATAAATCATGCTAAAATACCTTATCCTCTCAAAGATCCAATCTAGTACATGATAGAAATCCTTTCCTAGGGGTCGGGACCACCATGTTCTTCCTATGGACCAACGATGGAGGCCGTAGGTCTTCTCTTCAAAAACCTTCTCCCACTCAATCTTTTGAAATCAAGGTTTTATTTTAAAAACATGAATGAACAATTTTAATGTGAGCGGCACTCCCTATTCTATATGACATGTTATCAATATACATGGCAAATCATATTATAATGCAGACAAGCAAAGCTACAAGCAAAATAATAATAACCGTAATATTATAATTCCATCCTAAAGAATAGAAAATAAAGATTATAAGAGAATAATTGAAACATTTTATCAATTCTTCATCCTTGAATCTCCAAGCTGTATCCTTCTTCATACAATGCCCATCTTCAAGTTTTCAATCCCGTATGAATCGAATACTTTATGTTTCCGGTCATATCCAAATTTAATGTCTCTCAGAATTGTCTCAAAATAAAGTTAAAACTGCATTGAAATACCGCACCTTTTCTGGAGAAATTTTCAACTCTCTGCCGGCAGGGCGATAGGCCGATCACCGTGATCGTCCTGTCGGTCATGACCCATCAGCCTACCGATCTTCATAGATCTGCCGTCGATTCATGATAGATCGGCTTGATGCCAGAGTCACTTGATTTCTGCCCCACTGTCAGCCTGCCAAACCTCACGTTTGGCCTATCAATCTACGACCATCGGCTTGCCGAACTAGAGGGTTCGGCATACCGATCGAGCAAAAATCACCCTTTCTAGAAAATACAATTTTTAATGCAATTCATCAATTTTATTTTCAACAATTCAAAAAACAGAAAATTAGAGACTCGTGAAATACCTAGGAGCATCATTATCCATCTTCTAGATCCGCCTTCTAGATCTGTCTTCTCTGAATGATTATTTAATTACAAAATTCTTACAAATTTAAAATTAAATAATAATTCCTTGATGGAGATGATAGTCTGCCATCTAATTACATGAAAAAACTTAAATACACATTCTAACCTCTAAAGAATCATAACCAGTATAAATTAATTAATTAATAAATAATTAAATAACCATTTAATCAACCATAATTGATTAATAAACATTCACCACATAATCCATGACAATATAAAATTATATAGAAGCCTAAGTGCCAACTCTCTATAAAATTAAATTCAGGCATAGGAGAGATTAAGATCACAAAATTTATACATATAGTATGATCACAAACTTGTAAATTTATGTAAAAACCATGGCTCTGATACCAATTGTTGGAAAAATAATCCGCAACGGAATTTTAAAAATTTTATATTAGAGTATTTTTCAAAACACAAGTTTGACACGCTATATGCATAAATTAACTAGATCTTACTAACCTTTGAATGTGGAAGAACTGCCGCAATCCTTGAAGAGAAGTAACGTTCTAGAAGAGCCTCAACCAACTGGTCTTCTTTGCTATTCTCTATCCACAATCGGAGTGAGTGTGGCCTCACACATAGAGCTCTTTCTCTAGGTGACTCTCTTTCCAACCAATTAAGAGAACCCAAAGCTAATGTTCATGATTTATGTACAAGAGCTCTCAGGGAGTTTCAGATTCTCACTAATAGAGTATCATTCTTAATCTCTCAATTGATCTGAATAACTTATGAGACTTGCTCCCTATTTATAGAGGTTGAGTCTAGAGTTAGTTCTTATCAGATAAGGTCTCAAAAATTTGAATCAGAATCAAATTCGGATCAATATCTGATGAAATTCGCATGAAAACGCGTGATCTTTTTATCTCGCATCGACAGGCCGATCTACCTAATCGGTAGGCCAAACTTGCCCCATCGACAGGCCGAACTTGAGGATCGGCATGCGAAACTGCCAAAAAAATCTTTTATTTTTCACCCGAGATTCTATAGGATAAAGTCTCAATTTTAATTTAAATAACCCAATAGAGAAGTTATCTAATTAAAACAACGTTATCTAGATAATCTCTAGGAAAATAAATGAATTCTACAAGTTTATCTTGATCTAATCTATTCAAAATTAAATTAACTGATAAACAGACAAGAATTATCCGATCTCAATAATTCAATAAGTTTATTTTGAATTAATTTTATCACAAAATTAATTCAACCGATAAACAGACATGAATTATTTCGTTCTTTCTAATTTCAACCAATCTAATAAATCTGACATAAGTCACCAATTATTGAAAAAACACGTCGTATCGTTATAGGATTTTGTGAGCTAACAAAGGGGACCAAATGGACCTATATAGTTCAAGCTTCCAATAATTACGAAACCCAATATCCCAGATATACATTTCATAATTATCAACTCCAACGCTACTCCACTAAAAGCTTGGAGCTACACTCTCGAACTACATAGAATTATGAAGCCCGTATAGCTAAGTCTCTATGACATATAATAGTGTATCGTATCCCCATAGGATTATCCATAACCGGCTTAAGGACAAGTTTTGTCTTACCTTCCCGATTATTTTTATCTTACGTTTCATTATCTCACCATCAGAAAACTTACCATCCATAGATAGTATACTATTCGGTTACACCTATGTATCCAAATGGTTGAGCGTTCTAGTTTTCCAATACAGGACAACGCATATAAGAAGATATCACTACTCCTAAAGAGGAGCTATAGATTCCATATCTATGAATAATAGGTCTACGCTATCAAGAGTCACGCCTCCAATGTATCGGCATGCATACCACTATTAAGATGTGGGTGTCACCCTTTGGTATATCAAAAGACACAAGTCAAGATAACAGGCCCACTATTCATCTCAGGATTAAGATACAATACAAATGATTGTCTAAAGTGAATCGATTTGCAAAGACAGAATTATTAATCCAAATCAATTCACTTTATGTCCCAATCCAACACATCATCACCTATGACAACGTGTCAATGTTTCTATTCATGGAGTTCACCTCCGATGGTCAAGACAAACCATCTCCCAATTGGGATATAGACAACATAACAATCTTTACATGAATAAAGCGCCCAACTTTATCCCTCGATTGCAGATCTTATGATTTAGACCGCCACCTTAAGAATCATGTCTTTTGCATAATCTGTCCATCATATGCCCAATTTTTAAAGGTTTAGACCGATAGTCTTAGACTTTTGTTTGCTTAACATACATTCAATAAATATGAACATAAAGAGGACAAGATTTGGTATATAAACAATAAATAAATTCTTTATTGATAAAAATGTCTCCAAAAACTTATTACATTTTTACTCCTTAGGACATACATGTCTAACAAAAACATGCATGAACAATGTTTAAGTAGCAGCTGATGTATTGCTCAAAATGTTTTTTTAAACTTGTTCGCTTGTAGTACAATAAGGGTGTTCGCCTTCACAAGGAGCTAAGAATTTGAGATATTGACAAATTTATGGTTTAAAATGGCAATGATTTTACAAACAAAATTTAAAAGAAAATAATATTTTCAATAAATCTAAACAAGATTTTATTACATAAAATTAAAATGCTAAAGCTTCGATAATCTCTCATATATTTCGTAACTGTTATGGATTTTAACTCTAAATAACAATCATCTAAAACATTTGATTTATTATATCTTTTCCCATTAATAACAAGCACATTTGCTATTTTTATAAGTCAACCAATAGCGACAATATAAGAAGCTATAATGCAGTAAGGGTTTTCTTATAAAAAGAAGCGAAATAACCACCTCTCACTAGTGATTTGTTGCAGTGACTATGACAATTATAACCATTGTTACTACAGATATAACTAACATAATTTTCAAATAGAAAAGACAACAACAAATTAAAATTATTATATTTTAATGGAATAAATTATTGCACTAATTCTGGTAGAACGTCGTCTTATAAAATATCTAAAATCGATAATATAACGAGTCATATTACAATAAAAGACATTCCATAAAATTAAGCACAATTTCATCATTATTAATATTAATTATGCAACATAATTAAATTACATAAAGAAAACATGACTAGATCTATATAAAAATGGGCAGCATAACAATATTAATAATAATTTTAATAAACATTGAAAATATAATTTTTTCCATAAAAATATAAACATTACAGCATAAATATAGAGTTAAAAATCATATTAGAATACTATGCATACAAGATCATCGCTTTATCTTACCAGACTCTTTATACTAATTTAAACATCATTCTACTATTTAAAGTGGGGTTGGAGGAGAGTCCGTGTGGAGGAAAGGACTAAGCTTTAAGCCTAGTGAAAATGGGGTGAAGAAGCAGAAGGGTAGAAACCTCCGACAACTTGTATGTTTTTATAATTATCAATTTTTTTCTTTTTTTCTTTTTCCTTTCTTTTTCTTTTCATTCTTTACTCCTTGCCATTAGCCAACTCAATGGCTGATCTTTTTTTTAATAGTGATGGCCCTATTGCTATGTCATTGTGACTTAGGCGATGATGCAAGATTCTTCAAGTTTCTTTTGCATTTGTTGCCTGATTTTTCCGTGTTAACACCGTTTTGCTCTATTTTTCTTCCACAATTGAGATCTAAAATTAAACAAACACACTAAATTAATTATTTTACAAATAAAATATTTACAATAATTATTAAAATAAAAAATAAACTAAAACATAAAAACTTAAAAATATGGTACAAAGCTAATTTAGATAAACCGAAAACACTACTTAAGACATAAAACTATTTTAAAAAATTACTAAGTGTAAAATAGAACATATTTACAAAAAAAAAACACATTATAAAACTCATTAAGTTTGAAAATAAAATTACAATAAAAAATTAGCGATTTTGCCGATTGGACATAAAACAAATATTTAACACATAGAATTGACTAGAATTATCAAAAATGTACTTAAACATAAAAGCACACTAGAAACATAAAATTAAACATATTTTTACACTAAAACTCAAAAAACATAAAACACAAGAGTGTTATTAATTAAAGCATTTAACAAGAAATAAAAGCATATATAAATGATTTTAGCCTCATACATATACACTTTTATAGTCTCATCAGCGGCATTTCCTATTCTACATGACATGTTATCAACATACATGGCAAAACATATTATAAAGCAAACAAGCAACACAATAAGCAAAACTACAAGCAATATAATAATCAACCATAATATTATGGTTCTATCCTTGAGAAAAGAAAATAAGTATTACAAAATTAAATCGAAACATATATGATTCTTCATCTTGCATCTTCTCATTGTATCCTTCTTCATGCGATATCCATCTTTAATTTCAATCTCATACAGATCAAAATTATTCTATGGCTAATATAAAATTTTATGTCTCTCAAAATTATCTTAAAACTATAAGAAAAATAATTGAGAAATCCTGCTCTACTGCCATCTAGTCAGCCGGTTACACCATATCAGTCGATCAATTCTTTATTCGAAACAAAGAACTAGCTCTAACATGTCTAGTTGACCGATGACAAAGGGACTGGTAGACTGGTTCAATGTTGATCCTCTATTGCACTGCGATTTTTAAATTATTTGTAGTTTTATAACAATTCAAAAACATACAAAAATTATAAACATAGAAAACACCTTGATCTGTGATCATCTTAATCTTCTAGATCTGTGTTTAATATTTCATAGAATTTTGCAACCAAAACCTATACCATTTCTAGCTTTCAAGATTTCCATAAAATAATATAACAAACCCTAGATAGTGATGATATACTACCCTTTAATTACATAAAAAACCTAGATACACATTCTCATCTCTAAAGAACCACCACCTGCAAATTTAATTAATTAAAAAATAGTAATTAGAATAAAAATTTAACTCAATAATAATTAATAAATATCATTCACCATATAATCTCATGACAACATATGAATATATAGAACGGTTAATTCCACTTTTGGCCCCTAAATTATGCGACTTGTCCTAGTTTTGGCCTCTAAACTTTAAAACGTAACAAATCACACCCTTAAACTACTCAACTTGTCTCACTTTGGCCCTTCTGTTAACAAAGTCATTACATATTAATGAACTTGAGCCAATAGTTTCACTCTTGCCCCATAAACTATGCAACTTGTTTAATTTTACCTATAAACCTTAAACTATGACAAATCAAACCCCTAAATTATGATACTTGTCTTATTTTAGCCATTTAATTACTAAATCCGTTAAATATTAACGTATTAAGCCACATAAATATATGTACTTGATCGATTAATTATAGATCTGTAACGCCCCCTTATGGACTTCACAAGAACCATTAACTTTCATCGTTATCTTTTAATTATCGATAGAAAAACCTAAACTTGTTCAGTATTATCTAATTATTATACTAGGATTTTTTGTGCAATTTTTTTCTTTTTTTTATTTAATATTATCATGTGAAAATATGAATTAAAATTTTAATTTACTTTCAAACAATTGAATCATTTTGAAATAAATTTTATTAGCATTTGAGAGGATCTCACTTTCAAATAAAAATCAATACTAACTTACCTTAACCGGTTTTCCTCCTTGGTTAGTCTGACAGAATACCTATGGTATAAGGCTAACCGACTACTTGCGGAAATAGTTAGTTTAACATAATAAATATAAAAACATGAAAACAAATTACAACCCATAATTATTACAAACCAAAGTCCGTTAAAATGTCTCATAATGTGTAGAATTAAATTTAAATTTGCATTATTAATGTTTTATTTCATGTCCTAACTCCATGATCCAACACCACCATCCTTGCACACACATCTGTCCTTCCGTCCTCCATCCAGAGTTATAGCCTTACCCTTATCTACAACATGATTAAGTTATATAAGCATTAAGCTTAGTAAGTACATTATGTAATCTCACAAAATATTATAAAAACTTTAGCCATAACATGAATCCTTTCACCTTTAACATAGTCATCATAGTGCATATAGCACATTTTGTAAGAACAAATCTTTCCTTTTTCTTTTTTCCATGTTAAAAACTTTCATTTTATCCAAGGCCTTGGCATTGCACCATTAACATCATTATGGTGCGTCGTCATAAGAGGAAAGAGGTAGCTAATCTCAAATCAAACGTGACAAGTCCACCTTGTAGGACAAACATCATCATTGGGTGTGCAGCGCCTTAATTTGTGATACATATATATACATATATTTTTGTGAAAACATCATATGTATCATGAAATAACGTTGAAAACATCTATAAAAAAGACGATCTTCAGACCATGGTAAAAGGAGTCTTTTGAATGAGAAATGCATAAACATTAATAACATAATAAAACAAAAAAATTCTCAAAACTTTTCATAATTCTTAATCATGTTGGATGAGGGAATGTACTTACTTGACTTATAAAAAATTTACTTAACCTTTTGCAAGGGGATGGTTTCCTTTCTACTTCCAACGACTCAAGTGCCTCAAACGTCTTTAATATTAAAACATGGTGATAAAAGAAACATTCTTGGTATAAGAACATGCTTAAAACATCACATTCAACATCATTACAGTAAGCAGGTCCTTAATAAACCAATTAAACTAACTTACACTATTATCACAATTTAGACAGATTCAATATCTCAACCCGATAGCCAATATTCCACAATATAAAATTGTACAAAATTCCAATAGCTTTGAAATTTTATCACAAATTCTTAACAGCATACATGTCAATAAAATAAATTTCATGACATTTGGGTTAGTCTAACTACCACTTTCATATTTTTTAAAACACAACTCGTTTTCTAGATGAACAATATGGACAGCCAGCTTTCCATGAATTTTTAAAAATCACACAAAATTTGAAATGACTTGAAATTTTTACCACACATTTAATTTCACCACAATTGAATTAATTTAACTCTTTTTTTTTTTTTTACATTCTACAAATTATGACTCTATTGTTGGAAAATTAGTTCAGGCAATAACAATAAAGAAATTTTAGAAAAATCACTAAAATTTTAATAGCTTAAAAATGTTTGCAAGACATACTAGACATCTAAACATACCACCAGATTTAATTTCATCAAGTTTTCACCTTTATAAGTATTTTTTCCATACTCTAGAATTCATAAAAACAATCTGCCACTATAAACAACTTACAGGAAGTCAACAATCAATGAATTTTATAAAATCATACAAAATTCTAATTGATCTAAAATTTTAGCATAGCATTCTTAACATCCCAACATAGTACTAGATTAATTTTCATTACGTTTAGAACACTCTAATTATTTGTCCAATATTCTAACTTTTACAAATACGTTTTTGGAAAAATGTTGAAACAATGAGTGGTATTCATTCTTTGATTTAGTTCTTTATTTCTAACAAATGTATCAAACTAAAAATTTGCAAACATAAACTAGACATATAAATGAGCATTCACAAATTTTTCTAGCATTAAACACAACTTATAACATAACCAAACAAATCAACAAATCTGAGGATGATTTAAGAATTGTAAGAAACAACATTTAGTATAGATTCCCTAAAAATATAAAAAATAATGTATTTGAATCCGAAATTTTTATACAATATACTATCCATCTATGCAAATCTCTAGATTTAATTTTATTCCATTTGGACAACATTGTTCATTTTTCTTTTGTTTTATATCTCACAAAAACATTGTATATATTATTGGCAGATTTCCTAGTTTTTAACCGAAAATTTGAAAATTCATAGAGAATTGAATGCAACTCCGATTTAGAATCATGATAGCTTGTTGGAAAGCTTAAGATGTCAACCTTTTAAAAATGTAAATAAATCCTCAAAACTTATTTTCATTGAATCCTAGATTTGTAAAAAATAGACACTGCTTAAGAACATAAAATCTGGTAACTCTAACATGTTCATCACACAAATTCAACAACATCTAGCCAAAAGATCAAAACATTTACCTCATGAAATATTCAAATATATATAAACAAACATTTCAAAGAATATTATGGTGTTAAGAAAACCTACCTTTTTGAAGACAAAATCTTGAAAATACTAGCGCTTGAAATCTAGAAATTTGAAAAGATAAAAAAATGATTTAAAAAAATTATAAAAATTAGTATCACATTTAAGTAAATAAAATCTATATAGATGACCAAAACAAACAATTTACTAACAAAACATAATAATCATACATTAAGCACTTTATGTCGTTGGAATTTCCCTAGTCCATCTACTGCAACATAAATCGTTAGTTTATAATAAATTTCATAATTATAAATATCATACTAGAATTATCACACAAAATTTGCTTAGGGTCTTGGTTCTTCGTTCTAGAATCTCAAACCAACTTCTCCTCATAGCTAAGATCTTCTTGTATCTTGATGGCTTGAGGCTTGATTACGTGCATGGGATCCAAGATGTTCTCCTTGAGCATTAAGATATGGAAAACATTGTGGATAGATGATACATCTGACGGCAAATTTAGTTAATAAACCTATAGTTTCATCATTGCACCACTTATTTTTATCAGTGTGCCATACTTATTGTTATGAAAACTTATACTCTTAATATCTATATATATATATATATATTAAAGATTTTGAGCTTTAAAGCTCAATTTGACATATTTTATCAAATCCCAAGGCTTGAAAATTGTACAAAAATATAAAATATCATGCTAAAACACATATAAACATTGTTTTTTTAATTTTTTTTTTAAATTTTCACGCTTAACATATAATCTAATATTAAAAAAATTTTGAACTTTTTCTTTTTTCTTTTTTAACTAAATCAAGAACTTATTCATAACAGAGATGTAAGTATATGAAGCTTCAAAAACATAGTGTAATCATCGATAACATCAAAAACGTTTTTTTTTTTTTACAATTTTTTTATACTAGAACACAAATTTAAATAAAAGTTTTAGTTAAAAAAAAATCTAACCTTAAGATTGAACAAAATGATGATTTTGCTTGCAAAATACTTAGTCCCTTTTTTTTATTATGGGAAATGGTCATCTTTGTAATGAAAAATGATCATCTTTGTAATCATCTTTAGAGGCTTCATTGTAATTATGCCCAATGGCATTTTTGAATGTAATTAAAAGTTCTGAGGGCAATTTGGGTAAACATGCTAAATAAATATAGGAGAACTTTTAGAAAACTTGGGAATAGGTGAAATAAATAATATGGAATAAATCTTAGATGAAACAAAATTTTACAAAAATTTAATTGGTACACTAATAGTAAATTTAGTCACAATTATACCAACTAATAATAATAGGTGTCACGTCCTTGGAATTCTAAATCTAAGATAGATGTAAAAATTACAATCCATTATATTTTCTCTGACAACTCTACATCATTAATGTTATTGGTCTCCATTGTAGGTTGTCTTGCCTCTATTCATTTACTTGTGATTTCAAACTTTAAATACTTAATCTCTCGATAAGAGTTATATTAATAGGCTTCGGATTTGTGACAACGTGTTGTGACCTTGGAATATGATTAGTGAAGCACATAAGTTGATTACACCCTTTCAGCCCTTTATATATATATATATTGAACTATGGTTTATAATCAAATGAGGCTATTGCTAAAGAAACATTTGTGTATCTTGTCTTGCATCGCAATCCCAACTAAAATAGATAACATATAGTTATATTAAAAACACACATTACACTAATACATAGGGAGTTCAGAAGGAACCCATAATTATAGACAAGCTTACGGGCTCTCTTGTAAACAACTATTCTTTCTCATAAGACAAATACTCAAACCAAGCAACACACATGCATACGTGTGTATATATATATATAAATATATTTTTTTCATAGTATTTCCACAATTACAAGCATGATGCATATATGTTTCTAGAGTATAAAGTACTCTGTATAATCAGCTATCTTAATCATGCATGTGTAGAGAATACTAAAGCTTCGATAACAAAATATTGAACCTTAAATAGGATGCATTTCGAGAGTATCAGATACACCATAACACAGCCACCCCAACATTAGTCATTGAATCTAAAGGTTTTAACAACAGCATGCCATAAGAAATATAAGATGAGGATGAGAGCAATTATTCAGGATGTAATATACACGGATGTTTATGCTGTGGACAAAACTAAGAGATTCTGGGTAGAGGTTCAAATCCAATGGCTACTTCCAGCTTTCCTTCTCCCAATCACTCATGGACATTGCAGTGTCGAACTTTGGATGAATGATTTGCATCTTATCCAACAGTTCCTCGATTGTTGAAGCAGCAACAAAGATTTGTCTCTCTGATTCTACAATGAAGTTTTGTTCCACAGCGTAATCTAAAAATTTTAAAAGACCGTCATAAAAACTATTTACATTCAAGAGGCCCATGGGTTTGTAGTGAGCACTCAATAAATTTCTACTAGCAATCATGACTATTTTCTCAAGGGTAGCTAGACTACCAAGTAATGCTATAAAAGCATCAAAATTATCGATTATGGCTTTAAGACACCTAGGGAGATCCTTAACTCATTTTTCCTTACCTATGGTTTCCCTACAAAGGTTTCCTTTCAGCTAGAATATGAGGCAAAATCCCTACGGCTGTGGTACCACTAGACTTAGCTACTATCGCCATATTTCCCATCATTTTCATACTACCAACCCTATAGATTATGTTAATCTTTCTATATGTTAAGACTTGTCCTAAGTGTTTTGCGGCTTCTATGTAGACTTTATCATTCCCAGGGCTGGAACCACAAAGACACAGACATTTCTTATTTCCATGGATGAATAGGGGGTAGACATGTTTGATTTATATGATTGGTTTAGGGGTAAACAACGGGCGGTTTGGCGGTTTTTGGGTGGGTACGGGTTGGTTTTTTTAAATGACGGGTTGGCGATTAACCAACCCATAAACCACCCGTGGAATGGCAGGCGGTTTCAATTTGGGGGCAGGCGGGTGCGGGCGGGTTGGGCGGGTTGAGTCTTCACTAATGGACAATATAATTTTTTGAGCTCTTTTTTATTAAAAAAAAGTAAAGAAAATTTGTAGAAAATATAAGATGATAATGTATGAAGCATTGCCAACAACAACCGAGTTTGACGCCTAAAAACAATGACCATATTCACAACAAATTAAGAAACATAATCATTCATTGCAACAAGAAACATCAACTACAGATGAAGTGATAAACAAAGTCAAGAATTTTTGTTCTTCCATAAAACCTGTTCATTGGGTTTGAAAATAATAGGATACTACAGATGAAATAATGAACAAAGTCAAGTGTTCTTTTTCTTTTTAAAGAGTGAGGAGTGGGGGAGGTTTATATTAAGATTTTTTTTTTTAAAGAATTAGGCGGGCGGGTTCGGGTTGAACCCGTCCCCTAAAATTTAAAACCGTACCCGCCCGCCAACATATGTAGGCGGGTGGGTTGAACCTGCCAATGGGCGGGTTGAACCCGCAGACTCCCTTTTTTCGGGCGGGTCGAGCGCGGGCCCGGGCGGCCGGCGGTTGCGGGGCGGTTTTTGTGCACCCCTAGACTGGTTGACTCTCTTTTTTTTTTTGTTTTAAGTCTACTTTATCTAAACTTTGAGTCATGGATGGGACTTTAAAGATGATGAAAACATAAAAGGGACTAAACAGGCAGACAGGTAGGTAACGAGCAGGAAATCTAAACATCTAAGCAAAATATTAAGTAGGTAAGAAGGTGAGAAAAAGACATAGACAAGTTATAGAAAGTCAGGTCAACTTTTGAAAAAGTGAGTCTCAAACTATATAACTTTTCACAATTGAAGACAATTCAACAAAAGATATTCTGACACTACTATTGGAAAAATAGTACACAACATAATTTTAAAAATTTTTATATCAGAGTATTTTTCAAAACACAAGTTTGACATACTATATGAGTAAAATAACTAGATCTTACTAACCTTTTGTATGCCGAAAGGCTCCTGCAATCAATAAAGAAAAGTAACGTTCCAAAAGGACCTCAACTAACTGGCCTTCTTTGCTATTCTCTATCTACGATCGGAGTGAGTATGGGCTCACATGTATAGCTCTTCGACCAGGCGACTCTCCTTCCAACCAATTAAGAGAACCCAAAGCTAGTGTTCGTGATTTGTAAACAAGAGCTCTTAGGGAGTTTCAAAATCTCACCAGCAGAGTTTTACTCTTAATCTCTCAATTGATCTAAATAATAATGAGACTTACTCTCTTTTTATGGAGGCTGGGCCCAAGAGTCAGTCCTTATAAGATAAGGCCTCTAAAACTCAAATCAGAATCAAATTTGGATCAATATCTAATGAAATCTACGTGAAAATACGTGATCCTTTTATCGTACGATCAACATGCCGATCTGTCTAACCAGCATGCTGAACTTGCCTTGTCGGCAAGCCGAACTTGCAACAAAAATCTTAACGAATCTTTTATTTTTCATCCGAGATTCTGTAGGATAAAGTCTTAGTTTTAATTCAAATAACCCAGTAAAAAAGTTATCTAATTAAAACAACTTTATCTAGATAATTTCTAATAAAATAAATGAATTTCTAATAATTCTACTTGTTTATCTTGATTTAATCTATTCAAAATTAAATTAATTGATAAACAAACAAGAATTATCGAATCCCAATAATTCAACAAGTTTATCTTAAATTAATTTTTGTCACAAAATTAATTCAAGCGATAAACAGGCATGAATTATCTAATTTTATTGAATTTCAACCAATCTGATAAATCTGACATAAGTTACCAATTATTGGAAAAGCACGCCATATCGTTACAGGATTTTTGTGAGCTAGCAAAGGGGACCTGATGGACCTATATAGTTCAAGCTCCAGATAATTATGAAACTTATTATCCTAGATATACATTTCATAATTATCAACTCCAACGCTACTCCACTAAAAGCTTGGAGCTGCACTCTTGAACTATATAGAATTACGAAGCCCGTGCAGCTAAGTCTCCATGACATATCATAATGTATCCTATCCCCATATGAATATCTATAATCGGCTTAAAGTCAAGTTCTGTCTTATCTTCCTGATTATTTTTATCGTACGTTCTATTACCTCAGCATTTGAAAACTTACCATCCATAAGACAGTATACGATTTGGTTACACCTATGTATCCAAATGGCTGAGCGCTTCAGTTTTTCAATTACAGGATAACACATATAAGAGGATATCTCTACTCCTAAAGAGGAGCTACGGATTCCATATCTATGAATAACAAGTCTATGCTATCAAAAATCATGCCTCCAACATACCGGCATGCATACCACTATTAAAATATGGGTGTTACCCTTTGGTTTATCAAAAAACACAAGTTAAGACAACGGGCCCACTATTCATCTCAAGATTAAGAAACAATACAAATGATTGTCTAAAGTGAATTGATTTACCGAGACAGAATTATTAATCCAAATCAATTCACTTTATGTCCCGGTATAATACATCATTACCTATGACAATGCACCAATGTTTCTATTCACGGAGTCCACCTCCGATGGTTAAGACAAACCATCTCCCAATAGGGACATAGACAATATAACAATCTTTGCATGAATAAAGCACCTAACTTTATTCCCTTGATTGCCGATCTTATAATTTAGATCGTCACCTTAAGAATCGTATCTTCCGTATAATCTGTCCATCATATGCCCAATTCTTAAAGGTTTAGACCGACAGTCTCTCACTATTGTTTGCTTAACATACATTTAACAAATATGAACATAAAGAGGACAAATTTTGGTATATAAATAATAAATAAATTCTTTATTGATAAAAATATCTCTAGATATATATTACATTTTTATTCCTTAGGGCATGCATGCCTAACAATCTTCCACTTGCACTAAGTGAGTAAATATGACAAATTTGCATTCCTATAGCTTCCACATGTCACTCAAAGACTCTCCCAGTAAGTGTCTTCATGAATGGATCAACTGAATTATCCTCTGACACGATTTTACACACCGTGACATGCCCACCCTCGACGAAATCCTTTATCACATGATACTTTCGATCAATATGCTTATTGTTCTTCTAAAATCTTGGTTCCTTAGCATTAGCTAGCGCCGCACTGTTATCACATTACAATAGTACCGCCTTATCGATACCAAAAACTAAGAGTTTTTTCTCCAAAAAAAATGGTCTGCTATCTCATGAGTTGAGTACATATCAAATCTAGAAAAGTATAAGAAGTTAATTTATTTTTGTAGTTTGACGCCCACTCGTCTTTCCATTGGTGTGGAGGCTTAGCTTAGAAGATCGTAGTATCAAAGATTAAAGCTAGGATGCCCTGATAGGTCTTCAAAAGGCTTGTAAAAGAATTCTCCAAGCTTTCTATTATTAATTAAAAATATATATTTATTCTCGATGAACAAAGTTTTTAAAAAATTTTTGTTTGTTAATGATTTGTTCCTTCCACTGCATTTAATATTTAATTCCAACACATGAGACCAAGATCCCCCCTCCGCCACGATCCTAATCCCCTCCCTTTCCCCGTGGCAACAATGGCAACCAACTCTTCCCTAGCGACAGCAACCAAGATCCCCTTCACTGTGCCGAAACAACGACCGTTTTTTCTTCCCTGATGATAGTGACCAGTATACCTTCCCCTGTGATGACAATGATGAACAAATTCACTTCCCAACGATGGCAACTGATGTCCTCCCCTTCCCCATGACAACAGCTGAGGTCCTCAGCTCTCCGATGACACCGTGATGACTACTTCATCACTTGTTATACGAGCAAGATCTTTTTAGAAAATGGATGGTTTTGTTTTTTCTTCATTTTTCTACTGATAATATTTTTTTTTAATGGCGGATTCGCGTAACATGACAGAAGCCCCATTTTAGAAAGGTCTAGGATCCATCTTTTATTTTTTGGGTTTACTTATTTTTTATGTTTTTAATTTTTTAATAAAAAATCTTAATAGTGTATTTTTTATTCACATAATTTGATAATTAGTTTAATAAAACAAAATTTTAAAAAATAATTATTTTTAATTTATTCTAGTCCGACGTGTGCCAAACAGTTGATAGGATTTTATACAATCCAATTCAATCCTAACTCCATGATCCAATCTAGTTCAGTGTGCTAAATAGGTGCTAAGACCTGTTTAGTAGATTTTATGGTAGATTTCCCCTAAAAGAGATTTTCTTGTAGAATTCCCCTAAAAGCGAATTTTTTTTTCAAAATTATTATAAATTGAGAATGCATTTTTTTATAATAACATAACATAATTTATTTTTAATTTATTATTAATTTGGAATACATTTAGGCTGTGTTTACTTTGCATCAAAGGGAGAAGGTAATGAGTAACTTCCTTTCCCTTTAAATAATGTGTTTATTTACTAAATTAGTAATGAGAGTTTTATAGGCCCCGCACAAAATAGAAATGAGGAAAGGGAATACCAATTCTTTCATACCTTTTAGTATTGATTAATGGATAACATTTTTTAATATATGTCTAAATTCAAATGTTATAATTTAATAGTTATTAGTTATGTAAAAAAGATATTTTAGTAATTATATTGAATAATTCCTAAGTAAGTAAACACTAAAATAAGATTGTTTTATATTACCCATCAAATAAATAAGTAAACTCTACAAAAGGAAAGAATGATGCTCACTCTTTATATTTTGCTCTCCTTTCGAATCTCATTATTTTTCCTTTATATTCCTTTACGGTTTGGTAAACATGCTCTCAATCTAATCTAATAACGTACCCTTTTAGGGTTAATAATGTACTTGTTGCAAGAGTTTTCTCCCATCAATCGAGTTGATCATTACTTTATAGGGAAATTATATGAAACCATGACCTGTTTCATAAAAATATTCTTTGGTAAAATGGTTAACAAACATGTTACGTCTCTGCAAATGTGGTGAAGGTAAGCATCCGGCGTGAAAACACCTAGTTTTATCTTAAACTTCCAAATTCATTTAAAAGTAAGAGATTTTCTTAGATACTGCTAATGAATTGACTGTTTCAGTTTGTACACCTCCATCCACAACCGTTAAGAAACAAAAAAAAACAGTCAATAATATTGTTAAAAAAATGGTAATATTATATTAATTTTGATGCTATACGTGATCTGATATGGAAAAAAACCTAAGATAAAAAAAAAGAAAATATACGCTACTATGAAATATTTTCTAAAACGCATATAAACCTTTTCAGCTAAAGAAAAGGGGCAAAAAAAAAAAAGAGGATATGATCTTAGACACTTTTTTTTAATGTAAATGCATGTATCCAAACATTAATAAGCTGGTAAGAAGCTTTTCAATTAATATATATACATATATATATATATACATATATGTGAGAATTGCTCCAAAAGATCTTTTAACAGTTTTCTTAGCGTATTTTTGGGAAAATAAAAGGGATTAAAACCAAAAAAAAAAAAAAAGGAGGGACCATCGCTGTCGTGCGCTCTGATGAGAGACTATCCCGATCTTTCCTTCCTTTATATAATTTGAACCATAAGTAACCCCATCTTTTTTTTTTTTCCTCCTTAATTTTTTTTATAATTTATTTTTGGGGGTTTTCTTTGCTTTTCTTTTTTTTCGCTCTCCAATCCAATTCCTCGGCGACTTTTTTTGTTTTTTTGGTTACAAGTCGCGATCGGAGAGCCAGCTGACAGGCCGGAAGATCTCTCTGTGCCTCTCGTATTTTGATTCGCTTCGAAGGTATGCTCTTTGATCTGATATTCTCCATGTTTGGCTCCCCAGAAATTGCCGGAAAGGAAAATGAAAGAACCAAACTTTCTGTTTCATTTGTTTATTTACTTTTTTTTTTCTTTTGCTTTTTGAGCTGTGAGACTTAGCTCAGTTACGCCTATTTAGTTGCATTGTGCTCTATTATTGGAGAATTTCGAGATTCGGACTTTTTGAATTTCCCTTTCTGCATAATTTATCTTTCCTTTCCGATTTCGAGCGAGTATTGAAAGTTATTTACTGAAAAAAGGTGTCCATGTTCGACTGATTTAGCTCTTATTTTCTTCCTTTTTTTTTAGGTGTTCAATTTCTTGCTAGTGAATTACTATTTTTGTAGTCTTTTTTCTTTCTTATTAATTATAACTAATCATAGGAATTAAATAGGAGCTTTAACTGGCTTTTTGATGGTTGACATAAACATTGGTAATGATCGAAGATCAAATCTAATAGTTGTTTTGTTCTCAATTTCTATTTTCCGTTGAAATCTATCTACCAATTAATTGGCCTCTTTAAAATATCTCCATAAAGCTATTAAAATAGTACAAAGAAGCTTTTTTTCTTTTTTATGTTCAATTTTTGCGGTTGGTCTTCTTCCTTCAATTCAATTTGAGTATAATTTTGTACTTTGAATCTATGATTACTACTGTATCGGATTTTAATGTCTCCCGATCATAGGTAATGGTCCTACCGTGTAGAGTTTTCATTGCTTCATTCTTATTGTTACATGTGTGTCTATGTATATATGCACGTGTCTATGTATGTATTTATGTTTTCACAAAGTGGAAAAAGATGTATAGGTTTTCTGATGATGAGCTTTGGGATGGATGAGAGGCAGGTGGCTTTGGTTCTTCAGGGGGAGAACAAGTGTTATAGACAACAAATCTTTTGTGCCCAGATGAGCAGAGCCAATGTTATTGGCAGTAGAAGGAGGAGGATTCTTCTCTTCTTCGGCATCTGGGTATAGCAAAGGCCTGACCCTTCTTTTCTTGGGTCAGAAGAACGAAGACAAACCCATGAGAGTTTCGCCGTGGAATCAGTACCAGTTGGTGGACCAAGAATCTGACCCTGACCTCCAGCTGGCTTCCACGAAGAATCGACTTGCCCGCGGGTGCGCTTCCTTTGTTTGCTTTGGTCGCACTTCCGCAGGGCTTGATACTCCATCTCCTCTTAAAGTGGGCCCTGCCCAACAGCAGGACGTCTTGCCAGGGTCTCTTGCTACTGATAAGTTCAAAGATGGAATGGTTGATCCTGATGATAACAACAATAAGGAAAGAAGGGTCTCTCTTAAAAGTAGCTTGAAGAAGCCACCAAACAGTACTTCATCTTCTGTTGAGAGCAGTAATGAGTGCGTAAGGCTGGGTGAAGCTGGCAGTGATATACCAGATAATACTGAAAGGAGGAAAGTACAATGGATGGATGCTTGTGGGAGCGAGCTTGCTGAAATCAAGGAATTCGAGCCCAGGTATTTATATATATTCTCCTGGTTTTGATTCTTTCCCTTTATTTATCTATGCTTGAAGTGTGGGGTGATGTTACATTTGTTGTTTCTTTTCTTGTTTCATCATTTGCACTTGTTTAGTTAATAGGAGGAGACATCATTCAATTTTTTTAATGTGAGACAGTTCACCATTAATTCTCTGAGCTTGTTCTTCCTTCTTTCTTTCTTTCTTTCTTTTTTTTAAAAAAAGTAGAGATATTATAGGAATGAAGAAAAAAGGGGGCAAGAAAAAAGAAAAAGAAAATAGCACAAAATGCAAGGACAATTAGGAGTCCGCCGACCCATGAAGAGTGCATTAAGTTGCAAACCATAGCTTATTAGAATTGAGAAGAAGTTTCCTTTCAAAAAAGAATTGAGAAGGAGTTGAGTTTGAGGCCTCCAATAGACATGGAACATCTTGAACTTTTCCCTGAAGTCACTTTTTTTTTTTTTTTCCAACCCAATGACCCAAACCAAAGTGAAGCACCGCCGTCTTAGTGCTCGACCACGACCCTACAAGCACAATTCTTTAAACATGTTCTTATCTGTTGTTTTCCACAATCATTTACTTTCTTTACCTGATCATCTGACTTTTTTCTTATAGTCTGATTGGTTTTTCCTTTGCGTGCAATGGCGACTCAATCAAAGTCAATAGCACACGTAGTGGAGCAGGGGTCTTTAAACTTCCATGTTAAAGTTCGTTTACAGGCATCTGTTTGCCATTGATAAATTATATTGACGTAAATTCATTGTTGTTTATGATCCATGAAAATATAATAAAGATGGGAAGAGAAGAACAAAGATTGATAAACTGTAAGTGAATGATAAGTGTGCAGAGATGAGATGCATAAGACTTTAACTGGGTCAGAAGAGAGAATAGTTTAGTGAAAGAAAAGTGGGGAGTTATAAAGATACAAGCATTCCACTCTTGTGTAAGTTTGTCCGTGGCTGAAAATATAGAAGACAATTGTGCAGATTATAGAGTTTAAACCTACTTTAAATCCAAGCTTGACCATTCTTATATTGAGGTAAAATTTCTGGCTCAGAGCTTTTATCTTAACCTAATAATTTTCCCAATCAACTTGACTGATGAAAATGAGCAGATATAGCTGCTCTTTTCTTTTCCACATCCCCATTTGGCAATTTAATTTTGAAGGTGTAAACCCATGTATGGCTTGATTGAAGATTGATATCATCTGGTTGTTTAAGTCAAGTAGCAAGGACCCAGAGGTAAATTAGTTTTTAATATTCTTTCATTTTGGATCAGATTTTTGTTCATATATTTTTTTCTTTTAACAAAAGTTTGGTTCAGAATTTTGTGTTACATGGACTATACCAAGTTTAGAGATATAAGGAGTTGGAGGAATTTTTCGCTGGTGTTGTGTTGGTCACCAAAGTGTCATTGGGTACCATGTAATTTGGAGAGTTATGAGGCCTAATAAAAAGGAGTTTATAGGGTATTACATACATGTTTAATTGTACGCTAACACACATAGATTATGAGAATAGAATATGAAGTATTTTGAGTCAGACAAGTCCGTATATTATCACTGTTTCAGTGGTTTGTCACTGGCGAAAAGGTACGTTTTAAGATATGTTCTGATTAATTAGCCGTGAAGGCTATGAAAAAAAATGAGGGTTTGATTTTAATGTGGCTATCAACTTTCATGACGTAGACTTATCCTAGTCAATATGCTTTTCTAGCTCGCCAGTTGGTTATTGAAAGAATAATCACTGTCCACTAAACCAGTGCTGCTTGTGGACCATTAGCATCACCAAACTGATGCTCCATTTAGTTTTCAGAAGGCCCTCTGGAAACACATCACCATTTTGGCATCATTATTTGTGAACATTAACTAGTTTAAAAGTGGGACCAAACATGCCCTGAGAGCCTCCTACCCATCGTTCTAGTTGTCATTTTCTTAAAATTCCTTCTATGGGAGTCCATTTCTCTAATGTATCTGAATCAAATGTCTATTTATAACCATGTTTGTTCGAAGTATTTAGAAGTTATAAGCTTACATCCTAACCCCATTTCGTTATAAGCTTACATCCTAACCCATTTCTCAATTTTTTACGCATTCTCATTGAATGTTCTGCTGAGATGAAAAAAACACTTGTCCATTGGCAGTGAAGTGGATTTATCAGACGATGAATTCGACAATGGGACTGAAAGAAGTTGTTCATGTGCAATCATGTAGTTTGGCTTTACTGGAGATAATTTGGGCTCAGCCTCTCTTTGAATGCAAATGATGGAAAAGAAGTCAATTACTTGCTAAAGGAGCTTGTTCATTCTTCCTTGGAGCTTGTTGGACTATTTTCTGGGTGAAGCTGGGAAAAACAAAAGAAGCGAGTTTTTGATACAAACAGGTAATACCACTATAGCAAGGAGTGCCATTTCTTGCAGCGATCATTCGACTGATCATTTATGTCTATATTTGGTTGCTGCGGGTTTTCAATTTTGTCTTTGTGGTCAAGGGCCATTACTTCATTTTGTTTATCCTCTCAACGTTTTATGTTATGTGTGACTGCATTGTCCATTGTTTTGTCGTAATTATTGTGTTTAATTTTTTTCCCCATGTTTTTGCCTCTTATCTTATCTGAGTGGTCGAATCTTCTCTTATTCCATCACCTCTTCTTCTTGTTACAAGCTTAAAAAAACTGTCATATAAAAAAAAAATCTCTCACTAACTCTCTCTCTCTCTATATATATATATATATAAGAGGAAAAAAGAAAGTAAAATCCTTTTATTTTAAAGTTTTATGCATGTTGCTATGTTGGGGCTATCACTTGCATTCGATGTAACGGAAGTGTGAGTGAATGACAATTTAATGAAACTTGACTAATCTTACGTTGGATTTATGTTTGAATTTTGACAATATACAAATGAAATTTGACTACGGCATGATGATTCAGAAATACAGATTTTTTCCCCTTGTTTCCTATCAGAGAATTTCCTGAAGGACTAAAATCTGGAATAACATGGCTACAAAGGTGGTGGAAAACCAAATGATTAAGAATGAAATGAACTGTGAGATTTAAACTAAATCCGGTTTACCTTTGATCTCTTAATTTGTAAGCTTTTGGGGAAAAAATAAGAAAAAGGATGGGTCCTTTTAAAGGAGGATCTTGGGTCCGAAAGAGAAAAAATGAAAATTATGGACTTGGAAAATAATAAATAAAAATACTATTGATTATTAAGGTGTACTATTTATTTCTATTGTTTTAAAATATGCTATACACTTTAAATGATTTAATAAAAAGGCTTATCTACTATAATCTCTGATCAATGTACTCAAACACTCGTGCCTAAGTAGCGTATTCATTAGAGAACAAAGATTCACAACTAGGGGTATTCACAAATCGGATTACATGGATTAGAAGTTAATCCATAATTAATCCGTTACTACTAATTGGGAAAATTTTAATCTGAAACTAATCCATGGGGCTCTTCAATCCAATCCCAAAAATTTTGATTTTATAGATTAGATTTTGTGGATTCATGAATTGAGCTTTTAAATTTATTAAAAAAATCTAAAAATTAAATATAATATAGCATAGCATAACATAACATAACATAATTCAACAAAATCTAACATATTACAACCTAAACGAATGCAAGTCTTTTATGATAAATTAAGTTGGAGCATTATAATCCATTACAACAAATAAATAAATAAGATGATTGAGCTAATAAACAAATAAGTAATAAGCTTTAAAAACTTAAAAGTTAAAACTAATAAACACTAGTGTAATATTAAAATATATGTAATTTATATAATATAAATTCACATATTGCACAGATTGAGAGATGCTCTATAATCTAATCTGCACATATCAGATTGAGAAAATGTCAATTCCTTGCCAATTCATAATTTTTAGAATCCAATCCAATCGATAGATTAGATTGGATTAAAAGGATTGAACAAATTGACGGATTTTGTAAACACCCTTCATTTAAACTATGAATTCAACAATGGAAATAAGGGTTAAAATTTTTCATTATATACTTTAAATAAGGAGTTTGAATTTAAGTCTAAAAATTATGGAATATCTAAAGATAAACTAAATTACACAATTACAAGATAAATTATTTAAACTTTGATAAATTATCCTTGTCAATTAACTAGAATTTAAACAACATATACTGCAACTTAAAGTCACTCAACTCAAAAGTTGTTAACGTAGAACAATTCTTGCATGATTACAACTTCTTAATTGCACTGACATTTAATTTCTCGTTTAATTTGTATATAAACATTATTCTTCTTAACTAAAATATGGTTTAAGACAAAATAATATATAAAAAATACAATAACAAGAACTACTTAAAAACACTGTGACGCCTCAGGGAGGGGGTTAGTAAGTTTTGGGTAATGAAGATGAAAATAAATAAAATAAGTAAAGAAAGATACGTAAAAGTAAAAAAATATAGTAAATTTATTCATAAGATGAATAAATATCATTAATTATCATTAAATATCATCGATCGTCACCATCACGTGAATGCCACAAAGATGGACAATCGAGGTGTCATTATCATTCACCATCATGTGAAAGTTAGCCACGAAGGTGGGTAGGTAAGTAACAGTAAATCATATAATTAATATAAATTCAGTGAAAACCATTGTCTTTGAAATAAATGATACGGTGGGACTCACAAAGACGAAAACAACATCATGAAATACGGATAATAATAATAATAACAAAATCACTGTAAATC
Source organism: Artocarpus heterophyllus (assembly GCA_025403435.1). NCBI lineage: Eukaryota > Viridiplantae > Streptophyta > Magnoliopsida > Rosales > Moraceae > Artocarpus > Artocarpus heterophyllus. The sequence goes on from CM046334.1 coordinate 23,935,439, forward strand.
ATCATTTACAGAATAAATCGTAATATATATATATGATATAGACAATGACATCGGGACTAGTCATATACTAGGGTCAGTAAGTTTTAGGTAAAGAAGTTGAAATTAAGGTAAATAAGGCAAATTAAACGAGGTAAATAAAGAAAAAGTAAATAAATATTATCGGCGGTCACCATCATGTGAATGCCACGAAGGTGGGGATGAGATCTTATTCTCATTCACCATCACGTAGTCTCTTACTACGAAGGTGGGTAGATAAATAAAATACAAATATTAAAAATAATAATACAAAAAATATTAAAAATCGTCATCTCTAAGATAAATTAAAAATATACAATTGACAGAGACGAAAACGACATCAACACCGGGACAAGTCGTACAGTACACGCATCATACCAGAGTTTTAGAGAAAATTCCATATCTAGTCATAGAGCCAGGTTTCGATCCTGAGACCTTCCTGTTCAAAACTGGAAGGGGGATTTTAAAAAACAAATATCGTGAGCGGAAGGCTCAGTAGGATAATTATTTAAAAACAAGATATTTAAAAATAACAGTTACAGATAAAGATATCATTCGTAAACTAATCTCAAGATCTTAACAAAAATCAATAAATACTTACTTGAATGGAACTTTATAAAATATCATTGTACGGGCTTTGAAAATCGAAAAGAATATCAAAATACAATTCTTCAAAATCAAAGACAGAAATAATTCTTAAAAAGAAACATTTAAGAAATAAACTTTGGCCAAAACAATTTAAAAAGTGTTGCCAAAGAAAGGGATAGAAATATATGTATATCCTACCTTATTCGAAATTCCAATAACATATGCTCCAAATAAAATTCAACATATGCTCTATATACATTCAAAACCTTAAAAACTACATTTAAAATCAGAAATCACATTTAACAAATATCATTATGTCAGTTTAATTATCATTGTGCCTTTTGACTCAAAATAATCCTAACACAAAATCATAATTTTTTTTAAACATTTCTAAATCATTAAACATTGAAAATCGAAAATAAAAATACAAATTTCAAAGTTCATAGTCCGCCTGTCGAACATCTTGGTTCGACCTACCGTACTTGTACAATTCGGTCTACCGACCTCTTGGGTTTGACTTGTCGAACTGCCTGAATCTAACATGCCAAAGATCAAGTTCGGCCTACTAAACTTACAAAATCAGAAAAATTCTAGGTTTTAAGCCTCGACCAATCTAGGCTCAAAACCCAATTTTAAACCTATTTTTCAATTCCCAGATCATGAAAATCATACAAAAAGAATAGAAAACCATAATAGAACAAACCTTTTCCCCAAATTTAAACTCAATTTCACCTTTAATTTGAAAATCAAAGAAAAATGTAAAAACTTGGTTAAATTGATTCTAGCTCAAATTAGGTTTAGATTCACTATAAAATATTTCTACAACTTGAATTGAACATTATCTGAGCTCAAGAAAGCTCAAATTCAACATTCAAAGAAAATTTTAAAAATTAAAAAAAAAAACTTCAAAATTTTAAAGAGAAAGAGGAAGCTAACCTCAATGACTTTTTAGATGAAAAACTTGATGATTGAACTTCAATTCTTGCTCAAATCTATGTGAAAATCAGAGAAGAAGAAAGGGAAGGAGAGTCTGTGGAGAGAGAGAAAAAAAGACAAGAGAGAGAGATAAAAAAATGAAGAAATAAAGAGAGAGAGAAAAATAAAAGAAAAATGGGCATTTTACTAAATATGAAAAAATGTGATAAAAATATCATTTATTATTTTAAGAAATAAAAATCAAATTTTCAGATATAACAATTGCAATAAAATCTTAAATGACTAAAATTGACAATAAATTTACACTTGGCACATTTAATAATTAAACTTAACATAATTAATTCTATTTTAAAATTCAAGGGTGTTATATTCTACCCTCCTTAAAAGAAATTTCGTACCCGAAAGTTTTAAATATCTAAACTTTAAAATCATAAATAACATTGTATACTCAAACGTAACGGTAATAACAACTGCCTTGACATAAAACTTGAAAAATCAAAATAAAATAGTGAAAATCTCATAGGTTCAGTTCCTAAAAGATCTGAAGCTTACACTCTAATACCATTGTGTGATGTGGGTAATGAAGATGAAGGTAAATAAAATAAGTAAAGAAAGATACATAAAAGTAAGGAAAATAGAGTAAATTTACTCATAAGATGAATAAATATCATTAATTATTGTGTGATGTGGGTAATGAAGATGAAAGTAAATAAAATAAGTAAAGAAAGATACATAAAAGAAAGGAAAATAGTATAAATTTACTCATAAGATGAATAAATATCATTAATTATCATTAAATATCATCGATCGTCACTATCACATGAATGCCATGAAGGTGGACAATGGAGGTGTCATTATCATTCACCATCACATGGAAGCTAGCCACGAAGGTAGGTAGGTAAGTAACAATAAATCATATAATTAATATAAATTCAGTGAAAACCATCGTCTTTGAAATAAATGATGCGGTGGGACTCACAAAGACGAAAACAACATCATGAAATACGGATAATAATAATAATAACAAAATTACCATAAATCATCATTTACAGAATAAATCGTAATATATATCTAATAAAGACAACGACATTGGGACTAGTCGTATACTAGAGTCAGTAAGTTTTAGGTAAAGAAGTTGAAATTAAGGTAAATAAGGCAAATTAAACGAGAGAAATAAAGAAAAAGTAAATAAATATCATCGGCTGTCACCATCACGTGAATGCCACGAAGGTGGGGACGAGATCTTATTTTCATTCACTATCACGTAGTCGCTTACCACGAAGGTGGGTGGGTAAATAAAATACAAATATCATGAATAATAATACAAAAAATATTAAAAATCATCATCTTTAAGATAAATTAAAAATATACAATTGATAGAGACGAAAACGACATCAACACCGGAACATGTCATATAGTACATGCATCATACCACAGTTTTAGAGAAAATACCATATCTACTCATAGAGCTAGGTTTTGATCTTGAGACCTTCCTGTTCAAAACTAGAAGGGGATTTTTAAAAACAGAAAACTTGAGCGAAAAGTTCAGTAGGATAATTATTTAAAAACAAGATATTTAAAAATAACAGTTACAGATAAAGATATCATTCGTAAACTAATCTCAAGATCTTAACAAAAATCAATAAATACTTACTTGAATGAAACTTTATAAAATATTACTGTACGGGTTTTGAAAATCGGAAAGAATATCAGAATATAATTCTTCAAAATCAAAGATAGAAATCATTCTTAAAAAGAAACATTTAAGAAATAAACTTTGGCCAAAACAATTTAAAAGGGGTTGCCAAAGAAAGGGATAGAAATATATGTATATCATACCTTATTCGAAATTCCAATAATGTAAGCTCCAAATAAAATTCAACGTATGCTCCATATACGTTCTATAGCACCCGAAAGATTTAGTTAGGGATAATTGATATTTGGATGGTGGATTAGTATGCTTTAATGTGAACTTAAACTTAATTTAAGTATTTTGTAATATTTTAAATTTATTCCATTTTAATTATTTCTATGTGTGTTATTTTGAGTTATGAAACAAAACAATTTGTCAAATACCCGATGTGTTACGATTGCAAAACCTTGTGCTGGGAACACGGTTTTGCTTCCCTCACTTTTCTATTTTTTTCCCTCTCACTCTCACTCTCCCTCATGTTTTCTCTCTCTTTTCTTCCCCTTTCCCACGCTGCTCTCTCTCCTCTCCCTCTCTTGATTTTGATTTCAAATTTTGGGTTTTGGGCTTGAATCTCAGCTGGATTGGGAGGTGAAGAACACAAATTTGGACTTCACAAATGTGATTTTGAGCTTTGATTTGAGGTTTGTCTCCTTAAGTTTCAAACTTTTAAATTTTGTCCTAAATTTTTTAATCCATTTCAAATGTTGTGATTTGAGTTTCTTGAGCTTATGAAACCTCTAATCTAAGTTGGTAGGACTGAAATCATTCAAAAACTAGGCTTCATTTCATGAGATTTGGATTAAATTAAGTTTTTTCCTTTTTCCCTATTTTTGGATTTTCTTGAAAATTCCTATAAAAATCTTGTTTGAATGTGTTTAAAAGTATTCTACTGTGTTTGTTTATCATCTATGATTATTATATATGCTTTGGAACTTGGAAAAATAGGTTTTGATATGATTTTGGGCTTAGGGAGGCCGAGAATCGAAGCCTCAGACCTCCCATGATTTTCCAGTTAGGCAGGCCGAACTCAATGTTCGGCAGGTTGGATTCATCTGGTCGGTAGGCCGAACCTAGGAAAAGTTCGACAGGCCGATCCTAGTTGGTCGGTAGGCCAGATGTGGGTTCGGCAAGCCAGACTAGGGGTTCTAGCAGGCCGACCAAACCTTGAGAAAAATGACTTTTTTCATTCATTTTTCATTGTTTCAAACCTAGATCAAGATTCTGACTTTATAAAATTGTTTTGTGAGTACTAAAAGCATACTAAAACACCATGAGATAGCTTAGGGATGTAGAATACCTTAAGTTAGAAATTGATAAACTTAGTTTCTATTTAAGGTTATTTGTGGTTCCGTGGAGCTAACGTATAGCGGATCAGGACTACAGTGTTGGACATTGTTACGGATATCGAGGTAGGACTCCTATCCCTTCTCCTTCGTGGCCATGTTTTAAAGGGATTTGGCCACAAAGCAATTTTCTTCCTAAATGATTTTCAAGAAATGAAGTTTGTTACTTATTTTCATTATTGGCTAAATAATGTATGATAATAATGAATATAATGAGAACATCCGGTAAAATGAAACATGATAATGCGATGACACCGGACGCGTTGGTTGGTACTGTCCGGAATGATAAAATAGGGCATGATGCCATGTATAGAGATCGGGTCGTAGGAAGCACGACATTGGGGGCAGGTCCCGAAACCCAACTGGGCCACTTAGGTGGTGATTTGTATGGTTTTGCCTATGATCTAATAATGAGACTGTCTATGGATAAATAAGGGATTAATTCGGTTTGACTAAATTTAATAAGTCCTAATTTATTATTTGTTTTATCTATTTGCTCCATGTTATAGCTTTTAATTAAATATGAAATATATGTGTTTGAACTAAATATTTTAAGATATAGTCCTACTGAGCCCTTTGCTCACTCTTTTCTTGTTTTAAATCCCCCCCTCCTTTTTTTAGGTGGGATTCAGCTTAGGGAGACTGAAGAACTAGGAAGGAAACTCTAGGGCTAGAATATTATCCTCTAGGGTATTTATAACAAGGCATGTAATGTTTTAATTCATTTGTATTTCCTTGGTCTGTGGTTATGTATTTAATATTGCTAGTACTATGTGTACACACTAAAGTGGGTTCGGTGGGACCCGATGGGGTTTGTTTACTTAATGCTTTTTTTAATTTGTTCGCTTTCATATATTTAACGATTTCTTATTGATGGCAATTCTTACAAAATTTAATTTATTTAATTTAAATTAATCTGTTATGTCACCTCCTGGATCTAGGGGTGTGATAGATTGGTATCAGAGCCTTAGGCTTATGAGCCTTGGAAATTGTGCACACTTGAGTACGGAAATGAGAAACCACTAATAGTCCAATTTTGTTTTTAGAATTAAGGGAAATGGCACCAAAACGTCGTCCAACAGCTGCAGACGCGAATCCAGCAGATGAGGAAGGTCTGATGGGAGCCATGTTCGTCGCTTTTCGGCAGATGGCAGCGAGGGCCAGGCTTGAGGATTTCAAGAGTCACCGACATATGTACTTTAAGGAGTTCTGTCGTGTGTCTATTCTGACTTTTGATGGGAACGGGGACCCGTAGATCGCTGAATACTGGTTAGATTCAATAGTGAAGCACTTAGACACTCTTGGAGTACCGATGGAGTACTGCGTTGACTTTGCAGCTTATAAGTTGGAAGGCAGCGCCAATACATGGTGGAAACAAACTAAATGTTTGGAAAACGCTGGGAACATTAGTTGGGACAGATTTGAGGAGTTGTTCTATGAGCGCTACTTTTCGTTGGGATATAGGGATTAGAAGGTTACCGAATTTTATCGATGGGATCAGGGTGATATAACGGCTTGTGAGTATGAGGCTAAGTTTAATGAGTTGTCTAAGTTTGCTCCATCCGTTGTGGCTTCTGAGCAGGAGAAATGTATCAAGTTCCAGGACAAGCTTAAGGCGTCTATACGACGGTAAGTGGTGGCCTTGTGACTTCAAAATTTTGGTGAGTTGGTATCTTCAGCTATTTTCTATGGAAAGTGAGCATACTCTTTAAAATGAGAACCGAGCAAGGAGGACAAGAGGGCCCCAGAGGAGTAATAGAAGAAATAGTGGTAGCTGCCAAGCCCAGGTGAAAAACCAGTAGGGAGATGCCAGCAGTGGGAGTGGTAGTTCATCAGGCAACAAGCGCAGTAACCCTTACAGCTTCCATTGTCATTTTTGCCAGCAGCCAGGACATATTAAGAGAAACTGCCCAATCAGGAGCGCTCGACTGGGATTCCAAGCTGGAGAGGGTGTGAGTTGTTAGTTTTAGGGTCAGCCTTCAGTTCCTTCGGAACAACCTCCTCAACTGCTTTTTCATCAGTCCCCTCTATAGCAGATGTAGTACCCGATGCAAGGGCATTAGCAATAGGGTTTCTAGCAGAACACTCCACAGTATTGGGCACCAAGTACAGTTAGTGTGCAATCGCCTCCACCATAGCATTATCGACTAGCAAATCTAGGACCCAGTAATGCCAAAAAGGAAAAGGGAAGTCTCCAGCCCAGATCCACACCATGACATCAGGGAGCACGGACGCTCAAACTAGCCATGCTGTAGTTGATGGTATGATTTTAGTTTCTCAGTCCTTAGCTCATGCTCTATTTGATACTGGTGCCACTCATTCCCTTATCTCGAGTTCTTTGGTACATGCCTTGGGTTTAGAAATAGAGGAATTTAATGAGCCCTTGATGATTTCTTCACCTTTGGGGTGGGTGTGTGTAAACTATATCTGTATATCCTACAAGATAGTGATTGAGGGTGAGACTCTGAAGAGTAATTTGATTGTAATCCCCATGAGACCCTATGATGTAATCTTGGGAATGTACTGGTTGTCTAGATATAATGCTTTAGTTGATTGTCAACTTAAAAGAGTAACCCTAGTGTCTGATAGGGGGACAATGATCACTTACCAAGGTGGTAATGATCGGGTGATGAATGAGCGACTCATGAAACCGTGTCTTAAAGGATGAAAGAATTTGGCTTGTTATGCGCTTCTCCTGGATCTTGGAGAAGAGTCTAGTGCAATAAGGAATAATGTAACAATACTAGTGGTTGATGAATTCGGCGATGTCTTCCCCGATGAGTTGCCAGGATTGCCACTGCAACGAGAGATTGAGTTGAGCATTGAGTTGTTTCCCGGGACCACTCTAATCTCCATAGCACCGTATCGGATGGCACCGGCATAAATGATAGAACTTAGGGCACAACTCCAGGAATTAGAAAATAAGGGATATATTGTTAGAAACAAAGTGCGCAGCGGGAATTTTAAAATTTTCATCAGAGTAATTTCCAAAACACAAGTTTGACATGTTATATATATAAATTAGACAGATCTTACTAACCTCAGTGTGCTGAAGAACCTCCGCAACCTGTGTAGAGAAGTAACATTTCAGAAAAGCCTCAACCAACTGGTCTTCTTTGCTATTCTCTATCCACAACTGGAGTGAGTGTGGGCTCACACGTACAGCTCTTTCACCAGGTGACTCTCCTTCCAACCAATAGAGAGAACCCAAAGCTAGTACTCGTGATTTGTGAACAAAAGCTCTCAGAGAGTTTTTAGATGCTCACCATAAGAGTATCACTCTTAATCTCTCAAATTGATCTGAGTAAATCATGAGACTCACTCCCTTTTTATAGCTATTGGTTCTGGGGTCAGTCCATATCAGATTAGGTCTCAAAAACTCGAAACAGAATCAAGTTCGGATCAATATCTGATAAGATTCGCATGAAAACGCGTAATCTTATCTCCCAATTCAGAATTCAACAAGCTCCTAGGGGAGTCATGCTAAACTCAATCAGGAACACGGATCCCCTTCTGATTAATATATGCCATCCAGGACCCATATGATCTAGCATATACTAATAATCGTTTCTTTGGCCATTAATTTTATTAATAGAGCTCTTAGGGGAGGTTAATAATAAAATTAACATGAGTGTATAACTACCATTTCAATATTTTATCCATGATTTATAATCACCACCTAAGGGTGTGCAACCATAAATCATACTAAAATACCTTATCCTTTTAGAGATCCAACCTGGTACATGATAGAAATCCCTTCCTAGGGGTCAGGACCACCATGTTCTTCCTATGGACCAACGATGGAGGCCTTAGGTCCTCTCTTCGAAAACCTTCTCCCACTCAATTTTTTGAAGTCAAGGTTTTATTTAAAATTATGCATGAACAATTTTAATATGAGCGGCACTCCCTATTCTATATGACATGTTATCAATATACATGCTAAATCATATTATAATGCAGCCAAGCAAAGCAATCAAGCAAAGCTACAAGCAAAATAATAATAACTGTAATATTATGGTTCCACCCTAGAGAATAGAAAACTAAGATTACAAGAGAATAATCGAGACATCTATCGATTCTTCATCCTTGAATCCTCAAGCTGTATCCTTTTCATGTAATATCCATCTTCAAGTCTTCAATCCCGTATGAATCGAATACTTCATATTTTCGGTCATATCCAAATTTAATGTTTCTCAGAATCGTCCCAAAAATAAAATTAAAAACTACACCAGAAAAATTGCACCTTTTCTGGACACTTGGTAGCTCTCGGTCGACAGGCCGATCTGGGTGATCGGCCTGCTAATCATGAAGGTTCGGCCTACCAGCAGAGCACCAAAATTTCTAGCCCCATTGTCGGTCCGGCCTGCCGATCTGTGACCTTCGGCCTACCGAACTGTGAGGTCTGGCATGCCGACCGAGCAGAAAACCCTCATTCCAAAAAATACAATTTTAATGCAATTCATCAATTTTATTTTCAACAATTCAAAAACATAAAATTAGAGACTCAGGAAATACCTGGAGGCGCCATCATCAATCTTCAAGATCCGACTTCTCGTTCCGTCTTATCCGAATAATTATTTAATTACAAAATTCTTACAAATGAAAAATTAAATAACAATTCCTACACGGAGATAATAGTCCGCCATCTAATTACATGCAAAACCTAGATACACATTCTAACCTCTAAGGAACCATAACCGGTATTAATTAATTAATAAATAATTAAACAACAATTTAATCAACCATAATTAATTAATAAACATTCACCATATAATCCATGACAACATATATATTATATAGAAACCTAGAGTGCCATCTCTCTATAAAATTTAATTCAAGCATTGGAGAGATTAAGATCACAAAATTTATGCATATAACATGATCACAAACTTGCAAATTTATGTAAAAACCTCAGCTCTGATACCAATTGTTGGAAACAAAGTGCGCAGCGGAATTTTTTTAAATTTTTCATCAGAGTAATTTCCAAAACACAAGTTTGACATGTTATATGTATAAATTAAACAGATCTTACTAACCTCAGTGTGCCGAAGAACCTCCGCGTCCTGTGTAGAGAAGTAACGTTCCAGAAGAGCCTCAACCAACTGGTCTTCTTTGCTATTCTCTATCCACAACCGGAGTGAGTGTGGGCTCACACGTACAGCTCTTCCACCGGTGACTCTCCTTCCAACCAATAGAGAGAACCCAAAAGCTAGTGCTCGTGATTTGTGAACAAAAGCTCTCAAGGAGTTTTTAGATGCTCACTATAAGAGTATCACTCTTAATCTCTCAAATTGATTTGAGTAAATCATGAGACTCACTCCCTTTTTATAGCTATTGGTCCTGGGGTCAGTCCATATCAGATTAGGTCTCAAAAACTCAAAACAGAATCAAGTTCAGATCAATATCTGATAAGATCCACGTGAAAACGCGTAATCTTATCTCCCGCTGATCGACAGGCTAAACATTCTGATCGACAGGCCGAACAGGTCAGTTCGACAGGCCGACCACATCATTCGGTAGGCCAACCACGTCATTCGGCAGGCTGAACTCCCAAGAAAAAATCTCCGTGAATCTTTTATTTTCCACCCAAGATTCTAAAGGATAAAGTCTCAGTTTTGATTCAAATAACCCAATAGAGAAGATATCTGATCAAAACAAACTTTATCAAGATAATCTCTAAGAAAATAAATCAATTCACAATAATTCTACAAGTTTATCTTGATCTAATTTATCCAAAATTAAATCAATCGATAAACAGACAAGAATTATCCGAATCGCCATAATTCAACAAGTTCATCTTAAACTAATTTCTTACATAATTAATTCAACCGATAAACAGACATGAATTATTTGATTCTTATAAATTTTAAACCAATCTGATAAATCCGACATAAGTCACCAATTATTGGAAAAGCACGCCGTGTCGTTACAGGATTTTGTGAGCTAGCAAAGGGGACCAAAATGGACCTATAAAGTTCAAGCTCATGATAATTATGAAACCCAATATCCCAGATATACATTTCACAATTATCAACTCCAACGCTACTCCACTAAAAGCTTGGAGCTGCACTCTCGAACTTTATAGAATTACGAAGCTCGTGTAGCTAAGTCTCCATGACATATCATAGTGTATCGCATCCCCATATGATCATCCATAATCGGCTTAAGGACAAGTTCTGTCTTACCTTCCCGATTATTTTTATCTTACATTCCATTGTCTCACCATTAGAAAACTTACCATCCAAAGATAGTATACCATTCAGTTACACCTATGTATCCAAATGGTTTGAGCGCTCCAGTTTTCCAATTACAGGACAATGCATATAAGAGGATATCATTACTCCTAAGAGGAGCTATGGATTCCATATCTATGAATAACAAGTCTACGCTATCGAGAGTCATGCCTCCAACGTACCGGCATGCATACCACTATAAAGATGTGGGAGACACCCATTGGTACATCAAAAGACACAAGTCGAGACAACAGGCCCACTATTCATCTCAGGATTAAGATACAATACAAATGACTGTCTAAAGTGAATCGATTTGCCGAGACAGAATTATTAATCCAAATCAATTCACTTTATGTCCCGATCCAACACGTCGTCACCTATGACAACGCGCCAATGTTTCTATTCACGGAGTCCAACTCTGATGGTCAAGACAAACCATCTCCCAAAAGGGATATAGACAACATAACAATCTTTACATGAATAAAGCGCCCAACTTTATTCCCTCGATTGCGGATCTTATGTTTTAGACCATCACCTTAATAATCGTGTCTTCTACATAATCAGTCCATCATATGCCCAATTCTTAAGGTTTAGACTGACAGTCTCAGACTACTGTTTGCTTATCATACATTCAACAAATATGAATGTAAAGAGGACTAGATTTGGTATATATAAAAGAATAAATTCTTTATTGACAAAAAATGTCTCCAAAAATGTATTACATTTTTACTCCTTAGGGCATACATGTCTAACATATATCCGAAACAATATGTCGCCATGTGGCGCACTAGTTTTGTTTGCTAAGAAACATGACGATACTCTCCGGTTGTGTATTGGTTATCGATAGTTAAATGGGGTCACTGTGAAAAATAAGTATCCACTACCCAGGATTGATGAGTTGTTTGACCAGTTAGAGGTTCCTGATATTTCTCGAAGATAGACTTGCGATCTAGATACCACCAGCTTATGATTAAGGAGGAGGATATTCCTAAGACTGCCTTTAGTACTCGGTATGGGCACTTTGAGTTCTGGTTATGCCGTTTGGATTGACGAATGCTCCTACAGCTTTCATGGATTTGATGAATAGAATTTTCAAACCTTATTTGGACCAGTTTGTGATTGTATTTATTGATGACATATTAATCTATTCCAAGACCTGGGAGGAGCATGTGCAGCACCTTAGGATCGTGCTTTAGATTTTGCAAGAACACTAGCTGTATGCCAAAAAGGAAAAGTGTAAGTTCTGGTTAACTGAGGTTAAGTTTTTGGGGCACATAATCTCCGAGCAGGGTATTTCTATGGATCCATCCAAAATTGAGGCTATAGTATAGTGAGAACGACCAAGGAATATGGTCAAAATTTGTAGCTTCTTGGGACTTACTAGGTATTATAGGAAGTTCGTGAAGGATTTTTCCAAGATAGTGGCCCATTCACGCGGTTGATTAGGAAAAATGTCAGGTTTGAATGGGATGAGGATTGTGAATATGCTTTCCAAGAGTTGAAGAATCGGTTGACTACAGATCTTGTGTTGATTATTTCAAGCAATGATGAGCCTTATGAGGTCTACACTGATGCATCGGGACGAGAACTCAGGTGCATGTTAATGCAGCATGGATGGGTTGTAGCTTATGGATCGCGACAATTAAGGCCTCATGAATAGAACTATCCCATTCACAATTTAGAGCTCACAGCTGTGATTTGTGCTTTGAAGATTTGGAGATGCTACTTGTATGGGGAAACTTTTCAAGTTTTCTTGGATCATAAGAGCTTGAGGTATTTGTTCATGCAAAGGGATTTGAATATGAGGCAGCAAAGGTGGATGGAATATATAGAAGATTATGATTTCATGTTGCAGTATCATCCAGGGAAGGCCAACGTAGTCACTGATGCGCTTAGTAGGAAGACTTTGGGATCTCTTGCATGTTTAGCACTCGAGGATTCGAGGAGAGATGCCACAGTGAGTGAGTATAGGTTGCAATACTACGACGGTGACGATCAGGTTTCGATGTACCACATGGAATCGACTCCAGCTCTCATTCAGATAATAAAGCAGAACCAATGGCGGGACCAATATCTTCAGGGAATATGGACACGGATCCAGAATAGAGAGCAGTTCAAGGAGTGGAAGATTCATATAGATGGGTCGCTATACTTCAGGGATCGCCTAGCAGTGCCAATGATCAAGGACATGACGAAAGCCGTGATGGACGAAGTTCATAGGTCTCAGTTTGCCATTCATCCGGGAAGCACAAAGATGTATCGCGATTTAAAGAGGCAGTGTTGGTGGAGAGGCATGAAGAAGGATGTCCAAGAGTACGTGGCTAAGTGTGTGACTTATCTCCGGGTGAAGTCCGAGCATCAGAAGCCCGCTGGTTAGCTTTAGCCGCTTCCCATTCCAGGGTGAAAATAGGAGCACATCATGATGGACTTCCTCACTAGGTTGCTGAGGATGAAACAAAGACATGACGCTATTTGGGTTATCGTTGATAGGTTGACAAAATCAGCACATTTCATTCCTTTTAGATCGACATGTTCGAGACAGTGTTTCAGGAGAGTTGTATTTGCAGAATATAATGAGGTTACATGGAGTTCCCTTGTCCATCACTTCTGATAGAGACACTCGGTTTAATGCCAGGTATTGGAGGAGTTTTCAGGAGGCTATGGGTACAAACTTGAACTTCAACATGGCCTTTCATCCCCAGACTGATGGGCAGTCTAAGTGGGTTATTCAGATCCTAGAGGATATGCTACGTATGTGCGTCTTAGATTTTGGAGGGAATTGGAAGAAATATTTACATTTAGCAGAATTTACATATAATAATAGTTATCAGGTGAGCATCAGGATGGCACCATTTGAAGCACTTTATGGGTATCCTTGTCATTCGTTAGTATGTTGGGTAGAGCCAAAAGATAGAGTTATTCTTGGAGCCGATAAGATTTGTGATAGTAACGAGAAAGTCACTGTGATCCGTGATCGGTTGAGGGCTGCCCATAGTAGGTAGAAGAGCTACACAGATAGGAGGCACTAGGCCTTTGGAGTTTGAGGTAGGGGATTTTGTTCTTCTAAAGGTTTCACCGTGCAAAGGCATAGCATGTTTCGGTGTAAGTGGGAAACTTGCACCGAGGTATATTGGACCATTTGAGATTACTTAGTGCATAGGTGTGGTCGCTTATCACCTTAATCTCCCTCCCGAGCTTTCTCACATTCATGATGTGTTTCATATGTCGATGCTTCAAAAATGTCTGCCCAAACCAAGCAAGATTATTCCATTTCAAGATGTGCAAGTTCAGGAAGACACGACTTATGAGGAGGTGCCAGTTCAAATTATCGATCGAAAAGTGATAAGCTTGCGACGTTGTGAGATACGCCTGATGAAAGTCGTGTGGCAGCATCACGATGGCAGCATTACGGAGCTGATGAAGCAACTTAGGAATTAGAGTCGATTATGAGAGAGTTGTACCCTTATTTGTTTTGTTTTTAATTCAACCTTAATTTCGAGGATGAAATTTCCTTTAGGGGTGGAGAGTTGTAGCACCCGAAAGATTTAGTTAGGGATAATTGATATTTAGATGGTGGATCAGTATGCTTTAATGTGAACTTGAACTTAATTTAAGTATTTTGTAATATTTTAAATTTATTCCATTTTAATTATTTCTATGTGTGTTATTTTGAATTATGAAACAAAACAATTTGTTAAATACCCGATGTGTTATGATTGCAAAACCTTGTGCTGGGAACATGGTTTTGCTTCCCTCACTTTTCTATTTTTTCCCCTCTCACTCTCACTCTCCCTTATGTTTTCTCTCTCTTTCTTCCCCTCTCCCAAGCTGCTCTCTCTCCTCTCCTTCTCTTGATTTTGATTTCAAATTTTGGGTTTTGGGCTTGAATCTCAATTGGATTGGGAGGTGAAGAACACAAATTTGGACTTCACAAATATGATTTTGAGCTTTGATTCTAGGTTTGTCTTCTTAAGTTTCAAACTTTTAAATTTTGTCCCAAATTTTTCAATCTCTTTCAAATGTTGTGATTTGAGTTTCTTGAGCTTGTGAAACCTCTAATCTAAGTTGGTAGGACTGAAATCATTCAAAAACTAGGCTTGATTTCATGAGATTTGGATTAAATCAAGTTTTTCTCTTTTTCTGCTATTTTTGGATTTTCTTGAAAATTCCTATGAAAATCCTTGTTTGAATGTGTTTAAAAGCATTCCACTATGTTTGTTTATCATCTATGATTATTATATATGCTCTGGGACTTGGAAAAATAGGTTTTGATATGATTTTGGGCTTGGGGAGGCTGAGAATCGAAGCCTCGGACCTCCCATGATTTTCTAGTTTGGCAGGCCTAAACTCAGTATTTGGCATGCCAGATTCATAGGTTCGGCAAGGCCAGATTCATCTAGGTCCGTAGCCTGAACCTAGGAAAAGTTCGACAGGCCGATCCTTTTTGGTCGACAGGCCAAATGTGGGTTCGGTAGGCCAGACTAGGGGTTCCAACAGGCCAACCAAACCTTGAGAAAAATGAACTTTTTCATTTGTTTTTCACTATTTCAAAGCCTAGATCAAGATTTTGACCTTATAAAATGGTTTTGTGAGTACTAAAAGCATACTAAAACACCATCAGATAGCTTAGGGATGTAGAATACCTTAAGTTAGAAATTGATAAACTTAGTTTCTATTTAAGGTTATTTGTGGTTCCGTGGAGCTAACGTATAGCGGATCAGGACTACGGTGTTGGACATTATTACGGATATCGAGGTAGGACTCCTATCCCTTCTCCTTCGTGGCCATGTTTTAAAGGGATTTGGCCACAAAGCAATTTCTTCCTAAATGATTTTCAAGAAATGAAGTTTGTTACTTATTTTCATTATTGGCTAAATAATGGATGATAATAATGAATATAATGAGAACATCTGGTAAAATGAAACATGATAATGCGATGACACCGGACGCATCGGTTAGTACCGTCTAGAATGATAAAATAGGGCATGATGCCATGTACAGAGATCGGGTCGTGGGAAGCGCAACCTTAGGGGCAGGTCCTGAAACCCAGCTAGGCCACTTCGATGGTCATTTATATGGTTTTGCCTATGATCTAATAATGAGACTATCTATGGATGAATAAGGGATTAATTCGGTATGAATAAATTTAATAAGTCCTAATTTATTATTTGTTTTATCTATTTGCTCCATGTTATAGCTTTTAATTAAATATGAAATATATGTGTTTGAACTTAATATTTTAAGATATAGTCCTACTGAGCCATTCGCTTACCCTTTTCTTGTTTTAAATCCCCCCCTTCCTTTTTTTAGGTGGGATTCAGCTTAGGGAGACTGAAGAATCAGGAAGGAAACTGCAAGGCTAGAATATTATCCTCTAGGGTATTTATAACAAGGCATGTAATGTGGTTATGTATTTAATATTGCTAGTACTATATGTGCACACTAAAGTGGGTTCGGTGGGACCCAATGGGGTTTGTTTACTTAATGTTTTCTTTTAATTTGTTTGCTTTCGTATATTTAATGATTTCTTATTGATGGCAATTCTTTCAAAATTTAATTTATTTAATTTAAATTAATCCACCATATCACCTCCCGGATCTAGGGGCGTGACATGTTCAAAACCTTGAAAACTGCATTTAAAATCAAAAATCATATTTAACAAATATCATTATGTCAGTTTAATTATCAGTGTACCTTTTGACTCAAAATAATCCTAACACAAAATCATAATCTTTTTTTAAACATTTCTAAGTCATTAAACATTGAAAATCGAAAATAAAAATACAAATTCAAAAAAAATTGGTTTGACCTACCGAACCTGCACAGTTCGACCTACCGACCTCTCGGGTCCGACCTGCCAAACTGCTTGAATCCAACATGCCAAGGATCAAGTTCGGCCTATCGAACTGACAAATTCAAAAAAATTATAGGTTTCGAGCCTCGGCTAATCTAGGCTTAGAACCCAATTTTAAACCTATTTTTCAATTTTTAGATCATGAAAATCATACAAAAAGCATAGAAAACCATAATAGAACAAATTTAAACATTTTTCCCCAAATTTAAACTCAATTTCACATTTGATTTGAAAATCAAAGAAAAATGTAAAAACTTGGTTAAATTGATTATAGCTCAAATTAAGTTTAAATTCACTATAAAATAGTTTCTACAACTTGAATTGAACATTATCTAAGCTCAAGAAAGCTCGGATTCAACATTCAAAGAAAATTTGAAAAATTTAAAAAAAGCTTTGAAATTTTAAAGAGAAAGAGGAGGCTAACCTCAACGACTTTTTGGATGAAAAACTTGATAATTGAACTTCAATTCTTACTTAAATCCATGTGAAAATCAAAGAAGAAGAGAGGGAAGGATAGTGTGCAAAGAGAGAAAAAAAAGACAAGAGAGAGAGACAGGAAAATGAAGAAAGAAAGAGAGAAAGAAAAATAAAAGAAAAATGGGCATTTTAGTAAATACGAAAAAATGTGGTATAAACATATCATTTGTTATTTTAAGAATTAAAAATCAAAATTTCAGATATAACAATTGCAATAAAATCTTAAATGACTGAAATTGACAATAAATTCACACTTGACACATTTAATAATTAAACTTAACATAATTAATTTCACTTTAAAATTCAAGGGTGCTATAAACACCAAAAGAAACAAGCTTCAAATTTATTAAAAACAAACAAACTTGAAATAATTTTCCAATTCCTCAAAGAGAAACAAAAGTTTACAATTTTTTTGGATGATCAAAATAATAAATTGAGCTCTTATTTATAAGACAAAAGAGTTGGTTTGCAATCTATGTGGCACTTAACTAAAGAGCAAGACAAATTTCCACCTTGACCAATTAGTTGCTAAGTCCGAAATATTGAAATTTCTTTATACGGCAATTTCCTTGAAAATCACTGTTGCGATCCATGCACACAAAACTATCTCCAATCTTATAAACACCGAAATCTATATCTACAATTGACATGACGCTCGGATCAAATATGCTAATTATAACATACGGTGATATAGGCCCAACACACCATGAACAAAAAGAAAATTATATCTACACCCCAAGTTTTTATTAATGCACCCCTAAATGTTCTAAATTTTAAGTAATTAGTTTTTGAATCTCAAAATCTCACAATTATTCCTATATACACTTCCTGTTTAAATCAATTTGTTACATAAATTTTACTTTCTTCTTCTTTTGGCTAACTTTCTGATTTTTTTTTATCAGTTTCATTTGAACGTGAAGGGGTTTCCTTGAGATTAAAATTTAAATTAACGATTGTGTGTGTGTGTTTTTATTTTTTTATTTTTAAATATGAGGACTAATAGAAAGAAACTCATGCAAGTGCAACAAAACAAAGTTTAAATGAAAGAAAGTAATAATGCAAAAAGGAAACAAGAAAAGGCATTTAATTTGACGGTATTGTTGTAATGAACCTCCGTAATTCAGCTCGACAACATGCGATACACTTTTGCCCTCCTACAATACCGGTAAAAAACAATTAAAAAATCGCTTTTTTAATATTAAAACAAATCACTTTGAATTGTTCTCATATAATATAAAAGTAGTAGAAGAAAGTGGATTAAATTCAATAAAAATTCAATTAGTTGCAGGAAATAGGACTCGGAGAAGATGAGACATTTAGGGCAACTGTGAACCAAAAGAAAAAAGTAAATAAGATACTTTTTTAATAAAATGGTTTTTACTATTGGGTGTATTTATGGGTAACTGTGCATTTATATACGATTTTGATGTTAAAAAATTTTAAATTTTAAATATTTAAGGGTGCTTTAATAAAAACATAAAGTGTAAATATAAGTTTTCTCAAACAAAAACCTTTTGCCGTAAACTCAAATCGTGAGATCACAAATCTTAGGTTAATGAGACAAATGACCCATATATGTTTATTGAATTAAAATATGACTCCACTTTATAAATATTTTATATATGTCTCAAAATGATATCATTAAAATAATTACTATGTAATTAAAGACATTTTAAAGATATTCTGAATATTTTGTTGAATTTCAATTTTAAAATAATAGTTTGATCATGTATTGTAATTTTTACTTTTTTCTATCGTATAGTCAAGTCTGCCATATCAAAATGCTATTGAGGGAGATCTAATCAAAGAGCAGGACATGAAAAGCAAATCCAAAAGAGCCCTATTCATTTATTTTGTGGCTTCAATTTATTGTGGTGTCTCCCTAACAATGTAGTGAGGTGTCTCAATGTCTTTGTGAAAAAAGTTTTTTTGAATTTTCTTTTCTTTTTTATTTTCTAAAAAAAATATCCTTCTATTTTCCTCAACAAGGAGGTGAGGAAGATGGAATATGGTGTATTTGCCCATCTTGTTCCAAGTCATCGGCCATATAATTAACTTACCTGAATAGAGTCGCATATGTGGAAAAAAAATAAAATAAAATAAGGCAATTTTTCCTGGTGTGAGCTAAAAATTAACCCAAATATACTGCTAAAATTTTATTTTCTCAAAGAATCCCTAATTACACTGCTAAGATATTATATTCTCAAACGTAGCACCTGAAAATTTTGCTGTCTCAGTTGTGTCACTAATTTCTTTTATTTAAATATGCTCTACTTAAAAAGCAATTAGAATTCACAAACCCAGTCAGACTAACAAGGAATTTAGGGAATCGGAGAGG
The DNA here is from genome assembly GCA_025403435.1 of Artocarpus heterophyllus. Classification (NCBI taxonomy): domain Eukaryota; kingdom Viridiplantae; phylum Streptophyta; class Magnoliopsida; order Rosales; family Moraceae; genus Artocarpus; species Artocarpus heterophyllus. The sequence continues at coordinate 23,954,916 of CM046334.1, forward strand.
GATGTACCGATTTTACGTTGATAAGAATGATATATAATACGTATATATATATATATATATATAGATAATATATATTTATACATAGATAAATAGATAGATACAACTTACTTAGGAGTTTGAAAAACTAAAGTAAGTAATTATAGATAGATATTTATAAATAGATAAATAAATAGATAAATTCAAAAGATACACTAAAGTAAGTGATTATAATAAAATAAAAGCTAAAATTAAAATTATAGTTTATTTATAACAGCTCCTCACCGCCATTAAACTTCCTCTCTTTTATGTATACACTATGTTGCAGTCTTCCTATTCAATTAACACAACCAATATTTTCTCATCAATCACAGCCAACCATGAGTAACCCAAGAGACCATTCCAACTTCTTGAGATCAACATGATCTCCGTACAAGAACTCAAACCACCAATAGCATTATTCACTTTCTTCAACGGCCACCATTAGTTTTATGCTGTTGTTTGGATAGACCCGAAGCAGAAGCTAAGTCTCGAGTAGATGACACCGCAAAGTTTGAAAACCCCAAGTCGAACGACAAGTTCTTGTTCATGGTCGACGCCAAAAAGCTCGACAGTTAGAGCACTACTCATCAGCTCATGTTTGAGTTCTACTACGTTGGAAGATTCGGGAAAAACAGATTGATAGGGAGTTCTAGGGTTTTTCTGGGAAGTTTTGGAAATTGTAGCCAACATTATTCTAAAAGGTTGACGGGGGCATTTAGGGCTTATCACATTCGGTGCCCGAATGGTGATCTTAAAGGAAAATTGCATATTGATATTACGATCTTGGATGGACTATCTTAGAATGAGATTAGCCTTTTGGATTTAGTCAACATTGTACAAAAGACGCAGTTTGCAGGGATTGCATTGGCCATTGACTATCAGAAGCTTATCGGAGTCGAAACCAGTGCTAGCAAGAAGGACTCGAAGTTGCTGCCGCTTTCAAAAGGTTTTTTCGAAGCTTGAATAAAGGTGGAGAGCAAGAACACTCATGCAGAAGAAGCTTTGTCTCTATGTCGATTTGTGGCTTGTTTTTATAAGGGTAAACACTCTTTTTGTAGAGGTAGTGACTTATTTGAAAGAATTATTTTTGGAAGATCTAAAGAGTAAAAAACTACTAGAAACTGAAGTGAGGCCTAAAAGTCTCAAAAAATTAAATAAAAATACTCTAGAGCCTTCAATGCTAATAAAATAATTAAAATACGAATATAAAATTTAAAATTAAAATATACAAAGTTTGAATGAATGTTTACAAAATAAGTAAAAACATAGCTACGCAACTTTAGTCAAAGTAAATAAAATAAATTCAAATAATAAGTAAAACAAAACTTATAAAGGTCCAATCATCGACTGGGAGTGTTCGATTCTATGTATCATCTATGCACCATCAAAGATTTTTGGAAGGAAGCACCAATGAGGTATCAAGGGGTATCGATGAAATCCATGACACCGAGGATCAATTGACTACCTTGAAAGGGGAAAATAGGGGGAGTGAGCACACAGTGTCCTGTAGGAAATCCATTACCCACCTCTTGGTTTTTCCTTACTATTGTTACGTAAGATTCTTATTAGTTAATAAACAAATTTTTCATAACAATAAAAAAATTTACCGATTTCTCACTTTATCAAGCAAATCAATAATTTTAAAATCTGTAATTTGTCACTCAAATCTTCACACATGTCCCAAGTTGTTAGTGAAGGAAAAGAAAGAAAGAAGGATTTGAAATAAGTTTCGTTGTACCCCGAATGAGCACCCCTTGTTCGTTGTTCCCTGAAGGGGCACCCCTTAAGATAGGCCATATAGCAGCTACAGTACCATCAATATGAAATATCCATTGTACCTAACAAAAGAGCACCTCTAGGATATAACTTTGATAAACACTTTGAATGGCCTTAGAAATTGTCCAACAACGCCGCATAAGGTCTAAACATTTATAGGATTTGATTATAATTTACCTGACTACTAAAAACCTATCCTAAATTATTCTACTCATGTTAGTCAGTTTTTGACCAAATTTCGGCAACATAACAGCTTAATTTTGTTAAAACCAAAATTTTAAACTTGCATGAAAACAATTTACAAATACATTGTGGTGTGCCAACTTCAAGATGCACCACCCAGAGCAGTTTATATTAAGTCAAATAAATATTTCATTTCGACCATCAATTTTTCAAGACCAAGCTTAAACACATTTTAATTGGTCATAATCCTAAATCAACAATAATCATATAGACAATCAATAGGTAGAAAAACCAATTCAGATTCATAATGCATTTAAAGGTCATTCAATAACAAATTTTAAATAATAATAATAATAAAAATGATGATGACGACGACGATGATGATGATGAAAATAATAATAAGTGCAATAACCAGCCATCACGCCAACCAACCATAACAACAACAACAACAATCATAAGATCAATAACAATAACAACAATAATAATTATAAGAACAAAAACAGAAACAACAACAATAATCATATAGTTTGGTAAACAATATTATAAAATCCATATAATTTAGATTCATATTCCAATTTGATTGGCTAATTAATAAAAATACTATGAGAGATAAGAAATAGAATCCCTACCGACTTAGCCGATAAAGTTTGACGACAAAGAGATCCAAAACACAGTCGTCCGTTGAAACTTTGAATCACCAAACTTGGCCTTCGGAATTCTGTCTCGCAAATCCAATACCAGAATGCGTCCAAAACATCAAAAACAAGTTGAAATGACATTTTCTCAAATCGGTGGTTGTGGCAACCGTTGACTACCATTGCCATCGTTGACTACTGTTGACCAATGTTGACCGACGAGGCAACAGTAGAATCCGATACCAAAACAAAGCTCTCGACGCAAGGATCACTATTCTAAAATTAGTTTTCCAAAATAAAGTTTGGTTTGAAGAAAAACGGCAACAAAATCGACCAGGGAGGTAGTGGATGCCTAGATTTTTCTGGCGATGATTGTGGCAGAAAATGGACAGGTTCTGCTATCCTAAATGAGAAAATCCAATGGGACAAACAGTCGGAAGAACAGGGGCCGGACGACACCAAAATCATCCTTGGAAGTCCATGGGGGCGCGACGAATTCGATTAGGTGGTGGCGAGCATTCCTGTCTGGTGCATGCATGGCGATGGCAGCCGGAGGTAGCCGAGGGAAAGAGGGTAGGCACAGTGGTCTTGGGCATGCAAGGGAAGAGAAAGAAGATAAAGAAAAGAAAGAAGAAAAGAAAGAAAAGAAAATAGTAGCTGGGGTGTGTTTCATGTGGGGAGGACCTGATTTATTTAGGTCCTTAAGTTTTTTTTTTTTTGAATTGAAAAAAAAAGAATCTTTCAAAAATAAATTTTTCTAACCAAAAGTTTTTTGAAAATTTCAAATTGGCCTAAAATTTTGAAATCTTTTTCAATTAAAAACCAAGAGTTTCACAATCTACCCACCTTAAAAAAAAATTCGCCCTCGAAATTTGCAAAATTCAACTTCAGTTTGAAAGCTAGACAAGGTATTTCACATACAACTAGAATCTAACTCCAAAGCATCATAAGTAAAGTGGCCTATCATCAGATCAAAAAGTAATTGAAAATCTCAATGTTATAAAAAGCCTTTCAAATGTACTTGGATCTAATAATAGGAAAGGGGTAGGCCATGAACAATCCCTACACATCCAAAAATCTCACTCTCTCGCATACTAAGGTAACTCTCAATCAATAGACATAAAGAAATCAAGTTAAATGAGCAAGGCCCTATATATTTGTCAATCTCCTTTGCAATCATGTTTCACCATATTGAGTATACATAACCACCAAGAGAATATATCATGCCTTATTCATATAACTCTTCACAAGTAGGCAACAATAATACTAGCTTACAATCCTTAGACATAAATTTCAAAGCTTGGACAATCTTCACTACCTTCAAGTCATCGGATTATGTCAAAATCGAGGCTAATGAGGAAACTAAATAAACAACAAAATGAAGTCTGTCGCACAAAACTCAAAATCTATAATCAATCTTTAACTTTCCAATCCAGCATAATTTACCTAAATCAAAATCAATATCGAAAATTACTTCTATAGTTAAATGGCCATCCAAATTAAAATTAGAAAATTTCAATTTCTAAAGCAATGAGGTTTCTCATTGTCCATCCTGGAGAAAGTGTCGTTCCTTCATAACATCACTCCATAAGAGTTCCAATCAAAACCCAACTACTAAACTTCTACTTGGACATATTGATTGGTCTCATGTCTAAAAATTCTGAATACCATGCTAAATAAACACAATCAACTAGTATGTAAACAAAAGCCTCAAATAAGATTTATTTTAAGTTTCCCTCACATGTTATTGTTAACCCAAGATGAAAGCTAAGGAACTGTCCTTGATATCTCCATAGTTGTACAATGTTATCACACTAATGATGGAATAATCAAATGTCAGTTAATCAAAATACCACCTCAAATAGTCATATTAATTGAAGACCCAATTGATATCACACAGTTTAGAGGTGTAGAGGTATCCGACCTCTTAGAGTAGGTCTCATCACTCACGAGTTATATCAATAAGTGAAACTAAAGTTTAACAAGTCCAATAAAGGTTAGCCAAGTAGTGATCGATGCATTGGTTCCCTAACGGATACTAAAACAAATATTTATTATTCTAGACCAAGACTCCATATAGAAATTGAACAAGTTATTCCAACAAGAAAGAACCTGAATTCATATGCGAATTACCTATGGATCAAAGAAAAACAAACAAGTCAATCCTTAAATTATAACTAGAAATCCTCAAATTCAACTTCAAGCTTTATCAGAACAACAAAATTTCCCTTATTTATACAATACAGTAGATGTCAATCAAAAGTGAGTCCAATATACCTATAGGTTTTGTTGGAAAAATAGTACGCAGTAGAATTTTAAAATTTTTTATATTAGTGTATTTTCCAAAACACCAATTTGACACACTATATGCATAAATTAGCCAGATTTTACTAACCTCGTTTATCAAAAAGCTCCGCGATTCATGAAAAGAAATAACGTTCTAGAAGAGCTTCAACCAACTAATCTTCTTTGCTATGCTTTATCCACGATTGGTGTAACACCCACCTATTTTTATGTAACGGATCATGTTAAGTTAGTAACGATGTTAATGAAATTTTAATAATAATTTATGTTATATGTTATGATTTATGATCTTAATGTTACTAGCTATTTATGTCAAGTTTTATGACAGGTGACGACCGCATGGAATCGTTGTGCTCAAGTGTTTATATTAATTTTAATGTATGTTTAATTATGATAAAATGATGATTTGAATGCATTAATGTATGGTATTCAAAGACAGTTCGACAGGCTGGACTTTCAAGTTCGGTAGGCCTAAAAGTCTGCCAAAGATCGACAGGCCGATGGAAACCATCGGCAGGCCAAACTTGGTGGAACCGGCAGGCCGAAGTGGTGAATCGGTAGGCCAAAGACAGCTGACGAGCAGTCAGCAGAAATCTCTCCAAATTTATGGCTGAGATAATTGCGTTAATTGGGTGATTAATTGGCATATTTATGGATTAATTTCCTCATTTAAGGAAATAAAATGTTTGACTTTGCATTGATTGGTATTATTTTAAATGGTTTCCTATTTTTAGAGGGCAAAAACATGGTAAGTGATGAATGATTTGTTTGACTTTCCCTCTTTTCTCTCCATTCTCCACACAAATTTAGTCCATATTAGTCAGAAAAAAATTTCTGACATAAGTGAAGGTATTGAATTTTTTGTCGGTTATGCTCATTATCGTTAAAAAAAATTGTTTAACGTTCTTCTCTCTCTCTCTTCCTCTCACGTCTCCTCTCATTTATTTCTGAGACATTTTCTTATTTCATCTCTTCTTCTTCTTTTCTCCACGAATTCCATTCTTTCTTCTCTCGAAAATTCTCTGCAAGAAATTGAAAGAAAAAGTTATATTTCGTTGGTTGAATTCAAGAATTTTGAGAAGAAAATTTTTAAGGTAAGAACTCATTTCTTTTGTTGTTTTTGAAAAGAATTTCTCCTCCTCAATTCGTCTGCAGTATCTTCCTCTAGGTATTGTATTTTGCTCTGAGTTTTTAATATGTTAATCATGTATGTGTTATGTGATGTTCCTCCAAATTTCAAGTCATTACAAATTTTCTATGATAAGTTATGAATTTTCTATCCTCTACCCCTCACAGTAAATTATTGTTGTTTGGCTATGATGCGTGAAAAATGTAATTTTTATTCAAGGGGTAAATGAATGTTGTTTTTCACGAAATTTGGTAAGAATGTTCATGTATATGTTATGTTATGGACTGCAAAGTTTTGTAATGTTTTGATGAGTGTAATTTATGTTATGAAATTTCTATGAGTTTAGGTCAAGAAAACTGTTTTAACAATGCTAATTTTGGACTTTCGTTTTATGAAATGTTTTATATGTTTAAATGATTTTATTGATGATGAAATAATTTTATGATATTGAAATATATGATAATAAGATATTAGTATGAATTTTAAAATTAAAATATACGTATTTTAATTGTTAGAAAATATTTTCAAAAGATTACTCATCTACATTATTATTATTGTTGGCAGATTTTCATGTTTGTAATGTATGAGATGTTTTGATGATTATGCTTAAGGATGCATGTTATGAATTATGTTTATATGAGATGAATGTGTTTGTGATGAGATATGAATGAATGTTATATGAATGGATGATTTACGCTATGATAATAAGTATTAATTTTATTTGTATTCTTTAAATGGATAAATGGCATGAACACGCAAAGGAACGAGCACATCGAGACCGCGACGTCATCACCAAATCATATTAAGGTTAAGTAAGCTAGCTTTTACGGTAAGTACATACTCACCTGCAACATGATATGATTTTATAAGGTTTGAAATTATGATCCTAATGATGTTTATTCTATGATGATTTTATTTAAAATTTTCTTATGAAAAGTTTCTATGTTTAAAAGTTATGCATGTATGATGATGGCATGTTTCAAAGTATGAAAGTTATGTATATAAGTATCACCTAATAAGTGTTGCACACCAATGTTATGCTATGATAAGTTATGATGTGATGTTTGGTTTGGGATTAGCTACCCTTCTCCTCTCAGACGGCGCGCCTACAATGATGTTTATGGTGCAACACTTGGGCCCTTAAGATAAAATGGAATAAGTTTGAATATGATCAAGTAATGAAAGATATATTTCTAAGAAATTGTGCTTAATGCACTTTTATGATATGATGATGATGATGTGTATGAAATGTTTTAAATTGTGAGGATTATATGTACTTACTAAGCATTAGCTTATTCAAGTTTATGTCATGTTGCAGATAAGGGTAAGAAAGTCGTGGACTAGGCGGAGGATATGGAATGACGTGTGAGCAAAGTATGATGAATTGTAACCGGAAGAACGCCAAGAAGAAAGTTTATATGTTTTTAATCAAGTTCTATAATATGGACATATTTATTCGTTAAGTTTTAAGAATACATGAACTATGTTTTTATATTTTATTTCATTATTTTAAGGATTTTGATCTTCCGCATTTTTATGAAAAGTTGAATTTTGTCTTAAAATTTAGTTTTCCAAAAAAACTTTTGGCTCGGTCGGCCTGCCGATATTTGAAGGTTTGGCCTACCGAATGTTGATAAGTTTCTAAAGCCAGATTGCAGAGTTTGCCGGCCTGCCGGTTGATGATCTCTGGCCTGCCGATCATGTCCGGCCTGCCGAAGTCCCAAGTTCGGCCTGCCGAACTGTGGGAGCAAGTAGCTTTTAAGTGATGTGATATTTTCATGAGATATGATTTAGTAATTTGGTATATTTATCTTATTTAAGCAAGTTTATGATCAAAAGTAAAGTGAGTTTAAATTATGGATTAAATTAGTGAATGTTGTAAAAAAAAATCTATGTATGGATCCTGGTTATATTTTCCTTAACTACGTTTACAATTAAAGTATTGTATAAGTTTTGTACTTAAAGTTTATATAAACAAATAAATAAGTATGTAATGTATGAATGTAACGACATCTGTGACATCCGTAAGGGGGCCGTTACAATCGGAGTACGTATGGGCGCACGCTGTTCAACCTTTCCCCAGTGACACTCCTTCCAACCAATTGAGAAAACCCAAATCCATGGTTCGTGATGTGTGAACAATAGCTTTCAAGGAGTTACAGAGTCTCACCAGCAGAGTCTCACTCTTAATCTCTCAATTGATCTGTATTACAATGAGTCTCACTCCCCTTTTTGTAGAGGTTGGGCCCAGGAGTTAGTCTTTATTAGATAAGGCCTCAAAAATTTGAATCAGAATCAAATTAGGATCAATATCTAATAAAATTTGCGTGAAAACACGTGATCTATTTAACACTTGATCGGCAGGCCGAACCACCAGATTGGCTTGCCAAACATGCTCCAATGGCAGGCCAAACTTAAAGATCGGCCTACTGAACTTTCGATAAATGATCCATGCGAATCTTTTATGTCCCACCTAAGATTTTTGGGATAGAGCCTTAGTTTTAATTCAAATAACCCAATAGAGAAGTTATCTAATTAAAACAGTCATATCTAGATAATCTCTAGGAAAATAAATATTCTTGATAATTCAACAAGTTTATCTTGAATTAATTCAAAATTAATCTAACCGATAAACAAACATAAATTATCTGATCCCGATAATTCAACAAGTTTATCTTGAGTTAATTTTGTGAAAATTAATTCAACCGATAAACAGACATGAATTATTTAATCCTATCAAATTTTTAGCCAATTTGATAATTTGACACAAGTCACAATTATTGAAAAAGCACGTCATATTGTTACAGGATTTTTATGAGCTAGCAAAAGGGACTTGATGGACCTATATAGTTCAAGCTCTTGATAATTATGAAACCCAATATCCCAGATATATATTTCATAATTATCAACTCTAACGCTACTCCACTAAAAGCTTAGAGTTGCACTCTCGAACTATATAGAATTATGAAGCCCGTGTAGATAAGTCTCCATGACATATCATAATGTATCGTATCCCTATAGGATTATCCATAATCGGCTTAAGGACAAGTTCTGTCTTACCTTTCTGATTATTTTTCTCTTACGTTCCATTATCTCACCCTCAAAAAACTTACCATCTAAAAACAATATACCATTTGGTTACACCTATGTATCCAAATGGTTGAGTGCTCAAGTTTTCCAATTACAAGACAACGCATATAAGAGAATATCAAATGCTCCTAAAGAGGAGCTATGGATTCCGTATCTATGAATAATAGGTCTACGCCATCAAGAGTCATGCCTTCAATGTACTGGCATGTGTACCACTATTAAAATGTGGATGTCACCCTTTGGTACATTAAAAGACACAAGTCAAGACAATGGACCCACTATTCATCTCAGGATTGAGATACAAGACATATGATTGTCTAAAGTGAATCGATTTATCGAGACAGAATTATTAATCCAAATCAATTCACTTTATGTCCCAATCCAACACATCATCACCTATGACAATATGCCAATGTTTCTATTTGCAGAGTCCATCTCCAATGGTCAAGACAAACCATCTCCCGTTAAGAATATAGACAACATAACAATCTTTGCATGAATAAAGCACCCAACTTTATTCTCTCGATTACAGATCTTATGATTTAGGCCGTCACCTTAAGAATTGTGTCTCCGCATAATCTGTCCATCATATGCCCAATTCTTAAAGGTTTAGACTGATAGTCTCAGACTTTTGTTTGCTTAACATACATTCAACAAATATGAACGTAAAGAGGACAAGATTTGGTATATAAATAATAAATAAACTCTTTATTGATAAAAATGTCTCCTAAAACATAGTATATTTTTACTCTTTAGGGCATACATGTCCAACAATCTCCCACTTACATTAAGTGAGTAAATGTGATATGTCACACATCCCTATGGCCCCAATAGGCCACAATGTCCTCTGATGCAATCAATCATATTTCCACATTTTTAGTGTAACATGTCTCCTTTTTATGAAATCCTTTATCACATTATATTTTAGATCAATATGCTTACTTTTCTTGTGAAATCTTGGTTCCTTAGCATTAGCTACCGCCACACTATTATGACAGCACAACGATACTGCCTCATTCATACTAGAAACTACATTAAGATCCCCAAGGAACTTACGGAGGCGCACTGTGTCTTTCGAAGCATCACTAACTGCCACATACTTAACCTCCATAGTTGAATGCAAAGTACAATCTAGCTTCACACTTCTCCAACTGATGGCACCGCCACCCAGAGTAAACGCAAACCTAGAAGTTGATCTCCTAGAATCTAGATAGGATTGGCAATCCAAATCTGTGTATCCTACCCGAATACACAAGCACATACCCTCGAGTCCTTCTCAAGTACTTAAAAATATGATTGACCGCAACCCACTGGTTCGGCCCAGATCTGCCTAAAATCGACTTACAATCCCAACTGCATAACAAATATCTGATCGTGTGCAAAGCATGGCATATATAAGGCTACCCACTACTGAAGCATAAGGAACCTTATTCATGTATTCTCTTTCTTCCTCAGACTTTGGAGAGTTTTTCTTAGAAAGAGTAATTCTAGACCTAGATGGTTGCCCACCTTTCTTGGAATCCTGCATTGCAAACCTCTTGAGAATCTTATCTACGTAGCCGACCTGGGACGAAGCTATCATTTTGTTCTTTCTATCCCAAAAGATCTGGATACCTAGAACAAAATTATCCTCACCCAAGTCCTTCATGTCAAACTGCTTGGTCAACTATAATTAGACTGATGGCAACACTTCAACGTCATTGCCAATTAGCAGAATGTCATCTATATAGAGTAGTAGAAAAACCACCTTCCCCTCCTTAATGTGTTTGTGCACACATGGTTTTTCCACATTTTGTGCGAACCCATAAGTCTTGATCACTTGATCAAATCTTAAGTTCCAAGATTGGGAAGCTTGCTTACGTCTATATATTGACTTTAGTAGCTTACAAACCTTACCCTCCAAGGGCTCGACCATGAACCCGTCTAGTTGTTCCATATAAATGAACTCATCAAGATAGCTATTTAGAAAAGCCATCTTGACATCCATGTGCCAAATCTCGTTGTTGGGTGTGGTAGCTATGGACAAGAGAATCCAGATGGACTTAAGCATGGCTATAGGCGAAAAGGTTTCCTCATAATCGATTCCTTTCTTTTGCGTGTATCCCTTAGCTACCAGTCTAGCCTTAAAGGTTTCGACCTTTCCATCCACTCCTCTTTTCCTCTTGTAGATCCACTTACACCCTATGGGTTTTACCCCTTTGGGAAGATCCAAGATCCACAAGCTCCTAGACCCGATTAGTCTCCATAGACTTCATCTTTGTGTTCATCGCCTCTGTCCAAAGTTTTGAATCAACATCCTCCATAGCCTCTGCATAAGTGTAAGGATCCCTGTCATATTCATCCGGTTCAGCCAAGAAGACCTTACCATTGAACATAAACCATTCAGGTTGACGCCCGATCCTTCCACTACGCCGAAGCCCCTTAGGTTGTTGTTCAGTTTCATTTGGTTTTTCTACACCGATTGGAGTGGTTTCTTCTAGAACCCCTGGGGTTATCAGATCATTCCTCAACTCCTCGAGCACCACTTTGCTTTAAGGCTGAAAGTCATCCATGTAACTCTCCTCAAGGAAAGTTGCATTAGTTGAAACCACAACTTTATTTTCCTTTGGGTTATAAAAACAACCCCCTTTAGTCCCTTTTGGATATCCTACAAACATACAAACTACCAAACGTGCTTCCAACTTATCCGTATCCCCAAACAGGACATGAGCCGGACATCCCCATATGTGAATATGGTTTAAAGATGTCTTCCTACCTATCCACAACTTGTGAGGAGTTTTAGGAACCGATTTTGAAGGCACATTGTTCAAAAGATAACATGCGGTTTGTGGTGCATATTCCCAAAAGGACAAAGGCAATGATGAAAAACTCATCATGGACCTAACCATGTCCAACAAAGTCCTATTCCTTCTTTTCGCTATGCCATTCTACTGTAGAGTGCCCGGCGTAGTCAAATGGGTTACAATTCGATTCTCTAATAAGTGTCCCAAGAACTCATCAAAAAGATATTCATCACCTTGATCGGATCGAAGTGCCTTTATGGGTTTACCCAATTGCTTTTCCACTTCAACTCAAAACTCCCTGAACTTGTCAAAAGTTTCACTTTTGTGGTGCATCAAGTAGACAAACCCATACCTTGAGTGATCGTCAATAAAAGTGACAAAGTACTCATACCCTCCTCATGTTTGGATGTTCATTAGTCTGCAAACATCACTATACATAAGTTTTAGAACCCCTTCAGCCCTATTACCTTTAAACCCGAATGGTCTTTTAGTTATTTTACCCTCCAAACAAGATTCACATTGTGGTATAGATTCCACCTTTAAGTGACTAAAAGGTCCATCCCTTACCAACTTTTGAATCCTATTCAGGTTAATATGACCAAGTCGCAAATGCCAAAGATAAGTCTTATTACAGTGAAAAGTTTTAAGCCTTTTAGAGTTATTATTATTCATCTCAGCATTAAGCAGTAAGTCCATCTTAGGTTTGATAAAATATAGATTATTTTGCCTCCATCCAGAGCAGATAAAAGATTTGTTTTACGAATCACCACTTTGTTATTAAAAGAAACAGAATAGGAATCTTTAAATAAACAAGCTACAGATATCAAATTCCTTTTAAGTTTAGGAACATAAAAACAATCTTGCAAAATTAAACTCCTATAATTTTCAAAATAAAGATGGACATCTCCCATTGCTTCAGCCAACACCAAGGATCCATCGCCCATCCGAAACTTGAAGTTTTCACAAAAGTAAATTTCTCGTTTCCTAGAATCCCTCCATAGAAATACAAACATGATTAGTTGCTCTAGAATCTATGACCCATGTGTCACCTGATTCTTCAACTAAACAAGTTTCTAGAAGATTACACCTACCTCCTTCGGAAAGGAAATCCTTGCAATTCTTCTTTATATGCCCAACCTTTTTCGTTCTTAGCCTTTTGCTTCCTTCCATTCCTTGGATTTGGATTGGAACTGGATGCACCTGCCAAGTTAACCTCTCCACTAGCAGAAGTTTCCCTGATCAGATTTTCAAACTCCTGTAAGTACTTTATCAACTCTGTTAAGGTCACATCCTGTCTCTTGCTTAAATAAGCTCTAAACGGGATGAACTCCTTTGACAGAGTCCAAAAAACTATAGTCGTTTATGACTAGGCATCGATATCGGCTCCATGGGCTTGAGCCTCAGCAAGGTAGCCTATAACCAACATCATATGCTCCTTCACAGATGTCCTTAGTCTTGACTTGTAGTTTAGAAGTTTCCAAAGTGCCCCTTGTCATTTTATTAGGGCCTGGCCTCGAAACATGTCTTCAAGATTATCCAAGATCTACTTAGCAGTCTCATAATCTTCATGTTAAGCCTGCAGCATGTTATTCATGCTAGCTATAACATAACAGCAGACCTGATCGTTAGCATCTATCCATCGACGATATGCTTGGGTTTACTCATTAGTGGATTCCCCAGTAGGTTTGGGAGGACATGGTATGGTTAACAGATATGTCAGTTTCTTAAAGGATAAGATGATATTTAGGTTCTATTTCTAATCATTAAAATTCTCACCGTTAATTGATTTTTATCAAGTATCAAAGATAAAGTGTTTTCAGACATTTTTAATCTACAATAAAGAATCATATACCAAACATAAGCAAACATATAATAATAATTTAGTAAGATAACATAATCATGTAAAACATACAAATGTGTTTATATGTTAAAACCTTGAAAATATCACAACCTTATAATGATAATTCCTAACTCAGAATTCAACAAGCTCTTAGGGGAGTCTTACCAAATTCAATCAGGAACACGGATCCCCTCTTGATTAATATATGTCATCCAGGACCTGTATGATCTAGCATATATTAATAATCATTTCTTTGGCCATCAATTTTACTAACAGAGCTCCTAGGGGAGGTTAATAATAAAATTAACATGAGTGCATAACCATCATTTCAATATTTCATCCATGATTTATAATCACCACCTAGTGCAACCATAAATCATGCTAAAATACCTTATCCTCTCGAAAATCCAATCCGGTACATGATGAAGTCCCTTCTTAGGGGTCAGAACCACCATGTGGTACCTATGGACCAACGATGGAGGCCGTAGGTCCTCTCTTTGAAAACCTTCTCCAACTCATTCTTTTGAAATCAAGGTTTTGTTTCATAAACATACATGAACAATTTTTAATGAATGGCACTCCCTATTGTATATGACATGTTATCAATATACATGGCAAATCATATTATAATGCAGACAAGCAAAGCAATCATGCAAAGCCACAAGGAAAATAATAATAAATTAACCGTAATATTATAGTTCCACCGGAGAATGGAAAACAAAGACTACAAGAGAATAATCGAAACATATTATCGATTCTTCATTCTTAAATCTTCAAATACTATCCTTCTTTATGTAATGTCCATCTTCAAGTCTTCAATCCCGCATAGATCAAAAACTTCATATTTCCAGTCATATCCAAATTTAGTGTTTCTCATAATTGTCTCAAAAATAAAATCAAAACTGCATCAAAAAATGCACATTTTCTAATAAATTACAACTTTCTGCTGGCATGCCGATCTATGTGATTGGCTTGTCGGTCATGACCCTTCGGCCTGCCAAACTATACAGATCGGCCTGCCGGTCATAACAGATCGGCCTATCGAACCCAAAAGTTTGGCCTGCTGCCAGAGGCACTAGATTCCTACCCCATGGACAGCTTGCTGAACCTAAAGTCCAGCCTACCGATCTATGACCATCAGCCTGTTGGAGCTAGAGGTTCAATATGCCGACCGAGCAGAAATCACAACATCTAGAAAATACATCTTTTATGCAATTTTCAATTTTATTTTCAACAATTCAAAAACATAAAATTAGAGACTCAAGAAATACCTGGAAACACTATCATCCGTCTTCTAGATCCGTTTTCTCTAAATGATTATTTAATTATAAAATTCATACAAATTTAAAATTAAATAATAATTCGTAGACGAAGATGATAGTCTGCCAACTAATTACATAAAAAACCTAGATATACATTTTAACCTCTAAGGAACCATAACTAGCATAAATTTATTAATTAATAAATAATTAAATAATAATTTAATCAACCATAATTAATTAATAAACATTCACTATATAATCCATGACAACATATAAATATATAGAAACCTACAGTGACAACTCTCTAAAAAAAATTTAATTCAAGCATAGGAGAGATTAATATCACATAATTTATACATATAGCATGATCACAAACTTGCAAATTTATGTAAAAACCTAGCTCTGATACCAATTATTTGAAAAATAGTACGGAGCGAAATTTTAAAATTTTGTATATTAGAGTATTTTCTAAAATACAAGTTTGACGCACTATATGCATAAATTAACTAGATCTTACTAACCTCATTTGTCGAAAAGCTCCGCCATTCGTGAAGAGAAGTAATGTTCAAGAAGACCTTCAACCAACTAGTCCTCTTTACTATTCTCTATCCACGATCGGAGGACATGTAGGCACATGTTGTTAAGCCTTTCCCCAATGACTCTTCTTCCAACCAATCGAGAAAACCCAAAGCTATGGTTCGTGATGTGTAAATAATAGCTCTCAGGGAGTTACAAAGTCGCACCAGCAGAGTCTCACTCCTAATCTCTCAATTGACCTATATTACAATAAGTCTCACTCCCCTTTTTATAGAGGTTAGGCCCAGGAGTTAGTCCTTATCAAATAAGGCCTCAAAAATTCAAATCAAAATTAAATTAGGATCAATATATGATAAAATCTATGTGAAAATACGTGATCTATTTAACACTCGGTCGGCAGGCCGAATTGCCAAATCGGCCTACCGAACATGCTCCATCAGCAGGCCGAACTTCCTATAAATAATCCTTGTAAATCTTTTATTTTCCACCTAAGATTCTTGGGATAGAGCCTTAGTTTTAATTCAAATAACCTAGTAGAGAAGTTATTTGATAAAACAATCATATCTAGATAATCTCTAGAAAAATAAATATTCCTAATAATTCAACCAGTTTATCTTGAATTAATTTAAAATTAATCTAATCGATAAACAAACATGAATTATCTGATCCTAATAATTCAACAAGTTTATCTTGAATAAATTTTCACAAAATTAATTCAACCGATAAATAAACATGAATTATCTAATCCTATTAAATTTTCATCCAATCTGATAACTTGGCATAAGTCACTAATTATTGGAAAAGCACGCTATATCGTTACAAGATTTTCATGAGCTAGCAAAGGGGACCTGATGGACCTATATAGTTTAAGCTCCCGATAATTATGAAACCTAATATCCTAGATATACATTTCATAATTATCAACTCTAACGCTAATCCACTAAAAGCTTAGAGCTGCACTCTCGAACTATATAGAATTACGAACAAGTTTTGTCTTACTTTCTCAATTATTTTTCTCTTATGTTCCATTATCTCACCATTGAAAACTTACCATCCAAATACAGTATACCATTAGGTTACACCTATGTATCTAAATGGTTGAGCACTCAAGTTATCCAATTACAGGATAACATATATAAGAGGATATCAACTACTCTTGAAGAGGAGCTATGGATTCTATATCTATGAATAACAGGTCTACACCATTAAGAGTCATGCCTCTAACGTACTGGCATACGTACCACTATTAATATGTGGATGTCACCCTTTGGTACATCAAAAGACACAAGTCAAGACAACGGGTACACTTTTTATCTAAAGATTAAGATACAATACATATGTTTTTCTAAAGTGAATTGATTTGCTAAGACAGAATTATTAATCCAAATCAATTCACTTTATGTCCTGATCCAACACATTGCCACCTATGACAATATGCCAATGTTTTAATTTGTAGAGTCCACCTTCGATATTAAAAGACAGACAAACCATCTCCCGTTAAGAATATAGACAATATAACAATCTTTGCATGAATAAAGCACCCAACTTTATTCTCTCGATTGTAGATCTTATGATTTAGGCCGTCACCTTAAGAATTGTGTCTCTGCATAATCTGTCCATCATATGCCCAATTCTTAAAGGTTTAGACCGATAGTCTCAGACTTTTGTTTGCTTAGCATACATTCAACAAATATGAACGTAAAGAGGACAAGATTTGGTATATAAATAATAAATAAACTCTTTATTGATAAAAATGTCTCCAAAAATATATTACATTTTTACTCCTTAGGACATACGTGTCCAACAGGTACTACATTGCAACAGAATCTCCTTTTCCCAAAAATCAACAAGAGATCACTTTACAATGCATTCTATATCCCTTAATATATAATGCTTAAATCCACAATCTCATTCAAAGTCTATCCTTAACATGTCACTATGATGACATACTGAAAGGCCCAAAATTGCATAATCAAATGCCAAAGCAAGCCAAATGAGTATTATCCTAATCAAATTGAACATGTGTGAAGAAGACCTTATTGTCATCGCCCAGTTAAGGTAGGTAAATTATTCAATCTTCCATAAGCCTATGTGCTACCGCATGAGAGCTCACCTCATTCAAAAGATCCAAAGCTTAAAACGAATGACTTAAGGAAAAATAAACTAAATAACACTTGTCAATTTTCTAAGAAACTTTGCAATCCAAAATAACGAAGCAACCACAATATACTTACTAATAATCTTATAACTTATAACAGAGGAATAATCTAAAAAGGAATAAATTTAATCTCAACTGTAATCCTCCAAACTGAAGTGATATCTCCAAAACAAACCAATAACACAACTACCTACGTTGCATCAATGCCTAAAATTAAAGAGATCCAAAACTTCACTATATCCAATGCTTAAACTAAAACAAATCCCCTACATTGATCTTTCGGTTGATAACTAAGATCTAATTAGTCTTTTATACTCATTCCTCAATTTCATAATCATCACTCTATGATTATACATATATAATTTTCTTACTCCTCTTTCCATAGCCCGATCCAAACTAACTCGTCCAAAAACCTATACTCACGGAGTGAAGGACCTGGTAAGGAAATTCTAATCACATACTTTTGAACCCAATAACATCACACAAACCTACCAAATCTAAATAAACTGAATCATTAGTAATTGGCCAATTCAATCATTCCATCAAAATCATCAAGCCACTCATGTTTATTCATTCCAAATAAGACTAAAATCTTCAGGTTTCTATAACTACTTCAAGGAATTATTTCAAAATTCACAACTAGCATCAATATTTTCCTTGACGCTCATGTCATCCAATAATATCCACATACTTAATACTTCTCTAGTCCTAAAAGCTAGAAGTTCAAAATTTATTTATTAAAAGACTAAAAGATATATAATATCAAAACCTTGATTGTCAATTGAATATTAAAAGAAAGGCCCTTGGAGCATAAATTTCAAAAACACCATTTTCTCCCCTTTTTTAACCCAAAATAAATATTTTGGCACCTAACAAAAGGCTCTTCATCTGCCTATTTGAAAAAAAAAAGAAAAAAAGAAGTCTTGGGTTGTGTGACATAAAAGGGTGATGATTAGATCAAACAAAAATCAAAATTGTGAATAAGTAGTGAACTCTGGAAACTACAACCCCAAAATTTTTTTTTCCACAAATATGAATAAAACCAGAGTAAATTAGAAGAATCAAGGAAAATAAAAAAATGCAAGCTAACTTGTCGTTTATCAATGAGACAATTGATAAAGAAAAGCATAGGGGAAACATAGTAAACAAGAAATAAAATTTACAGCAAATGTCATTCAAATATATAATTGGAAGGAACATTTAAAGAAACTTTTTTAAATTAAATGACACTCTCCACATATTTAATAAGGTGACTCAAGGGTGACGAATGCAATACTATCTTTAAACAAAGGTACTGAAACAAAATTTGAATCCTAACGGTGAAACAGAAGAGAAACTTCAATAGAGGTTTGAGAATCGAGACGACATACTTCAAACTAATTAGTTTGAAAGATTGGTACATGGAGTTCACATTCTTGTTGAAATAGCTTCCTAGTAGTTAACTCAAACCAACCAAGTCTGATGAGGAAAGAGAATATATGAAGAAAGTGCCTTATGCTTTGGCAGTGGGTAGTCTCATATATGTTATGCTTTGCACACGACCGTATATTAGTTATGTAGTCAGGATAGTAAGTCGGTTATTGTTGAATCTAGAACCAAAACACTAGGTTGCGGCCAAGCATATTTTCAAGTACCTAAGAAGGACTCGAGGGTATATTCTTGTGTATTCAGTGAGGATTTAACACCTCTAAGATATACTGATTAGGATTTCCAATCCTGTTTGGATTTGAGAAGATCGACTTCTATTTTGTATTTGCTCTAGGGCGATGGTGCCATTGTTTGGAGAAGTATCAAGCAAGATTACACTTTGGATTCAACAATGGAAGCTGACTATGTGGCAGCTAGTGATGCTTCGAAAGAAGCAATGTGGCTCTGCAAGTTCTTTCAGGATCTTAAGGTAGTTCCTAGCATAGATAAGGTGGTATCGCTGTATTGTGATAACAATGCAGTGATAACTAATGCTAAGGAACCAAGATTGTATAAGAAGAGTAAGCATAGTCATTGAAAGTATCATGTGATAAAAGACTTCATTGAGGGTTTAGCTAATCCATTCACGAAGACACTAATTGCAAGGGTTTTTGAAAGGTGTGTGGAAGCTATGGGGATGTGTGATATGTCATATTTACTCACTTAGTGCAAGTGGGAGATTGTTAGACATGTATGCCCTAAGGAGTAAAATGTTGTAATATGTTTTTAGAGACATTTTATTAATAAAGAATTTATTTATTATTCATATATCAAATGTTGTCCATTTTACATTCATATATTTTGAATTTATGATAAGCAAACTCAAGCCTAAGATTGTCGGTCTAAACCTTTAAGAATCTGGCATATGATGGACAGATTATATATAAGACATGATTCTAAAGGTGATGTTCAAAATCATAAGATCCGCAATTGAGGGAATAAAGTTGGGCGCTTCATTCATGCTAAGATTGTTATGTTATCTACATCCTTAACGAGAGATGGCTTGTCTTGGCCATCAGAGTTGGACTTCGAGAGTAGAAACATTGTTATATTGTCATAGGTGCAACCTATGATAATATGTTGTATCGAGACATAAAGTAGAATTGATTTTTATTAATAATTCTATCTATGCAAATCAATTCACTTTAGACAATCATTTGTATTATATCTTAATCCTAAAATGACTAATAGCCCATTGTTTTGACTTATGTCTTTTGATGTACCAAAGGGTGACATCCTGACTTTGTAATAGTGTGCATACCGGTATGTTGGAGACATGACTCTTGACAACATAAACCTATTATTCATAGATATGGAATCCATAGCTCAATTGGTGGATTCAATGATATTTTCTTATATACATTATCTTGTAATTGAAAAATTAGAGTGCTCAACCATCTGGGTGCATAGGTGTAACTAAAAGGTATACGGTCCTTGGATGGTAAGTTTTCCAATGGTGAGTTAATGGAACGTAAGATAAAAATAATTGGGAAGGCAAGATAGAATTTATCCTTAAGCCAATTATAAATATCCTATGGGGATACGACACATATGATATGTCATGGACACTTAGCTAATTTGGAGTTTCATAATTTTATATAGTTCAAGAGTATAGCTCTAAGCTTTTAGTGGAGTAGTGTTAGAATTGATAATTATAAAATGTATATCTGGGATATTATATTTTATAATTATTTGAGGTTGAACTATATAGGTCCATCAGGTCCTCTTTGCTAGCTCATAATAAATCCTATAATGATACTGCATGCTTTCCAATAAATTGGTGACTTATGTTGGATTATTAGATTGACTGAAATTCAATAAGATTAGATAATTCATGTCTGTTTATTGGTTGAATTAATTTTGTAAATTAATTGAAGATAAACTTGTTGAATTATCGGGACTATCTATTTTCCTTGGGATTATCCAGATATGACTGTTTTAATCTAATAATTTCTTTATTGGGTTATTTGAATTAAAATTGAGGCTTTATCTAAAGAATCTCTGGTGGGAAATAAAAGATTTTCAGGGATTATATTATCGTAAGTTTGACAGGCCGATAGGTTAGTTCGACCTATGGATGGGGTAAGTTCGGCAAGCTGATCTGTTAGTTTGGCCTATCGACCTAACGATAATTTGATTTTGTGTTTTTGGACGCGATTTTATCAAATGTTGATCCAGATTTGAATTTTTGAGGCCTTATCTGATAATGATTAACCCTGGGTCCAACCATTATAAATATGGAGTGAGTTTTCTCAGTTATTCAAATTAGTTGAGAAGGTAAGAGTGAGACTATAGTATTAAATACTTTGAAACTCCCAAAGAGCTATTGTTCACAATCATGAACCTTTGCTTTAGGTCTTCTCAATTAGTTGGAAGGAGAGTCACTTGGGAAGAGCTGTACGACATGTGCCCACATACACTCCGGTCATGGATAGAGAATAACAAAGAAGACCAGTTGGTTGTGGCTCTTTTATAATGTTTTTCTCTACACTAATTGTAGGTTAAGAGTGAGTACTATAGTGTTAGATACTCTGAAACTTCCTAAGAGCTATTGTTCACAATCACGAACCTTTGCTCTGGGTCTTCTCAATTGGTTGGAAGGAGAGTCACTAGGGAAGAGTTATATGACGTGTGCCCACACATACTCCGGTCGTAGATAGAGAATAGGAAAAAAGACTAGTTGTTTAAGGCTCTTTTGGAATGTTCTTCTTTACACAGATTGCAGGAGCTCCTCGACATACAAAGGTTAGTAAAATTTGATTAATTTGTGTATATAGCATGTCAAACTTGTGTTTTTAAAAATACTCTAATTTAAAAATTTTAAAATTTCACTGTGTATTTGTTTTTCAACAATTTGTATCAGAGCCATGGTTTTTACGCAAATTTACAAGTTTGTGACATGCTATATGTATAAATTATGTAATCTTGATCTCTCCTATGCTTGAATTTGATATTTTAGAGAGTTGTGCTCTAGGGTTTCTATATATTTATATGTTGTCATGAGAGTATATGGTGAATGTTTATTAATTAATTATGGTTGATTAAATTATTATTTAATTATTAATTAATTAATTAATTTGTACCAGCTACGGTTCCTTAAAGGTTAGAATGTGTTTCTAGGTTTTTCATGTAATTAGATGGTGGTCTACAAACATCGTTTAGGAATTATTATTTAATTTTAAATTTGTTAAAATTTTGGTAATTAAATAATCATTCGGAGTGAAGACGGATTTAGAAGATGGATTATAGAGGTTCCACTGTTTTTTCCTAAGTCTCTAAATTTTTATGTTTTTGAGTTGTCTTGAAAAACAGCGTAAAAATTATTTTTTTAGAAAACGTGAGTTCTGCTCGTTCGGTAGCAGGCCGATGGTCATAGACTAGCATGCCAAACTTTGAGTTCGACGCCATCTTCATGGTAGGATTGAATTAGCTCTGGTGGCAGGCTAAGCTGTGAAGATTAGCAGGCTGATAGGTCATGATCGATAGTCCAATCACTCAGATCGGCATGCTAGCACAGAGCTATAGGTTTTCAGAAAAGGTGTGTTTTTGGTACAATTTTGATTTTATTTGTGAAACAATTCTGAGAAACACAAAATTTGGTGATGATTGAAAAAGTGAAGTATTTAATCTATATGGTATTGAAGACTTGACGATGGAAACCACATGAAGACGGATATAACTTGAAGATACAAGGATGAAGAATTGATAATATGTTTTGATTGATCTCTTGCAATCTTTAATTTCTTTTCTCTAAGGTGGGACCATAATATTACAGCTGTTTATTATTATTTTGCTTGTGGCTTTGCATGATTGCTTTGCTTGTTGGCATTATAATATGATTTGCCATGTGTATTGATAACATGTCATATAGAATGGGGAGTACCGAACATTTAAAATTGTTCATGCATGTTTTAAAATAAAACCTTGGTTTTTCAAAAGATTGAGTGGGAGAAGGTTTTCAAAGAAAGGACCTACGGCCTCCATAGTTGGTCCATAGCTAGCACATGGTGGTCCCGACCCTTAGGAAGGGACTTCATCATGTACCAGGTTGAATCTCCGAAAGGATAATTTATGTTAGCATGATATATCATTGCACACTTCTAGGTGGCGATTATAGATCATGGATAAAATAGTTGAAATGATGATTATACATTCAAGTTAATTTTATTTTTAACCTCCCCTAGGAACTCTATTAATAAAAATAATGACTAAAGAAAATAATTATCAATGTATGCTAGATCAGATGGGCCTTTGATGGCATATATTGATCGAAGTGAATCTGTGTTCCTGATTCAATTTGGCGATTCGCCCTTAAGCGGGTTGTTGTATTCTAAGTTAGGAATTATTGTTGTAAGGTTGAGATATTTTCAAGGTTTTGACACATAAACACAATTGTTTGTTTACTTGATTATGTTATCTTACTAAACTATTATAGAATGTTTGCTTATATTTGGTATATGATCTTTATTGTAGATTAAAATGTCTAAGAACACTTTATCTTCAATACTTGATAAAAACCAATTAAATGGTGAGAATTACGATGATTGGAAGAGGAACCTGAATATTGTCCTGTCCTTTAAGAAACTAAAATTTGTGTTAATGACACTGTGTCCTCCCGAACCTACCAGGGAATCCACTAAAGAGCAAATCCAAGCATATGATCCCTAGAAAGATGCTAATGATAAGGCTCGCTATTATGTTATGGCTAGCATGAATAACATGTCACAGGCTCAACATGAAGATTATGAGACTACGAAGCATATCATGGATAGTCTTGAAGATATGTTTGGAGGCCAAGCCATAACAAAGCAGCAAGGGGATCTTCGAAAACTTTTGAACTGCAAACAAAGACCGGGAACTCCTATGAAGGAGCATATGATGTTAGTCACAGGTTATCTCGCTGAGGCTCAAGCCCATGGAGTTGATATTGATGCCGAGTCATAGATGACTATGGTTTTTAGGACTCTGTCAAAGGAGTTCATCCTATTTAGAGCTTCAAACAACTTGAGCAATAGACAAGATGTGACCTTAATGGAGCTGATGAAGCAGCTATAGGAGTTTGAAAATCTGATTAAGGAAACTCCTGTAGGTGGCGAGGCAAACTTGGCAGCTACATCAGGTTCCAAGCCTAACCCTAGGAATGGAAGGAAGTAAAAGGCTAAAGACAAGAAGTCTTCTATTCCTACGAATGGCAAGAATAGGAAGAAGAAAAAAAAGACGCCAAAGAAGCTCAAGTGTTTTTATTGTAGGAAGGTCAGGCACATCAAGAAGAATTGCAAAGACTTCCTTTCTCGAAGAGGTAGCTGTGATCTTTTGGTTATTGAAACTTGTTTGGTTGAGGAATCAAGTGAGACTTGGGTCATAGATTCCAAAGCAACTAATCATGTTTGTGTTTCTCTACAGGGGTTAAAAGAAACGAGAAGTCTACTGCAGAAGACTTCATGCTTCGGATGGACGATGGATACTTGGTGTTGGTTGAAGCAGTAGGAGACGTCCATCTCTTTTTGATAATCATAGGATTTTTGTTTTGCAAGATTGTTTTGATGTTCCTAAACTTAAAAGGAATTTAATATCTGTAGCTTGTTTATTTAAAGATTCTTATCCAGTTTCTTTTAATAATAAAGTGGTAATTCATAAAAACAAATCTTTTATCTATGATGGATGGATGCAAAACAATCTATATTTTATCAAACCTAAGATGGACTTATTGCTTAACACTTAGGTTAATGATAAGACTTCTCACTCTAATAAGACCTATCTTTGGCATTTGCGATTAGGTCATATTAGCGTGAATAAGAATTAAAGGTTGGTAAGGGATGGACCTTTTAGTCACTTAAAGGTGGAATCTGTTAGACATGTATGCCCTAAGGAGTAAAAATATAATACGTTTTTGGAGACATTTTTATCAATAAAGAATTTATTCATTTATATATACCAAATCTAGTCCTCTTTACGTTCATATTTGTTGAATGTATGATAAACAAACAGTAGTATGAGACTGTCAGTCTAAACCTTAAGAATTGGGCATATGATGGGATGATTATGCGGTAGACACGATTCTTAAGGTGACGGTCTAAAACATATGATCCGCAATCGAGGGAATAAAGTTAGGGTGCTTTATTCATGTAAAGATTGTTATGTTGTCTATATCCCTTATGGGAGATGGTTTGTCTTGGCCATCAGAGTTGGACTCCGTGAATAGAAACATTGGCACGTTGTCATAGGTGACGATGTGTTGGATCAGGACATAAAGTGAATTGGTTTGGATTAATAATTCTGTCTTGGCAAATCGATTCACTTTAGACAGTCATTTGTATTGTATCTTAATCCTGAGATGAATAGTAGGCCTGTTGTCTCGACTTGTGTCTTTTGATGTACCAATGGGTGACTTCCACATCTCTATATTGGTATGCATGTCTGTACGTTGGAGGCATGACTCTTGATAGCGTAGACTTGTTATTCATAGATATGGAATCCAGAGCTCCTCTTTAGGAGTAATGATATCCTCTTATATGCGTTCTCCTATAATTGGAAAACTGTAGCGCTCAACCATTTGGATACATAGGTGTAACCGAATGGTATACTATCTTTGGATGGTAAGTTTTCTAATGGTGAGACAATGGAATGTAAGATAAAAATAATTGGGAAGGTAAGACAGAACTTGTCCTTAAGCTGATTATGGATTATCATATGGGGATACGATACACTATGATATGTCATGGAGACTTAGCTACACGAGTTTCATAATTCTATAAAGTTCGAGAGTGTAGCTCCAAGCTTTTAGTGGAGTAGCGTTGGAGTTGATAATTGTGAAATGTATATCTGGGATATTGGGTTTCATAATTATCATGAGCTTGAACTTTATAGGTCCATTTTGGTCCCCTTTGCTAGCTCACAAAATCCTGTAACGATATGGCGTGCTTTTCTAATAATTGGTGACTTATGTCGGATTTATCAGATTGGTTTAAAATTTGTAAGAATCAAATAATTCATGTCTGTTTATCGGTTGAATTAATTTTGTAAGAAATTAGTTCAAGATAAACTTGTTGAATTATTGCGATCAGATAATTCTTGTCTGTTTATCGGTTGTTTTAATTTTGGACAAAATTAGAACAAGATAAACTTGTAGAATTATTGTGAATTGATTTATTTTCTTAGAGATTATCTTGATAAAGTTTGTTTTGATCAGATAACTTCTCTATTGGGTTATTTGAATCAAAACTAAGACTTTATCCTTTAGAATCTCGGGTGGAAAATAAAAGATTCGCGGAGATTTTTTCTCGAGAGATCGGCCTGTCGGATGACGTGTTCGGCCTGCCGAACTAGCCTGTTCGGCCTGCCGATCAGTGGAGATAAGATTACGCGTTTCCACGTGGATCTTATCAGATATTGATCCGAACTTGATTCTGTTTCGAGTTTTTGAGACCTAATCTGATATGGACTGACCCCAGGACCAATAGGTATAAAAAGGGAGTGAGTCTCATGATTTACTCAGATCAATTTGAGAGATTAAGAGTGATACTCTTCTAGTGAGCATCTGAAAACTCCCTGAGAGCTTTTGTTCACAAATCACGAGCACTAGCTTTGGGTTCTCTCTGTTGGTTGGAAGGAGAGTCACCGGTGGAAGAGTTGTACGTGTGAGCCCACACTCACTCCGGTTGTGGATAGAGAATAGCAAAGAAGACCAGTTGGTTGAGGCTCTTCTGGAACGTTACTTCTCTACACGGATCGCGGAGGTTCTTCGGCACACTGAGGTTAGTAAGATCTGTTTAATTTATACATATAACATGTCAAACTTGTGTTTTAGAAATTACTCTGATGAAATTTTTTTAAAAAAATTCCACTGCGCACTCTGTATCCAACAGAATCTATACTACAATGTGAATCTTCTTTGGAGGGCAAAATGACTAAAAGACCATTCGGGTCTAAAGGCAATAGGGCCAAAGGGGTTCTAAAACTTGTGCATAGTAATGTTTGTGGTCCCATAAGCATCCGGACACAAGGAGGGTATGAGTACTTCGTTACTTTTATTGATGATTACTCAAGATATAGGTATGCCTACCTAATATATCATAAAAGCAAAACTTTTGGCAAGTTCAAGGAGTTTTGGGCTGAAGCAAGAAAGCAATTAGGTAAACCCATAAATGCACTTCGATCCGATCAAGGTGGTGGATACATCTCCAATAAGTTCTTGGAACACTTATTAGAGAATGGGATTTTATCTCAATTGACAGATCGCTGGGCACTTCACAGCAGAATGGCATAGCTGAGAGAAGGAATAAGACTTTGTTGGACATGGTCAGGTCCATAATAATTATTCATCATTTCTTTTTTCTTTTTGGGGATATGCACTACAAACTGTATGTTATCTTTTGAACAATTTACCTTCAAAATCGGTTCCTAAAACTCCTCACTAGTTGTGGACAGGAAAGAAGACATCCTTAAATCATATTTGTATATGGGGATGTCCTGCTCATGTCTTGTATAAGGAAGCAAATAATTTGAAAGCATGTTCAGAAGTTTGTGTGGTTGTAGGATATCCAAAAGGGACTAAAGGGGATTATTTTTATATTCCAAAGGAAAATAAAGTCATGGTTTCAATGAATACAACTTTCCTTGATGAAAGTTACATAAACGACTTTAAACCTTAAAGTAAAGTGGTACTCGAGGAGTTGGGTGTGATTCGATCATTCCAGAGGTTCCGGTAGAAACCAATCCAATCAATGTAGAAAAACATCCAAACAACAACCTAAGGGGCTTTGACGTAGTGGGAGGATCGAGTGCCAACCCGAGAGGTATATGTTCAAAGTAAGGTCTTGTTAGCTGAACCTGATGAGCATGACAGGGATCCTTACACTTATGAAGAGGCTATGAAGGATGTTGATTAAAAAGTCTCGACATAAGCAATGAACAATAAGATAAAGTCTATGGAGACTAATCGGGTTTAGAAACTTGTAGATCTTCCCGAAGGGGTAAAACCCATAGGGTGTAAGTGGATTTATAAGAGAAAAAGAGGAGCAGATGAAAAATTCAAAACTTATAAGGTTAGACTAGTAGCTAAGGGATACATGCAAAAAGAAGGAATTAATTATGAGAAAACCTTTTTGCCTGTAGCCATGCTTAAGTCCATCTGTATTCTGTTGTCCATAGTTGCCGCTCTCAATTACGAGATTTGGTAGATGGATGTCAAGACGGCCTTTCTAAATGGCTATTTTGATGAGTCCCTATATATGGTATAACCAGATGGGCTCAAGGCTAAGGGTTAGGAGGATACGGTTTGCAAGTTGCCAAAGTCAATTTGTGGACTTAAGCAGGCTTCCCGTTCTTGGAACATAAGATTTGATCAGGTGATCAAGATTTATGGGTATGAACAAAATGTAGATAAATCATGTGTTTGTAATCATATGTTTACAAACACATGAAGGATGGGAGACTGTTTTTCTACTGCTCTATGTAGATGACATTCTGCTAATTGGCAATGACGTTAGGGCGTTGTCATCTGTCAAATTACGGTTAACCAAGCAATTTGACATGAAAGATTTGGGTGAAGCTAATTATGTTCTCAGTATCCAGATCTTTCGAGATAGGAAGAACAGAATGATAGCATTGTCCCAAGTGGCTTATATAGATAAAATTCTCAAGAGGTTTGCAATGTAAGATTCCAAGAAAGGTGGGCAACCATCTAGGTCTAGAATTACTCCTTTTCAGAAAGACTCACCAAAGTCTAATGGGGAAAGAGAATACATGAAGAAGGTGCCTTATGCTTCGGCAGTAGGTAGTCTCATGTATGCTATGCTTTGCACAGGACCGGATATTAGTGATGCGATCAGGATAGTTAGTCAATTTCAGTCAAATTTGGGACCGAACCACTGGGTTGTAGTCAAGCATATTTTCAAGTACCTGAGAAGGACTCGAGGGTATATGCTTGTGTATTCGAGTGAGAATTTAATACCTCTAGGACATACTAATTCAGATTTCTAATCTTGTCTGAATTCGAGAATATCGACTTCTGGTTTTGTGTTTACTCTAGGCGGCGGTGCCATTGTCTGGAGAAGTGCCAAATAAGATTGCACTTTGGATTCAACGATGAAAGCTAAGTATATGGCAACTAGTGATGCTTCGAAAGAAGCAGTATAGCTCCGCAAGTTCCTTAGGGATCTTGAGGTAGTTTCTAGCATAGATAAGGCAGTATCGCTGTATTACGATAACACTATAGTGATAGCTAATGCCAAGGAACCAAGATTTCACAAGAAGAGTAAGCATATTCATCGGAAGTATCATGTGATAAAAGAGCAGTGATAGCTAATGCTAAAGAACCAAGATTTCACAAGAAGAGTAAGCATATTCGTCAGAAGTATCATGTGATAAAGGACTTCATTGAGGGTGGGCATGTTGCTATATGCAAAATTGCATATGAGAACAATTTAGCTGATCCATTCTCGAAAACACTAACTGCAAGGGTTTTCAAGAGGCATGTGGAAGCTATGGGGATGCTTGATATGTCATATTTACTCACTTAGTGCAAGTGGGAGATTGTTAGACATGGATGCCCTAAGGAGTAAAATGTTGTAATATGTTTTTAGAGACATTTTATCAATAAAGAATTTATTTATTATTCATATATCAAGTGTTGTCCGCTTTACATTCATATATGTTGAATGTATGATAAGCAAACTCAAGTCTAAGATTGTCAGTCTAAACCTTTAAGAATCAGACATATGATGGACAAATTCTATGGAAGACATGATTCTAAAGGTGATGGTGAAAATCATAAGATCTGTAATCGAGGGAATAAAGTTGGGCGCTTTATTCATGCTAAGATTGTTATGTTGTCTACATCCCTAATGGGAAATGGCTTGTCTTGTTCATCAAAGTTGGACTCCGTGAGTCGAAACATTAGTACATTGTTATAGGTGACAATATATTGGTTTGGGACATAAAGTGGAATTGTTTTGGATTAATAATTCTATTTGTGCAAATTAATTCACTTAAGAGAATCATATGTGTTGTATCTTAATCCTAAAATGACTAATGGGCCCGTTGTTTTGACTTATCTCTTTTGATGTACCAAAAGATGGCATCTTGACTTTGTGATGGTGCGCATACGAGTATATTGGAGATATGACTCTTGACAACGTAGACCTATTATTTATAGATATGAAATCTATAGCTCCATTGGTGGAGTCAATGATATTCTCTTATATGTGTTATCTTATAATTGAAAAATTGGAGCGCTCAACCATTTAGATGCATAGGTGTAACTGAATGGTATATTGCCCTTGGATGGTAAGTTTTCCAATAGTGAGATAATGGAATGTAAGATAAAAATAATCGGGAAAGTAAGATGGAATTTATGCTTAAGCTGATTACAAATATCCTATGGGGATACAACACATTATGATATGTCATGGACACTTAGCTAATTTGGAGCTTCGTAATTTTATGTAGTTCGAGAGTGTAACTCTAAGCTTTTAGTGGAGTAGTGTTAGAATTGATAATTATAAAATATTTATCTGGGATATTATATTTTATAATTATTGGAGGTTGAACTATATGGGTCCATCAGGTCCCCTTTTTTAGCTCATAATAAATCCTGTAACGAGATAGCATGCTTTTTCAATAAATTGGTGACTTATGTTAAATTATTCAATTGGTTGAAATTTGATAGGATTAGACAATTCATGTCTGTTTATCGATTGACTTAATGTTGTAAATTAATTCAAGATAAACTTATTGAATTATCAAGAATATTTATTTTCCTTGAGATTATCATGATATAACTGCTTAATAAGATAATTTCTTTAT
Source organism: Artocarpus heterophyllus (assembly GCA_025403435.1). NCBI lineage: Eukaryota > Viridiplantae > Streptophyta > Magnoliopsida > Rosales > Moraceae > Artocarpus > Artocarpus heterophyllus. The sequence continues at coordinate 23,985,903 of CM046334.1, forward strand.
TAGGTTATTTGAATTAAAACTGAGGCTCTATCCAAAGAATCTCAGGTGAAAAATAAAAGATTTTTAGGAATCATATTATTGTAAGTTCGGTAGGTCGATCGGTTAGCTCAGCCTATCGATAGGGTAAGCTTGGCAGGCCGATCCATTAGTTAGACCTATCGACCTAACGATAATTTGATTATGCATTTTTTTACGTGATTTTATTAGATGTTGATCCAGATTCAAATTTTTGTGGGCTTATCTGATAATGATTAACCTTGGGTCCAACCTCTATAAATAAAGAGTGAGTTTTTTCAGTTATTCAGTTCTATTGAGAAGTTAAGAGTGAGTACTATAGTGTTAGATACTCTGAAACTCCCTAAGAGCTATTGTTCACAATCATGAACCTTAGCTCTGGGTCTTCTCAATTGGTTGGAAGGAGAGTCATCAGGAAGATCTATATGACTTGTGCCCATGCACACTCCGGTCGTAGATAGAGAATAGCAAAGAAGAACGGTTAGTTGTAGCTCTTTTAGAACGTTCTTCTCTACACTGATTGTAAAAGCTCTTCAGCATACAAATGTTAGTAAGATCTAACTAATTTATGTATGTAGCATGTTAAACTTGTGTTTTTGAAAATACTCTGATTTAAAAATTTTTAAACTCTACTGCATATTCGTTTTCCAACACTTATTTGAAAGAATTTTTTTTGGAAGATCTAAAAAGTAAAAAACCACCGAAAACTAAAGTGGGGCCCAAAAGTCTATAATAATAAATCAAAATGCTTCGGAGTCTTCAATAAAAACTAAAAGAATTAAAATACGAATATAAAATTTAAAATGAAAATATACAAAGTTTGAATGAATATTTATAAACTAAGTGAAAACACAGCTGTACAGTTTTAGACAAAGTAAATAAAATAAATTCAAATAATGAATAAAACAAAACTTATAATGGTCTAATCATCTATTAGGAATGTTTGATTCTATATATCATCCATGCACCATCGAAGATTTTTAGGAGGAAGCACCAACGAGGTAGCAAGGAGTATCGATGAAATCCATGACACCAAGGATCAATCGACCAACTTGAAAGGAGAAAATAGAGGGGGAGTGAGTATACAGTGCCCAATAGGAAATCCATTACCCATCTCTTGGTTTTTCCTAACTATTATTACGCAAGATTCTTATATAGTTAATAAACAAATTTTTCATAACAATATAAAATTTACCGATTTCTCATATTATTAAGCACATCAATAATTCTAAAATCTCTAATTCGTCACTAAAATCTTCACGCACATCCTAGGTTGTTAGTGAAGGAAAGAAAAGAAAGAAGGATTTGAAATAAGTTCCGTTGTACCCCAAATGAGCACCATATGTTCGTTGTGCCCCAAAGGGTTACCCTATAAGATAGACCATATAGCATTCAATACCATTAATATGAAATGTCCATTGTACCCAACATATGAGCACCCCATGGGATATAACTTTGATAAACACTTTGGATGGCCTTAGAAATTGTCCGATGGCGTCGCGTAAGGTCTAAACATTTATAAGATTTGGTTATAACCCACTCGATTACTAAAATTATAAATCCTTCTACCCACGTTAGTCAGTTTTAGACAAAATTTTGACAGCATAATGGCTTTTGTTAAAACCAAAATTTTAACCTGCATTAAAACAATTTACAAATACATTGTGGTACACCATAACTTCAAGACACACCACCCAGAGTAGTTTATATTAAGTCAGATAATTATTTTATTTCGACCATTAATTTTTTAAGACCAAGCTCAATCACATTTTAATTGGTCACAATCCTAAATGGATGTTTGGCAAGTCGGTCTGGACCACGATCTAGACCACTTTCTCAGTTATGAATAGTGTAAAGTTCTCACATGCTATTGTAACAATAAAAAAAAGCTATATTATAAAGCTCTCACATGTTACAGTAAAAACGGTTCTAACCACCCTGCTAAACACCCTATAAATCAACAATAATCATATAGACAATCAATAGATAGAGAAACCAACTTAGATTCACAATGCATTTAAAGGTGATTCAATAACAAATTTTAATTAATAATAACAATAAAAATGATGATGATGATGATGATAAGTACAATAGTCATCCATCATTTACATGAATAATAGGACAACAACAACTACCAACCAACCATAACAACAATAATTTATCATAAGATCAATAAAAATAACAACAATAATAATCATATAGTTTGGTAAACAATATTTTAAAATCCATATAATTTAGATTCATATTCCAATTTGATTGGCTAATTAATAAAGATATCGTGAGAGATGAGTTATAGAATTCCTACCGACTTAAACGGCGAAATTTGGCAGCAAAGAGATCTGGAACGCAATCATCCGTCGAAACTTTGAATTGCCAAACTTGGCCTTTGGAATTCTATCTTGCAAATCCGACACTACAAAAGCGTCCAAATATCAAAAATATGCCGGTATGGCATTTTTTCCCAAATTGGTGGTTGGGGTCAGCCGTTGATTGTCGTAGACCAACATTGACCAACGTTAACCGAGACCAGTACTAAAATGAAGCTCTTGAACTTGGCCTTTGGAATTTTTTCTCACAAATTCAATACCATGAAAGCATCCAAAATATTAAAAATAGGTCGAAATGACATTTTTCCCAAATCGATGGTAACCATTGATTGTCGTTGACCAACATTGATCGATGTTGACTGACGAGGCAACGGCAGAGGCTAGTACCAAAACAAAGCTCCTGACAAGAGGTTCACTATTCCAAAGTTAGTTTTCTAAAATGAAGCTCGGTTCGCTAGAAATAACACAAAACTGATGAGGGAGGCAACAGAGGCCCAGATTTTTCGGTGATGATCGTAGCAGAAAATGGATAGGTTTTACTCTCCTCAACAAGAGGAATCCAACTGTGCAAACTGCCGAAAGAACGGAGGCTAGGCATCGCCGAAATCGTCTTTGGAAGTTCATGGGGGCATAGCGGATTCGGTCCTTTTTCGAACAACTGGCAGCGAGTGGTGGGGCGGCGATTAAGCGGTGGGGACTTCAGGCAACGACAAGCATTCTTGGCCAGTGCATGCACGGCAACGGCAGCCGAAAGTGGCCGGGGGAAAGAGGGTAGCCACGTTGGTCTTAGGTGTGTAAGGGAAGGGAAAAAAAAAAAGAAAGAAGAAAAGAAAGAAAAGAAAAAAAATAGCTGGGGTGGGTTTCACGTGGGGAGGACCTGATTTATTCAGGTCCTTAGGTTTTTTTATTTGAATTGAAAAAAAAAAAAGAATCTTTCAAAAATAAATTTTTCTACCCCAAAGTTTTTTGAAAATTTCAAATTGGCCCAAAATTTTGAAGTCTTTTTAAATTAAAAACCAAGGGTTTCATACTTTTTCCTTGCTAGGTTTTTTCATTAGGTTTTACTCAAGCAAGATTTTTAATGAGGTATATTGAGTTTAGTAGTTGTTTGCTTTTGGGATTGTTTTCCATCCAACAACTTGTAATTTGTTAGATTTGCTTAGAACATATATTTTATTTTGTTAATAATATGTTTGGGTGGGAAGATGATGAAGGTATTACAGAGGCATCAATCTAGTTAGGATTTTTTGGTGCCTGATTCTAATAACCCAACAATCTTTCTTTTATTATTAAAAAAGAAAAGATATGTAAATTAAGCATATTATATATGTAATATTAATATTCATTAAATGTCATATTGTTATTGTATGTATTGTATGTTTTTTCTTTCTGGTTATTGGTAGAGTGTATATTTATTGGGATGTTCTTCATTTGATATAATGTATTGTAGGCTTTACGTAGTGAAGGAATTTTTTGCTATATATTGATGGGATGAAATCGTTAAGAAAAAGGAGGGGGTGGGGGGGGCAGCGGTTGTGGGGTGGGTGAGGAAGAAAGAGAGATTGTTGTATGCATTGCATATGGTTTTTGGCTTGTGAGGCCTCGACCATGTAAGTTAGCTTTAAAATATATTTTTTTCCCCAAGCGATGTCCAATATCTGTTTGTATTTTTTCCTGTGTGCTTGTTTTATAACAAATAAGGAGGTTGATTTCCCACTCTTAACTATAGGTTGTGTTTGTGGTTTGCAAGGCTTGTCTCCTTGGGGTATTAAGTCTGTGATCCTTGCACCATAGGTGGCTCGTCCTTGGTCGATTAGCTTTTTTCACAATTTGCAAAAGGTTTGTGAAAAGAATCATATGGGTGCACGAAGTTTGGTGTGCCTAGTTGAGTGTGTTTGATTTCAGTTTCCAGTGCACGCTTCTCTCTTTTGAGCATTTTATTTGAAAATTTTGAGTTATTAATCAGACATTATTGATTAAGGTTGAATTATTATTTGTTTCGAGGTCGTTTAAGTCAAATTTAATAATTGTATTTCTATGAGTTTGGAATGCATTTTTTTTTAAAAGTCTGTTGTGGAAAAAAAAAGAAAAAGAAAAAATTACTCTACATGGCTAAATTATAGTGGTGACAAGGGCGGAGGAAGGTGGGGGCAAAGGGGGAATATGTCGACCTTGAATTTTAATTTTTTTTTAAATGTATATGTATATATATATATAATGTATACATATATTTATGTATCTATATATGTATATATGCCCCTAACCTAAGTTTATAAATATCTATTTAAGAATCCTAATTTCAATATATTTCTTTTTTGTTTATTATATTTTTGCTTTGTATTTTCCTATTAAATTCTAGATGCTTTGTTGAAATATTTTTCTCTAATTTGTTCTTCTTAAAGTATTTTATTTTTCAAATTCTCATAATTTTTTTAAGATGACCTATAACAGTATTTTTTTAAAATGTGGTCATATTTAAGCTTTTTTTTTTTTTTTTACGTAACCCTTTTTATTATTATTTTCTTATAAAAACCTTTCTCTAATTTATCCTTGTTAAAGTAATTTTGTTTTCAAATATGTCCCTACTTTTTTTTCTCTTAGCACTTCCTATAATATACTTTTTATATAACTTTTTATCTAATTTATCAGCTAAAACATTCAATATTAAAAAAGCTTCACTTGTATATACATATATACTATTCAACTAAAAACACTTTTCTATTAAAACGTAATATTTTGATTTATTTTACTTTAAAAAAATAACTAAACTAATTTCTTAGACTATAATTACATTGAAAAAAAAAAACTAACATTAGGACTCGATATTTTAAAGGGTTTTTGGTATTTTTAAATTGTTAGTTTATGCCTCCCTTGAAACAAAATTCTAGCTTCGCCACTGAATGGTGAAATTGAATTTCAATACAATTTTTAAAACATGTTAAAAATAACCACAATTACATAGTAATTATTATACATGATGATTATTTTAATATATAGAATATTCATAAATTGAAGCTATAATTTAATTTTACAATCATAATTAGGCCATATGATAACTAAAAAAAAAAAGCATGATAATTTTCTGATATTTGCAGTGAATGTTGGCATCATATGAAGGGGAGGAAGTACTAATAAATTAATTTTTCATGATTATATTGAATCCAATTAAGATAATTAATGAAAAAGCTGTGATGGGAAACATTTGCCGTTCCTTTTTTTCCCCCTTTAGGAGATAGGAATTTATATATGCTGTTAGATCTGGGCATATATGTAAGATTTATCACGATGCTACATCTTCGCAAGAGAATTTCCTTTTTTCTTTTCTTTATTCGCTTACGGTAATTGGTTAACCATATATAGCTTAATTATTTATGCTTTCTCTATCTTCTTGATCATTGTTTGGGAGATCTCAGATTGAGCAATAGCTAACCAGTTTGGATCCTACTAATTAATTTCTTAAAGGTGAAAGTTATATATCTATCCCACTCTAAGCTAGACAAATTAACAAAAAATAACAAAACCATATGGTTAAGGCGATACTAAAATTGATTCTTCCTATTTCTGTAACTGAATCCTTAAATTGGTTCTTTTCTTTTTGTCTCTTCAAGATAAACAGACTGAGCCATTTGTTCGGGCTTTTATTATGTGATTTTTATTCTTGTCTTCTAATTCTTTCTGGATAGAAGGATGCCCAGAAACTAATAGAGACTTTTTCTTTTTTTTTTTCTTTTTTTTTTCGAAGATCTTATGCGACAAGGAAAAGCATTTTGACCTTACAAGTCTAGTTATTTTAACTACTAGATTAACTTTTCAGTGGTTTAATTTAGACTGTCTAGGTTTAAAATTTATAGCTTAAAATGTAAAACTGCTTCCATTTATATAAATTAGACTGTTGAGAAGTAATTTAAAATAACATGACTTATCTGTAGAACTAAAATGCTTGTCTTATTATAAGTTTTCCCCTTTTTATTTTTCTTTCATTTTTCTTTTTCTAAAAAAATAAAAAAATAAAATCCTTCTATTTTATTGAATCTATAATCTATAACTTATAGAAAAGTAAGAACAAATTTGTACTTCAAACAACTTTAAATCAATCTAATGGTCCAAAACTACTTATTATTCTTTTTATTGAGTTTAATATAATGGCTCGATTAACTTGCATGGATTATACATTTTTTTTGGGCATATTTTCATTGACATCTTTTCTTTTCTTTTTTTTGGAGTAATTTTTTTTATGTGTGCACATGTCTTAATGAATACTTGGCTAAAATTGTTTTCAATTTTTTTCCTTGAATATGAGAAGGGTGAATTCAAACTCTTCACTTTTAGGTGAAGTTGAGTATGGTACCGTTAGGCTATGGCTGTAATTATAAAAAAAAAAAAAAATTGTTTCCTATTCACACATCATACCTTTGAATATTTTCCCTTCATGATTGATATGTCGTCAACTGACGTGAAACTTTTTCAACCATAATTTATGTCTCAATGGAGAATATATTATAATGTTTTTTCTATTGTGTATTATTTTCAAAAGAGAAAACTTCAGATTTTATGTTTCATAAAGAATTAAATATAATTAATTTATTTTGCTCATTTTTTAAAAAATATTAGGATATATTCATTTTTAATAAATAATTAGTGAGTCATCGATAGAAAATACATCCTATTTAAGTTGTTACCAAATTTCTATCTCATTTTGCTTTAAACTCTACCATCATATTATTAAAATGAGGAAAATGATAAAAGATTTTAAGTTTAACAGGCAAATAGCACAAAGCCAAAGACTAGAAAACCAAAAAAAAAAAAAAAACATATGATGGTATATTTGGCTTTTTTTTTTTTTTTTTTTTTTTTTAAAAAAAAAAACAAAAAGAAAAAAAAATGCTACCCTAAAAAAAGGGCAAAATATGCTCCGAGAAACTAAGACATCTAGGTAATCTACTATCAGGATATATTATTATTATTTTGCTAACAAGTAAAAAATACATATATAGTGATATAAATATTAAATTTTTATAGATTATTAGATAATAACAATTAATCCTAATATTATTTAAATAAAAGAAGTTAAAAAATTGTAAGATTGTGTACATAAGTGCATCCACGTCCGATGGACAGGCATCAAAACTAGTTAAGGTTCGAAAGACAGAAGATAGGTGTGTCTGCTGCTGGTTCCAAATCATCCAACGCATAATATACCTACCTGGTTAGAGTATAAATAAATAAATAAATAAAAGATCTTCATTAATTACATCTTCTTATTGTCGGTATTTCCATTCTCACTGGTTACTTTTTCAAAGCTTTAATTATATCTTTTTCGCCACCAGTAAAGAATAATACAAAGGAAGTCAACAACGTTTAGTTTTGGATGAACGATAGAAAAAAATAAGGGTGTAACAAATTTAAATAAATCCTCTCACATATAATTCTGCATGTAATTAAAGTTTATTTAAAAATAAAGAAAACCCAAATCTAATTCTTTCTCTACCGTTTCTGTCACGACCGCCGGTATGGGGAGCGGAGGAAGACGATTTTTCGACCTCCGAGGATGACCCCAGCGGAGCCCGCCACCGAGTCGTCGCGAATCTTGTCGCCAACACCCGCAAAGCCTAATGCCAGCCGTCGTGAACACCGTCGAACCACCACGAACGCCGTTGAAGCCCTCACAAACGCGGTTGAGCCCGTGCGGACCCCATCGTCAAGCCCTTGCAAACTCCGATGAGCCCCCGCGTACCCCATTGCCAGCCCCCGCTAATCCCGTCACCATCCCACACGACCACCGTCAAAGCCTTGGCGAACGTCGTTGAAGCCCCTGCGAACGCTGACAAACCGCCGCTAACCACATCGCCGAGCCCTTGCAAAGTCTGTATTGAGCCCCAACTCCTGCGAAGCTAGTCTCGTCGTCAAGCGCATAGCCGACGGTAGCCATGGAAACCTGTGGTATAGAATGGCACAAGTCGTCTCTCTCTGAGCTTCTTATCAGATCTATGCGAGTGCAAACAGAGACCAGAGAAGATGTGGTCGAAAATCTCTAAAGGCTTGGTGGAGAAAAGGAAGGAAATTGGGCTGAACTTTTCTTCAAACAGAGAGGGGCTTTTTTTTTTTTTTTTTTTTTCCTTCGGAGAATAAAACAGAAATGAGTTTTTTGTTGGGTGCTTTTGATCCTATATTTTTGGATATGAGAGCATTTGTTTAAAATCTGTGGAGAAAAAAAAAAAACCCCACCATAACTTTGCCCTTTTTGTATTTATATTTACTTTTCTTTTCTCTTGAGGCAATGAAAGCAGTTGGTGGACGGTGTTTAAAAAAAAAAAAAAAAAAAGGCGCACAGACTGTAATACGTGTTTTCCTTTGGAAATTATGGGGGAAAAAAAGGAGAGATCGAGAACATATATAGGACCTGTTTGTTTCGATACTCGAATCACGGTTTGAATTATTTTCCTACAGTATTTTCTCTCACAAAAATTCAAATCTTTATTCAAATACTCTATTTAAATACTCGAACCAAACGGGCCCATAATGTATAGAAATTAAAATAAATGTAACTTATTTAAAATTTAATAAAATAAATAATAAATTTTAAAAATATTTATAATAAATAGTAATAAATAAGAATTTACTTGGTAAAATATTTTATTTATTTACTTATTATGAGTAAAAAAAAAATTTATTGATAATTTGTTTTTTGTTGTTCTTTACAACGAATATTTTTAAAAGTTAATATTTATTTCCAAAATATGATATCTTTATCGTTTTTTATAATTAACAAGTATAAAATGGCACGTGTCTGACAACGCTTGTAAAGTCCGTAAGGCGCCAAACCATACACCACCCAATGTTCTTGTTGAGAACTTGGCCGCATCTTATCCACAAGCACAACTTCCACTCGAAGACCATTCTCTCCTTCTCTCTCTTCTCTCTCTTGTGATTCTGATAACACATTGCAAACCCCCCGCAAATCCAACCAAAACCAAACAAAATAAAGGCGAAAAACCCAAATCAAAATTAACACAAAAAAAAAAAAAAACCCACACACGCAGAGGAGAAACTCCGAAGAAATAGGGAGAGAAACAGAAAAATGTCAGTGGCTACTTCAATCCCATACATTAAAATCCCATCTTCCTCATCTTCACCATCTTGTTCCTCACCATCATCATCCTCCTCTTTTCCTTCCTCTTCCTCTTTTCGGCTCTCCTCAACAGCCAAGCCTCTTCTAAGAACTGTAATAAGGAGTTCCCAAGCTGAAGGACCCATAAGACGACCTGTGGCTCCTTCTCCCCTCAAGCCCACACCCCCTTCTCAGCCTTCTTCGCCGTCACCGCAGCAACCGAAGCCGCCTTCTTCGCCTTCGGTTGCGGCGCCGAAACCGGTTTCTTCGTTGGCCGTGGAGGACAAGAATGTGATAACATTGGAGTTTCAGAGACAAAAGGCTAAGGAGCTGCAACAGTACTTCAAGCAGAAGAAGCTTGAGGAAGCTGATCAGGGCCCTTTCTTTGGATTCATTGGGAAGAATGAAATCAGCAATGGAAGGTAACAAAATACAGAAAGGCTTTTTTCCTTTACTAGTTGTATGAAAAAGTTCTATTGGATTTTAAAAGTTGGATTTTTATGGGTTTTGTGTTTTGTGGCAGCCTACGATGTTGATTGGATAATACACTTAATCTTATTCTGGAGACTGAGTTTTAGCGAGAAAAAAACTTTAGTTGGGTTTTTTAAGTTGTTAAAATCTGATCCGAAAGTATTTTGCTATTTATCTATCAAATCCGAAGAAACCCAAATAAATTGGTTTCTTTCCTTCCATTTTCTACCGATTCACTTGTATGGCCTTTTTATATTTTCACACTTTCGTCTTGAGAAGTAGAGTAACCTAATTGTTTTCCTCTTTTGTACGTGTATATTTGGAATGTTGGCTATGCAGATGGGCAATGTTTGGTTTTGCTGTTGGATTGCTAACAGAGTATGCAACTGGCTCAGACCTAGTTGATCAAGTAAAGATCCTACTCTCCAATTTTGGGATAGTAGATCTGGAATGATGCATTGGCTCGATGTTGAATTTCAATTCAAATTGCTGTAATTGTTTGTCACTTCAAGTGTTCTCTTTTGTAACTTTGTTGAGTAATTTGTTTAATTTTCAGTTTCTCTTTCCCGTCTATCATAAGCTGTATCCTTGCTACACTGCCAAAGTTGCAAAAATACAGGAATTCGGTTTTCTTTTTTCTTTTTTCTTTTTTTTTTTTCCTTTCCCCCTTGTGCTAAGTTGCACTAATTTATTGAGATTGGTTAAAGCTTAGTATTACTTTTTTGTTGTTTGTGACTGAATCTGGAGATAAACTTTTAATACAAGCCAAGAAATGGGCTTCAAAATTAAGCCTCAGATATTTGGTATGCTAACAAGACATGCTACAGAAAAGTATACAGTTTTTAAAATGTTCTAAAAAATCCGCGATTTATGTCATTATATCGATGGCATGTCAGTGCAGCCCAGGAAAAGGTAATTCATTGTGTACCCCTAAGTCATAACAGTTACAGCGAAGAGAGAGGATTTAACATGTTCCTATGATCTTAGGGAGGCATTCTTCAAATCAAAAAGTTACTCACTACAATTCAACACACTCTAAGAGTTAGAGGGTATTTCAACCACTTTCATAATAAGTAAATTAACCGAAACCAATCTGATTCGCGACCAGCACAAAGAGCATAAGGCCCGGAGGCAAGTTCCACTGCAAATAATCAAAACACAATTTGTCGAGCACATGCGCAATATCCCAATGTCCAGTGAACATAGAGTAATTAAGCATTGAGATTTCGACTGAGGATTAAACTTGTACCTTAAAGCAGCAAGAACAAAAAAGCATGTAATGCTCACACATACGATTACTTTACACCTAGGAAATCAGATAATATCAAGGATTGGGCAAGAAAAAACCACAATCTGGAAAAGATTCCCTAGTCTACCGTAAATCCAGATAATTTACAAATTGAAGGAATAGAACTATAGTAGAAGTATTGAAAGAAGAAAAAATGTACCAACCTACAGATTAAAACTGCAACTTGAAATGAATTCTACTTCAACAAGGAATTATAAGTTCATGATTCATATTTGTGAGGTGGTGGATTGGCTACAACTTCATGCTAAGTACCCTAACACTTCAAAAGACTGGTCTTTCACTATTCTAGGCTTGAAACAGCATCAAGAAAATAGAAGAAACGTACGAAGCAGCCAACCTAAATGCTTTAAAAAAATAATCAATTCTGAGCAAACTCAGAGATGTTATCCTTCAAAGTCACAACCTCCTAGAGAGACTTCTTGATTAAAGCATAATACAAAAGAACACTATGTCTCAATTCATAGTGCAATAAGCTCCCAAACTAGGCTTCAAGGAAACCGGTGCTTGCTCATTTCTTTTCGTTGACTCAGAGTTGAGAGGTTATATATACAAACGGCTAAACACTTTACAAAATAAATCCATAAATTATTGAAAACCAGGTACCACTTTATGTTAATCATATTCTCTTTTCCAGCAAGACAACAGTCACATCGTCTGACATACCAAGTTTTTAGATTGCTCATTAATAATAAATCTGAGGACACAAATAAAGAGAAAACAGAGAGAAAGTGAAAACATCTGTAGTACTTAAACAGAAAACCAAAATATATTGTTTAGCAAATTTGACAACAATGGACGGAATATGATCTTTGATGCTCAATATTTTTCCCAGTTAATTACAGCAGGTTTTCCCAGTTAATTACAACAGGTTCGACGAGACTACCTAATTTATGCAGTAAAATAAAATTCCAACTGCAACAAAAGTTTTATTTCCATCTATTTGTATGGGAAAAGAAGGAACAACCCAAGTAAAACACCATAAAAGAAACAAGAGACAAGATAGAGATATAAACAACTAACCTGCAGAAGAAGCGGAGCATCAGATCCTAGTCAGTCTGTCTCAATTTTCAGGATGTGGACAATCTTGGCCAATCTTCACTGCGAGAGGGTAGGACAATAGGTAATGATTCCAATTTGGGTCATTCCCAAAGTTTAAGAGATTGAAGCAAAGAGAGGCTGCCAATCACCTCTGGCAATGATGTCAAATTGGGGAATTCAATAATTTTGAGAGACTGATGAGCTGTGAGGTGTCTCATTCCTTCCGGCAAAGATTAGATATCCTTTATTTGTGAAATTGACAGGTTCTTCAATTCGGAGAGAGGTGAGGAGGAATGTGGTGGACTATAGATGGTGAAGCTGTCATACTAGCATTGCTCATAATCATCGTCTGTTGCAATGGTCTAAAGCTAGTTCCCATCAACTCCAAGTTTCTTAGATTCGGAAACAAAGGAATGGGCGTTAGGTGGGGGCAATTTCTTATCTCTAGATCATGAAGACATGGGAATAAAGGCTAGCTGTGATGTAACGTTGATGTTGTCATTGCTGGGAATCCGAGGGCTCCATTGTCGTTGCCGGTACTTGTCCTCCTCCACCATCCCTTCAAATTAAGGCAAAATCTAAGCTTAAGCATTGTTATAGATGGGAAGAACGGCGTTGTTGGAGTTGATAATGATGTGGACAATTGATCTCTGCCGTCCCAAGCTGATACGTACTCCAAAGCAATCAATGCATAGAGTGTAAGCTCCTTGAGTAAAGGTAGTTCATGAAGATGTGGGAAACGTTGACATTTTTCACAACCCAACAATTCTAATTTGACAAGATTATTGAGCATAGAAAGCCTACTTGCAAATCTCAAACCCATGAAATTCACCACCTTGAATACTTTCCTATTTGAATGTGGCCGCAGATCATCTATGACATTTCATCATACTCAACAATACTTGCCTCATCGCCATCACATCCATATCTCCAAAATAAAACAAGGGACTGAAGATGTTGTTTATCCTTCAAATTTGCAGCTTTCAATTCCAAAGCAGTGTTTTTCGACACCTCAAGTTCTCGACGGACAACTCTGCTCCCAAATTGTTAAGGCTGCTAAGTTCACTAAGCCTGCCAGTGTACCTTGTCACATTGCTCTCATCAGCCACAACAAATTTGTCCAATGAGCGAAGGACAGTCAATTCACCAAGTCCAAATGGCATGTAGCTCAAACGCCGACATCCATATGTCTGGAGATGCCTCAAGTTGACTAGTTTCTTCGTATCTTTTGGCAATCGTACCAACTCTCGACAATGAGAGAGAACCAAAGTTTGTAAATTCTGCAATCTTGTTGTTGAACTTGAAAGCATCTCGATATTATTTCGCAAAATATTGAGGTACCGTTGATGTATCAATTTACCCAAACTATTTGGCAATTTCTTGATGTTCAAAGCCTTCAAATCCAACATCTGTAGAGATTTGAAGCTAAACAATAGTGCATCGTGATCTAGCCAATTTAATTTCTTTCTGACGTGCCCAGAAGATCATGTTGATACCCATGCCAAGCATTATATTTGGGTGAAATAACAAACCGTAAAATCTTGTTCGATTTGAGCAAGGATGGTGGAAGTTTCCAAGAATTGTTGAATATAGAATCAAATGATACATGGCGAAAGTTTTCATTAGAATTCTCCATACTTTGATCAATTAAGATGCTACTTGTCCCTGCCACAAGAACTGCAAGATCATGCATGAGATCATAAATTTTAAATCTTTTTATATTACCCAAATCATCTATTATTGGATCCTGGAAAAGGACCTCCAGAGCAGATCCATAAAACATTCATAATCAACATCTTCTAGACGTTGACTTTGATCTGAAGGCTTAATGAATCCCTGTGCTATCCAAAGCCTTGTTAACTTCTGCACATCAATCTCACGATCTTTGGGAAACAGCCGATAATAAGCAAAACAAGGCTTTAAATGTGAGGGAAGATGATTGTAACTCAGCTTGAGTGTTGGCAAAATGTCATCCTCTCCTTGACGTATTTTGGCAAGTTCATTTTCCTTAAAAGAAGACCACTCTGTTTCCTGCCTTTTGAAGTATAATATTCTCCCTATGGTCTTTATTGCAAGAGGAACTCCTCTACACTTTTCTATAATCTGCATCCCTGTTTCCAGAAGAGGTGAATTTTCCGGTTCTCGTCCCTTATCAAATGCTATTCTTTTAAATAAAGACCAAGAGCTGACACTATCCAACCCGCTAAACTTGCATGGCTGAACCGTATATGTTATCTTGGCGACCATGTCGCTGCGAGTTGTTACCAATATTCTGCTACCCTTTGCACCATCCATTAGCAATCTTTCTAATCCACACCATTTTCCACCATCCTCATTCCACACATCATCTAGTAAAAGAAGGTATCTCTTTCCACTAATTTCTTGACGAAGGTGAAATTGCAATTGCTCCAAGTCGAGATTTTGAGGGCTCTTCAAAGTTACAGATTTAATGATTTTCTTAACAAGTAATTTCAGATCAAAACGGTCAGAGACACATACCCAACTTTCTCAGCTCAAAATGTTTTTGGATGTTTTCATCATCAAAGATGTGCTGAGCGTGTAAAGAGAAAATTATCTGGTTACCACGTATATCTAAATGATCAAACTTTCATTCCTTATCCGAGTCTCAAATATTGCATTTGAAATGTAGTAAATTGCACTGTTGCACCATGAATTGTTCATTTTTTGTATAGTACATCTTAAATTTTTAATCTTGACATAATGCACTTGAACTTTGAAATCATTGACAATTGAGATTTAATAGTTATTTTTAATTATACTCTTTTTTACATGTTGAGCTTCAATTTTTTTCTTAAAACAACAAGTTTTACCTTTAAGAAAACTCACGTGCAAATCTTATAATTAAAATTGTCCAAATTTTTTAATGCTTGTTAAAAGTTCAGGGTGTATTATGCAAAAAAGAATAGTTTGGGGTGCATTAGTGTAATTTACTCTTTGAAATGATTACATTAACTTTTATTAAAGAGCTATGGATTTTGTGTCAATGGACTATGCTCTTATCAAATACAGGTCGTGCCTCAAACATATCAATAATGAAACCTTCTTTCATTGAAATTCCAACCTTTAGCATATCAAAAGACATAATCGATAAACAAGGAGTCAAAAGTGTACTTTAGAATTAAGATCAAGACATAAATGATTGTCAAAGTGAATTCATTTACAAAAATAAAATTATTATTAAATTAATCACTTTAGGTCTAATTCAATATATAACCACTATTAGGTTTATATACCAAACGTCTCTATAATGGAGTCATCTGCTCTAACGATCAAGATAAGTTGTCTTCCTGATTGATCATAAATACCCATTATAGTCTTATGAAGAATAAAGTGCTCAACTTTATCTTAGAGATTAAAGACTGTATTTAGACTATTAATCTTGCAATCGTGCCTTTCAGCATATAAATCCCATATATACACAATTCAAGATTTAGTTCAAATAGTCATGGTGTAACAACTTGCTTGATGTACAATTAACAACATCAATGTAATATGAGTATTGATAAAACCATAAAAGTGTATATTTTATAAGGCTAAAATCATTTATTTATGCTTTTATTTCTTATTAAATCCTTTAATTAATAGCATTTTTATGTTAATTAGCATTTTTGTGTCTTAATGTGTAAAGGTATCTACAAATGTATGTATTTTTAGTGTGTTTTTATGTTTAAGAATATTTTTGGTAATTTTTACAATTATATTTGTGTGTTTAATAATTAATTAGTTTAAAAATAATCAAAACCGTAAAAATAATGAGTGATAATTTTATTTTGAGTCTTAAAATGTTTGTAAACAAGTTTTTATTTTGTAAACATGTTTTAAAATATTCTTAGTAATCTCTAAAAGTGTTAGACATGTATGCCCTAAGGAGTCAAAATGTAATATATTTTTGGAGACATTTTTATCAATAAAGAATTTATTTCTTATTTATATACCAAATCTTATCCTCCTTACATTCATATTTGTTGAATATATGTTAAGCAAATAAAAGTCTGAAACTGCCAGTCTAAACCTTTAAGAATTGGGCATTTGATGAACAGATTATGAGGAAGACACGATTCTTAAGATGACGGTCTAAATCATAAGATTTGCAATCGAGGGAATAAAGTTAGGTGCTTTACTCGTACAAAGATTGTTATGTTGTCTATATCCCTAACGGGAGGTGGTTTGTCTTGACCATCAGAGGTAGACTCCGTGAATAGAAACATTGGCACATTGTCATAGGCGACGATGTGTTGGATCGAGACATAAAGTGAATTGATTTGGATTAATAATTTTGTCTCAGCAAATCGATTCACTTTAGACAATCATATGTATTTTATCTTAATCCTGAGATGAATAGTGGGTCTATTGTCTTGACTTATGTCTTTTGATGTACCAAAGGGTGACATCCACATTTTAATAGTGGTATGCATGCCGATACGTTGGAGGCATGACTCTTAATACCATAGACCTATTATTCATAGATATGAAATCCATAGCTCCTCTTTAGGAGTCAAGATATCCCCTTATATGCGTTATCCTGTAATTGGAAAACTAGAGCTCTCAACCATTTGGATACATAGATGTAACCAAATGGTATACTGTATTTGGATGGTAAGTTTTCTAATGATGAGATAATAGAACATAAGACAAAAATAATTGGAAAGGTAAGACAGAACTTGTTCTTAAGCCGATTATGGATAATCTTATAAGAATAAGATACATTATGATATGTCATAGAGACTTAGCTATACGAGCTTCGTAATTCTATATAGTTGGAGAGTGCAACTCTGAGCTTTTAGTGGAGTAACGTTAGAGTTAACAATTATGAAATGTATATCTGAGATATTGAGTTTCATAATTATCGAGAGCTTGAACTATATAGGTCTATTAGGTCCCCTTTGCTAGCTCATAAAAATCCTGCAACGATACCGCATGTTTTTTCAATAATTGGTGACTTGTGTCAATATATCAAATTGGCTAAAGTTTGAAAGGATCAAATAATTCGTGTCTATTTATTGGTTGAATTAATTTTTGAAATTAATTCAAGATAAACTTGTTGAATTATTAGGATCAGATAATTCATGTCTGTTCATCGGTTGGATTAATTTTGAATAAATTAATTCAAGATAAACTTGTTGAATTATTAAGGATATTTATTTTCCTAGAGATTATCTAGATATGACTGTTTTAATCAGATAATTTTTCTATTGGGTCATTTGAATTAAAATTGAGGCTCTATCCCTAGAATCTTGGGTGGGAAATAAAAGATTCGTAGGGATCATTTATCATAAGTTCGGTAGGCCGATCTTTAAGTTTGACCTGCCCATGGAGCAAGTTTAGTAGGCCAATCTGCGAATTCGGCCAACCGACTGAGCGATAAATAGATCACGTGTTTTCACACAGATTTTATCTGATATTGATTCTGATTCAAATTTTCAAGGTCTTATCTAATAAGGACTGACTCCTGGGTCCAACCTTTATAAAAAAAGGAGCGAGTCTCATTATTAATTAGATCAATTGAAAGATTAAGAGTGAGACTCTGTTGGTGAGACTTTATAACTCCTTGAGAGCCATTGTTTACACATCATGAAGCCCATATGCACTCCGATCGTGGATAGAGAATAGCAAAGAAGATCAGCTGGTTGAGGCTCTTCTAGAACGTTATACTCTTCATGGATTGTGGGAGTTTTTCTGCATTTATGAGGTTAGTAAGATCTGGTTAAATTATGCATATAGTATGTCAAACTTGTGGTTTGGAAAATACTTTAATATAAAATTTTTAAAATTTTGTTGCATGCTATTTTTCCAACAATTGGTATCAAAGCCAAGGTTTTTTCATAAATTTGCAAGTTTGTGATTATGCTATATGTATAAATTATGTGATCTTAATCACTTCTATGTTTGAATTTAATTTTTTAGAGTTGGCACTCAAGGTTTCTATATATTTTTATGTTGTCATGGTTTATATGGTGAATGTTTATTAATTAATTATGGTTGATTAAAGTATTAATTAATTCTTTTTTAATTAATTAATTTATGCCGATTATGGTTCCTTAAAGGTTAGAATGTGTATCTAGGTTTTTCATGTAATTAGTTGATGGACTATCATCTCCGCCTAGGAATTATTATTTAATTTTAAATTTGTAAGAATTTTATAATTAAATAATCATTCGGAAAAGACGGATCTAGAAGATAGATGATAGCATTCCCAAATATTTCTTGAATCTCTAATTTTATGTTTTTGAATTGTTGAAAATAAAATTAAAAATTACATTAAAAGCTACATTTTTGGAAAAAGGTGATCTCTGCTCGACCAGCATGCCAGACCCTCAGGTTCGGCAGGTTGGACTTTAGGTTTGACAGGCCGTTAGTGGGGCAGAAATCTGGTCGCTTTAGTGGCAGGCCAAACGTTTTAGTTTGGCAGGCCAATCTGTCATGATTGGCAAGCTAACCTGAAAAGATTGGCAGGCCAGAGGGTCATGACCGGTAGGCTGATCACACAGATCAACATGCCAGCAAAAAGCTATAATTTTTTTAAAAAGGTGTGTTTTTTGATGCAGTTTTGATTTTATTTTTGAGACAATTCTGAAAAACATTAAAATTTGGATATGATAAAAAATATGGAGTATTCGATCTATGCAGGATTGAAGACTTGAAGATGGAAGTTACAAGAAGAAGGATGCAATTTGAAGATTCAAGGATGAAGAATCGATAATATGTTTTGATTACTCTCTTGTAATCTTTGTTTTCTTATTTCTAGGGCGGAACCAAAATATTACGGTTATTTATTATTATTTTGCTTGTGGCTTTGCATGATTGCTTTGCTTGTCTGCATTATAATATGATTTGCCATGTATATTGATAGTATGTCATATAGAATAGGAAGTACCGCTCATTAAAAATTTGTTCACGCATGTTTATAAAATAAAACCTTGATTTCAAAGATTGAGTGGGAGAAGGTTTTCGAAGAGAGGACCTACGGCCTCCATGATTGGTCCATAAGTAGCATATGGTGGTTTGACTCCTAGGAAGGGACTTCATCATGTACTGGGTTGCATCTCTAAGAGGGTAAGGTATTTTAGCATGATTTATGGTTGCACACCCCTAGGAATTCAAATTTTATCATGGATAAAATATTGCAATGAAGGTTATACACTCATGTTAATTTTATTATTAACCTCCCTTAGGAGCTCTGTTAATAAAATTGATGGTCAAAGAAATGATTATTGATATATGCTGGATCATACGGGTCCTAGACGGCATATATTAATTAGGAGGGGATTCGTGTTCCTAATTGATTTTGGCAAGACTCCCCTAAGAGCTTGTTGAATTCTGAGTTAGGAATTATCGTTGTAAAGTTGTGACATTTTCAAGGTTTTGACACATAAACACATTTGTATGTTTTATATGATTGTGTTATCTTACTAAATTATTATGTTATGTTTGCTTATATTTGGTATATGATTCTTTATTATAGATTAAAAATGTCTAAAAATGCTTTATCTTCAATACTTGACAAAAACCAATTAATTAGTGAGAACGATAATGATTGGAAACAGAACCTAAACATCGTCCTATCCTTTAAGAAACTAAAATTTGTGCTGACGACACCTTGTCCTCTCGAGCCTACGGGAGATTTCACCAATGAGCAAATCCAAGCATACGATCGCTAGAAAGATGCTAATGATCAAGCCCGCTGCTATGTTATGGCCAGCATGAATAACACACTTCAGGCTCAACATGAGGATTATCAGACTGGTAGGCAGATCTTAGATAATCTGGAAGACATGTTTGGAGGCTAAGCCCTAACAAAGCGGCAATGGGCGCTTTGGAAACTCTTGAATTGTAAGCAGAGACCGGGGACATCTATAAAGGAGCATATGATGTTGGTCATGGGTTGCCTCGTTGAGGCACAAACCAATGGAGCCGACAATGATGCTGAAACTCGAATAACTATGGTATTTGAGATTCTGTCTAAGGAATTTATTCCATTTAGAGCTACATGTAATTTGAGCAATAGGCGGGATATTGTAACGCCCCCCTTACGGACGTCACAGATGTCGTTACATTCATACATTCATACTTATTTGAACTTTAAACATAAACATAAATACAAAACTTATACGATACGTTTAATAGTAAATATAATTAAAACATACATAACCAGGATCCATTCATGCATTTTTTATTTTTTATTTTTTTTGAATAACATAACATTGCTTAACTTATTCCATATCATAATTATTTCAATTATACATTAAATTAATCATAAACTTATTTTCATAATATAGATTTACTAATTTGTAATAACACAACTTATAAAAACATCACATCGTTTATAACTTATAAAAACATCACATTGTTTATAACTTATTTGCTCCCACAGTTCGGCAGGCCGAACTTGGGACTTCGGTAGGCCGGACATGTTCGGCAGGCCGGAGTTCCTCAACCGGCAGGCCGGCAGAGGCTTTGCAAATCTGGCTTAAAAACCCATCAATGTTCGGCAGGCCGAATATATGATCGGTAGGCCAAACCTTAAAACATCGGCAGGCCGATCGAGACAAAAGTTTTTCAGAAAACTTAATTTTAGGAGAAATCCAACTTTTCACAAAAATGCGGAAGGTCAAAATACTTAAAAATGATAAAATAAAATATTAAAACATAGTTTTTTTTTGTATTCTTAAAATTTAGCAAATAAATATGTCCATAATATAGAACTTGATTTAAAACATTAAAACTTTCTTCTTGGCGTTCTTTCGGTTACAATTCATCGTACTTTATGCTCACACGTCTTCCCGCGTCCTCCGCCTAATCCATGATTTTCTTACCCTTATCTGCAACATGACATAAACTTGAATAAGCTAATGCTTAGTAAGTACATATAATTCTCACAATTTAAAAAATTTTCATATACATCGTCATCATCATCGTCATATCATAAAAGTGCCTTAAGCACAATTTCATAGAAACATATCTTTCATTACATTGACCATATTAAAACTTATTCCATATTATCTTAAGGGCCCGAGTGTGCACCATAATCATCATCATAGGCGCGCCGTCATGAGAGGAAAGGGGTAGCTAATCCCAAACCAAACATGACATCATAACATAACATTGGTGTGCAACACTCATTAGGTGATACATATATACATAACTTTCATATTTTGAAAATTGGCCATAAACCAACATGCATAACTTTAAATCATGAAAATCTTTCATAAGAAACCCTTTAAGGAAATCATCATAAAAACATTATAAATATCATCATGAACATAACATCAAACCTTTTAAAACACATCATGTTGCATGTGAGAATGTATTTACCTTAAAGCTAGTTTACTTAACCTTAATATGCTTCGATGACGATGCCGCGGTCTCGATGTGCTTGTTTCTTTGTGTGTTCAAGCCATTTATCCATTTAAAATACAATAAAATTAATACTTATCATAAAACATCCATTCACATAACATTCATTCATATAAATTCATCGTATTACAAACAAAATTCATAACCATAATTGTCAAAACATGAAATTATCATCACATATACATTCATCTCATAAAAACATAATTCATAACATGCATCCTTAAGTATAATTATCAAAACATCTCATACATTACAAACGTGAAAATCTGCCAACATAACAATAATGTAGATGAGTAATCTTTTGAAAACATTTTCTAACAATTAAAATACATATATTTTAATTTAAAAATTCATACTAATATCTTATTATCATGCATTTCAATATCATAAAATTATTTCCTCATTAATAAAATCATTTAAACATATAATTCATTTCATAAAATGAAAATCCAAAAATAACATTGTTAAAATAGTTTTCATGACCTAATCTCATAGAAATTCACATAACTCAATATTTACTCATCAAACCATCACCAAACTTTGCAGTCTATATCATAACATATACATGAATATTCTTACCAAATTTCGTGAAAAAAAAAACACATTTACCCCTTGAAATAAAATTACATTTTTCATGCATCATAGCCAAATAACAATATTTTACTGTGAAGGGTAGAGGATAGAAAATTCATAAGTTTTCATAAAAACATCGAAATAACGTGAAACTTGGAAAAACATCACATCACACATACATGAACATCATATTAAAAACTCAGAGAAAAATACAATACCTAGACAAAGATATTGCAGATGAATTGAGGAGGAGAAATACTTTTCAAAAACCGGAAAAAAATGAGTTCTTACCTTAAAAATTTTCTTCTCAAAATTCTAGAATTCAACCAACGAAAATATAACTTTTTCTTTCAATATTTGCAGAGAATTTTTGAGTAAAAAAAAGATGAAATTCGTGGAGAAGAGAAGAAGAAGAGAAAAAGACAAAAGAAACATCTCAGAAATTGAGAGAGAGAAGACGTGAGAGGATGAGAGAAAAATGGAAAAAGAACGTTAAAAATTTTTAACGTAATGAGCATAACCGACAAAATTCAATACCTTCACTTATGTCAGAAATTTTTCTGACTAATCTAGACTAAATTTGCGTGGAGAATGGAGAGAAAAGAGGGAAAGTCAAACAAATCATTCATCGCTGACCATGTTTTGCCCTCATAAAATGGGAAACCATTTAAAATAATACCAATCAATGCGAAGTCAAACCTTTTATTTCCTTAACTGAGGAAATTAATCCATAAATATGCCAATTAATCACCCAATTAACGTAATTATCTCAGCCATAAATTTGGAGAGATTTTTGCTGACTGCTCGTCAGCTGTCTTTGGCCTGCCGATTTTCCTCTTCGGCCTACCGGTTCCATCAAGTTCGGCCTGTCGATGGTTTCCATCGGCCTGCCGATCTTTGGCAACCTTTCGGCCTGTCAAACTTGAAAGTCTGGCCTGCCCAACTGTCCTTAATTATCATACATTAAAACATTTGAATCATCATTGCATCATAATTAAACATACATTAAAATTAACATGAACACTTGAGCACAACGATTCCATGCGATCGTCACCTGTCATAGAACTTGACATAAAAAAGTTAGTAACATTAAAATCATAAATCATAACATTTAACATAAATTATTAATAAAATTTCCTTAACATCATTACTAACTTAACGTGATCCGTTACATAAAAATAGGTGGGTGTTACAATCCTCCGCGCCTTATAAAAGTTTCATCCTCGAAACTTAGAACAATTGCGGATACATAGTTCTCATGTCATCTTCACGTTCCCATGTGTTTTCTTCAACGTAATAATTTCACCATAACACCTTGACCAATGGAATTTCTTTATTCCTCAAAGTCTTGGTTTTCCAATCGAGTATCTTCATTGGCTTTTCTTCATAACTTAAGTCTTCTCGTATCTCGATCACTTGTGGCTCAATCACATGCGTAGGGTCCGGAACATACTTCTTGAGCGTGGAGACATGAAATACATCGTGCATTGCAGACATTTCAGAAGGCAACTTCAGCTGATAAGCTACTTTGCCTATTCGCTTCATGATTTCAAATGGACCAATGAATCTTGGACTTATCTTGCTTTTCTTTCCAAACCTCATAACTCCTTTCATCGGTGCAACTTTCAAAAACACATATTTGCCCACGGCGAACTCTAAGGGTCTTCTTCTCTTGTCAGCATAACTCTTCTGATGGCTTTAAGCGGTCTCTATTCTTCTTCTTATTAACTTTATCATCTCAGAAGTTTCGTTAACAAAATCAGTCCTTTCAGCATCGACGCTTTCCAGTCAACTCTTCCCGTGCCAACATATAGGCGACTTGCATGTTTGTCCATACAATGCTTCATAAGGTGCCATCCCAATTGTCGCCTGAAAGCTGTTGTTGTAAGCAAACTCTGCTAACGGCAACATTTTACACCAGCTGGTCTTAAAATTGAGAGAACAAGCCCGTAGCATATCCTCTAAAATCAAGTTCATCCTCTCCGTTTAGGCCGCCTGTGTGAGGATGAAAAGCTATACTGAAATGTAGCCAGGTTCCCATTGCAGTCTGTATACTCTTCCAAAACTTAGATGTGAACCTGCCATCACGATTTGAGATGATTGACTTGGGAATTCCATGAAGCCGTACAATTTCCTTGACATAGAGTTCCGCTAACCGTTCCATAGAGTAAGTGATCTTGATAGGAATGAAATGCGCCGTCTTAATCAGTCAAACCACAACTACCCAAATTGCATCGTAACCGTTCATAGTCTTGGGCAAGCCAGTAATGAAATCCATTGCTATATCCTCCCATTTCCATTTCGGTATTTGGATAGACTATAGTTCACTACCAGGTCTCTGGTGTTCAGCCTTTACTTGTTGACATGTCATACATTTCTTTGCATACATAGCAACATCACGTTTCATTCTAAACCACCAGAAGTTACCCCTTAGATCATTATACATCTTTGTTGCACCTGGATGAATAGAGTAAGGAGTGTCAAGAATTTCCGCCAAGATCTTTTCCCTTAAGTCATCAACATTGGGAACACATAAGCAGTCCTTGAGGTACAGAGTTTCGTCATCTGCAATACGAAACTCTTGACATTTTCCTTCTTTCATTTCTTGCTTAATTCTTACAAGACTTACATCTTCATCTTGTTTTCTCCAAATTTCATCATACATCATCGGAGCAATGGTGAGAGCTGACAGCAGACCTACTACAAGTTTCAAACCAAAGTCTAGAATTTCCTTCCTCAAAGGTGGAGACATTACTTGTATTGACATTAACGTGGCAACCGACTTCCTACTTAAAGCATTAGCCACTCGGTTAGCTTTTCTAGGGTGATAAAGGATTTCACAATCATAATCCTTCACCAACTCAAGCCATCTTCATTGTGTCATGTTCAGGTCTCTTTGCGTGAAGATGTACTTCAGACTTTGATGATTAGTGAAGATCTTGCATTGGACCCCATATAAATAATGCCTCCATATCTTCAACGCAAAAACGACTGCTGCTAACTCGAGGTCATGAGTAGGATAGTTCTTTTCATAATCCTTCAGTTGTCTTGAAGCATAAGCAATCACCCTTTCATTTTGCATTAAAATAGCTCCGAGGCCCATCTTGGATGCATCACTATAAATTACAAATCCATCATTTCCTTCCGGTATAGCCAATACTGGAGCTGTCGTTAGCCTCTTCTTCAGTTCTTGGAAACTTTTCTCACATGCATCTGTCCATTCATACTTCTTTCCTTTGCGAGTCAGATTCATGAGTGGAGCTGCTACCTTGGAGAAGTCTTCTATAAATCTCTGATAATAACTTGCTAAACCTAAGAAGCTCTTTATTTCACTTGCAGTTGTTGGTTGCTTCCAATTGAGGACAACCTCTACTTTAGCAGGGTCAACCATAATCCCTTCCTTTGAAATAACATGCCCCAAGAAAGACACTTTATCTAGCTAGAACTCGCATTTGGAGAACTTTGCATATAGCTGGTGTCTTCTTAAAGTCTCCAGCACAATCCTTAAATGCTCCTCATGTTCTTCTCGATTCTTAGAATAGACAAGAATATAATTGTTAAATACAACAACAAATTTATCGAGAAAATCCTTCAATACCCAGTTCATCAAATCCAAAAAGGTAGTCGGTGCATTCGTCAAACCGAAAGGCATAACCACGAATTCATGGTGTCCATACCTCAACCTGAAGGCAGTCTTGGGGATATCTCCTTCTTTAATCTTCAACTGATGATATCCCGATCGTAGATCAATCTTTGAGAACACAGATGCACCCTTAAGCTGATCAAACAAATCATCGATTCGAGACAACAGGTACTTGTTCTTGATTTTCACCTTGTTTAGCTCTCTGTAGTCAATGCAGAGTCTCATAGTGTCAT
The DNA here is from genome assembly GCA_025403435.1 of Artocarpus heterophyllus. NCBI lineage: Eukaryota > Viridiplantae > Streptophyta > Magnoliopsida > Rosales > Moraceae > Artocarpus > Artocarpus heterophyllus. The sequence goes on from CM046334.1 coordinate 24,011,995, forward strand.
CCTTCTTCTTCACAAACAAGACTGGAGCTCCCCATGGAGAGTGACTTGGCCTGATTCTTTGTCGAGTAGCTCCTTTAATTGCGTGTGAAGCTCCTTTAAATCTGCCGAGGCCATTCTGTAGGGCGCTTTTGAGATCGGATCGGTGCCAGGAGCAAGCTCAATCTCGAATTCGACTTCTCTTTCTGGCGGTAGACTTGTCAGATCATCAGGAAACACATCTGCATATTCATGCACTATAGGTACATCATCAATTCTTATCTTTTCTTCTTGGCTTTTGTCTACAATATTTGCCAGATAGCCCATGCATCCACTTGCTAATAACTTCCTTGCTTTCATTGCAGATAAGAACATGTGGGGTTTCTTTCTGGACTCGCCAACATAAATGAACTTCTGATCACCTTCTGGATGGAAGATCACCTTTCGTTTTTGGCATTCAATAGAGGCATTGTACTTACTCAGGAAATCCATCCCAAGAATCATATCGTATTCATGCATGTCGATCACAATGAGGTTGACAAAAAGCTCCCTATCAGAAATCCATAGGGGTACTGTACGTAAACAATGTGTAGATAATATCACTTCCCTAGAGGGTAGTGTCGTAGTGAATCCCTGTCTCATAGGCTCTAAATGAACCTCTAACTTCTTAGCATATGACATAGATACAAAAGAATGTGTGGCACCCGTATCAAAAAGGACATAAGCATCATTAAATAAACTTGTTATCTGATCTGTGACCACATTGGAGGCTTCAGCAGCCACTTGTTCTTTCGTCATGGCATAGATTCAGGCATTCGTCGGTGGGGCTTCAATTCTCCCTTGACTGATAAGTTGCCCTTCAACGAAAACTTGCATCTGATGTAGCTGGGCTTGAGGAGGAGCTCTCTATAGGGCATTGGCATTCATCAGCTTGGGGCAGTTCTTAACAAAGTGGTCTTCACGCCCACAAATAGAGCAATGGTTTGTTCCCAAATGACATTCCCCTGGATGCTTCTTTATACATTTGGCACATGTTTGAAACCACCTGTTATTGTTGTTGTGCTGACCATCATTATGCCTCTTATTATCTTGGCCCTGTTGATTTTGAGGATTGCCCTTCCTCTTGTTATTCCTCCAGTTTTGGTTGCTGTTGCTGCTGCTGCTGCTGCTGTTGTTGTTGTTCCTGTGTGGAGGGCGGTTCTGGTTGTTTGCATTGTTAACCTGTTGACCCGACTAAGGCTGGTTCCTTCTTAGCTTTGACAGATGGAACTCCGCACGCTGGGCCCTCATAACAACCTGCTCTTGACTTCTGGGTGGACTTGTCCCATCCACAATAGCAGCAATTTTTGGTCTAAGGGCTTTGATCAGTCTTCTGACCCTTTCACTTTTATCCATAACCATTCCTGGACATAAGCGAGCAAGCTGGTCAAACTTTGTCACCACATCAGTGACTGACATATCCCCCTAGCGTAGGTTCTTGAACTCTTCAAAATGTTTCCTTGTAACGTTCATGTGGAAAAACTTCGTGTTGAACTCATGAACGAAGTCAGCCCATGTCATTTCATCAACATTCTTGCTCATTTCTATGCCATCCCACCAAATTCTGGCCTCCATGGTGAGACAATACGACGCATAGAGAACCTTCTCGTTGTCTATGAAATCCATGAGTCTTAAAGTGGCATCGGTTGTCTTCAACCATCCCTGTGCGACTAACAGGTCCTTTGAACCCTCAAAGTCCGCTGGCTTAACTTTCTTCCATCTTACCAGAAGAGGTTCTTGATAGGCCGCTCTTGGTTCAGCAGCAGGAGCTGGGATTTCGTTAATTGGTGGCTGCGGAGGAAGAGGAGGCACGTCATTGCCTCGTCGATCGTCATTCTGGCCATTGGCCCTTATTTCAGCTATTTCCCTTCTTTGGTCCTCAAGTTGTCTCTACAACTCAGCAATCATTATCATGAGTCTTTCGTTGGTCTGGGTGCACGTCTGCATTCTTCTATGACCGTCCATCATTAATTTTCTAAAAGAATTAGAACTTAGAAATAATCTTCAAATTATGAGACAGATTTTCACTACTAGATCATTAATTGTTAAACATCTAGACCTCAATCTTATCCTTATACTTGCATCAAAACATCTAACTTTATAACATACTTACTTGGAGGACTTGGACTGACGTGTGGCGATATGAATTGTAATCGAAAATTTGCTCTGATACCAAAGCTTGTAACGCCCCCCTTACGGACGTCATAGATGTTGTTACATTCATACATTCATACTTATTTAAACTTTAAACATAAACATAAATACAAAACTTATACGACACGTTTAACATTAAACATAATTAAAACATACATAACCAGGATCCATTCATGCATTTTTTTTTAATAACATAAGATTGCTTAACTTATTCCATATCATAATTATTTCAATTATACATTAAATTAATCATAAACTTATTTTTATAATATAGATTTACCAAATTGTAATAACACAACTTATAAAAACATCACATCGTTTATAACTTATAAAAACATCACATTGTTTATAACTTATTTGCTCCCACAGTTCGGCAGGCCAAACTTGGGACTTTGGCAGGCCAGACATGTTCGGCAGGCCAGAGTTCCTCAACCGGCAGGTCGGCAGAGGCTTTGTACATCTGGCTTCAAAACCCATCAATGTTCGGCAGGCTGAACCTTAAAACATCAGTAGGCTGAACCAATGATGTTGGACAGGCCGACCGAGACAAAAGTTTTTCAGAAAACTTAATTTTAGGAGAAATCCAACTTTCACAAAAATGCAGAAGGTCAAAATACTTAAAAATGATAAAATAAAATATTAAAACATAGTATTTTTTTTTTGTATTCTTAAAACTTAGCAAATAAATATGTCCATAATATAGAACTTGATCTAAAACATAAAAACTTTCTTCTTGGCGTTCTTCTGGTTACAATTCTTCATACTTTATGCTCACACGCCTTCCCGTGTCCTCCGCCTAATTCATGATTTTCTTACCCTTATCTGCAACATGACATAAACTTGAATAAGCTAATGCTTAGTTAGTACATATAATTCTTACAATTTTAAAACATTTCATAGACATCGTCATCATCATCATCATATCATAAAAGTGCCTTAAGCACAATTTCATAGAAACATATCTTTCATTACATTAACCATATTAAAACTTATTCCATATTATCTTAAGGGCCCGAGTGTGCACCATAATCATCATCATAGGCGCGCCGTCATGAGAGGAAAGGGGTGGCTAATCCCAAACCAAACATGACATCATAACATAACATTGGTGTGCAACACTCATTAGGTGATACATATATACATAACTTTCATATTTTGAAAATTGGCCATAAACCAACATGCATAACTTTAAATCATGAAATTCTTTCATAAGAAACCCTTTAAGGAAATCATCATAAAAACATTATAAATATCATCATAAACATAACATCAAACCTTTTAAACTACATCATGTTGCAGGTAAGAATGTACTTACCTTAAAGCTAGTTTACTTAACCTTAATATGCTTCGATGACGATGCTGCAGTCTCGATGTGCTCATTCCTTTGTGTGTTCATGCCATTTATCCATTTAAAATACAATAAAATTAATACTTATCATAAAACATCCATTCACATAGCATTCATTCATATAAATTCATCTTATTACAAACATAATTCATAACCATAATTGTCAAAACCTGAAATCATCATCACATATACATTCATCTCATAAAAACGTAATTCATAACATACATCCTTAAGTATAATTATCAAAACATCTCATACATTACAAACGTGAAAATCTGCCAACATAACAATAATGTAGATGAGTAATCTTTTGAAAACATTTTCTAACAATTAAAATACATCTATTTTAATTTAAAAATTCATACTAATATCCTATTATCATGCATTTCAATATCATAAAATTATTTCCTCATTAATAAAATCATTTAAACATATAATTCATTTCATAAAAAGAAAATCCAAAAATAACATTGTTAAAATAGTTTTCATGACCTAATCTCATAGAAATTCACTTAACTCAATATTTACTCATCAAACCATCACCAAACTTTGCAATGTATATCATAACATATACATGAATATTCTTACCAAATTTCGTGAAAAATAAAACACATTTACCCCTTGAAATAAAATTACATTTTTCATGCATCATAGCCAAACAACAATATTTTACTATGAAGGGTAGAGGATAAAAAATTCATAACTTTTCATAAAAACATAGACATAACGTGAAATTTGGAAAAACATCAAATCACACATACATGAACATCATATTAAAAACTCAGAGAAAAATACAATACTTAGACAAAGATATTGTAGATGAATTGAGGAGGAGAAATACTTTTCAGAAACCGGAAAAAAATGAGTTCTTACCTTAAAAATTTTCTTCTCAAAATCTTTGAATTCAACCAATGAAAATATAACTTTTTCTTTCAATATTTGCAAGAATTTTTGAGAGAAAAAAAGATGGAATTCGTGGAGAAGAGAAGAAGAAGAGAAAAAGACAAAAGAAACGTCTCAGAAATTGAGAGAGAGAAGACGTGAGAGGATGAGAGAAAAATGGAAAAAGAACGTTAAAAATTTTTAACGTAATGAGCATAACCGACAAAATTCAATACCTTCACTTACGTCAAAAATTTTTCTGACTAATCTGGACTAAATTTGCGTGGAGAATGGAGAGAAAAGAGGGAAAGTCAAACAAATCATTCATCGCTTACCATGTTTTGCCCTCTTGAAATGGGAAACCATTTAAAATAATACCAATCAATGCGAAGTCAAACCTTTTATTTCCTTAACTGAGAAAATCAATCCATAAATATGTCAATTAATCACCCAATTAACGTAATTATCTCAGCCATAAATTTGGAGAGATTTCTGCTAACTGCTCGTTTGCTGTCTTCGGCCTGCCGGTTCCACCAAGTTCGGCCTGCCGATCTTTTGCAGACTTTTCGGCCTGTCGAACTTGAAAGTCTGGCCTGCCGAACTGTCCTCAAATATCATACATTAAAACATTCGAATCATCATTGCATCATAATTAAACATACATTAAAATTAACATGAACACTTGAGCACAACGATTCCATGCGATCGTCACCTGTCATAGAACTTGACATAAAAAAGGTAGTAACATTAAAATCATAAATCATAACATTTAACATAAATTATTAATAAAATTTCCTTAACATCGTTACTAACTTAACGTGATCCGTTACATAAAAATAGGTGGGTGTTACAATTCTCCCTACCTTATAAAAGTTTCATCCTCGAAACTTAGAACAATTGTGGATACATAGTTCTCATGTCATCTTCACGTTCCCATGTGGCTTCTTCAACTTGATAATTTCGCCATGACACCTTGACCAATGGAATTTCTTTATTCCTCAAAGTCTTGGTTTTTCGATCGAGTATCTTCATTGGCTTTTCTTCATAACTTAAGTCTTCTCGTATCTCGATCACTTATGGCTCAATCACATGCGTAGGGTCCGGAACATACTTCTTGAGCGTGGAGACATGAAATATATCGTGCATTACGGATATTTCAGAAGGCAACATCAGCTGATAAGCTACTTTGCCTATTCACTTCATGATTTCAAATGGACCAATGAATCTTGGACTTATCTTGCTTTTCTTTCCAAACCTCATAACTACTTTCATCGGTGCAACTTTCAAAAACACATATTCGCCCACGGCGAACTCTAAGGGTCTTCTTTTCTTGTCAGCATAACTCTTCTGACGGCTTTAAGCGGTCTCTATTCTTCTTCTTATCAACTTTATCATCTCAGAAGTTTCAGTTAACAAAATCAGTCCTTTCAGCATCGACGCTTTCCATCAACTTCTTTTCACCAGCTTTGTGCCAACATATAGGCGACTTGCATTTTCGTCTATACAACGCTTCATAAGGTGCCATCCCAATTGTCGCCTAAAAGCTGTGGTTGTAAGCAAACTCTGCTAACGACAAGATTTTACCCCAACTGGTCTTAAAATTGAGAGAACAAGCCCGTAGCATATCCTCTAAAATCAAGTTCATCCTCTCCGTTTGGCCGTCTGTGTGAGGATGAAAAGCTGTACTGAAATGTAGCCTGGTTCCCATTGCAGTCTGTATACTCTTCCAAAACTTAGATGTGAACCTACCATCACTGATCTGAGATGATTGACTTGGGAATTCCATGAAGCCGTACAATTTCCTTGACATAGAGTTCCGCTAACTGTTCCATAGAGTAAGTGATCCTGATAGGAATGAAATACGCCGTCTTAGTCAGTTGATCCACTAACTACCCAAATTGCATCGTAACTGTTCATAGTCTTGGGCAAGCCGGTAATGAAATCCATTGCTATATCCTCCCATTTCCATTTCGGTATTTGGATAGACTGCAGTTCACCACCAGGTCTCTGGTGTTTAGCCTTTACTTGTTGATATGTCATACATTTCTTTGCATACATAGCAACATCACGTTTCATTCCAAACCACCAGAAGTTACCCCTTAGATCATTATACATCTTTGTTGCACCTGGATGAATAGAGTAAGGAGTGTCATGAATTTCTGTCAAGATCTTTTCCCTTAAGTCATCAACATTGGGAACACATAAGTGGTCCTTGAGGTACAGAGTTCTGTCATCCGCAATGCAAAACTCTTGACATTTTCCTTCTTTCATTTCTTGCTTAATCCTTACAAGACTTACATCTTCATCTTGTTTTCTCCAAATTTCATCATACATCGTCGGAGCAATGGTAAGAGCTGATAGCTGACCTGCTATAAGTTTTAAACCAAAGTCTAGAATTTCGTTCCTCAAAGGTGGAGACATTACTTGCATTGACATTAACGTGGCAACAGACTTCCTACTTAAAGCATCAGCCACTCGGTTAGCTTTTCTAGGGTGATAAAGGATTTCACAATCGTAATCCTTCACCAACTCAAGCCATCTTCATTGTCTCATGTTCAGGTCTCTTTGCATGAAGAAGCACTTCAGACTTTGATGATTAGTGAAGATCTTGCATTGGACCCCATATAAATAACGCAACTCTTCAACGCAAAAACAACTGCTGCTAACTCGAGGTCATGAGTAGGATAGTTCTTTTCATAATCCTTCAGTTGTCTTAAAGCATAAGCAATCACCCTTTCATTTTGCATTAAAACAGCTCCGAGGCCCATCTTGGATGCATCACTATAAATTACAAATCCATCATTTCCTTCCGGTATAGCCAATACTAGAGCTGTCGTTAGCCTCTTCTTTAGTTCTTGGAAACTCTTCTCACATGCATCTGTCCATTCATACTTCTTTCCTTTGCGAGTCAAATTCGTGAGTGGAGCTGCTATCTTGGAGAAGTCTTCTACAAATCTCCGATAATAACCTGCTAAACCTAAGAAGCTTCTTATTTCACTTGCATTCGTTGGTTGCTTCCAATTGAGGACAGCCTCTACTTTAGCAGGGTCAACCATAATCCTTTCCTTTGAAATAACATGCCCCAAGAAAGACACTTTATCTAGCCAGAACTCGCATTTGGAGAACTTTGCATATAGCTGGTGTCTTCTTAAAGTCTCCAACGCAATCCTTAATTGCTCCTCATGTTCTTCTTGATTTTTAGAATAGACAAGAATATCATCGATAAATACAACAACAAATTTATCGAGGAAATCCGTGAATACCCTGTTCATCAAATCCATAAAGGCAGTCGGTGCATTCGTCAGATCAAAAGGCATAACCACGAATTCATGGTGACCATACCTCAACCTGAAGGCAGTCTTGGGGATATCTCCTTCTTTAATCTTCAACTGATGATATCCCGATCGTAGATCAATCTTTGAGAACACAGATGCACCCTTAAGCTGATCAAACAAATCATCGATTCAAGGCAACGGGTACTTGTTCTTGAATGTCACCTTGTTCAGCTCTCTGTAGTCAATGCCGAGTCTCATAGTGCCATCCTTCTTCTTTACAAACAAGACTGGAGCTCCCCATGGAGAGTGACTTGGCCTGATGAATCCTTTGTCGAGTAGCTCTTTTAATTGCATGTGAAGCTCCTTTAACTCTACCGGGGCCATTTTGTAGGGCGCTTTTGAGATCGGATCGGTGCCAGGAGCGAGCTCAATCTCGAATTTGACTTCTCTTTCTGGCGGTAGACTTGTCAGATCATCAGGAAACACATCTGCATATTCATGCACTATAGGTACATCATCAATTCTTATCTTTTCTTCTTGGCTTTTGTCTACAATGTTTGCCAGATAGCCCATGCAGCCACTTGCTAATAACTTCCTTGCTTTCATTGCAGATAAGAACATGTGGGGTTTCTTCCTGGACTCGCCAACATAAATGAACTTCTGATCACCTTCTGGATGGAAGATCACCTTTCATTTTTGGCATTCAATAGAGGCATTGTACTTACTCAGGAAATCCATCCCAAGAATCATATCGTAGTCATGCATGTCAATCACAATGAGATCGACGAAAAGCTCCCTATCAGAAATCCATAGGGGTACTGTACGCAAACAATGCGCAGATAATATCACTTCCCCGAAGGATAGTGTCGTAGTGAATCCCTGTCTCATAAGCTCTAAACGAACCTCTAACTTCTTAGCATATGACATAGATACAAAAGAATGCGTGGCACCCGTATCAAAAAGGACATAAGCATCATTAAATAAACTTGTTATCTGATCTGTGACCACATTGGAGGCTTCAGCAGCCACTTGTTCTTTCGTGATGGCATAGATTCAGGCATTCGTCGGTGGGGCTTTAATTCTCCCTTGACTGATAAGTGGCCCTTCAAGGGAAGCTTGCATCTGATGTAGCTGGGCTTAAGGAGGAGCTCTCTGCAGGGCATTGGCATTCATCAGCTTGGGACAGTTCTTAACAAAGTGGTCTTCACGCCCACAAATAAAGCATTGGTTTGTTCCCAAACGACATTCCCCTAGATGCTTCTTTCCACATTTGGCACATGTTTGAAACCGCCTGTTATTGTTGTTGTGCTAACCATCATTATGCCTCTTGTTATCTTGGCCCTACTGATTTTGAGGATTGCCCTTCCTCTTGTTATTCCTCTAGTTTTGGTTGCTGTTGTTGCTGTTGTTGTTGTTGTTGTTCCTGTGTGGAGGGCGGTTCTGGTTGTTTGCATTGTTAACCTGTTGACCCGACTGAGGCTGGTTCCTTCTTAGCTTTGACAGATAGAACTCCGCATGCTGGGCCCTCATAACAACCTGCTCTTGACTTTTGGGTGGACTTGCCCCATCCATAATAGCAGCAATTTTTGGTCTGAGGGCTCTGATTAGTCTTATGACCCTTTCATTTTCATCCATAACCATTCCTGGACATAAGCGAGCAAGCTGGTCAAACTTCGTCACCACATCAGTGACTGACATATCCCCCTGGCATAGGTTCTTGAACTCTTCAAAATGTTTCCTTGTAACGTTCATGTGGAAAAACTTCGTGTTGAACTCATGAACGAAGTCAGCCCATGTCATTTCATCAATATTCCTGCTCATTTCTATGCCATCCCACCAAATTCTGGCCTCCATGGTGAGACAGTACAAGGCACAGAGAACTTTCTCATTGTCTGTGAAATCCAAGAGTCTTAAGGTGGCTTCGATTGTCTTCAACCATCCCTGTGCGACTAACGGGTCCTTTGAACCCTCAAAGTCTGCTGGCTTAACTTTCTTCCATCTTACCAGAAGAGGTTCTTGATAGGCCGCTCTTGGTTCAGCAGTAGGAGCTGGGACTTCATTAATTGGTGGCTGCGGAGGAGGAGGATCATTCTGGCCATTGGCCCTTAACGCAAGCTATTTCCCTTCTTTGGTCCTCAAGTTGTCTCTGCAACTCAGCAATCATTGTCATGAGTCTTTCGTTGGTCTGGATGCGTGTCTGCATTCTTCTATGACCGTCCATCATTAATTTCCTAAAAGAATTAGAACTTAGAAATAATCTTCCAATTATGAGATAGATTTTCACTACTAGATCATTAATTGTTAAACATCTAGACCTCAATCTTATCCTTATACTTGCATCAAAACATCTAACTTTATAACATACTTACTTGGAGGACTTGGACTGACGTGTGGTGATATGAATTGTAATTGAAAATTTGCTCTGATACCAAAGCTTGTAACGCCCCCCCTTACGGACATCATAGATGTCGTTACATTCATACATTCATACTTATTTAATCTTTAAACATAAACATAAATACAAAACTTATACGATACGTTTAACAATAAACATAATTAAAACATACATAACTAGGATCCATTCATGCATTTTTTTTGAATAACATAACATTGCTTAACTTATTCCATATCATAATTATTTCAATTATACATTAAATTAATCGTAAACTTATTTTTATAATATAGATTTACCAAATTGTAATAACACAACTTATAAAAACATCACATCATTTATAACTAATAAAAACATGACATTGTTTATAACTTATTTTCTCCCACAGTTTGGCAGGCCAAACTTGGGACTTCAGCAGGCCGGACATGTTCGCAGGCCAGAGTTCCTCAACAGGCAGGTCGGCAGAGGCTTTGCAAATTTGGCTTCAAAACCATCAATGTTCGGCAGGCCGAATATGTGATCGGCAGGCCAAACCTTAAAACATCAGCAGGCTGACCAATGATGGTCGACAGGCCGACCGAGACAAAAGTTTTTCAGAAAACTTAATTTTAGGAGAAATCCAACTTTTCACAAAAATGCGGAAGGTCAAAATACTTAAAAATGATAGAATAAAATATTAAAACATAGTTTTTTTTTGTATTCTTAAAACTTAGGAAATAAATATGTCCATAATATAGAACTTGATTTAAAACATAAAAACTTTCTTCTTGGCGTTCTTTTGGTTACAATTCATCGTACTTTATGCTCACACGCCTTCCCATGTCCTCCGCCTAATCCATGATTTTCTTCCCCTTATCTGCAACATGACATAAACTTGAATAAGCTAATGCTTAGTAAGTACTTATAATTCTTACAATTTAAAAACATTTCATATACATCATCGTCATCATCATCATATCATAAAAAGTACCTTAAGCACAATTTCATAGAAACATATATTTCATTACATTAACCATATTAAAACTTATTCCATATTATCTTAAGGGCCCGAGTGTGCACCATAACATCATCTTAGGCGTGCCATCATCAGAGGAAAGGGGTAGCTAATCCCAAACCAAACATGACATCATAACATAACATTGGTGTGCAACACTCATTAGGTGATACATATATACATAACTTTCATATTTTGAAAATTGGCCATAAACCAACATGCATAACTTTAAATCATGAAAATCTTTCATAAGAAACCCTTTAAGGAAATCATCATAAAACATTATAAATATCATCATAAACATAACATCAAACCTTTTAAACCACATCATGTTATAGGTGAGAATGTACTTACCTTAAAGCTAGTTTACTTAACCTTAATATGCTTCGATGACGATGCCTGCGGTCTCGATGTGCTCATTCCTTTGTGTGTTCATGCCATTTATCCATTTAAAATACAATAAAATTAATACTTATCATAAAACATCCATTCACATAACATTCATTCATATAAATTCATCTTATTACAAAAATAATTCATAACCATAATTGTCAAAACATGAAATCATCATCACATATACATTTAATGTAGATGAGTAATCTTTTGAAAACATTTTCTAATAATTAAAATACATATATTTTAATTTAAAAATTCATATTAATATCTTATTATCATGCATTTCAATATCATAAAATTATTTCCTCATTAATAAAATCATTTAAACATATAATTCATTTCATAAAATGAAAATCCAAAAATAACATTGTTAAAATAGTTTTCATGACCTAATCTCATAGAAATTTACATAACTCAATATCTACTCATCAACCCATCACCAAGCTTTGCAGTCTATATCATAACATATACATGAATATTCTTACCAAATTTCGTGAAAAACAAAACACATTTACCCCTTGAAATAAAATTACATTTTCCATGCATCATAGCCAAACAACAATATTTTACTATGAAGGGTAGAGGATAGAAAATTCATAACTTTTCATAAAAACATCGAAATAATGTGAAACTTGGAAAAACATCACATAACAATACATGAACATCATATTAAAAATTCAAAGAAAAATACAATGCCTAGACAAAGATATTGCTGACGAATTGAGGAGGAGAAATACTTTTCAGAAACCGGAAAAAAATGAGTTCTTACCTTAAAAATTTCCTTCTCAAAATCCTTGAATTCAACCAACGAAAATATAACTTTTTCTTTCAATATTTGCAGAGAATTTTTGAGAGAAAAAAAGATGGAATTCATGGAGAAGAGAAGAAGAAGAGAAAAAGACAAAAGAAACATCTCAGAAATTAAGAGAGAGAAGACGTGAGAGAATGAGAGAAAAATGGAAAAAGAATGTTAAAATTTTTAACATAATGAGCATAACCGACAAAATTCAATACCTTCACTTATGTCAGAAATTTTTCTGATTAATCTAGACTAAATTTGCGTGGAGAATGGAGAGAAAAGAGGGAAAGTCAAACAAATCATTCATCACTTACCTTATTTTGCCCTCTTAAAATGGGAAACCATTTAAAATAATACCAATCAATGCGAAGTCAAACCTTTTATTTCCTTAATTGAGGAAATTAATCCATAAATATGCCAATTAATCACCCAATCAACGTAATTATCTCAGCCATAAATTTGGAGAGATTTCTGCTGACTGCTCATCAGCTGTCTTCGGCCTGTCGATTTTCCTCTTCGGCCTGCCGGTTCCACCAAGTTTGGCCTGCCGATGGTTTCTATCAGCCTATCGATCTTTGGCAGACTTTTTGGCCTGTCGAACTTGAAAGTCTGGCCTGCCGAACTGTCCTTAAATATCATACATTAAAACATTCGAATCATCATTGCATCATAATTAAACATACATTAAAATTAACATGAACACTTGAGCACAACCATTCCATGCGATCGTCACCTATCATAGAACTTGACATAAAAAAGTTAGTAACATTAAAATCATAAATCGTAACATTTAACATAAATTATTAATAAAATTTCCTTAATATCGTTACTAACTTAACGTGATCCGTTACATAAAAATAGGTGGGTGTTACAAATATGGCATTGACAGAATTGATGAAACAGTTACAGGAGTTTGAATTGCTGATCGGGGAGTCTCCTGCTGGTAGTGGGCCAACTTGGCAACTGCTTTTGATTCCAATCCTAACTCTAGGAATGGAAAGAAGCAACGAGTCAAGAATAGGAATTCTTCTATTCTTGCAAGTAGCAAGAACAAGTAGAAAAAGAAAAAGAACCCAAAGAAGCTAAAGTGGTTTTACTGTGGGAAGGTCAGGCACATTAAGAAGAATTGCAAAGACTTCCTTTCCTGAAGAGGTAGGTGTGATCTTCTGTATTTAGAAACTTGTTTGGTTGAGGAATCTAGTGACATTAGGGTCATAGATTATGGAGCAACTAATCATGTTTGTGTTTCTCTACAGGGGTTCAAAGAAACGAAAAGTCTGCTGTATGAAGACTTCACACTTTGGATAGGCAATGGATCCATGGTCTTAGTTGAAGCAATGGGAGACATCCATCTGTATTTTGATAATTATAGGAATTTAATTTTACGAGATTGTTTATATGTTCCTATAGTTAAGAGGAATTTAATTTCTGTAGCATGTTTATTTAAAGACTCTTATTTAGTTTCTTTTAATAATAAAGTGGTGATTCATAAAAACAAATCTTTTATCTGTTTTGGATGGATGCAAAATAATCTATATTTTATCAAACCTAGGATGGACTTACTGTTTTATGCTGATATGAATGATAATAACTTTAAAAGACTTAAAAATTCTCACTCTAATAAGACTTATCTTTGGCATTTGCAACTTGGTCATATTAACTTGAATAGGATTCAAAGGTTGGTAAGGGATAGACCTTTAAGTCACTTAAAGGTGGAATCTATACGACAATGTGAATCTTGTTTGGAGGGTAAAATAGCCAAAAGACCATTTGGGTCTAAGGGCAATAAAGCCGAAGGGGTTCTAGAACTTATGAATAGTAGTGTTTGAGGACTGATGAACATCTGGGCACGAGGAGGATATGAGTACTTTGTCACTTTTATTGATGATTACTCAAGGTATGGGTATGTATACCTAATGCACCACAAAAGTGAAACTTATGACAAGTTTATGGAGTTTTGAGCTAAAGTGAAAAAGTAATTGGGTAGACCCATAAAGGCATTTTGATCCAATCGAGGTGGTAAATACCTCTCTGATGAGTTCTTGGGACACTTATTAGAGAATGAGATTGTATCCCATTGGATTGCACCAGGCACTCCATAGCAAAATGGCATAGCTGAGAGAAGAAATAGGTCTTTATTGGACATGGTCAGGTCCATGATGAGTTATTAATCATTGCCTTTGTCCTTTTGGGGAATATGCACTACAAACCGCATGTTATCTTTTGAACAATGTGCCTTCAAAATCGGTTCCAAAAACTCCTCACGAGTTGTGGACAGGCAGGAAGACATCGTTAAACCATATTTGCATATGGGGATGTTTAGCTCATGCCTTGTTTAGGGAGGTGAATAAGTTGGAAGCATGTTCGAAAGTTTGCGTGTTTATATGATATCCAAAATGGACTAAAGGGGGTTATTTCTATAACCCAAAGGAAAATAAAGTCGTGGTTTCAACTAATGCAACTTTCCATGAGGAGAGTTACATGGACGACTTTAAGCCTCGAAGCAAAGTGGTGCTTGAGGAGTTGAGGAGTGATTCAATCACTTCGGGGGTTCTAGTAGAAACCACTCCAAACGGTTTAGAAAAAACAAACGTAGCTGAACAACGACCTAAGGGGCTTCGACGTCGTGGGAGGATCAGGCGTCAACTCGAAAGGTATATGTTAAATGGTGAGGCCTTCTTGGTTGAACCGAATGAGCATGACAGGGATCCTTACACTTACATAGAGGCTATAGAGGATGTTGATTTGAAACTCTGGACAGAGGCCATGAACACAGAGATGAAGTCTATGAAGATTAATCGGGTTTAGGAGCTTGTGGATCTTCCTAAAGGGGTAAAACCCATAAGGTGTAAATGGATCTATAAGAGGAAAAGATGAGTGGATGGAAAGGTCAAAACCTTTAAGGCTAGACTGGTAGCTAAGAGATACACGCAAAAGGAAGGAATCGATTATGAGGAAACCTTTTCACCTGTAGCCATGCTTAAATCCATCCGTATTCTCTTGTCCATAGCTGCTGCTCTTGACTACGAGATTTGGCAGATGGATGTCAAGACGGCTTTTCTAAATAGCTATCTTGATGAGTCCATTTATATGGAACAACCAAAGGGGTTCAAGGTCAAGGGTCAGAAGGGTAAGGTTTGTAAGCTGCTAAAGTCAATATATAGACTTAAGTAGGCTTCCCGTTCTTAGAACATAAGATTTGATCAAGTGACCAAGACTTATGAGTTTGTACAAAATGTGGACGAACCATGTGTGTGCAAACACATTAAGGGTGAGAATGTGGTTTTATACTGCTCTATATAGATGACATTCTATTGATTGGTAATGATGTTAGGGCATTGTCATTTGTCAAATTATGGTTGACCAAGTAGTTTGACATGAAGGACTTAGGTGAGGCTAATTTTGTTCTCGGTATCCAGATCTTTCGGGATAGAAAGAACAAAATGATAGCTTTATCCCAGGCTGGCTACATAGATAAAATTCTTAGGAGGTTTGCATGCAGGATTTCAAGAAAGGTGGGCAACCATCTAGGTCTAGAATTACTCGTTCTAAGAAAGACTCTCCAAAGTCTAAGGAAGAAAGAGAATATATGAAGAAGGTGCCTTATGCTTTGTAATGGGTAGTCTCATGTATGCCATGCTTTGCACGCGACCGGATATTCGTTATGCGATCGAGATTATAAGTTGATTTCAAGCGGATCTGAGACTGAACCATTGGATTGCAGTCAAGCATATTTTCAAGTACCTAAAAAGGACTTGAGGGTGCATGCTTGTATATTCGAGTAAGGACTTAACTCCTCTAGGATACACTGATTCATATTTCCAATCCTATCTGGATTCAAGGAGATCGACTTCAGTTTTTGTGTTTACTCTAAGTAGTGATGCCATTAGTTGGAGAAGTGTGAACTAAGATTACACTTTGGATTTAACGATGGAGGCCGAATATGTGGCAGCTAATGATGCTTCGAAAAAAGTAGTGTAGCTCTAAAAGTTCCTTAGGGATCTTAAGGCAGTTCCTAGAATGGATAAGGCAGTATCACTATATTGTGATATTAGTGCGGCAGTATAAGGAACCAAGATTTCACAAGAAGAGTAAGCATATTGATCAGAAGTATCATGTGATAAAGGACTTCGTAGAAGGCAGGCATGTCGTTGTGTGCAAAATCACGTTAGTGGAAAATTTAGCTGATCCATTCATGAAGACACTTTTGAGAGAGCCTTCAAGATGCATGTAGAAGCTATAGGGATGCGAGATTTATCATATTTACTCACTTAGTGCAAGTGGGAGATTGTTAGACATGTATGCCTTAAGGAGTAAAAATGTAATATGTTTTTGGAGACATTTTATCAATAAAGAAATTATTTATTATTTATATACTAAATCTTGTTCTCTTTACGTTCATATTGGTTGAATGTATGTTAAACAAATAAAAATCTAAGACTGTCGATCTAAACCTTTACGAATTGGGCATATGATTGACAAATTATGTGGAAGACACGATTCTTAAGGTGACGGTCTAAAACTTAAGATCCATAATCGAGGGAATAAAGTTGGGCACTTTTCATGCAAAGATTATTATGTTGTCTATATCCCTAATGGGAGATAATTTCTCTTGGCCATCGAGGTGGACTTTGTGAATAGAAACATTGGCATATTGTCATAGCTGACGATGTGTTGGATCGAAACACAAAGTGATTTGATTTGGATTAATAATTCTATCTCAACAAATTGATTCACTTTAGACAATCGTATGTATTATATCTTAATCCTGAGATGAATAGTGGACCCGTTGTCTTGACTTATGTCTTTTGATGTACCAAAGGGTGACATCCACATTTTAATTGTGGTATGCATGTCGGTACATTGGCGCCAGGACTCTTGATAGCGTAGACCTATTAATCATATATATGAAATCCATAGCTCCTCTTTAGGAGTCGAGATATCCTCTTATATGCGTTATCTTGTAATTAGAAAACTAGAGCACTCAACCATTTGGATACATAGGTGTAACCAAATGGTGTACTGTCTTTGGATGGTAAGTTCTCCAATGGTGAGATAATGAAACGTAAGAGAAAAATAATCGGAAAGGTAAGACAAAATTTGTCCTCAACCAGATTATGGATAATCCTATAGGGATACGATACATTATAATATGTCATGGAAACTTACCTATACGGGCTTCGTAATTCTATATAGTTTGAGAGTGCAGCTTTTAGCTTTTAGTGGACTAGCGTTGGAGTTGATAATTATGAAATGTATATCTGGGATATTGGGTTTCATAATTATCGGGAGCTTGAACTATATAAGTCCATAAGGTTCCCTTTGCTAGCTCACAAAAATCTTGTAACGATACGGCGTGTTTTTCCAATAATTGTGATTTGTATCAACATATTAGATTGGTTGAAATTTGATAGGATTAGATAATTCATGTTTGTTTATCGGTTGAATTAATTTTGTAAAAATTAATTCAAGATAAACTTGTTGAATTATCGGGATCAGATAATTCATGTATGTTTATCGATTGGATTAATTTTGAATAAATTAATTCAAGATAAACTTGTTGAATTATTAGGAATATTTATTTTCTTAGAGATTATCTGGACATGACTGTTTTAATCAGATAATTTCTCTATTGGGTTATTTGAATTAAAACTAAGGCTCTATTCCAAGAATCTTGGGTGGGAAATAAAAAATTCTCAAGGATCATTTATCGTAAGTTTGGTAGGCCGTTAGGCCTATCTTTAAGTTCGGCCTACCCATGGAGCATGTTTGGTAGGCCGATCTGCAAATTCAGCCTGCCGGCCAAGCGATAAATAGATCACGCGTTTTCACGTGGATTTGTCTAATATTGATTATGATTCGAATTTTTGAGGTCTTCTCTGATAAGGAGTTACTCCTAGGCCCAACCTCTATAAATGGGGAGTGAATCTCGTTGTCAATTAGATCAATTGAGAGATTAAGAGCGAGACTTTGCTGATGGGACTCTGTAACTCCCTGAGAGCTATTATTTACACATCACAAACTATAGCTTTGGTTTTTCTCAATTGGTTGGAAAGAGAGTCGCCGAGGAAAGATTGAACGACGTGTGCCCACACGTACTCCGATCGTGGATAGAGAATAGCAAAGAAGACCAGTTGGTTGAGGCTCTTCTGGAACATTATACTCTTCATATATTGCGGGAGTTTTTTTGCATTTACGAGGTTAGTAAGATCTGGTTAATTTATGCATATAGTGTGTTAAACTTGTGTTTTAGAAAATACTCTTGTATAAAAAATTTTAAAATTTCACTGCGTACTATTTTTCCAACAAAAAGTATTTTTGAGTCTTAGATAATATATATGTTAAGGTTTGTTAATTTTAGAAGTTTTTATTTATTTCTAGTGAGATTTGTATGTTTTATTATAAAATAAATATTTTTAAAATTAGTGTAAATATTTTTTTTTTCGTAAAATGATTAATTTTAGTGTATTTGTTAATTTTAGATTTGAAATTTGGAGGAAAAATGAGACAAAACATAGGGTTGTACAAAAACTACCCTACATCTACCGGCTACCCCGTTTTGCCCAAAAAAAGTAGGTCCATGTTAGTAA
The DNA here is from genome assembly GCA_025403435.1 of Artocarpus heterophyllus. Lineage (NCBI taxonomy): Eukaryota > Viridiplantae > Streptophyta > Magnoliopsida > Rosales > Moraceae > Artocarpus > Artocarpus heterophyllus. The sequence goes on from CM046334.1 coordinate 24,030,840, forward strand.
CACACCCATGGGGGGGTTGAACCCACCCGCCTGCATATATTAGCAAGCAGGTTCGGTTTTGAAATTTAAGGGGTGGATTCAAACCGACCCGCCTACCTAATTCTAAAAAAAAAAAAAAAAATCTGATTCTAATCTAATCTACCCTACCCTACCCTTACCCTAACACTCAAGTTCTAATCGCAGCCATCAGCCCCCACCCCCTCCCAAAGTTCCCTCTTTTCTTTTCTTCTTCCCACTCCCAGTTATGAGTAATCAATTTAGTGGTGGCAGAGCTTCCCCTCTAGAGATGTCTTTCCTTTCTGTCTGCCAGTGTCCTTCGTTCTCCTCCTCTCACCCACTCCCCTTCTATCAATGGCAGTTATTTTCTTCTTTGTAAGTTTTTTTGGTCTTCAAAGTTCATTCTTCTTTTGGCTTTCCTTTTGTTTTGTGAAGATATATATATATTTCTTTCCTTCTGTTTTCATTTGACTATAAGACGTGCCTACTTTTTTGTTTATACATAATCTTCATTATAATTTGTGTGTGTGTGTGTGTGTGTAAAGTTCAAAGTGGACTCTTCGCAAATAAGTCCTCCGCTCACTAACTACTAATCTTCTATTTATACTTTAAAACTAAATAAAACTACCAATACTACTAATCCTCTATTTATTAATTACCATCGACTTGCTTGAATCAATACATGGCCAAAAAAGGGAACAAAAATAATGATGATAGTTTGAAGCTTGAATTAGTATAGAAAGTATTAATATCAAAATAAGCTGGCCAAGAGCTAGTTTGACAAGGAACTTGAACATATATATATATATTTATATATCAAAAAGAAACTATTTCAATAGATAAAAGTAGGTTACAAAAAAAGCTTACAAATTCAAGAACATAGGCTCTCGGGATAAGATTATATGGTAGTACTAGTATCACTAGAAGTGTCTCATCAAGTCTAAGTATCAGTAAAATGAAACTTACTGAAATCTAAATATTGTCATTGCAATTCAGACTAGAGAATATTGAATATTTAGATTTCCTTTCAATTATTGATCTTTCTTTTCTATTTATATTCCCCTCTCTCTATCTTTCAAGGTCAAATCTAATATTGTCATTGCAATTCAAACTACCTTGAATTTAGGTTTTTTTTTTTCAACATATTGAACTTGTAAAATTTGTAACTGTCTATTTATGATGTTGTGTTTGAATTCAAATAAAATAAGTATAAAGTACAAAGTATAAACTGCCTTGCATCCATGTATGAATTTGTCTTATTCAATGATATGCTTTAGGGGAAAAATACCGCTAGTTTCTAGCCAATCTCAAGCCTTTTCGAGTTTTGGCATTATTGATAGTGCTTTCAAAAGAGAAAATCTCATTGACTTTAAGAATGAGTTTGGATTGGAAGAAGAGATAATGAATGGAAACAATTCCAAAAAAGGGAAAGGCCAAAGTCCTCCTAGAGAAACTAGTGAGGATTAGAAGGATTTCATTCGTTATTTTGATGAGAAAGGAGAGAGAAAAGCAAAGTGCAAATATTGTGAGGCAAATTTTTCTAGTCAAATAAAGAAGCATGGGATGAGTACTTTGTGGAATCATTTGAAAGGTTGCTCAAAAAATCCCTATAAACCTATTGACAAAAAACAAAAGTTCTTAGTATTTGAACCAATGAAAGGAGGCAATGCAACAAATGAGGGATGATTAGTGGCTAAGCATTACAACAAAGAGGCTTGTAGGGAAGCTATTGCTGAGTACATTGTGTTGACTGAGTTGCCATTCAAGCACATCAAAAGTGAGGGTTTTAAGCGTTTTTGTCTAAAGCTTCAACCTAGCTTTGATCTCCCATCAAGGATGACAGTTGCTACAGACATTTACAAGATGTATTTATATGAAAAGGACAAATTGAAAGACGTCTTGAAAAAGGAAAAGGTTTCTATTACTATAGATTGTTAAACGTTAATTCAAAATATTAGGTACATGGTAATAATAGCTCATTGGGTGGATAGTCATTTTAATTTGCAAAAAAGAATTATTAATTATTAATTTCTCTCAAATCACATATCATCATGGAGACACTATTGCTAAGGCAAGTAAAGCTTGTTTAATTGGTGAGGTATCTATAAAATTTTCACAGTGATAGTTGACAATACTTTCACAATGACAAGGCCATTAAATACTTGAAGAAGAAATTTGCAGAGAAAAAGGAAGGGCTAGTACTTGATGGTAATTCTTACACATGAGGTGTTGTGCTCAATTACCAATTTGATTGTCAAGAATGGTTTGAAAGAGAAACATGCGTCCATAAATTGTATTCAAAATGCAGTACGATATATGCGGTCATCGACGATAAGACTATTGATGTTTAAGGAGTGTGTGAGAATACAGGGGATTCCTTGTAAAGGACTTTTATGATAAGATGTCACCATTAGATGGAACTCTACATATTTGATGTTAAACCAAGTATTGAAGTTTCAAAAGGCATTTGAAAGGCTGGATGGTGATTAAAATTATTTCAAATATTTTGAGGAGGTTGAGAAGGATGGCAAAAAAGGGATGGGCTACCAAATGAAATTGATTGGGAACATGCAAAAATCTTTGAGCAATATTTAGCTACTTTTTATGAGATCACTTTTGAAGTTTAGTGGCTCCACTTATGTCACTTCAAATAAATACTTTCTAGATATTTGTCAAATTTAAAAGCATTTGTATGATTTGATTAATGAAGCTCTTGATAATTCTTTGTTAGCATCAATGGCTTCTAACGTGAGACTCAAATATGAAAGATATTGGGGAAAAATGGAAGAGTAATGGATGTTTGTTGCTTGCCACTATCCTTGATCCTCGATACAAGTTTGAGTATTTATATTATTGCTTGAGTGCTTTTCATGACTCAATGATATGTGAGTCCATAATAAACAATGTTGAGGATGATTTGAGGAAGATGTTTGATTATTATAACGAGAAAGAGTTTAAAAATAGTCAAGCAAACTTCATTGTCTTCATCTTTTATGCTTACTAGACCTGCTAAATTTGGTAGGCATGATAGTTTTGTGCGACAATGATGTAATCAAAATGGTGGTAGAATAAAGAATGAGGCTGACTGGTACTTGAACGAGGCTCCTAGGATATAGACACAACTAATGTTGATGATTTTGACATCTTAAAGTGGTGGATGGTGAATTCTATGAAATACAAAGTTTTGTCTCGTATTGCCCGTCATGTGCTTGTTGTTCTTGTGACAACTGTTGCATCTAAAGCTGCATTTTTTATCAGAGGCCACATACTTGCTCCTTTTAGGAGCTCACTAAGTCCTAAGACAATGGAGGCATTGATTTGCTTAAAGAATTGGTTGAGCGAGTCCCATCAACTAACCATTGTGATGGGGTATATGGATGAGTAGGAGGTTCTTGAGACTTCTTAGAATCTTGAGATAGGTAATTGCATAATTTTTAAGTTTGTTACAATTCTGCTTATTTTTTAAAACTTATCATTTATTTCATTTTGTTCTTATTTTAAAGATGATTGAACAATCCAACACTCCAAGCACGAGCACGGTTGCCTCTTGACATACTAGAAAATCTCCTATTATTTGTGAAGTGATCAAAATTCAAATCAACTAAGTTAGTAGAGAAAGGCCTTAGAAAGAAAAAGGCATTATTTATTTATTTATTTTCCAACCCAGTGAACAGGCTTTATGGAAGAACAAGAACTCTTGACTTTGTTCATCACTTCATCTGTAGTCGGTGTTTCTTGTTGCAGCGAATGATTAGGTTTATTATTTTTTTTATGAGAGTGAATGATTATGTTTTATGTGGAGAAATGTTCTTAATGTGTTGTGAATATGGTCACTATATTTAGGCTTCAAACTTCATTGTTGTTGGGAATGCTTCATATATTATCATCTTATTTTTCTACAATTTTTTTCACTTTTTTTTAAAAAAAAAGGCCAAAAAAATTATATTGGAGAATAGTATAGGCCCAACCACCCATACCCGTCCAAAACCAAACTAAAGCTACTTGTAGTTCTATGGGTGGTCTACGGGTTGGCTAACTACTAACCCGTCATCCAAAAAAAGGAACTGAACCCGCTCGAACTTGCTAACCTGCCTACCTGTTCACCCCTAACAAAATGGCACGAAAATGGGCAAAAAGGGACCCAAATGTACAAGATATTAAAATAAAAAATGCCACATGGCAGGATAAGAACAGTTAACTCAAGTCGCTTAGTGCATCTATGCTGTCGGACTATCCTTAGAATCTAGTGATACGTCCCACGTGTGCATGTCTTGTTTGCCATTAGAAGAGTAGACCGTGACCAAACCAAAGGCCCTGATCAATGCTTCAATCACGCTTAGCTTCATTCTATTCCAGCCACTAGATTTAGTCTAAGTCAGTGATCTAAGGGCTCTCGTGTGTCTGACCAGTGCTAGCAAAGCAGCAAATTTTAAGCCTAAATCGGCATATTCTCCAACTGATACGTGTGGAAAAAAATTAAAATTAGCATAACAGTTGATTTGTTGGACGGTAAAAAGAAACATGAAGAGATTCTTCTTCATTGTCTTTAACTCATATCCAAATCCAGGAGAAAAAAATAATAAATCAAAATAATAAAAAATCCTTGAATATTATAATTTCTCTACTATAAATATCCTTACCTCCCCCACTTATTTTTTACCCCAAGGTCTTTTGGCCTTTGTTTCTTTCTTTCCCCTTTGTTAACTGTTGAGTGCAAAGTTTCTAACTAAGTAGTAACCCTTTTTAGGAGGAAATGTTGTTAGGACACTCATCCGATTAATAATAAAATAATGCCTAAATTAGTATAGAAAGTTTAGTAAGGTAAATAGCTGATCTTGTATCCTTAGTACTCTGGCATAGTTTTTAACTCTATATATATGTCGTAATATTTATATTTTTATAGAATAAATTAGATTTTTTAAGTTTTCATTAATTATTATTAGTATTGTTATGTTGCCCATTTTTACATTAATTATGTTACATAATTAAAAATAATAATAATAATGATATAATGCTTAATTTTATTGAATGTCTTTTACTGCAATATGACTTGTTATATTGTCGATTTTAAATATTTCATAAAACGAAGTTCTGTTGGAATTAACATAAAAATTTATTCCATTTAAATATAAAAATTTTGATTTGTTATTATCTTATCTATCTTAGAATTATGTTAATTATAATTATAGTAACAATAGTTATAATTTTTATAATTAGTGTACCAAATTACTAGTGAAAGATAACTATTTTGCTACTTTTTATAGGAAAACTTTTACTACATCATAGCTTGCTATATTGTTGCTTTAGGTTGACTTGTAAAAATTAGTAAAAGTGCTTGCAATTAATAAAAAAAGATAGAATAAATTAAATGCTTTAAATAATTATTATGTAGAGAAAATTCCGTACCAGTTATGAAATATACAAAGGATTATCAAAGTTCTACCGTTTTAATTTATGTTTTAAAATCTTCTTTAAAATTGTTAAAAAATACTTGCTTTCTTTTAAGTTTTGTTTGAAAATCACTTTCCATTTTAAACTAAAAATTTTATTTCTAGCTAAGTGACGTACTTGTTGGGTTGAACCGTTTGTTGTTACTTATGTTTTTCCTCATGGTACAATTGAGACCTAGAGGTTGAAAATGGATAAAGCTTTTAAAGTGAATGGACATAGGCTCAAGCCTTACTATGAGAATTTCTAGACACATGATGTAAAGGAGGTATCACTCTATTGTTGACATAGTGCCCTAAGGAGTAAAATGTTGTAATATGTTTTTGGAGAGATTTTATCAATAAAGAGTTTATTTATTATTCATATACCAAATGTTGTCCTCTTTATGTTCATTTTGGTTTAATGTATAATAAACAAACAAAAGTCTGAGACTATTAGCCTAAACCTTTAAGAATCGTGTATATGATGGACAGATTATGCAAAAAAAACATAAATCTTAAAGATGATGGTCTAAATCATAAGATCCGCAAGTGAGGGAATAAAGTTAGGCAGTTTATTCATGCTAAGATTATTATGTTGTCTACATCTCTAACAGGGGATGACTTGTCTTGGTCATCGGAGTAGGACTCTACAAGTAGAAGGATTGGTTCATCGTCATAGGTGACGATATGTTGGATCGAGACAAAATTTAAATTAATTTAGTTAATAATTCCACGTGTTCAAATAAATTCACTTTAGAAAATCATATATGTTGTGTCTTAATCTTGAAATGACTAATGGGCCTATATTTTTTACTTATGTCTTTTGATGTATCAAAGGGTGACATCATGATTTAATGATGGTATCCATCCTGGTACATTGGAGATAAGACTCTAGATTCATGCAGACTTGTTATTCATAGATATGAAATCCATAGCTCTTTTTTAGAGTTAATGATATTCTCTTATATGAATTATCCTATAATTGAAATATTGGAGCGCTCAACCATTTGAATACATAGGTGTAACCGAATGGTATACTAATTATGGATAGTAAGTATTCCAATGGTGTGATAATGGAACGTAAGATAAAAATAATCGAGAAGATAAAATGGAATTTATTCTTAAGCCGATTATGAATATCCTATGGGGATTGGCACAATATGATATCTTAGGGATGGTTAGCTTATTGAAGCTTTGTAATTTTATATAGTTTGGGAGTGTAGCTCTAAGCTTTTAGTGAAGTAGCGTTAGAGTTGATAATTATAAAATATGTGTCTAGGATATTATATTTTATGATTATAGGAGCTTGAACTATATATGCCCATCGGGTCCCCTTTGCTAGCTCATAATAAATCTTGCAAAGATACAGCATGTTTTTCCTATATATTAATGACTTATGTTAAATTATTAGATTGGCTGAAATTCGAAGTTAATTGGATTTAATAATTCATGTTAGCTTATTAGTTAGATTAATTTTGTGAATTAATTCAAGATAAATATGTTGAATTATTTGGATAATATTTTATTTGTATAGGTTTATCTATATATGACTATTTCAATCAGATAACTTTTCTATTGATTTATTTGAATTAAAATTAAGGCTTTATGAAGGATACTTGGGTCAAATAAGATAGGATTTATCCAATTGGTCAAGATTGGATCAATCAAATAAGCATGTGAGATCAGACTTTGAATTGATTTGAAGACTATGACGACGCAGTGGACACGCCTTTGTATCATGGCTGACTGCAACAGGTAAAAGTGAAAACATGTTTCATGAGTTTTTAGCCTAAAGTTAATCCAAACTCAAATTTTGAGGCTAATTGAATAATGTTTAAGCCCAGATCTGACCACTATAGATAGGGGTGAGTTTTTTTTGTTATTCAAATCATTTAAGAAACACAGAGTGAGTACTTTAGTGAGAGAAACTCTGAAACTCCCTAAGATTATTGCTTAACATCAAGAACCTTTGCTCCAGGTTTTCTCAAGTGGTTAGAAGGAGAGTCACTAGAGAAAAAGCTATACGATGTGCGACTACTCATACTCCGATCATGAATAGAGAATAGCAAAGAATACCAGTTGGTTGACGTTTTTTTGTAACGCTCTTCTCTTCACGAATTCCTATTGTTTTTAGTATACAAAAGAGGTTAGTAAGATCTGACATTAATTTATATATTTAGCATGTCAAACTTATGTTTTGAAAAAACTCTGATTAAAAATTTTAAAATTCTGCTACGTATTGTTTTCCAACAATTAGTGTCAGAGCCTAGTTTTACATTGATTATATAGGTTTGTGATCATGCTATACACATGAATTATGTGATCTTATTCTTTCCTATGCTTAAATTTAATTTTTTAGAGAGTTAGCACTCTGGGGTTTCTATATAATTAAATGTTGTCATGAGATTATGTGGTGAATGTTTATTAATTAATTAACGTTAATTAAATTTTTAATTTAATTATTTCATTAATTAATTATTTTTTGCCAGTTAGGATTCCTTAGAGGTTCGATGTGTATCTAAGTTTTTTACGTAATTAGATGGTAGTCTATCATCACTATCTATGATTTATTATTTTAATTTTAATTTATAAAATTTGGATTAAAATAATTATTCAAAGTGAAGACGGATCTAGAAGATAGAGATAATTGGAGTTCTATTATCTTTTTGTGTTTATAAATTTTTATGCTTTTGGATTGTTGAAAATAAAATTAAAAGCTACTTTCTATATTATTTTTGGAACAACGCTCGTTTAGCACCAGTCGACTGACCGAACTTTCTAGGACGATAGGCCGATGGTTGCAAAATAGTAGGTCGATCTGAAAGTTCAGTAGGTCAACAAAGGGGTACAACAGTTTTCAAAAAAAGGTTCATTTTTTGGTATAGTTTTTGATTTTTTTTTAGAGGTAATTCTAAGAAACATGAAATTTTATAATGACCAGAAAAATAAAACTTTTGATCTATGTGAGAATAAAGAAATAAAGATGGATGCCACATCAAGAAGGATACAACAAGAAGATACAAGATGAAGAATCGATAGTATGTTTTCATTGAGCTTTTGTAATCTTTATTTTCTTTTCTCTATGATGGAACTATGATATTACGACTATGTATTATTTTGCTTGTAGCTTTGCATGTTGCTTTGGTTGCCTGCATTATAATATGACTTACCATATATGTTGAAAACATACAATGTAGAATAGGGAGTGACGCTCATTAAAAATTGTTCATGCATGTTAACATAAAACCTTGACTTCTAAAATATTGAGGGGGAGAAGGTTTTCAAAGAGAAGACCTAAGGCCTCTATCCTTGGTCTATAGGTAGCACATGGTGGTTTTGAGTACTAGGAAGGGATTTCATCATGCATCAAGTTGGATCTCCAAAGGGATAATTTATTTTAGTATGATTTATTGTTGTACACCCCTAGGTGGCGATTATAAATCATGGATAAAATAGTTGAAAAGATGGTTATATACTCAAGACTGATTTTGTTATTAACCTCCCCTAGAAGCCCTGTTAATGAAATTAATGGCCAAAGAAAACGATTATTAGTATATGCTAGATCAGATGGGTCTTTGATGACATATATTAGTCGGAGGGGATCCGTGTTCCTAATTGAATTTGGCTAGTCTCCCTTAGGCGGCTTATTGAATTCTGAGTTGGGAATTATCGTTGCAAGGTTGTAATTTTTTCAAGGTTTTGACACATAAACACAATTGTATGTTTACTTTTTTATGTTATCTTAGCAAACTGTTGTGGAAAGTTTGCTTATATTTGGTATATGAATCTTTATTGTAGATTAAAATGTCTAAAAACACTTTATCATCGATACTCGATAAAAACATATTAACTAGTAAGAATTACAATGATTGGAAAAGGAACATGAATATCGCCTTTTCCTTTGAGAAACTAAAATTTATGTTGACAACACCGTGTCCTCCCAAACTTATTGGGGAATACACTAATGAGCAAATTCAAGCATATGATTGCTAGAAAGATGCTAATGATTAGGCATGTTATTACGTTATGACTAGCATGAAACGTGTGCTGCAGGTTCAACATGAGTATTATAAGACTGCTAAGCAAATCTTGGATAATATAGAAGACATGTTTAGTGGCCAAGCTCTAATGAAATGACAAGGGGCTCTTTGGAAACTATTAAACTATAAACAAAGATCGGGGACTCATGTGAAGGAGCATATGATGTTAGTCATGGGTTACTTCACTGAGGCTCAAACCCATGAAGTTGACATTGCTACTGAGTCATAGATGACTTTGGTCTTTGAGACTCTATCTAAGGAGTTTATCCCGTTTAGAGCTTCATATAATTTGAGCAATACACAAGATACGGCCTTGACTGAGGAGATGAAGCAGTTACAGGAGTTCAAAAATCTAATCAGGAAAACTCCTACTAGTGGTGAGGCTAACTTGGTGGCTGCATCTAGTTCCAATCCTAACCTAGGGAATGTAAAGAAGCAAAGGGCTAAGAATGAGAAGTCTTCTGTCCCGGTGAAAGGAAAGGACAAGAAGAAGAAAATGTAGAATCCAAAGAAGCTTAAGTGCTTTTTCTTAGGAGAGTTGGACACATAAAGACGAATTGCAAAGACTTTTTTTCTCAAGGAGGTAAGTATGAACTTCTACTTATTAAGACTTATCTTTAGCATTTACGATTAGGTCATATTAACATGAATAGGATTCAAAGGTTCGTAATGGATAGACCTTTAAGTCATTAGAGGTGGAATCTATACCACAATGTAAATCTTGTTTGGAGGGTAAAATGATCAAAAGACAATTCGGGTCTAGGGGCAATCAGGCTGAAGGGGTTTTTGAACTTGTGTATAGTGATGTTTATGGTCCCATAAACATCAAGGCACATGGAGGGTATGAGTACTTCGTCAATTTTATTGACTATTACTCAAGATATGGGTATGTATACCTAATGTAAACTTTTGACAAGTTTAGGGAGTTTCGGACTAAAGCGGAGAAGCAATTAGGTAAACATATAAAGGCACTTCGATTCGATCGAGGTGGATAGGACACTTATTAGAAAATGGGACCCTATCCCATTTGATTGCTTTGGGCACTCCATAGTAAAATGGCATAGCTGAGAGAAGAAATAGGACTTTGTTGGACATGGTCAGGACCATGAAGAGTTATTCGACATTACCTTTATCCTTTTAGGCATATACACTACAAACTGCATGTTATCTTTTGAACAATGTGCCTTCAAAATTGGTTCCTAAAACTCCTCATGAGTTGTGGATAGGTAGAAAGACATCCTTAAACCATATTCGTATATGGGAATGTCTGTCTCATGTCTTGTATGAGGAAGCGAATAAGTTGGAAGCATGTTTGGAAGTTTGCATGTTTTTAGGATATGCAAAAAAGACTAAATGGAGTTATTTCTATAACCCAAAAGAAAATAAAGTCATGGTTTCAATGAATGCAACATTCCTCAAGGAAAGTTATATAAACGACTTTAAGCCTCACAGTAAAATGGTATACGAGGAGCTGGCAAGTGATTTGATCACTCCAAGGGTCCCAGTTGAAACCAATCCAATAAATGTAGAAAAACCAACTGAACAACAACCTAGGGAGCTTCAACGTAGTAGAAATATCAAGCATCAACCCCAAAGGTATATGTTTAATGGAGAAGCCTACTTTGCTAAACCAATTGAACATGACAGGGATCTTTACATTTATACAAAGTCTATGTAGGATGTTGATTCAAAGCTCTAGACAGAAGCTATGAACACTGAGATAAAGTCTATGGAGACTAATCAAGTCTGGGAACTTGTGGATCTTCTCAAAGAAGCAAAACCTATAGGGTGTAAATAGATCTACAAGAAAAGGAGATGAGCAGATAAGAAAGTTGAAACCTATAAAAGTAGACTGGTAGCAAAGGGATAAATACAAAAGGAAGGAATCGATTATGAGGAAACTTTTTTGCCCTTAGCTATCCTTAAGTCTATCCATATTCTCTTGTCCATAGTTGTTGCTCTCGATTATGAGATTTTATAGATGGATGTCAAGATGGCCTTTCTAAATAGTTATCTTGATGAGTCCATATATATGGTACAACTAGACGAGTTCAAGGGTAAGGGTCAAGAGAGCAAGGTCTGTAAACTGCTAAAGTCAATTTATGGACTTAAGCAAGCTTCCTGTTCTTGGAATATAAGATTTGATCAGGTGATCAAGACTTATGGGTTCGAACAAAACGTGGATGAACCATGTGTTTAGAAACACATTAAGGATGGGAAGGTGGTTTTTTTACTACTCCATGTTGAAGACATTTTGCTAATTGGCAATCACATTGGGGCATTATCATTGATCAAATTAGGGTTGACTAAACAATTTGACATGAAGGACTTGGGTGAAGCTAATTATGTTCTAGGTATCCAGATCTTTCAGGATAGGAAAAACAAAATAATAGCTTAATCCCAAGCTACATACATGGATAAAATTCTCGAGAAGTATGCAATGTAAAATTCCAAGAAAGGTGGGTAACCATCTAGGTCTAGAATTACTCTTTCTACAAAAGACTCTCCAAAGTCTGATGAAGAAAGAGAATATATGAAGAAGGTGCCTTATGCTTTAGTGGTGGGTAGTCTCATGTATACGATACTTTGTACACGACCAGACATTTGTTATGTGGTCGGGATAGTAAGTCGATTTCAGTCAGATTCAGGACCAAACTGCTGGGTTGCAGTCAAGCATATTTTCAAGTACCTAAGAAGGACTAGTATATTTGGGTGGGATCTAACACCTCTTAGATACACTGATTCAGATTTCCAATCCTATCTAGATTCGAGAAAATCAACTTCAAGTTCTATGTTTACTATGGGTGGAGGCACCATTATTTAGAAAAATGTCAAGCAAGATTGCACTTCAAATTCAACGGTGAAGGCTGAGTATGTGGCAACTAGTGATGCGTCGAAAGAAGCAGTGTGGCTCTGCAAGTTCCTTAGGGATCTTGAGAGAGTTCTTGGTATGAATAAGGTAGTATCATTGTATTGTGATAACATTGAAGCAATAGCTAATGCTAAAGAACCAAGATTTCACAAGAAAAGTAAGCATATTCATCAGAAGTACCATGTGATAAAGAACTTCATTGAGGCTGGGCATGTTGTAGTATGCAAGATCGAATCTGAGGACAATATAGCTGATTCTTTCATGAAGACACTAACTAGAAGAGTTTTTGAGAAGCATATAGAGGCTATGGGGACATGAGATATGTCATATTTACTCACTTAGTGCAAGTGGAAGATTGTTAGACATAGTGCCATAGGGAGTAAAATGTTGTAATATGTTTTTGGAGACATTATAAAGAGTTTATTTATTATTCATTTACCAAATGTTGTCTTCTTTATGTTCATTTCTATTGAATGTATGATAAGCAAACAAAAGTATGTGATTGTCAGTCTAAACCTTTAATAATCATGCATATGATGGACAAAATATAGGAAAGACATGAATCTTGAAGCTGATGGTCTAAATCACAAGATCCCCAATCAAGGGAATAAAGTTGGGCGCTTTATTCATCCTAAGATTGTTATATTGTCTACATCCCTAACGGGAGATGGCTTCTCTTGGTCATCGGAGTAGGACTCCACAAGTAGAAACATTGGTGCATCATCATAGGAAATGATGTGTTGGATAGGGACAAAAAGTTTAATTGATTTGATTAATAATTTCATTTGTTCAAATCAATTCACTTTAGGACATCATCTATGTTGTGCCTTAATCATGAAATGACTAATGGACCTACATTCTTGACTTATGTATTTTGATGCACCAAAGGATGACATCCTGATTTAATGATGGTATGCATACCGGTACATTGGAGACATGACTTTTGACTTAAGGGACTAATTATTCATAGATATAGAATCTATAGCTCTTTTGTAGAGTTAATGATATTCTCTTATATGCATTATCCTGTAATTGGAAGACTAGAGAGCTCAACTATTTGGATACATGGTAACTGAATGGTATACTATTTATGGATAGTAAGTATTCTAGTAGTGTGATAATGGAATGTAAGATAAAAATAATTGAAAAGGTAAAATAGAATTTATTCTTAAGCTGATTATGAATATCATATTGGGATGTGACACATTATGATATGTCATGGACAGTTAGCTTGTTAAAGCTTTGTAATTTTATATAGTTTGAGAGTACAGCTCTAAGCTTTTAGTGGAGCAGCGTTAGAGTTGATAATTATAAAATATGTATCTAGAATATTGTATTGTATGATTATATGGGCTTGAACTATATATGTCGATCGGGTCTCCTTTGCTAGCTTATAATAAATCTTACAACGATATGGCGTGTTTTTGTTGGAAAAGATAGTATGCAGTAGAATTTTAAAAATTTGTATACTAGAGTATTTTCCAAAACATAAGTTTGACACGCTATATGCATAAATTAACCACATCTTACGAACCTTGTTCATCGAAAAGCTCTGCAATGCATGAAGAGAAAGGCGTTCTAGAATAGCCTTAACCAACTAGTCTTCTTGCTATTCTCTATCCATGATTGGAGTGCGGTTGGGCATATGTCGTTCAGCTTTTCCCCAGTGACTCTTCTTCTAACCAATTGAGAAAACCCAAAGCTATACTTCGTAATGTGTGACCAAGAGCTTTGAGGGAGTTTCAGAGTCTCACCAGCAGAGTCTAACTCTTAATATCTCAACTAATCTAAATAGCAAAGAGAACTCATTCTTTATTTATAGGGTGGGACCTAGGGTCAATCATTATCAGATAAGGCCTCAAAATTTGAGTTTGAATCAATTTGAATCAGTTTTAGAATCTGATGCACGTAATCAGGTTCTGATTTTGATTACATTGGTCGATCATGATACAAAGGCACAGTCGACCACGCTGTCGTAGATTCTAGTTTGAATTTAATCTGAACTCCAAGGTTGATCCGATAGATACTATATCAACCTATTGGATAATTCCTATCTTATTAGTTCCGGGTATCTTTTAATATGCCTCAATTTTAATTCAAATAACCCAATAGAGAAGTTATCTGATTAAAATAGTCATATCTAGATAAACCCATACAAATAAGATATTATCCATAATAATTTAACATATTTATATTGAATTAATTCATCAAATTAATTCAACCAATAAACCAACATGTTTATCTCAAATTTATCGCAGAATTAATTTAACCGATAAATTAACATGAATTATTAAATCCAATTAACTTGAATTTTAGCCAATCTAACAATTTGACACAAGTCACCAATTATTGGAGAAGCACGCCGTATCGTTATAGGGTTTTTATGAGCTAGCAAATGGGACCTGATGGACCTATATAGTTCAAGCTCCTAATAATTATGAAACCTAATATTCCAGATATACATTTTATAATTATCAACTTCTAATGCTACTTCACTAAAAGCTTAGAGCTATACTCTCAAACTATATGGAATTACAAAGCCTGTATAGCTAAGTCTTCATGACATATCATAATGTATTGGATCTCTATAGGATTATCCATCTCGTATCCCTATAGGATTTTCTTATGTTCCATTATCTCACCATTGGAAAATTTACTATCTAAAAATGGTATACCATTCAGTTACACCTATGTATCCAAATGGTTGAGCTTTTTAATTTTTCAATTACAAAATAACACATATAAGAGGATATCACTACTCCTAAAGAGGAGCTATGGATTTCATATCTATGAATAATAGGTCTATGCTATTAAGAGTCATGCCTCCAATGTACCGGCATGCGTACCACTATAAAATGAGGATGTCACCCTTTGGTACATTAAAAGACACAAGTCAAGACAACGGGCCCACTATTCATCTCAGGATTAAGATACAATACATATGATTGTCTAAAATGAATTGATTTGCCAAGACAGAATTATTAATCAAAATCAATTCACTTTATGTCCCAATTTAACACATCGTCACCTATGACAATGTGTCAATATTTCTATTCACGGAGTCCGCCTCCGATGGCCAAAACAAACCATCTCTCATGAGGGATATAGACAACATAACAATCTTTGCATGAATAAAGTATCCAACTTTATTCCCTCGATTGCGGATCTTATGATTTAGACCATCACCTTAAGAATCGTGTCTTTCGCATAATCTGTTCATCATATGCCCAATTCTTAAAGGCTTAGACCACAATCTCAGACTTTTGTTTGCTTAACATACATTCAACAAATATGAACTTAAAGAGGACAAGATTTGGTATATAAATAACAAATAAATTCCTTATTGATAAAAATGTCTCCAAAAATATATAACATTTTTACTCCTTAGGGTATACATGTCTAACAGTTTTTTCTACATATTGATGACTTAAGTTAAATTATTAGATTGGCTGAAATTTGAGTTAAATTGATTTAATAATTCATGCTAGTTTATCAGTTAGATTAATTTTGTGAATTAATTCAAGATAAACATGTTGAATTATTTAGATAATATTTTATTTATATGGGTTTATTTGTATATGACTATTTTAATCAGATAACTTTTCTATTGGGTAATTTGAATTAAAATTAAGGCTCCATAAAGGATACCGGGTCAAATAAGATAGGATTTATCTAATTGGTTAAGATTGGATCAATCAGATAAGCTTGTGAGATCGTACTTTGAGTTAGATTCAAAGACTACGATGGCATGGTCGACAGCGAAATCCTTTTGTATCGCGGTCGACCATAGCAGTAAAAGTAAAAACATGTTTCATGCACTTTTAGTATAAAGCAGATCAAAACTCAAATTTTAAGGCCTAGTTTAATAAGGTTTAACCCTAGATCGGACCACTATAAATAGGGGGTGAGTTTTCTTTGTCATTTAGATAATTTGGAAAGCATAGAGTGAGTACTCTAGTGAGAGAAACTCTAAAACTCTATGAGAGCTATTGTTCAACATTAAGAATTTTAGCTCTAGGTTTTCTCAAGTGGTTGGAAGGAGAGTCACCGGAGGAAAAGTTGTATGACGTGTGATCACCCACGCTCCTGATTGTGGATAAATGTAGGAGAAAGATTTAGAGCTATTTTCTTGTTGTTGTTGTTGTTTTTTTTTGTATTTTTTTAATAAAAATAATTAAAAAAACTTTAAAAAGAAAAAAATAACAAAAAAATGTGTTTAAATTTTTTATTTTAGTTTAGGTTTTGTGTTGTTTTTGAGTCTTATGAGACCTTCCAACTCATTGATGTGAACCGATTATCAATTTTTATGGTCCTGATTGGTTATAAGTGTTGTGTTGAATCATGATATTATTTTTCAGTTGATATATTTTTATGATAATCATACTGACACTATATACACATATTCATGTTATCCAGTAAAAAGACTTACATGATTTGAAGAAGTTGATTCTTATTTCCCAATTTTAACTTTCACTTTAATTTTGAAATGAAGGGATTGAATATTAGAACTCTCTTGGAGGTCTTTCATGGCAAACAACTGATCGAGTATCACTTGGAAAAAGATTAAGGCACTAAGATTCCTAACACCAAGGTTAAATCAACCAGAACCTCGATAGATGTTCCCAAGAAGACATCCCCCCTAGTAAGCCAATTTGAGCTTTTCATGTAAATCTTTTTCTTTGGCTAACTGTAACACCCACCTATTTTGATGTAACGGATTATGTTAAGTTAGTAACGATGTTAAGGAAATCTTAATAATAATTTATGTTATATGTTATGTTATATGATTTTAATGTTACTAACTTTTATTTTAAGATTTATGACAGGTGACGTCCGCATAGAATCGTTGTGCTCAAGTGTTCATGATTATTTTAATGTATGTTTAATTATGATGCATCGATGAATTGAATGTTTTAATGTATGGTATTTAAGGACAGTTCGGCAGGCCAAACTTTCAAGTTCGGTAGGCCAAACAATCTGACAAAGATCGACAGGCCGAACTTGGTGGAACCGGCAGGCCGAAGGGGAAAATCGACAGGCCGAACATAGCTGACGAGCAGTTAGCAGAAATCTCTCCAAATTTATGGCTGAGATAATTACATTAAATGGGTGATTTATTGTGATTAATTGGCATATTAATGGAATAATTTTATCAGTTAAGGAAAGAAAAGGTTTGACTTCGCATTGATTTGTATGATTTTAAATGGTTTCCTATTTTAAGAGGGCAAAACATGGTAAGTGATGAGTGATTGTTTGACTTCCCTCTTTTCTCTCCTTCCTCCACGCCATTTGCTATCAATGAGTCAGAAAAATTCTGACTTAATGGAGGGTAATGAATTTTCATTATGCTCGTTACGTTAAAAAAATTTTAACGTTCTTTTCCTCAGTTTTTCTCTCATCTTCTCACTCTTCTCTCTCTCAGTTCTAAGACGTTTTCTAATTTCTTTCTTCCTCTTCTCTTCTCCATGAATTCCATCCTCTTTCCTCTCAAAAAAATTCTCTGCAAGTATTGAAAAAAAAGTTATATTTTCATTGGTTGAATTCAAGGGTTTTGAGAAGAAAATCTTTTAAGGTAAGGACTCATTTCTTTGTGTTTTTGAAAAGAATTTCTCCTCCTCAATTCGTCTACAATACCTTTCTCTGGGTATTATATTTTGCTTTGAGTTTTTAATATGATGTTCATGTTTGTATTATGTGATGTTTCTCTGAGTTTCAAGTCAATTCGATGTTTCTATGATAAAATATGAATTTTCTATCCTCTACCCTTCACAGAAAAATATTGCTGTTAACTTTGATACATGAAAAATGTAATGTTTATTCAAGGGGTAAATGAATGATGTTTTTCATGAAAGTTGTCAAGAATGTGCATGTATATGTTATGATGAGTGTATTTTATGTTATGAAATTTTATGAGATTATGTCAAGAAAACTGTTTTAACAATGTTATTTTTTGGATTTTTGTTTTATAAAATGTTATATATGTTTAAATGATTTTTATTGATGATGAAATAATTCTATGACATTGAAATGCATGATAATAAGATGTTTTTATGAATTTTAAAATACATATACGGGCTTGTTCTCTTGATTTTAAGACCAGCTAGTGTAAAATGTTGCTGTTAGCAGAGTTTGCTTACAACAACAGCTTTCAGGCAGCAATTGGAATGGCACCTTATGAAGCGTTGTATGGACGAAAATGCAGGTTGCCTATATGTTGGTCCGAAGCTGGTGAAAAGAAGATGATGGAAAGCATCAATGCTGAAAGAACGGATTTTGTTAATGAAACTTCTGAGATGATAAAATTGATAAGAAGGAGAATAGAGACCACTCAAAGCCATCAGAAGAGTTACGCCGACAAGAGAAGAAGACCCTTAGAGTTCGCTGTAGGCGAATATGTGTTTTTGAAAGTTGCACCAATGAAAGGAGTTATGAGGTTTGGAAAGAAAGGCAAGTTAAGCCCAAGATTTATTGGTCCGTTTGAAATCATGAAGCGAATAGGCAAAGTAGCTTATCAGCCAAAGTTGCCTTCAGAAATGTCCGCAATGCACGATGTATTCCATGTCTCCATGCTCAAGAAGTATGTTCCGGACCCTACACATGTGATTGAGCCACAAGTGATCGAGATACGAGAAGACTTAAGTTATGAAGCAAAGCCAATGAGGATACTCGATCGGAAAACCAAGACCTTGAGGAATAAAGAAATTCCATTGGTCAAGGTGTTATGGCGAAATCAGCAACTTGAAGAAGCTACATGGGAACGAGAAAATGACATGAGAACTATGTATCCGCAATTGTTCTAAGTTTCGAGGACGAAACTTTTATAAGGTGGGGAGAATTGTAACACCCACCTATTTTGATGTAACGGATTATGTTAAGTTAGTAACAATGTTAAGAAAATCTTAATAATAATCTATGTTATATGTTGTAATATATGATTTTAATGTTACTAACTTTTATTTTAAGATTTATGATAGGTGATGACCACATGGAATCATTGTGCTCAAGTGTTCATGATTATTTTAATGTATGTTTAATTATGATGCATCGATGAATTGAATGTTTTAATGTATGGTATTTAAGAACAGTTCGACAAGCCGGACTTTCAATTTCGGCAGGCTGAACAGTTTGACAAAGATCGACAGGCCGATGGGAACCATCAGCAGGCCAAACTTGGTGGAACCGGCAGGCCGAAGGGGAAAATCAGCAAGCCGAACACAACTGACGAGCAGTCAGCAGAAATCTCTCCAAATTTATGGCTGAGATAATTACGTTAAATGGGTGATTTATTGTGATTAATTGGCATATTAATGGAATAATTTTGTCAGTTAAGGAAAGAAAAGGTTTGACTTTGCATTAATTTGTATGATTTTAAAAGGTTTTCGATTTTAAGAGGGCAAAACATGGTAAGCGATGAGTGATTGTTTGACTTCCCTCTTTTCTCTCCTTCCTCCAAGCCATTTGCTATCAATGAGTCAGAAAAATTCTAACTTAATGAGGGTAATGAATTTTCATTATGCTCGTTACGTTAAAAAAAATTTAACGTTCTTTTCCTCAGTTTTTCTCTCATCTTCTCACTCTTCTCTCTCTCAGTTCTGAGACGTTTTCTAATTTCTTTCTTTCTCTTCTCTTCTCCATGAATTCCATCCTCTTTCCTCTCAAAAAAATTCTCTGCAAGTATTGAAAAAAAAGTTATATTTTCATTGGTTGAATTCAAGGGTTTTGAGAAGAAAATCTTTTAAGGTAAGGACTCGTTTCTTTGTGTTTTTGAAAAGAATTTCTCCTCCTCAATTCATCTACAATACCTTTCTCTAGGTATTATACTTTGCTTTGAGTTTTTAATATGATGTTCATGTATGTATTATGTGATGTTTCTCCAAGTTTCAAGTCAATTCGATGTTTCTATGATAAAATATGAATTTTCTATCCTCTACCCTTCACAGAAAAATATTGCTGTTAACTTTGATGCATGAAAAATGTAATGTTTATTCAAGGGGTAAATGAATGATATTTTTCATGAAAGTTGTCAAGAATGTCCATGTATATGTTATGATGAGTGTATTTTATGTTATGAAATTTTATGAGATTACGTCAAGAAAACTATTTTAACAATGTTATTTTTTAGATTTTCATTTTATAAAATGTTATATATGTTTAAATGATTTTTATTGATGATGAAATAATTCTATGACATTGAAATGCATGATAATAAGATGTTTTTATGAATTTTAAAATTAAAATATGTGTATTTTAAATTATTAGAAAACGTTTTCAAAAGATTTTCATGATTGTAATGTATGAGATGTTTTGATTATAATTTTTAAGGATGCATGTTATGAATAATGTCTATATGAGATCAATGTATATGTGATGATAATTTTATGTTTTCACAATTATGGTTATGAATTATGTTTGTAATATGAGACGAATATATATATATGAATATATATATGAATGAATGGTATATGAATGGATGTTTTATGATAAGTATTAATTTTATTGTATTTTTAAATGGATAAATGGCATGAACACTCAAAGAAACAAGCACATCGAGACCGCAGCTTCGTCACCAAACCGTATTAAGGTTAAGTAAGCTAGCTGTTAAGGTAAGTACATTCTCACCTGCAACATGACACGTTTTACAAGGTTTGATGATATGTTCACAATGATATTTATGATGATTTTATAGTTATTTTCCTTAAAGGATTTCTTATGAAAGATTATCATGATTTACAGTTATGCATGTATGATGATGACATGTTTCAAAGTATGAAAATTATGTATATATATATCACCTAATAAGTGTTGCACACCAATGTTATGAAATGATATGTTATGATGTCATGTTTGGTTTGGGATTAGCTACCCTTCTCCTCTCATGACGGCGCGCCTACAATGATGTTCATGGTGCAACACTTGGGCCCTTAAGATAAAATAGAATAACTTTTAATATGATCAATATAATGAAAGATATGTTTCTATGAAATTGTGCTTAAGGCACTTTTATGATATGATGACAATGATGATGATGATGTATATGTAATGTTTTAAATTGTGCGAATTATATGTACTTACTAAGCATTAGCTTAATCAAGTTTTATGTCATGTTGCAGATAAGGGTAAGAAGATCATGGAATAGGCGGAGGACATGGGAAGGCGTGTGAGCACAAAGCACGATGAATTGTAACCGAAAGAACGCCAAGAAGAATGTTTTTATGTTTTAAATCAAGTTTTATATTTTGAACATATTTTTATGTTAAGTTTTAAGAATACTTGAACTATGGTTTTATATTTTATTTTATCATTTTAAAGAATTTTGATCTTCCGTAATTTTTATGAAAAGTTAAATCTATTTTACAAATTAAGTTTTCTCAAGGATTTTGGCTCAGTCAGCCTGCCGAATGTAATGGGTCGGCCTGCCGATGTTTGAAAGTTCGGCCTGCCGATCACGTTTTCGGCCTGCCGGACGATGATGAGTTTTTAAGCCAGATTTACAAAGCCTCTGTCAGCTTGCCGGTTGAGGAATTCCAATCTGCCGATCATGTTCGGCCTGCCGAAGTCCCATGTTCGGCCTGCCGAACTGAGGGAGCATGTAACTATTAAGTGATGTGATGTTTTTATAAGTTATGATTTTACAACTTGGTATGTTTATTTTATTAAAATAAGTTCACGATTAATTTAAAGTGTAATTGAATAAATTATGATATGGAATAAGTTAAGTAATGTTATTTAAAAAAAATGTATGAATGGATTCTGGTTAAGTATGTTTAATTATATTTACAATTTAAAGTATCGTATAAGTTTTGGACTTATGTTTATGTTTAAAGTTTAAACAAGTATGAATGTATGAAAGTAACGACATCTATGACGTCCTTAAAAGGGGGCATTACACTAACCTCATCTTCTTACCTAACCTGTTCATATTTATACCCTTACCCTTGTTCTAAAGAATAATTGGAGCTTAGACTCTTATTCAAGTACAAAGGAATTTTATAAGGAATTAAGTTAGGCATAGGAGATAAGTATCGGGAAGGGAATTGAGTCGACAAAAAGAAAGGGAGAATTTGTAGGGATAGCTCAGAAAAAGGAAAAAAAATAAAAAGCAAAACAAAAAAATAATATATATATATATAATATATAATATCTTGATCTTCCTTATCATATTTTGTGCATTACAAAGGTTGGTTAGAATGATGTAAGGGCCCAACACAATGATATCGGGCCCAAACAAGATTCTTATAGGGTTTTGTGAAGTGTTCTTTGAAGAATTTTTCCATGTCTCTAACTCTATAAAGTCTTTAGAATCTTTGTCATTTCCATATCCTTTCTTTCTTTTAACCAATACCACTTGGCCCCATTATAACCTGTATCAAAGACCTTTTACTTTGAGGTGGTGTCTTTGGCATAGTGAAGATTTGTACCGAAGAGGGAGCCTATGACGTTTGATCCTATATGATTTTTTCTACAAGGAATATGAGGGTTTATCTTTTTTGAAGCATGTGTTGTCTCAGTATCAATAACATTGGCTATTTCACACACACACACACTTGAGTATGATTGTCGTAAAATGTATTTAGCTTGAGAATGCAATGCTTATTTGATTTCAAGTCCATATTTCTTATTGTTCTCTAAGGTAGAAAGTTAGAAGTTCAGTTTTCTTTTACATGTTTCATTATCTGTTTTTTGTCTTAGGTTTGCTCGAGAACGAGCAAAGGTTAAGTAAGGACTTTGAAAAGTGCTTAGGTGGATATAATTTTCTAATTAATATTCTCATATTTTTTTGTTTTATTCTCGAGTGTTTTGTATTTTATGTGTGACTTTGTGTGTTGCAGGTGTTTCAAGGAAATGAGATGAAAGCTGGAACAAAATTGAAGATTTAGAGCTTAAAAATTTCATTTATTCATCTGGGAGGTCAACCAGGGGTCAAAATAATAGTTTTGTGAACTTTTGGGCCAAAATAAAAAATTCTAGCTGAGTAAGGGCACAACCCATGAGAAAAGGCCCCACGGTTGTGCTATAGCACAAAAAGCAGGCACGCCCGCACCAGACCCCAATAGTACAACACCCCCTTATGGGCACCACAGGAGACGTTGCTTTTACCATTAAACTTAATAATTATCGATAAGAAGTTCGAAATAATCAACAACACTTAGAGAAATATCCCAAGAATACATGCATGTATTTTTTTTCGATAAAGTAAAACTAAGAAACTAAAATTTAGAAACACAATTCTATATTCAAAAAAACATAACTCAAAAGAACATATCAAAAATAGAACTGAGTCTCAAAAAAATAAAAATACAAAACATAATATATTAAATTTTGTTTGAGTTTAAATTTCTTTCATGACATGACTCTGTTTCCAATCCAACACTCCTTGCAAACGCGCCCTTCCTTGTCCTCCATCCTAATCAACCTACATCTTATCTTTATCTACAACATGATATAAACTAAGTAAGCATAAGTTTAGTAAGTACACTTTTTACCTCACAACATAAAACATTTCTTAAAAATCATTACATAACATTGTAATCATAATCATAGTAGTGCACGAGGCATGAGTTTATACAGAACATATCTTTTCATTTAAACTTCCACATTAAAACATTATTCATTTTATCTTTAGGGGCCCAAGCGTTGCATCATAAACATAAACATCATAGGCGCACCGACATAAGAGGAGTGGGGTAGCTAGTCTCAAACCAAACATGACAAGTCCAACCTTTAGGACATCATAAATATAAACATAAACATAAGGTGTGCAATACTTAATTAAGTGATACATATATATAGATATACATTTAACATACCCCATCATTGAAACATTCGTTAAAATTTCTTGTTGCAACAAGAGTTTTCATGAGAAAACAACATGTAAAAACAAACTTAAAAATTATCATAAAACATGTTCTCAAAATTTTTTTCATAAACTTTTATCATGTTACAGGTGAGAATGTGCTTACTTGTCTTGCTTGCTTGCTTACCAAGTCTTAACTTGGATGACGTTGCCGCGGTTCTCGATGTGCTCGCCTCTTAGAATTTTCAAGTCAATCATTCGTATAATACATAAAATTAATATTCCTCTTCATGATATCATTTAATACCATATTACATCATCAAATATTTTTCGTAATAAAACAAAGCATTTTTGAGTCACAAACATACACTTAAAGTTAAGAAACATAAAGATAGAAAACTTGACCTTTAATGAACATAAAGATAGAAAACTTGACCTTTAATGACTTAGAGAAATACTTATAAGCATAAATAAAATGTAAGAATTATTCTACAATATAGCTACCATATATAAACATCACTCAAATTTTCTTCTCTTAAAAATATTAATCCAAAATATATTTTTTTTAATTTTAAAACATTCAAGTAAATCTGTAAATAATAAAAACTGCCTGACCTTTAAGGATTCATAACCCTATATTTTTCAATTTGCATGCAATTAGAGCATGAAAATTTGCAAGAATAAAGCTAGCATATATATATAATGTTCAGATTTTTCTTTGATCATACAAATTTCATTGGTAGTTAAAATAAATCATATATTCATTACCATAAAATCTATAAGCAAAGTCTGGGCAGTGAGAAATTCTAATTAAAAGTTATGTATTAAATTATTTATGCTATAAAATAATTTATAAAACTTACTACATATAATAGACACATAAAATAATAACATATCCAAAATTCAACTTCAAATAAATTCAAACTAAGTCAAACTAGACGTTTGAATTCAGAGTTGATATTAACATCAGACATACTAGATAGCAAACATGTTCCATTCAAACTTCTTTATAAAATCAAATATGTATAATATACTTCTGAAATTTTTATGTGACATGGATAACATATAAATATAAGTTAGAAAAATAATAAATCCTACAAAACATATTTAAAATTATGATTTATCATCTCATGAATTACATAGAGCATACTAGACAGACATTTATAACCACTAAGTACAAGTCAATCAACAAATTTTATCTTTAAACATAATAAGTATATGAAACTAAAACTTTACATACATTTAGATAACATACCAAAAATGATTCATATTTTTTTCCAGAATTAAAAGACGCTTTTTACCTCATAAAATAGACTATACAAGACACAAATACAAAGTTGCCAGCAAATAAAATTTCATAAGCAGTGTTTGATTGAAAGCTTATAACCCTAACAATATTTTGAACGAAAATTTATAAAAAATCCCTGACATTCCTAACATATATATACACATCATATCCAAAAATCACATCAAAATAAAATTATTTGATTTCAAAACATTACCAACTACCTTACCGACAAACCAAAAACCCTAGAATTCTCTTATCACACTCCAACAACAAAACCATATTTTCATGAAATTTCATGATATCATATGAATATAAATGCTTTCAACCATAAAGTAACATTGTTATAATCAAAGTAATAGATAATATAATTTATTTTTCATACAAACATACATGCATACACATTCACAATCATAAAAGAACAATTTTCTAACAAAGTTTATTACAAAACAATATATATCAATTATAAGAATTCAAAACTATGAAAACTTTAAACCATATATTAAATTCTTATGTTTTCTTCAACAATGACGAATGCTTGCATACAAAATCTCTAGAAATAATTCTTTTTACTTTGGCTTGAAAGAAAATAAGAGTAATAAATTCTTGGCTTTGAGGACTAGAGAGATGATGGAGGCTTTCTTAGAGAGATTTCTGAAAGAGGTGAAGGAGAGAATTTTCTTTGGCTAAAAATTAAGAGAATGAAAACTTTGACGACTTAAAAGTATATTTATAGGTTTATGAGAGAGAAAAAGAGTTAAATGGACATAAAAAAAACCCTAGTCTTAGTCTAATTCAGTTTTTCCCATTTTTTTCTTCTATTTTCTTTTTTTTTCTTTTCTTTTCTTGTTTTTCTTTTTCTCACGACAACTGCTATTTTCTTCGTTTCCTTATACGCAAGGTTTATATTAATATATATATATTATAATATATATAATAACCAATCATATTATAATACAATATATTACATAATATATAATAACTGATTATATATAATATAATATAATATAATTTAATTATAATATAAGATAGGATAATATAATATATATGACAATATAATATAAAATAATTATAATACATAATTGTTTATATACCATAATAATGTTTACTCCTATGACCTCAGAAAATAATATTAATTTACACATGTAATTATCATGACATCATTAATATTATAAAATAAAAAAATATGCAACAAACTTCATGTTATCATCAAGAATATAGCTTTAGGGCATACATAACCCTAAAGTACTATAAAGATTATAAATTTAGAGCAAGTTGAAATCTCTTTAAGGAAAAAAAAAGTAATACTTTAAACTTATCATCATTTTTGACATGAACATCTCGAGCACATCGATCCCACATGGTTATCACCTATGACATTACTAAAAAAAAAAAAATTGATTTACTGAACATAAATAATAATACCACTTAAGATATCACATTCTAATGTTAGATTAACACAAATATCTGTAGAAGAAAACAGCGGGCATTACAACTCTCCCCACCTTATAAAAGTTTCGTCCTCGAAACTCAAAACAACTACAGATAGTAGGCTTCACATAGCCTCCTCCTCTTTATCTTATGCCATAAGACTTTAACTAATGCGATTTCTTTAATTCTCAAAGTCTTGGTCCTAATCTCATATCTCTTTTCCATGTAGTTTCTTTAATCTTTTGATTTCCTAATAACCCTTTGATTATAGAAATGTCTTTGTTCTCTAATATCTTTCTTTTCAACCAAAACATAGTCTGCTTATCCTTGTAAATTATATTCCCCCAAACTTCTTATTCTTTCTTTTTGGGCAAAAGATCATGGACCGGGTATGTACTTCCTTAGCATGTGAACATGAAAAACATTGTGTACAAATTTAGGGTTTTACATCCTTCCCTCCTTCTAGGGCTTTCGTCCTTGAAATATGTATAGTAATGAATGTGTAAAGAAATTTCTAATCCTTTTTCTTTTCATTCTTTCTTTTCTCATAAAAATTTCTTCAAAAATCATATCTAATAAAAGTCATCATACATCCAACTAACACTATCATATACAATGTTTGAATTGTTTTCTTGCCTCTCTATCTATCATCTATCACAGAAGTGTAAATCTAAGTGCAACATTAATTCTCTCTTTCCTTTGTAGCTCACATTTCATGTATGTAAGCTTTTCTTTAATCACATGCCAAAAGAGAATTGTACTCTAGGAACTCTTTAGTCCAGGATATACAAATGATTCTAAAATATTCAGATTTAACTCCAAGATACATAAAAACATCATAGCTCTAATAAACCTACTAGTATATCTCCTCATTTGTGAAATAACTTATCCCATTTATAACAGTAAAAATATACCATACTTGAAGCTTGACTTTCTTTTCCACAATATCCACAATCGAGTATAAAACATTGCTTTTGAAACATCATGTATTACCATAAAAATTCTAGGCTTACTTTATCTCTCCATTCCATAATTTCCTCAACCAATATCCTCTAAAAGAATATAGTAATCTCATATTTAATCTCTAGTCTTTTGCATTAACAATTCTAGAATACTTCATTGAAGTCTCTACTAATTCAAAGGTCATACATAAAAGGAACTATTGTGTGTGATGTCTATCATATCATGTTATGGACCATTTAACTTGCTAAAATATTATCATAAATAATTTTCTTCCAAAGTAATCCTAAATATCCCTCAAACATTCATATAGTCAATCCTTTTGATAACTTGTATATTTGCAAAATATCCTACACTTAAAAAAATTACTATAGAGATCTCACATGTGACCTTGCAAAATCCCTTTTTTTAAAACCTTATATAATTCTCAAACTTGTTCATTAAAAATTCATAACTATCATTACACTTCTCTTGAGCTACATATCATTCACCTACTCTTCCATAAACTTTTCCTTCAAGAAAAATAATAAAATCACATAATTAACCTCATGTTACAAAACTTCTTAATTATCAACAATTCCATTGCATATAAATAAAGAGGTAGAGATTGCGTCTTGCTATGATCAATAAAAGTTTAGGTCTTATAGACTCCCAAGTTGTAATGCCCCCTTATGGACGTCACAGATGTCGTTACTTTCATCCTTGTTATCATTATTTTTAAGATAAACTATTTAAATTTAAACACAATTTGATAAACATATCTCAAGATCTATGCATACAATTTTTTTTTTAAAAAAAATATTCCAAATATTCCAAATCTTTTTTTTAATATTTTATCAATGCCAAATTAACAAAACCATAATTCAAATAAAATTTCAAAACAAACTTTAAAATCTGTTTAAACAGTTTGTAGTTCAAACTTTTGCAAAATCAAAATAAATGTAAAACGAGTCTTTTTACTTAATAGTGCAGAAATTGAAGCATTCAAAGAAATAAAACATAGTTTTTTTAAAAAAATTTCTTTCTTGGCGTTCTTCCATTTTCAATCCATCATTCTTAGCCCACATGCCCGTCTTCATCCTCCACCTATTCCATGGTCCTTTTACCTTTATCTGCAACATGATTATAAACTAAGTAAACAAAAGCTTAGTAAGTACACTTTTTTTTATCTCACAACATAAAACATTTTATGAACACCTTTATGAAACATCATAGTCATAATCATCATTAACATAATAGTGTACTTGGCACAGTTTCATATAGAACATATCTTTCATTATCATTATCATATTAAAAACTTCATTCATTTTATCTTTGGGGGCCCAAGTGTTGCACCATAAACATCATCATCATAGGCGCACAGTCATGAAAGGAGAGGGGTAGCTAATCCCAAATCAAACATGACAAGTCCAACCTTCAGGACATCATAAACATAAACATAAACATAGGGTGTGCAACACTTAATTAAGTGATACATATATATAGATATGCTTTTAACATACCTTATCATTGAAACATTCGTTAAACTTTCTTATTGCAACAAGATTTTTCTTAAGAAAAACCATACATAAAAACAAACTTAAGAATCATCATAAAACATGTTCTCAAAACCTTTTCATAAACTTTTATTATGTTGCAAGTGAGAATGTACTTACTTGTCTTGCTTGCTTACTAAACCTTAACTTGGGTGACGTTGTTGCGGTTCTCGGTGTGCTCGCCTTTTGGAGTGTTCATGTCAAACATTCATATTAACTATAAGCCACTAGCAATACTATTAGCAATATATAAACATCTCATACTATCATTAAACATAACCTTATCACATAACAATATCAAAAAGCACAAAATCACAATTTATGAACCTAGGGCATAATTCCCAAAAGTAGGCAGAATGACCTTTATTCACTTAAAAATTAATAATAATTTTATCTTAACTCTAAATCAGTCAAAACTAGTGGCATTAGAAACTAGACTCAAAAAAAAAGAATTTAATATATCACCCGCATATTTTGACAATAATTTTCATGAAGAAAAAGTCCTCAAAATTCAATCTAAATTTTGAGTCTGTGTAAAGCTGTACAGCTTTTAGGGTCAATTTTGAAAAATCATAACTATTTAAAGAAAACTCTGATTCAAGCGATTCAAAGCCAAACGGAAGCTTAAGATGTCTAGTATTTGAGAAAAATATAACAAAAATATAAACGGAGAAATACAGAATAAAAAATTACTAAAACACGGCAGCTATCACATGTTTGTTGAAAAGCAGACTTAAGGCATCAAAAAAATTCAATACCAATTAATAAGCCAATAAAACCTCAATTAAAATTGTAAACAAATAATTAACATGATACCAATTGATAATAAATATATACCTATAAAGATCTACATAATAAAATATGAAAATATATGATATCTTCAATCTAGGATTTAATGAGAAGTTAATCAAAACAACCAAATCATCAACTCTTTTCAATCACCAATTGACATAAAATACATACAATAAAAGAATCTTTGTGATGATAATAATAATTCTAATACTAACACAATACACCGAAACTATAACATATCCAAAAATTAGCTTCAAATAAATTTTCAACAATTCGAAACATGCATTAGAATTCAGAGACCAAACAAACTCTAATTACCTAAAGCAGTGAGCAACACACGATCACAAAATTTCAATAATTAAAATAAAATTACTTTAACCCTAAAATTTTTATGACAACCTAATAACATATATATATAGCACCACAAAAAGTCTCATTAGCAAATAAATTTGTTTAGCCATACAAATAGGTCACATAAACAAGAACTACCAAATTCATTGAATAGACCACCATAAAAACCTATCTTAAAGAAAATTCAAGAACTCATAAAATATTCATCAAATAACTACGAAATTTTCCAGCTCATAACTTAACATATGCATGAATATCTCTGTAAAATTTTGTTCAATCAAAGGTCATTTTCCCCTTAAACATGGACTATACTTTTGTGCAATATACCGATCAGCAACAGTTTGGTCATGAGTGACAGACAATGAAAAATTAATATCTCAGCATACAAAATTTCAAATAACATGAAATTTTGAGGAATATCACATAACACATACATAAACATCATATTAAAATTTCAAAGCAAACAGAAATTTGTAGACAAAGTTATGGGGGTCGGATTACAAAGGAAAGAAAATTTCAGCAATAGTCTCGAATGAGTTTCTTACCTCTAAAACGATTCTTTTCAATTCCCTTGAATTTATCTAAGTGAAAACCCAATATTTCAATCAATTGTTTGCAGAAAATAAGGGAGAAAAGGGAAGAAAATATGGAGAAGAAAGAGTGTGTCTAAGAAAATTTTAGAGGGGGAGAATTTTCTTTGGCTAGAAATTTAGAGAATGAAGACTTTGGTGGCTTAGAGGTATATTTATAGGTCTATGAGTGTAGAAACTCTAATCTTAATCTAATTCAACTTCTCTTTATTTTTTTTTCTTCTTTTTTTTTTCTTTTTTTCTATCTCACGGCAACTGTTGTTTCCTTATAACATAATATATATATGTATAATATAATATAATATAAACACATTATAATATAAACATTAAGGTTATATGTAATATAATATAACATATTCTATTATAAATATATTAAAATATAATATAATTTTATACACGATAATAATATTTACTCTATGACCCAAAAATATCAATACACATATAATTATCATGACATCATTAATATTATAAAAATAAGAAAATATGTAATAAAATTCATGTCATCTTCAAGAATATAGCTGTAGGCATACATGACCCTAGAACATTATAAAGATTATGAATTTAGGGCAAGTTGAAAACTCTAAAAAAATAATAAATACTGTAAACTTATTATTATTTTTGACATGAATATCACGAGCACATCGATCCCACGAGGCCGTCACCTGTCATCATACTCAAAATAAAATGGTTAGTAACATTATATAGTAAAAAAATTAGTTAACATCGTTATATATCAATCATTAACCATTACATAAAAAATGGCGGGTGTTACACAAGTAGTCTAGTTATAATCATAACAAATCTATCCTAAGATAATATACTAAAAGAGAAGAATCTTATACTTACTTGGAGGACTTGAAACTGACGTGTGGCGATATGTATTGGAAATGGAAACCGCTCTGATACCATAATCTGTAATGCCCTCTTATGGGCACCACAGGAGACATTACTTTTACCACTAAACTTAATAATTACTAATAAGAAGTTCAAAATAATCAACAATACTCAGAGAAATATCCTAGGAACACATGCATGCATTTTTTTTCGATAAAGTAAAACTAAGAAACTAAAATTTAGAAACACAATTTTATATTCAACAAAACATAACTCAAAAGAACATATCAAAAATAGAACTGAGCCTCAAACAAATAAAAATGCAAAATATAATATATTAAATTTTGTTTGAGTTTAAATTCCTTTCATGACATGACTCCATTTCCAATCCAACACACCTTGCATACAGGCCCGTCCTTATCCTCCATCATAATTAACCTGTATCTTATCTTTATCTGTAATATGATATAAATTAAGTAAGCATAAGTTTAGTAAGTATACTTTTTTATCTCACAACATAAAACATGTCTTGAAAATCATTACATAACATCATAATCATAACCATAGTAGTGCATGAGGCACGAGTTTATACAAAACATATCTTTTCATTTAAACTTCTATATTAAAACATTATTCATTTTATCTTTAGGGCCCCAAGTGTTGCATCATAAACATAAACATAATAGGCGCACCGTCATGAGAGAGTGGGGTAGCTAGTTCCAAACCAAACATGACAAGCCCAACCTTTGGGACATCATAAACATAAATATAAACATAGGGTGTGCAACACTTTATTAAGTGATACATGTATAGAGATATACTTTTAACATATCTCATCATTGAAACATTCGTTAAAATTTCTTGTTGCAACAAGAGTTTTCATGAGAAAACAACACGTAAAAACAAACTTAAAAATTATCATAAAACATGTTCTCAAATTTTTTTCGTAAACTTTTATCATGTTGTAGGTGAGAATGTGCTTACTTGTCTTGCTTGCTTACTAAGTCTTAACTTGGGTGACGTTCTCGCGGTTCACAGTGTGCTCACCTCTTAGAATGTTAAAGTCAATTATTCATATAACACATAAAAATAATATTCCTCTTCATGATATTATTTAATACCATATTACATCACCATATATCTTTCTTAACAAAACAAAGTATCTTTGAGTCACAAACATGCACTTAAAGTCAAAAAACATAGAGATAGAAAACTTGACCTTTAATGACTTAGAGAAATATTTATAAGTATAAATAAAGTGTAAGAATTATTCTATAACATAGCTACCATATATAAACATCACTCAAATTTTATTCTTTTGAAAATATTAATCCAAAATATCTTTTTCTAATTTTTAAAACATTCAAGTAAATCTGTCAATAATAAAAACTATCTGACCTATAAGGACCCTATATTTTTCAATTTGCATGTGATTAAAGCATAAAAATTTTCAAGAATAAAGCTAACATATATATATATATATATAATGCTTAGATTTTTCTTTAGCCATACAAATTTCATTTGGTAATTAAAATAAATCGTACATTAAATACCATAAAATCTGCCAGCAAAGTCTGGGTAGTGAGAAGTTCTAATTAAAAGTTATGTATTAAATTATTTATGCCATAAAATAATTTATAAAAATTACTATGTATAATAGACACATAAAATAATAACATAACCAAAATTTAGCTTCTAATAATTCAAAATTCACATTCGAATTCAGAATTGATATTAACATTAGACATGCTAGACAGCGAACATGTTCCATTCAAACTTTTTTATAAAATCAAATATGTATGATATGCTTCTAAAATTTTTATGTGACATGGCTAACATATATATATAGGTTAGAAAAGTAATAAATCATGCAAAACATATTTAAAATTATGATTTATCATATCATGAATTACATAGAGCATACTAGGTAGACATTTATAACCACTGAGTACTTGTGAATTTACAAATTTTATCTTAAAACATAATAAGGATATGAAGTTAAAACTTTATAGATAATTAGATAACATATAAAAAATGATTCATATTTTTTACCTCATAGAATAGACTGCACAAGACATAAATACAAAGCTACCAGCTAATAAAATTTCATAAGGAGTGTTTAATTGAAAGCTCATAATCCTAAAAATATTTTGAATAAAAATTTATAAAAAATCTCAGACATTCCTAACATATATAATTTGATTCAAAACGTTACTAGCCATCTTACCGATAAATCGAAAACCATAGAATTGTCTTATCACACTCCAACCATAAAACCTTATTTTCATGAAATTTCATGATATCATATGAATATAAATGCTTTCAACCATAAAGTAACATTGTTATAATCATAGTAATAGACAATATAATTTATTTTTCATACAAACATACATGCATACACATTCACAATCATAAAATAACAATTTTTTAACAAAGTTTATTACAAAACAATATTTATCAATTACAAGAATTCAAAACTATGAAAACTTTAATTCATATATTAAATTCTTATGTTTTCTTCAACAACGATGAATACTTGCATACAAAATCTCTAAAAATAATTTCTTCTCCTTTGGCTTGAAAGAAAATAAGAGTAATAAATTCTTGGCTTTGAGGACTAGAGAGATGATAGAGGCTTTCTTAGAGAGATTTCTACAAGGGGTGAAGGAGAGAATTTTTTTTGGCTAAAAATTAAGAGAATGAAAACTTTGATGACTTTAAGGTATATTTATAGGTTTATGAGAGAGAAAAAGAGTTAAATGGGCATAAAAAACCCTAGTCCTAGTCTAATTCAGTTTCCCCCCTTTTTTCCTTCTCTTTTCTTTTTTTTCTTTTCTTTTCTTTTTTTTTCTTTTTCTCACGGCAACTGCCATTTTTTTCGTTTCCTTATACGTAAGGTTTATATTAATATAGATATATATATTAATATATTATAATATATATAATAACCAATTATATTATAATACAATATATTGCATAATATATAATAACTGTTGATCCAACACGTCCATTGTCCAATGGATTGGACTCTATCGGACGGCAGTACGTCTGCCTGGTGTTGGCCTACAAGGATGAGTAGTGATGTATTATGATGGATAGCATGGCCCGGCCCGAGCTACTGTATATCCCCGAGGTGGCAGCCTTCTTGGGGGTGTGCCCTCAGATAAATGGAAGGCACCTCGGGAAGAAGCATAAGTTGCTGGGTCAGGTGGTAGCCTATGTCTGCCGAACTGAGTTGCCGACCACCAAAGTTAGTGTCCTCGGTGGAGGCGCCGAGCTTACCCTCAACAATAACCATTATTCTTTTCCTTTGTTTCATATAATATATATTATAATATATTAATATAATATATAATAACTGATTATATATAATATAATATAATTCAATTTAATTTAATTTAATTATAATATAATATATATGATAATATAATATAAAATAATTATAATACATAATTATTTATGTACCGCAATAACGTTTACTCCTATGACCTCAAAAGAGAACATTAATTTGCACATGTAATTATTATGACATCATTAATATTATAAAATAAAAAAAATATGCAACAAAATGCATGTTATCATTAAGAATATAGTTCTAGGGCATACATAACTCTAAAGTATCATAAAGATTACAAATTTTGAGCAAATTGAAAACCCTTTTAGGAAAAAAAAGTAGTACTTTAAACTTATCATCATTTTTAATATAAACTTCCCAAGCACATCGATCCCACAATGCTATCACCTGTGATATTACTAAACAAAAAAAATTAAATTACTTAACATAAATAATAATAGCACTTAAGATATCACATTCTAACGTTAGATTAACACAAATGCTTGTAGAAGAAAATGGTGGGCGTTACATATAGAGCACGTGGCTGTGATATATGAATTTTGTCCCTGCATGCTGAAAAGTAAAAAATTCACAGCTTGATACCTAGCGATTCGCACAGCCGCATAGAAGATGCCTCGTCCCTGTGCGCATCCAGCCTGCAACATATAAAGAATTAGCTCTGCACATGCCCACGAGGAGGAAAGCTAGTCCTTGTACATCCTTTCGATTTTTGCTTTGAATTTGTCCTAAATTGAGTCCAAACTTGCCTCTTTTTACCATCCAAATGAAAACCTATAATCTTCAACTGACAATACTTGGTTGACATTGTAACACGCCTTACGGACGTCACAATAATCGTTACTTTTACTGTTAATGTCATTATTTAGAGATAATAATTCAAATAAAATACTTACATTCAAACAAATATACCAAGAAAACATGCATAATTTTTTTTTACTATTTATCGGATTTGCTTCTTTCACCTCGATTAGCCTAATAGAACATCTATAGTTTTTAGCTAACTGACCACATGCAAAAACGATTAGTTTATAAATATAGTCATTTACTAAATTATAGACACACAAAACTTCGAACATTGTTTAAAACTCTCAAGAAAAATACTTGTATGTCCAAATAGTATAACCATATCAAAATAGAGAAACATGGCACAGTCCTTAAGAAACCACAATTAAGGAAATATTAAACAATCTTAAAACATTCAAAAGTCTATAGGAAAATAAACTAAGTTTTAAATCAACATCAATGCGGAAAGTAACATTAATAATAAATCATTGTTCAAGTAATTAATTCTTTTCATGGCGTAATTCCTTTTCCAATCAAACATTCCTAGTGCACATGCCCGTCCCCGTCCTCCACCTATTCCACATGGCCTTTTTATCTTTGTCTGCAATATATAAAACTAATTAAGCATAAGCTCAGTAAGTACACTTTCTTATCTCACAACATAAAATATGAACTTTCAAAAAACATAACATAAGATCATAGTCAAAAACATAATAGTGCACAACACACATGTTCATATATATAACATATTTTTCATTTAAACTTCCGTATTAAAACATTATTTATTTTATCTTTAGGGGCCCAAGCGTTGCACCATTAACAACATAGGCATGCTGTCATGAAAGGAGCAGGGTATCTAGTCCTACACCAAACATGACAAATCCAAACCTTATAAGACACCCTAAACATAAACATAAGGTGTGCAACATTTAATTAAGTGATACATATGCATACATACATACATATATATATATATATATATGAGCTTTCTTTAACATACTTTATCATTAAAACATCCATTAAACCTTGTTGCAATAAGAGATTTCATGAGAAGACAATATGTAAAAAACAAACTTAAAAATTATCATAAAACATATTCTCAAGACTTTTTCATAAACTTTTATCATATTGCAAGTAAAAATGTACTTACTTAACTTGTTTGCTTACTAAACCATAATTGGGTGACATTGTCAGGGTTCTTGGTGTGTTCACTTTTTGGAGTGTTCATGTCAATCATTCATATAATAGATGAAACTAATATTCATTTTCATGATATCATTTCATACTATATTACATCATCATACATCATTCTTAATGAAACAAAGTATCTTTGAATCACAAACATGTATCAAAGTCAAGAAACATAAATTACTTGACTTTTAATCACTTAGAGAAATTAATCTCAACTTATAAGTAAACATAAAGTGTAAGAATTATTCCATAATATAGCTAATATATATAAACATCACTCAAATTTTTTTCTCTCAAAAATATTAATACAAAGTATCTTTTTTTGATTTTTAAAACACTCAAATGAATCTACCAATCATAAAAATTGACTGACCTTTAAGGATTCATAACCCTATATCTTTCACTTCACATTTAATTAGAACATAAAAATTTGCAAAAATAAAGTTAACACATATATATAATGCTCACATTTTTCTTTAGCC
Organism: Artocarpus heterophyllus; assembly: GCA_025403435.1. Lineage (NCBI taxonomy): Eukaryota > Viridiplantae > Streptophyta > Magnoliopsida > Rosales > Moraceae > Artocarpus > Artocarpus heterophyllus. Next base: position 24,068,561 of record CM046334.1, read on the forward strand.
ATGAAAATTTCATTCCTAATTAAAATAAATCACATAATCAATACTACAAAATCTGCCAACAAAGCCTTGGCAGTGAGCAGTCCTAATTAAAAATTATGTATTAACTTATTTATTCTATAAAATAAATTTATAAAAATTACTACATATAATGGACACATAAAATTATAACATATCTAGAATTTAGCTTCAAATAAATTTGAAGTAATTCAAAACATACGCTCGAATTCAAAGTTAATATTAACACCAGACACGCTAACCACGAACATGTTTCATTAAAACATTTTTATAAAATCAAATATGCATGATATGCTTCTAAAATATTTATATTAACATATAAATATAAGTTAAAAGAATAATAAATCATGCAAAACACATTTAAAAGTATGTTTTGTTATCTCATGAATTATATAGAGCATATCAGGTAGACATTTATAACCACAGAGTACTTGGTAATCAACGACTTTTATCTTAAAATATAATAAGGATAAGAAGTTCAAAATCCACGAACATTTAGTTTACATATCAACAATTATTTATAATTTTTTATAGAATCAAATGACCTTTTTTGCCCCATAAAACAGGCTCCACTGATACAAATACAAATCTACCAACAAATAAAATTTCCTGAGCATTGTTTGATTGAAAACTTATAACCCTAAAACTATTTTGAATGAAAATTTATAAAAAATCCCAGAAAATCTTAGCATATACATACACATCATATCCAAAAATCGTAGCAAAATAAAACCATTGGTTTTAAAAACATTACTAAAAACCTTATCTACAAACCGAAAGCCCTAAAATTCTCTTATCACACTCTAACAACAAAACCTCATTTTTATGAAATTTTATGATATCATATGAACATAAGTGCTTTCAATTATAAAATAACATTGTTATAATCAAAGTAACAAACAAAATAATTTATTTTTCATAGAAACATACATGCATACTCATTCATAACATAAAAGAAAAATTTTCTAACAAAGTTTGTGACAAAACAATATATAGCAATTATAAAAATTCAAAACCATAAAAACCTTTAAACCATACCTTAAATTCTTATGTGTTCTTCAACAAAGAAGACTTGCACACCAAATCTCCAAAAAGAATTCCTTCTACTTTGGCTTCAAAGAAAATAAGGGTGATGAATTCTTGGCTTTGAGGATTAGAGAAATGATGAAGACTTATGAATATGAATTTGAGAGGGGGTAAGGAAGAGAATTTTCTTTGGCTGAAAATTAAGAGAATGAAGACTTTAGTAGGTTAAAGGTATATTTATAGGTTTATGAGAGAGAAGAGATTAGATGAGTGTAGAAAATCCTAATCCTAATCTAATTAGGTTTCCTTTTTTTTTAATGAATGTAATCCAAATCTAATTAGATTTCCTTTTTTTTTTAAATGAGTGTAACTCTAATTTAATTAGATTTCTTATTTTTTAAATGATTGTAATTCTAATCTAATTAAGTTTCTTTTTTTCTTTCTTTCTTTTTCTTTTTCTTTTCCCACGGCTGCTAAACGTATTAATATATGTAATATATAAATAACTTTTTTTTTTGTTTCATTTAACTTTTCCACGGCAAGCCCTTTACTTTTAATATAATACAATATAACATAACATAATATAAGATAATATATAATTATTTATATACAATAATAATGTTTGCTCTTATGACCCAACAAAATATTAATTTATACATTATTTTTTTAGATACTTTTTATTAACTTATTTCTTAACGCCATAATAAAAAAATGTTACACATGTAATTATCATGATATCATAAATGTTACAAAAACAAGAAATTATGCAACAAAATTTATGTCATCATCAAGAATATAGCTATAGGGCATACATAACTTTAGAGCATTATAAATATTATAAATTTAAAGCAAGTCAAAATTATTTTAAAAAAACAATACTTTAAGCTTATCATCATTTTTGACATGAACGTTCTAGTCACATCGATCCCACGTAGTCGTCACATGTAACATTATTAAATAAAAAAATTAATTTACTTAACATAAATAATAATAACTTATAAAATATCATGTTCTAATGTTTAATTAATGCAAATATTTATTGGAGAAAATAACAGGCATTACAGGCATCAACTCCCTCTCAAATTATACAATAATGGCAACTCCACGTGGGATACTTAACTCATTAATAAAATGAATTTTATTGCCCAAAAGCTTCCCCACGTTGGGTAAAATCCATACGGATGGATACAAGCAAATTGTCCAAACACAAACACAAATCTAAATTTTATTTTTTATCCTAATTAACATATTAATTATTCATCTAAATGTTAATTTAGATAATAATTTAAACCACACAGGTCAAATTTCTTAACTTGAATCAAGATACTCAAATTTGTACCAAACAAGCCTAAAAATTTAAAGAAATTTTAGCATATTCTTCAGGAAGGAAGAAATTGAAGCCGCACGATCAGAGACCCAACAAAAGAGAGAGCGCGCCTGAGCTCTCTCTCTTCTTTCTGAAGAGATTCATGATTTTGCTCGGTTGAATTGAGGCAAAGGAACCTTGCCGGCTGACACCACCACAACAGATTGGGACCCACTTAAACTCTCTGACGGTGACGTGTCAACATCAGTACCGTTCATACAGCACTTGATTTATGCACATTTTTGGTTCGTTACATTTTCCACTCCTTCCAAAATACCTCTGATGGTGTAATTGTATTGGTACAATACAAGTCTCAGCGGAGAAAGCCAAGAAGGAAGACGACCTAAAAGAAAAAAGAAAAAAGAAAAAAAAACCCCCTTTTCCCTCACCAGTAAGTAAGCTTCCAAAACTGCCGGCCATGGACGGCAGAAGCTTTTCTATGTCCTCCTTTTTCACGCTCTTTCGTCTGTCATGGAACCCATTTGTCAGTCACCCAAAAACCCAAGACTCCTCTAGTCCACAAAAGCAATGGGCTGTGTTCAAACCAAGTCCTCTTCAACAAATTCCCCACCTAGAAACCTTCAGAGGATGAAGATGGAAAATGGGTATGAGGGGAAAAAATTTGGGCTTCTGGGTCCCAGAAGATCAACGGGTCAGAGATATGATGAAAGAGAGTATGATAGAAGATTTAGGGAGAAACCCAGCGACCGAAGTTTTGAGGGAAATGGGAATAGTAAGTTGATTGGTAGAGAGGATGGGGAGGGAGTTAATGGTGGGAATGTTTCGAGGAGGATTTCTATGGAGGAAGGAGACGAAGAGGAATTGGCCCAAGGGTGGCCAAAATGGCTGCTTGAAAATGTTCCTAGAAAGGTTTTGGCTGGGTTGGTTCCAAAGAGTGCTGAGTCTTATGATAAGCTCGATAAGGTACTTGATGTTTCTTATCATCTTTTGTGGCTGTTTTGTGAATTGCTTACGTTTGTTGATTTTAGAATGTATGAATGTTTGTTTTGTTTACAACCTTGGTTGTTAAAAGCTTTGTCTTGGTATTTCTTTCTTTTGTGTATGTGTTAAAGTATGGTTTCTTGGGAATATGGATTGCTGTTATATTGTAGGAGTTATACATGAACGATTGTTGTTTGAGTCCGTGTGGGGTTATTAAAAAAATTATAAAAAAAGGAAATTAATGTCTAATACTTGTGAAAAACAAAACAAAAAATAAAATGGAAGCATAAGCAAGCAAAGGTCTTTGAAAAGAAAAATCCTGAATTTTAGGCGAGACAGGCGATTATTTGTAATTTTTTTCCCTTACCCCTACCAGATAATTCTCCTAAATTTACTAGTTGACTAAATCAGCGTTTGGAGAAAAATATCATCGTCCAACAATTGAACTTGGTTTAGTGGAAATGATCAAAATCCATGATTCTTTTTACAGGTAGGTCAGGGAACCTACAGCAATGTGTACAAAGCTCGAGATAGGGACACTGGAAAAATTGTTGCCTTAAAGAAAGTTCGCTTTGATACATCAGAACCAGAGAGTGTTAAGTTTATGGCTCGGGAGATTACAATACTAAGACAATTGGATCATCCAAACGTAGTGAAACTTGAAGGTTTGGCCACCTCAAGAATGCAGTACAGTCTTTATCTTGTTTTTGATTTCATGCATTCAGATTTGGCGAGACTAATTTCGTGCCCCGAAAGGCTCACTGAACCACAGGTTTAATGCTTTGTCTCCTCATCTTTTTCAAAAAGATTCGGAATGTGGATGCTTTGTTTCACCTTATTGGCTAATCTGAATGATTGGGGATGCAGATCAAGTTCTATATGCACCAACTACTTTCAGGTCTGCAGCACTGCCATGATAGAGGAATTTTGCATCGAGACATCAAAGGCTCAAACTTGTTGATCGATAAAAATGGAATGCTAAAGATTGCAGATTTTGGGCTTGCAAATTATTATGCTCCAAACCAGAAGCGTCCTCTAACTAATCGAGTTGTGACCCTTTGGTATCGAGCTCCTGAGCTGCTATTGGGTGCCACTAGTTATGGAGTCGGTATTGATCTTTGGAGTGCGGGATGCCTCTTGGCAGAAATGTTCTCAGGGAGGCCAATCATGCCTGGTAGGACTGAGGTAATAATCATCAATTGCTGTAACCAAGTTGACAATATTTCATTAGGTGCTTGACAGAACTTAAGTTCGGAAGACAAGATCGAATTAGTTCAAAGGTCGTGGAAGAAAAAAAATGTGGGAAGCTGATCAGAATATGAATGTTATGTGATTTCAGGTTGAGCAACTCCACAGGATTTTCAAGCTCTGTGGCACACCATCAGAGGAATACTGGAAGAAATTGAAGCTATCTTCAACCTTCAGGCCTCCTCAAATATACAAACCCAGTCTAGTAGAGACTTTCAGCGATTTCCCTGCATCCTCTTTGGGTTTATTAAAAACTCTTCTTTCTTTGGATCCTGCATATCGTGGCTCCGCATCATCAGCTCTCCAACATGAAGTATAAAAACTCAAAATTTCATCTTTGCTTTAGAGCTATTAGTTCGAGTAGTTGCTTTACGATTACTTTAGATTATAAACTTTTTTCTGGATGATAGAGTAATATGGAAGCCCTTTTCTCAGTTCTTCTTCACAAGCCCCTTGGCCTGTGAGCAATCTGGTTTACCTGTAATCCACAACAATGATGACGAACTGGATCAAGCCAACAAAGGAAAGAAGTAAGTTTTTCTTTGTTAAGTACTTCCTTAGCCATAATGAGTTTGAAATGTGCGTGGCTAAAACTTGAGGAAGCAAGAACCTGCACACAAACTTTTGCAGACACGTGTTCAGAACATCTGATTTTGAGGACACTATATTAGAGGATCTAGGAAAGTCCTGTAACGTATCAGCGAGTGCATGGTCAAACATCTTGAAATTGTCCAGCTAATGCAAATAAAAACATTATCTATTAAATACTGCTTTGACATAGCTTGTGGAAAATTGAGAATTTACTTTATAAGGAAGTGAACTTTTTTTTTTTTTTGGCATTAGTACAACTCTTAATTTACTATGTTATTTCATATAGAAGGAAAAAGATTATCTGATGCAGAAATTTTTTACCTGCAATCTTATATACAGTTATGATCCTTAATTTACCAGGAACCGGAAGCCTAGAATTGGACTATCGCGAACTCAACGTGAGCTCGGGAGAAGAGATTTATCTGCTGAGGAAACAGAAGATTCCATTACTTCCAAAGGAGAGAAAGTAAGCATAGCAGTTGGTTGGAAGGTTCTGATTAGCTTTTGTAATTGCTTAGGTTCTGTTTTGTCAACTATTCTTCTTAGTTTTGGTTGTGTCCTAGCTAATGTGTATTATTTTATTATTTTTATTTTTTTTGTCCACTTCTTTTTGGTTATGGCTAAATTAATTTATTACTAATTCAATAAAAGCTCATGTTTAAGACTTGAGTGATTCCTAATTCCTCCATGATACATTAGTGTTATTTGCTGTTAAGAAGCATCAGCAATTTTCATGATTAAGACAGATTCTGTCATAGATTCTACTTGAAACAAAATGCATGATTAACGGAAGTATTGCATGAAATACTTCTCTCTTAAACAGTTTCATTGCCCAAGTATAACTTTTCTATGACCTCTCACAACAGCGAAGGCAGAGAGCTGTTTGCTAACTCTGAAGGAAAACACAGCTAGCAATTTCATTTTGCATTTTACACCTTTCTTTTGCCACCTCATTGATTGAATGAATTGTATGTCAAGACTAAACTATATATGTTGTTTCAGGTGAGGGAGAAGACTGCAGATCCTGAATTATGCATTGAAACTGAAGAGCAAAGTACCTTCTCTGGTGCAAAACTTGCTAGTCAAAAAGAGACAAGTAGCGCTACTACTAGTACCTCTTCTAGTTCAAACATAGCTGGACGCAAAGAAAGCCCACTGTTCTCGATCTCTCCAGTTAGACCTCCAAATCCGAAGATGTCATTAAGAACACAAAGGTACTCGGATGCTAGCGAGAGGGACAAGAAATTGCCTCCTTTACCCACCAAGCCTAAAATACGCATCATTGATTACAGCAGAGAAAACAAGGTACACGAGGAGAATCGAATCCATAGGTCTACATCCACACGAGAGTTTAAAAGTACAAATCAAAGGGAACATTTTAAACTCTATGTTGTTGATGATTAAGGTATTTAAGTCAATGTCCAATTTGACATATTCTTTTCGTTATCCATTGCTGCATCTTTCGGTTTTTGGCATCTCTTTTTATTGAGATTATGCCAACATAAATAAACATGATAAACAAAAGATTGGGTGGCATGTACTTTGCTTTGCTCTGTGCAGCCTTTAGTTTAGCGTGTGTTTTCTTCTCCGGGATAGTGCTGGATTTGTTTAAAGCAGCTTATGAGAAAGACAGGAAGAAGCGTAATTGTAAATTCTTTTTTTTTTCTCCTCTTTGAAAAAGGATTTTTATTGACTGATAAGGTATTAATCCGCTGACAGTTTTCTTCATACCTTATTCCCATCAATGTTTCTTATTGCATGCCTTAGCTGCTGAAGTGGTTGTCTTGGTAGTTAAGGTGAACTTATTAAGCTTAATACGTCTTGCCTTAATTTATACAAATCTTCAAGTATTTTGTTTAGGTGCTTGCTAAGCTACTTATTGGAATTAGAGCGGGAATAAGAATTCCTTTCAAACAAAAAAAAAAAAAGGAATGAGAATAATAATTAATAGTCACCTTAAACTTGAAAAAAAAAAAATTGATCAGGGGAAAAAATATCATGACTTGTTCGGGGAAGGCAAAAAATAATAAAATAAAATTTTTTAAAAAATCTGTCCAACTATATATATTTTAGAACAATTTTTCATGAATCTATAGATACAATAAGACCTTTTGATATCGTAATCATCAAGTTAAGTGGTTTACTATGTATGGGAATAACAGGAGATATCGTCAACCTTACCAAGTCTTTGTTGGGAAATTACGTTTCCCAACTTGGTGTGGGCAACATATTGGGTAACAATTATATTATGGCTAGTCAATTATAGCGGGTTATTTTAAGTGATCTATTTATAGAAAGCCCATAAGTTACCAACAGGGTATGAGTTTAATCAGAAAATACCAAATACTAACCTAACTAGGTTTTATGGGACCTTATGAAAAAGTATATGAAGGCATTATATTCTATGGTCCTCAAGATATCAAATCATTCTATATCTTTCTTCTCTCCCCATCAAGAAGAGAAAGAACTCATTGAAGAACTAAGGTGGTTTGATTGAAGAAGACAATAACCCGTTCATTTATCATCATAGTAATTCCGCACAAGAGTTGATAGGTACTATCATGGATACAAGTATTTATTCCTAATTCAATTTCTTGATAATTTGAAATGGTATGATCCTAAGACTTTGGTATTGTTATTCTAAGGTTTTACAGTTTTATGAATATCTATAATTAAAAATTCTAACAAGTGGCATCAGAGCGATTATCATATTGGATTATTAGGATTGTTTCACACAAAATTGTTTTCTTTTTCTTTCCTATCTTTTGAATTTTATGGATAGAAAAATTTTGGAATTTTTTGTGAATCTTTTATTCTTGCATGATTTTTGTTAAGAAATAATTGTTTGTTGACTGATCCATGGTGTTATTGTGGGTTATTAAGGATTTAAGAGTTGAATTGCAATAATAAAAATCAATTTTTTAGTAATTTTTTATTTTTCATAAGGAATTTCCGTCGCATATTCACGAGGGAATGTCGTAGCGCTCGTGGGGCACGCTACATCGCTCATCAAGAGATGGCTGTGAAAGTCGCGATGTTGCGGTGCCCGTAGGGCACACTACAACACTCTGTGGACCAAAAATCCATAGCCGCTGTAGCGCTTTGACAGGTGGCAATGCAAATTAAATAAAAAATTAAGAAAATTTTCAAGAAAAATGTTTAATTAACAATTAAGTAGTATAATTTGCATTGTTTATCCTTATCTTTTTTATTAAATTGATTGAAACAACATGTTGCCAAAGTAACATCTATTGTGTAGATGAATTTAATTAGAAATATCGAGATGTTTATGTATTTGTTGTTTATGTGAATTGTGACTAGGCCAAAGGAAGGTTACTAGTTGGCCAAATAGCAGACACTCATGGTAATAAATATATGACAATTATAAAACTTTCCATGTGAACAGTTGTTGGTCCAAAGAAAGGCTATTGTTTGATAGGATTTATTATTAATATTTGATTATTGCACTAAGAGTACTACTTATAGTTGATGTCTTTGTCCAAAGACTAGACATCAATGTTGTGCTAGGTATCTTGTGATGGGTCTTTAATATTGTTTTCTTGATTATGTAATTTGCTTGCTTGATTATGACATGTTTTTAATTATGAGTATGTTGCTTTATTTTGTTCTCTCTTCAGTTTTTATTGCTATTGCTGCAAATGTTTCTGCTCAAGTCAATAATATGACAATGTTGAATGGGACAAACTTTAAGGTCTACAAAAAGAACATGGAAATCGTTCTCAGATATATGGACTTAGACTAATATTCAAGGTAGACTTGTATTAAGGGTGGAGCGACCCACTTCCACTGCGAAAAACTCAAATGGGACTAAAATTGAGAAATTGAATCACTATAATCGTATGTGTCTAATAATTATAAAATGCTTTATTCTAGAGGTGTTTTGGGACTCTATTAATGAGAACATTAATGCTAAGAAGTTCCTTGAGAAAATTAAGCAATATTTTGCTAAGAATGAAAAGTCAGAGACGAGTAACCATTTGGGTAAACTCGTTTTCATAAAGTATAAAGGAAAATGGAACATAAGAGAGTACGTCATAGAGATGTCTCATCTCGCTTTAAAACTTAAGTCACTAAAATTAGAGCTATTTGAGGACTTGCTCATGCACTTTGTTTTGATTTCTCTTCCTGCATAGTACATTTTGGAAAACAGTATGCAACAGAATTTAAAAAAATTTAAATCAGAATTTGACATGCTAAATGCATAAATCAATGACAAATCTTACTAACCACTTTTGTGAACTGAAAAGTAGCGGGAATCCGTGGCGAGAAAGATCTTCCAGAAGAGCCTTAGCCAACTGGTCTTCTTTACTATTCTCTATCCACGATTGGAGTATGGGTAGTCACATGTCGTACAGCTTTTCCTCCGGTGAGTCTCCTTCTAACCACTTGAGAAAACCTAGACTAAAGTTCTTGATTTTGAACAATAGCTCTCAGGGAGTTTCAGAGTTTCTCTCACTAGAGTACTCATTCTATGCTTCTCAAATGATTTGAATAACTAAGAAAACTCACCCCCTTTTTGTAGTAGTTAAATCCGAGGTTAAACCTTATCAGATTAGGCCACAAAATTCGAGTTTGGATCAACTTTTGATAACAAATGCATATACTAATTATCGCATGTTCGACAAGCCAATCTGGGAGATCGGCCTACTAAACTTACTCCATCGACCTGCTGAATTTACCCATTGGCCTGTTCACTGTGCGAAAATTTGGAAATTTTAGAATATCTTACTTTCACCAGGGAATCTTAGATAGAGTCTCAGTTTCAATTCAAATAATCTAACAGAAAAGTTATTTGAGTAAAACCATCATATACATATAATCCCATAGTAAATAAAACATTATCCAAATAATTCAACATGATTATCTTAAATTAATTCATAAAATTAATTCAACCGATAAACTAATATAAATTATTAAAACCAGCATTATTGAATTTCAGCCAATCTAATAATTTAACATAAGTCACCAATATGTAAGAAAAACATATCGTATCATTACAGGATTTTTATGAGCTAGCAAAGTAGATTTGATGGACATATAAAGATCAAGCTCTTATAATTATAAATATAATATCCAAGATATATATTCTATAATTATCAACTCTAAACGCAATTTTACTAAAAGCTTAAAGCTGCACTCTTGAACTATATAAAATTACAAAGCTCCAACAAGCTAACCGTCCATAACATATCATAATGTGTCACATCCTTATAGGATATTCATAATGGACTTAAGGATAAATTTTGTTTTATCTTTCTGATTATTTTTGTCTTACGTTCAATTATCATACCATTAGAATACTTACTATCCATAACTAGTATACCATTCGGTTATACCTATGTATCCAAATGGTTAAGCGCTTTAGTTTTCCAATTACAAGATAATGCATATAAGAGAATACTCTACAAAAGAGCTATAGATTCTATATCTACGAATAACGAGCCTATGTGAATCAAGAGTCATGCCTCCATTGTACTGGTATGCATACCATCATTAAATCAGGATATCACCCTTTTGTACATCAAAAGACATAAGTCAAGAATACGAGCCCATTAATCATTTCATGATTAAGACATAACATATATGATTCTCTAAAGTGAATTGATTTGAACAAACAGAATTATTAACCAAATCAATTCAACATTTTGTCTCAATCCAACACATCATCACCTACGACAATGTACCAACGTTTCTACTCGTAAGGTCCTACTCTGATGACCAAGACAAGTCATCTCTCGTTAAGGATGTAGACAACATGACAATCTTAGCATGAATAAAGCTCCCAACTTTATTCCCTCGATTGGTGATGTTATGATTTAGAGCATCACCTTTAAGATTCATGTCTTCCGCATAATCTGTCTATCATACGCACGATTCTTAAAGGTTTAGACTGGCAGCCTTAGACTTTTGTTTGCTTATCATACATTCAATAGAAATGAACACAAAGAGGACAACATTTGGTATATGAATAATAAATGAACTCTTTATTGATAAAATGTCTCCAAAAACATATTACAACATTTTACTCTTTTGGGCAGTATGTCTAAAAATCTCCTATTTGCACTAAGTGAGTAAATTTGACATATCTCCAATCTCCATAGCCTCTACATACTTCTCAAAAACTCTCGTAGTTAGTGTCTTCATGAAAGGATCATCTAAATTATCCTCAGACACGATTTTGCATACTACAACATGCCTAGCCTCAACAAGTCCTTTATTACATAATACTTCTAATGAATATGCTTACTCTTCTTGTGAAATCTCAGTTCTTTAGCATTAGCTATCGCTACAATGTTATCACAATACAACGATATCGCCTTATCCATACCATGAACTACCTCATAATCCCCAAGGAATATGCTATTTCTTTCAAAGCATCACTAGCTACCACATACTCGGCCTTCACCGTTGAATTCAAAATGTAATCTTACTTGATACTTCTCCAAACAATGGTGCCTCCACTTAGAGTAAACATAAAACCATAAGTTAATCTTCTCAAATCTAGATAGGATTGAAAATCTGAATCAATATATCTTAGAAGTGTTCGATCCCCACCTAAATACATTAGCATATAACCTTTAGTCCTTCTCAGGTACTAAAAAATATGCTTGATCACAACCCAATAGTTTGGTCCTGGATTCGACTGAAATCAACCTAATATCTCGATTGTATAACAAATGTTTGGTCGTGTGCAAAGCATTGCATATATGAGACTAACCACTACCAAAGCATAAGGCACATTCTTCATGTATTTTCTTTCTTCATCAAACTTTGGAGAGTCTTTCTTAGAAAAAGTATTTCCAGATCTAGATGGTTGCCCACCTTCCTTAGAATTTTGCATTGCATACTTCTCAAGAATTTTATCTATGTATGCAGCTTGGGATAAAGCTATCATTTTGTTTTTCCTATCCCAAAAGATTTGGATACCTAGAATATAATTAGCTTCACCCAAGCCCTTCATGTTAAACTGCTTCGTCAACCATTATTTAACTGATGATAATGCCCTAACATCATTGTCAATAAGTATAATGTCATCCATATACAGCAGTAGAAAAACCACCTTCTCATCCTTAGTGTGTTTGTAAACACATGGTATGTTCACATTTTGTTTGAACCCATAAGTCTTGATCACCTGATCAGATCTTATGTTCCAAGAACGAGAAGCTTGCTTAAGTCCATAGATTGACTTTAGCAGCTTACAAACCTTGCCCTATTAATCCTTAGCTTTGAACCCATTTGATTATACCATATATATGGACTCATCAAGATAGCCATTCAAAAAGGCTGCCTTGACATCCATTTGTTAAATCTCGTAGTCAAGAGTGGCAGCTATGGATAAGAGAATGCAGATGGACTTAAGCATAGCTATAGGTGAAAAGGTTTCCTGGTAATCGATTCCTTTCTTTTGTGTGTATCCCTTAGCTACTAGTCTAATATTAAAGGTTTTGACTTTCCCATCTACTCCTCTCTTTCTCTTGTAGATCCATTTACACCCGATGACTTTTACCCCTTTGGGAAGATCCACTAGTTTTTAAACTCAATTAGTCTCCATAGACTTCATCTTAGTGTTCATAGCTTATGTCTAGAGCTTTGAATCAACATCCTCCATACCCTTTATGTAAGTTTAAGGATCCCTATTATGTTCAATTGGTTCAGCCAAGTAGGGTTCACTATTGAGCATATACCTCTCGGGTTGAAGCCTGATCCTCCCATTACGCCGAAGCTCCTTAGGTTGTTGTGTTAGAGATGTATGCTCTAAGGAGTAAAAATGTAATATGTTTTTGGAGACATTTTTATCAATAAAGAATTCATTCATTATTTATATACCAAATTTTGTCCTCTTTATGTTCATATCGTTGAATGTATGTTAAGCAAACAAAAGTCTAAGACTATCGGTCTAAAGCTTTAAGAATTGAGCAAATGATGGATAGATTATGCAAAAGACACAATTCTTATGTTGACGGTCAAAATCATAAGATCCACAATTGAAGGAATAAAGTTGGGCACTTTATTCATGCAAAAATTGTTATGTTGTCTTTATCTCTATTGGGAGATGGTTTGTCTTGGCCATCGGAGGTGGACTCGGTAAATAGAAACATTGGTACATTATCATAGGTGACGATGTGTTGGATCGGGACATAAAGTGAATTGATTTGGATTAATAATTATGTCTTAGCAAATCGATTCACTTTAGACAATCATTTGTATTGTATCTTAATCCTGAGATGAATAGTAGGCCCATTGTCTTGACTTGTGTCTTTTGATGTACTAAAGGGTGACACCTACATTTTAATAGTGGTATGCATGCCGGTACGTTGGAGGCATGATTCTAGATGGTGTAGACCTATTATTCATAGATATGAAATCCATAGCTCCTCTTTAGGAGTAATGATATTCTCTTATATATGTTATCCTGTAATTGGAAAACTGGACTACTTAACCATTTGGATACATAGGTGTAACCGAATGGTATACTGTCTTTGGATGGTAAGTTTTTCAATGGTGAGATAATAGAACGTAAGATAAAAATAATCAAAAAGGTAAGACAAAAGTTATCCTTAAGCCGATTATGGATAATCCTATAGGGATATGATACACTATAATATGTCATAGAGACTTAGCTATACGGGCTTTGTAATTCTATATAGTTCGAGAGTGCAGCTCCAAGCTTTTAATGGTGCAGTGTTGAGTTGATAATTATGAAATGTATATCTAGGATATTGGATTTCATAATTATTGGGAGCTTGAAGTATATAGGTCCATTAAGTCCCCTTTGCTAGCTCACAAAAATCCTGTAACCATACAACATACTTTTCCAATAGTTGATGACTTATGTTAGATTTATTAGATTGGTTGAAATTTGGAAGAATCAAATAGTTCATGTCTATTTATTGGTTGAATTAATTTTGTGACAAAATTAATTCAAGATAAACTTGTTGAATTATTGGGATCGGATAATTCTTGTCTATTTATTAGTTGATTTAATTTTGAATAAATTAAATCAAGATAAACTTGTAGAATTATCAGGAATTCATTTATTTTCCTAGAAATTATCTAGATAAAGTTGTTTTAATTAGATAACTTTTCTATTGGGTTATTTAAATTAAAACTGAGACTTTATTTTATAGAATCTCGGGTGGAAAATAAAAGATTTGTTGAGATTTTTATCGACAGTTTGGCATGCCGATCCTCAGGTTCAGTGTGCCGATGGGGAAAATTTGGCATGCCGGTTAGACAGATCAACTTGCCTATCGCGTGATTAAAAGATCACGTGTTTTCAAGCAGATTTCATAAGATATTGATCCGAATTTAGTTCTGATTCAAATTTTGAGGCATTATCTGATAAGGGCTAACTCCTAGGCCTAACCTCTATAAAAAGGGAGTGAGTCTCATTATTATTTAGATCAATTGAGAGATTAAGAGTGATACTCTATTGGTGAGATTCTAAAAACTCTCTGAGAGCCCTTGTTCACAAATCACGAACACTAGCTTTGGGTTCTCTCAACTGGTTGGACGGAGAGTCGATTGGTGGAAGAGCTGTATGTGTGAGCCTACACTCACTCCGATCGTGGATAGAGAATAGCAAAGAAGGCCAGTTTGCTGAAGTCCTTCTAGAACATTACTTATTTTCACTAATTGCAGGAGCTTTTCGATGCATAGAGGTTAGTAAGATCTAGTTAATTTATACATATAGCATGTCAAACCTGTGTTTTGAAAAATACTTTGATATAAAATTTTTAAAATTCTGTTGCGTACTATTTTTTCCAATAATTGATGTCAGAGACATAGTTTTTACATAAATTTACGAGTTTGTGATCATGCTATATGTATAAATTATGTGATCTTGATCTCTCTTATGCTTGAATTTAATTTTATAGAGAGTTGGCACTCTAGGTTCCTATATAATCTTATATGTTGTCATGGATTATATGGTGAATGCTTATTAATTAATTATGGTTGATTAAATTATTATTTAACTATTATTAATTAATTAATTTATACTGGTTATGGTTCTTTAGAGGTTAGAATGTGTATCTAGGTTTTTCATGTAATTAGATGGCGGACTATCATCTCCGTCTAGGAATTACTATTTAATCTTAAATTTGCAAGAATTTTTAATTAAATAATCATTCAGAGAAGACGGATCTAGAAGGCGGATTTAGAAGATGGATGATGGCGCTCTTAGGTATTTCTTGACTCTTTAATTTTATGTTTTTTAATTGTTGAAAATAAAATTGATGAATTGCATTAAAAATTATATTTTTTGGAAAGGATGATTTCTGCTCGGTCGGCATGCCGAACCCTCCTATTCGGTAGGCCGATGGTCGCAGGATCGACAGGCCAGACTACGGGTTCGACAAGCTATCGTGGGGTAGAAATTAGGTGGCTCTGGTGGTTGGCTGAACTTTTGGTTTGATAGGCCGATCTGTCATGGCTAGCAAGCCGATCATACTGATTGGCTTGCCGATAAAGAGCTAAAAAAATTTTCTAGAAAAGGTGCAGTTTTTCGTGCAGTTTTATTTTTTTTTTGGGACAATTTTAAGAAACATTAAATTTAGATATGACCAGAAATTTGAAGTATTCGATTCATACAGGATTGAAGACTTGCGGATGGGCGTTACATGAAGAATGATACAACTTGGAGATTTAAGGATGAAGAATTGATAATTTGTTTCGATTATTCTCTTGTAATATTTGTTTTCTATTCTCTAGGGTGGAACTTTAATATCACAATTATTTATTATTATTTTGCTTGTAGCTTTGCTTGATTGCTTTGCTTATCTGCATTATAATATGATTAACCATGTATGTTGATAACATGCCATATAGAAAAGGGAGTGCCGCTCATTTAAAATTGTTCATACAAATCTTTTAAAATAAAACCTTGATTTCAAACGATTGAGTAGGAGAAGGTTTTCGAAGAAAGGACCTAAGGCCTTCATCGTTAGTCCATAGGAAGAACATGGTGGTCCCGACTCCTAGGAAGGGATTTTTATCATGTACCAGATTGGATCTTCAAGAGGATAATGTATATTAGCATGATTTATGGTTGCACACCCCTAGGTGGTGATCATAAATCATGGATAAAATATTGAAACGATGGTTATACACTCATGTTAATTTTATTGTTAACCTCCCCTAGGAGCTCTGTTAAAAAAATTAATGGCCAAAGAAACAATTATTAATATATGCTGGATCATACGGGTCCTAGATGGCATATATTAATCAGGAGGGGATCCGTGTTCTTGGTTGAATTTGGCATGACTCCCCTAGGAGCTTGTTGAATTCTAAGTTGGGAATTATTATTGTAAGGTTGTGATATTTTCAAGGTTTTGACACATAAACACATTTGTGTGTTTTTTACATGATTATGTTATCTTACTAAATTATTATGATATGTTTGCTTATGTTTGGTATATGATTCTTTATTGTAGATTAAAAATGTGTAAAAATGCTTTATCTTCAATACTTGACAAAAACCAATTAACCGAAGAGAATTATAATGATTAGAAACGAAACCTAGATATCATCCTTTCCTTTAAGAAACTGAAATTTGTGCTGACAACCCCTTGTCCTCCCAAGCCTACGGGAGATTCCACCAATGAGCAATTCCAAGCGTATGATCACTGGAAAGATGCAAATGATCAGGCCTGCTGCTATGTTATGGCTAGCATGAATAACGTGTTGCAGGCTCAACATGAGAATTATGAGATTGCTAAGCAGATCCTGGATAATCTAGAAGACATGTTTGGAGGCCAGGCCCTAACAAAGCGGCAAGGGGTGCTTCGGAAACTCTTGAATTGTAAACAAAGACCGGGGATGCTATAAAGGAGCTCATGATATTGGTCATGGATTATCTCGTTGAGGCACAAACTAATGGATCCAACATCGATGCTAAAACTCAGATGAATATGGTCTTTAAGACTCTATCGAAGGAATTTATTCCACTTAGAGCTACATTTAATTTAAGCAATAGACGGGATATGACCTTAATAGAATTGATGAAACAGTTACAGGAGTTTGAACTGCTGATCAAGGAGTCTCCTGCTAGTGGCGAGGCTAATTTGGTGGTTGCTTCTGGTTCTAATCCTAATTCTGAGAATGGAAAGAGGTAACGGGCCAAAAATGGGAAATCTTCTATTCTTGCTAATAACAAGAGCAAGAAGAAGAAAAAGAAGAACCATTAGAAGCTCAAGTGCTTCTTCTGCGGGAAGGTCAGGCACATAAAGAAGCATTGCAAGGACTTCCTTTCCAAAGGAGGTAGCTGTGATATTCTGTATTTAAAAACTTGTTTGGTTGAGGAATCCAGTCACATTTAGGTCATAAATTCTGGTGCAACTAATCATGTTTGTGTTTCTCTATAGGGGTTCAAAGAAACGAGCAGTCTGCTTCATGAGGACTTCTCGCTTCGGATGGGTGATTGATCTTTGGTCTTAGCGGAAGTAATGGGAGACGTCCATCTTTATTTTGATAATTATAGGAATTTAATTTTGCGAGATTGTTTTTATGTTCCTAAATTTAAAAAGAATTTAATTTCTGTATCTTGTTTGTTTAAAGACTCCTATTTGGTTTCTTTTAATAATAAAGTGGTGATTCATAAAAACAAATCTTTTATCTGTTTTGGATGGATGTAAAATAATCTATATTTTATCAAACCAAAGATGGACTTACTGCTTAATGTTGAGATGAATGATAATAACTGTAAAAAACTTAAAACTTCTTACTCTAATAAGACTTATTTTTGGCATTTGTGCCTTGGTCATATTAACTTGAATAGGATTCAAATGTTGGTAAGGGATGGACCTTTAAGTCACTTAAAGGAGAAATTTATAGCTCAATGTGAATCTTGTTGGAGATAAAATGACCAAAAGATCATTCAGGTCTAAGGGCAATAGGGCCAAAGGGGTTCTAGAACTTGTGCATAGTGATGTTTGCAGACAGATGAACATCCAGGCACGAGGAGGGTATGAGTACTTCATCACTTTTATTGACGATTACTCAATGTATGGGTATGTGTACCTGATGCACCACAAAAGTGAAACTTTTGACAAGTTCAGGGAGTTTTGGGCTGAAGTGGAAAAGCAATTAGGTAGACCCATAAAGGTACTTCGATCTGATCGAGGTAGAGAATACCTTTTTGATGAGTTCTTGGGACACTTATTAGAGAATAGGATTTTATCCCATTTGACTACCCCGGGCACTCTGCAGCAGAATGGCATAGCAGAGAGAAGAAATAAGACTTTATTAGACATGATAAAGTCCATGATGAATTATTCAGCATTGTCTTTATCCTTTTGGGGATATACATTACAAATCACATGTTATCTTTTGAACATTGTGCATTCAAAATCGGTCCCTAAAACTCCTCATGAGTTACGAACGGGCAAAAAGACATCCTTAAACTATATTCGCATAAGGGGATGTCTGGCTTATGTCTTGTTTAAGGATGCGAATAAGTTGGAAGCATGTTCAAAAGTTTATGTGTTTGTAGGATATCTAAAAGGGAATAAAGGAGGTTATTTCTATAACTCAAGGGAAAATAAAGTCGTGGTTTCAACTAATGCAACTTTCCTTAAGGAGAGTTACACATACTACTTTAAACCTCGAAGCAAAGTGGTGCTTGAGGATTTAAGGAGTGATCCAATCACTTCAGAGCTTTTAAATGAAACCATTCCGATCAGTGTAGAAAGACCAAACGAACCCAAACAACAACCTAAGGGGCTTCGGTGTAGTGGGAGGATCGGGCGTCAACCCGAGAGGTATATGTTCAATGGTGAGGCCTTCTTGGCTGAACTAGATGAACATGATAGGGATCCTTACACTTACACAGAGGCTATGTAGGATGTTGATTTGAAACTCTAGACAAAGGCCATGAACATAGAGATGAAGTCTATGGAGATTAATCAGGTCTGAGAGCTTGTAGATCTTCCCGAAGGGGTAAAACCCATAGGGTGTAAGTGGATCTACAGGAGAAAAAGAGGAGTGGATGGAAATGTTGAAACCTTTAAGGCAAGACTGGTAGCTAAGGGTTATACGCAAAAGGAAGGAATCGATTATAAGGAAACCTTTTCGCCTGTATCCATGCTTAAGTCCATTTGGATTCTCTTGTCCATAGCTGCCGCTCTTGACTATGAGATTTGGTAGATGGATGTCAAGACGGCTTTTCAAAATGGCTATTTTGATAAGTCCAGCAACCAAACAGGTTCAAGGTCAAGGGTCAAGAGAGTAAGGTTTGTAAGCTGCTGAAGTCAATTTATGGACTTAAGCAAGCTTCCTAGTCTTGGAACATAAGATTTGATTAGGTGATCAAGACTTATGGGTTCTCACAAAATGTGGATGAGCCATGTGTGTACAAAAACATTAAAGATGGGAAGGTGGTTTTTCTACTGCTCTATGTAGATGACATTCTGCTAATTGGCAATGACGTTGGGGCATTGTCATCGGTCAAATTATGGTTGACCAAGCAATTTGACATGAAGGACTTGGGTGAGGCTAGTTTTGTTCTTGGTATCTAGATCTTTCGGGATAGAAAGAACAAAATGATAGCTTTGTCCCAAGCTGGCTACATAGATAAAATTCTCAGGAGGTTTGCAATTCAGGATTCCAAGAAAGGTAGGCAACCATCTAGGTCTAGAATTACTCATTCTAAGAAAGACTCTCCAAACTCTAAGGAAGAAAGAGAATACATGAAAAAAGGTGCCTTATGCTTTGGCAGTGGGTAGTCTCATGTATGCCATGCTTTGCACACAACCAGATATTTGTTATGCGGCGTTATTGTAAGTCGATTTCAGGCGGATCCAGGACCAAACCACTGGGTTGCGGTTAAGCATATTTTCAAGTACCTGAGAAGGACTCGAGGGTATATGCTTGTATATTCGGGTGAGGACTTAACTCCTCTAGGATATACTGACTCGTATTTTCAATCCTGTTTGGATTTGAGGAGATCAACTTCTGGTTTTCTGTTTACTCTGGGTGGCGGTGCCATCAGTTGGAGAAGTGTAAAGCAAGATTGCACTTCAGATTCAATGATGGAGGTGGAGTATGTGGCTGCTAGTGATGCTTAAAAAGAAGCAGTGTTGCTCCGTAAGGAACCAAGATTTCACTAGAAGAGTAAACATATTGATCGGAAGTATCATGTGATAAAAGACTTTGTTGAGGGCGGGCATGTCACGGTGTGGAAAATCACGTCAAAGGACAATTTAGCTGATCCATTCAAAAAGACACTTACTGGGAGAGTCTTCAAAAGGCATATGGAAGCTGTGGGGATGCAAAATTTGTCATATTTACTCACTTAGTGCAAGTGGGAGATTGTTAGATATGTATGCCCTAAGGAGTAAAAATGTAATATGTTTTTGGAGACATTTTTATTAATAAAGAATTCATTCATTATTTATATACCAAATTTTATCCTCTTTACGTTCATATTCCTTAAATCTATGTTAAGTAAAAAAAAGTCTGAGACTGTCGGTCTGAACCATTAAGAATTGGGCATACGATGGACAAATTATGCAGAAGACACAATTCTTAATGTGGCGGTCTAAATCATAAGATCCACAATCGAGGGAATAAAGTTGGGCGCTTTATTCATGCAAAGATTGTTGTGTTATCTATATCCCTATTGGGAGATGGTTTGTCTTGGCCATCGGAGGTAGACTCTGCAAATAGAAACATTGGCACGTTGTCATAGGTGACGATGTGTTGGATCGGGACATAAAATGAATTGATTTGGATTAATAATTCTGTTCTGGCAAATCGATTCACTTTAGACAATCATTTGTATTGTATCTTAATCTTGAGATGAATAGTGGGCTCGTTGTCTTGACTTGTGTCTTTTGATGTACCAAAGGGTGACACCCACATTTTTATTGTGGTACGCATGCCAGTACGTTGGAGGTATGACTCTTGATGGCGTAGACCTATTATTCATAGATATGGAATCTATAGCTCCTCTTTAGGAGTAGTGACATCCTCTTATATGTGTTATCCTGTAATTGGAAAACTAGAGTGCTCAACCATTTAGGTACATAGGTGCAACTGAATGGTATACTGTCTTCGGATGGTAAGTTTTCCAATGGTGAGATAATAGAATATAAGATAAAAATAATCGAAACGGTAAGACAGAGTTGTCCTTAAGCCGATTATGGATAATCCTATAGCGATACGATACACTGTGATATGTCATGGAGACTTAGCTATACGAGCTTTGTAATTCTATATAGTTCGAAAGTACAGCTCCAAGCTTTTAGTGGAGTAGCATTAGAGTTGATAATTATGAAATGTATATATAGGATATTAGGTTTCATAATTATCGGGAGTTTGAACTATATAGGGCCATCAGACCGTTTTTGCTAGCTCACAAAATCTTGTAACGATATGACGTGCTTTTCCAATAATTGGTGACTTATGTCAGATTTATTAGATTGGTTGAAATTCAAAAAAATCAAATAATTCATGTCTGTTTATCGGTTGAATTAATTTTGTGACAAAATTAATTCAACATAAACTTGTTGAATTATTGGAATCGGATAATTCTTGTCTGTTTATTAGTTGATTTAATTTTAAATAAATTAAATCAAGAAAAACTTGTAGAATTATCAGAAATTCATTTATTTTCCTAGAGATTATCTAGATAAAGTTGTTTTAATTAGATAACTTTTTTATTGGGTTATTTAAATTAAAACTGAGACTTTATCCTATAGAATCTCGGGTAGAAATTAAAAGATTTGTTGAGATTTTTATTGACAGTTCAGCATGCTGATCCTTAGGTTTAGCTTGCCGATGGGGCAAGTTTGGCATGCCAGTTAGACAAATAGGCTTGCCTATTGCACAATTAAAAGATCACACGTTGTCAAGCGGATTTTATAAGATATTGATCCGAATTTGATTCTAATTCAAATTTGGAGGCATTATCTAATAAGGACTGACTCCTGAGCCTAACCTCTATAAAAAGGGTGTGAGTCTCATTATTATTTAGATCAATTGAGAGATTAAGAGTGATACTCTACTAGTGAGATTCTGAAAACTCTCTGAGAGCTCTTATTCCCAAATCATGAACAGTTGCTTTGGGTTCTCTCAATTGGTTGGAAGGAGAGTCGCCTAGTGGAAGAGCTGTTCATGTGAGCCCACACTCACTCCGACTGTGGATAGAGAATAGCAAAGAAGGCTAGTTGGTTGTGGTCCTTCTAGAACGTTACTTCTCTTCACTGATTGCAGGAGCTTTTCGGCACACAAAGGTTTGTAAGATCTGGTTAATTTATACATATAGCATGTCAAACTTGTGTTTTGAAAAATACTCTGATATAAAATTTTTAAAATTCCACTACGTACTATTTTTCTAATATAAGCATTACTCAAATTTTCTTCTGTTGAAAATATTAATCCAAAATATCTTTTTCTAATTTTTAAAACATTCAAATAAATCTGTCAATAATAAAGACTGTCTGACCTTTAAGGACCCTATATTTTTCAATTTGCTTGCAATTAGAGCATGAAAATTTGCAAGAATAAAGCTAACATATATATATATATAATGCTTATATTTTTCTTAAGCCATACAAATTTCATTTGGTAATTAAAATAAATAATATATTCAATACCATAAAATCTATCAACAAAGTATGGGTAGTGAGAAGTTCTAATTAAAAGTTATGAATTAAATTATTTATGCCATGAAATAATTAATAAAAATTACTAAGTATAATAGACACATAAAATAATAACATATCCTAAATTTAGCTTCAAATAAATTCAAAGTAATTCAAAATATACGTTCGAATTCAGAATTGATATTAACATCAGACATGTTAGACAACAAACATGTTCCATTCAAACTTTTTAATAAAATCAAATATGCATGATATACTTTTGAAATTTTTATATGACATGGTTAACATATAAATATAAGTTAGAAAAGTAATAAATCATGCAAAACATTTTTAAAATTATGATTTATCATATCATGAATTACATAGAGCATGCTAGACAGACATTTATAACCACTGAGTATTTGTCAATTAACGAATTTTATCTTAACACATAATAAGGATATGAAGCTAAAACTTTATAGACATTTAGATAACATACAAAAAATGATTCATAATTTTTTCTAGAATTAAAAGGCACTTTTTGCCTCATAAAACGGACTATACAAGACACAAATACAAAGCTGCCAACAAATAAAATTTCATAAGGAGTGTTTGATTGAAAGCTCATAGCCCTAAAAATATTTTGAATGAAAATTTGTAAAAAATCCCAAACATTCCTAACATATATATACACATCATATTCAAAAATTGCAGAAAAATAAAATAATTTGATTTCAAAACGTTGCCAGCCACCTTACCGACAAATCAAAAACCCTAGAATTCTCTTATCACACTCCAACAACAAAACCTTATTTTCAAGAAATTTCATGATATCTTATGAATATAAATGCTTTCAACCATAAAGTAACATTGTTATAATCAAAGTAATAGACAATATAATTTATTTTTCATACAAACATACATGCATACACATTCACAATCATAAAAGAACAATTTTCTAACAAAGTTTATTACAAAACAATATATATCAATTATAAGAATTCAAAACTATGAAAACTTTAAACCATATCTTAAATTCTTATGTTTTCTTCAACAACGACGAATACTTGCATACAAAATCTCTAAAAAAAATTCCTTCTACTTCGGATTAAAATCATTCATGTAACTTTCCTCTAGGAATGTTGCATTCGTCGAAACTATGACTTTATTTTCCTTTAGGTTATAGAAATAACCCCTTTTAGTCCCTTTTGGATATCTTATAAATACGTAAAATTTTGAACATGCTTCCAACTTGTCGCTTTCTTGTATAGGACATGAGCTAGACATCCTTATATGCCATCCTACCCGTCCACAACTCATGAGGAGTTGCACATTGTTCAAAAGATAACATGCGGTTTGTAGTGCTTATCCCCAAAAGTATAAAGGTAATGTCGAATAACTCATCATGGACCTAACCATATCCAATAAAGTCCTATTCCTTCTCTCAGCAATTCCATTATGTTGTGAAGTGCCCGATACAGTCAAATAGGATAAAATCCCATTCTCTAATATGTGTCCAAAGAACTCATTAGAGAGGTATTCTCCATCTCGATCAGATCGAAGTGACTTTATGGGTTTACCTAATTGTTTTTCTTCTTCAGCTCAAAACTCCCTGAACTTGTCAAAAATTTCTCTTTTATGATTCATTTGGTAGACATACCTATATCTTGAGTAATCATCAATAAAAATGACAAAGTACTTATACCTTCCACGTCCTTTGATGTGTATGGGACCACAAATATCACTATATATAAGTTCTAGAACCACTTCAGCTCTATTGCCCTTAGACCCTTATGGTCTTATAGTTATTTTGCCCTCCAAACAAGATTCACATTGTGGTATAGATTCCACCTCTAAGTGACTTAAAGGTCCATCCCTTATCAACCTTTGAATCCTATTCAGGCTAATATAACCTAATCGTAAATGCCAAAGATAAGTCATATTAGAGTGAGAAGTTTTAAGTCTTTTAAAGTTTTTATTAACCTCAGTGTTCAGCAGTGAGTCCATCTTAGGTTTGATAAAATATACATTGTTTTGCATCCATCCATCATAGATAAAAGATTTGCTTTTATGAATCACCACTTTATTATTAAAAGATACTGAATAAGAGTCTTTAAATAAATAAACTACAGATATTAAATTCTTTTTAAGTTTAGGAACATAAAAACAATCTTTCAAAATTAAAATCTTATAATTATCAGAATAAAGATGGACATCTCCCACCGTTTCAGCCAACACCAAGGATCCATCGCCCATCCATAACGTGAAATACTCATGCAGTAGACTTCTCGTTTCTATGAACCCTTATAGAGAAACAGAGATATGATTAGTTGCTCTAGAATCTATGAGTCCAGTGCCACTTGATTTCTCAACTAAATAAGTCTCAATGACTAGAAGTTCACACTTAGCTCCTCGTGAAAGAAAGTCCTAGCAATTCTTCTTGATGTACCCAACTTTCGCATAGAAAAAACACTTTTGCTTCTTCAGGTTCTTCTTTTTCTTCTTTTTGTCCTTGCCTTTCATCGAGACAGAAGACTTCTCGTTGTTAGCCCTCTGCTTCCTTCTATTCTTTGGGCTAGGATTAGAACTTGACACAGTCGTCAAGTTAGCCTCACACCAGTAAGAGTTTCCTTAATCAGATTTTTTAACTCCTATAACTGCTTCATTAGCTCAGTCAAGGTCATGTCATATCTATTGCTCAAATTATATGAAACTCTAAACAGGATGAACTCCTTAGATAGAGTCTCAAAGACCATAGTCACCTATAACTCAACATCAATGTCAACTTTATGAGTTTGAGCCTCAACGAGGTAACCCATGACCAACATCATATGATCCTTCACAGAAGTCCATGGTCCTTGTTTATAGTTTAAGAGTTTCTGAAAAGCCCCTTGCCTTTTCGTTAGAGCTTGGCCTCCAAACGTGTCTTCCAGATTGTCTAAGATTTTCTTAATAGTCTCATAATCCTCATGTTGAGCCTGCATCACATTATTTATGCTAGCCATAATGTAACACCGGGCCTGATTGTTAGCATCTTTCCAGCGTTCATATGTTGGAATGATTTTCTTAGTAGTCTCACAATCCTCATTTGAGCTTGCATCACATTATTCATGCTAGTCATAACGTAGCAGCAGGCTTGATTGTTAGCATTTTTCCAATGATCATACACTTGGATTTGCTCATTTATTGAATCCCCGATAAGTTTGGGAGGACACGGTGTTGTTAGCACAAACTTTAGTTTCTCAAAGGAAAGAACAATATTCAGGTTCCTTTTCCAGTCATTATAATTCTCGCCAGTTAACATGTTCTTATTAAGTATCGATGATAAAGTATTTTTAGATATTTTAATCTACAATAAAGATTCATATACCAAATATAAGCAAATATTCCACAACAGTTTAGTAAGATAACATAAACAAGTAAACATACAATTGTGTTTATGTGTCAACACCTTGAAAATATCATAACCTTACGACAATAATTTCCAACTTAGAATCCAATAAGCCACCTATGGTAGACTTGCCAAATTCAATTTGGAACATGGATCCCCTCTGATTAATATATGCCATCCAAGACTTGTCTGATCTAACATATACTAATAATCGTTTTAATTGGCCATCAATTTCATTAACAGAACTCTTAGTGGAGGCTAATAACAAAATTAATCTTGAATGTATAATCATCGTTTCAACTATTTTGTCCATGATTTATAATTGCCACCTAGGGGTGTATAATGATAAATCATGTTAAAACAAATTATCCCATTAGAGATCCAACCTAGTACATGATGAAATCCCTTTCTAGGGGTTGGAACCATCGTGAGCTACCTATAGACCAACCATGGAGGCCTTAGGTCATTTTTTCAAAAAACTTTTCCCACTCATAATTTTAAAAGTCAAGGTTTTATGCTAACATGCATGAACAATTTTTTAATGAGCAATACTCCTTGTTCTACATGGTATGTTTTCAACATACATAGTAAATTATATTATAATGTAAACAAGCAAAGCAACATGCAAAGCCACAAGCAAAATAATAAACAGCCATAATAGAAAAGAAAATAAAGATTAGAAAAGATCAATCGAAACACATTATCGGTTCTTTATCTTGTATGTTCTTGTTGTATCCTTCTTCATGTGGCATCTATCTTTTATTCTTCAATAGATTAAAAGGTTATTTTTCTAGTTATCATAAAATTTTATGTTTCTCAGAATTGTCTCAAAAACAAAATAAAAAACTACATCAAAAAATGTAGTTTTTTCAAAAAATGTTTTGCCCTGTTGCTGGCTTGCCAAACTTTGAGATTGGCCTGCCGACCGAGCTGACCTAGTGTTTTTCAAGAAATTATATAAAAAGCAGTTTTTTAATTTTAATTCAAAGATTCAAAAACATAAAAATTTATAAACACAGAAAAACAGTTGAACCCTAATTGTCTCCATATTCTAAATCCGTCTTCACTTTGAATAATTATTTAAAACAAATTTTACAAATTAAAATTAAAATAATAAATCCTAGGCGATGATGATAGACCACCATCTAATTACATGAAAACCTTAGATATACATTCTAACTTGTAAGGAACCATAATCAGCAAAAATTAATTAATTAATAAATAATATAAATTTAATCAACCATAATTAATTAATAAACATTCACTACATAATCTCATGACAACATTTAATATTATAGAAACCCTAGAGTGCCAACTCTCTAAAAAAAATTAAATTCAAGCATAGGAGATAATAAGATAATATAATTCATGTAAATAGCATGATCACAAACCCGTAAAATTAACATAAAAACCAGGCTTTGATACCAATTGTTAAAAATAGTATGCAACATAATTTAAAAGAAAAATTAAATTAGAGTATTTTCTAAAGCACAATTTTGACATGCTAAATACATAAATCAATGATAGATTTTACTAACCTCTTTTGTGAACTAAAAAGCTGTAGGAATTTGTGAAGAGAAGAACTTCTAGAAGAACCTTAACTAATTGGTATTTTTTGTTGTTTTTTATCCACGATCAGAGTATGGGTGGTCACACATCGTACAGCTTTGCCTCCGCTGACTCTCCTTCCAACCACTTGAGAAAATCTAGAGCTAAAGTTTTTTGATGATGAACAATAGCTCTCAGGAGTTTTAGAGTTTCACTCATCAAAGTAATCATTCTATGCTTCTCAAATGATCTGAATAACCCAGAAAACTCACCCTCTATTTATAGTGGCCGAATTTGGAGTTAAACCGTATCAGATTAGGTCTCAAAATTTGAGTCTAGATTAGCTTCTAATGAAAAACTCATGAAAAATGCATATATTGATTATCACATGCTCGACAAGCTGATCTGGGAGATCCAAGATCGGCCTGCTGAACTTACTCTATCGACCTGCCGAACTTACCCATCGGCTTGCCGATCATGCGATAATTTGGAATCCTCAAAATATCTTATTTTCACCCAAGAATCTTAGATAAAGCCTTAATTTTAATTCAAATAACCCAATAAAAAAGTTATCTGAATAAAACAGTCATATACAGATAATACCACAGTAAATAAAACATTATCTAAATAATTCAACATGTTTATATTGAATTAATTTACAAAATTAATTCAACTAATAAACTAAGATGAATTATTAAATCTAGTATTATCAAATTTCAGCAAATCTAATAATTTAACATAAGTCATCAATATATAAGAAATACATGCCGTATCGTTACAGGATTATTATGATCTAGCAAGAGAGACCCGATGGATATACATAGATCAAGCTCCTATAATTATAAAATACGATATCCCAGATATGTATTTTATAATTATCAACTCTAACGCTGCTCAATTAAAATCTTCAAACTGCATTCTCGAACTATATAAGATTACAACGGTCCAACAAGCTAACTATCCATAACATATCATAATGTGTCACATCCCTATAGGACATTTATAATCGGCTTAAGAATAAATTCTATTTTACGTTTCGTATTATTTTTATCTTACATTCCATCATTATACCTTTGGAATACTTACTATCCATAGATAGTATACCATTCGGTTACACTTATGGATCCAAATGATTGAGTGCTTTAGTTTTCCAATTATAGGATAATGCATATAAGAGAATATCATTAACTCTACAAAAGAGCTATGGATTCCATATCTATGAAAAACGAGTCTACGTGAATCCAAAGTCATGCTTTCAACGTACCGATATGCATACCATCGTTAATCAGGATGTCACGCTTTGGTATATCAAAAGATATAAGTCAAGAATACAGTCCCATTAGTCATTTTAGGATTAAGGCACAACACATATGTTGTCTAAAGTGAATTGATTTGAAAAAAATGAAACTATTAACCAAATCAATTCAACTTTTTGTCCTAATCCAATACATGGTCACCTATGACAATGTCCTAATATTTCTACTCACAGAGTCCTACTTTGATGACCAAGACAAGCCATCTCTCGTTAGGGATATAGACAACATAACAATTTTAGCATAAATAAAGTGCAAAACTATATTTCCTTTATTTCATCGATTACGGATCATATTATTTAGACCATCACTTTTAATATTCATGTCTTCTTTATAATTTGTCCATCATATGCACGATTCTTAAAGTTTTAGACTGATAGTCTCAAACTTTTATTTGCTTATTATGCATTTAACATAAATGAATATAAAGAGAACAACATTTGATATATAAATAATAAATTAACTCTTATTGATAAATTGTCTCTAAAAACATATTCCAACATTTTACTCCTTAAGGTATTATGTCTAATAGTACAGAAATTTTAAGGTGAGCTATAGCACCCAAAAGGATAACTGGATCTTAATTAGCTCATATCTCATTGTGTGGAAGAAGAAGAAATGTTTTGATGAGATAAGACTGAAAGTGCTCACTTAGCATCAACCTCTCAGAACAAGAAAAAAGACCGCCAATGATGTAGCAGAATGAACACCTCAGCAGAAGAAACAAAAGAAGCAAGATGAGGAATAAACCTGCTACTTCTGCAAGAAGGGAAGACACATGAAAAAAAATGTTCCAAATATGCTGCTTGGCATGCAAAGAAGGGTAAGTTTCTTACTTTAGATTGTTCTTAAGTTAATTTAGCTTATGTACCTAAAGATACTTGGTGGGTAGATTCTGGTGCGTACCACTCATATAAGTATGTCTATGTGGGATTGCCTATAGAGTCGACCACGTTGAAAGGTTCATCTTTGGGGATGATGGTAATAAAGTTCCATTTGAAGCTATAGGAAACTTTAGATTATTATTAAAGACTGGTGTTTATTTAGAATTGAAAGAGACTTATGTTGAACCATTATTTAGATGAAATTAAATTTCTATTTCTTGTTTGGACAATCCAGTTGTTCTTGTTCTTTTGGAAATAATAAAATTAGTCTTTTTTAGAATTCAGATCTTATTGGAACATGTTCTTTAATTGGTAATATTTATATGCTTGATAATGTTAATTCCTATAATGAAATATTGCTTACTGGAACACATAGTATAAAGTGCAATTTAAATGAGCATTCTGCCACTTTTTGGCACAAGTATTTAAGTCATATCTCTAAACAAAGAATTCAGAGACTTGTAACTAACAAAATTCTTGACCCCCTAGATTTGACAGACTTTCAAGTTTGTGTTGAGTGCATCAAGGGGAAGCAGACAAACATAAGAAAATTAGGTGCCGACAGATCTAAAGATGTCTTAAAACTTACAGAATGGGTAAAGTTTTTCCTTAAGTTCATAGATGACTACTTAAGATACAATTACCTATATTTAATAGATTAAAAGTCTCAATCCTTGGATGCTTTCAAGTCATTTAAAGCTTGAGCTTCAACTTGGCAAGAAAATAAAGGCTGTCAAGTATGACCGTAGTGGTCAATACTATGGCAGATATGATGGATGAAGAGAACATCATCCAAGACCTTATGCTAATTTCCTAAAGGAATGTGGACTCATCACGCAATACACAACGCTAGACGAACCCAAAATGAATGGTGTTGCTGAGGAAATAAAACACTAAAGGATTTGGTGAGAAGTATAATTAGTCATTCTTCAATACCTGAATTGCTTTAGGGAGAAGCACTAAAGACTGCAGCATATATTCTTAACAGGGTTCCAAGAAAAGTGGTAGCTAAAACCCCTTATGAGTTATAGATAGGCAAGAAGCCTAGCATCAGGCACTTACACATTTAGGGTTGTCTAGTTGAGGCATGGCCTTATAGGCCAAATGAAAAGAAACTAGACTCAAGAACAGTTAGCTGTTACTTTTGGGTTTGTTGAGCGCTCTTGGGGATTTAAGTTTTATGATCCTACTACCAAGTCCTTCTCTGAGTCAAGAAATGCAAGATTCCTTGAAGATGTTAGATTGAAAGGGGAAGATAAAGTAAGGAATATTGTCTTCGAAGAAGAAATTACAATTGACAATGGTCAGGCTTTAATTCTTACCATTGTTCAATATGCAACTCTAGTACAAGACGATAATGGTTAGGCTCTTATTCCTAACATAATTCTAGAACAAGACAACAATGAGGTTCTTCCTAACACACCAATAAAGCAAACTTAACAACCACAAGAACTCCTATTAAGGAGATCTACTAGAGATAGGAGAAGTGCAATTCTAGATGACTATATTATCTTTCTCCAAGAACATTAACTTGATGTAGGCTTAGCGAAAGATGATCCAATTAACTTCTAACAAGCAATGCAAAGTTCTCACTATTAAAAATAAATTGATGCCATGCAAAATGAGATAAAATCTATGAAAGACAATGACATTTAGGATCTTGTCTCGCAAATGGATATTTAAAACAAAAAAGATTCAAAAGGCAATGTCAAAAGATATAAGGCTCATCTAGTCACTAACAGTTTCACTCAAAAGGAAGGCATAGATTATAAAGAGACTTTCTCCCCAGTTTCATCGAAAGACTTTTTTAGGACGATAATGGCACTTGTGGCTCATTTTGATTTAGAGCTACATTAGATGGATGTTAAGACAACACTTGTCAATGGAGGCATTGATGAGACGATTTATATGTTTCAACCAAAAAGCTTTGTATCTAGAGATCCAAAATCTATGGTTTGTAAGTTAAAGAAATCCATTTATAGTATCAAATAAGCTTCCTGTCAATAATATCACAAGTTCCATCAAGTAATTACCTTGCACGGTTTTAAGGTGAATGTAGTTGATGACTGTGTATATCACAAGTTCAGTGGGAGTAAATATATCTTATAACATAATATATCGATGACATTCTACTTTCTATTAATGATATAGCTTATTGCATGAAACTAATAGATTATTGACAAATAAGTTTGAAATGAAAGATCTTGGGGATGCCTATTTCATATTAGGTATACAGATACTGTGAGATCATTCTCGAGGTATCCTTGGATTATCACAAAAGAGCTATATCGAGAAGGTTTTAAGTAGATTTGACATGAAGGATTGTTCATCAGGAGATACATCCGTTGCTGAAGGAGACAAGTTTAGTTTCAATCAATGCCCCAAGAATGACTTTGAAGGGCAAGAGATGCAAAAGATTTCTCATGCATTAGCAACAGGAAATCTTATGTATACTTAAGTTTGTACACCGCCAGACATAGCATTTATAGTTGGAATGTTGGGCAAATATTTGAGTAATGCATGAATAGAACACTGGAAAGCAACCAAACAAGTTATGCGTTACTTGCAGAGAACATAAGACTTTGTACTCACTAGAGATCAAACAGTTTGGAGATCATTAGGTATGCTAATTTCGATTATGCTAGATATTAAGACAGTAAGTATTCCTTCCACATCAGGCTATATTTATATGCTGGCGGGAGGAGCTATTTCCTGGAAGAGTGCTAAACAAACACTCATAGCTTCTTCAACCATGGGTGCAGAGTTCATAGCTTGTTATGAGGCATCTAATCATAGGATATGGTCGCAAAAATTTATCCCCAGGCTGCGTGTGGTAGGTGGCATTGAAAGGCCATTAAAGATATATTATGACAATAAATTAATAGTGCTATATTCCAATAACAGCAGAAGTTCTACAAAGCCAAAGCATGTTGATATCAAGTTTCTAGTTGTTAAAAAAAAAAGTTTAGAGAAGCCAGATTTCCAAAGAACATATAGGGACAAAAAACTTCATACTAGCGGATCCGCTAACTAAGGGTTACTACCCAAGGTCTTTCATGACCACATAGATCATATAGATGTTGGTTTATTTGATAATACTTTGGTTTAGTGGGAGTTAATTTTTGATGATCTATGTTCTATTTAAACATTTATGTTTTTGTTTTGATTTTTTATAGAATAAAGTTGATGGTTTATGGTAATCTCTGAATTTTTTTATTTTCTATATGCGGTTTTTAAATTGTGTTTAAACATTTAGAAATTAATCTCACTAAAGATTAAGGTAGGACTAGTTGGAAATAAGCATGTTTGAGATTACAGCGCATATAATTTCCATGCTACTCATCCATACTTGACCTATGTCATTGCATATATTGGTGTGGTGACTGCTGAAGGTTTAGTTATGATTTTGTGAGATGAAAGCCGAGTTGTTTCTATACTAATATAGGAGATGGACTAGATTGAAACTAAAGTGAAGTTTGAAATTAAATAGCATAAAGTTGTGTGCATAAAAAACTTATGATATAATTGTTTTAGGAATTATACGTAGCCCAAGTGAAAGATTGTTGGGAAATTGTGTTTTCCAATTTGGCATAGGCAACATATTAAGTAACAATTATATTATGACTATTTAATTATAGTGTGCTATTTTAAGTATTCTATTTATGGAAAGCCCATAAGTTACTAACTTTGTATGGGTTTAATGAGTGGATATTTAATATTGACCCAACTAAATTTTATAAGTATATAAAGGCATTATAGGTTATGATCCCTAAGATATATTCTCTAGGTTTCTCCTATCTCCATGGAGAAGAGAAAGAACCCATTAAAGTACTAAGCCGATTTGATTGAGGAAGACAATAATCCATTCATCTATCATCATAGTAATTCTGCACAAGAGTTGATAGCTACTACCATAGATACATGTATTTTTTCTTAATTTAATTTCTTTATAATCTGGCATGGTATAATGCTACAAATGTAGTATTGTTATTTTAGGGTTATGCAGTTTTATGAATATCTAGAATTAAAAGAATTCTAACAGTCTTGCCTTAATATACTTATGCGTATTACAATGCATGTCTAGTAATTGGCAACGTTACGTGGTGTGGAATATACCGGTATTTCACATTGTAATTAAGGGATACAAATGATGCAACACCTGTTAAAAGCTGAAATTCGTTCACAGATAAAGTTGAGATATACAAATTTTTTTTTTCTTTTTTAGTTGGCACTTAGTTTTTACCATAAATGAGAATTGCAAACCCAACGACACCCTCCAACCAACGTGCAGCGGCAAAACTGCAAAAGATGTTGGTTGCTGCATTTTCAAGGTCAGGTTCGGAAACAGATAAAACTTTGTGTAACTACCGCGCATGTTTGAATGTCACTGAAATGTATGATGATAGATGAGAGAAAAAAAAAAAGAAGAGAGTTGAGAAAATCTTACGCTTTGTCCATTTGAATTGGTGGGGAAAAAAGATTTAAACAGCTCATATTTAATATATTTACAAAGTAATATGAGTTATAGTATGACACAATTTTTTAATATGTGGCATGAATAAACATATTTTTTAAAATGTAGCATAATATGTAATTTTCTATTCATATATATATATATAATTACTTTTAAGTATTTATTTACCAGTCTCTTCAAAATTAGTAAATTACCTTTTTTGTGTGCGATGGAAAAGTTGTGGCGTGAAGGTGATGCTACAAGAGGCAACCAAGGTGATGAGCATAGATTCTTCCATGCAGACCTCTCTCATATTGTTCTTTTATTTGTGTCATTTGGATAAGCAATGTTTGTCGGCTACTTGGCAGCTATTGGGGAATTATTACACAGAATATCTCTCCTCATGAAGATCTGCGCAAGAAAATGAAATATAAATGTTATTTTCCATACATTTGAACCTTTTTGCAGTAGCATTTTTCATAACGTGTAAGAAACTAATTAGACAGACACAGAGGAAGAGAAAAAAA
This sequence comes from Artocarpus heterophyllus, assembly GCA_025403435.1. Classification (NCBI taxonomy): domain Eukaryota; kingdom Viridiplantae; phylum Streptophyta; class Magnoliopsida; order Rosales; family Moraceae; genus Artocarpus; species Artocarpus heterophyllus. The sequence continues at coordinate 24,103,471 of CM046334.1, forward strand.
AAAAAGGACTGAAAATTTAGATTCTTTAATTTTAGTTGTAAACTTTTTTTTTCCTTAAACATAAAAGAAAATAAAATTTTGAGAAATGTTGCATGAAAAATTATGGATGGTAGCCGTTAAAATATGACCAGGAAAAAAATAGATAGATCTGATCAATGAATATTCATAACCTGTCTCATTATTAGTAATTTTTTTATTTATTTAGAGCAACAGTCTCATTATTATTGAAACTTGGATATACAAACTTAATTTGTCAATAAATTTTGACATGTAATTCTAAACGAGAAAAATTGATTGAATAGTATACTGTACATAGATTTCAAAGCAAGGACTACTTCATTTATTATTAGCTTATTGTATTATGAGTCGTCTATTGCATTTATATATACATACAAGATTAAAATCCTCAGTCCAATTTTAGTGTCTTAAATAGAATTCAACTAATTATATTATGACACATTATTTGAAAAGTTTGAAATAGTGTTTTAATTGATTTTTATATGTTTTCATTAAATAACGTGTCATAATATGATTGGTTAGATCAAAATTTAGACTGACGATTTGAGTCATACATATATATGACTTTTATGTGTGTGAATATACATATCTTGTTTCCATACGCTATGCAATATTCATAAAAATTTAATACAATTGACTCTAGTATTAAAAATAGGCATAGCGCAAGCGAATAACAATTGTGCCAGCAAGACTTTTTATTAAATCCAACCGATAATGTTTTTGGAAGCAAGCATTGAATTTGAAGCAACAATCAATAATGGATGTCTCTGAATTTTGAGACAATCGCTTTGATAATAATAATAGTTCTCCGGTAGAGATGTTCCTTCAATCGATACATATTTCCAAAACTAACCCGGCATCCAAAATTTTCCCCAAAAGAAAAGAAAAATATGTATTTCACAAATTTGAGCCCCCTTATATCTTCGTCAGAATCTATTAATTATAACGTTACATACTATATTTATTTAAATCTCATATGATGAATTCAGGATTAATATAATTTAACATTCAGAAATATGCAATACAGATTCGACTCTACCTACCACAAAAGCATCCTAATTGATTTTAGAAACTTTCATGCATGAGAAATATGCTAGTGAGGTAGGATGTCTCTGTCAAACATGTCTCATCTCTGCTTCTCCTTCATCTTCCTTATCCACAAATATGACATGCATGCATGCAACCAAAAGTAGTACAGCATATTTGTTATTTGAAATGTTAATTTCAAATTTGGCCTCTGAATATAGTGATTATTTAAAATTTCCCCCAATAATTAACTCTCTCCTGCGCTTATAATAAATTCCACAAACTTTTGTACTTTTAATCACTTGTGGGTAAGATGAAAACAATAAGTAAATTTAAATAAAATAGACTTTAAAATTTAATAATTTCTATTACAAAATTACAAATTATTCCTTGCAGTAGCTCTAGGTGTTGCCTTGTTTGCTCTCAACTCCTATTTCGCTATCATTTTCTTATATTGCCTTACATATCAACTAATCATGTGACCCATATCTAATTAAAACCGTTAAAACATTCACTCTTATCGATGTAAGTATTTTGAATTGTAGGAGCAAAATACGATAACCATTATTCTCCATAGCCATATTAAATATTAACTCTTATCTTGACCGCGTGAGTGTGTATGTTCCCCTGTCTTTTGCCTTTCTTTGCTTTATCTCTCATTAATTCGATGCTTTAATTCAATAATAATAATCCTTCCTCTTTTTTTTTTTTTGTGTAGAAATAATAACTCTTTAGATATTATTGCTAAGTTTGTCTAACTTACCTTTTATTCAACAAGTATGGTGTATATTGATAACTTGAATGTCCTTACTCATGACTTTGAATAAGAAATAGTTTTTTTAATCTCGAAATCATGCTTGTAATTAAGAATGTGAATACGTTACAAAATGATAAAGTTTTATAGCTAAATGTAGGATTATGTAGATACATCTAGCTACACCATGGTAAACTAACAACCTGTAATTGTATTTGGTAAATGATGTTATCTGCTGTCTATCTAAACACACAATGCTTTCCGTTTTGTTTCACTAGCTTGTCTTACCTTATCTTATGATTCAGAGAAATACAGGAAATCTCTACCCTAAAATCACTATCTACAGTTTTTGTCATTCCCATAAAACTCTTCCATTCTTAATAAATTAATTGATATATAATTAAAACAATGGGGGTAAAAATAAAACAATGCTTAAGAAAAAGCATAAACCTTATAGTAAAACCAAAGAGGGAAGGGATGAACAATGTTAGGGTGACTAGGGTTAGGGTCCTAAGTCAGGGTCAGGGTCCATCTTTAGACCAGATATAGATCTAGAATGGAGATTAAAAACTAGGCCTTGGTCAGGTCTATGATCAAGGTAAGGCTTTTAGAGTACGAAACAAGTGCCAAGGTTCAAGGTTGATATTCTGGGCTAGGATGGGGGTTCAAGCTTGAAGACGGACCCCGACTCTATTTCCAATGTCAAATGACAACCATGGCTACAACCGTAATTGCCAAATCTAAATTCGATCTTCATCCTAAACCACAACCCTAGTCGCAATCTACGTCCTCGACCCCAAACCTAGTCCTAGACCGTGACCTGATGTCATTCTAAATCTAGTCATAGGCCCTTACCACATCCCAAGTCTAGTGCCCAAAATCAACATGATTTGGACCCTTACAACATCCCTAGGCTCAAACCCTAGTGTCAGACATGGACCTTGGTCTTAATCTTGATTCAAGACCACAACACTAGCCCCTACCCTTATCCTGATGCTGAACCCTGCCCCTAGTCTTAAACCTGATCCCAACGTTGATTTTGGGGACTATGTTGGGCGGAGGCCAAAGTCAAGTAAGGCTAGAGTAAAAGCCTAGCTATCTAATTTTTTTAATATTTAGAGGTTAATGCATTATAATTGTTGGAAAAAATAGTACGCAGCGGAATTTTAAAAATTTTATATTAGAGTATTTTTCAAAACACAAGTTTGACATGCTATATACATAAATTAACCAGATCTTACTAACCTTTGAATGCCGAAGAGCTCCTGCAATCTGTGAAGAGAAGTAACGTTCCAGAAGAGCCTCAACCAATTTGTCTTCTTTGCTATTCTCTATCCACGATCGGAGTGAGTGTGGGCTCACAAATACAGCTCTTCCTCCAGGTGACTCTCCTTTCAACCAATTGAGAGAACCCAAAGCTAGTGCTCGTGATTGTGAACAAGAGCTCTAAGGGAGTTTTAGATTCTCACCAGCAGAGTATCACTCTTAATCTCTCAATTGATCTAAATAACTTGTGTAACTTACTCCCTATTTATAAAGGTTGGGTCTAGGGTTAGTCCTTATCAGATTAGGTCTCAAAAATTTGAATCAGAATCAAATTCGGATCAATATCTGATAAAATCCACGTAAAAATGGGTAATCTTTTTTTTTTTGCGCATCGGCAGGCTGATCTTGCCCATCGGCAGGCCAAACTTGAGGATTGACATGCCGAACTGTCGAAAAAAAATCTCAATGAATCTTTTATTTTCCACCTGAGATTCTATAGGATAAAGTCTCAGTTTTAAATCAAATAACCCAATAAAGAAGTTATCTAATTAAAACAACTTTATCTAGATAATCTCTAAGAAAATAAATGAATTCCTAATAATTCTACAAGTTTATCTTAATCTAATTTATTCAAAAATTAAATCAACCAATTAACAGACAAGAATTATCCGATCCCAATAATTCAACAAGTTTATCTTGAATTAATTTTATCACAAAATTAATTCAACCGATAAACGAACATGTATTATTTGATTTTTTTGAATTTCAACCAATCTAATAAATCTGACATAACTCACCAATTAGTGGAAAAGCACGCCGTATCGTTACAGGACGTTGTGAGCGAGCAAAGGGGACCAAATGGACCTATATAGTTCAAGCTCCAGATAATTATGAAACCCAGTATCCCAGATATACATTTTGTAATTATCAACTCTAACGCTACTCCACTAAAAGCTTGGAGCTACACTCTCGAACTACATAGAATTACGAAGCCTGTATAGCTAAGTCTCCATGACATACCATAGTGTATTGTATCCCCTTAGGATTATCCATAACAGGCTTAAGGACAAGTTCTGTCTTATCTTCCTGATTATTTTTATCTTACGTTCCATTATCTCACCATCGAAAAACTTACCATCCAAAGACAGTATACCATTCAGTTACACCTATGTATCCAAATGGTTGAGCGCTCTAGTTTTTCAATTATAGGATAACGCATATAAGAGGATATCACTACTCCTAAAGAGGAGCTATGGATTCCATATCTATGAATAACAGGTCTATGCTACCAAGAGTCATGCCTCCAACATACCGGCATGCATACCACTATTAACATGTAGGTGTCACCCTTTGGTGCATCAAAAGACACAACTCAAGACAACGAACCCATCATTCACTCAGGATTAAGATACAATACAAATGATTGTCTAAAGTGAATCGATTTTCCGAGACAGAATTATTAATCCAAATCAATTCACTTTATGTCCCGATCCAACACATCATCACCTGTGACAATGTGCCAATGTTTCTATTCATGGAGTCCACCTCCGATGGTCAAGATAAACCATCTCCCAATAGGGATATAGACAACATCACAGTCTTTTCATGAACAAAGCGCCTAACTTTATTCCCTCAATTGCAGATCTTATTATTTAGACCGTCACCTTAAGAATCGTGTCTTTCGCGTAATCTGTCCATCATATGCCCAATTCTTAAAGGCTTAGACCGACAGTCTCAGACTTTTGTTTACTTAACATACATTCAACAAATATGAACGTAAAGAGGACAAGATTTCCTATATAAACAATAAATAAATTCTTTATTGATAAAAATGTCTCTAAAAACTTATTACATTTTTACTCCTTAGGGCATACATGCCTAACAATCTCCCACTTACACTAAGTGAGTAAATATGACAAATCTCGCATCCTCATAGCTTCCACATGCCTCTCATAGACTCTCCCAGTAAGTGTCTTCATAAATGGATTAGCTAAATTGTCCTCTGATGCAATCCTGCACACCATGACATGCCCGCCCTCAATGAAGTCCTTTAGCATATGATACTTCTGATCAATATGCTTACTCTTCTTGTGAGATCTTGGTTCCTTAGTATAAGCTACCGCCACACTGTTATCACAGTATAGTGATATTGCCTTATCCATACCAGGAACTACCTCAAGATCCCTAAGGAACTTGCGGAGCCACACTGCTTCTTTCGAAGCGTCACTAGCTGCCACATACTCGGCCTCCATCGTTGAATTTGATGTGCAATCTTGCTTCACACTTCTCCAACTGATGGCACCGCCACCTAGAGTAAACACAAAACCCAAAGTTGATTTCCTGGAATCCAGACAGGATTGAAAATCCGAGTCAGTGTATCCTAGAGGAATCAAGTCCTTACTCGAATATACAAGCATATACCCTCGAGTCCTTCCTAGGTACTTGAAAATATGCTTCACCGCAACCCATTGGTTCAGTCCTAGATCCGCCTAAAATCGACTTACAATCCCGACCGCATAACAAATATCCGGTCATGTGCAAAGCATGGTATACATGAGACTACCCACTGTCGATGCATAAGGCACCTTCTTCATGTATTCTCGTTCTCCATTAGACTTTGGAAGAGTCTTTCTTAGAAAGAGTAATTCTAGACCTAGACGGTTGCCCACCTTTCTTGGAATCTTGCATTGCAAGCCTCTTGAGAAGTTTATCTATATAGCCGGCCTGGGACAAAGCTATCATTTTGTTCTTCCTATCCCGAAAGATCTAGATATCAAGAACAAAATTAGCCTCACCCAAGTCCTTCACGTCAAACTACTTGGTCAACCATAATTTGACCGATGACAATGCCCCAACGTCATTGCCAATTAGCAGAATGTCATCTACATAAAGTAGTAGAAAACTACCTTTCCATCCTTTATGTGTTTGTAAACACATGGCTTATCCACATTTTGTGAGAACCCATAAGTCTTAATCACTTGATCAAATCTTATGTACCAAGAACGAGAAGCCTGCTTAAGTCCGTAAATTGACTTTAGCAGCTTACAAACCTTGCCCTATTGACCCTTGATCTTGAACCCGTCTGGTTGTTCCATATAAATGGACTCATCAAGATAGCCATTTAGAAAAGCTGTCTTGACATCCAACTGTCAAATCTCATAGTCAAGAGCGGCATCTATGGACAAGAGAATCTGGATGGACTTAAGCATGGCTATAGACAAAAAGGTTTCCTCATAATCGATTCCTTCCTTTTACGTATAACCCCTAGCTACCAGTCTAGCCTTAAAGGTTTCGACCTTTCCATCCACTCCTCTTTTCCTCTTGTAGATCCACTTACACCCTATGGGTTTTACCCCTTCGGGAAGATCCACAAGCTCCCAGACCTGATTAGTTTCCATAGACTTCATCTCTGTGTTCATGGCCTCTGTCTAGAGTTTTGAATCAACATCCTCCATAGCCTCTACGTAAGTATAAGGATCCCTATCATGTTCATTTGGTTAAGCCAAAAAGACTTCCCTATTGAACATATACCTCTCAGATTGACGCCCGATCCTCCCACTGCGCCGAAGCCCCTTATGTTGTTGTTCAGATTCGTTTGGTTTTTCTACACTGATCGGAACGGTTTCATTTGGAACCTCTAGAGTGATTGGATCACTCCTTAACTCCTCAACTACCACTTTGCTTCGAGGTTTAAAGTCGTCCATGTAACTTTCCTCCAGGAAAGTTGCATTAGTTGAAACCACGACTTTATTTTCCTTTGGGTTATAGAAACAACCCCCTTTAGCCCCTTTTGGATATCCTATAAACACGCAAACTTTCAAACGTGCTTCCAACTCATTCGTATCCTTAAACAAGACATGAGCTAGACATCCCCATATGCAAATATGGTTTAAGGATGTCTTCCTGCCCGTCCACAACTCGTGAGGAGCTTTAGGGACTGATTTTGAAAGCATATTATTTAAAAGATAACATGCGGTTTGTAGTATATATCCCCAAAAGGATAAGGGTAATGATGAATAACTCATCATAGACCTGACCATGTCCAATAAAGTCCTATTCCTTCTCTCCGCTATGCCATTCTGCTGCGGAGTGCCCTGCGCAGTCAAATGGGATAAAATCCCACTCTTTAATAAGTGTCCCAAGAACTCATCAGAAAGGTATTCTCCACCTCGATCGAATTAAAGTGCCTTTATGGGTCTTCCCAATTGCTTTTCCACTTCAGCCCAAAACTCCCTGAACTTGTCAAAAGTTTCGCTTTTGTGGTGCATCAGGTACACATACCCATATCTTGGATAATCGTCAATAAAAGTGACAAAGTACTCATACCCTCCTCGTGCCCTGATGTTCATTGGTCCGCAAACATCACTATGCACAAGTTCTAAAACCCCTTCGGCCCTATTGCCCTTAGACCCGAATGGTCTTTTCGTCAATTTACCCTCCAAACAATATTCACATTGAGGTATAGATTCTACCTTTAAGTGACTTACAGGTCCATCCCTTACTAACCTTTGAATCCCATTCAGGTTAATATTACCAATGCGCAAATGCCAAAGATAAGTCTTATTAGAGTGAGAAGTTTTAAGTCTTTTAGAGTTATTATCATTCATGTCAGCATTAAGCTGTAAGTCCATCTTCGGTTTGATAAAATATAGATTATTTTGCATCCACCTAGAACAGATAAAAGATTTGTTTTTACGAATCACCACTTTATCATTAAAACAAACCAAATAGGAGCCTTTAAATAAACAAGCTACATAAATTAAATTCCTTTTAAATTTAGGAACATAAAAACAATCTTGCAAAATTTAATTCCTATAATTATTAAAATGAAGATGGACGTCTCCCACTGCTTCCGCTAAGACCAAGGATCCATCGCCCATCCGAAGCGTGAAGTCTTCATGTAGCAGACTTCTCGTTTCTTTGAACCCTTGTAGAGAAATGCAAACATGATTAGTTACACTGGAATCTATGACCAAAATGTCATTGGATTCCTTAACCAAACAAGTTTCTAAATACAAAAGATCACACCTACCTCCTTTGGAAAGGAAGTCCTTGCAATGCTTCTTGATGTGCCCGACCTTCCCACAAAAGAAGCACTTAAGCTTCTTCAGGTTTTTCCTCTTCTTTTTCTTGCTCTTGGAGCTAGCAAGAATAGAAGGCTTCGCGCTCTTGGCCTGTTGCTTCTTTCCGTTCCCAAAGTTGAGATTGGAACCAGAAGCAGCTACCATGTTGGCCTCTCCACCCGCAGGAGACTCCCTAATCAGCAGTTTGAACTCCTATAACTGTTTCATTAATTCTGTTAACGTCATATCCTGCCTATTGCTTAAATTAAAAGTAGTTCTAAAAGGAATAAATTCCTTTGACAGAGTCTCAAAGATCATAGTCATCTGAGTTTCAGCATCGATGTCAGCTCCATTGGTTTGAGCTTCAGCGAGGTAACTTGTAACCAACATCATGTGCTCCTTTACAGACGTCCCTGGTCTCTGTTTACAGTTTAAGAGTTTTCAAAGCGCCCCTTGCTGCTTTGTTATGGCCTGGCCTCCAAACATGTCTTCAAGATTATCCAAGATCTGCTCGCAGTTTCATAATCCTGATGTTGAGCCTGCAACACATTATTCATGCTAGCCATAACATAGCAGCGGACCTGATCATTTGCAGCTTTCCAGTGATCGTACGCTTGGAATTGCTCATTAGTGGAATCTCCTGTAGGCTCGGGAGAAAAAGGGGTTGTCAGGAAAAATTTCAGTTATTTAAAGGAGAGGACGATATCCAGGTTCCGTTTCTAATCATTATAATTCTCTCTGGTCAATAGGTTTTTGTCAAGTATCGAAGATAAAACGTTTTTAGACATTTTTAATCTACAATAAAGAATCATATACCAAACATAAGCAAACATACAATAATAATTTAGTAAGATAACACAATCATGTAAAAACATACAAATGTGTTTATGTGTCAAAACCTTAAAAATATCAAAACCTTACAACGATAATTCCTAACTCATAATTTAACAAACTCCTAAGGGAGTCATGCCAAAATCAATCAGGAACACGGATCCCCTCTTGATTAATATATGTCATCTAGGACCCGTATGATCCAGCATATATTAATAATTGTTTCTTTGGCCATTGATTTTATTAACAGAGCTCCTAGGGGAGGTTAATAATAAAATTAACGTGAGTGTATAACCATCATTTCAATATTTTATCCATGATTTATAATCACCACCTAGGGGTGTGCAACCATAAATCATGCTAAAATACCTTATCCTTTCAGAGATCTAATCTGGTACATGATAGAAATCCCTTCCTAGGGGTTGGGACCACCATGTTCTTCCTATGGACCAATGATGGAGGCCGTAAGTTCTCTCTTCGAAAACCTTCTCCCACTCAATCTTTTGAAATTAAGGTTTTATTTTAAAAAGACATGCATGGACAATTTTAATATGAGTGGCACTCCCTATTCTATATGATATGTTATCAATATACATGGTAAATCATATTATAATGCAGACAAGCAAAGCAATCAAGCAAAGCTATAAGCAAAATAATAAATAACCATAATATTATGGTTCCACCCTCGAGAATAGAAAATAAAAATCACAAGAAAACAATCAAAACATATTATCGATTCTTCATCCTTGAATTCTCAGGTTGTATCTCTCATCATGTAATGTCTATCTTCAAGTCTTCAATCCTGTATGAATCGAATACTTCATATTTCCAGTCATATCTAAATTTAATGTCTCTCAGAATTGGCCCAAAAATAAAATTAAAACTACATTGAAAAATTGCACATTTTCTGGAAAAATTTCCAACTCTCTACCGGCAAGCTGATTTGGGTGATCGGCCTACCAGTCATGACCCATCGGCCTGTCGATTTGTAAGGATCGGCCTGTAGATTCATGACAGATCGGTCTGCCGTTAGAGCCACTTGATTTTTGCCCCGCTGTCGACCTACCAAACTTCACGTTTGGCCTGTCGATCTGCGACCATCGGCCTCCCGAACAGGAAGTTCGGCATGCCGACCGAGCAGAAATCATCCTTTCTAGAAAATACAATTTTTAATGCAATTCATCAATTTTATTTTCAACAATTCAAAAACATAAAATTAGAGACTCATGAAATACCTAGGAGTGTCATCATCCATCTTCTAGATCTGCTATCTAGATCTGTCTTCTCCGAATGATTATTTAATTACAAAATTCTTACAAATTTAAAATTAGATAACAATTCCTAGATGGAGATGATAGTCCGCCATCTAATTACATGAAAAACCTAGATACACATTTTAACCTCTAAGGAACCATAACCAGTATAAATTAATTAATAAATAATTAAATAACCATTAATCAACCATAATTAATTAATAAACATTCACCATATAACCCATGACAACATAAAAATATATAGAAACCTAGAGTGCCACCTCTTTATAAAATTAAATTCAAGCATAGGAAAGATTAAGATCACAAAATTTATACATATAGTATGATCATAAACTCATAAATTTATGTAAAAACCATGGCTCTAATGCCAATTGTTGGAAAAATAGTACGCAGTGGAATTTTAAAAATTTTATATCAGAGCATTTCAAAAACACAAGTTCGACACGCTATATTACTAACCTTTGAATGCCAAAGAGCCCCCGCAATCTATAAAGAGAAGTAACGTTTCAGAAAAGTCTCAACCAACTGGTCTTCTTTGCTATTCTCTATCCACTATCGGAGTGAGTGTGGGCTCACACGTACAGCTCTTCCTCTAGGTGACTCTCCTTCCAACCAATTGAGAGAACTCAAAGCTAGTGTTCGTGATTTGTGAACAAGAGCTCTCATGGAGTTTTAGATTCTCACCAGCAAAGTATCACTTTTAATCTCTCAATTGATCTAAGTAACTTATGTGACTTACTCCCTATTTATAGAGGTTGAGACTAGCGTCAGTCCTTATCAAATTAGGTCTCAAAAATTTGAATGATCAATATCTGATAAAATCCACATAAAAATGTGTAATCATTTTTTTCCGCGCATCGACAAGCTGATTTGCCTAATCGGTGGGCCAAACTTAAGGATCGACATGCCAAATTACCGAAAAAAAATCTCAACGAATCTTTTATTTTTCACCTGAGATTTTATAAGATAAAGTCTCAATTTTAAATCAAATAACCCAATAGAGAAGTTATCTAATTAAAACAACTTTATCTAGATAATCTCTAGAAAATAAATGAATTCCTAATAATTCTACAAGTTTATCTTGATCTAATTTATTCAAAAATTAAATCAACCGATAAACAAACAAGAATTATCCGATCCTAATAATTCATCAAGTTTATCTTGAATTAATTTTATCACAAAATTAATTCAACCGATAAACAGACATGAATTATTTGATTTTTCTGAATTTGAACCAATGTAATAAATCTGACATAAGTCACCAATTATTGAAAAAGCACACCGTATCATTACATAATGTTGTGAGCTAGCAAAGGCGACCAAATGGACCTACATAGTTTAAGCTCCCGATAATTATGAAACCTAATATCCTAGATATACATTTTGTAATTATCAACTCCAACGCTACTCCACTAAAAGCTTGGAGTTGCACTCTCGAACTACATAAAATTACGAAGCCTGTATAGCTAAGTCTCCATGACATACCATAGTGTATCGTATCCCCATAGGATTATCCATAACCGACTTAAGGACAAGTTCTGTCTTACCTTCCTAATTATTTTTATCTTACGTTCCATTATCTCACCATCAAAAAACTTACCATCCAAAGACAGTATACCATTTGGTTACACCTATGTATCCAAATGGTTGAGCGCTCCCATTTTCCAATTACAGGATAACGCATATAAGAAGATATCACTACTCCTAAAGAGGAGATATGAATTTCATATCTATGAATAACAAGTCTACGCTACCAAGAGTCATGCTTCCAACGTACTGGCATACATACCACTATTAAGATGTGGGTGCCACCCTTTGGTACATGAAAAGACACAAGTCAAGACAACAGGCCCATCATTCATCTTAGGATTAAGATACAATACAAATGATTGTCTAAAGTGAATCGATTTACCGAGACAGAATTATTAATCCAAATCAATTCACTTTATGTCCCGATCTAACACATCGTCACCTATAACAATGTGCCAATGTTTTTATTTACGGAGTCCACCTCCGATGGTCAAGACAAACCATCTCCCAATAAGGATATAGACAACATAACAACCTTTACATGAATAAGTGCCCAACTTTATTCCCTCGATTGCGGATCTTATTATTTAGACCGTCACCTTAAAAATCATGCCTTCTACATAATCTGTCCCCCAATTCTTAAAGGTTTAGACCGACAGTCTCAGACTTTTGTTTGCTTAACATACATTCAACAAATATGTATGTAAAGAGGACAAGATTTGGTATATAAACAATAAATAAATTCTTTATTGATAAAAATGTCTATAAAAACTTATTACATTTTTACTCCTTAAGGCATACATGTCTAACAATAATACCATAGAACACATGTGTTATATAGTATGTATATAAGATAACAATTCTATTTGAGTCATCCAAAAACCGTTTTGTATAAAAATATATATATATAATATAATACAAGATGGTGTAGCACACCCTAAAAAAACTCGATAAAAAATACATAAGAACAAACAAATATGATCCATAATCTTAAAACAGACATAGATATCTATTGCTGGAGCTGATATTGTTTGTACATAATATATGCCAAGTACAGTACTAATGCAAGGATATCGAAAACAAGATGCTCACTCTCTTGTTTTTTCGAGAAGTTTAAAAAAATTTTGTCTTTATAATTACACTGTATATTAATTTATTATAAAATTTTGACCCTACTTAAGCCTTCTCTCCTTCCAACTAAATTTTTAGCTTTGTCATTGTTGTGATTTTTTTAGAAAATACATATATTTGTGTGTATGTGAATGTGTAATATATATATATATATATATATATAAGGAGAGAAGTGTAATAGTACTTCTATATGTTGAGGTGTAGCACTATGGTATTCCACCAAGAAAAAAAGTGAAATAGTTTTTCAACCTCGTAAAATAGGTAACCACATATATAAACTAATGGGCTCACTCTTGAGACTCATTTGGTCTACTTGTCACGACCTAGAACTAGGGTAGTAACTTAATTGAAAGAAGTATTTTTAAAAATCTAAAGGGTCAAAATACTCGGAAATTGTAGTAGGGCCCATGAAATTATAACAATTCATTCAAATATGCTCCAAAGGCTTTAATGCTAAATTAAAAGAAATAGAATACAAATAGAAAATTTTAAATGAAAATATACAAAATTTAAATGTATTTATCAAATATGTGAAAAATATAGCTGCGCAGCTTTAGCCAAAATAAATAAAATAAAAATAAAAATAACTTCAATTAACAATTTATACAAGGTTTATAAATAACCAATTATCTACTAGGAGTGTTCATTCCATGTATCATCCATGCACCAAGAAAATTGAAGAGAAAATACCAAGCTTATAGCAAGGGGCATCGAAAAAATCCATGATACCAAAGATCAATCGACTAACTTGAAAGAGAAAGTAGGGGAAGGGTGAGCACACAGTGCCCTGTAGGAAATCTATTACTCGCCTCTCGGTTTTTCTTTACTATTATTATTACATAAGATTATTATATAGTTAATAAACAAATTTTTCATAACAATGCAAAAATTAATGATTCCTCACTTTATCAAGCAAATCTATAATTCTAAAATATATAATTCATCACTCAAATTCTTCACATACGTCCTGAGTTTTTAGTGAAGGGAAGGACAGAAAGGAAGATTTATAATATTCCATTGTGCCCGAAATGAGCACCCAGTATCCGTTGTGCCTCGAATGAGCAACCTGTGTTCGTTGTGCCCCATATGGGCACCCCCGTAAGATATAGGCCATATAACGTTGATAGTACCATCCAAATGAAATGTCTGTTCTGCCCAACAAATGAGCATCCCGTGGGCTATAACTTTGACTAAAACTTGGGATGGCTTTAGAATGTGTCTGACAGTGCCGCATAAGATCTCAATAATCATAGGATCAGGTTATAACCAGTCTGACTACTACGAATGTGTTTGGTTGGAGTATTCTTCGGACTCAATGAACTCAAATTTGGATTCGAGTATCAAGAATCCTTTAGATACGTATTTGTTTCCACAAAAATCTGAATAAAATAAGTATCAAGAATCTAAGTTTTTAGAGTTTTGACTCCTTCCTAAACTCTTGATTCTTGGATATCATAGCTATAGTAAAAGCTGAAATTCTCTCTCCTATATTTGAGGAAAAAAAATCATAACTTCTTCATTTGATATCCAATTGAGATGAATCTTTTTTCATTGTATTTCTAGTGAAGAGAGGAATAACCTAAGATCCTTATTGCATATTGTTTAAGATCATTAACATTAAGATTTTATTAGATTTGTTAATAAATAAATAAAAATTCATTGCCTCTCCAAACATAGATTTTAATTTTATTTCATATTCTGACTAAAATTTAAATATACAACCAAACTTTAATTCGGATAAGAATTTAAATTCTAATTCAAATCACACAACTCAAATCAAATAATTAATTCAAATCTATTTATCAAACAAACCCTAGAGCCCATCCTAAATCATTCTACCCACATGAGTCAGTTTCTAATGAAATTTCGGTAGCACAACTACTGTTTTTCGACTAAACCAAAAATTTTAAACTTGCATGAAAATGATTTGCAAATATAGTATGGTGTCCCATAACTTCAAGACGCACTACCCAGAGCATTTATTTTATATCACATAGCAAGAATACACCCAAAATCATTCACCATTCCACTCACGTTGATCATATCATAAAAACTCCACTTTCAAGGCAAAGCTCATACATCTCACACTTGTTCATAATCCTAAATCATAAATAAACATGTAAGGATCCAATATGTGCATAAAACTAAGTCAAGATCAAACGTTCACATAATCGACTCAATAACAATTTTTTAGACAATAATTAGTAATAATGATAATTGTAAAAAACAACATCAATAATAACAACAACAACAACAACAACAACAATAACAACAACAACAACAACAACAACAACACCAACAACATTAATGATAGCAGCGATATAACTAGATTAACAGCCTTAGCTACCACACAACAATAACAACAACCTCAACAATAATATTAAAAACAACAACAATAATATTAGTAAGAACAACAACAACAATCAGTTAACAATAACATGAACTTATTAGTTTTCTAATAAGGGGGGTGATAGGATGTCACGCCCCGGAGTACGGGAGGTGACGTGGCGGAATATTTAGATTAATTAAAAGAGGATTTAATTAAAAACCGAGAGTTTGAGAATCCAATTAAGTAAGAAATTAAGAAGATTTTCCACCACATTTTATAAAAGAATTTATAAATATTAAGCAAATAATAATAATTAAATAAAAACCGCGAATATGGGTTCCACAACCCACAACTTATGCACACACATGGTTCTGACAATATCATAAATACAATTACAGTCCAAGTATAAATGAAGTTAAAGTCTTACATGTCTTGATTAATAAATACAGAATGTAAATAAATTCTCCTATTGCTCCTGAGTTCGGTCCGAAGAATCTTCTCCAAACCTAAATGGGAAACCACCTAGAAGGGGGGGAATTTAAAACAGATAAAACGTGAGCGAAAGGCTCAGTAGGACTAAGTTTTTATAAAATAATTTAATGCAAAGAAACATAACATTATCAGGAGTTATACAGAAAGGGAACTTGAATAAATAAATAAATAAATTGAGTAGAACCGTTCTGACACAGAACAGTCTACTCGTCAAATCAAAACACCAGTTTACTTTTACCTAGGCAAACCATGATATCACCACCGTAGTGGCCCAGCTGGGTTTCGGGACCTGCCCCCAAGGTCAATCGCCACACGACCCGATCTCTGATATGGCATCATGCCTTAGTGTTTATTGTCATTGTCATTCAAAACCCAATTACCGAGTGTTGTCAATTACATTCATTATGAAATTCATTTCATGTCACGGTATATTAAAATATAACCGATAAAACCATTTTCAAACAACCGTTGAAAATATTTTGATAGAAATCATTTTCAAAGCCAAATCATTTTCAAAACCAGGCTACCAAAGAAATAGGATAGAAGTCCAACCTCAATACTCGTGCCGGTGCCACACACCGTAATCCCGATCCGCTATACGTTAGCTCCACGGAACCACGAACAATCCTAGATACAAACTAAGTCGATCAATATCTAATTCGAAACATTCTATGTTACTAAATCCTTTCATGATGTCCTAGTGTGCCATTTGTATCATTAAAATCATCCTATAAGGTTGGGATTTTAAATCAGGGTTCAAAACAGTGAAATCGGGTAAAAATCACAAAATTTTCCATGCCTCGGTCGGCCTGCCGGACGCCCTGCTTCGGCCTGCCGAACTGCACAGTTCGGCCTGCCGGAAGCAAAGTTTGGCCTGCCGAACATTTCCCTAGATTCGGCCTGCCGGCCGGAAGAACACCGGCCTGCCGATCATCACTCCGGCCTGCCGAACATGAACTTCGGCCTGCCGAACTGGGAAGATCCAGAAATCCCAGCCACGGGTTTCTCGATCCCCAAAATCCAAATCTTGTTTCTAACCTGTTTTTCTCAAATCCCAGGCATGAAAAACAACTATAATTGATAGAAAAACATTCTAGAACATGTTTGGAATCATTTAAACAACATTTAAACTCAAAATCCTCAAAAATCCGAAAATGAGAAAAAGAGGAGAAAAATGAAAATCTTGAATCCAATCCGTTTTTCTTCAATCTAGGCTTAGATTCTAGTTGTTCTAAGTCCATTTAACACAAATCCACGGTTTTCTAAGCTAAAACAAACTTAGATTTCAAAAACACACAAAATCGAAAATTTTGTAAAAAGTTTAGAAATTTCGAATCTAACCTCGAATCGAAGCTTCAATCCGCGTTCTCGGTTGCCGAATCACGTCCCCGAGCTTCCTCCTTGCTGTTCCGAAGCTTGGATTCGAATGGAAATCAAAAATTTTTGAAAGAGATTGAGAGAGAGAGGGAGCTGCCGAGAGAGAGAGAAGAAAGAGAGAGTGGAACATGAAAGTGAGGAGAGAGAGAGAGAAGAGGGAAACAAATAGAGAAAATCGGTGGGCGGTTTTACTGTGCGAAAACCATGTGCCGCCCACGGTTTTGTAAAACGGAGTATTTTTAACATTTTACAAATTGTTGTGTTTTAAAACTCAAAACATCATTTTAAATCCATAAGAAATCATTTAAATGTATCAATTTAACAAAACAACCAAAAACTAAAAATCCAACCAAATAATCTAATTAAAGTTAAAACTTTAATTATGGCACACTAATTCATCATTTACATTACATTAATGTTAAATAAATTTCGGGACGTTACAGCTCTCCACCCCTAAAAGAAATTTCGTCCTCGAAATTTACAACTCATCTCAAAAACAAAACAAATGCGGATACAATTCCCGCATACTCGACTCTAATTCCCAAGTGGCTTCATCAACACCGTGATGCTGCCACACGACCTTTACCAACGGTATCTCACGACGACGCAAGCTAATCACCTTCCGGTCGATGATCTGAATCGGCACTTCTTCGTACGTCGTATCCTCCTGAACCTGTACATCGCAAAATGATACTATCTTACCCTGCTCAGGTGGACACTTCCTAAGCATAGACACATGAAACACATCGTGCACATGAGAAAGTTCGGGCGGAAGATCAAGCCGATAAGCGACCACACCAACACGCTGAGTGATCTCGAACGGCCCAATATACCTCGGCGCGAGTTTCCCACTCACTCCGAACCGCATAGTTCCCTTACGAGGTGACACCCTCAAGAGAACAAAATCTCCAACCGCGAACTCTAAGGGTCTACGTCTCCTATCTGCGTAGCTCTTCTGCCGACTCTGAGCTGCTCTCAATCGATCCCGGATTACCACGACTTTCTCGTTGCTGTCACGAATCTCATCCGGCCTAAGAATAACTCTATCTTCCGGCTCGGCCCAACACACAGGTGACCGACACGGTCGCCCATACAACGCCTCAAATGGTGCCATACCGATACTCGCCTGATAACTGTTGTTGTACGCGAACTCCGCCAAATGCAAACATTGCTTCCAATTCCCGCCGAAGTCCAACGCACAAGCACGCAACATATCCTCGAGAACCTGAATAACCCTCTCAGACTGTCCATCAGTCTGAGGATGAAACGCCGTACTGAAGTTCAAATCCGTACCCAAAGCCTCTTGAAAACTCCTCCAGTACTTAGCATTAAACCTGGTGTCTCGATCAGAGGTGATGGACAAAGGAACCCCATGCAACCTCACAATGTTCTGCATATACAGCTCCCCGAGAATCTTCCTGGAACACGTCGACCTAAACGGAATGAAATGCGCCGATTTCGTCAACCTGTCGACTACAACCCAAACTGCATCATGCCGCTGCTCCGTCCTCGACAAACCTGTGAGGAAATCCATCGTCACATGCTCCCATTTCCACCCTGGAATAGGAAGCGGCTGAAGCTGACCTGCAGGCTTCTGATGCTCGGCTTTCACCTGGAGACACGTCGAACACTTGGCCACGTACTCGCGAACATCTTTCTTCATGCCTCTCCACCAATAGTGCCTCTTCAAATCATGATACATCTTGGTGCTCCCCGGATGAATAGCAAACTGAGACCTATGAGCTTCATCTAGAACGGCTTTTGTCACCTCGGCGATAACTGGAACTGCAAGACGCTCCCGGAAGTACAACGATCCATCTGCATGCACGCTCCATTCTTCAAACTGCTCCCCATTCTGAATCCGCGACCAAATCCCCTGCAAATGTCGATCCTGCCACTGACCTTGCTTCACCATCCGAACAAGAGCTGGAGTCGCTTCCACATGATACAACAAAACTCGATCACCGTCTTCATGATATTGTAGCCGATACTCACTCACTGTCACATCCCTGCTCCAGTCCTCAAAAATCAAACAAGCGAGAATCCCTGAAGACTTCCTGCTCAGCGCGTCCGCTACCACATTAGCTTTTTCGGGATGATACTGCAACGCGAAATCATAATCCTTCATGTACTCCACCCATCTGCGCTGCCTCAAGTTGAGATCCCTCTGAGTGAACAAATGCCTCAAACTCTTATGATCGGAGAAGACCTGAAACGATGCTCCATACAAGTAACATCTCCAAATCTTCAACGCGTAGATCACCGCTGCAAGCTGTAAATCGTGAGTAGGATAATTTCGCTCGTGAGGTCGTAGCTGTCTCGATCCGTACGCAACCACACGTCCATGCTGCATCAACACGCATCCAAGTCCGCGCCCTGAAGCATCAGCATAAACCTCATACGGCTCATCACTGCTAGGAATAATCAACACTGGAGCTGAAGTCAACCGGTTCTTCAATTCCTGAAAAGCAGACTCACAGTCTTCATCCCACTCAAACCTGACATTTTTCTTGGTCAACCTCGTCAACGGAGCTGCAATCTTCGAAAAGTCCTTTACAAATTTCCTGTAATATCCAGCAAGACCTAAGAAGCTGCGAATCTCCGCTACATTCCTTGGTCGTTCCCACTCCAATATAGCTTCAATCTTGGACGGATCCACTGAAATACCATGTTCCGAAATGACATGACCCAGAAATTTGACCTCAGTCAACCAGAACTCACACTTTTCCCTCTTAGCATACAACTGGTGCTCCCGCAGAATCTGAAGCACGATCCGAAGATGCTGCTCATGCTCCTCCCAAGTCTTAGAATACACAAGAATGTCATCGATGAACACGATCACAAACTGATCCAGATACGGCCTAAATATCCTGTTCATCAAATCCATAAAAGCTGCTGGAGCATTCGTCAACCCAAAAGACATAACCAGAAACTCGAAGTGCCCATACCGAGTCCTAAAAGCTGTCTTGGGAATATCCTCTTTCTTGATTCTGAGCTGATGATAACCTGACCGCAAATCAATCTTCGAGAAGTATCGCGAACCTCCCAACTGATCAAATAGCTCATCAATCCTAGGCAAAGGATACTTGTTCTTCACCGTAACACGATTCAGCTGCCGATAATCCACACATAACCTGAGAGTCCCATCGTGCTTCTTAGCGAACAAAACTGGTGCTCCCCACGGAGATGTGCTATTCCGAATATATCCTTTATCAGCAAGCTCCTGAAGTTGCTTCCTCAATTCCTTCATTTCTGCCGGCGCCATCCGATAAGGTGCCATAGAAATCGGTGATGTCCCTGGAAACAACTCGATACCAAACTCAATCTCCCGATGCGGTGGTAATCCTGATAACTCGTCAGGGAAGACATCCTCGAACTCACCAACCACCAGGATCGCTACAACACTACTCGAAACATAGGGCTCGCAATCTAGATTGGCAAGAAAAGCAAAACAATCTAGATTCCTTCGCCCTCCTAGACATGACTTCATGAGACGCTCACTCATTAGCCAATCACCACCACCCTGGTAAGTGATTACCGTCCCCCTATCAGACACTAGGGTCACTTTTCTAAGTTGGCAGTCCACAACTGCACTATACCTAGACAACCAGTCCATCCCTAAAATCACATCATAGGAACTCATGGGGAGTACAATCAAATCACTTTTCAAAATCTCATCCCCAATCTTTATTTTACATGATTTACACATACAATTCACACACACCCGCCCCAAAGGAGAAGTTATAACTAGGGGTTCATTAAACTCTTCTATCTCTAATCCGAAGGCATGTACAAAAGAACTCGAAATGAGAGAATGAGAGGCACCGGTATCAAATAAAATGCGAGCTAGAGATCTAGAAACCAAAACCATACCATCGACAACCGCATTACCAATCTGAGAATCTGACCCTCCAGATGCCATTGCATGAACCTGCACTGGCGCCTTCCCTTTTCCTCTACCGACATTGCTGGGTCCTGCATTACTCGGCCGATACTGCTGAGATGGAGATGACTGCACACTACCTGTACTCGGAGCTCTATACTGAGGAACACTGCGCTGAAAATACTACGGCTGCTGTCCCCGTGCCGGATATGAGAATTGCTGAGGAGAAAACTGCGGATACTGCAACTGCGGGTACTGCGGAGGCGGAGGTAGGGTCTGAGGCTGAGGCTGAGACGAACGACTGGCATCCTCCCCGGTCTGCGATCCAAGATGAGCACTCCTGATCGGGCAATTCCTCTTGATGTGTCCGGGCTGCTGACAGAAATGACAATGAAAGCTGTAGGGGTTGCTACGCCCGTTGCCAGATGAACTGCTACTGCCACTGGTCGCACCGCCTTGCTTGCCTTTCCCCAGAGCTGGACGACTACTGGTGCTCTTCCTGCCACTCCTCTGTGGTCCTCCTGAAGCCTTGGCTCGGTCCTCACAATACTGTACGTAATCATTCTCCACGGAGATCGCCGATGACACAAGCTCTCTGAAACCCCTAAGCCGTAGAGCAACCAACTGCCGTCGAATAGGAGCCTTGAGTCCTTCCTGAAACTTGATGCATTTCTCGCGCTCCGATGCCACAGCTGATGGAGCAAACCTAGCCAACTCGCTAAACTTTGCCTCGTACTCCCGAACTGACATATCACCCTGCTGCAATCTATAAAACTCAGCTGCCTTCTGATCTCTATATCCCTGCGGAAAATACCGATCATAGAACAGATCCTCGAACTTGTCCCAACCGATATCGCCACCGCGCTCCAGACGCTTAGTTTGTTTCCACCAGGTGTTAGCGCCACCCTCGAGCTTATACGCCGCAAACTCCACACGATACTCCTCAGGCACACCAAGAGTATCAAGATGCTTCAAGATCGAATCCAACCAATACTTTGCTAACTGTGGATCCCCATTGCCATCAAAAGTCAGAATAGACGCCTGCCGAAATTCCTTAAAGAAAGCATGCCGACTACCAACACTGGAGTCTTCCGGTCTAGTCCTGGCTGCCATCTACCGGAAAGCCGCAATCATAGACCTCATCAGGCCCTCATCATTTCTGAACTCGGCGTCAGCTGTCGAACGACGTCTAGGTGCCATTCTCTCACTTCTGAAAACAAAATTTGGACTGTCAGAGGTATTTCATTGTCAAACCTATGTGTGCACAATTCCCAAGGTTCATAACCTTGAGCTCTGATACCATTCTGTCACGCCCCGGAGTACGGGAGGTGATGTGGCGGAATATTTAGATTAATTAAAAGAGGATTTAATTAAAAACCGAGAGTTTGAGAATCCAATTAAGTAAGAAATTAAGAAGATTTTCCACCACATTTTATAAAAGAATTTATAAATATTAAGCAAATAATAAAAATTAAATAAAAACCGCGAATATGGGTTCCACAACCCACAACTTGTGCACACACATGGTTCTGACAATATCATAAATACAATTACAGTCCAAGTATAAATGAAGTTAAAGTCTTACATGCCTTGATTAATAAATACAGAATGTAAATAAATTCTCCTATTGCTCCTGAGTTCGGTCCGAAGAATCTTCTCCAAACCTAAATGGGAAACCACCTAGAAGGGGGGGAATTTAAAACAGATAAAACGTGAGCGAAAGGCTCAGTAGGACTAAGTTTTTATAAAATAATTTAATGCAAAGAAACATAACATTATCAGGAGTTATACAGAAAGGGAACTTGAATAAATAAATAAATAAATTGAGTAGAACCGTTCTGACACAGAACAGTCTACTCGTCAAATCAAAATACCAGTTTACTTTTACCTAGGCAAACCATGATATCACCACCGTAGTGGCCCAGCTGGGTTTCGGGACCTGCCCCCAAGGTCAATCGCCACACGACCCGATCTCTGATATGGCATCATGCCTTAGTGTTTATTGTCATTGTCATTCAAAACCCAATTACCGAGTGTTGTCAATTACATTCATTATGAAATTCATTTCATGTCACGGTATATTAAAATATAACCGATAAAACCATTTTCAAACAACCGTTGAAAATATTTTGATAGAAATCATTTTCAAAGCCAAATCATTTTCAAAACCAGGCTACCAAAGAAATAGGATAGAAGTCCTACCTCAATACTCGTGCCGGTGCCACACACCGTAATCCCGATCCGCTATACGTTAGCTCCACGGAACCACGAACAATCCTAGATACAAACTAAGTCGATCAATATCTAATTCGAAACATTCTATGTTACTAAATCCTTTCATGATGTCCTAGTGTGCCATTTGTATCATTAAAATCATCCTATAAGGTTGGGATTTTAAATCAGGGTTCAAAACAGTGAAATCGGGTAAAAATCACAAAATTTTCCATGCCTCGGTCGGCTTGCCGGACGCCCTGCTTCGGCCTGCCGAACTGCACAGTTCGGCCTGCCGGAAGCAAAGTTCGGCCTGCCGAACATTTCCCTAGATTCGGCCTGTCGGCCTGAAGAACACCGGCCTGCCGATCATCACTCCGGCCTGCCGAACATGAACTTCGGCCTGCCGAACTGGGAAGATCCAGAAATCCCAGCCACGGGTTTCTCGATCCCCAAAATCCAAATCTTGTTTCTAACCTGTTTTTCTCAAATCCCAGGCATGAAAAACAACTATAATTGATAGAAAAACATTCTAGAACATGTTTGGAATCATTTAAACAACATTTAAACTCAAAATCCTCAAAAATCCGAAAATGAGAAAAAGAGGAGAAAAATGAAAATCTTGAATCCAATTCGTTTTTCTTCAATCTAGGCTTAGATTCTAGTTTTTCTAAGTTCATTTAACACAAATCCGCAGTTTTCTAAGCTAAAACAAACTTAGATTTCAAAAACACACAAAATCGAAAATTTTGTAAAAAGTTTAGAAATTTCGAATCTAACCTCGAATCGAAGCTTCAATCCACGTTCTCGGTTGCCGAATCACGTCCCCGAGCTTCCTCCTTGCTGTTCCGAAGCTTGGATTCGAATGGAAATCAAAAATTTTTGAAAGAGATTGAGAGAGAGAGGGAGCTGCCGAGAGAGAGAGAAGAGAGAGAGAGTGGAACGTGAAAGTGAGGAGAGAGAGAGAGAAGAGGGAAATAAATAGAGAAAATCGGTGTGCGAAAACCATGTGCCGCCCACGGTTTTGTAAAACGGAGTATTTTTAACATTTTACAAATTGTTGTGTTTTAAAACTCAAAACATCATTTTAAATCCATAAGAAATCATTTAAATGTATCAATTTAACAAAACAACCAAAAACTAAAAATCCAACGAAATAATCTAATTAAAGTTAAAACTTTAATTATGGCACACTAATTCATCATTTACATTACATTAATGTTAAATAAATTTCGAGACGTTACATAGGATCCAAATGATTCCAAACAATTTCAAGATTCACATTTACATCTACCGTCGTCATCTAAAACCCATGAACTTATTAGTTTTCTAATTTTAAGCGTCATAAGTTTGGAATTCTCTTCACTTAGCCAAAAACCAAACTAATTACATTTGAGATCCTTCTCATTTGAAATAACCAAGAATGGGTTACATGAAAATCATAATGGACAATTGACAAGCATTAAAAATAAAATAAACTACTTGATGAGCTTTGTCTAATGTCCCAATGCAATTAGAGGATTATATATATATATATATATATCCTTGGGAATAAACAACAAAATAGAGACAACGCACTAGCTATTAATCTTGTGCTAAAGGCTCTTCTTACATTATAAGGACGTTTTCAACCATTCAAAGATCTAAAATTTTCAATACAGCAAAAATAAAACAAAGATCAAAATCATCTAAATAAAACAAAGATCAAAATCATCAAATAGCGATAATAGACACTAATGATCATAGGGCCTAGTAATCTACAAATAGACTTTCGGTTTCTCGAGCATGAATAGGAGACCAAGTGGATAAGACTACGATGTCAAATAAAATTTCAAGAACAACGACTAAGCTTATCCTCGTTTACCACAATTTGTATAGAAATTGTTTCATTTAAAAAAATCATGCAAGGGTCTAGACATAAAAAAAAAAAAAATTTAGATAGATAAGGTCAACAAAGGAACGAGACAACAGGAGAATGATGTCTGACAAAATACTTTTTGGAACAAAAGGGAGAGCATAGAGAAATTTAGATATCGAAAATTATGAGGGACGAGACTTTCTTAAGCCTGACAGTTTAGTGCATGGAGTCTACATTTGAAATTATTACTTCCTAGTAGTTTGACTCAAACTAACCAAAATCCAACAAAGTAAATCCTGAGAACCTTAAAATCATAACTTTGATATCCAATTGTCAAGACTCAAAACCAGGATAGTGTCTTAATTGAAAGAAATATTTTTAAAGATCTAAAAAGTCAAAATACTCAGAAACTATAGTAGGGCCCATAAAATTATAAAAATTCATTCAAATATGCTCTGGAGATTTTAATGCTAAATTAAAAGAAATAGAAGACCAAAAGAAAATTTAAAATGAAAATATACAAAATGTAATGTGTCTATCAAATCTGTAAAAATACAGCTACGCACCTATAGTCAAAATAAATAAAAATAAAATAAAAATAAATTCAAATAACAATTTATACAAGGTTTACAAATAACCAGTTATCTATTGGGAGTGTTTATTCCATGTATCATCCATGCACCAAGAAAATTGAAGGGAAAATACAAATTGTACAGCGAGGGGCATCGACGAAATTCATGATATTGAGGATCAATCGACTAATCTGAAAGAGAAAATAGGGGGAGGGTAAGCACATGGTGCCTAGTAGGAAATCTATTACTCGCCTCTTGGTTTTTCTTTACTATTATTATCACATAGGATTATTATATAGTTAATAAACAAATATTTCATAACAATTCAAAAATTTAATGATTCCTCACTTTATCAAGGAAATCTTTAATTCTAAAATCTGTAATTCGTCACTCAAATTCTTCACATACATCCCAAGTTGTTAGTGAAGGGAGGGAAAGAAAGGAAGAAATGTAATATTCTGTTGTGCCCCAAATGAGCACCTTGTGTCCGTTTTGCCCGAATGAGCACCCCGCGTCCATTGTGCCCTAAATGGGCACCCTATAAGATATAGGCCATACAACGTTGATGGTACCATTCAAAGGAAATGTCCATTGTGCCCAACAAATGAGCACCCCATGGGAGATAACTTTGACTGAAACTTGGGATGTCCTTAAAATGTGTCCGACAGCACCGCATAAGATCTCAATAATCATAGGATCAGGTTATAACCAGGCTGACTACTAGAACCCATTCTAAATCATTCTACCTACATTAGTCAGTTTCTAATGAAATTTGGGCAACATAATGACACTTTTTTGACTAGATCAAAATTTTAAGCTAGCATGAAAATGATTTGCAAATATATTGTGGTTCGCCATAACTTCAAGACACACCACCTATGGCATTTATTTTATATCGCATAACAAGAATACAACCAAAATCATTCACCATTCTACTCATGTTAATCATATTATAAAAACTCCACTTTCTAGGCCAAGCTCATACATCTCACTCTTGTTCACAATCCTAAATCATAAATAAACATCTATGGATCTAATATGTGCATAAAACTAATTCAAGATCAAATGTTCATATAACCGACTCAATAACAAAGTTTTTTGAGAATAATTAGTAATAATGATAATTATCAACAACAACATCAATAATAACAACAACAACAATAATAATAAGAAAAAGAAGAACAACAACAACATTAATGATAGCAGCGATATAACAAGATTAACAATCTCAGCTACCACGTAACAATAACAACAACCTCAATAATAATATTAAAAAGAACAACAATAATATTAGTAAGAACAACAAAAACAATCAGTTAACAATAACAACAACAATAATATATGGTTTAGTAAACAATATATTAGAATCCATATATTTGAATTTTGAATTCCACATTTATTGACTACTTAAATGAAAATACCATGAGACACAAGTTATAGAGTCCCTACAGGCTTAGTCGACGATATTTGATGACAAAAAGATTTAAAACGCAGTCGCCGTTGAAACTTTGAATCACCAATCATAGCCTTCGAAATTCCATCTCTCAAATCTGGCACCACAAACGCATCCAAAACATCAAAAACAGGACAAAATGACATCTTCTCCAAGTTGGCGGTTGGGGTCAACCGTTTACCGCCATTGACCAGTGTTGACCAAGGTTGACTGGTGAGGCGACGGTGGAGATTAATTCCAAAATGAAGCTCTCGATGTAAGGTGTCATGCCCTAAAATCCGAGGGGTGAAGTGACGAATTAATTAAATTAAATAAATTAAATTTGGTAAGATTCGCCATTATAAAAAGGTAATAATAACTGATTTAAAAATATATATATGTATATAATCATCAGAAATCCAAAAACAGATAAATAGAAAAGAAAACATTAGATAAATAAATCCCATTAGGTCCCACCGAACCCACTTTAGTGTGCACATATAGTACTAACAATATTAAATACAAAACCACAGTCCAAGAAAACATAAGTGAATTTAAAATATTACATGCCTTGTTATAGATATCCTAAAAGATAATGTTCTAATCCTACAATTTTCTTCCTGGATCTTCAGTCTCCCTAAGCTAAACTCCACCTAGTCGGGGGGAATATTAAAATAAGAAAATGTGAGCGAAAGGCTCAGTAGGACTAATTCTTGAAGAATTTAATTTAAACACATACATTTCATATTTAATCAAATGTTAAAAGTAGAACAAATAAATAAACAAATAATAAATTAGAACTTATTAAATTTATACACACAGGATTAATTCATTATTCATCCATAGACAATCTCATTATCAGGTTATAAGCAAAGCCAAATGAATCACCATCGAAGTGGCCCAGCTGGGTTTCGGGACCTGCCCCCAATGTCGTGCTTCTCACGACCCGATCTCTGTACATGGCATCATGCTCTATTTTATCATTCTAGACAGTACCAACTGACACATCCGGTGTCTTTACATCATCATGTTTCATTTTACCGAATGTTCTCATTACATTCATTATAATCATCCATTATTTAACCAATAATGAAAATAAGTAATAAACTTCATTTCTTAAAAATCATAAAAAGGTTTTGTGATCAAACTTCCTTTCAAAACATGGCTACCATGGAGAAATAATAGAAGTCCTACCTTGATATCCGTACCAATGTCCAACACCGCAGTCCCGATCTGCTATACGTTAGCTCTACGAAACCACAAACAACCTGTTGGAAAGCATATTCACAGTCCTCATCCCATTCAAACCTGACATTTTTCCATATCAACCTTGTCAATGGAGCCGCTATCTTAGAAAAATCCTTCACGAATTTCCTGTAATACCTGACAAGTCCCAAGAAGCTATGAATTTCTGCCACATTCCTTGGTCGTTCCCACTGTATTATAGCCTCAATCTTAGACGGATCCACAAAAATACCTTGCTTAGAGATGATGTGTCCTAGAAACTTAACCTCAGTTAACCAAAACTCACACTTTTCCTTCTTGGCATAAAATTGGTGATCTCATAGAGTTTGAAGCACGATCGTAAGGTGTTCTTCATGCTCCTCCTAGGTCTTGGAATAAATCAGTATGTCATCAATAAACATAATCACAAACTGGTCCAAATAAGGCCTGAAAGTCCTATTCATCAAGTCCATGAAAACTGTAGGAGCATTCGTCAATCCAAACAGCATAACCAAAAACTCAAAATGCCCATACCGAGTCTTGAAGGCAGTCTTAGGAATATCCTCCTCCCTAATCCTGAGCTGGTGATATCCAGATCGCAAGAAAATCTTCAAGAAATATCAAGAACCTCCGAACTGGTAAAACAACTCATCGATTCTAGGTAGTGGATACTTATTCTTCACGATAACCCTATTTAACTGTCGATAATCAATACACAATCAGAGAGTATCGTCATGTTTCTTAGCAAATAAAACTGGTGCGCCCTATGGTAACGTATTGTTCTAAATATATCCCTTATCTGCTAATTCCTAAAGTTGTGCCCTAAGTTCATTCATTTCTACCGGCGCCATCCGAGATAGTGCTATGAAAATCAGAGCGGTCCTGGGAAACAACTCAATACTGAACTCAATTTCTTGATGCGGCAGCAATTCGGGCTACTCATCGGGAAGACATTGCCGAATTCATCAACCACTGGTATCGTTACATCCTCCCTTATTACACTAGACTCTTCTTCAGGATTCATGAGAAGCGCATAACAAGCCAAATTCCTTCGCCCTCTAAGACACGGTTTCATGAGTCGTTCACTCATCAACTGATCATTACTACCCTTGTAAGTAATAATTGTCCCCCTATTAGACGCTAGGGTTACTTTTTAAGTTGACAATCAACTAAAGCATTATATCTAGACAACCAGTCCATTCCCAAGATTACATCATAGGAACTCATGGGGATTACAATCAAATCACTCCTCAGAGTCTCACCTCCAATCACTATCTTGCAGGATTTACATATATAGTTTACACACACCCGCCCCAAAGGTAAAGAAATCATCAAGGGCTCATTAAATTCCTCTATTTCTAAATCCAAGGCAAGTACAAAAGAACTCGAGATGAGGGAATGAGTGGCACCGGTATCAAATAGAGCGTGAGCTAAGGACTGAGAAACTAAAATCATACCACCAACTACAGCATGGCTAGCTTAAGCATCCGTACTCCCTGATGTCATGGTGTGAATCTGAACTGGAGACTTCCCTTTTTCCCTTGTTGGCATTACTGGGCCCCAGATTTGCTGGTCGATACTGTTACGATGGAGGCGATTGCACACGACTGTACTTGGCGCTCGATACTATGGAGTGTTCTGCTAGAAACCTTGTTACTGATGTCCTTGAATCGAGTACTGCATCTACTGAGGTGCGGACTAATAAAAAGGCAATTGAGGAGGTTGCTACGAAGGAACTGAAGACTGACCCTGAAACTGACGACTCGCACCCTCTCCAGCTTCAAATCCCTATCGAGCATTCCTGATTGGGCAATTCCTCTTAATATGTCTTGGCTGTTGGCAATAATGACAATGAAAACTATAAGGGTTACTGCGCCCGCTGCCTAACGAACTACCACTCCCACTACTGGCATCTCCTTGTTGGTTTTTCACCTAGGTTTGACGGCTACCATTATTTCTTTGATTACTCCTCTTAGGCCCTCCTAACGTTCTTGCCCGATTCTCACTATAAAGAGTATGTTCACTTTCCACAGAAATAGCTGATGATACCAACTCACCAAAATTCCAGAGTTGCAAGGCCACCACTTGCCGTTGGATAGATGCCTTCAGCCCATCCAGGAACTTGATGCATTTCTCCTTCTCAAAAGCCATAATGGATGGGGCAAACTTAGCCAACTCATTAAACTTAGCCTCATATTCCCAAACCGTCATATCACCCTGCTCTAACCGATAAAACTCAGTAACCTTCTGTTCCCTGTACCCTAACGAAAAGTAACGTTCATAGAACAGTTCCTCAAATCTGTCCCAACCAATGTTCCCAGCGTTTTCCAAACGCTTAGCTTGTTTCCACCATGCATTGGCACTACCTTCCAACTTGTAAGCTGTAAAATCGACATAGTATTCCATCGGTACTCTGAGGGTATCCAAGTGCTTCACTATAGAATCAGACTAGTATTCAGCAATCTGTGGGTCTCTGTTCCATCAAAAGTCAGAATAGATGCACGACGAAACTCTTTAAAGTATGTATGCCGATGACTCACCTCGAAATCCTTAGGCCTAGCCCTCACTGCCATTTGCCGAAAAGCGGTGAACATGGCTCCCATCAGACCTTCCTCATCTACAGAATTCACATCTGCAGCAGCTGGATGACGCCTTGATGCCATTTCCCTCAATTCTGAAAACAAAATTGGACTGTTAGTGGTTTCTCATTGCCGTACATATGTGTGCACAATTCCCAACGTTCATAAACCTAGGGCTTTGATACCAATCTATCACGCCCTAAAATCCGAGGGGTGATGTGGTGAATTAATTAAATTAAATAAATCAAATTTGGTAAGATTCACCATTATAAAAAGGTAATAATAATTGATTTAAAATATATATATATATATATATATAAAATCATTAGAGATCTGAAAACAGATAAATAGAAAAGAAAACACTAGATAAATAAATCCCATCGGGTCCCACCGAACCCACTTTAGTGTGCACACATAGTACTAACAATATTAAATACAAAACCACAGTCTAAGAAAACATAAGTGAATTTAAAATATTACATGCCTTTTTATAGACATCCTAAAAGATAATGTTCTAATCCTGCAATTTTCTTCTTGGGTCTTCAGTCTCCCAAAGCTAAACTCCACCTAGTGGGGGGGAATTTTAAAATAAGAAAATGTGAGCGAAAGGCTCAGTAGGACTAATTCTTAAAGAATTTAATTTAAACACATACATTTCATATTTAATCAAATATTAAAAGTAGAACAATAAACAAACAAATAATAAATTAGAACTTATTAAATTTATCCACACATGATTAATTCATTATTCATCCATAGACAATCTCATTATCAGGTTATAAGCAAAGCCAAATGAATCACCACTGAAGTGGCCCAGCTGGGTTTCGGGACCTGGCCCCAAGGTCGCGCTTCCCATGACCCGATCTTTGTACATGGCATCATGTTCTATTTTATCATTCTAGACGGTACCAACTGACACATCCGGTGTCATTACATCATTATGCTTCATTTTACCGAATGTTCTCATTAGATCCATTATGATCATCGATTATTTAACCAATAATGAAAATAAATAATAAACTTCATTTCTTAAAAATCATAAAAAGGTTTTGTGATCAAACTTCCTTTCAAAACATGGCTACCAAGGAGAAAGGATAGAAGTCCTAACATAATATCTGCACCAATGTCCGACACCGCAGTCCCAATCTACTATACATTAGCTCCACGGAACCACGAACAACCTATTGGAATTAAAATACGAAACGCAGTGGAAGGAACGGATCGTTGACAAACAAAAATTTTTGAAAACTTTGTTGATCAGGAACAGATAAATAATTTTAATTAATAATAGAAAGCTTTGGGAATTTTACTAACATTTTGAAGACTATTAGGATATCCTAGCTTTCCTCTTTGACACCATGATCTTCCAAACCAAGCCTTCACACCAATGGAAACACGAGTGGGCATCAAACTACAAGAATGAATTTTCCTCACACTTTTCTGAATTTGCTATGTACTCAACACATGAGATAGCAGACCTTTTTTTCAGAGAAAAAACTTAGTTTTTCTCTCTTAGAGTTTTGTAAAAGTTATGTGAATGAAAAAACTCTTGAGATAACTATTATCTCTCCCTTTTTTATATCTGAGCCATTAGTAATTTTTCAATTAATTTTAAAATTTAAAAAAATCACCAAATCAGATATATAGGGAAATGATGTACTTTACATTCCTTATCTTTTTTGTTATTGTAAAACGAATCCAAAAAAAATTCGTTTAATTTTTTAATATATATATATATACATGTTAGTTTACGAAAACGAATTCGTAAACTTCCTTTTTTTTTTTTTTTGCTTATCGAATCACATTGTGATTCATTACATATATATAATATATATATAAAATTTCATAAACATAAGTTTCACGTTTATGGTACTTACTTTTTTTTTAACTATTAACGAATCAGTCAACTGATTCAAATATATATATATATATATTAAACATTTAAAAAAAAGTGTTTACTTTAATATATATTAATATATTATAAAATCTTATATATATATAAGATTTGGTTCAAAACCATATATATATATATATATCTAAATCTAAATTCAAAAATAAATCACATTTATTTAAGAATAGATTTTAAAATTAATCAATTAATTAATAACTAATACTCAGTTAAATGTGACAACATTTATCACATTACATTATATGTCACACAGAACATTTTTTTGTGTCACAATAATAATTCAAGTGTGAAATAATCAATTCAGAATTCAATAATTCCAAACTAAATATGTATAATTCATTCTATGCAAAAATCCAATATAGTGTTACAGAGGTGGTATTGGGGACCTATGGACCTATAACCCAAGCTTCAATAAATTTGACAATTAATTAAACTCTTTGATTAATGTGCCAAATTTATTAGTTTCAGTGTTATTCCACTAAAAACCTGAAACTGAACTCTTGAGATTATAGTGAAATTACTCAAAGAAAATTAGCGAGTAGTCCATTGATAAAATCATTGCATATAAGTCAGTCCTCCATAAATAGTTCACAATAAGAGCTAGGTTCAATTTTCGTTTACCTCTCTTATTATATCTTTATCCTTGAGTTCCAATAATTCTCTAATGAACAGTTAATTCATAATCTTATTATGAATAAATGCTCTACTGTTCAAACCTCAAATTATCACTCAAAAGAATTCTTTTTCTAACTTCCATAGGGAAGGAATGGATTCTATATCTGTATAATATTATTCCCAGCCATTTATTATGTTATGTTTCCAAGATGCTAAGTTATTATTTGTGCTTAGACAAATCTTACCATGTAAGTCAAAAAACATAATGTGATAAATAGAAGTCTAATAAATACTCAAGATTAAGACTGTCAAATATATGATCATCATAGTGATAAATTTGAATACTCTATTTTTAACGGATGATTATTAGAGATTCATAATTTATCTGGTCTAGTCCTATATAATCTCATTATATAAAGTGCCTCCAACCCAATGTCTCTACATTAATAGCCGGGATAATGACTATTTCATTTTAAAGGAGATTGGATCGTACTTGTAATATTTAATTAAAGATCCCAAACTTTAATTAATTATTACAGACTATTTAGCTTATTATCTATAAATTTTATCCCTAAGCAAATAACACTTATATGCTAAATTTATAGTCACATAAATAATCATGGAATTTTCTTGATGTTTATAAATGTATTCATAATACATATAAGCAACCAAAATAATAATAAATGTCACTTTATTTATTTATTGTCAATGTCTACAATGTCACAGCTTTTAGGGCACCAATCCCAACAATCTCCCACTTGCCCTAAAGTAGGTGAGACATGTCTCTAAGAGCTAAGCCTTTCAAGTGTCCCTCAAAGCTCTTTGCAGGTAACGTCTTGGTGACCGACGCTATCTTCACAACTTCCACATCGCCTCGATGCACTATCTCTCTAATCAAATGATATTTTCTCTCTATATGCTTTCCTCTTTTGTGGCTTCTAGGTTCTCTTGAATTTGTCACTGCACCACTGTTATCACAATACAGTGCGAGTGGTTTATCCATGCCTGGAACTACTTCCAGATCATTTGAGAACTTACGGAGCCAAACAGCTTCTTTATCTGCTTCACAAGCAGCCACATATTAAGTTTCCATAGTTGAATCAACAATATAAGATTGTTTGATGACTCTCCAAACTATGGCTTGTTGGAAAAACGATGGGCAGCGGGATTTTAAAAATTTTATATCAGAGTAATTTTCAAAACATAAGTTTGATATGCTATATGTATAAATTAACCAGATCTTACTAACCTTTGTGTGCCGAAGAACCCTCGCAAAACGTGAAGAGAAGTAACGTTACAGACAAGCCTCAACCAACTGGTCTTCTTTGCTATTCTCTATCCACGATCGGAGTGAGTGTGGGCTCACATGTACAGCTCTTCCACTAGGTGACTCTCCTTCCAACCAATCGAGAGAACCCAAAGCAAGTGTTCGTGATTTGTGAACAAAAGCTCTCAGGGAGTTTTCAGATTTGCACTAGCAGAGTATCACTCTTAATCTCTCAATTGATCTAAATAACTTGTGCGACTTACCCCCTATTTATAGAGGTTGGGTCTAGGGTCACTCCTTATCAGATTAGGTCTCAAAAATTCGAATCAAAATCAAATTTAGATCAATATCGGATGAAATCCGCATAAAAATGTGTGATCTTATTACTGCGCGATAGGCTGGCCAAACTTGTCCCATCGACAGGCCGAACTTGAGGATCGACATGTCGTGCTGCTGATAAAAAATCTCAGCGAATCTTTTATTTTCCACCCGAGATTCTATAGGATAAAGTCTCAGTTTTAATTCAAATAACCCAATAGAGAAGTTATCTAATTAAAACAACTTTATCTAGATAATCTTTAAGAAAATAAATGAATTCCCAATAATTCCACAAGTTTATCTTGCTCTAATTTATCCAAAAATCAAATCAACCGATAAACAGACAAGAATTATCTGATCCTTACAATTCAACAAGTTTATCTTGAATTAATTTTTATCACAAAATTAATTCAACCGATAAACAGACATGAATTATTTTATTCTTCAAAATTTCAACCAATCTAATAAATCTGACATAAGTTACCAATTATTGGAAAAGCACGCCGTATCGTTACAGGATGTTGTGAGCTAGCAAAGGGGACCAAATGGACTTATATAGTTCAAGCTCCTGATAATTATGAAACCCAATATCCCAGATATACATTTCACAATTATCAACTCCAACACTACACCACTAAAAGCTTGGAGTTGCACTCTCGAACTACATAGAATTATGAAGCCTGTATAGCTAAGTCTCCATGACATATCATGGTGTATCGTATCCCCATATGATAATCCATAATCGGCTTAAGGACAAGTTCTGTCTTACCTTCTCGATTATTTTTATCTTACGTTCCATTATCTCACTATCAGAAAACCTACCATCCAATGACAGTATACCATTCGGTTACACCTATGTATCCAAATGGTTGAGCGCTCCAGTTTTCCAATTACAGGGTAATGCATATAAGAGGATGTCATTACTCCTAAAGAGGAGCTATGTATTCCATATCTACGAATAACAGGTCTACGCTATCAAGAGTCATGCCTTCAACATACCGACATGCATACCACTATTAAGATGTGGGTGTCACCCTTTGGTACATCAAAAGACACAAGTCAAGACAACGGGCCCTCTATTCATCTCAGGATTAAGATACAATAAAAATGATTGCCTAAAGTGAATCGATTTGTCGAGACAAAATTATTAATCTAAATCAATTCATTTTATGTCCCGATCCAACACATCGTCACGTATGGCAATGTGCCAATGTTTCTATTCACAGAGTCCACTTCCGATTGTCAAGAAGAACCATCTCCCAAAAGGGATATAGATAACATAACAATCTTTGCATGAATAAAGTGCCCAACTTTATTCCCTCAATTGCAGATCTTATGATTTAGACCATCACCATAAGAATCGTGTCTTCCGCATAATCTGTCCATCATATACCCAATTCTTAAATGTTTAGACCGACAGTCTCAGACTTTTGTTTGCTTAGCATACATTCAACAAATATGAATGTAAAGAGGACAAGATTTGGTATATAAATAATAAATAAATTCTTTATTGATAAAAATGTCTCCAAAAACTTATTACATTTTTACTCCTTAGGGCATACATGTCTAACAATCTCCCACTTGCACTAAGTGAGTAATATGACAAATCTCGCATCCCCATAGCTTCCACATGCCTCTCGAAGACTTTCCTAGTAAGTGTCTTCGTAAATGGATCAGCTAAATTGTCCTCTAATGCGATCTTGCACCCCGCGACATGCCCGCCCTCAACGAAGTCCTTTTTCACATGATACTTCTGATCAATATGCTTACCCTTCTTGTGAAATCTTGGTTCCTTAGCATTGGCTACCGCCGCACTGTTATCACAATACAGTGATACCGCCTCATCCATACCAGGAACTACCTTAAGATCCCCAAGGAACTTGTGGAGCCATACTGCTTCTTTTGAAGCATCACTAGCTGCCACATACTCAGCCTCCATCGTTGAATCTGAAGTGCAATCTTGCTTAGCACTTCTCCAACTAATGGCACCACCGCCCAGAGTAAACACAAAACCTGAAGTCGATTTCCTAGAATCCAGACAGGATTGAAAATCTGAGTCAGTATATCCTAGAAGAGTCAGGTCCTCACCCAAATATACAAGCATATACCTTTGAGTCCTTCTCAGGTACTTGAAAATATGCTTTACCGCAACTCAATGGTTCGGTCCTAGATCCACCTGAAATTGACTTACAATCATGACCGCATAACTAATATCTGGTCGTGTGCAAAGCATGGCATACATGAGACTACCCACTGCCGAAGCATAAGGCACCTTCTTCATGTATTCTCTTTCTTCATAAGACTTTGGAGAGTCTTTCTTAGAAAGAGTAATTCTAGACCTAGATGGCTGCCCACCTTTCTTAGAATCCTACATTGCAAACCTCCTGAGAATTTTATCTTTGCAGCCAACCAGGGACAAAGCTATCATTTTGTTCTTCCTATCCCAAAAGATCTGGATACCGAGAACAAAATTAGCCTCACACAAGTCCTTCATGTCAAACTACTTGGTCAACCATAATTTGACCGATGACAACGCCCCAACGTCATTGCCAATTAGCAGTATGTCATCTACAAAGAGCAGTAAAAAAACCACCTTCCCATCCTTAATGTGTTTGTAAACATATGGTTCATCCACATTTTGTGAGAACCCATCAGTCTTGATCACTTGATCAACTCTTACATTCCAAGAATGAGAAGCCTGCTTAAGCCATAAATTGACTTTAGCAGCCTACAAACCTTACCCTCTTGACCCGTGACCTTGAACCCGTCTAGTTGTTCCATATAAATGGACTCATCAAGATAGCTATTCAGAAAAAACCGTCTTGACATCCATCTACCAAATCTCGTAGTCGAGAATGGCAGCTATGGACAAGAGAATCCGAATAGACTTAAGTATGGCCACAGGCGAAAAGGTTTCCTCATATTTGATTCCTTCCTTTTGCGTATAACCCTTAGCTACCAGTCTAACCTTAAAGGTTTCGACCTTTCCATCCACTCCTCTTTTCCTCTTGTAGATCCACTTACACCCTATGGGTTTTACCCCTTTGGAAAGATCCACAAGCTCCCAGACCTAATTCATTTTATGTCCCGATCCAACACATCGTCACCTATGAGAACATGCCAATGTTTCTGTTCACGGAGTCTACCTCCAATGGTCAAGACAAACCATCTCCCAAAAGAGATATAGACAATATAACAATCTTTGCATGAATAAAGCGCCTAACTTTATTCCCTCAATTGCAGATCTTATGATTGTAATACCCGCCTATTTCATGTAACGGAATTATGTAATGATAGTAACGACATTAAGTGTTATCCTTATTTATTTATGATATTATTGTTACTAACCATTTATTTTAAGTTTTATGACAGGTGACGATCGCGTGGAGTTGATGTGCTCAAGTGTTCATGTTAATTACAATGTATGTTTATTTATGATGCAATGATGACTTTAATTCCATGATGTATTGTATTTTAAGAACAGTTTGGTAGGCCAAACTTTCAAGTTCGACAGGCCAAATAGCCTTTCAAGGATCGGCAGGCCGATGATAATAATCGGTAGGCTGAACCTCATGGAATCGGTAGGCCGATGACAGCTGACGAGTAGTCAGCAGAAATCTCTCTAAATTTGTGATTGAGATGATTACGATGATTGGATGGTTTAATGTGATTAATTGACATATTTATGGATTAATTTCCTCATTTAAGGAAATAAAACATTTGACTTTTGATTGATTGAATGTAATTGATGTGGTTTCCCTATTTGAAGTGTTGAAATATGGAAAGATGAAATGACAATTTGACTTTCCCCCAATCCTCCCCTTTCTCCACATCAATTAGACAGCTTTTAATCAAAAAATTTCTAATGATAATGGATTACACAGGCCTCCTTTGTACGTTACTTCCATTTCTCTTTTCATGATAATTTTGCTCTCTCTCTCTCGTCTCCTCTCTCTCACTCTCTCTTCTCTACATTTTCTTCTCCATCTTTTCTCTTCCTTTCCCTGCTGCAAACACCTAAAAGAACACCAAAAAATCTCACCTTCCACCTAGCCAAATTCAAAGATAAACTAGAGAAGCTTCAATTTTTAAGGTAAGAACTCATTTTTTGGTAATTCTGAAAAGCATTTCTCCTCCTCAATCCGTCCGCCGTAACTTTGTCTAGGTATTTTATTTTGTTCTAAAGTTTTAATATGATGTTCATATGTGTGTTATGTTAATGTTCTTTCAATTTCAAGTCATTTTGATTTTTCTAAATTAAGTTATGAATTTTCTACCCTCTACCACTCACAGTAAAATATTGCTATTTGGTTATGATGCACAAAAATGTGATTTGTGTTCAAGGGGTAAATGTGCTTTGTTTGCTACGAAATTTGGCTAGAATTTTCATGTATATGTTAAGTTATGAACTGAAAATTTTGGTGATTATTTGATGAGTATTTTATGTGTTATGAAATTTTTATTGAGACTATGTCAAGAAACTTCTTTAACAGTGTTATTATTGGACTTTTGTATTATGTGATGTTTTGTATGTTTAAATGATTTTATTGATGATGAAATAATTTTATGATATTGTAATATATGTTAGTAAGTTGTTAGTATGAATTTTAGAGTTAAAATATATGTTTTTTTAAATATTTGAAAATTATGAATTTATGTGACTCACTGTGCAAGTTAATGGCAGATTTCATGTTTGTTATGTATGACTTGTTTTAGATACTTAATGTAATTTTTATGACTAAAGAGAAATTATGGTAATATGTTTATGTATTAACTTTACCCCTGTTAAGTGTGGTGCCTAAAGTACGTGTGAATATTGAGTTTTTAAGTTTTGAATCCATGTAAGTCAGTGAAGTGTTTTGTGTTGATGGGTGATGCTCATGCTTTCATATTGATGAAATGGTTATGAAATTTATATTTTCATGAAAGGAAAGGATATGTGATGGAATATGCAAATAGAAGTTATTATGTGATGATGATTTTATAGTTTTATGAAAGTAAATGTTAATTGCTATTTTTTATGAATGTATGACATGAACACATGATGAAGCGAGCACATCGAGACCGCGGTGTTGTCACCTACTAAGTCTACTAAGTTAAGGTTAATAAGCTATACAGGTAAGTACATTCTCACCTGCAACATGATATGTTTTATAAAAGGTTTGAAATTATGTTCATGATGATATCTATGATGATTTTATGATGGTTTCATTTTTATTCTCATGAAAGATTTGATTCTCAAAAGTTATGCATATATGATGATGGATTTCAAAAGTATGAAAGATTATATATGTATATATGTATCACCTAAGTAAGTGTTGCACAACAATGTTATGATATGTTATGATGTCATGTTTGGTTTAGGATTAGCTACCCTTTTCCTCTCATGACGGCGTGCCTACAATGATGATGATGGTGCAACACTTGGGCCTTTAAGATAAAATAGAATAAGTTTTAATATGGTCAAAGTAATGAAAGATATGTTTCTATGAAAATGTGCTTAATGCACTATTATGAAAATGATGATGATGATGATGATGATGTTTATGAAATGTTTTTTTTTTTAAATTGTGAGAAATATATGTCTTACTAAGCATTAGCTTATTCAAAGTTTATATCATGTTGCAGATAAGGGTAAGAAGATCATGGACTACGTGGAGGATATGGAAAGGCGTGTGAGCTAAGCAAGATGAATTGTAATCAGAAAAATGCCAAGGAAGGAAGCTTTTCTGGATTAAACTATATTTTATAATTTTGATTATGTTTACTTGCTTAAATTTTAAGGATTGGAACTATGACCCCTTTTACGATGTTTTTCTTTAAGATATGTCTTCCGCTCTTAAATTATTAAGTTTGATTGAAAAATCTTAATTTTCTAAAGCTGTTCGGCCTGCCGACCATTAATGGTCGGACTGCCAAAGTGTTGATCGGCCTGTCGATTACCCTGCATCGGCCTACCGAACATATCAGTTTTGAAACCCCATTTTACAAAGCCTATGCCGACCTGCTGGTGGACGAACTCCAGCCTGCCGATCATGTTTGGCTTGTCGAAGTCCCAAGTTTGGTTTGCCGAACTAGGAGAGCTAATGGTTTTAAAATGTTGTGATGTTTATTTAAGTTGTGATTTTAATATTTAGTATATTTACTTTATTTAAGGATGTTTATGATCAAGTAAATCATTTTATTGATCAAGTATTAAATTATTAATGATATATAAAAAAAAATGTATGCATGGATCTTGGGAATGCTTTTTCTAAAATTATGTTTTCAAATTATCTTCAAGTTATATGGTTGACTTCAAAATAAAAGTTTAAATGAAAGCATTTATCTTAAATGAAAGTATTAAAGAATGTATGTAATGAAATCTGTGACGTCTATAAGGGGGCGTTACAATGATTTAGACCATCACCTTAAGAATCGTGTCTTTTGTAAAATCTGTCCATCATATGCCCAATTCTTAAAGGTTTAGACTGACAGTCTTAGACTTTTGTTTGCTTAACATGCATTCAACAAATATGAATGTAAAGAGGACAAGATTTGGTATATAAATAATAAATAAATTCTTTATTGCTAAAAATGTCTCTAAAAACTTATTACATATTTACTCTTTAGGGCATACATGTCTAGCATGGCTCCACCACCAAAAGTAAACACTGATCTAGATGTAGATTTACGTGTGTCTTTGTCCGATTGAAAATCAGAATCAGTGTATCCAATGGAATTAAATTCTAACCAGAATATACCAGCATATAGTTTCTCGTTCTCTCGAGATACTTGAGAATATGTTTAACTACTACCCAATGATCTAATCCTGGGTTGGATTGATGCCGACTGACTATACCCACTGCATAGCAAATGTTAGGTCTTGTACACAACATGACATACATTAGACTTTCCACTACAGATGCATAGGGTACCCATCTCATGTTTTCTTCCTCTTGAGGTGTCTTAGGACACTACTCTCTTGAAAGATAAACTCCATGACGTGTAGGCAAATTACCTTTCTTGGAGTTTTGCATCAAAAATATGATAAGCACTTTATCAATATACGATGCCTGAGATAGCACCAATAGTTTGTTCTTGTAATCTCTTATGAGTTGGATTCCAAGAACATAACTTGCCTCTCCCAAATATTTCATTTGGAAATTGTTGGCGAGCCATTTCTTTACTTCAGATAATACGCCTGCATCATTCCCAATGAGTAGGATATCATCTACATAAAGAACCAAGAAGACCACCTTCTTATCTTTGATGTACTTGTATACACAAGGTTCATCAATGTTTTGATCAAAACCATAAGATTTGATCGCTTCATCAAATCTCAAGTTCCAAGATCTTGAAGCTTGCTTGAGTCCATAGATGGACCTCTGCAACTTGCAAACTTTTTGCTCTTGACCTTTGACTACAAACCCTTCTAGTTGCACCATATAGATGCTTTCCCCAAGATAGCCATTCAAAAAGGCAGTCTTGACATCCATTTGCCATATCTCATAATCAAGGCAAGTAGCAATGGATTTAAGCATAGCTATGGGCGAGAAAGTTTCTTCATAGTCAACTCCCTCCTTTTTGGTATAACCTTTTGCCACAAGCCTAGCTTTGAAAGTCTCAACTTTCCCCTCCACTCCTCTTTTCTTCTTGTAAATCCATTTGCACCCTATGGGTTTTATCCCTTCAGGTAGGTCTACAAGATCCCAGACTGAATTGGAGTACATGGGCTCCATTTCAAGGTTCATAGCCTCCAGCCATTTCTCCTTCTCAAAATCTTCCATTGCATCACGATATGCCAATGGATCATTCTCACCATAATTAGAGATAGCAACATGTGCTTCTCCAATTTCCCTATAGTGAGCAGGTAGTCTCACAACCCTCCCACTACGTCGAGGTGGTATGACATTCTGATCGGGAGATGTGGTCTCCTCATTTTGTCCTTCGACAACGGTTGTCGGTTGCGGTTTGATTTGATCAGAAAGTAACTCTTCAAGTACAACTTTGCTACAAGGTTTATAGTTTGTCATATAATCATTCTCGAGAAAAGTGGCATTTGTCGATGCAACTACCTTCTTTTCCTGCGGACTATAAAACAAACCTCCCCTCGTTCCCTTTGGGTATCCCACAAATAAGCATACTTCAGAATGTGGTTCTAGCTTCCCGGTCTTTCCTTTCAACACATGCACTGGACACCCCCATATACGGATATGTCGCATACTAGGTTTGCGACTATTCCATAACTCTAAAGGTGTTTTTGGAATAGACTTAGATGGAACTATGTTTAGAAGAATACTGCAGTTTGTAGTGCATATCCCCAAAACAAAGTGGGTAATGATGAGTAGCTGAGCATGGATCTCACCATATCTAGCAACGTTCAATTTCTTCTCTCTGCAACACCATTTTGTTGTGGTGTTCTAGGTGCAGTGAGTTGTGATAGAATACCATGTTCTATCATATAGTCTTTGAATTCAGTGTCAAGGTATTCCCCTCCTCGATCAGATCGAAGACTCTTCACTGTCTTTCCTAATTGCTTTTCAGCTTCTGCTTGGAATTCTTTGAACTTTCCAAAAGTTTCAGATTTCCTTTGCATTAGGTATATGTATCCATATCTTGAATAATCGTCAATAAATGTGACGAAATATTTGTAACCACCACGTGCTTGTACATTCAATGGACCGCAGACATCTGAATGTATTAGTTCAAGTGGTTCCTTGGCCCTTTCGCCTTTTGTAGAGAAAGGCCTTTTAGTCATTTTACCTTCAAGACAAGATTCACAAACTGGTAGAGAACTAACTTTTAGTTCTTTTAAAGGACCATCCTTTATTAGTCTGTTAATTCTGTTAAGGTTAATATGACCTAATCTAAGGTGCCATAGAT
This sequence comes from Artocarpus heterophyllus, assembly GCA_025403435.1. Classification (NCBI taxonomy): domain Eukaryota; kingdom Viridiplantae; phylum Streptophyta; class Magnoliopsida; order Rosales; family Moraceae; genus Artocarpus; species Artocarpus heterophyllus. The sequence continues at coordinate 24,147,295 of CM046334.1, forward strand.
ATGTTTCATTATCAAAAGAAATCTTTTGCTTCTTGGGTTTTGGTTGTTCAACTTTGAACATTTCGGTAGCCTTTTGTAGAGAAAGGCCTTTTAGTCATTTTACCTTCAAGACAAGATTCACAAACTGGTAGAGAACTAACTTTTAGTTCTTTTAAAGGACCATCCTTTATTAGTCTGTTAATTCTGTTAAGGTTAATATGACCTAATCTAAGGTGCCATAGATATGTTTCATTATCAAAAGAAATCTTTTGCTTCTTGGGTTTTGGTTGTTCAACTTTGAACATTTCGGTATTGAGCAGTGATTTTTTGTTGGGCCTTAAAGTGTAAAGCCTATTTTTCAGATGCGCAGAACAAATATTCAAACCATTTCTAGAAATATTAACATAATTATTATTAAAAGAAACATTAAACATTTGTTCAAACAACCTGGAAATCGAAATCAAATTTCTACGAAAACAAGGAATGTAATAAACATTGTCCAAAATTAAAAACTTATTTCTAAAATAAAGTTTAACAACTCCCACTGCTCTTGCCGAAACAACCTCTCCTGTTCCCACTCTCCTCATTTATTCTTTGTCGGCAAGCTCCCTTGAAGAACTAAGCATCTGCAAAGAAGAACAAACATGGTTAGTTGCCCCTGAATCAATTATCCAAGGTGAAGTATCATCTTCAACTAAACAAGCTTCTAAAACTAGTAAATCTGATTTACCGTTGTTCTTCTTTTCTTTAACCTCCTGAAGATACTTCTTGTAGTTTCTCTTCTAGTACCCAACTATGCCACAGTGGAAACATTTTCCTTTTCGCTTCTTTTGGTTTGAGCTCCTTTTGTTCTTCTTAGTTGCCCTCCATTTTTAGACTTACCACTTCGTTTAGTCCTCTTCCTCTTCTTATTCTTTTGAGAAGAAGAGGAGGGTTGAGCTTCTGTAACATTTGCCTCACCTTCTTTAGTCTTTTCTTTCGAAATAGACTCGAAGGTTTGCAGCTCATTAAGCAACTCAGTCATATTATATTTTAGCCTGTTCATGAAATAGTTGCTTTTGAACTGAAGGAACGCAGGGGAGAGGGTTTCCAAAATTATCCCCACCTATGTGGCTTCATCTATCATAGCCCCATCACCTCGGCCTCATGGAGATAGTTAACCATGTTGAGAACATGTTCTCTGATCGAAATCCCCACCTTCATTTTGGCAATCATTACTGCCTTAACGGCTTTGTGGTGTGCCTTTTTAGAAGGCTTGCCAAACATGTCTTGTAGAGACTACATTATCTCATAAGCGGTCTCCATGCTTTCATGCTTCATCCTAAGCACGTCAGACATGCCAGCCAAAAGAAAACAGCAGGCCTTGTTATTTGCCTCGATCCAACAATCATATACTTCTAGTACATTACGAGGAGCATTGGCAGCAGGCAATGGAGGACATTCCTCCGTCTGGATAAACTTATAATTTTTGCAAATTAGTACAATGTTCATGTTACTCTTCCACTTGACAAAATTATCTCCAGTTAATTTTTCATTTGAGAGAATAGCGATGATTGGATTTGATATTGTTGCTATAATAAATAAAAAAAATGACATAAATTAAATGGTTGCATAAACATCATAAATATATGTTGTGGAATAGTAAACATGATGCATGATGCATATGAAAAACACAAAAAAAAATTTACTAATTCCATGATTGTTCAATTTTAATAAATAAAGTGTCGTCGTAGGGTAGGTCAAATTATTTATGAATTGAATTGAGACATTCTCAATTAATAAATATATTCAAAATATCTCATATTTTCTATATTTATTAATAACCGTTTATATTTGGTCAAGATATAATTAACAATTTAATTATGTCTTTATGAGTGTAACCCACTATTTTGAATTTTAACAACTTAACTCAAAATTGCCGCCGTAGGGTAGGTCAATTTTGAAATACATTATAAAATCCTATCTCTAGGAAGCCAACCTTGATATTGATTTAAATGGACACCCTCTGTAGGGAGGACGAAATCAAAGCATTGTAAGGCGCCACTTAAATCTCACGGTGTTGTGTTAATAGTGGAGACTATAGGTTATATTGTCATATTACCTTCTCCCACTCATTATTTTAAAAGATGTGTTTTATCTTATAAAACATCATATGTTTCATAATTATAGTAGATAAAAACAATTTTTAATTACTAGATTATATTATGTGTTAATAGAATCCCATTCTATTTACACTTAAATAAATTACCAGATTTTCTAAAAATCTAAATTTATTACGAATTGTCTAAGTTACCGAATATTAAACAATTTAAAATTAGATAACTTAGAATTAATGTGAATTTTACCAAGTCTTAACTATTAAAACTAAATTCACATTATTTGGTTGATTAATAAATTAAGATTCTATAAAACCAACCCAATTAATTTAATCTCATTAAATTAATACTAACACATATTAAATCATTTTATAAACTCCTTTATAAAAAAAATAATATGTAAGTGTATGCATGTCATGTTACAATAACTATAAGTGGGCACTTTCCTAGATGACATGTTATAATACATAAACATGTTATCATAATCATCACATGAAAATAAAGCATGAAAATAAACAAAGGATTTTTTGATTGGGTCCTTCTGGATAATTAAAATTACAACCCATAAAAATAAGAGAAAAAAAATTGCAGGGGTCTTCTTGTAATTTATACATAATTCCCTGCTCCAATTTTATAGTCTTCATCAGGTGGTTTATTGTGCAACAATCTATTGGATTACCTTTGAAATTTGATAGGCCTAAAGTTCTCAACTAGGCCAAAAGATCCAATGAACTTCTTTTTCTTCATCGCTCCACGTGTAGCAGGTGAAGGATAGGAGAAAAGAACAGAAAAGAAAAATAATAATAACAATAATAAACTACAAAAAGCCTATACCCCTTTATGGGTTTACACAGATTGATCTAATCAAACTGAAAATAAAATTACTAATCCAAAGGACCATATAATTAATGACCAAAAATCCATTCATAAATAACTATTCATCACATGAACAAAAATTACAAAGATGCAAAGTACCCACAAACATGCATAAAAAAATGATATTATCAAAATAAGATCATGTTAATTAAAATTATATATGCTATAACCCGCTCTGATGCCATTTGTTGGAATTAAAATATAAAACGCAGCGGAAGGAACATATCGTTGACAAACAAAATTTTTTGAAAACTTTGTTCATCGGGAATAGATGTATAATTTTAATTAATAATAGAAAGCTTTGGGAATTTTACTAACCTTTTGAAGACTATTAGGGTATCCTAGCTCTCCTCTTTGACAACACGATCTTCTAAACCAAGCCTCCACACCAATGGAAAGACGAGTGGGCGTCAAACTGCAAGAATGAATTTTTCTCACACTTTTTTGAATTTGCTATGTACTTAACACATGAGATAGCAGACCTTTTTTTTAAGAGAAGTACTCTCAGTTTTTCTCTCTGAGTACTTTGCAAAAGTTACGTGAATAAAAAAACTCTTGAGATAACTATTATCTCTCCTATTTTTATATCTGAGCCATTAGTAATTTTTCAATTAATTTTAAATTTAAAATAATCACCATATCAGATATATGAGGAAAGGATGTACTCTACATTCCTTATCTTTTTTGTTATTCTAAAACGAATCCAAAAAAAATTCGTTTAAATTTTTAATATATATATATATATAAGTTAGTTTACGTAAACGAATTCGTAAACTTCCTTCCTCCCTTTTTTTTTTTTTTGCTTATCGAATCACATTGTGATTCATTACATATATATAATATATATATAAAATTTTGTAAACGTAAGTTTCACATTTACGGTACTTACTTTTTTTTTAATTATTAACGAATCAGTCAACTGATTCAAATATATATATATATATATATTAAACATTTAAAAAAAGTGTTTACTTTAATATATATTAATATATTACAAAATCTTATATGTATATATAAGATTTGGTTCAAAACCATATATATATATATATATTTATCTAAATCTAAATTCAAAAATAAATCACATTTATTTAAGAATAGATTTTAAAATTAATCAATTAATTAATTAACTACTACTTAGTTAAATATGACAACATTTATCACATTACATTATGTGTCACAGAGAACATTTTTCTGTGTCACAATAATAATTCAAGTGTGAAATAATCAATTTAGAATTCAATAATTCTAAACTAAATATGTATAATTCATTCTATGCATAAATCCAATATAGTGTTACACAGGTGGCATTGGAGACCTATAGACCTATAACCCAAGCTCCAATAAATTTGACAATTAATTAAACTCTTTGATTAATGTGCCAAATTTATTAGTTTCAGTGTTATTTCACTAAAAACCTGAAATTGAACTCTTGAGATTATAGTGAAATTACTCAAAGAAAATTAGCGAGTAGTCCATTGATATAATCATTACATATAAGTTAGTCCTCCATAAATAGTTCACAATAAGAGCTAGGGTCAATTTTCGTTTACCTCTCTTATTATATCTTTATCATTGAGTTCCAATAATCCTCTAATGAACAGTTAATTCAAAATCTTATTATGAATGAGCGCTCTACTGTTCAAACCTCAAATTATTACTCAAGAGAACTATTTTTCTAAATCCTATAGAGAAGGAATAGATTCTATATCTGTACAATATTATTCCTAGCCATTTATTACGTTATGTTTCTAAGATGCTAAGCTATTATTTGTGCTTAGACAAATCTTACCATGCAAGTCAAAAAACATAATGTCATAAATAGGAGTCTAATAAATACTCAGGATTAAGACTGTCAAATATATGATCATCATAGTGATAAATTTGAATACTCTGTTTTTAACGGATGATTATTAGAGATTCATAATTTATCTAGTCTAGTCCTATATTTTCTCATTATATAAAGTACCTCCAATTCAATGTCTCTACAGTGATAGCCCGGATAATGACTATTTCATTTTAAATGAGATTGGGCCGTATTTGTAATATTTAATTAAAGATCCCAAACTTTAATTAATTATTACGGACTATTTAGATTATTATCTATAAATTTTATCCCTAAGCAAATAACACTTATATGCTAAATTTATAGTCACATAAATAATCATGGAATTTTCTTGATGTTTATAAATGTATTCATAATACATATAAGCAACCAAAATAATAATAAATGTCACTTTATTTATTTATTATCAATGTTTACAATGCCACAACTTTTAGGGCATCAAACCCAACACAACCTTAAATGGAAACTAAGTTTATCAATCCCTAGCTTAAGGCATCCTACATCCCTAAGCTATCTCATGGTGTTTTAGTATGCCTTTAGCACTCACAAAATCATTTTAAGAGATTGAAAACTTGATCTAGGCTTAAAACAGTAAAAATAGGCAAAAAATGCCATTTTTCACGAGGTTTGGTTAGCCTGCCGGAACCCCTGGTCTGGCCTGCAAAACTTTCCCAGGTTCGGCTTACCGACCAGATGAATCCGGCCTGCCGAACCTATGAATCTGGCCTGCCAAACACCGAGTTTGGCCTGCCGAACTAGAAAATCATGGGAGGTCTGAGGCTTCGATTGTTGGCCTCCCCAAGCTCAAAATCAAATCGAAACCTATTTTTCCAAGTCCCAGAGCAAATATAATGATCATAGATGATAAACAAACATAGTAGGACACATTTAAACACATTTAAACAAGATTTCCATAGGAATTTCAGGAAAATCCAAAAATGAGGGCAAGGGGGAAAACTTGATTCAACTCGAATTTCATGAAATTGAGCCTAAATTTTGAATGATTCAAGTCCTACCAACCTAGATTAGGAGTTTTCTAAGCTCAAGAAACTTAAATCACCACATTTTAAGGAGATTAAAATATTTGGGACAAAAATTTAAAAGTTTGAAATTTAAGGAAACAAACCTCGAATCAAAGCTCAAAATCACATTTATGGAGTCCGAATTTGTGCTCTTTGCCTCCCAATCCAGCTAAGAATCAAGCCCAAAGCTCAAAATTTCAAAATCAAAATCAAAGAGAGGGAGAGGAGAGAGAGTCAGCGTGGGAGAGGGGAGAGAAGAGAGAGGAGAGAGAATGAACGTGAGGGAGAGTGAGAGGCAAATAAATAGAAAAGTGAAGGAAGCAACACCGTGCTCCCAACACAAGATTTTGAAATTGGGACACATCAGGCATTTGACAAATTGTTTTGTTTCAAAATTCAAAATAACACATGAAAATAATAAATGATGGATTAAATTTAAAATACCACAAAATACTTTAGTTAAGCTCAAGTTTTTATTAAAGCATACTAATTCACCATCTAATCACCATTTATGTATAGTTAAATTTTCTGGGTGTTACATAAGGATCACCATTCCAAAGTTGATTTTCCAAAATGGGGCTTGGTTCATCAAAAAAGGGCATTAAACCGATGATGGGGGGTGGCGGGAGGCCAGATTTTTGGGTGACAATTTGGCTTAGGAATGGGTTGGTCTTGCTCTCCTCGACGAGAGGAATCCAATGGTGCAAATGGCTGGAGGAATGGAGGCTAGATGACGCTAGAATCTGGCACCAAAGACTTGAGGGGTGCAGCAGTGTAACGTCCTGAAATTTATTTAATGATATTGTGATGTAAAATGATGAATTCGTGTGCCATAATTAATGCTTCAATATTAATTTGATTATTTGGTTAAATTTTGAATTTTAGGTTGTTTTGTTAATTTAATAAATTCTAATGATTTCTTATTGTTTTGAAAATGTTGTTTTGAGTTTCAAAACACAACTGTTTTTAAAATGTTGAAAATATTCCGTTTTACAAAACCATGGGCGACACATGGTTTTCATACAGTAAAACCGTCCATCGTTTCTCTCTATTTATTCTCTCGCTCTCACTCTCTTCCTCTCACTCTTCCTGATCTCTCTCTCTCTTCCTCACCCGTGGCCACTCTCTCTCTCCTTCTCTCTTGGTTTCTCTCATTCTCTCTCAATTCTCTCTCAAATTTTTGAATCAAAATTCGAATCCAAGCTTTGGGTTAGCGAGTAGGAAGCTCGGGGATGTAATTTGGCAACCGAGAGTGCGGATTGAAGCTTCGATTCGAGGTTAGTTTTGAAATTTCTAAACTTTTTCAAAATTTTCAATTTTGTGTATTTTTGAAATCTAAGTTTGTTTGAGCTTAGAAAACTCTTGGTTTGAGTTAAATGAGCTTAGAACACCTAGAATCTAAGCTTAGATTGAAGAAAAATGGATTAGATTCAAGATTTTTCATTTTTTTCTGATTTTTCCCCATTTTTAGATTTTTGAGATTTTGTGTTTAAATCTTGTTTAAATGAGTTCAAAAGTGTTCTATTATGTTTTTCTATCATCTATGATTGTTTTTTATGCCTGAGATTTGAGAAAAACAAGTTAAAATCAAGATTTGGATTTTGGGAGAACCAAACCCCATGGCTGGAATTTCTGGGTTTTTTCAGTTCGGCAGGCCAGATTCAAAGGATCGACAGGCCGGACTGCACCATTCGGCAGGCCGAACCTAGGAAATGTCTGGCCGATTGGACTTGATTTCTAGCAGGCCGAACTGCACAGTTTGGCCGGTCGAAGCAGGGAGTCCAGCAGGCCGGCAGAGCATGGGAAATTTTGTGATTTTTCACCTGTTTTTACTATTTTGAACCCCAATTTAAATTCCAACCTTATAAAATAATTTTATAGATATAAATGGCACGCTAGGACACCATGAAATGGTTTAGTGATATAGAATGTCTCAGACTAGATATTGATCGACTTAGTGTGTATCTAGGATCGTTCGTGGTTCCACGGAGCTAACGTATAGCGGACCAGGATTGTGGTGTAGGACACCAACAAGAGTATCGAGGTAGGACTTCTACCCCATTCTTTGGTAGCCTAGTTTCAAAATGATTTGGCTTTGAAAAGGGTTTCTATAAAAATGTTTTCAACGGTTGGTTGAAAATGAATTTATCGGTTATGTTTTAATAAACCGTGAACTAAAATGAGCTTCATAATGAATGTAAATGACAATACTCGGCAAATGGGTTTTGAATGATGATGAAAATAAACACAAAGGCATGATGCCATATCAGAGATCGGGTCATGTAGCGATCGACCTTTGGGGCAAGTCCCGAAACCCAGCTGGGCCACTACGGTGGTGATATTATTATGGTTTGCCTAGGAAAGAAAGATGATATTTCTGTTCGATCGAATAAACTGTTTTGGGTAAGAACAGTTTCATTTAAATTTATTTATTCAAGGTTTCATTTAAATAATTCCCTGAATAATGAGATTTTTCTTTAAATTAAATGATTTGATAACATATAGTCCTACTGAGCCTTTCACTCACATTTTCCTTGTTTTTCTTAAATCTCCCTCTCTAGGTGGATTCCCATTTAGGTTCAAAGAGGAACCAACGGACAGGACTCAGGAGCAGTAGGAGAACTAGTAAATTATTTGTATAAATTAAACAAGGCATGTAATGTTTGTAACCTTATTTGTACTCGGACTGTGGTTGTATTATTATATTGTTAGTACTATGTGTGTGCACAAGTTATGGGTCAGTGAGACCCATACTCGTAGTTCTTTAATATTTTATTTCTCACTTACCGTTTATGAATTCTGCTATTCTATGTTTTTTTGAAACTTTCACATTTTATTAATTAATTTAACCCCTAAACTCTTGATGTTAACTAAATTTTTTGTTTAATTACTTTAAATAATCCATCACGTCACCTCCTGTACTTCGAGGCATGACAGAATGGTATCAGAGCTCAAGGTTATGAACCTTGGGAATTGTGCACACATAAGTATGACAGTGAAATACCTCTAACAGTCCAAAATTTTGTTTTCAGAAGTGAGAGAATGGCACCTAGATGTCGTTCGACAGCTGACGCTGAGTTCAAAAATGATGAGGGTATGATGAGGTCTATGTTTGCGGCTTTCCGGTAGATGGCAGCCAGGGCTAGACCGGAGGATTTTGATGTTGGTCATCGGCATACGTATTTTAAGAAATTTTGGCGTACGTCTATTCTGACATTTGATGGTAATGGGGATCTGCGGTTGACAGAATATTGGCTAGACTCGATCGTGAAGCATTTGGATACCCTTGGTGTGCCTGATGAGTACCGTGTGGAATTTGCTGCATATAAGCTCGAGGGTGGTGCTAATACTTGGTGGAAACAAGCTAAGCGTTTGAAATGCGGTGGCGATATCAGTTGAGACAAATTCGAGGAGCTGTTCTATGATAGGTATTTTCCGCAGGGGTATAGAGATCGAAAGGCAGCAGAGTTCTACAGGTTGTAGCAAGGTGATTTGTCAGTTAGGGAGTATGAGGCAAGATTTAATGAGTTGGCCAGGTTTGCTCCATCAGCAGTGGCATCGAAACGTGAGAGGTGCATTAAGTTTCAGGAAGGGCTCAAGGCTCCTATTCGGCAACAGGTGGTTGCTCTGCGACTTAGGAGTTTTGGAGAGCTTGTGTCATCAACAATATCAGTGGAAAATGATTATGCGCAGTATTGTGAGGATTGAGCAAAAGCTTCAGGAGGATCATAGAGGAGCGGTAGGAAGAGCACCAGTAGCCATCCAACTCAGGGAAAGGGCAAGCAGGGTGGCACGAACAGTGGTAGCAGTAGTTCATTTGGTAACGGGCGTAGCAATCCCTACAGCTTCCATTGTCATTTCTGTCAACAGCCCGGACACATCAAGAGGAATTGCCCAATCAGGAGTGCCCGTCTTGGATCTCAGACTGGAGAGGATGCCAAGCGTCAGTCTCAGCCTCAAACCCTACCTCAGCCTCAACAGTATCCACAGTTGCAGTATCCTCAGTTCTCTCCTTAGCAGTTTTCATATCTGGCATGAGGGCAGCAGCCGCAGCATTTTCAGCGTAGCGTCCCTCAGTATTGAGCGCCGAGTATAGCTAGTGTGCAGTCGTCTCCGCCTCAGTAGTTTCAGCAGAATAATCTAGGACCCAGCAATGTTGGTAGAGGAAAAGGAAAGGCACCAGTGCAGGTTCATGCAATGACATTTGGAGGGTCAGATTCTCGTACTAATAACGCGGTTGTCGATGGTACGATCTTAGTTTCTCAGTCTTTAGCTTGCATTTTATTTGATACAGGTGCCTCTCATTGTCTCATTTCGGGTTCTTTTGTACATGTCTTGGGATTAGAGATAGAAGAGTTTAATGAACCCCTAGTCATAACTTCTCCCTTGGGGCGGGTGTGTGTGAATTGTATATGTAAGTCTTGTAAAATAAAGATTGGGGATGAGATTTTGAAGAGTGATTTGATTGTACTCCCCATGAGTTCATATGATGTAATTCTAGGAATGGACTGGTTGTCCAGGTATAACGCAGTTGTAAACTGTCAACTTAGAAAAGTGACCCTAGTGTCTGATAGGGGGACGATGATCACTTACCAGGGTGGTGGTGATTGGCTAATGAGTGAGCGTCTCATGAAGTCATGTCTAGGAGGGCGAAGGAATCTGGTTTGTTGTGTTTTTCTTGCGAATCTAGAGTGCGAGCCCTATGCTTTGAGTGGAAGTGTAACGTTTCGGTGGTTGATGAGTTCAAGGATGTCTTCCCTGACGAGTTGCCAGGATTACCACCGCATCAGGAAATTGAGTTTGGTATTGAGTTGTTTCTGGGAATAGCACCGATTTCTATGGCACCTTATCGGATGGTGCTGGTAGAAATGAAGGAATTGAGGAAGCAACTTTAGGAGATTGCTGATAAAGGGTATATTTGGAATAGCACATCATCGTGGGGAGCACTGGTTTTGTTTGCTAAGAAACATGATGGGAGTCTCAGGTTGTGTGTGGATTATCGGCAACTGAATCGTGTTACGGTGAAGAATAAGTATCCCTTGCCTAGGATCGATGAGTTGTTTGATCACTTGGGAGGTTCGCGGTACTTCTCAAAGATTGATTTGAGTTTAGGGTACCATCAGCTCAGGATTAAGGAAGAGGATATTCCCAAGACAACTTTTAGGACCCGGTATGGACATTTTGAGTTTCTGGTTATGTCGTTTGGGTTGACGAATGCTCCGGCAACTTTCATGGATTTGATGAACAGGATATTTAGGCCGTATCTGGATCAGTTCGTGATTGTGTTCATCGATGACATTCTAGTGTATTCTAAGACTTGGGAGGAGCATGAGCAGCATCTCCGGATCGTACTTCAGACTCTGCGGGAGCACCAGTTGTTTGCTAAGAGGAAAAAGTACGAGTTTTGGTTGATTGAGGTCAAATTTTTGGGTCATGTCATCTATGAGCATGGTATTTCTATGGATCCGTCCAAGATTGAAGCCATAGTGGAATGGGAACGATCGAGGAATGTAGTGGAGATTCGCAGCTTCTTAGGTCTTGCTGGTTATTATAGGAAATTTGTAAAGGATTTTTTGAAGATTGCAGCTCCGTTGACGAGATTGATTAAGAAAAATGTAAGGTTTGAGTGGGGTGAAGAATGCAAGCTTGCTTTTCAGGAATTGAAGAACCAGTTGACTTCAGCTCCAATGTTGGTTATTCCTAGCAGTGACGAGCCGTATGAGGTTTATGCAGATGCTTTAGGATGCAGACTTGGATGCGTGTTGATGCAGCATGGACGTGTGGTTGCGTACGGATCGAGACAGCTACGACCTCACGAGCGGAATTATCCTACTCATGACTTGGAGCTCGTAGCGATGATTCACGCGCTGAAGATTTGGAGGTGTTATTTGTATGGAGCGTCATTTCAGGTCTTCTCTGATCATAAGAGTTTGAGGTATCTGTTCGCTCAGAGGTATCTTAATTTGAGGCAGCGTAGATGGATATAGTATATGGAGGATTATGATTTCGTGTTGTAGTATCATCCCGGGAAAGCTAATGTGGTCACAGATGCGCTTAGCAGGAAGTCTTCAGGGATTCTCGCTTGTTTGGCTTTTGAGGACTAGAGCAGGGATGCGATAGTGAGTGAGTATGGGCTACGGTATCATGAAGACTATGATCGAGTTTTGGTATATCATGTGGAAAAGACCTCAGCTCTTGTTCAGATGGTGAAGCAAAGTCAGTGGCAGGATCAGCATTTGTAGGGGATTTGGTCGCGGATTCAGAACGGGGAGCAGTTTGAAGAATGGAGTATGCATGCAGATGGATTGTTGTATTTCTGAGAGAGTCTCGCAGTTCCAGCTATCGCCGAAGTGACGAAAGCCGTTTTGGATGAAGCTCATAGGTCTCAGTTTGCCATTCATCCAGGGAGCACAAAGATGTATCGTGATTTAAAGAGACAATATTGGTGGGGAGGCATGAAGAAAGATGTTCGAGAGTACATGGGCAAATGTACGATGTGTCTTCAGGTGAAAGCAGAGCATCAGAAGCCTGTGGGTCAGCTTCAGCCGCTTCCTATTCCAGGGTAGAAATGGGAGCATGTGACGATGGATTTTCTCACAGGTTTGCCGAGGACGGAGCAGCGGCATGATGCAGTTTGGGTCATGGTCGACAGGTTGATGAAATCGGTGCATTTCATTCCGTTTAGGTTGACATGTTCGAGGAGGATTCTCGGGGATTTGTATCTGCAGAACATTGTGAGGTTGCATGGAGTTCCTTTGTCCATCACTTCTGATCGAGACACCAGGTTTAATGCTAAGTACTGAAGGAGTTTTAAGGAGGCTTTAGGTACGGATTTGAACTTCAGTACGATGTTTCATCCTCAGACTGATGGGCAGTTTGAACGGGTTATCCAAATTCTCGAGGATATGTTGCGTGCTTGTGCGTTAGACTTCGGCAGGAATTGGAAGAAATATTAGCATCTAGCGAAGTTCGCATACAACAATAGCTATCAGGCGAGTATTGGTATGGCACCGTTTGAGGCGTTGTATGGGCAACCGTGTCGGTCGTCGATGTGTTGGGACGAGCCAAAAGACAGTGTTATTCTTGGGCCGGATGAGATTCGTGGTAGCAACGAGAAAGTCGCTGTGATTCGAGGTCGATTGAGGGCAGCTCAGAGTCGACAGAAGAGTTATGCGGATAGAAGACGTAGACCCTTAGAGTTTACAGCAGGAGATTTTGTTCTCTTGAAGGTATCGCCTCGTAAAGGAACTATACGGTTTAGAGTAAGTGGAAAGCTTGCACTGAGGTATATTAGATCGTTCGCGATCACTCAGCGTGTTGGTGTGGTTGCTTATCAGCTTGATCTTCCGCCCGAACTCTCTCATGTTCACGATGTGTTTCACGTGTCGATGCTTAGGAAGTGTCCACCTGAGCAGGGTAAGATAGTTTCATTTCGCGATGTACAGTTGCGGGAGGATACGACGTACGAAGAAGTGCCGATTCAGATTATCGATCGAAAAGTGATCAGTTTGCGTCTTCGTGAGATACCGTTGGTAAAGGTCGTGTGGTAGCATCACGGGGTTAATGAAGCCACTTGGGAACTAGAGTCGAGTATGCGGGAGTTGTATCCGCATTTGTTTTGTTTTTGAATTGAGTTGTAAATTTCGAGGGTGAAATTTCTTTTAGGGGTGGAGAGTTGTAATGCCCCGAAATTTATTTAATGATATTGTGATGTAAAATGATGAATTAGTGTGCCATAATTAATGTTTCAACATTAATTTGATTATTTGGTTAAATATTGAATTTTAGGTTGTTTTGTTAATTTAATAAATTCTAATGATTTCTTATTGTTTTAAAAATGTTGTTTTGAGTTTCAAAACACAACCGTTTGTAAAATGTTAAAAATATTTGTGACACCCGTTATTCTCCTAACGGGTATTGAGGTAATTAAATTAATTTTTAATGTATAAAAAAAAAATTGCTTCATTTAAATTTATTTTATAATATTTATTTTTATCTATTTTTAAATTTTCTAAAATTCTCATATATTTATTTAGTATGATTACTAAAAAGCCTTAGAACTTCTAATAAATCTCAAAAATGTCATATTGGCATTATGTGTGTTAAAGTCTTTAGATGAGACATAAGGATATCTTTTCCAACTACTCTTGACCCTCATTTTCTTTATTTCCTCCGTGACATGCTTCAACATGTCTCCTCTATAATTGTTTCTATCACTTCTCTTCAAAGACTTCATCTTTTCTTCCTTTCTCTTCCACGGTTCCCACACTCTTCTTCTTATTTCTTTGCTGAAGCAAAATACTTAGAGAACTTCTTCAAGGCAGCCATAAAAATCAGCCACCATCACCTCCATTTGAGCAAGAATTTCAGTCATACCGAAGTAAAGGAACCTGTTTTGAAACCATTTCAAGCTTCCAACTAACCATAATCCGAGGTTAGAATCTTATGAACAAATTTAGTCTTTCATTTATAAATTTTCTTTTATACTAAAGGATTATTCAAATTTGCGTTCTTAAACCTAAGTATATGTTTGTTGCTATTTTGGAGCATATGTATGAAGTCTAAGTGTATATGCCCTAGACAGAAAATTTATATTGTTAAACTTTATAATACCTCTATGGGCAGTGGTTATTTCTTGAAATTCTAAGATTAAATTAAAATAAATTTTATGAATGTAGTTGTATGTTGTGCTTTAGTTTTAATTGTCCTTATGCACGCCTTAGGATCAAGGGAGTATGGAGCTAACGTTAATTGATTCCAGGATTAAGAGACTGTTGATAAGCTTAAAAGGTAGGGATTCTATTACTCATCTTTTGTGAGGTTTTTATAGAATTAAAATTGATTGTTTTGCCGCAATATATATATATCTATGTTGAACTGATATTATATGATTATCACATATGAAACTATGACATGGACTCGTCTTGTATTGTACGGCGAGGAACATAATGAATTGACACATGTTATAAATTGAGAAGCATGGTTAGGAAAACTAACTCTATTGATAATGATTCAATATAGAGAAATTGTGAGACATGAAGAGGGCGACGGTTACGTCCTTGGGCATGAATACCCTAAAAGGTAAAATAGGGGGAAGGCGATGACGCTTCCTTGGGTTGAAAGTCCCAAAACACACTGTACAGGAATCGATTTGGTGAGGACTCGGGGCTTGATGTCCCCTCACCGGAACACCCTTGGAATGTTTATAGGGTGATCAAGTGCGCCCACTTGGGTTTCGATGAGTTGAGTGATACTCAATTTAACATGGATACCTAGGAACAATGATGATTGGTAATATTTGTATAAATGTGTAATTATGACACTTGGTAATGATTAACTACGGTATCCATAAGATGTGATCATAATAAACCTCATAATCTGGAATATGATGTAACTTACTAACCATGCATGTTTTAATGTGGTAATGATAAAAACCTAAAGGTGAGTAATGGCTTTCTCTACTGAGCATAGTGTTGCTCATTCCCTTATGTTTATATCTTTTCAGGACTCACTAAGTGTGAGGTGGCTACGAGAAATATAGTTGAGGAAGTAATGTAACTATATTACATTGGGACTGCTTCAATCGTTGAGAATGTTCTTCATGATAATGTAAGCATCAATTGTTACTTTCTGTGACTGTATTACAATGTGTTGAGGGTTAAAATGATGATGACAACAGTTTATATTATTAAATTTAAGGTGCTACATTAAAACTGTGGTTTATTTATCGTTTATATTTTTATTTTTGAGTTGAGAGTTTTCATTTAAGTCCCGGGCAAATTTTATTTTTAAGGTTTTACTTTTATTATTTATTTTTATTTTATCTCATTAAAAACTGTTAACCCCCATATAGGGGCGTTACAGAATTTTTGGTATCAGAGCCTAGGTTCGGTTAACCTAGGGAGTGTAGCACCACTTTAAAAAATATATTTTTGAGATGGTTTTGAAACTGAATTTTCATTGTCATCATCAAAATGAACCTTCACATTGATTTATACAGTCTAGAAGGATGTAACATGGAAAGGCCATAGAATGAAAATACTAATGGTTATATGAGTACAATAATTATATAGAAGGAAAGTATTAATAGTTATGAGGGAATGATAATTATATGGAATGAGTTTATAAGTAGAATGCTTATGAGAGATTCGTATAATATTTGGATCTATAAGCATATCTAATTCGTATAAACGATGAGACATTCGTGTAGATACGAGGATTTAAGAGCCTTTTGTCTCGTGAAAAACAATAAGAAATATAAGGCTTGATTTATTGATTTTAAAGTTTGGCATAGATATGCCAAATTTTTCGTAATTGATTCAAACCTAAGTAATGATTATGTGTGGATTCGATGGAGCACATAAGTGTCAATGTCTTTTCTTAAAAGTTCTATATATTTGAGGAATATGATATAAGTTGGGAATCATGGTATTGAATCTTGAGAGAGATAAATGTTAGACTTTTGGTCTGTTGAGACTGTGTAAAGTCTAGAATGCATGAATCTCAAAATTGGAATATTTTGTTACGTACATTGTATTTAAGTGTATCAGTGAATCTTTTGGTTACCTAAGGTTTTGTTATATGAGGAAATTGTATATTGTATAAGTAGAATTGTGGGGATTGTAGATGTTCTTAAGTAGTAACATCTAGTGTCTTTGTTCATTGATATGGTCTACGTTGAAAGACGTAAATCGTATTGATTTCAAGGTTAGTCACATTCTAAACCCTTGGTAGTAATGATGATGAATCCATTGATAGATGTTGAGTATTATCAATAACAAATGGGTGTATGTATTGTTCAATAAGGTTTTGATTAAAACAAAATTATTTGAGTTGCTGGAAGATTGTGTTGTTATGAAATGATTTTAAATATCATTCAGGAAGATCCTTGTTGTCGTTAAATTAGATTTGTTGTTTATAGTTAACTTTATCTATAGTGGGCTTTGAATTGGGTTTAAGATTCATACGAATTGGTTTTCAATTTTATGTTTGTTATTTAACTCGTTCTAAATGTGTTAAGGCCGAAACAACCTGACCATTTTCAACTAAGAACATTTGGGCCTAGTTTAAATCTTAAATCAGTTTGATTCACACTGTCTCTCCCACGTGGTCTCTATACGTGTCATATACAGTGGTTTAATTATTGTTTACATATACGTTTACTGTGCATAAGAGTTTATTTCTCCGAGTTCACTTTTTCTCTCTTAATTTGTTATTTTCTCTCTAAATCGCAAATCCTCTTCTTTTTCATTAAAAATTCTTCTTTTCCTCTAAAAGAAGAAGGAATTCTAGGATTCTGCAATTTACTATCTTAATTTTTCCTTTCTATTTACTCTTCTTTCATCTCATCATGGACCCAAAGTACCAACATCTGAGAAAGTATTTCCCATCACTCTCCCAAAAGATTCTCAAAAAGAAATATAAGGCTAGAATTACTCGGTTGTGGATTCTTATGCGTTTTGGCATCCCTTGTGATGTGAGAATGTTGATAGAGGGGAAGATCCGTCCGAGTGACTTTAGTCAAGATGTCGGTTTACCAGGAACAGGTACCAGTCGTAGTGCAATGAAAAGAAGAGCTCGTGCCATCGTGGTCACTTGTAACAAATGTGGAAGACAAAATTGTAACGGTAAATGTACTTCACCTGGTTATATGTCTACGAATAGAGAGGATAAAATAAGGTTTTGTAGGGATGGACTTTCAAAGGAGAACTTGGATAGCATCCATCCTCCTCTCCACGGTCACCCTAGTGGATATGTTCAAGGAGCTATTTTTAAACTCTGGCCTAAATTTTATACAGAAAGACAACGCCTCAGGAATATGGTATTTCTAGATCCTGTTTGCCAAGCCATAAGAAAACTGGATGGGGAATAAGTCATCGCTCTATAAAGGTTATTTAGTCTTTGCTTATTTGAAGCAGTTTTAGCTGATGTTCAACAGTTTGTGTTTTTCTTTTTCTCAGAATATTTGCTTTTGTGTTTGAAATAATTGTGATTATTAGATTGATACAGTAAGTGTTAATATCTTATTTAATTTATGATTTTCTTAAATATATATATAATAAAATATATATCTTATCAGACACGTTACATACGGTACAGTAATATGTTTGAATTTTGAAAAGCTTATCCAGATATTTCAAGATTTGTGTCTCAAATTTCAAAAGTTCTACAGTATTTGTCGTTTATATTAAATTTCTAGACTTGGTGTATATTTGTCAAAAAGTCTACAGTTGTGTCATGAGGGTCTTCTGTCAAATTGTTCTCAATTGTCAAAAGTTATACAATTAGAGTCTAATCTTTTTCAAAAAGTGAATCAGATTTTCTGTAAACTATCAATCACCTTATCTTACTTTCTTATCCGCACAAGATTTTGTTTAAATCTTTGGATTATCTTTTCATTACCTACTCGTCTATCTCTTTAGCCCTTTTTGTATATTTCTCATCTTTAAAATCTCATGTAGAACCCGAAGTCTAAGTGGAGCAGACATTAAGCAACCACTTCTATAAACCAAATATGTCTACCTCCCAGTCCACGAAGAAAATAAAGAATGTCTGTGTCTTTTGTGGTTCCAGCCTTGGAAAAGATAAAGCTTATTTAGAAGCTGCAAATCACTTAGGGCAAGTCCTAGCACACAAGAAGATTAACATAATCTATGGGGGTGGTAGTATAAAAATGATGGTAAATATGGCACTAGCAGCTAGGTCTAGCGACGCTACTGATGTAAGAATTTGGCCTCATATTCCAGTTGAAGGAAACCTTTGTAAGGAAGCCATAGGTAAGGGAGAAGGAGTCAGGAGTATCCCTAAAAATTTTAAAGACATAATCTATAATTCTGATGCTTTTATAGCATTACCTGGTGGTCTAGGTACTCTTGAGGAAATATTTATAGTTGCTTGTGGGCAATTGTTGGGCTTTTATTCCAAACCTTTGGGACTGCTGAACGTAAAGGGTTTTTATGACGGTCTTTTGAAATTTCTAGATTACGCTGTGGAAGAAAACATCACTACAGAATCGGAGAGACAAATCTTTGTCACTGCTTCAACAGCTGAGGAATTGATAGATAAAATGCAAATCATACATCCAGAATCCGACACTGCAACATCCAAGCTTGAATGGGAAAGGGAAAGCCGGGAGCGGCCAATTGATTTGAATCTCCATCTGTAATCTTTTTGTTTTATCTTTGGCATGTAGGCATGTGTGTCCGTATTTCGTGTGTTACGAATAACCGTTTGCCCTGTATTCTGTGTTTCTTGTGGTACGTTGTTGTTCAATCTTTTAGATTCATTGAGCCTAATGTCGGGATGGCTGGATACGGAGTACTTGATGCTCTCGAAACGCGTCCTTCTTAAGGTCCGATCTTTTGTTTATCGATGTTTTTGTATCCTCTAAGCATGCATGATATGGATAGCTGGTATACGGAGTGCCTTGTACTCTCGAAACGTATCCGTATTATGTTTGTAATGTGTAATATTCTGTTAATATTATGTGGAAGTACCAGAGTCAGTTATGGGGATATTCCATATGAAATATGAGTATATTATTTGGATTGAATGTTTGTGTCATGAGGATAGCTGTTTAATGAAAAATATGCCGGGTATGTTTGCAACTCTGAGATTCCGTTTAATATCTCTATGAGTAAGTTTAATGTATAGTTTTGAATAAAAGCGTTTGTGATATATGTTTTACGATTATGTTTTAGTTTATTAGTTGAGGTATGAAATCAAATATATTTGACTTTTCCTTACTCAAAAAGGAAAAGGAACCTAAAGATGAAGTATATAAAATTTCTCTGGCAATCTCCTTAAATGTGATTGTAAATCACAGTCCATGGACAATGAAGGACTGGAATCATGGTATGGTCAATATGTATGCCTGATCAGATTCTTAGACTATTATATGGTGTTATAAGTTGAAACTCGTCAGAAATACTCTCATTGAGGGATTTAGGAGTAAGATTTATTATGCAAGTAAATAAGTGGAGATACGATAACTTAAATTTGGAGGACAAACAAGATTAACGGTTTAGACTCGGAATTGGAATCATAATTTTTACTAGTATTGCTAGAATTGAAATTTCGCGGACGAAATTTCTTTAAGGGAGGTAGAGCTGTGACACCCGTTATTCTCCTAACGGGTATTGAGGTAATTAAATTAATTTTTAATGTATAAAAAAAAAATTGCTTCATTTAAATTTATTTTATAATATTTATTTTTATCTATTTTTAAATTTTCTAAAATTCTCATATATTTATTTAGTATGATTACTAAAAAGCCTTAGAACTTCTAATAAATCTCAAAAATGTCATATTGGCATTATGTGTGTTAAAGTCTTTAGATGAGACATAAGGATATCTTTTCCAACTACTCTTGACCCTCATTTTCTTTATTTCCTCCGTGACATGCTTCAACATGTCTCCTCTATAATTGTTTCTATCACTTCTCTTCAAAGACTTCATCTTTTCTTCCTTTCTCTTCCACGGTTCCCACACTCTTCTTCTTATTTCTTTGCTGAAGCAAAATACTTAGAGAACTTCTTCAAGGCAGCCATAAAAATCAGCCACCATCACCTCCATTTGAGCAAGAATTTCAGTCATACCGAAGTAAAGGAACCTGTTTTGAAACCATTTCAAGCTTCCAACTAACCATAATCCGAGGTTAGAATCTTATGAACAAATTTAGTCTTTCATTTATAAATTTTCTTTTATACTAAAGGATTATTCAAATTTGCGTTCTTAAACCTAAGTATATGTTTGTTGCTATTTTGGAGCATATGTATGAAGTCTAAGTGTATATGCCCTAGACAGAAAATTTATATTGTTAAACTTTATAATACCTCTATGGGCAGTGGTTATTTCTTGAAATTCTAAGATTAAATTAAAATAAATTTTATGAATGTAGTTGTATGTTGTGCTTTAGTTTTAATTGTCCTTATGCACGCCTTAGGATCAAGGGAGTATGGAGCTAACGTTAATTGATTCCAGGATTAAGAGACTGTTGATAAGCTTAAAAGGTAGGGATTCTATTACTCATCTTTTGTGAGGTTTTTATAGAATTAAAATTGATTGTTTTGCCGCAATATATATATATCTATGTTGAACTGATATTATATGATTATCACATATGAAACTATGACATGGACTCGTCTTGTATTGTACGGCGAGGAACATAATGAATTGACACATGTTATAAATTGAGAAGCATGGTTAGGAAAACTAACTCTATTGATAATGATTCAATATAGAGAAATTGTGAGACATGAAGAGGGCGACGGTTACGTCCTTGGGCATGAATACCCTAAAAGGTAAAATAGGGGGAAGGCGATGACGCTTCCTTGGGTTGAAAGTCCCAAAACACACTGTACAGGAATCGATTTGGTGAGGACTCGGGGCTTGATGTCCCCTCACCGGAACACCCTTGGAATGTTTATAGGGTGATCAAGTGCGCCCACTTGGGTTTCGATGAGTTGAGTGATACTCAATTTAACATGGATACCTAGGAACAATGATGATTGGTAATATTTGTATAAATGTGTAATTATGACACTTGGTAATGATTAACTACGGTATCCATAAGATGTGATCATAATAAACCTCATAATCTGGAATATGATGTAACTTACTAACCATGCATGTTTTAATGTGGTAATGATAAAAACCTAAAGGTGAGTAATGGCTTTCTCTACTGAGCATAGTGTTGCTCATTCCCTTATGTTTATATCTTTTCAGGACTCACTAAGTGTGAGGTGGCTACGAGAAATATAGTTGAGGAAGTAATGTAACTATATTACATTGGGACTGCTTCAATCGTTGAGAATGTTCTTCATGATAATGTAAGCATCAATTGTTACTTTCTGTGACTGTATTACAATGTGTTGAGGGTTAAAATGATGATGACAACAGTTTATATTATTAAATTTAAGGTGCTACATTAAAACTGTGGTTTATTTATCGTTTATATTTTTATTTTTGAGTTGAGAGTTTTCATTTAAGTCCCGGGCAAATTTTATTTTTAAGGTTTTACTTTTATTATTTATTTTTATTTTATCTCATTAAAAACTGTTAACCCCCATATAGGGGCGTTACAATATTCCATTTTACAAAACTGTGGGCGGCACATGGTTTTCGTACAGTAACACCGCCCATCGTTTCTCTCTATTTATTCTCTCCCTGTCACTCTCTTCCTCTCACTCTCCCTGATCTCTCTCTCTCTTCCTCACCCGTGGCCACTCTCTCTCTCCTTCTCTCTCGGTTTCTCTCATTCTCTCTCAATTCTCTCTCAAATTTTTGAATCAAAATTCGAATCCAAGCTTCGGGTTAGCGAGTAGGAAGCTCGGGGACGTGATTTGGCAACCGATAGCGAGGATTGAAGCTTCGATTCGAGGTTAGTTTTGAAATTTCTAAACTTTTTCAAAATTTTCAATTTTGTGCATTTTTGAAATCTAAGTTTGATTGAGCTTAGAAAACTCTTGGTTTGAGTTAAATAAACTTAGAACACCTAGAATCTAAGCTTAGATTGAAGAAAAACGGATTAGATTCAAGATTTTTCATTTTTTCTCATTTTTCTCTATTTTTGAATTTTTGAGATTTTTGTGTTTAAATCTTGTTTAAATGAGTTCAAAAGTGTTTTATTATATTTTTCTACCATCTATGATTGTTTTCCATGCCTGAGATTTGAGGAAAACAGGTTAAAATCAAGATTTGGATTTTGGGAGAACCAAAACCCGTGGCTGGAATTTCTGGTTTTTTCTAGTTCGGCAAGCCAGATTCAAAGGATCGGCAGGCCAAACTGCACCATTCGGCAGGCCGAACCTGGGAAATGTCTGGCCTACCAGACCTGATTTTCGACCGACCGGACCTGATTTCCGAAGCAAGGAGTCCAGCAGGCCGGCAGAGTATGGGAAATTTTGTGATTTTTCACCCGTTTATACTGTTTTGAACCCCGATTTAAATTCCAACCTTATAAAATGATTTTATAGATACAAATGGCACACTAGGACATCATGAAATGGTTTAGTAATATAGAATGTCTCGGACTCGATATTGATCGACTTAGTGTATATCTAGGATCATTCGTGGTTTCACGGAGCTAACGTATAGCGGACCAGGATTGCGGTGTGGGACACCGACACAATTATCGAGGTAGGACTTCTACCCCATTCTTTGGTAGCCTAGTTTCAAAATGATTTGGCTTTGAAAAGAGTTTTTATAAAATGTTTTCAACGGTTGATTGAAAATGAATTTATCGGTTATGTTTTAATAAACCGTGAACTAAAATGAGCTTCATAATGAATGTAAATGACAATACTCGGTAAATGGGTTTTGAATGATGATGAAAATAAACATAAAGGCATGATGCCATATCAGAGATCGGGTCGTGTAGCGATCGACCATGGGGGCAGGTCCCGAAACGCAGTTGGGCCACTACGGTGGTGATATTATTATGGTTTGCCTAGGAAAGAAAGATGATATTTGTGGTCGACCGAATAAACTGTTTTGAGTAAGAACGGTTTTATTTAAATTTATTTATTCAAGGTTTCATTTAAATAATTTCCTGAATAATGAGATTTTTCTTTAAATTAAATGATTTGATAACATATAGTCCTGCTAAGCCTTTCGCTCACATTTTCCTTGTTTTTCTTAAATCTCCCCCTCTAGGTGGATTCCCATTTAGGTTCAGAGAGGAATCAATGGACAGGACTCAGGAGCAGTAGGAGAACTAGTAAATTATTTGTATAAATTAAACAAGGCATATAATGTTTGTAACCTTATTTGTACTCGGACTGTGGTTGTATTATTATATTGTCAGTACTATGTATGTGCACAAGTTGTGGGTCAGTGGGACCCATACTTGCGGTTCTTTAATATTGTATTTCTCACTTAGCGTTTATGAATTCTGCTATTCCATGTTGTTTTGAAACTTTCACATTTTATTAATTAATTTAACCCCTAAACTCTTGATGTTAACTAAATTTTTCTTTTAATTACTTTAAATAATCTGCCACTTCACCTCTTGTACTCCGGGGCATGACAAGCAGCTTTGGGCTGACTCCGGGCTACCGACGGCGAGTAGTGGGGCAGCGGGGACTTTGGGTAGTGACGAGCTTCATGGCCGACATGTGCACGACACTGGTGGCTGGAAAGTGGTCGGACGGATAAGGCGGAGGCGGTGTCATTTGGGGACGTGTAGGGAAAGAAAGAAGAAAAGAAAAGGAAAGGAAAAGAAGACAAAGCAAGAAGAAAGGAGAAAAAAATTGGGAGGGGGGGAAGGCGAGTGGGCCTGATTTTTAGGATCAGGTTCTTGTTTTATTTTTTTCCGGAAAATGATTGTTCAAAATATATTTTTCTACCCCAACTTATTAAAAATTTTAAGATAACCTAAATTTTTGAATTCTTTTTCAATTTTAAGGTCATGGGTTTAACACTACTAGCGGACTCCATCGGCTTGTGTCTGGTGCGGCAACGGCTGATGAGAGTGAGTACCATTACTCATCGTACTACAGTAGTAGCACCTATGGGACACTTCCTACCTAATTTATTTATCCGTTGTGGAACGTGAACACTTTTAATTGGTTATATTTTTGTTTCATTGCATTAGAGAATGCCGAGGAAGAGAGAGTTGATAACCTATATGACACTTCCTACCAAATTTATTTATCCGTTGTGGAAAGTAAACACTTTTAATTGGTTATATTTTTATTTCATTACATTAGAGAATGCCAAGAGAGAGAGAGTTGATAATATATTACTTTAAAAGAAATCATAAATTAACAGTCAAAAAGAGAGAGAACTTATTTTTAAAAGCGACAATTAATGGTGCTAGTTTTCCAAGCATCTCCTCCTCCTTTCTTTCCTGATTGATCTTTTGGAGGAAAATTTGGTATTGAAACAGGTTAGAACATCTCACCTGTATCGACGCATCCTAATAAAGTCAACTTATGCTAAGCCTTCAACTCTAATTAGTTGAAGAAATAAAAAACATGATAAAATAACAAGACCCAATCCCTTGAGGAAAGAATCCAATAAGCAACTTGAAAAAAAAAAGGCCCTTAAAGAGAAAGAAGACTAAAGCTCTCAAAAAGAGCCAATAGAGCTTAATACTGTATCAAGTTCAATTACAATCCCTGTGTCAAACCCTTATAATTTGAGCCTCACTAAAGCCTTCCAAGTAAAATTTTTTAGAAAAACCATGTACAGAAGTAAAACGATCTCTCAATCTCATTGATTTTAATTGATTTTTTAGTACTTTTGAAAAGAATAATTAATCAGATATACTTATCTATAATTTGTATCATGCATATATCTAATTTGTCGCAACTACGTTGTATACATACGCGTGCATCGTTTTTGGGTTAATATATGCATGTATCCCTTTATCAATATTATTTATTACTTATATGTAAATTAAGGTTGTAGAACAAATTAATATATCAACATGAGGAGTTTAATTATATATATTTATGATGATGGCAAGGCATAATCAATGGCAAGGCATAATCAAGGGAAAAAGCTAAGACCGAAAGACGGAGAGAGAGAGAACAAAAAAAAAAGATTTATGATCACTGAAAAGTAGAAATTACATAATATGCATGGCACATCACACATGAAATTTCCGACAAGGATCAAGCACAATCCATCATCATCTTCATCATCATAAATATATATATCATCACAATGATTACATGTGAGTCTTCCAATATCCGTTGTAATTAACCGAGAAGAATTCTTTTTCCCCTCAGTTTTCGACACACAACCTCCCTATGCAAAAACGATCGTTAAAAAAAAAAAAAACAAAAAACAAAACAAGAATCTATAAAAACCCTATGAAATTCCAGTTCAGATAATTTTTTTCATACACCATAACGTACATCACTGAACTTGCTCTTGATCCACTTGAGGCTGTTTCTAACGCTTGATTTTACCTTACCTTCCATGGTGAACACATTATAGGAGGCTATTCTCTTCTTCCTTTGGAGCTCCGGATCACTCGACGTTGCAAACCCGCTTCCCGTCTGGCATGGCCCATTGAAGTTGTACGAGTTAGATCGTTCTCGAAATCCAAATTCGCCGGAGTAAGCCGAGGAGTACTCCGGGAATGACTTGCTTTTTTCCATGACAAAAAAATGTCTTTATTTCAAGACCTAAACTTTGGTTAGGCAATGAAAACAAATTGGCTTTCTTGGGCTTTAATTACATGCCATATATATATATATATATATATACCGTTGGAGAGGAAAATGGACGGAGGTGATCGAGGGTTGGGGGAAAAGTAGGTGTGAAATCATAATCATGACCCTGTGTGGTGGCAACTCATGTGTGATGTTTGGGGGATTGGCTTTTTGGTTCGTGACAATGGAGAATCATTCGGGCTAGTGGTGGTGGTGGGCCCACGTGATGGGCTGCAAGTTGAGCGTACATTAAACTGCTCTGTGGGGCCGATTAATGGAGTACATGTGGGTCCCCAAAGATAGAGGATTGGTCTTGAAAAATTTAAGTCCATGCTTTTGGCAAGGGGAGGTGTGAAAGTGCAACTAAAAGCATGCGATTTCAATGTATAAATCCAAATCATGGTGAGAAAACTAGAAACTTTGCGGGTCAGCCAACGCAACCTTTATGAAAAAGCAATAATATTAGACCGATATCCCGCTTTGTGATAATTTTGGTCTGACTTAGTGCTTTGCGGGCCCTTCTTGTTGAATTATGAGACATCATCTTCAGTTAATATGCTTCATGCCACTCTTTAGAAGACTATAATATATACAAATACACACGTTTATATATGCAAGACTAAATGGAATCTTTGATGGTATTGTTATGCAATTGCTAATGCTATGGTTTATTCTTGTTTGTTGTCACCATAGTGTTGAACACATAGTATATAGATAGTCTTATCTTGTTGGGTGCTAATGCCTATATTCTTGATCATCAACCGTAGAGGAAGGGCTCAATCCGAATGGGCATAACGTATTCTTTAGGCCTATGCGTTAATTGATAACAGGGGAGGAGGAAAATGGTAAAATATTGGGAGAGAAAGCCAAAAAGCATGTTTAAGCTAAGAATTAGTAAATAACGCCACATGTTATTAAATTATGTAATAAATAGCATATCATAAGAAATAAAGATATATCTCATAAGAAATTAAGAACAAAAACTCTAAAAATACCTTTACCTCTTTCTCCTCTCCATCTCTCAGTCTCCTCTTTTGCCAGCATCGATGATGGCCAGGAAATACTTTATTCACATATTGATATTATATTTCCAAAAATAGAAACATTTACCGACACGTCGTCGGTGACCAACAATGTCGTCTGCGGCCGAAAATATTGTATTAACATATAAATACAAAAATTTACTGATAATCTTGTCGAACCTTAGAAATATCATATTAAGTAGATATTTTATTTCCATGTAAATGCAAAAAAATTATCGTTGGGTTCACTAGACATCACCAGTACCGACGTCGACGCTGGCGGCCGTAAAATACAATATTTACCTATAAATACTAAATGTCGTACTTTTATAAATATAAAAATTTACCAGTGACTTTATTGGACCACCAGTGGCCTCGGAATACAATATTTATTGGTAAATATTAGATTTACATGTAAATAAAAAAAATTATTGGCAATTTCATTGTAACATCGACTGTCAAACAAGACAGTATTTACTAAATAAAAAAATTTACTGATGGCTTTGTCTGATATCACCGGTACCTACGATGACATCGATGGCCGTGAAATATAGTAGTTACCTATAAATATTGTATTTCTAGGTAATTACGATAATTTGACGATGACTTTGTTGGACCAACAGCGGTTAAGAAATACAGTATTTACTTGTAAATACTATATTTTCATGCAAATACAAAAATTTACCGGTGACTTCACTGGACCCGTGAAATGTTGTATGAACATGTTAATACTATATTTCCATATAAATACAAAAAGTTACCAACGTCATTAGACCTCATCGACACTGAGAACATCAGTAGTGGCCGAGAGATATCATATTTACATTAAAATACAATGTTTTTTATGAAAATACAAAAATTTATAGGCAGCTTCGCCTAACCACCGGTGGTTGGGAAATTAATATTTTCTTATAAATATTGTGTTTATATGTAAATACAAATTTACGAGTGACTTCTTCAAATATCACCGACACCGACGACATCACCAACAGTCAATAAATACCACATATACCGATAAATACTAATAGTTATAATAATTTATTAGAATACAACAATTTATAGGCGGCTTCGCCTAACCACCGGTGGTTGGGAAATTAATATTTTCTTATAAATATTGTGTTTATATGTAAATACAAATTTACCGATGACTTCTTCAAACATCACCGACACCGACGACATCACCATCAGTCGATAAATACCACATATACCAATAAATGCTAATAGTTGTAATAATTTACTAGAACAATTCTGGCCACATCATCTTACTAAATATGTGGATTTTGCTAAACAAATCTCAAAACATATATTAGAAATTTGTCCCAAAAAATAAAGAACAAATAATGGAAAAGAAACTCAATACTGTTCTTTTCTTTTTTTAATTGTTTTACAAAGATCTCTATGGTTCCTTGTAAGACCTAATTTACATCAAGTCTCCGTCACTTCCTCAAAACCAAAAAACCAGCACAAGTCATATCTCTAATGTCGTCTTAGTTCCATCGAACCCATCGTGAAGCTTGGAGCTTGCCATCGCCAGCAGATCTTTGTTAACATTGATAGAGAAAATGAACTAGTGTGACTTCGATGCGATCTCCCATTGCGATGTTACTTGATCTCTGACGGACATTAAGATATAGTAGATTCAATGACAGAGCAATATCAGTTGACCATCGACATGTCTTCTTTGTGATGTTAGTGGTTGCGATCTACTTTCCATGAAGCTTTTGTTGACGAAAATGATCACTGCCTAATCATATAGTAACTGAATGCTTTATTAAAATAGTTACATTTATATTCTCTTCATTGTTCTTAAAAATTCTTCATTTAATGTAATTAACTAATTATTAATGTAACACTTTAAGGTACTACTATGCAATAGAGATGTGATCATTTCTCTTAACTTTCAAAAATTATTCATCAATTTGATATTACCTAAAAAAAACTAAAGTTTTAAGAGTAACTGTTAAAAAAAAAGTTGAGAAATAAAACTGACACATTTTTTTTATAATTCAAATACTAAAAATATTATTGTTTTATTCTCCAATTAAAGCAAAACAAACAAAATGACAACTTTTAATTTATCTCTATCATTTTTAATGCAAATTCGAGCGATTTTGTTTAATGCAAATTAAAGGTAGTCACCATAGAGTTATTACTAATTACAAATATAATATGATTTAGTAATTGCATACAACCTCTTTTCCTTGGGCAAAATCATACACGCAAGTGACGTAACTTATGATTGTTAAGTTGTGGAGGCAAATTTAATGCACTAACAAATTATTGTTTTACACAGAGGATTACGAGATCAATTTGCCTCACCCTTTCCTTAGCATTATATATAGATTTAATTTCTTAACACAGTTTTTCCATTGTTGATGTCATACTAGTAATACGCTTAGCATATTCATTCTTTGTTCTTTTATTACAAAAAAAGTTATGAACTTAGATATAATGCTACTCCTTCAAATGATAGTTCCTTGGGGATATTTGAATTAGTGTAACTTCATTAAGAATAGTATGGAGATTTCATACTCTCAAAATTGGTTGACCTACTTTTCCTATGTATAAAGGGGGAGCTCGGAATTAGGGTCTTTTGAGTGGTTAGACAAAAACGGAGAGAGTTGAATGATATATGATTTACTCCTTATAATGTAGCTCTCACATTGAGGGCAAACCAGTGTAAATTTGTGTGTTTGTTTATCCTTTATTTTTCCATCATTTGTTTTTATTTGCTTTTAGAATAGATTAAGGCTTCTAATTCATAACAACCAGTATCTGAACTACTGGTTATGAGCGATGGCTGATGATGAAGGAACTGCACTTGAAATAAACAAATTTGATAGTATATATTTTGCATTGTTGAAGATGCAAATGAAAGTATTTGTACAGTAAAAAGTTGCATTTGCCCTTTTTGAATAAGAAACTAGAGGGAATGAAAGATGAAGATTAGAGTCTTCTTGATAGACAGGTTTTAGGAGTGATCCAATTAACTCAATCAAATAATATGGGTCATTATATGTTGAAGGAGACAACCACTGTGGGGATGATGAAGGTATTACCTTATATGTATGAGAAACCATCCGTAAAGAATAGGGTACATCTTATGAAGAAACTGTTTAATTTGAAGATGAGAAAACTTATACTAGTGGAAGCACATATTAATGAGTTCAGCATGATCATTAATCAATTATCTTCTATTGAAATTGATTTCAATGATGAGGTTTGTACCTTTATTCTTTTGGCATTTGCACCAAATAGTTAAGAGCCTATGAGGGCTACAGTTAACAACTCTATAGGTAAGGAGAAGTTGAAGTTCAGCGACTTTAGGGATCAAATTCTTATAGAGGAGGTTCAAGGAAGAGATTCAGGTGAGACATGCATCAACATGAAATTCTACTCTAAATGTCAATAATAGGAGTAGAACATTCAAGAAGAACTCCAATAGATTTAAAATAGGGAAGTCAAGAAACAATAGAAGATCCCAGATCTGGGAAGAATGTGGATGTTGAAAGTATGGTAAGATTGGCCATCTAAAGAAGAATTGCAAAGCACCTAAGAAGAATGAAGATAAAAAAACAATGCAAATGTAGTGACCGAAGAGGTACAAGATGCTTTAATCTTATTAGTTGATAGTCCTATTGATTCTTGAATACTGGACTCAGAAGCATCTCTTCAAACAATTGCACTTCATGAGATTATAGAAACTATGCTCTTAGGAATCATCAAAAGTTGTATACTGTAGATGGAGAGCCTTTCGATATTGTCAGTATTGGTAACGTCAATTTAAGGATGTCAAATAGGTATGTGTAGAAAATGCAAAAGGTTAGGCATCTACAAGGCAACTTGATGATGAAGGACAAAATATGACTTTCAATGGTGGTTATTGGAAAGTTATGAGGGAACTATAGTTGTTGCTTGAGGAAATAAAACTAGGACCTTTTACATTGATGTAGAGATACAGTTGCTAATTGTTGATTTTGAATTATGGCATTGTAGACTCAAGCACATGAGTGAAAAAGGTATTAATGTACTTTAATCCAAAGGGAAGCAACAACGGTTAAAATCTAATGAACATGGTTTGTCTAAATGTTGTATCATTGATAAACATAATAGAGTCAGTTACTCTAAAGTAAGAAAAGAGCCAAAAGCAACAAAATTATACTTGGTTCATATAGACATATAGGGGCCTTCAACTGTTACTTTTATTGGAGATTCCAATTATTATGTGATATTCATTGATGAATAGAGCAGAAAGGGACATCTCTATTTCTTAAATAACAAATCGGATGTTTTGATGCTTTTAAGAGATGGAAAGTGATATTTGAAAATGAGACAAATTTGATAGTGCAGTGCTTGCAGTCAGATAACATGGGAGAATATATTGGTAAGGACTTCAAAAAATACTATGTTGACAATGACATCAATATGAAGAAGACTACTCTAGGAAAGCCTCGACAAAATTGTGTAGTTGAAAGGATGAACAAAACCTTATACAAACGTACTAGGAGCATTTAGCACTGCAGGCCATTTGATCAACAAAAGTCCTTAAACACCATTAGTTGAGGAGATTTAGAGCACCAAAAAAGTAAATCTTTCTTTCTTGAATGTGTTTGGCTGCCTTTGTTACATTTATATTGATTCTATTGCTTGAAGTAAACTTGATGCTAGATCTAAAAATTGTATCTTTATTGATTGTTGATACTTGTTTTTTTGCAAGACATAAGCCCAACTTAGAGGTGTTCATCAATCGGTTTTTGTTGGTTTTTGGTTGATAGGTTTCCAACCGACGATGGTTGGTTTCAAGAAATGCAAATCAAACACAGACCGATTGCAAGAGGTTCAGTCAGTTTTTGCTCGATGATAGTCAATTTTGTGGCGGTCGGTTTTTTGATAATTCTAACCAGCCATACTGCATATAATAAATCATTAGCAACCTACTAGGTTCCACTTGTCTTTTATTTTTTTTCCCTAAGAGATAATATATTAGATGATTTAAAAAACCCATTTTGAGAACAAAAATGATAAGGTAAATAATGAAAACCAAGTAAATTAGCATGAAAATTCATCGTTTAACAACAAAATCTAAAGTTTTAAAGTTCAACATGATATGGTATTTAATATATGATATATTATTGTAATTTATATTTATATTTTTTAAAAAAATTGGTTGATTAGTTCGATTTTTGAATCGACAGAAAAATCTATTTCTGGAAACTAAACTGCCTACTTTGTAGGCTGTCATTTTTTGGCTGAATGGGTCAGCTTTGCTATTGAAGCCGATTCTTTTTTATTTTTTTGGTTTGACGGTTAGTTTCAGTCGGTTCTCAGCTTTTGGTTTTTCTAAAGAGCCTTAGCCCAACCCATAGGCCCTAATATAGCCTAAGGTATAGTATGTGGGCCTAAACCACATTGGCAATCTCTAAGTGAGTTGTGGTCTAGAAAGCCAAGGGACCTGAATGAGCCTTTTTTTGTCCAATCAGTACTTTAACCGACTTGGGACATTTTAAATCTAATGGGAATTAAAAAAAAATGGCATCGAGGAAATTTAGATAAAATAGAGCCAAAAGCACATTTAAAATCCTTATCCTAAACCAAGAAAAAAATCCCAATTGGCCTACTTGACTTGTCTAGGCCACCTAGTACATCAAATCATTAGCCCACTAAAGTATCCAACCCTTTGGGTCACATGATCCCTCGTCACAAGGGACAAACTAGCTCTTTATCCAAGTTAGTCCACATGGGAGCAATAACCAAAGCCTGATCACGTACACAAAAATGGTAAGACAACTTTTCTCACTTCAGTCTTCCCTATTACAGGTCACTCAAGAAAGGCTTCGTTTGTCAGCTGATCATTAGGGCACTTGTTGACCCTATATTGTGTTCCTGATCAAATTTAAAGTAAAAAGGGGAATTCTTCCCATGGCAGGAAGCTTCCTCTTTGACCTATCTTATGGAACCAAGTTCAACAATCCCATTAACCAAGCACCCAAAAAGGAAGGCTCCAAACAAACCATGAGCACTCATTTGCCTATAATTACCTACTCCTACGCCATCATAACAATAAAAGAATAACAAAAAACCAAATTACAACATCATCAAAACTTTCTTTCAATCTTTCTAATCTTTTTCATCAACAATCATCTGCTAGGAGGGAATACCACCACCATATTTCACTGGAAACACTATTGCCAAGCTTTAGCCTCCATTTTCATCTTCCTCATATAGCTCAAACCTCCGCATTACTGCTCCAAACCTCAATAACATCATCTCAAACATTTATAATATCACCTCAAAGCCACCAAAAACACCACCGATGAACCTATAATTCATAAGGGAAAGAAATCCAATGACCCAAATCATCAACCACCTTTCTCGAGAAAACACTAGAACTTTATAATCTTTTGTAAGTTCTAAGGAAGTCTAAGATCTATATACCATTTTTATAGGGAACAAAAGCATCATAAAATCCTACAAAAAATACATTCATTTACAACCCAAGGGAATGCCATAACTTAAGAATACCAATACCATCATTAAAGACCCACCAACTTTTCTCTTTAGACTCTCTCTAAGTTATTAAAATACCACACTTGATGGTGGCAACAACCCACACTCCATCCAAAAACAACCCCACCTAAAAAGCAACCAAATATAACTGTCTCACTTCCACATCTCACTCGACTTAATACGTATACTCTTACCACCAAAAGCATAGAGAAATCTCCATAAATTGTTTGCATTTCTCTCTTACACCATTAGCCCAGTTGGAGATATTGTTCAATGAAGTCATCTTCTTCAGGAACTAAACTTGCAATTGGTCTCACTCTCAAAAGCTAATTGTCCTTGGGGTTGCCCAGGTTTAGGCGTATTTATCCGAGGCTATCATAACTGCAAGCCAAGAAGCACGTTTTGGCCACTTTGTGTTGGAACCACTCCCATAAACTCACTAAACTCTGTAATTCAGCGTGTTGCCACCTCAGCTCCTGACGGATAGGATACCTAAGCCAACCAAAAAAAGCCACAAAGTTCGCACCCTCTACCTGGGAAAGCCAGCCATGAAAGAGCCCCGACATTGACTACGGTGATACCAAGTTTGGTTATTGTTTATGGGATGACCACAATTGAAAGTTTATCAGGAGTAAAGTGATAATGAAGGTTTCCTAGACAAGGACATGTTGACAACAGAATCTTAAAGCACAAGTACTAAAGGTAAAAAGCACGAGATGACTCCATTAAGAGATTTCCAGTGATTGAACTGTGAATATTAAGAAAACATAGCTCCATAAGTGAATCAAAACACTCCTATGTTCTATTGAAACTACCAACTGTAGATAACAATAAGCATTGTTATCCTAATCTTTCTTACTTTATTGTTATATAAAACAAGTTCTTTAATTAATCTCTTCCCATTAAATAACCTAGAACAAGCTCTCTAGATTTAACCTAATAAAAGCATTAAGGTGAGAAAGATAGATTGATCTAAGCAATAAACACACAAGCTCGGTTTATATAACTTAGGTTATTTTCTTCATGAAATCATACAAAAACTTGGCCATAGTCATTTACTACAATTCACTACTAATAATTAGAAAAATAAGACAATTATGAATCAAGTCTCCTAATCTAGTAATAGATAATTTTCAAGTCCTATTTAGTTGGCAATCCAAACAAAACAATAAAACAATCATAAGCAATAAGATAGAAAAATATAAACAATTTTGATTGGAAAATTAGAAATAATTTTGAAAATATTAATTACATAGCCATGTCTAGGGTTTTTGAAATCACCCTTAACCATAATAAAATTAGCCTAGCATTATTAGAAAAAATAAAAAATAATTCAAACTAACATCAGGAGTTCAAGAGAATGAAGGAAAGGAAGGAACATATTGGTCTTCAAAAATCTCCATGCGGATAATCACTTTGGAGTCGCCACATATGCCTTTATTCACCTCTTCTTTTTCTCCCCTTTGGCCAAGAAAAATTGATAAAATGGTGTCTTTTGTGCTCTAAGTTGATGTATTTATAGGCTTCCAAAGTTAAGTTGAAATAAGAAAGCTTGGAGCTTTTTGGAATTAAAATTTGAGCAATAATGCATCATAGTGGCCTTAATTTCTTAGCATCATGGCTTCAAAATTTACTCGTTTTGGATCTCCCAATGACTAGCGTTGCGGCGCTCAAAAGTTGGCACCAGGTGTGGCATCTGGAGAGAAGAAAGCTATTGATATGGATATTTTTATGCTCTAAATGATGCCTTTCTTTTCCAATTCATTTCTTTTGACTTTAAAACACCTACAAAACGCAAAACATAAATAAAAACACAAGAACACCAAAAAAACTAACAAAGAAAACATAAGAAAAAATAATAAAAAAATATGTAAAATTAAGCACTTATCAACATTTGGATGTAAAACCTACCTTTCTTGATGATGATTTGGAGGTAGATATTTACATAATGCAACCACAGGGATTCAAGATATAGGGAATAACAAAAATGGTGTACAAACTTCAAAAGAGCATTCATGGACTCAAATAGGCTCCAAGATAGTAGTATAAGAAGTTTGACAGTTTCATGAGTAGTAATGGTTTCTTGAGGTGCCAAACAAATCATTGGTTTATGTGAGGAAATTTGATTACTTTTATATTATTATAATAGTATATATTGATGATATGTCGATTGTTGGTGCTTGCAAACAAGAGTTTGATAAGTTGAAAAAAGAGTTGTCTAAGGAATTTCTAACAAAGGCTTGGGAGCAAAAAAAAAAAAAAAAACTTGGGATGAGGATTACTAGAGATGTGGTGTCTTGAAATTGTCATAGGAGGAGTATGTGAAAAAAGGTGCTTAGTAAATTCAATATGGATGAAGCAAAGCCAATAAGTAATCTTTTGGCTACTAACTTCAAACTATCTCAAGACTATTCGCTTTTAGCAGAGCAGGAGCAAACCTACACGTCCAAGGTACCTTATTCCTTAGTTATTTGTAGTCTTATGTATGCCATGGTGTGCATCAGATCAGACATAGCACATGCAGTGAGAGTTGTGAGCAGATATATGTGTAATCTAGATAAACAACATTGGGAAGCAATAAAGTAGATTCTCGATATCTGGTAAGTATTGTAGACTTAGCCTTGTGTCTCAAGAAGTCAGATTTAGGTTTAGAGGGCTATGTGGATGCTAATATGGTTGGTGATATTGATGGCATGAAGAGTACAAGTGGGTTTGTATGCAAATTAGGTGGTACAGTAGTTTGTTAGGCTTATAAGCTGTAGAAGGTAATTATTATTTCTACTACTAATGTAGAGAATGTTGCTGTGATTGAAGCTGCCAAGAGATGGTATCGTTGTAGTTTTACTTATAAGAGTTAGGTCACAAGCATGGAAAGAGTATGTTACATTGTGGTAGTTAGAGCATTGTTCATTTAGCAAAGAATCCTATTTATCATACTAGGACAAAGCATATCTAGGTTCATTATTACTTTATAAGATCAATTTTGGAGGATGGAGTCTTAGCACTTTAAAAGATACATGGTAGTCATAATCCAGTTGATATGTTGATGAATACTATTACACAAGAGAAATTGGAGTTGTGTGCAATTTTAGTTCGACTTCTTTGTTGAGGATTAAAAAGTTATGGCTACTATAGAGATGAGCCATTGATGGTGAATTAGTCTTTAAGTGGGAGATTGTTAAGTTGAGGAGCCTAATTTAAGGCCTTGACAAATTATTGCCCTATGCAGAGGATTACGGGGATTGACTGCAATTTCATTAAGGGTAGTTTAAGGATTTCACTCTTATAAAATTCAGTTTCCCT
Source organism: Artocarpus heterophyllus (assembly GCA_025403435.1). NCBI lineage: Eukaryota > Viridiplantae > Streptophyta > Magnoliopsida > Rosales > Moraceae > Artocarpus > Artocarpus heterophyllus. Next base: position 24,184,108 of record CM046334.1, read on the forward strand.
AATTTTCTTATATATAAAAGGTGGAGCCAAATTAAGGTCATTAGAGAGGCTAGCCAAAAATACAAAAAGTTGAGTGGTGGGTGATTTTCTCTTTTAAACTTATTTTTCATCATGGTAAATTTTCATCATCATGTGGCTAGGTTTCCTCATCCACTCTTGTACTCTTTAGACTCCATATTGGCTTGCCTCATCAATTGGCATCTTCTAAAGTAAGTAGAAGGATGAGGAGGACTAGTCACCGTATCCGTAATTCGAATTTTTATGGCTTCAGGAGGTGCTCAATGATTTTTATTTTTTTAAATTTCAATGTTCTATATTTTTTGTAGGGCAACAGTTTATTACTAGAATTTTCTTACAAATCATACTCACTTCATTGCGATTGACTTACTTCCATCCAAGAAAAAGGAAAATAAAAAAATTTCTCATTGCCATATAGAGAAAGTGCAAATATGATTGGCTAATTAAAATATTCTCAAAGTTAATTAAAATTTAGGAAATTCTTATGGCATAAACTATCCTTTTTATTTATTGGTAGAAATTTTTGTTTTACTTGTTAGATTAACTTTTTAACAGTCTGATTTATCATTAGAAATAGTTTTGTATTGCACGCTAAAAATTTTTAACATGGATACACAAAAATAAGTCTGTTAAAAAATTCATCTAACTGCTAAAACAACAGTTCCTATCAATACAGGAAAAAAATAGTTCCTACAATATAGGGGCCTTAAAGTTTAAGCAAATAATAACGATCGATCTAGTTCTTGAAAAAAAAAATTAAATGATAAGTTTTCAAAGCTTTAATGTAAATGACATTTTTTCCTTTTCCATTTTTAATTTTTCGAACTTATCTCAAATTTCTTTCTTTTCCTTCCATCTCTCTTCTTTGATTCCCGTCTCTCCTCTAACCTTGATATATATTACCACTGTTTTAATGTTGAAAAGCTACATGTGAAGAAGCCTCGTCATCAGAATGATGGTCTGTGACATAGCCTCATCATCGTGACCAAGTCTAACCCTAGTTATTGAGATGTTGTCATACCTTTATGACATTGAGGCCTAAGCGTCATGACAAAGAGTCTAGCCTCGCCATGTAGACCCTTTATCACAAATGATGATGATCTTCATCACCTTTTACCACCAACAGAATCCTATTATTAAACTATTATATTCTTTAATTTTTATTTTATGTATGGATTTATATTTTAGACTTTTATATCCATGCATGAATGTTTAAACTAAGAACTGGGAATTCTTACATGTTTCAAAGTGCTTTGTAGTTTTTTTTTATTAGTTGCACATATGTCACTTTTATATTTATCAATATGATTTTATATTAATTCTAATTTACATTTTGTTATTAAAAAATAGTGTTAATATTATATTAATAATAACTAAAACAATACATAAAAACATTTAAAACAATCGTTAATATTTAAATCATTAAAAAACAAATATTTTCTATTACAAATCCTATAGTGTTGGTATTTCTACTCTAAAAAGTGTGTAATGGATGTCGGTACACACTTTTTGACAAATTTATTGACTGTCAACATGTTGGTAAGCTATTTTAACTACAACATAGTACAAACACTATTGCAACAGCACTTCACACTATAAGAAAAAACAACTTTAGCCACAACATTTTTTGTCACTAAAGATTGACCTATGTGGTCGCTAAAGGTTTTAAACCAATGACTTTTGTAATGGTGTCGTTGCTACAAGGAGGTTCCTATTTTTAGTGAGACATGTCATCACTAAAAGATTAAGGGAAAAATCTACAGGAAGTGTAATTCTATCGCGCAAAAATAGGCCTTTTTTCATCTCCAAAAGTCTAGCTTGAAGCACTAAATGTTTACACTAGAAGGTGTTAGTTAGCGTCAGTTTAGGTCTAAAAGTATGAGTCCAATATAACCTCAAGCATAAGGTTATCTAAGTAATAACACTTGGTGAATCCGAGGTCGATTCCATAGAAAAAAGTTATTGCAAAGGTCCAATATATCAGCTTTATTATTTTTATTTGTTAGTTAAAAAATTTGAAGATTAAAGTTAGTTATTTACAATTTATTTATAATCTTTGCACATTTTTTACTTTTTCTATTTTTATATTTTTTTTTGTGATTTTTATAATTTCTATAATAAAAAATGTCATCTAAATTAGAATGGTAAATTGAATTTTAATAATAAAAAATGTGGTTTAATTAAGTAGAAGATGAAACTTTAATAATAAGTGCAGTTTAACTTAAAAAACAATTATAACAGTGATGAGAATTAAAGGTTCTATTCTAGTAATTAACTTAAATATGTTTTAATTTTTCTAAAACTCTCTATTAAAATGATTTAAGTATATAATATGTCATCTTTTGTGTACAAAAGAGTTACCAATTGTCCACTATGCCAATACATGTCTATAATGCATCAAAAATTCATTTTTAACAAATAAGTATGATTGCAAAGCTAACTAACTAAAATTACTAACAAAATTACAGTTACGCATTTACCGTGTCATTCCTTGTCTATGAATAATCAAAGTGTTCCTAAGCATTATCTGTGCCAGCCTATGTTTATGAAGAATCAGAACTTAATTTTGTAAGAATTTTAGCTAAGTCAACATGAAAATCATAAGTTTTCTAAATATGATTTTGACATTATAAATGCTAAGAAAACTTTGAAAAGCTAAAAATATTTAACTTAATTTTGCCAGAACTTCTTGCTCTCTCTTTAGCTAAATTTAGAAAGACATATTAAAAGTAAAAACATACGTAATTTTACTAAGCATAATTATTTTACAACATAACCTTAAAATACTATTTCACAAAGAAAATATAGTACTAAAATCTTAAAACTAACCTAAAACTACTTAAAGTAGTAGTTCCATACTAAAGAGAAGGGTGCCAAATACACGGCAGAAGAGAGTATTATAAGAGGAGTTTCGCTACTATCCAATATTTTTGGGAATTGTTTATTTATTTATTTATTTATTATCAGCTTGTTGCTAATGAGTCAGATGCAGCGTTGTGGCCTTTTTGCATTTTTTTATTTTTCCTTTTGCTGCCACCACATGAATCATTTGAGAACAAATCATGATTGACGTTTTTATCAAGATTTTCTTTTCTTTTAGCTGCTATAATGACCACCCTTATTACGTGGCCATTACTAAACTACATAATTGTTGACTTAACATATTTTAACATAAAGTACTTAAATTGCATAATATATATTTTTTAAAATAAAATAATAATAATTTCTTATGACTTAATTTATAAATTTAACATAATAATAATAATAATTTCTTAAATGTGATAATACCAATTTCATAACACTTTTCTTCTAAACGTAAAGATAAATATTTAAAAAATTTATCTTTTAAAATATTTCTTAATTTTAATGAAAATATTTCTAAAGCAATTTTAAATTAAAGATCGTTACAAGTTCCTATTTTAAATCAGTCTTAAAATTATCACAATACTTTTCATATAATTTATTATCTTAAAACTATCATATTGATTTCTTAAAACTTATTCCTTTTTAAACTTTATATAATAATAATTTCTTATGACTTATTTACTTAAGTCTAAGATATTAGTTTCTTAAAACATGTTCTTTTAAAACTTTCATAATAATAGATTCATAAAACATATTTGTTTAAATCCTTTTTTAATTTAACATAAAACTCCTATAAATATTTTTAATTCTAAATAATTTCATGATTTTCTAACATGAAAATTTTTCATATACTGGTTGCATTTTCTATTACAACTTTTTAAATCTTATAATTCTCTAGACCTAGGCTACATAATTACAACCTCAGTTTTTAAGACATAATTATGTAATTTCATTTACTTTTTTATACGTGCATAATTTTATAAAATAAAAACATACATAATTTCTTAAACTAAAAATACAAAAATATTACATTTACATAAGAAGTATCCATTCCCATCTCCACCATTTGTCTACTCCTTGCTATTGCCTATCAAGTGTCGCTTATAGGTTTCTTACCTATGTCATGAAAATACTTAAATGATCTTTCACTTAACAAGTGGGAAAGAGACTCGAAAAACATAATTAAAAATTATTTAATAATAACATGCATGAATATTTTATGCTTGCTTGTTAACTTTCATTATGCTCAATTATTTAAGCTTTAACTTATCTTACTTGTTGGGTTTGGGTGATCGTACTGGTTGTGCATGATCTTTGGGAAGTCAGGGTTTGCAAGGTCCCAACGATACCAAGATCATAAACTATATTGAACTGTATTGAAGCCTCCCGTAGGTCAAGAGGTTGATACAACACCCTTAACTTGTCTTATTAATTTCACTTGTGTTATTGTGTGTTTGCAGTATGACATTTTATTACACAGCATTGCCATTTCATAAATCAGGTGTAAAAAGGGTGATTAGGTACGAATACTCTAAAAGGATAATAGGAGGAGGTAATGATGCTCCCTGAAAGCCCTAGAACGCACTGTACAAGAATGGACTTGGTGAGGATCCGGGCCTCGATGTCCCTTCACTCAACACTCTTAGGATGATTGAAGAGTGAAAAAGTGCACCCTTTTGGGTTTCAACGACTTGAGTAATGAGATACTCCATTTAAATGTAGATACCTAGAAACATTGATGAATTATAATATTTGTATATATATGTGTGTATAAAACTCTATAATGATTAACCTAAAGTATCCACGGAATATGATCATAATGAATCTCATAAGATGAATAATTATTGAAAACAAAATAACCATGCAGGTGTTGATGTGGTGATTAATAACACCTAAAAGTGAGTAATAGTTTTCCCTGTTGGGCATGTTGATGCTCATTCCTATTATAGTTTCATCTCTCAGGTGGAGTTTAGCGTAACTTGTCCAATGAGGAGCAGAAGACAACATTGTTGGTATCGTGTTGGAATATCTTAATTTTATTTGTAACTCATTCAAAACATGTAAGATTCATAAAACTGTTGTAGTGGTTGTGTTTGCACTGGGAATTGTAATTTGATGATGATGACTATATGTTTTTAATATTTAGTGCTACACTAAAACTGTAGAATGTTATTTAAAGCATGTTCTTATTTTCAATTTCTTTCAAAGTCCCATGGGCAAGTTTTATCTAGAAAATCTAATGCTACATCAGGTTGTTTATCGAGGAATTCTCCATTGCACATTGTTTCCATGAATTGATGAGGTTCAAGAGTTAAACCTTCATAAAAGAAACTTATGTAACCCATTTTTCAAAAACCGTGATGTGGACAAGAGTTCAACAAATCCTTAAATTATTCCCAATATTGAAAATAGACTTCCTTTGCATTTTTGTGTGTGCTATTTTATCACTAATCATTGCATACAAACTAGATAAATTAATATTAAGATAAGCTAATTTATTTTAACAAAATCTAATAGTTTGTTTTTCATTCCTCTCTTTACTAATGTAGAACAATAGTAAATTAAGGGCCATTAGGACTTTAATTTAATTCTAGGGTAAAAAGGTAGGATGAAGGATAAATTTGAAGCTTGATTCACCCATAAAACACCTACATTATTCTAGTATCCTTGAAATTTTAAAATTAAGTCCTAAGTAACAAACCCAAACATGAAGTAAACTTTCACTTGTCATCCACTTTTTATTCATTTCTTTTACTTTTCTTCTTTTCTTATATTTTTTTTATTTTTTTATTTTGAGTTTTTTTTTGAATTTACAAACTTACAAATAAACAAATTTCCTTTCATAACCCTTCCCATGCTCCTATATCATTGGCATAACCCAAAATATATTCAAACTGATTATATGCCTTATGAGTGAAAGGTTAAAAAAAAGGATATGAAAGTTTAAAAAAGGCTAGGACAAAAATTTATGGGTAACAAAGAAAAATAGAAAATTCAACGCTACATGGTAACTAGGAATATAAAGTGCATACAGGTTAGCTTGAAAGGCTCAAACGATCGAAAGATGGCTTAAATTATATCCTTAACTTAGTATTATCTAGGATTTCACCTCAAGAGAAATTCAAACAAATTATAACATTTTATAAAAATAAACCAGATTATATTAAAATAAACAGTCTTAGTATAACAAATCAAATTTCAAGATTAAGTGCTCAAATTTTGGGAAAAATCAACCTAAATATTAGGCTAACACAAGAAATTAACATAAGCTTAAATATCAAAATTTTATAACAAGCCATGAAAACAAGCATGGGTTTCTTCATCGCATAGCACACACATTAAAAAAAAAAAAGAAAATATTTGAAAACTTTTTTTTGATTTTTTAAATTTTCATTCTCTCTCCTTCCCCTTTCAAAACCATGATGTGGGTAGGAGTTCAACAAATCCTAAAATGTTCCCAACATTGAAAATAAAGTTCCTTTGCATTTTGGGAAAAAGTTTTGAATTTGTTTCTTCAAAGCGTTGGTTTTATGAGTTGGAGAGAATTTCTTCAAAAACTTAGTTTGGATTTCTTGCCATGTACCAATTGGCCTAGGTTTTAAAGAGGTAAGCCAAGGTCTAGCCTTATATTTCAGAAAAAAAAAAAAAAGAAAGGGAAAAGCTTAGCCTAATAATTTCATTTGAAACATCTTGGTTAGTGAAGGTTGTGTTAGACGTGTATGCCCTAAGGAGTAAAAATGTAATATGTTTTTGGAGACATTTTCATCAATAAAGAATTTATTTATTATATGTATACCAAATCTTTTCCTCTTTACGTTCATATTTGTTGAATGTATGTTAAATAAACAAAAGTCTGAGACTGTCGGTCTAAACCTTTAAAAATTGGGCATATGACAGATAGATTATGCGGAAGACACGATTCTTAAGATGATGGTCTAAATTATAAGGTCTGTAATCGAGAGAACAAAGTTGGGTGCTTTATTCATGCAAAGATTGTTATGTTGTCTATATCTCTATTGGGAGATGGTTTGTCTTGGCCATTGGAGGTGGACTCTCTGAATAGAAACATTGGCACATCATCATAAGTAACGACGTGTTGGATTGGGACGTAAAGTGAATTGATTTAGATTAATAATTCTGTCTCAACAAATCAATTCACTTTAGACAATTATTTGTATTGTATCTTAATCCTAAGATGGATAAAAGGCCTGTTGTCTTGACTTGTGTCTTTTGATGTACCAAAGGATGACATCCACATTTTATAGTGGTATGTATGCCAGTACATTGAAGGCATGACTCTTGATAGAGTAGACCTATTATTCATTTATATGAAATCCATAGCTCCTCTTTAGGAGTAGTTGATATCCTCTTATATGCATTATCTTGTAATTGGAAAATTAAAGCTCTTAACCATTTAGATACATAGGTGTAATCGAATGGTATACTGTCTTTGGATGGTAAGTTTTCTGATTGTGAGATAATAGAACATAAAATAAAAATAATCGAGAAGGTAAGACAGAACTTGTCCTTAAGCCAATTATGGATAATCTTATAGGGATACGATACATTATGATATGTCATAGAGACTTAGCTATACGGGCTTCATAATTCTATATAGTTCAAGAGTGTAGCTCTAAGCTTTTAGTGGAGTAGCGTTGGAGTTGATAATTATGAAATGTATATCTAGGATATTGGGTTTCATAATTATCGGGAGCTTGAACTATATAGGTCCATTTGGTCCCTTTTGCTAGCTTATAAAAATCTTGTAACAATACGGCGTGCTTTTCCAGTAATTAGTGACTTAAGTCAGATTTATCAAATTGGCTGAAATTCAGTAAAAGTAGATAATTCATGTTTGTTTATCGGCTGAATTAATTTTGTGACAAAATTAATTCAAGATAAACTTGTTGAATTATTAGGATCTGATAATTCTTGTTTGTTTATCAGTTGATTTAATTTTGAATAAATTAAATCAAGATAAACTTGTTAAATTATCAAGAATTGATTTATTTTCCTAGAGATTATCTAGATAAAGTTGTTTTAATTAAATAACTTCTCTATTAAGTTATTTGAATTAAAACTAATACTTTATCCTATAGAATCTTGGGCAAAAAATAAAAGATTTCTTGGGATTTTTATCGCAGGTTCGGCATACCGATCCTCATGTTCGGCCTACCGATGGGGCAAGTTTGACATGCCGGTTAGACATATGGCATGCCGACTGTGCGATAAAAAGATCACGCGTTTAGACATGGATTTTATCATATATCGATCCTGATTTGAATTTTTGAGACATTATCTAATAAGGACTGGCTCTTGGGCCCAACCTCTATAAAAAGAGAGTGAGTCTTATTATTATTTAGATCAATTGAGAGATTAAGAGTGAGACTCTACCGGTGAGATTCTAGAAACTCCCTGAGGGCTATTGTTCACAAATCACGAACTATAGCTTAGGGTTCTCTCAATTGGTTGGAAGGACAATCACCTAGTGGAAACGCTAAACAATGTGAGCCCATACTCACTCCTATCGTGGATAGAGAATAGCAAAGAAGGCCAGTTAGTTGAGGTCCTTTTGGAACGTTACTTCTCTTCATTGATTGCGGTAGCTTTTCGATATATACAAGGTTATTACGATCTGGTTAATTTATGCATATAACGTGTCAAACTTGTATTTTGAAAAATACTCTAATATAAAAATTTTAAAATTTTGCTGCACACTATTTTTCGAACAGGTAGTAAAAACATCTTCAAACTCTCTAAGGTGTAAATAAGGATTTTCAGATTCTAAGCCTTAAAAAATTTGGAAGCAAATTAATTATTCATAGTTTAAACCTAAACTTATGGGTATTGAGAGGAAAAACTTGACATGATGGAGTGGATTTTAGGGGCGGTTACAAATAATCATGCATTGATCAAACAAGATTGATGATTTGCTGATTAACAATGTTTTCATTATGAACACTTTCATCATCAGCCATTTTTTAGTGAATGTGAAGACACAAGAAAGACTGGAAGTGATTTTAAACTTTTCCTAATCAATCTACGAGTTTTAGACACACGAAGCCAAACCGCCATGCAAATTATTTATATTATTTACAAAGTTTTCAAGATGAGATACTAAGCTTTTCTTTATTCGAGAAGAATAAAGTAGTGAGTGAAAAGTTTCGCCTTATTTATTTTGTAGATTTTGGAAATTATATGCTTTAAAAATGTTCCCATGAAATATTGGTGGGCCAAGGGCTCCTTAAAAACCAACCTTCTAGTCAAAAGTAACAAGTTATAGGAAAGGTTTCCAAACTAGTACCAATCCCTAAATAGAACTTTCTCAAAGAATACTCTTCTTCAAAACCATAAGTTTATTACATATTATGAAATGAATAAAGTGAATAGTCCTGGTGTGAATAGTAACTACATATTAACTTATAGAAAACACATGTAGAATTCCTACATGAATTGTATTAACTTAGGCAAAACAACAAATATTTAAAGAAAACAAATAAAACAGTAAATAAGTTAGTAAAAGAGAAAATAAAAGAAAAAAAAAATATAACATATAAAATATACTATACTTAAAACAATTTTGTTCCCCAGCAACGGTGCCAAAAACTTGTTCGATCTTTAAAGTTGCAATTCGATATAACCTCAAGTATTCCAAGTAATAAAGTCTCGGTGAGTCCGAGGTCAAACCTACATCGAAAGAATATTCCTAAGATGTAGTGTATTTATTATGTTAACTATTTGTTTATTTTTAAAGCAGAAAATATGAGGACTAAAGTTAATATGTATAAAAACAATAAGAAATGCAGCTTAAATTAAAATGAAACTTCAACAATAAGTACGATTAATTCAAAATAACTTTAATAATCACAACGCTGATAACAACAAATTAAAAGGGATACAACACTAATTATAACAATGATAAGGTTCAAAGGTTTCGTACTAGGAATTAACTAAAATAAATTTTAGTTTTTTTAATTATTTATTAGTTGATTTAAGAATACATTATGTAATCTTATGTCGACAAAAAAAAAAAAAAGCATTACCAAGTATTTACTATGTCATTTCATATCTATATTGTAGGAAAACTTTAACTTAATAAACAAGCATAATTTTAGCATTACTTAACTAAAATAACTACTAAAATGATAAGTTAAGCATTTACTAAGTCATTCTCTATCTACAGCTAATGAAGGTCTTTTCAAACATTATCCGTGCTAGTCTATGTTGTCGAAAAATGAAAACTAGAATTTTGTAAGAGTTCTAGTTAAAAAAAAACTAAAATACTAAGTTTTATAATTTGGCATTATAATTGCTTAGAAAAGTAAGAAAAGCTAAAAATATTTAAGGTAATTTTGTTAAAATTTGTCCCCTTCTCTTAGCTGAAAAGGAAAATTAAAAAGACATAAAAAAATAAAAATAGTAGAAATATTATTGAGCATAATTTTACAACATAAACTAGGAAATATTTTACAAAAACTTAAACTTAAAAACTAAACATTAAAAACTAAAACTTAAACTTAAACTATTTAAGGAATAGTGTTTTTTTACTGATTTTTGGGGTGTAGAACACGAGCTTGAAAGCCCATACTTATAGGGCTAAAGAAAATACTATTGGGAATTTTATAATATTTTGTTACACCAATTTAAACGATAAAATGGAATCTAGATTGAGCAACTTGTACAATATTTTATATTATTTTTATTCTTCGCTTGCTGTTTTAGCCTTGTTAGAATGCAAATTTTTGGGCATAATCTGGTGTGACACAAAATAACGACAGACGTCTTTTGGCCATAGATTATGTTGACTGAAGACTAATCTAAAGGCTAACGTGCGTGGAGTAGGTGGTGTTAAAAAAAGAGTACGCAGCGGAATTTTAAAAAATTTAACATTAGAGTATTTTTCAAAACACAAGTTTGACATGCTATATGCATAAATTAACCAGATCTTACTAACCTTTGTGTGCCGAAGAACCCTCGCAAAACGTGAAGAGAAGTAACGTTCCAAAAGAGCCTCAACCAACTGGTCTTCTTTGCTATTCTCTACACACAATCGGAGTGAGTGTGGGCTCACACGTATAGCTCTTCCACCAGGTGACTCTCCTTCCAACTAATCGAGAGAACCCAAAGCAAGTGTTTGTGATTTGTGAACAAAAGCTCTCAGGGAGTTTACAGATTCTCACTAATAGAGTATCACTCTTAATCTCTCAATTGATCTGAGTAACTCTTAAGACTTACTCCCTTTATATAGAGATTGGTCCTGGGTCAGTCCTTATCAGATTAGGTCTCAAAAACTCAAAACAAAATAAAGTTTGGATCAATATCTGATAAGATTCATGTGGAAACGCGTGATCTTATCCTTCGCTAATTGGTAGGCCGAACCACCTGATCGGCAGGCTGAATAGGTCCCATCAACAGGCCGAACTATTGAATAAATATTTCCGTGAATCTTTTATTTTTCACCCAAGATTCTATAGGATAAAGTCTCAGTTTTAATTCAAATAACCCAATAGAGAAGATATCTGATCAAACAACTTTATCTAGATAATCTCTAAGAAAATAAATCAATTCCCAATAATTCTACAAGTTTATCTTGATCTAATTTATCCAAAATTAAATCAACCGATAAACAGAAAAGAATTATCTGATCCCAATAATTCAACAAGTTTATCTTGAATGAGCTTTATCATGAAATTAATTTAACTGATAAACAGACATGAATTATTTGATTCTTCCAAATTTTAACCAATCTGATAAATCCAACGTAAGTTACCAATTATTGAAAAAGCATGCCGTGTCGTTACAGGATGTTGTGAGCTAGCAAAGGGGACCAAATGGACCTATATAGTTCAAGCTCCCGATAATATGAAACCCAATATCCTAGATATACATTTCATAATTATCAACTCTAACGCTACTCCACTAAAAGCTTGGAGATGCACTCTCAAACTACATAGAATTACGAAGCTCGTATAGCTAAGTCTCCATGAGATATCATAGTGTATCATATCACCATATGATAATCTATAATCGGCTTAAGGACAAGTTTTGTCTTACCTTCCCGATTATTTTTATCTTACGTTCTATTATCTCACCATCAGAAAACTTCTATCCAAAGATAGTATACCATTCGGTTACATCTATGTATCCAAATGGTTGAGCGCTCTAGTTTTTCAATTACAGGATAAAGCATATAGGAGGATATCATTACTCCTAAAGAGGAGCTATGGATTCCATATCTATGAATAACAGGTCTACGCTATCAAGAGTCATGCCTCTAACATACCGTTATGCATACCACTATTAAGATGTGGGTGTCACCCTTTGGTACATCAAAAGACACAAGCTAAGACAATGGGCCCACTATTCATCTCAGGATTAAGATACAACACAAATGATTGTCTAAAGTTAATTGATTTGCTGAGACAGAATTATTAATCCAAATCAATTCACTTTATGTCCCGATCCAACCCATCATCACTTATGACAATGTGCCAATGTTTCTATTCACAGAGTCCACCTCCGATGGTCAAGACAAACCATCTCCCAAAAGGGATATGGACAACATAACAATCTTTGCATGAATAAAGTGCCCAACTTTATTCCCTCGATTGCAGATCTTATGATTTAGACCATCACCTTAAGAATCATGTCTTTTGCATAATCCGTCCATCATATGCCCAATTCTTAAGGTTTTGACTGACAGTCTCAGACTTTTGTTTGCTTAACATACATTCAACAAATATGAATGTAAAGAGGACAAGATTTGGTATATAAATAATGAATAAATTATTTATTGATAAAAATGACTCCAAAAACATATTACATGTTTACTCCTTAGGGCATACATGTCAACAATCTCCCACTTGCACTAAGTGAGTAAATATGATAAATCTTGCATCCCCATAGCTTCCACATGCCTCTCGAAGACTCACCCAGTAAGTGTCTTCGTAAATGGATTAGCTAAATTGTCCTCTGAAGTGATTTGGCACACCGTGACATGCCCACCCTCAATGAAGTCCTTTATCACATGATACTTCTGATCAATATGTTTACTCTTCTTGTGAAATCTTGGTTCCTTAACATTAGCTACCTCCGCACTGTCATCACAGTATAGTGATACCACCTTATCTATACTAGGAACTACCTTAAGATCCCTAAGGAACTTGCGGAGCCACACTGCTTCTTTCGAAGCATCTCTAACTGCCACATACTCGACCTCCATCGTTGAATCCAAAGTGCAATCTTACTTAGCACTTCTCCAACTAATGGCACCGCCACCCAGAGTAAACACAAAACCCGAAGTTGATTTCCTAAAATCCAAACAGGATTGAAAATCTGAGTCAGTATATCTTAAAGGAGTCAAGTCCTCACCCAAATATACATGCATATACCCTCGAGTCCTTCTTAGGTACTTGAAAATATGCTTTACCGCAACCCAATGGTTCGGTCCTGGATCCGCCTGAAATTGACTTACAATCCCGATCGTATAACTAATATCCGGTCGTGTGCAAAGCATGGCATATATAAGACTACCCACTGCTGAAGCATAAGGCACCTTCTTCATGTATTCTCTTCATAAGACTTTCGAGAGTCTTTCATTGAAAGAGTAATTCTAGACCTAGATGGTTGCCCACCTTTCTTGGAATCTTGCATTGCAAACCTCTTGAGAAGTTTATCTATGTAGCCGGCCTGTGACAAAGTTATCATTTTGTTCTTTCTATCCCGAAAGATCTAGATACCGAGAACAAAATTTGCGTCACCTCAGTCCTTCATGTCAAACTGCTTGGTCAATCATAATTTGACCGATGACAACGGCCCAACGTTATTGCCAATTAGCAGAATGTCATCTACATAGAGTAGTAGAAAAACCACCTTTCCATCCTTAATGTGTTTGTAAACACATGGTTCATCCACATTTTGTGAGAACCCATAAGTCTTGATCACCTGATCAAATCTTATGTTCCAAGAACGGGAAGCCTGCTTAAGTCCATAAATTGACTTTAGCAGCCTACAAACTATACCTCTTGACCCGTGACCTTGAACCCGTCTGGTTGTTCCATATAAATAGATTCATCAAGATAGCCATTCAGAAAAGCCATCTTGACATCCATTTGCCAAATCTCGTAGTCGAGAGCGGTAGCTATGGACAAGAGAATCCGGATGGACTTAAGCATGGCTACAGGCGAAATGGTTTCCTCATAATCGATTCCTTCCTTTTGCGTATAACCCTTAGCTACCAGTCTAGCCTTAAAGGTTTTGACCTTTCCATCCATTCCTCTTTTCCTCTTATGGATCCACTTACACTCTATGGGTTTTACCCCTTCGAGAAGATCCACAAGCTCCCAGACCTGATTAGTCTCCATATACTTCATCTCTATGTTCATGGCCTCTGTCCAGAGTTTTGAATCAACATCCTCCATAGCTTCTGCGTAAGTATAAGGATCCCTATCATGTTCATCCGGTTCAGCCAAAAAGACTTCCCCATTGAACATATACCTCTCAGGTTGACGCCCGATCCTCCCACTATGCCGAAGCCCCTAAGGTTGTTGTTCAGGTTTGTTTGGTTTTTCTACACTGATCGAAACGGTTTCATTTGAAATCTCTAGAGTGATCGGATCACTCCTTAACTCCTCAAGCTGCACTTTGCTTCGAGGTTTAAAGTCGTCCATGTAACTCTCCTCAAGGAAAGTTGTATTAGTTGAAACCACGACTTTATTTTCCTTTGGGTTATAAAAATAACCCATTTAGTCCCTTTTGGATATCCTACAATCACGCAAACTTCTGAACGTGCTTCCAACTTATTCGGATCCTTAAACAGGACATGAACCGGTCATCCCTATATGCGAATATGGTTTAAGGATGTCTTCCTACCCATCCACAACTCGTGAGGAGTTTTAGGGACTGATTTTGAAGGCACATTGTTCAAAAGATAACATGCAGTTTGTAGTGCATATCCCCAAAAGGATAAAGGCAATGATGAATAACACATCATGGACCTAATCATGTCTAACAAAGTCCTATTTCTTCCCTCCGCTATGCCATTCTGTTACAGAGTGCCCGGCGTAGTCAAATGGGATAAAATCCCATTCTCTAAGTGTTCCAAGAACTCATTAGAAAGGTATTCCCCACCTCGATCAGATCGAAGTGCCTTTATGGGTCTACCCAATTACTTTTCCACTTCAGCCTGAAACTCCCAGAACTTGTCAAAAGTTTCATTTTTGTGGTGCATCAGGTACATATACCCATATCTTGAGTAATTACCAATAAAAGTGATAAAGTACTCATACCTTCCTTGTGCCCGAATGTTCATCGGTCCACAAACATCACTATGCATAAGTTCTAGAACCCCTTCAGCCCTATTGCCCTTAGACCCGAATGGTCTTTTGGTCATTTTACCCTCCAAACAAGATTTGCATTGAGGTATAGATTCCACCTTTAAGTGACTTAAAGGTCTATCCCTTACCAACCTTTTAATCCTATTCAGGTTAATATGAAGAAGGTGCAAATGCCAAAGATAAGTCTTATTAGAGTGAGAAGTTTTAAGTCTTTTAGAGTTATTATCATTCATCTCAGCATTAAGCAATAAGTCCATCTTAGGTTTGATAAAATATAGATTATTTTGCATCCATCCAGAACAAATAAAAGATTTTTTTTTACGAATCACCACTTTATTATTAAAAGAAACCAAGTAGGAGTCTTTAAATAAACAAGATATAGAAATTAAATTCCTTTTAAATTTAGGAACATAACAACAATCTTGCAAAAATAAATTCCTATAATTATCAAAATAAAGATGGACGTCTCCCACTGCTTCCACTAAGACCAAGGACCCATTGCCTATCTGAAGCGTGAAGTCCTCATGCAGTAGACTTCTCATTTCTTTGAACCCCTATAGAGAAACACAAACATAATTAGTTGCACTAGAATCTATGACCCAAATGTCACTGGATTCCTCAACCAAACAAGTTTCTAAATACAGAAGATCACACTTACCTCCTTTGGAAAGGAAGTCCTTACTTCCCGTTCTTGGCCCGTTGCTTCTTTCCATTCCCAGAGTTAGGATTGGAACCAGAAGTAGCTACCATGTTGGCCTCACCACCCACAGGAGACTCCTTGATCAACAGTTCAAACTCCTGTAACTGCTTCATCAGTTCTATTAAGGTCATATCCCATCTATTGCTTAAATTAAATATAGCTCTAAATGGAATAAATTCCTTAGACAGAGTCTCAAAGACCATAGTCATCTGAGTTTTAGCATCGATGTCGGCTCCATTAGTTTAAGCCTCAGTGAGGTAACCCACGACCAACATCATATGCTCCTTTACAAATGTCCCCAGTCTTTGCTTATAGTTTAAGAGTTTTCGAAGCACCCCTTACTACTTTGTTATGGCCTGGCCTCCAAACATATCCTCAAGATTATCCAAGATCTGCTTCGCAGTCTCATAATCCTGATGTTGAGCCTGCAGCACGTTATTCATGCTAGCCATAACATAGCAATGGGCCTAATCATTAGCATCTTTACAGCGATCATACACTTGGAATTGCTCATTAGTTGAGTCTCCCATAGGCTCGAGAGGACAAGGGGTTGTCAGTATATTTTTTAGTTTCTCAAAGGATAAGACGATATCTAGGTTCTGTTTCCAATCATTATAATTCTCACTGGTTAATAGGTTTTTGCCAAGTATCGATGATAAAGCATTTTTAGACATTTTTAGTCTACAATAAAGAATCATATACCAAACATAAGCAAACATATAATAATAATTTAGTAAGATAACACAATCATGTAAAAATTACAGATGTGTTTATGTGTCAAAACCTTGAAAATATCACAACCTTACAATGATAATTCCCAACTTAGAATTCAACAAGCTTCTAGGGGAGTCATGCCAAATTCAATTAGGAACACGGATCCCCTCCTGATTAATATATGCCATCCAGGACCCCTATGATCCAGCATATATTAATAATCCATTCTTTAGCCATTAATTTTATTAACAGAGCTCCTAGGGGAGGTTAATAATAAAATTAACATGAGTGTATAACCATCGTTTCAATATTTTATCCATGATTTATAATCACCCCCTAGGGGTGTGCAACCATAAATCATGCTAAAATACCTTATCCTCTCAAAGATCCAATATGGTACATGATAGAAATCTCATCCTAGGGATTGGGACCACCATGTTCTACCTATGGACCAACGATGGAGGCCTTAGGTTCTCTCTTGGAAAACCTTCTCCCACTCAATCTTTTGAAATCAAGGTTTTAATTTAAGAATATGCATGAACAATTTAAATATGAGCAGCACTCCCTATCTATATGACATGTTATCAATATACATGGCAAATCATATTATAATGCAGACAAGCAAAGCAATCAAGCAAAGCTACAAGTAAAATAATAAATAATCGTAATATTATGGCTCCACCCTAGAGAATAGAAAACTAAGATTACAAGAGAATAATCGAGACATATTATCGATTCTTCATCCTTGAATCCTCAAGCTGTATCCTTCTTCATGTAATTCCCATCTTCAAGTCTTCAATCCCGTATGAATCGAATACTTCATATTTTCGGTCATATCCAAATTTAATGTTTCTTAGAATTGTCCCAAAAATAAAAATAAAACTACATTGGAAAAGCTGCACCTTTTATGGAAATTTTCTAGCTCTCGGTCGGTAGGCCGATCTGGGTGATCGGCCTACTGGTCATGCTCCATCGGCCTGCCAATCTGGAAGATCGGCTGGCCGACTTAAGAAAGTTTAGCCTGCCACTAGAGCCACCTGATTTCTACCCCATTGACGGCCTGCCGAACCACAAGTCTGGCCTGTCGATCTGGGACCATCGGCCTACCGATCTGGGACCATCGGCCTGTCGACCGAGTAGAAATCTCCATTCCAGAAAATACAAATTTCAATGCAATTCATCAATTTTATTTTCAACAATTCAAAAACATAAAATTAGAGACTCAGGAAATACCTGGGAGTCTCATCATCCATCTTCTCGATCTGTCTTCTCCGAATGATTATATAATTACAAAATTCTTACAAATTTAAAATTAAATAACAATTCCTTGATGGAGATGATAGTCCACCACCTAATTACATGAAAAATCTAGATATATATTCTAACATCTAAGGAACCATAATCGGTATAAATTAATTAATTAATTAATAATTAAATAAGAATTTAATCAACCATAATTAATAAATAAAGATTCACCACTTAATCGATGACAACATATATAATATATAGAAACTTAGAGTGCCAACTCTCTATAAAATTAAATTCAAGCATAGGAGAGATTAATATCACAAAATTTATACATATAACATGATCACAAACTCGTAAATTTATGTAAAAACCATGGCTCTGATACCAATTGTTGTAAAAAGAGTACGCAGCGGAATTTTAAAAAATTTAACATCAGAGTATTTTCCAAAACACAAGTTTGACATGCTATATGCATAAATTAACTAGATCTTACTAACCTTTGTGTGCCAAAGAACCCTCGCAAAACATGAAGAGAAGTAATGTTCTAGAAGAGCCTCAACCAACTGGCCTTCTTTGCTATTCTCTATCCACGATCGGAGTGAGTGTGGGCTCACACGTACAGCTCTTCCACTACGTGACTCTCCTTCCAATCAATCGAGAGAACCAAAAGCAAGTGTTCATGATTTGTGAACAAAAGCTCTTAGGGAGTTTTCAGATTCTTACTAGCAGAGTATCACTCTTAATCTCTTAATTGATCTGAGTAACTCTTAAGATTTACTCCCTTTATATAGAGATTGGTCCTGGGGTCACTCCTTATCAAATTAGGTCTCGAAAACTCAAAACAGAATCAAGTTTGGATCAATATCTGATAAGATCTGCGTGGAAATGTGTGATCTTATCCTTCGCTGATCGGTAGGCTGAACCACCTGATCGGCAGGCCGAACTGCCAAATAAATATCTCCGTGAATCTTTTATTTTTCACCTGAGATTCTATAGGATAAAGTCTTAGTTTTAATTCAAATAACCTAATAGAGAAGATATCTGATCAAAACAACTTTATCTAGATAATCTCTAAGAAAATAAATCAATTCCCAATAATTCTACAAGTTTATCTTGATCTAATTTATCCAAAATTAAATCAACCGATAAACAGACAAGAATTATCCGATCCCAATAATTCAACAAGTTTATCTTGAATTAACTTTATCACAAAACTAATTTAACCGATAAACAGACATGAATTATTTGATTCTTCCAAATTTTAACCAATCTGATAATCCGACATAAGTTACCAATTATTGGAAAAGCACGCCGTGTCATTACAGGATGTTGTGAGCTAGCAAAGGGGACCAAATGGACCTATATAGTTCAAGCTCCTGATAATTATGAAACCCAATATCCCAAATATATATTTCATAATTATCAACTCCAACACTACTCCACTAATTTCTTGGAGCTGCACTGTCATACTACATAGAATTACGAAGCCTCTATAGCAAAGTTTCCATGACATATCTTAGTGTATCGTATCCTAATATGAGTATCCATAATTGACTTAAGGGCAAGTTCTGTCTTACCTTCTCAATTATTTTTATCTTACGTTCCATTATCTCACCATCAGAAAACTTACTATCCAAAGACAGTATACCATTCGGTTACATCTATGTATCCAAATGGTTGAGCGCTCCAGTTTTCCAATTACAGGATAACGCATATAAGAGGATATCATTACTCCTAAAGAGGAGCTATGGATTCCATATCTATGAAAAACAGGTCTACGCTATCAAGAGTTATGCCTCCAACGTTCCGGTATGCATACCACTATTAAGATGTGAGTGTCACCCTTTGGTATATCAAAAGACACAAGCCAAGACAACGGGCCCACTATTCATCTCAAGATTAAGATACAACACAAATGATTGTCTAAAGTGAATCGATTTGTCGAGACAGAATTATTAATGCAAAGCAATTCACTTTATGTCCTGATCTAATACATCGTCACCTATGACAACATGCCAATGTTTCTATTCACGGAGTCCACCTTTGATGGTCAAGACAAACCATCTCCCAAAAGAGATATAGGCAATATAACAATCTTTGCATGAATAAAGCACCCAACTTTATTCCCTCGATTGCGGATCTTATGATTTAGACCATCACCTTAAGAATCATGTCTTCCGCATAATCCGTCCATCATATGCCCAATTCTTAAGGTTTAGACCGATAGTCTTAGACTTTTGTTTGCTTAACATACATTCAACAAATATGAACGTAAAGAGGACAAGATTTGGTATATAAATAATGAATAAATTCTTTATTGATAAAAATGTCTCCAAAAGCATATTACATTTTCACTCCTTAGGGCATACATGTCTAATAGTTGGGACCAGCTAGTACCAAATGCAGGCTTAACATGGACCATTGGATCTAGAGCTGAATGGCTAAGATCAGAGCTACATGGAACTAATATGATAACGTGCTCGTCTAATCTTGTGTTGATTAGAGATAATGGCCGACACTATTGGACATGTATACCCTAAGGAGTAAAAATATAGTACGTTTTTGAAGACATTTTTATTAATAAAGAATTTGTTATTTATATATCAAATCTTGTTCTCTTTATGTGCATATTAGTTGAATGTATGTTAAGCAAACAACAGTTTGAGACTATCGGTCTAAACCTTTAAGAATTGGGCATATGATGGATAGATCATGCAAAAGACATGATTCTTGAGGTAATGGTTTGAATCATAAGATCCACAATCAAGGGAATAAAGTTGGGTGCTTGATTCATGCAAAGGTTGTTATGTTGTCTATATCCCTAACGGGAGATGGTTTATCTTGATCATCGGAGGTGGACTCCGTGAATAGAAACATTAGCACGTTGTCATAGGTGACAATTGATTTGGATTAAGAATTTTGTCTCAACAAATCAATTTGACAATTATTCGTGGTGTATCTCAATCCTGAGATGGATAGTAGGCCCGTTGTCTTGACTTGTGTCTTTTGATGTATCAAAGGGTGACATCCATATTTCATAGTGGTATGTATGCCGGTACGTTGGAGGCATGACTCTTAATAGAGTAGACCTGTTGTTCATATATATGGAATCCATAGCTCCTCTTTAGGAGTAGTTGATATCCTCTTATATGCATTATCTTGTTATTGAAAAACTAAAGCACTCAACCATTTGGATACATAGGTGTAACCAAATGATATACTATCTTTGGACGATAAGTTTTCCGATGGTGAGATAATGGAACGTAAGAGAAAAATAATAGGAAAGGTAAGACAAATTTTATCCTTAAGCCAATTATGGATAATCCTATGGGTATATGATACATTATGATATGTCATGAAGAGTTAGCTATGTGGGCTTCGTAATTCTATATAGTTCGAGAGTGCAGCTCTAAGCTTTTAGTGGAGTAGCGTTAGAGTTGATAATTATGAAATTTATATCTAGGATATTGGGTTTCATAATTGTCGAGATCTTGAACAGCATAGGTGCATCAAGTTCCCTTTGCTAGCTTATAAAAACCCTGTAACGATATGGCGTGTTTTTCTAATAATTGGTGACTTATGTCAAATTGTCAGATTGACTGAAATTTGATAGGATTAGATAATTCATGTCTGTTTATTGGTTGAATTAATTTTGTGAATAAATTAATTCAAGATAAACTTGTTGAATTATCAGGTTCAGATAATTCATGTCTGTTTATCGGTTAGATCAATTTTGAATAAATTAATTCAAGATATGCTTGTTGAATTATCAAAAATATTTATTTTCCTAGAGATTATCTAGATATGACTGTTTTAATCAAGTAACTTTTCTATTCGGTTATTTGAATTAAAACTAAGGCTCTATCCCAAGAGTCTTAAGTGGAAAATAAGGATTCGTAGGGATCATTTATCATTGGTTCGGTAGGCCGATCTTCTAGTTCGGCCTACCAATGGAGCAAATTCAGTAGGCTGATCTACCGGTTCGGCCTACCGACCGGGCAATAAATAAATCACTCATTTTCACATGGTTCTTATTAGATATTGTTCCTAATTTGATTCTGATTTGAATTTTCAAGGCCTTATCTGATAAGGACTGACTCCTGAGCCCAACCTCTATAAAAGGGGATGAGACTCATTGTTGTTTAGATCAGTTGAGAAATCTAGAGTGAGACTCTACTGGTGAGACTTTACTGGTGAGACTCTACAATTCCCCAGAGAGCTATTGTTTACAAATCACAAACTATAGCTTTGGGTTTTTCTCAACTGGTTGGAAAGAGAGCTACTTAGTGGAAGAGTTGTACGAGTATGCCCACAGACACACTGGTCGTGGATAGAGAATAACAAAGAAGGCCAGTTGGTTGAGGTCCTTTTAGAACGTACCTCTCTTCATCGATTGTGAAGCTTCTTCGACAAACGAGGTTTGCAAGATCTAGTTAATTTATGCATATATTATGTCAAACTTGTATTTTGAAAAATACTTTAGTATAAAAATTTTGAAAATTCCACTGCGTACTATTTTTCCAACAATTGGTATGTAACACCCCTTTATAGACGTCACAGATGTCGTTATATTCATACATAACATACTTTTATTTAAAGAAACTATTTGAACAAAGCTTAATTGAAAACATAATTAAGAAACCATACCCAGAATCCATGCAAAAATTATTTTTTTTTACCACATTCAATTACTTAACCCATAATATTAATAGTACTATTAAACATATAATTAATCATAAACATCCTTTTATAAATAAAATATTCCAACTAATAAAAACATATTTTATCATGAAACATCGCAACACTTTAAAACAATCAGTAAACTTTAAATTATCTTTTGCAAAATCTTCATTCTCGGTTCAGCAGGCCGAACCTATTACTTCGGCAAGCCGAACTGGATCGGTAGGCCACAGTTCATCCACCGGCAGGCCGCCTGAGGCTCTACCAAACTGGGTTTTAAACTTTGCTAAGATCGGCAGGCCGATCATTATTGTTTGGTAGGCCGACCGACTTTAAAGAAAAAACATTAGAAAACTTAATTTAAAGACAAGATTCAATAAGCGGAAGACCATATACTTAGTAAGGTAAAATATTAAAACATAGTTCATGAAATCTTAAAAAAAAAGCTCATCAAATAACATGTTCCAAAATTATAAACATGGTTTAATCATAAAACTTGCTTCTTTGGCGTTCTTTCGATTACAAATCATCGTCCTTTGCTCACACGCCTTTCCATATCCTCCACCTAGTCCATGACCTTCTTACCCTTATCTACAACATGATATAAAAAAACTGGATAAACTAATGCTTAGTAAGTACATTATTATCTCACAACTTAAAATATTTTATGAACATCATCATCATCATCATCATAGTGCACTAGGCACATTTTTCATAGGAACATATCTTTCATTACTTTGACCATATTAAAACTTATTCCATTTTATCTTAAGGGCCCAAGTGTTGCACCATAATCATCATCGTAGGCGTAGGGTAGCTAATCCTAAACTAAACATGGCATCATAACATATCATAACATAACATTGGTGTGTAATACTTATTTAGGTGATACATATATATACATATATATACACTTTCATGCTTTGAAATACGTCATCATCATACATGCATATCTTTAAGAACATAAAAATATTTCATAAGAAATCTTTAAATGAAATCATCATAAAATCATCATAGATATCATCAAGAACATATTTTCAAACCTTTATAACATATCATGTTGTAGGTGAGAATGTACTTACTTTTCTAGCTAGCTTACTTAACCTTAATATTGTTGGTGATGACGCCGCGGTCTCGATGTGCTCTTCTTCAAAATGTGTTCATGTCATACATTCATTAAAAAGAAAATGGCAATTAACATATATTTTGAATGAATTAATCACCACTACATAACATCCATTACCATATATCATCTCACATACATTCATCTCTTGTAACATAGATTATATCATATTTCATTTAGTATTTAAAAAAAAGTCATAATTTCATTACATAAAAATCTGCCAATCAACACAAAACAGTGAGCAACTTAAAACTCAGGTCCGTTTATCACATTTGACATCGCAGAAAAATCTACAAAAATTAACACATATAATAGACATATAGAACTCTAACATATCCAAAAATTGGCTATAACAAAAATCGAAATAGGTCAAAATAAAGATTTGAAGTCAATGGTAAAACTAACCTCTATTAACTTATACAGTGAGCTACATGAGTTCATCATTTTCAAATAATTAATACATATTAATTTAAACTCTAAAATTCTTACTAACAAGTTATTAACATACATCACAATACCACAAAATTATCTCAACGCCAATAAAATAATTTAATCACACAAAACATCACATAACCAAAAAGTCCAACCATTTTACTGTTAAAGCAGTTTCTAGACCTAGTCTTACTAAAAATTCCATAACATAAAATACTCATCAAATTATTACCAAACTTTCTATTTCATAACTTAACATATATATGAACACTCTTGCTAAATTTTGTAGCAAACAAAGCACGTTTACCCCTTGAACAAAAATCACATTTTCGAGCATCATAACCAAACAACAACATTTTTACTGTGAGTGGCAGTTGGTAGAAAATTCATATCTTATCATAGAAAAATCCAATTAACTTGAAATTTGGAGGAACATCACATAACTCATACATGAATAACATATTAAAAATTCAGAGCAAAAAGGAATTTTGTAGAGAAAGATATAGTAGTCAGATGTCAAGAAGCATTTTATTTCAAAATTAAACCAAAAACGAACTCTTACCTCAAAATGATTCTTCTTGAATTCCTTCGATTTTGCCCAAAGACAACTCAATACTTCTTTAAGTATTTGCAACCAAAAATAAAGGGGAAAGAGAAGAAGAGAACGTGGAGAAGGAAGAAGAAAGGGAACAGTCTAAGAGAATATTTCTAAGAAAGAGAATGAAATTATCGTAAAAGATGAGAATGTCATAAAAGAGGGAAGTTATCCTTTCTATAATATCAGAATTTTCTAACTAATCTTGGGCTAATTTGCATGGAGAATGGAGAGAAATGAAGGAAGGTCAAATCAATTAGTCTCTCTTACCATATTTGCCTTCTAAAAATAGGAAACCATTTAAAACAATTCCAATCAATCAAAAGTCAATGGTTTTATTTCCTTAAATGAGGAAATTAATCCATAAATATACCAATCAATCAACAATCATTA
Organism: Artocarpus heterophyllus; assembly: GCA_025403435.1. Lineage (NCBI taxonomy): Eukaryota > Viridiplantae > Streptophyta > Magnoliopsida > Rosales > Moraceae > Artocarpus > Artocarpus heterophyllus. The sequence continues at coordinate 24,209,211 of CM046334.1, forward strand.
TCCAATCACAACTAATCATCATCGTCACAATTTTAGGAGACTATGGCTGACTACTCGTCAGCCGTCATCGGCCTACCGATTCTTCACTTCGGCCTATCGATTCTCCTAAGTTTGGCCTGCCGATTATTTCCATCGGCCTGCCGATGCTTGAGGGACAATTCCGCCTACCGATGCTTGAGGGTTCGGCCTGTCGAACTGTCTTTACATACGTGAATACATCATACATTTAAATCATTAAGGAATCATAATTAAACATGCAATGTAAATAACATGAACACTTAAGCACATCAATTCCACGAGATTGTCACCTGTCATAACACTTAAAATAAATAGTTAGTGACAATAATATCATGTATCATAACATATATCAATAAAAATTACTTAACATTGTCACTAATATAATATTATCCGTTACATAAAATAGGCGGGTGTTACAATTCTCCCCACCTTATAAGAGTTTCATTGTTGAAACTCAAAACAGTTGTGGATACTTAGTTCTCATGTCATCTTCACATTCCCATGTAGCTTCTTCTACTTGGTGAGTCCACCATAGTACCTTGACCAATGGAATTTCTTTATTCCTCAAGGTTGTGGTTTTCTGATCAAGAATCTCCACTAGCTTTTCTTCATAGCTTAAGTCTTCCAGTATATCAATCACTCATGGCTCGATCACATGCGTAGGGTCTAGGATATACTTCTTGAGCATAGAAACATGGAACACACCATGCATTGTTGACATTTCTGATGGCAATCTTAGCTGATAAGCCACCTTGTCTATCCGCTTAAGGATTTCATAAGGACCGATAAATCTTGGACTTAACTTGCCTTTCTTACCAAGTCTCATGACTCCTTTCATCGGTGCAACTTTTAGAAACACAGATTCATCCACGGCGAACTCTAAGGGTCTTCTTTCTTGTCAGCATAACTCGTCTGATGGCTTTGAGCGGTCTTTATTCTTCTTCTTATCAACTTTATCATCTCAGAAGTTTCGTTAACAAAATTGATCTTTTCAACATCGACACTTTCCATCAACTTCTTCTCACCAGCTTCATGCCAACATATAGGCGACCTGCATTTTTGTCCGTATAGAGCCTCATAAGGTGCCATCCTAATTGTTGCCTGATAACTGTTCTTATATGCAAACTCTGCTAATGGCAACATTTTACACCAGCTAGTCTTGAAGTCGAGAGTGTTAGACATGTATGCCCTAAGGAGTAAAAATGTAATACGTTTTTTGAGACATTTTTATCAATAAAGAATTTATTCTTTTATATATACCAAATCTTGTCCTCTTTACGTACATATTTGTTGAATGTATGATAAGCAAATAGTAGTATGAGATTGTCAGTCTAAACCTTAAGAATTGGGCATATGATGGACTAATTATGCGGAAGACACGATTCTTAAGGTGACGGTCTAAAACATATGATCCGCAATCGAGGGAATAAAGTTAGGCGCTTTATTCATGTAAAGATTGTTATGTTGTCTATATCCCTTTTGGGAGATGGCTTGTCTTGACCATCAGAGTTGGACTCCGTGAATAGAAACATTGGCACGTTGTCATAGGTGACAATGTGTTGGATCGGGACATAAAGTGAATTGATTTGGATTAATAATTCTGTCTCAGCAAATCGATTCACTTTAGACAGTCATTTGTATTGTATCTTAATCCTGAGATGAATAATGGGCCCGTTGTCTCGACTTGTGTCTTTTGATGTGCCAAAGGGTGACACCCACATCTCAATAGTGGTATGCATACCGGTATGTTGGAGGCATGACTCTTGATAGCGTAGACTTATTATTCATAGATATGGAATCCATAGCTCCTCTTTAGGAGTAATGATATCCTCTTATATGCGTTGTACTGTAATTGGAAAACTGGAGCGCTCAACCATTTGGATACATAGATGTAACCGAATGGTATACTATCTTTTGATGGTAAGTTTTCTAATGGTGAGACAATGGAATGTAAGATAAAAATAATTAGGAAGGTAAGACAGAACTTGTCCTTAAGCCATTTATGGATGATCATATGGGGATGCGATACACTATGATATATCATGGAGACTTAGCTACACGAGCTTCGTAATTCTATAAAGTTTGAGAGTGTAGCTCCAAGCTTTTAGTGGAGTAGCGTTGGAGTTGATAATTGTGAAATGTATATCTGGGATATGGGTTTCCTAATTATCATGAGCTTGAACTTTATAGGTCCATTTTGGTCCCCTTTGCTAGCTCACAAAATCCTGTAACGACACGGCATGCTTTTCCAATAATTGGTGACTTATGTCGGATTTATCAGATTGGTTTAAAATTTGTAAGAATCAAATAATTCATGTCTGTTTATCGGTTGAATTAATTTTGTAAGAAATTAGTTCAAGATAAACTTGTTGAATTATTATGAATTGATTTATTTTCTTAGAGATTATCTTGATGAAGTTTGTTTTGATCAGATAACTTCTCTATTGGGTTATTTGAATCAAAACTGAGACTTTATCATTTAGAATCTCGGGTGGAAAATAAAAGATTCGTGGAGATTTTTTCTCGGGAGTTTGGCCTGCCGGATGACGTGTTCGGCCTGCCGATGGGACCTGTTCGGCCTGCCGATCAGCGAGAGATAAGATTACGTATTTTCACATGGATCTTATCAGATATTGATTCGAACTTGATTCTGTTTCGAGTTTTTGAGACCTAATCTGATATGGACTGACCCCAGGACCAATAGCTATAAAAAGGGAGTGAGTCTCATGATTTATTCAGATCAATTTGAGAGATTAAGAGTGATACTCTTCTAGTGAGCATCTGAAAACTCCCTAAGAGCTTTTGTTCACAAATCACGAACACTAACTTTGGGTTCTCTCTATTGGTTGGAAGGAGAGTCACTGGTGGAAGAGCTGTATGTGTGAGCCTACACTCACTCTGGTTGTGGATAGAGAATAGTAAAGAAGACCAGTTGGTTGAGGCTCTTCTAGAACGTTACTTCGCTACACAGGTTGCGGAGGCTCTTCGGCACACTGAGGTTAGTAAGATCTGTCTAATTTATACATATAACATGTCAAACTTGTGTTTTGGAAATTACTCTGATGGAAAATTTTTAAAATTCTGTTGCGCACTTTGTTTCCAACAGAGAGTACAGGCCCGAAGCATATCTTCTAAAATCAAGTTCGTCCTCTCCGTTTGGCCATTTGTCTTAGGATAAAAAGCTGTACTGAAATGCAACTTGGTCCCCATAGCAGTCTGTATGCTTTTCCAGAACTTGGATGTGAACCTGCCATCACGATCTGATATGATTGACTTGGGAATTCCATGAAGTCGTACTATCTCCTTAACATAGAGTTTCACTAACCGTTCCATAGAGTAAGTGATCCTGAAAGGAATGAAATATGCCGCCTTCGTCAGTCGATCTACAACAACCCAGATAGCGTCATAACCACTCATAGTCTTGGGTAAACCGGTAATGAAATCCATTGCTGTTTCCTCCCATTTCCATTCCGGTATCTGGATAGACTGTAATCACCACCAGGTCTCTAGTGTTCAGCTTTAACTTGCTGACATGTTAAACATTTATTCACATATACGGCAACATCACGTTTCATTTCGAACCACCAGAAATTACCCCTTAGATCATTATACATTTTTGTTGCACCTGGATGAATTGAGTAAGGAGTGTCGTGAACTTGTGCCAAGATTCTTTCCCTTAACCCATCAACATTGGGAACACATAAGTGGTCCTTGAGGTATAGAGTTCCATCATCCTCAATACAAAACTCTTGACATTTCCCTTCTTTCATTTCCTGCTTAATCCTTGCGAGGCTTACATCTTCATCTTGTTTTCTCTGAATCTCATCATACAGCGTTGGAGTAAAAATGAGTGCTGATAGCTGGCTTGTGATAAGTTCTAAACCGAAGTCTAGGATTTCCTTTCTCAAAGGTTGAGACATTGCTTGCATTGACATCAGCGTAGCCGTTGTCTTCCTACTTAAAGCATCAACCACTCGGTTGGCCTTCCCAAGATGATAAAGGATTTCACAATCGTAATCCTTCACCAGCTCTAGCCATCTCCGTTGTCTCATGTTCAGGTCCTTTTGAGTGAAGAAGTACTTTAGACTTTGATGATCGGTGAAGATCTTGCATTAGACCCCGTACAAATAATGCCTCCATATTTTCAGCGCAAAGACGACTGTTGCTAACTCAAGATCATGAGTAGGATAGTTCTTTTCGTAATCCTTCATTTATCTTGATGCATAGGTAATCACCCTATCATTTTGCATTAGAACAGCTCCGAGGCCCATCTTAGATGCACCACTATAAATTACAAATCCGTTGTTTCCTTCTGGAATAGCCAATACTGGAGCTGTCGTTAGCCTCTTCTTCAGTTCTTGGAAACTCTTCTCGTAAGCATCTGTCCATTCATGCTTCTTTCCCTTGCGAGTTAGATTCGTGAGTGGAGATGCTATCTAGGAGAAGTCTTCGACGAATCTCTGATAATAACCAGCTAAGCCTAAGAAGCTCCTTATCTCGCTTACATTAGTTGGTTGTTTCCAGTTGAGAACTGCCTCTACTTCAGCAGGGTCTACCTAATCCCTTCCTTTGATATAACATGCCCCAAGAAAGACACTCTATCAAGCCAGAATTCACACTTAGAAAACTTTGCATATAACTTGTGTCTTCTTAATGTTTCCAACACAATCTTTAAATGCTCCTTGTGTTCCTCCAGATTCTTTGAATAAACAAGAATATCATTGATAAATACAACAACAAATTTATCCAGGAAATCCTTGAATACCCTGTTCATCAGAAACATGAAGGTCGCAGGTGCATTCGTTAGACCGAAGGGCATAACCACAAACTCATAGTGACCATAGCTTGATCTAAAGGCTGTCTTACGAATATCACCTTCTTTAATCTTCAGCTGGTGATAACCTGACTATAGATCAATCTTTGAAAACACAGATGAACCTTTAACTGATCAATCAAATCATCAATTCGAGGCAATGGGTACTTGTTCTTAATTGTCACATTGTTCAGCTCTCTATAGTCGATGTAGAGTTTCATCGAACCATCCTTTTTCTTAACAAATAAGACTAGAGTTCCCCATAGTGAGTGACTCGGCCTGATTAAGCCTTTGTCAAGTAGTTCCTTTAATTGTGTGTGAAGCTCCTTTAACTCTGTCGGGGCCATTTTTTATGGTGCCTTTGAGATCGGGTCGGTGCCTAGAGTAAGCTCAATCTCGAATTCAACTTCTCTTTCTTGAGGTAGACTTGTCAGGTCATTGGGAAACACCTTAGGAAATTCTCGTACAACTGCCACATCTTCAATCCTTGCCTTTTCCTCTTGGCTTTTATCTACTATGTTGGCCAGATAGCCCATGCAGCCACTAGATAATCTCTAGGAAAATAAATATTCTTGATAATTCAACAAGTTTATCTTGAATTAATTCAAAATTAATCCAACCGATAGATAGACATGAATTATCCGATCTTAACAATTCAACAAGTTTATCTTGAATTAATTTTATCACAAAATTAATTCAACAGATAAACAAACATGAATTATCTAATTTTACCGAATTTCAACCAATATGATAAATCAGACATAAGTCACCAATTATTGAAAAAACACGCCGTATCGTTACAAGATTTTTATGAGCTAGCAAAGGGGACCAAATGGACCTATACAGTTTAAGATCCCAATAATTATGAAACCCAATATCCAAGATATACATTTCATAATTATCAACTCCAACGCTATTCCATTAAAAGCTTGAAGCTGCACTCTTAAACTATATAGAATTATGAAGCCCATATATCTAAGTCTCCATGACATATCATAATGTATCGTATCCCCATAAGATATCCATAATTGGCTTAAGGACAAGTTCTGTCTTACCTTCCTAATTATTTTTATCTTACGTTCCATTATCTCACATCAAAAAACTTACCATCCAAAGATGGTATACCATTCGGTTACACCTATGTATCCAAATAGTTGAGCGTTCTAGTTTTGCAATTATAGGATAACGCATATAAGAGGATATTATTACTCCTAAAGAGAAGCTATGGATTCCATATCTATGAATAATAGTTCTACGCCATCAAGAGTAATGCCTTCAATATACAAACATGCGTACCACAATTAAAATGTGGATGTCACCCTTTGGTACATCAAAAGACGTAAGTCAAGACAATAGGCCCACTATTCATCTCAAGATTAAGATATAATACAAATGATTATCTAAAGAGAATCGATTTGTCGAGATAGTATTATTAATAAAAATTAATTCACTTTATGTCCTGATCCAACACATCGTCACCTAAGACAATATACCAATGCTTCTATTTGCGGAGTCCACCTCCGATGGCCAAGACAAACCATCTCCCAATAGGAATATAGACAACATAACAATCTTTGCATGAATAAAGTGCCCAACTTTATTCCCTCGATTGTGGATCTTATGATTTAGACTGTTACCTTAAGAATCGTGTCTTCCACATAATCTTTCCATCATATGCCCAATTCTTAAAGGTTTTGACCAACAGTCTTAGACTTTTGTTTGCTTAGCATACAATTAGCAAATATGAACATAAAGAGGAGAAGATTTGGTATATAAATAATAAATAAATTCTTTATTGATAAAAATATCTCCAAAAACAAATTACATTTTTACTCCTTTGGGCATACACGTCTAATAATCTCCCACTTACACTAAGTGAGTAAATATGACAAATCTTGCATCCCTATAGCTTCTACATACCTCTTGAAGACTCTCCCAGTAAGTGTCTTCATGAATGGATCAGTTAAATTATCCTCTGATGTGATTTTACACACCCTGACATGCCCGCTCTCAACAAAGTCCTTTATCACATGATACTTTCGATCAATGTGCTTACCCTTCTTGTGAAATCTTGGTTCCTTAGCATTAGCTACCGCCGCGCTGTTATCATAGTACAGTGACAACGCCTTATCCATACTAGGAACTACCTCAAGATCCTAAGGAACTTGCGGAGCCACACTACTTCTTTTGAAGCATCACTAGTTGCCACATACTCGGCCTCCATCATTGAATCCAAAGTGCAATCTTGCTTCACACTTTTCCAATTGATGGCACCGCCTAGAGTAAACACAACACCAGAAGTCGATCTCCTCGAATCTAGATAGGATTGAAAATTCGAGTCAGTGTATCCTAGAGGAGTCAAATTCACACTCAAATACATAAGCATATACCTTGGAGTCCTTCTCAGGTACTTGAAAATATGCTTGACTGCAACCCAGTGGTTCGGTCCTAAATCTGCTTGAAATCGACTTACGATCACAACCGCATAACAAATATCTGGTCATGTGCAAATCATGGCATACATAAGACTACCCAGTGTCGAAGCATAAGGCACCTTCTTCATGTATTCTCTTTCTTTCTCAGACTTTGGAGAGTCTTTCTTGGAAAAGAGTATTTTTAGGCCTAGATGGTTGCCTGCCTTTCTTAGAATCTTGCATTTCAAACCTTTTGAGAATTTTATCTATGTAGCTGGCTTGTGACAAAGCTATCATTTTGTTCTTCCTATCCTGAAAAATCTGAATACCAAGAACTAAATTAGCCTCATCCAAGTCTTTCATGTCAAACTACTTGGTCAACCATAATTTGACCAATAACAATGCCCCAACGTTATTTCCAATTAGCAGAATGTCATCTACATAAAGTAATAGAAAAACTACCTTCCCATCCTTAATGTGTTTGTAAACATATGGCTCATCCACATTTTGTGAGAACCAATAAGTCTTGATCACCTGATCAAATCTTATGTTCCAAGAATGGGAAGCCTGCTTAAGTCCATAAATTGGCTTTAGCAGCTTACAAACCTTACCCTCTTCACCCTTGACCTTGAACCCGTCTGGTTGCTCCATGTAAATGGTCTCATCAAGAGAGCCATTTAGAAAAGCCATCTCGATATCCATCTACCAAATCTCGTAATCGAGAGCAATAGCTGTGGACAAGAGAATTTTGATGGACTTAAGCATGGCTATAGATGAAAGGGTTTCCTTGTAATCGATTCCTTCCTTTTGCGTATAACACTTAGCTACCAATCTAGCATGAAAGGTTTTGACCTTTCCATCCACTCCTCTTTTTCTCTTGTAGATCCACTTACACCCTATGGGTTTTACCCCTTTGGGAAAATCTACAAGTTCCTAGACCCGAATAGTCTCCATAGACTTTATCTCTATGTTCATGGCCTCTGTCCAGAGTTTTGAACCAACATCTTCCATAGCCTTTATGTAAGTATAAGGATCCTTGTCATGTTCATCTAGTTCAGCCAAGAAGGCCTCCCCAATGAACATATACCTCTAGGGTTGATGCCTGATCCTCCCACTGCGTCGAAGCCCCATATATTGTTGTTTGGGTTCGTTTGGTTTTTATACACTAATCGGAACGAATTTATTTGGAACCTCCGGAGTGATTAGATCACTTCTTAACTCCTCAAGCACTACTTTGCTTTGAGGCTTAAATCCATCCATGTAACTCTTCTCAAGAAAAGTTACATTAGTTGAAACCACAACTTTATTTTCCTTTGGGTTATAAAAATAACCCCCTTTAGTCCTTTTTGGATATCCCACAAACATGTAAATTTTCGAACGTGTTTCCAACTTATTCGCATCCCTAAATAGGACATGAGCCAGACAACCCCATATGCAAATATGGTTTAAGGATGTCTTCTTGCTCATCCACAACTCGTGAGGAGTTTTAGGGACCAATTTTGAAGGCATGTAGTTGAAAAGATAACATGTGTTTTGTAGTGCATATCCCCAAAAGGACAAAGGCAATGATGAATAACTCATTATGGACCTTGTCCAATAAAGTCCTATTTCTTCTCTCCGCCATGCCATTCTACTATAGAGTGCTCAGCGCAGTCAAATATGATAAAATTCCATTCTCTAATAAGTGTCCCAAGAACTCATCAGAAAGGTACTCACCACCTCGATCGGATCAAAGTGCCTTTATGGGTCTACCCAATTATTTTTCCACTTCAGCCCAGAACTCCCTAAACTTGTCAAAAGTTTTTCTTTTGTGGTGCATCAGGTACACATACCTATATCTTGAGTAATCGTCGATAAAAGTGACGAAGTACAAAGACCCTCCTCGTGACCAGATGTTCATCGGTCTGTAAACATCACGATGCACAAGATCTAGAACCCCTTCGGCCCTATTGCCTGTAGACCCAAATGATCTTTTGGTCATTTTACCCTATAAACAAGATTCATATTGAGGCATAGATTCCACCTTTAAGTGGCTTAAAGGTTCATTCCTTACCAACCATTAAATCCTATTCAAGTTAATATGACCAAGGCGCAAATGCTAAAGATGGGTCTTATTAGAGTGAGAAGTTTTAAGTCATTTGGAGTTATTATCATTTATCTCAGCATTAAGTAGTAAGTCCATCTTAGGTTTGATAAGATATAGATTATTTTGCATCCATCCTGAACAGATAAAAGTTTTGTTTTTACGAATCACCAGCTTATTATTAAAAAAAACCAAATATGAGTCATTAAATAAACAAGCTATAGAAATTAAATTCCTTTAAAATTTAAGAACATAAAAACAATCTCACAAAATTAAAATACTATAATTATCAAAATGTAGATGGACGTCACCTGCTACTTCAGCTAAGACCAAGGATCCATCACCCATCTGAAGCGTGAAGTCTTCACAGAGCAAACTTCTCGTTTCTTTAAACCCTTGTAGAGAAACACAAACATGATTAGTTGCACCAGAATCTATGACCCAGATATCACTAGATTCCTTAACCAAACAAGTTTCTAAATACAGAATATCACACCTACCTCCTTGGGAAAGGAAGTCCTTGCAATTCTTCTTAATGTGCCCTACCTTCCCGTAGAGGAAGCACTTAAGCTTCTTCGGGTTCTTCTTCTTCTTCTTCTTGCTCTTGTTGTTAGCAGGAATAGAAGACTTCCCATTCTTGGCCCGTTGTTTCCTTCCAATCCTAGGGTTGGAATTGGACCCAGAAGTAGCCGCTAAATTGGCCTCGCCATCAGCAAGAGACTCCTTGATCAGCAGTTTGAACTCCTACAACTGTTTCATTAACTCCGTTAAGGTCATATCTTGTCTATTGCTCAAATTAAAAGTAGCTCTAAATGGAATAAATTCCTTTGATAGAGTCTTAAAGACCATGGTCATCTGAGTTTCAACATCGATGTCAGCTCCATTGGTTTGTGCCTCAGCGAGGTAACCTATGACTAACATCATGTGCTCCTTTACAGACGTCCCTAGTCTTTGCTAACAGTTTAAGAGTTTCTGAAGCACCCCTTGCCACTTTGTTAGGGCTTGGCCTCCAAACATTTCTTCCATATTATCAAAGATCTGCTTAACTATCTCATAATCCTCATGTTGAGCCTGCAGCACATTTTTCATGCTGGCCATAACATAGTAGTGGGCCTGATCATTTGCATATTTCCAATGATCATATGCTTGGAATTCATCCTTGGTGGAGTCTCCCATAGACTCGAGAGGACAAGGGGTTGTCAACACAAATTTTAGTTTCTCAAAGGACAAGATGATGTCCAGGTTCCATTGGAATGTAAAAGCATACAAATGTGTTTATGTGTCAACACCTTAAAAATATCACAACCTTACAATGATAATTCCCAACTCCAAATTCAACAAGCTCCTACGGGAGTCATGCCAAATTCAATTAGGTACACGAATCCCCTCTTAATTAATATATGCCATCTAGGACCTGTATGATCTAGCATATATTAATAATCGTTTCTTTGGCCATTAATTTTATTAACAGAGCTCCTAGGGGAGGTTAATAGTAAAATTAACATGAGTGTATAACCATCATTTTAATATTTTATCTATGATTTATAATCACCACCTAGGGGTGTGCAACTATAAATCATGCTAAAATACCTTTTCCTCTCAGAGATCTAATCTAGTACATGATGAAGTCCCTTTCTAGGGGTCAAAACCACCATGTTCTTCATATTAACCAACGATGGAGGCCTTAGTTCCTCTCTTTGAAAACCTTCTCCTACTCAATCTTTTGAAATCAAGGTTTTATTTTAAAAGCATGCATGAACAATTTTAAATTGAGCGGCACTTCCTATTCTGTATGGCATGTTATCAATATACATAGCAAATTATATTATAATGCAGACAAGCAAAGCTCCAAGCAAAATAATAATAAATAACCATAATATTATGGTTCCACCCTAGAGAAAAGAAAACAAAGATTACAAGAGAATAATCAAAACATATTATCGATTCTTCATCCTTGAATCCTCAAGCTGTATCCTTCTTCATGTAATGCCCATCTTCAAGTCTTCAATACTACATAGATCAAATACTCCATATTTCTAATCATATCCAAATTTAGTGTTTCTCAGAATTGTCCCAAAAATAAAATTAAAATTGCATGAAAAAACTGCTCTATTTTTGGAAAAAATTTCCAACTCTCTACCTAGGTGATCGGCCTACCGGTCATGACCCATCGGTCTGCTGATTTTTCTAGGCCGGTCTGCTAACATTGAATGTTTGGCCTGCCAAACTGGAAAGTTTGACTTGCCGCCAAAGCCATCAGATTTCTGTCCCGTTGATGGCTTGTCAAACCTCACGTCCGACCTATCGATCTGCGACCATCAGCCTGCCGAACTGGAGGGTTTGGCATGCCGACCGAGGAGAAACCACCTTTTTCAAAAAATACAGTTTCTAATGCAATTTATCAATTTTATTTTCAACAATTCAAAGACATAAAAGTAGAGACTCATGAAATACTTGGGAGCGCCATCATCTATCTTCTAGATCCGTCTTCTCCGAATGATTATTTAATTACAAAATTCTTACAAATTTAAAATTAAATAATAATTCACAAACGGAGATGATAGTCCGCCATCTAATTACATGAAAAACCTAGATATACATTATAACCTCTAGGGAACCATAACCGGTATAAATTAATTAATTAATAAATAAATAAATAATAATTTAATCAAACATAATTAATTAATAAACATTCATCATATAATCCATGATAATATATAAATATATATAAACCCTAGAGTGCCAACTCTTTTAAAAATTAAATTCAAACATGGGAGAGATAAAGATCACATAATTTATACATATAGTATGATCACAAACTCATAAATTTATGTAAAAACGATGGCTCTGATACTAATTGTTGGAAAAATAATACGCAGCAAAATTTTAAAATTTTTCTATCAAAGTATTTTTCAACACACAAGTTTAGCACACTATGTGTATAAATTAACCAGATCTTACTAACCTTGTATATGCCAAAAAGCTACTGCAATTAGTGAAGAGATGTAACGTTCTAGAAGGACCTTAACCAACTGGCCTTCTTTGCTATTCACTATCTACGATCAGAGTGAGTATGGGCTCACACGTACAGCTTTTCCACCAGGCGACTCTTCTTCCAACCAATTGAGAGAACCCGAAGCTAGTGTTCGTGATCTGTGAGCAAGAGCTATCAGGAAGTTTTCAGAATCTCACCAGCAAAGTTTCACTCTTAATCTCTCAATTGATCTAAATAATAAAGAGACTCACTCCCCTCTTATAGAGGTTGGGCCTAGGAGTCAGTCCTTATTAGATAAGGACTTCAAATTTAAAACAGATTCAAATCACAATTGATATATGATAAAATTCATGTCTAAAACACATGATTAAAAATCCCATGGTCGGCAGGCTTAACTAGCAGATTGGCCTGTTGAACCTGTCCCATCGATAGGTCGAAGTTCAAGATCGGCATGCCGAACTTATGATTTTTTACCTCTACGAATCTTTATGTTTCACTTGAGATTCTTGGGATAGAGCCTCAGTTTTAATTCAAATAACCTAATAGAGAAGTTATCTAATTAAAACAGTCATATCTAGATAATCTGTAGAAAAATAAATATTCTTGCTAATTCAACAAGTTTATCGTGAATTAATTCAAAATTAATCCAACCGATAAACAAACATGAATTATCCGATCCTGATAATTCAACAAGTTTATCTTGAATTAATTTTTTCACAAAATTAATTTTACTGATAAACAAACATGAATTATCTGATTTTATCGAATTTCAATCAATTTGATAAATCTGACATAAGTCACCAATTACTGAAAAAGCACGCCGTATCATTATAGGATTTTTATGAGCTAGTAAAGGGGACCAAATAGACCTATATAGTTCAAGCTCTCGATAATTATGAAAAACAATATCCCAGATATACATTTCATAATTATCAACTCCAATGTTATTCCACTAAAAGCTTGGAGCTGCACCCTCGAACTATATAGAATAACGAAGCCCATATAGCTAATTCTACATGACATATCATAATGTATCGTATCCCCATAGGATTATCCATAATCGGCTTAAGGACAAATTTTGTCTTACTTTCTTGATTATTTTTATCTTACGTTCTATTATCTCACTATCAAAAAACTTACCATCTAAAGATGGTATAGCATACAGTTACACCTATGTATCCAAATGGTTGAGTGCTCTAGTTTTTCAATTACAGGATAATGCATATAAGAGGATATCACTACTCCTAAAGAGGAGCTATGGATTCCATATCTATGAATAACAGGTTTACGCCATCAAGAGTCATGCCTGCAATGTATCGGCTTGCGTACTACTATTAAAGTATGGATGTCACCATTTGGTACATCAAAAGACATAAGTCAAGACAACAGGCCTACTATTCATCTCAAGATTAAGATATAATACAAATGATTGTCTAAAGTGAATCGATTTGCCGAGTTCAAATTATTAATCCAAATCAATTCACTTTATGTCCCGATCCAACACATTGTCACATATGACAATGTGCCAATCCTTCTATTTGCGGAGTTCACCTTTGATGGCCAAGACAAACCATCTCCTAATATAGATATAGACAACATAACAATCTTTGCATGAATAAAGTGCCCAACTTTATTCCCTTGATTGTGGATCTCATGATTTAGACCGTCACCTTAAGAATCATGTCTTCCGCATAATTTGTCCATCATATGCCCAATTCTTAATGGTTTAGATTGACAGTCTTAGACTTTTATTTGCTTAACATACATTCAACAAATATGAACGTAAAGAGGACAAGATTTGGTATATAAATAATAAATAAATTCTTTATTGATAAAAATATCTCCAAAAACATATTACAATTTTTCTCCTTAGGGTATACACGTCTAGCAAAAACCTTTAGGGCTAGACTGGCAGATGCAAAAAGAAGGAATCTATTATGAGGAAACATTTTTACTTGTAACCATGCATGAATCCATCCGCATTCTCTTATTCATAGCTACCGCTCTCGACTATGAGATTTGGCAGGTGGATGTCATGACGGCCTTTCTAAATGGCTATCTTGATAAGTCCATATATATAGAGCAACCAGACAGGTTCAAGGTCAAGGGTCAGGAGGGTAAGGTTTGTAAGCTGCTAAAGTCAATTTATAGATTTAAGCAGGCTTCCCATTCTTGGAACATAAGATTTGATAAAGTGATCAAAATTTATGGGTTCGCACAAAATGTGGACGAATCATTTGTGTACAAACACATTAAGGATGGGAAGGTGGTTTTTCCATTGCTCTATGTAGATGATATTCTGCTAATTGGCAATGACGTTGGAGCATTGTCAGTGGTCAAATTATGGTTGAACAAGCAGTTTGACATGAAGGACTTAGGTAAGGCTAATTTTGTTCTCGGTATCTAGATCTTTCAGGATAGGAAGAACAAAATGATAGCTTTATCCTAAGCTGGCTACATAGATAATATTCTCAGAAGGTTTGAGTGTAGGATTCCAAGAAAGGTGGATAACCATCTAGGTATGGAATCACTCTTTTTAAGAAAGACTCTCCAAAGCCTGAGGAAGAAAAACAATACATGAAGAAGGTGCCTTATGCTTTAGTAGTGGGTAGTCTCATGTATGCTATGCTTTACATGCGACTGGATATTTGTTATGTGGTTAGGATTATTAGTCAATTTCAGGTGAATTTGAGACTGAACGATTGGGTTGCGGTCAAGCATATTTTCAAGTACCTGAGAAAGACTCGAGGGTATATGCTTGTGTATTCAGGTGAGGATTTGACTGCTCTAGGATACACTAATTTAGATTTCTAATCTTGTCTGGATTCTAGGAGATCGACTTCTGGTTTTGTGTCTACTCTAGGTAGTGATGGCGTCAGTTGGAGAAGTGTCTAGCAAGAATGCACTTCAGATTCAATGATGGAGGCCAAGTATGTGGCAGCTAGTGATACTTTGCAAGAAGCAGTGTAGCTTTGGGATCTTGAGGTAGTTCCTAGTATGGATAAAGCAGTATCACTATACTATGATAACAGTGCGGCGGTAGCTAATGCTAAAGAACCAAGATCTTTCAAGTAGAGTAAGCATATTGATGGGAAGAATAATGTGCAAAATCACATTAGAGGATAATTTAGCTGATCCATTCATGAAGATGCTTACTGGGAGAGTCTTTGAGAGGCATGTGGAAGCTATGAGGATGCAAGATTTGTCATATTTACTCACTTAGTGAAAGTGGGAGATTGTTGGACATGTATTCCCTAGGAGTAAAAATGTAATATGTTCTTAGAGACATTTTTCATTAATAAAGAATTTGTTATTTAAATACCAAGTCTTTTCCTTTTTACATTTATACTGGTTGAATGTATGTTAAGCAAATAATAGTCTAGGACTATTGGTTTAAACCTTTAAGAATTGGGCATATGATGGACAGCTTAGGCGAAAGACACGATTCTTAAAGTAATAGTCTAAATCATATGATCTACAATCGAGGGAATAAAGTTAGGCACTTTATTCATGCGAAGATTGTTATGTTGTCCATATCTCAAATGGGAGATGGTTTGTCTTGACCATCGGAGGTGGACTCCGTGAATAGAAACATTAACACGATGTCATAGGTGACAATATGTTGGATTGAGACATAAAGTGAATTGATTTGGATTAAGAATTCTGTCTCAGTATATCGATTCACTTTAGATAATCATTTGTGTTATATCTAATCTTGAGATGGATAGTAGGTCTGTTGTCTTGACTTGTGTCTTTTGATATTCCAAAGGGTGACATCCACATTTTATAGTGGTACGCATGCCGGTACATTGGAGGCATGACTCTTGATAGCATAGACCTATTGTTCATAGATATAGAATCCATAGCTCCTCTTTAATAGTAGCTGATATCCTCTTATATGCGTTATCTTGTAATTGAAAAACTGGAGTGCTCAACCATTTGGATACATAGGTGTAACCGAATGGTATACTGTCTTTGGATGGTAAGTTTTCTGATAGTGAGATAATGGAACGTAAGAGAAACATAAAGGGGAAGGTAAGACAAAATTTATCCTTAAGCCCATTATGGATAATCCTATAGGGATACGGTACATTATGATATGTCATGGAGACTTAGCAATACGGGCTTCGTAATTCTATATAGTTCGAGAGTTCAGCTCTAAGCTTTTAGTGGAGCAGCGTTAGAGTTGATAATTATGAAATGTATATCTAGGATATTGGGTTTCATAATTATCGAGAGCTTCAACTATATAGGTCCATTTGGTGCCTTGTGCTAGTTCATAAAAATCCTGTAATGATGCGACGTGCTTTTCTAATAATTAGTGGCTTATGTCAAATTATCAAATTAGCTGAAATTCATGTCTATTTATCGGTTGAATTAATTTTGTGAATAAATTAATTCAAGATAAACTTGTTGAATTATCAGGATTAGAAAATTCATGTCTATTTAGCAGTTGGATTAATTTTGAATAAATTAATTAAAGATAAACTTGTTAAATTATCAAGAATATTTATTTTTCAAGAGATTATGTAGATATGACTGTTTTAATCAGATAACTTCCCTATTGGGTTATTTGAATTTAAACTAAGGTTTTATCCCAAGAATCTCGGGTGGGAAATAAAGATTTGCAGGGATCATTTATCGTTGCTTTGGTAGGCCAATCTTCTAGTTAGGCCTGCCGATGGAGCAAGTTTAGTAGGCAGATCTACAAGTTCAGCCTGCCGACCAAGCAATAAATAAATCACATATTTTCAAGTGGATCTTATAAGATATTTGTTTCTGATTTGATTTTGATTCAAATTTTCAAGGCCTTATCTGATAAGGACTGACCCTTGGGCCCAACCTTCATAAAAAAAGGAGTGAGACCCATTGTTGTTTCGATCAATTGAGAAATCTTGAGTGATACTTTGTAATTCTGTGGAGAGCTATTGTTCACAAATCATGAAATATAGCTTTGGCTATTTCTCAGTTGGTCGGAAGGAGAGCTATCTAGTGGAAGAGCTGTACGAGTATGCCCACACACACAGAGGTTGTGGATAGAGAATAGCAAAGAAGGCCAGTTGCTTAAGGTCCTTCTAGAGCGCACCTCTCTTCATCGATTGCAGGGCTTCTTTGACAAACGAAGTTAGTAAGATCTAGTTAATTTATGTATATAGTATGTCAAACTTGTGTTTGGAAAATACTTTGGTATAAAAAGTTTTAAAATTCCGTTGCATACTATTTTTCCAATAGACATCGGGACCCGCATGTCAGCGCTGTCAGCCTCTGGTTAAGCGACACATGGGCGGCTAGATGGGCTTTGGCAGCTAATTGTGCAGCTAGAGTCATGCCATGTGTCTTTTCTTTTACAAATTTGAATTTTTATTTATTTTTGAATCATTTGTTGTCAAATTTTGCCCGTTTTGGTGCCATTCTGCTCTGTTTCCCTCCAAATTTTAATTCTAAAGATAGAAAATCAAAACAATTAATTATTTTAGAAGCTTGATAATTATAATAATTTTAGACATATTTATTTTACATTAAAACACACTAAAAATAATTACAAACTTTTAAAATTCCGAGCTCTTTTGGTTTAACATAGATACAATTGTTATGCCTTAAAAATATTTTTAGATATTATTAAAAATATTATAGAACATATTTACAAACTTAAAATGCGCTATAAAATATATTAAGACTCTAAATAAAGTTACCACCTATTATTTTTATGGTTTTAATTAATTTCAAACTAAACTAATATTTTATATACGAAAATGATTCTAAAAATTACCAATAAATTATTAAACATAAAAACATATTAGAAACATGATTTTAAACATATTTTTATACTAAGACACTAAAATAATGCTTAACATATAATTGCTTTGATTACAGAGTTTAAAGAAAAATATGAATGCAAAACGATTGATTTTAACTTTAAGAAATATGTATTCTCTAAGTCATAAAATTGAATAAAACTTATAAGAAAATGCTGATGTGGCAACACTATTTTTATTGATATTCAAGAATTAGGTGGCAAACATACTATTAAGGTTACTGTATGTAGTCACTAAGAATCGTATGTGCGTTTAAGTTTGTTGCGTATCATATATTACATTTCATTATTAAGATAAACTTAGACTTGTTCGAGAATCGGTGAGCGGCTCACTAATTCTTGAATTATCTAGTTTGAACAGTTTAGAATTGTAATTTTATGTTTTTGTTTCTCATTTCCACTAATACTTTATGGTAGATGTTTTTATTGTCTTCCCTTATTCTATAAGTGTGCACCCTTTGATAGCACACTTAGGAGAACTAAGGGGAGATGTTGCTGAAATTTCTACAAGAAAGGGGTGTTGTGGAGCGAGTAACAAATGCATGTTACAGTCTTAAATGGGATAGGGTTTTTACCTTGTAGGAGGAGTGAAGGTAGATAATAGTTTTCCATGCATACATATATATTATATATTTGTATATTTTTTTCCAATAGATTACATACGTAAAAATGTCCTTTGACAAGAGTTGGATTCATTTGAAGAACCATATGGTGCCTGCATATTGGAAAGATTTAGCAACATTCATTAATATTGCAAAAATCATGTCAATGATGATAGTCTTGTAAGATGTCCATGCGTACATTGCTTGAATTTTTTATTCCAACCCTTAGACACTGTTAGAGCCCATATTTGATAAAGGATTTAACACGTTGTATACCAAGTAGATTCATCAAGAAGAAGTAAAGGAAGCCACTACAAGTACCATTAATGATGTGTCTGAACCATCCAATGAGATGTTTAAAATATACCAAGCTATCACCAACCATAAGGAAGTTGGTGGTTCTGAGGAGAAGAATACAACTAATGAAGTCCCACACAAAAAATACAAAGATCTCTTTGAAGAGATGGAGATGGAGTTGTACCCTGGTGCTTTGAAGACTTCGGCTTTGAACTTCTTGGCTAAACTAATATATTTAAAAGTTGAGAACAATTGGACAAACAAGTCTTTTGACTAGATGCTAAAGTTGTGTATAGATAATCTTTTAGGTCTTCAACTTCTCGTTTTGTATTATGAGGCCAAAAAAAGTTGAAGAAACTTGGCTTAGGGTACTAGTCAATTCATATTTGCAAGTGCGTGTTATTTTGGAAGCAAAATGCAGATTTGGAAGCTTGCTCTGTATGTAATGGAAGTCTATGGATAGAAAAAATAAGACGGGAAAAAAGTGCCACATAATTTTTTGAGGTATTTCCCTCTAAATGACCGTATGGAGCAGTTGTATGCTTCACGTCATACTATAAATGACATGACATGGCACCATCAAGCTCACTTGAGAGATGAAGGGGTGATGTGGCATCTTGTTGAAGATAAGGCTTGAAAAGATTTTGATACAAAGTACCTAGATTTTGCAACTGAACCTCAAAATGTTAGATTGGGTTAGTTATCAATGGATTCACACCGTTTGGAAATATGAGTACTTCATACAGTATATGGCCTGTGGTTTTGATTGCTTATAATTTACCTCGTTGTTGTGTACAAAGAACTCATACTTAATGGTAACTCTGTCAATTCTTGGTCCAAGATCCACTAGAAAGGATATGGATGTTGTCTTGTGACCGCTAATGGATGAGTTGAAAGAACTGTGGGCTAATAGGATAATTGTTCACGACAACACTAATAATTTTTCCTTTAAATTGTGTGCAGCCTTATTCTGGACTATTAATGACTTCCTTGCTTGTAGTAATCTATCTAGTTAGATTGGTTAGAGTTACAAAGCATGTTTAAAATACCATGCCTGAAGTTGACAGGAGAAATTTGAACCAATTGAGACATGTTCATATTGGGCTGCCAAGTAAACACATGAAATTTGGAGATAAATGGAGGAAGTGTGATCCTAATGGGTTGAACTAGTCAAAGGCTAGTAAATTTTAGGAGTTACTGTATTGGTCATCAATGTCGTTACAACATAATTTGGATGTTATACACATCAAGAATAATGTATGTGACAGTTTTATACACATCGATAATAATGTATGTGACAATTTGGTAGGGACCCTTTTTAACATAAACAGGAAGACGAAAGATACGGACAAAAAACAAAATGATCTGGCGGACATAGGTGCAAGATGTGAGTTGCATTTGTACAAGGATGGTGATTGGTGGCTGAAACCACAATCAAGCTACCTTTTGGAGTCTGCTGGTAGAAAAAAGTTTTGTGATTTTATCAAATTAGTCAAGTTTCTAGATGGCTTTGCCTCCATTTCGAGAGGAAACATTATTGACTCAAGCAACAAGATAACTGGGCTTAAATCTCATAACTGTCATGTGATAATGTAATAGTTGTTATCAATAGAGATTCACCCTTTTATGAAAAAGGAAATCGTAGAAACAATTACTGAACTATGTAATTTCTTCTAAGTCATGTACGCCAAGACATTAAACACCATAGATTTAGAGAAGGCCCAAGACCGTTTGCTTTCTTTCATATCATGGTTCACCTGTTATTGTCCCTGTCTTGAAGAAGCCATGCTTAGGGGTCTTGTTTATATGAGATAGATGCTTCTGTTTGAGCAGCATATTAGGACGCTTAAAAAGTTTTTTTGAAATTAGGTACAACATGAGGGTTCTGTTGCCGAAGGAAATGTTGTAAATGAAGCTTTGAATTTTTGTACCATGTATTTTAGTGGTGTTGAAACAAGGTTTAATCAGCAAGAAAGAAACTGGATATAAAATTATTCGTCTCGAAATTGATAGTAGTCTGTATTCTAAGCCCAATGTCAAATAATTGGGAAGGTAAGAGTTACAACATTAGAAACAAACACAAGAAATGAAGCATAATGGAATATACTAAACAACAATTCATAAGTTGAAAAATACATCACGTATGTTCCATCAACTTAACTTGTTTCTCTATAATATATTTCACATCGTATAGATGTGTATTTTTTTAGGGAACTTGATGTGTATTAAACACTTTAAATTGACATCGATATATTAAACACTACAAGAAGGTAAACGAACATACTATATTGCATTTTAGCATGCTATTTACCTTCAATAATTTAAATATAGTATGAAATTAAGATTTTTTTCGTTCAAATCTTTGCAGATGTATGATCTTCAGGAAATTAACTAGTTAGCGGCCATCGATAACTTGTTCACATTGACATTGGGATCAAACATTTTGGTACGATTGCACTAGGTTGTGTGGTAACTGGAATTAAATTTCTTGCGTTTGATTATGATGTAAGACGTAAGACACAAAATAGCAGAGTATGAATACCCAGAACAAAAGATTCCAAATTTTATGGACAGCTAGAGGAAATAGTTTAACTTTTCATACATACATGATTTTTCAATGGTGCTATTTAGGTGTAAGTGGTTCGATACCAATCCATTGTGAAGGAGAATGCAAGTGTACAAAAATAAGACAAGCATTATTATGAACGCTCAATGGTATAAAGATGATCCTTTCATACCTGTATCTCAGGCACAACAAGTTTTTTTTTATTTTTTTTTACATTGATGACTTATTCAACGCTCCAAATTGAAAAGTTGATGACCATTTTTGTCATCAACATATTTGGGATATAATTGATGATGTCAAAAATAAAGTTCAAGTGTTGAAGGACAAAAACTTTTCCAACTTCAACCTAGAGGTCGAGCAACCAGAGTCGGACGCCTTGATCATTAGTCTTTTGGATGTTGCCTCTAATATTGTCAAAGATGTCGGTGCTCTCTTTGTACAATCCTGAAGGGATGCCATAGGTTTCATTGAGAATAATGTGACAATAGATATTGATGACATGTTAGAAGTTGATGACACACTTGAGGAGTATGTAGATAACAAGGTGTATGACCATAAAGCTGAGGAAAAAGATGATGAATAAGCTTCTTTTGACCACATCGCTTAACTAGCAATGACAATGATTGAGTCATTTTATATTGTATTCATCTAATAAACTTTGAAACTTATAATAAAAATTGTTGCAAAATATAATGAGTAAATTAATCTTATTTCTTATTGCTGATGTGTAGCATGTCTCCTAGTTGCTATGTGCACAGGATCAGCCGGAGAAACTGAGCCCCTACTCAGAATGGGATGACACTACCATTCTAATGTCACTCAGGTATGAATTTTAAAATTATTTACATTGTTTTTTGACAGTCTTATTGATTTTCTTTAATTCATAAACCCAAAATGTACAGTACCAACTTCCTCTGGCCATAGGGGCCTGGAAGAGTCTAGGCGATAGACATCTCCAAGTGGGTGGCAATACATGGAAAGTGCCTTGTACAGTTTCATTAGACGAAGGACATGACAAAGGCCATCGAGGAGTTATACACATCGTTTGAAAGCACCATTGGGGTGCACACACAAAGGATTGTGTGGCCCCTCACTGTAACATTTGGAGGTCCATCTCGACGTAGGATAGAAATAAGATACCCTACCGCATGACGATAATAGCTTTTTTATGAATTCAATTTTCTTATGTAGTCCTTTTATTTTTTATTATAACTTGTTTCTAAAAATATAGGAATCTTTTCAAATCGAGGTCATAGATAAGGTGAGGGCTTACATCAACCAAGAGATCCAAAAGTGCTATCGTGATTGGAAAAATGACCTAAACAAGGACTATAAGACAAAAGGGCACATGTTAAGCCTAAATCCATCAAGAGTTTGGAGGACTGGTAGAAATGCTATGAGAAGTTTGCATGACCTGCATTTAAGGATTGCTGCCTTATCAATGTTTTTTTAAATATGTTTTGACTTAGTAAACTGCACTGTGAACCATAAAGACGTAAAATGGTCATGCTATCAGGGACAAGCATCTTTTTTCACAACATCACTATAGAAATATAAGATACTCTATGAACTTTTATTGGATACTTATTTCCATAACTCAAAATCAATAATTGAACTCCAACATCAATTCAATGCTATAGATGAACCCTGAGACAGGCCAGCCGTAGTCCTTGATCGATAATTGACATGCTTAACATTTTCATAAGGGTAAGGGTTAGGCAATGAGGAAGTAGGGGCCACACATATAAGTAAACTATAGTCCTCTCTTTAAATCAAATCTTATTTTATAACTATTTTATTTGTTCATTGATAAATTCCTCCTCACTTTTAATTATAGGGACAAATGGTGGAGGAAAGACAAACATAGGCAACATAGGCCGCATTTGCCTCTTCAGCCCATGTCATTAATGAGGTCACCATACTTGAAAATGTGATGGGGATGTGTAGGGGTAACCAAACCAAAGTGGCACCTCCACTAAGTCAGAGAGAGTCGGGTTCCAGTTCCACATCCACATCCCCTAGTTCATAGTCCGGGCATACCCCTATTGGAAAACAGTATGTAGCGAAATTTTAAAAATTTTAAATTAGAGTATGTTCCAAAACACAAATTTGATATGCTAAATACATAAATTAATGATAGATCTTACTAACCTCTTTTGTGAACTAGGAACTAGCAGCAATCTATAAAGATATGAACATTCCAGAAAAGCCTCAACTAACTGGCCTTTTTTGCTATTCTCTATCCATTATTGGAGTACGGATGGTCGCACGTTGTACATCTTTTCCTCCAGTGACTCTCCTTGTAGCCACTTGAGAAGACCTAGAGTTAAGATTCTTGATGTTGAACAATAGCTCTTAGGAAGTTTGAAAGTTTCTTTCACTAGAATACTCACTCCATTCTTCTCAAATGATCTGAATAACTAAGAAAACTCACCCCAATTTATAATGGTCAAATTTGGGGTTCAAATTTATCAGATTATGCCTCAAAATTTGAGTCCAGACTAAATTTTGATGAAAAACGCATCAAAAATTTGTATACTGATTATCATATGTTTGGCATGCCAATCTGGGAGATCAGCATGCCGAACTTACTCTATCGACCTACCAAAGTTTCCCCTAGCCTGCCAACTGTCTAATAATCTGGAATCCTCAAATATCTTATTTTCACTGAGGAATCTTAGATAGAGCCTTAGTTTTAATTCAAATAACCCAATAGAGAAGTTATCTGATTACAACAGTTATGTACAGATAATCCCATAGTAGATAAAATATTATCTAAATAATTCAACATGTTTAACTTAAATTAATTAACAAAATTACTTCAACCAGTAAACTAACATAAAGTGTTAAATCCAGTATTATAGAATTGTAACCAATCTAATAATTTAATATAAGTCACTAATATGTAGGAAAAACACGCCGTATCGCTACAGGATTATTATGAGCTAGTAAAGGGGACCCAATGGACATATATAATTTAGGCTCCTTTATTTATTAAATACAATATCTCAAATATATATTTTATAATTATCAACTCTAATGCTACTCCACTAAAAGCTTAGAGCTGCACTCTTGAACTATATAAAATTACAAAGCTCTAATAAGCTAACCGTCCACGACATATCATAATATGTCACATCCCTATAGGATATTCATAATCGGCTTAAGAATAAATTACGTTTTACCTTCCCCATTATTTTTAACTAACATTCCATTATCACATCATTGGAATATTTACTATCTATAGATAGTATACCATTCGGTTACACCTATGTATCCAAATGATTGAGCGCTCCAATCTTTTAATTATAGGATAATACATATAAGAGAATATCATTAACTCTACCAAAAGAGATATGAATTTCATATCTATGAATAACGAGTCTATGTTAATCAAGAGTCATGTCTCCAACGTACCGGTGTGCATACCATCATTTAGTCAGAATGTCACCCGTTGGTACATCAAAAGACATAAGTCAAGAATACGAGCCCGTTAGTCATTTCAAGATTAAGAAACCACACATATGATTGTCTAAAGTGAATTAATGCAAAGATACATAATTACTAACGAAATCAATTCATCTTTTTGTCCTGATCCAATACATAGTCATCAATGACTGCACCAAAGTTTCTACTCATGGAGTCCTACTCCGATGACCAAGAGAAGCCATATCCCGTTTAAGGATGTAGACAACATAACAATCTTAGCATGAATAAAGCGCCCAACTTTATTTTCTCGATTGCAGATCTTGTGATTTAGACCATTACCTTTAAGATTCATGTCTTCCGCATAATTTGTCCATCATTTGCATGATCCTTAAAGGTTTAGACAGATAGTCTTAGACTTTATTTACTTATTATACAATCAACAAAAATAAACATAAAAGGGCAACAATTGATATATGAATAATAAATTAACTCTTTATTGATAAAATGCCACCAAAAGCATATTACAACATTTTACTCCTTAGGGCACTATGTCTAACAACCTAGTTGTCCCCAGAGGTGCAGAACTAGTTCACACAAATGTATACTAGCAACGTGGAGCTTGTAAATCAATTGAGGCAAAACCAAACACGGAATCATTGTCAACATACCTCCACCCCAGGCATCTATAGTCCCACATGCTATAGAAGAAGAGGAAGACGATGAAGAAAATATAAACTTAGGTGATTAGTGTAACACCCGCCTATTTTTATGTAATGAATCATGTTAAGTTAGTAACGACGTTAATGATATTTTATTAATAATTTATATTATATGTAATGACATATGATGTTAATGTTACTAACTTTTTATGTCAAGTTTTATGACAGGTGACGACCGCATGGAATCGTTGTGCTCAAGTGTTCATGATTATTTTAATGTATGTTTAATTATGATGCGATGATGCATGAATGTTTTAATGTATGGCATTTATGGACAGTTTGGCAGGCTGAAAAGTCTGCCCAAGATCGGCAGGCCGAAGGAAGCAATCGGCAGGCCAAACTTGGTGGAACTGGCAGGCCGATGGGGAAAATCGGCAGGCCGAACATGGCTGACGAGCAGTCAACAGAAATCTCTCCAAATTTATGGCTGAGTTAATTACGTTAATTGGGTGTTTTATTGTGATTAATTGGAATAATAATGGAATAATTTTGTCAGTTAAGGAAATTAAAAGTTTGACTTCACATTGATTTGTCTGATTTTAAAATGGTTTCCTATTTTAAGAGGGCAAAACATGGAAAGTGATGAGTGATTTTTTGACTTCCCTCTTTCCTCTCCTTCCTTCACGCCAATGAGCCATCAACGAGTCAGAAAATTCTGACTTAATGGAGAGTATTGAATGTCCATCGGTTATGCTCATTACATTAAAATTTTTAACGTTCTTTTCCATTTTTCTCTCTCAACTTCTCACTCTTCTCTCTCCCAGTTCTGAGACATTTTCTCATTTCTTCTCTTTCTCTTCTCTTCTCCACGCATTCCATTTCTTCTCTCTCAAAAATTCTCTGCAAAAAAAATAAATTGAAAGAAAAAGTCATATTTTGTTGGTTGAATTCAAGAATTTTGAGAAGAAATTTCAGGATAAGAACTCAATTTTTCCCGTTAATTCTGAAAAGAATTCTTCTTTCCAATTGTTTGCAATATCTTTCTATAGGTATTGTATTTTTGCCTTGAGTTTTTAATATGATATTCATGTATGTATTGTGTGATGTTTTTCTAAGTTTCATGTTTTTTCGGTGTTTTTATGAAAAATATGAATTTTCTATTTTCTACCCCTCACAGTAAAATATTACTGTTTAACTTTGATGGATGAAAATGTAATGTATATTCAAGAGGTAAATGAATGATGTTTTTCATGAAGGTTGTCATGAATGTGCATGTATAATGTATGATGAATGTATTTTATGTTATGAAATTTTTATGAGATTACATCAAGAAAACTGTTTTAACAATGTTATTTCTGGATTTTTGTTTATGAAATACTATATATGTTTAAATGATTTTATGATAATGAAATAATTTTATGCATAAGATGTTTGTATGAATTTTTTTAAATTAAAATATATGTATTTTTAATTGTTCAAAAATGTTTTATTTAAAAAGACATTCATGTTTAAAATGTATGGTTTTTTTTTATATGCTTAAGCTAATTTTTATGATTTAAAAAAAAAATCATGATAACATGTTTATGTGATGACAATTTTTATTATAGTTATGAATTATGTTTGTATTATGAGATGAATGTATATATGAATGTTATATGAAAGAATGAAATATGAGATGAATGTTTTATGATAAGTATTAATTTTATTGATTTTTTTATTGTATTTTTTTAAATGGAATAATGGCATGAACACACAAAGGAACGAGCACTTCGAGACCGCGGCGTCGTCACCAAATCCCGTTAAGGTTAAGTAAGCATTAGCTTTAAAGTAAGTACATTCTCACCTGCAACATGACACCTTTTTCAAGGTTTGATGATATGTTCACAATGGTATTCACGATGATTTTATGGTTAATTTCCTTTAAGGATTTCTTATGAAAGATTTTCATGATTTAAAGTTATGCATGTATGATGATGATATATTTTATAACATGAAAATTATATATATATATATGTATCACCTAATAAGTGTTGCACACCAATGTTATGAAATGAAATGTTATGATGTCATGTTTGGTTTAGGATTAGCTACCCTTCTCCTCTCATGACGGTGCACCTACAATGATGATTATGGTGCAACACTTGGGCCCTTAAGATAAAATGGAATAAGTTTTTAAATGGTCAATGCAATGAAAGATATGTTTCTATAAAATTGTGCTTAAGGCACTTTTATGATATGATGACAATGATGAAGATGATGTTTATGTAATGTTTTAAATTGTGAGAATTATATGTACTTACTAAGCTTTAGCTTAATCATGTTTTATGTCATGTTGCAGATAAGGGTAAGAAAATCATGGATTAGGTGGAGGACATGGGAAGGCGTGTGAGCACTAAGCACATTGAATTGTAACCGGAAGCACGCGAAGAAGAACGTTCATATATTTTAAATCAAGTTTCATATATTGAACACAATATTTTTTTTATGATAAATATTTAAAGGATTCTTGAACTATGTTTTATATTTTATTTCATTATTTTAAGTATTATGAACTTTCGTATTTTTATGAAATGATGGTTTTGTTTTAAAAATTATGTTTTTCCAAGGATTTTTGGCTCGGTCGGCCTGTCGAACATCTTGGTTGGCCTACCGATGTCTAGAAGTTTGGCCTACCGATCACGTTTTCGGCCTACCGGACAATGAAGAGTTTTTAAGCCAGATTTGTAGGGCCTCTGCCGGCCTGCCGGTTGAGATGTTCCGGCCTACCGATCAAGTTCGGCCTGCCAAAGTCCCAAGTTCGGCCTGCCAAACTATGGGAGTAAGTAAACTTTTAATAATGTGATGATTAATGAGTTATGATGTGATGTTTTTATAAGTCCTGATTTTACAACTTGGTATACCTATATTATTAAAATAAGTTCATAATTAATTTAAAGTAATTGAATAAATTATGACATGGAATGAGTTTAGCAATGTGATTCAACAATGTTAAGTTATAAAAAAAAAATGTATGAATGGATCCTAGTTATATATGTTTAATTTCTTTTACAATTAAGAGTATCGTTTAAGTTTTGTATTCATATATATATATTGAGTTAAATAAGAATGAATGTAAGAATGTAACGACATCTGTGACGTCCGTAAGGGGGGGCGTTACAATTAGTCCCTCCTCGAGAAAGGAAGTCCTTGCAATTCTTCTTTACGTGCCTAACTCTCCTATAGAAAAAGCACTTGAGCTTCTTTGGCTCTTCTATTTCTTTTTCTTATCCTTGCCTTTTGCCAAGACAAAAGGCTTTCCATTCTTAGCCCTTTACTTTTTTCCATTCCCTAGGTTAGATTGGAACCAGATGCAGTAGCCAAGTTAGCCTCACCACCAACAGGAGTTTCCTTGATCAAATTTTCAAACCACTATAATTGCTTCATTAGCTTCGTCAAGGTCACATCCTGTCTATTACTCCAATTATATGAAGCTTTAAATGAGATGAACTCCTTAGATAGAGTCTCAAAGACCATAGTCATCTATGACTCAACATCAATGTTAGCTCCATAGGTTTGAGCCTCAACGAGGTGTTAGACATGTATGCCCTAAGGAGTAAAAATGTAATATGTTTTTAGAGACATTTTTATCAATAAAGAATTTATTCATTATTTATATATACCAAATCTTGTCCTCTTTACCTTCATATTTGTTGAATGTATATTAAGCAAACAATAGCCTGAGACTGTCAGTCTAAACCTTTAAGAATTGGGCATTTGATGGAAAAATTATGCGGAAGATATGATTCTTAAGATGACCTTCTAAATCATAAGATCTGCAATCGAGGGAATAAAGTTAGGCGCTTTATTCATGTAAAGATTGTTATGTTGTCTATATCCCCTTTGGGAGATGGTTGGTCTTGACCATCAGAGGTGGACTCTGTTGGAAACATAGTGCATAGCAAAATTTTAAAAAAAATTAAAAACACAAGTTTGACATGCTATATGAATAAATTAACTAGATCTTACTAACCTTTGAATGCTGAAGAACTCCCGCAATCTATGAAGAAAAGTAACGTTCTAGAAGAGCCTCAACCAACAGGTCTTCATTGCTATTCTATATCCACAATCGGAGTGAGTGTGGGCTCACACGTACAGCTCTTCCACTAGGTGACTCTCCTTCCAACCAATCGAGAGAACCCAAAGCTAGTGTTCATGATTTGTGAACAAGAGCTCTCAAGGAGTTTTTCAGATTCTCACCAGCAGAGTATCACTCTTAATCTCTCAATTGATCTGAGTAACTCTTAAGACTTACTCCCTATTTATAGAGGTTGGTTCTAGGATCAGTCCTTATCAGATTAAGTCTCAGAATTTGAATCAGAATCAAATTCAGATCAATATCTTATAAAATCTGCGTGAAAATGCATGATCTTATCCTTCGCTCACCGGCAGACTGAACTGCATAATCGGCAAGCCGAATTGGCCCATCGGCAAGCCGAACATGAGGATCGGTAGGCTGAATTGCCAAATAAAAATCTTAGCAAATCTTTTATTTTTCACTCGAGATTCTATAGGATAAAGTCTCAGTTTTAATTCAAGTAACCTAATAGAAAAGTTATCTGATTAAAACAACTTTATCTGGATAATCTCTAAGAAAATAAAAGAATTTCCAATAATTCTACAAGTTTATCTTGATATAATTTATCCAAAATTAAATCAACCGATCAACAGACAAGAATTATCTAATACCAATAATTCAACATGTTTATCTTGAATCAATTTTATCACAAAATTAATTCAACCGATAAACAGACATGAATTATCTGATTCTTCCAAATTTTAACAAATCTTATACATCTGACATAAGTCACCAATTATTAGAAAAGCACGCCATATTGTTACAGGTTATTGTGAGCTAGCAAAGGGGACTAAATGGAACTATATAGTTTAAGCTCCCGATAATTACGAAACCCAATATCCCAAATATACATTTCATAATTATCAACTCCAACGCTACTCCTCTAAAAGCTTGGAGCTGCACTCTCGAACTACATAGAATTACAAAGCTCGTGTAGCTAAGTCTCCATGACATATCATAGTGTATCGTATCCCCATATGATTATCCATAATCGGCTTAATGATAAGTTCTGTCTTACCTTCCCGATTATTTTTATCTTACGTTCCATTATCTCACCATTGAAAAACTTACTAACCAAATATAGTATACCGTTTGGTTACATTTATGTATCCAAATGGTTGAGTGCTCTAGTTTTTCAATTATAGGATAATGCATATAAGAGGATATCATTACTCCTAAAGAGGAGCTTTGGATTCTATATCTATGAATAACAAGTCTACGCTATCAAGAGTCATGCCTCCAACGTACTGGCATGCATACCACTACTAAGATGTGGGTGTCACCTTTAGGTACATCAAAAGACACAAGTCAAGACAACGGGCCCATATTCATCTCAAGATTAAGATACAATACAAATGATTGTCTAAAGTGAATCGATTTACCGAGATAGAATTATTAATCCAAATCAATTCACTTTATGTCCCGATGCAACGTATCATCACCTATGACAATGTGCTAATGTTTCTCTTCATGGACTCCACCTCTGATGGTCAAGAGAAACCATCTCCCAAAAGGGATATAGACAACATAACAATCTTTACATGAATAAAGCACCTAACTTTATTCCCTTGATTGCGAATCTTATGATTTAGGCCGTCACCTTAAGAATCATGTCTTCCGCATAATCTGTCCATCATATGCCCAATTCTTAAAGGTTTAGACTGACAGTTTCAGACTATTGTTTGCTTAACATATATTCAACAAATATGACTGTAAAGAGGACAAGATTTGGCATATAAACAATAAATAAATTCTTTATTGATAAAAAATGTCTCCAAAAACTTTTACATTTTTACTCCTTAGGGCATACATGTCTAAAAAACTCCATGAATTGAACTATTGATAAAAAGGACAATTATTGTTTGCTTAACATACATTCAACAAATATAAACGTAAAGAGGACAAGAATTGGTATATAAACAATAAATAAATTCTTTATTGATAAAAAATGTTTCCAAAAACTTATTACATTTTTACTTCTTAGGGCATACATACCTAGCAGACTCTATGAATAGAAACATTAGGATATTGTCATAGGTGTTGATGTGTTGGATCCGGACAGAATGTGAATTGATTTGGGTTAATAATTCTATCACGGCAAATCGATTCACTTTAGACAATCATTTGTATTGTATCTTAATCTTAAGATGAATAGTAGGCTCCTTGTCTTGAGTTGTGTCTTTTGATGTACCAAAGGGTGACACCCACATCTTAATAGTGGTATGCATGTCGGTATGTTGGAGGCATGACTCTTGATGCCGCAGGCCTGTTATTCATAGATATGGAATGCATAGCTCCTCTTTTGGAGTAGTGATATCCTCTTATATGCGTTATCCTGTAATTTAAAAACAAGAGCCCTCAACTATTTGGATACATAGGGGTAACCAAATGGTATACTGTCCTTGGATGGTAAGTTTTCCAATGGTGAGATAATAAAATGTAAGATAAAAATAATCGGGAAGGTAAGACAGAACTTGTACTTAAGCCGATTATGGATAATCCTATGGGGATACGATATATTATGATATGTCATGGAGACTTAGCTACACAGGCTTCGTAATTCTATGTAGTTCAAGAGTGTAGCTCCAAGCTTTCCATGGAGTAGCGTTGGAGTTGATAATTATGAAATGTATATCTAGGATATTGTGTTTCATAATTATTGGGAGCTTGAACTATATAGGTCCATTTGGTCCCTTTTGCTAGCTCACAACATCCTGTAACGATATGGCGTGTTTTTTCAATAATTGGTGACTTATGTCAGATTTATCAGATTGATTTAAATTTGAAAGAATAAAAAATTGATGTTTATTTATCGGTTGAATTAATTTTGTGATAAAATTAATTCAAGAAAAACTTGTTGAATTATTGGGATTAGATAATTCTTGCTTGTTTATCGGTTGCTTTAATTTTGAATAAATTAGATTAAGATAAACTTGTAGAATTATTAAGAATTCATTTATTTTCCTAGAGATTATCTAGATAAAGTTGTTTTGATCAGATAACTTCTCTATTGAGTTATTTGAATTAAACTGAGACTTTATCCTATAGAATCTCGGGTGAAAAATAAAAGATTCACGGAGATATTTTTTCGGTAGTTTGGCCTTTCGATCCTTGAGTTTGGCCTACCGATGGACGAGTTTGGCCAGCCGATTATACCGTTCGGCCTGCCAATGAGCGAAGGATAAGATCACGTATTTTTATGCAGATTTTATCAGATATTGATTCGAATTTGATTCTGATCCAAATTTTTTAGACCTAATCTGATAAGGACTGACCCTAGACCCAACCTTTATAAAAAGGGAATAAGTCTTAAGAGTTATTCATATCAGTTGAGAGATTAAGAGTGATACTCTATTGGTGAGCATTTGAAAAACTCCCTAAGAGCTCTTGTTCACAAATCATGAACACTAGCTTTGGGTTATCTCGATTGGTTGGAAGTAGAGTCACCTGGTGGAAGAGCTATACATGTGTGCCCGCACTCACTCCGATCGTGGATTGAGAATAGCAAAGAAGACCAGTCGGTTGAAGCTCTTCTGGAATGTTACTTCTCTTCAAACTTTGCGGGGGTTCTTCGGCAATCAAAGGTTAGTAAGATCTAGTTAATTTATGCGTATAGCATGTCAATCTTGTGTTTTAGAAAATACTCTAATATAAAAATTTTAAAATTCCGCTGCATACTATTTTTCTAGCAATTGGCATCAAAGCCATGGTTTTTACATAAATTTACGAGTTTGTCATTGTGCTATATGTATAAATTTTGTGATCTTAATCTCTCATATGCTTGAATTTAATTTTATAAAGAGTTGGCACTCTAGGTTTCTATATAATTTTATGTTGTCATGGATTATATGGTGAATATTTATTAACTAATTATGGTTGATTAATTTGTCATTTAATTATTTATTTATTAATTAATTTATGCCGGTTATGGTTCCTTAGATGTTAAAATATGTATCTAGGTTTTTCATGTAATTAGATGGCGGATAATCATCTCTCTCTAGGAATTATTATTTATTTGAAATTTAAAAGAATTTTGTAATTAAATAATTATTCAGAGAAGACGGATCTAGAAGATAGATCTAGAAGCCGAATCTAGAAGATTGATGATGGTCTTTCTAGCCATTTCTTAAGTCTCTAATTTTATGTTTTTGAATTGATGAATTGCATTAAAAATTGTATTTTCTGAAACAGGTGAGTTTTGCTTGGTCGACATGCCGAACCATCCAGTTCGGTAGGCGGATGGTCGCAAATCAGCAGGCTAGACGTGAGGTTCGGCAGGCTGACAGTTGGGTGAAAATCAGGTGGCTCTGGCGGTAGGCCAAACTATCGTGCATCAACAGGCCAATCTCAAGATCGGCAGACCAATCACTCAGATCGGCTTGCCGACCGAGAGCTGGAAATTTTTCTAGAAAAGGTGTAGTTTTTCAATGCAGTTTTAATTTTATTTTTGGGACAATTATGAGAAACATTGAATATGGATATGACCAGAAATATGAAGTATTGTATTCATACGGGATTAAAGACTTGAAGATGGGCATTACATGAAGAAGGATACAACTTAAGGATTCAAGGATGAAGAATCGATAACATGTTTCGATTATTCTCTTGTAATCTTTGTATTCTATTCTCTAGGGTGGAACCATAATATCACGATTGTTATTATTTTGCTTGTGGCTTTGCTTGAATGCT
Source organism: Artocarpus heterophyllus (assembly GCA_025403435.1). Classification (NCBI taxonomy): domain Eukaryota; kingdom Viridiplantae; phylum Streptophyta; class Magnoliopsida; order Rosales; family Moraceae; genus Artocarpus; species Artocarpus heterophyllus. The sequence goes on from CM046334.1 coordinate 24,243,705, forward strand.
TTGCTTGTCTACACTGTAATATGATTTGCCATGTATATTAATAACTTGTCATATAGAATAGGGAGTGCCGCTCATATTAAAATTGTTCATGCATGTTCTTAAAATAAAACCTTGATTTCAAAACATTGAGTAGGAGAAGGCTTTCGAAGAGAGAACCTAAGGCCTCCATCGTTGGTCTGTAGGCAGAACATGGTGGTCCCGACGCCTAGGAAGGGATTTTTATCATGTACCAGATTGGATCTCTGAGAGGATAAGGTATTTTAGCATGATTTATGGTTGCACACCCCTAGGTTGTAACGCCCCCCTTGCGGACGTCACAGATATCGTTACATTCATACATTCATACTTATTTGAACTTTAAACATAAACGTAAATACAAAACTTATAAGATACATTTAATAGTAAATATAATTAAAACATACATAACCAGGATCCGTTCATGCATTTTTTTAAAAAAAAAAAAATAACATAACATTGCTTAATTTATTCCATATCATAATTTTTTTTAATAACACTTTAAATTAATCGTGAACTTATTTTAATAAAATAGACATGCCAAGTTGTAAACTCACAACTTATAAAAACATCACATTGATTATAACTCATTTGCTCCCACAGTTCGGCAGGCCGAACTTAGGACTTCAGCAGGCCGAACATGATCGACAGGCCGACAGAGGCTTTGCAAATCTAGATTAAAAACCCATCATCATTTGGCAAGCCGAAAATGTGATCGGTAGGCCGAACTTTTAAACATCGGCAGGCCGACCCATGACGTTCGGCAGGCCGACCGAGCCAAAATCCTTAAGTAAACTTAATTTTTAAAACAAAACGAACTTTTCATAAAAATACGAAAGGTCAAAATTCTTTAAAATGCAAAAATAAAATATAAAATCATAGTTCAAGTATTCTTAAAACTTAGCATAAAAATGATCAAAATATAAACTTGATTTAAAACATAAAAACATTCTTCTTGGTGTTTCTTCCGGTTACAAGTCATCGTGCTTTGTGCTCACACGCCTTCCCATGTCCTCCGCCTATTCCATGATCTTCTTACCCTTATCTGCAACATGACATAAAACTTGATTAAGCTAATGTTTAGTAAGTACATATAATTCTCACATTTAAAAACATTTCATATACATCATCATCATCATCATTGTCATCATATCACAAAAGTGCCTTATGCACAATTTCATAGAAACATATCTTTCATTACATTGACCATATTAAAACTTATTCCATTTTTATCTTAAGGGCCCAAGTGTTGCACCATGAACATCATTGTAGGGGCGCCGTCATGAGAGGAGAAGGGTAGCTAATCCCAAACCAAACATGACATCATAACATATCATTTCATAACATTGGTGTGCAACACTTATTAGGTGATACATATATACATAATTTTCATACTTTGAAACATGTCATCATCATACATGCATAACTTTAAATCATGATAATCTTTCATAAGAAATCCTTTAAGGAAAATAACCATAAATCATCATGAATGTCATTGTGAACATATCATCAAACCTTGTAAAACGTGTCAGTTGCAGGTGAGAATGTACTTACCTTAACAGCTAGCTTACTTAGCCTTAATATGGTTTGGTGACGACGCTGCGGTGTCGATGTGCTCGTTCCTTTGAGTGTTCATGCCATTTATCTATTTAAAAATACAATAAAATTAATACTTATCATAAAACATCCATTCATATACCATCACATAAACATTCATCTCATATAATCATAATTCATATTTACATTCATCTCATATTACAAACATAATTCATAACCATAATTGTAAAAACATTTTCACATAAATTATCATCACATATAGACATTATTCACAACATGCTTCCCTTAAATATTATCATCATAACATCACATACACTTCAATCATGAAAATCTTTTGAAAACGTTTTCTAATAATGTTAAAATACATATATTTTAATTTTAAAATTCATACAAACACCTTATTATCATGCATTTCAATGTCATAAAATCATTTCATCATCAATAAAGATCATTTAAACATATAAAACATTTTATAAAATGATAATCCAAAGGTAACATTGTTAAAATAGTTTTCTTGACGTAATCTCATAAAATTTCATAACATGAAATACACTCATCATACATTATACATGCACATTCTTAACAACTTTCATGAAAAACATCATTCATTTACCCCTTGAATTAACATTACATTTTCATACATCAAAGTTAAACAGCAATATTTTACTGTGAGGGGTAGAAGATAGAAAATTCATAGTTTATCATAGAAATATCGAATTGACTTGAAACTTAGAGAAACATCACATAATACATACATGAACATCATATTAAAAACTCAGAGAAAAATACAATACCTAGACAAAGATAGTGCAGATGATTGGAGGAGGAGAATTCTTTTCAAAAACATAAAGAAACGAGTCCTTACCTTAAAAGATTTTCTTCTCAAAACCCTTGAATTCAACCAACGAAATTTCAATTTTTTTTCTTTCAACTATTTGTAGAGAACTTTTGAGAAGAAAGAAGAATGGAATTCATGGAGAAGAAAAGAGGAAGAGAGGAAAGACAAGGAAGCATCTCAGAAATTGAGAGAAAAGACGTGAGAGGATGAGAGAAAAACTGAAGAAAAGAACGTTAAAATTTTTTTAATGTAATGAGCATAACCGATGAACATTCAATACCCTTCATCAAGTCAGAATTTTATAACTCATTGATGGCTCATTGGCGTGGAGGAAGGAGAGAAAAGAGGAAAGTCAAATAGTCACTCATGACTTACCATGTTTTGCCCTCTTAAAATAGGAAACCATTTAAAATGACACAAATCAATGCGACGTCAACCTTTTAATTTCCTTAACAGACAAATTATTCCTTTAATATGCCAATTAATCACAATAAATTACCCATTTAACGTAATTATCTCAGCCATAAATTTGGAGAGATTTCTGCTGACTGCTCGTCAGTTGTGTTTGGCCTGCCGATTTTTCCCTTCGGCTTGCCGGTTCCACCAAATTCAGCCTGCCGATGGTTTCCTTCAGTCTGCCAATCTTGGGCAGACTGTTCGGCCTGCTGAACTTGAAAGTCTAGCCTACCGAACTGTCCTTAAATACCATACATTAAAACATTTAATTCATCATGCATCATAATTAAACATACATTAAAATAATCATGAACACTTGAGCACAACGATTCCATGCGGTTGTCAACTATCATAAAACTTGACATAAAAAGTTAGTAACATTAAAAATATAAATCGTATCATATAACATAAATTATTTTTATGATTTCCTTAACATCGTTACTAACTTAACATAATCTGTTACATCAAAAATAGGTGGGTGTTACAATTCTCCCCACCTTATAAAAGTTTCATCCTCGAAACTTAGAACAATTGCGGATACATAGATCTCATGTTATCTTCTCATTCTCATGTGGCTTCTTCAACTTGCTTACTTCGCCATAACACCTTGACCAATGGAATTTCTATATTCCTCAAGGTCTTGGTTTTTCGATCGAGCATCTTCATTGGCTTTTCTTCATAACTTAAGTCTTCTCGTATCTCAATCACTTGTCGCTCAATCACATGCGTAGGGTCCGAAACATGCTTCTTGAGCATGGAAACATGAAATACATCATGCATTGCGGACATTTCTGAAGGCAACTTCAGCTGATAAGCTACTTTGCCTATTCGCTTCATGATTTCAAATGGACCAATAAATCTTGGGCTTAACTTGTTTTTCTTTCCAAACCTCATAACTCCTTTCATTGGTGCAACTTTCAAAAACACAAATTCGCCCACGGTGAACTCTAAGGGTCTTCTTCTCTTGTCAGCATAACTCTTCTGATGGCTTTGAATGGTCTCTATTCTTCTTCTTAACAACTTTATCATCTCAGAAGTTTCATTAACAAAATCAGTTTTTTTAGCATCGACACTTTCCATCATCTTCTTTTCACCAGCTTCGTGCCAACATATAGGTGACCTGTATTTTTGTCCATATAGTGCTTCATAAGGTGCCATTCTAATTGTCGCCTGAAAGCTGTTGTTGTAAGCAAACTCTGCTAACGGCAACATTTTACACCAGCTAGTCTTAAAATTGAGAGAACAAGCCCGTAGCATATCCTCTAAAATCAAGTTCGTCCTCTCCGTTTGGCTGTCTGTCTGAGGATGAAAAGCTGTACTAAAATGTAGCCTGGTTCCCATTGCAGTCTATACACTCTTCCAAAACTTATATGTGAACCTACCATCACGATCTGAGATGATTGACTTGGGAATCCCATGAAGTCGTACAATTTCCTTAACATAGAGTTCCGCTAACCGTTCCATAGGGTAAGTGATCTTGATAGGAATGAAATGCGCCGTCTTAGTCAGTCGATCCACAACTACCCAAATTGCATCATAACCGTTCATAGTTCTGGGCAAACCGGTAATGAAATCCATTACTATATCCTCCCATTTCCATTCCAGTATTTGGATAGATTGCAGTTCGCCACCAGGTCTCTGGTGTTCAGCCTTTACTTGTTGACATGTCATACATTTCTTCACATACATAGCAACATCACGTTTCATTCCAAACCACCAGAAGTTTCCCCTTAGATCATTATACATCTTTGTTGCACCTGGATGAATAGAGTAAGGAGTGTCATGAATTTCCGCCAAAATCTTTTCCCTTAAGCCTTCAACATTGTGAACACATAAGCGGTCCTTGAGGTACAGAGTTCCGTCATCTGGAATACGAAACTCTTGACATTTTCCTTCTTTCATTTCTTGCTTAATCCTTACAAGACTTACATCTTCATCTTGTTTTCTTTGAATTTCATCGTACATCGTCGGAGCAAGAGAGAGTGTTGATAGCTGTCCTGCTATAAGCTCCAAACTGAAGTCTAGAATTTCCTTCCTTAAACATGGAGACATTGCTTGCATTGACATCAACGTGGCAACTGACTTCCCACTTAGAGCATCAGCCACTCGGTTAGCTTTTCCAGGATGATAAAGGATTTCACAATCGTAATCCTTCACCAACTCTAGCCATCTTTGTTGTCTCATGTTCAAGTCTCTTTGCATGAAGAAGTACTTCAGACTTTGATGATCAGTGAAGATCTTACATTGGACCCCATATAAATAGTGTCTCCATATCTTCAACGCAAAAACGATTGCTGCTAACTCGAGGTCATGAATAGGATAGTTCTTTTCGTAATCCTTCAGTTGTCTTGACACATAAGCAATCACCCTTTCATTTTGCATTAATACAGCTCCGAGGCCCATCTTGGACGCATCACTATAAATTACAAACCCATCATTTCCTTCAGGAATAGCAAATACTGGAGCTGTTGTTAGCCTCTTCTTTAGTTCTTGAAAACTCTTTTCACATGCATCTGTCCATTCATACTTCTTTCCCTTGCGAGTCAGGTTCGTGAGTGGAGCTGCTATCTTTGAGAAATCTTCTACGAATCTTCGATAATATCCTGCTAAACCCCAGAAGATCCTTATTTCACTTGCGTTCGTTGGTTGCTTCCAGTTAAGAACAGCTTCTACTTTGGTAGGGTCAACCATAATCCCTTCCTTTGAAATAACATGCCCCAAGAAAGACACTTTATCAAGCCAAAACTCGCATTTAGAGAACTTTGCATATAGCTGGTGTCTTCTTAGAGTCTCTAGCACAATCCTTAAATGCTCCTCATGTTCTTCTTGATTCTTAGAATAGACAAGAATATCATCGATAAATACAACAACAAATTTATCAAGAAATCCTTGAATACGCGGTTCATCAAATCCATAAAAGCAGCAGGTGCATTCGTCAGACCGAAAGGCATAACCATGAATTCATGATGACCCTACCTCGGCCTGAAAGCAGTCTTGGGGATATCTCCTTCTTTACCCTTCAACTGGTGATATCCTGATCGTAGAGCAATCTTTGAGAACACCGATGCACCCTTAAGCTGATCAAACAAATCATCGATTCGAGGCAACGGGTACTTATTCTTGATCGTCACCTTGTTCAGCTCTCTGTAGTTAATGCAGAGTCTCATAGTGCCATGCTTCTTCTTTACAAACAAGACTGGAGCTCCCCATGGTGAGTGACTTGGCCTGATGAAACCTTTGTCGATAAGCTCCTTAAGTTGCATGTGAAGCTCTTTTAACTCTACTGGGGCCATTCTATAAGGCGCTTTAGAGATCAGATCGGTGCCAGGAGTGAGCTCAATCTTGAATTCAACTTCTTTTTCTAGCGGTAGACTTGTCAAATCATCAGGAAACACATCTGCATATTCATGCACTACAGGCACATCTTCAATTCTTGTCTTTTCTTCTTGGCTTTCGTCTACAATGTTCGCCAGATAGCCCCTGCAGCCACTTGCTAATAACTTCCTTACTTTCATTGCAGATAGAAACATCCTGGGTTTCTTCCTAGACTCGCCAACATAAATGAATTTCTGATCACCTTCTGGATGGAAGATCACCTTTCACTTTCAGCATTCTATAGATGCATTGTAGTTGCTCAGGAAATCCATCCCAAGAATAATATCATAGTCATGCATGTCGATCACAATGAGGTCGATGAATAGCTCCCTATCAGAAATCCATAGGGGCACTGTACGCAAACAGTGCGTAGATAATATCACTTCCCCGGAGGGTAGTGTCGTAGTGAATCCCTGTCTCATAGGCTCTAAACGAACCTCTAACTTTTTAGCATATGACATAGATACAAAAGAATGCGTGGCACCCGTATCAAAAAGGACATAAGCATCATTTGATAAACTTGTTATCTGACCTATGACCACATTGGAAGCTTCTGCAGCCATTTGTTCTTTCGTCATGGCATAGATTCAGGCATTCGTTGGTGGAGCTTCAATTCTCCCTTGACTAATGAGTGGCCCTTCAAGGGAAGCTTGCATCTGATGAAGTTGGGCTTGAGGAGGTGCTCTCTGCGGGGCATTGGCATTCATCAGCTTGGGGCAGTTTTTAACAAAGTGGTCTCCACGCCCACAAATGAAACATTGGTTTGTTCCCAAACGACATTCCCCTGGATGCTTCTTTCCACATTTGGCACATGGTTGAAACCGCCTGTTATTGTTGTTGTGCTAACCATCATTGTGCCTCTTGTTGTCTTGGCCCTGCTGGTTTTGAGGATTGCCCTTCCTCTTATTATTCCTCCAGTTCTGGTTGTTGTTGTTGTTGCTGTTGTTGTTGTTGTTGTTGTTGTTGTTGTTGTTCCTATGTGGAGGGCGGTTCTGGTTGTTTGCATTGCTAACCTGTAGGCCCAACTGAGGCTGGTTCCTTCTTAGCTTGGACAGATGGAACTCTGCACGTTGGGCTCTCATGACAACCTATTCTTGACTCCTGGGTGGACTTGTCCCATCCACAATAGCAGCAATTTCAGGCCTAAGAACCTTGATTAGCCTTCTGACCCTTTCACTTTCATCCATAACCATTCTTGGACATAAACGGGCTAGCTGGTCAAACTTCGTCACCATATCAGTGACTGACATATCCCCCTGGTGCAAGCTCTCGAACTCCTCATAATGCTTCCTCGTGATATTCATATGGAAGAACTTCGTGTTGAATTCATGAACGAAGTCAGCCCATAACATTTCTTCAACATTCATGCTCATTTCAATGCCATCCCACCAAATTCTGGCCTCTATAGTGAGGCAGTACGATGAACAGAGAACCTTCTCGTTGTCTGTGAAATCCATGAGTCTTAAGGTGGCTTCGATCGTCTTTAACCATCCTTGAGCTACTAGCGGATCCTTAGAACCTTCAAAATCCACTAGCTTAACTTTCTTCCATCTGACCAGTAGGGGTTCCTGATAAGTCACTCTTGGTTTAGCAGCAGGAGCTGGAACTTCGTTGACTTGTGGCTGCGGTGGAGGAGGAGGCACATCATTGCCTCGTTGTTCGTCATTCTGGCCGTTGGCCCTTAACGCAGCAATTTCCCTTCTTTGTTCCTCCAACTGCCTTTGTAGTTCAACAATCATTGCCATGATTCTTTCATTGGTTTGGGTGTGAGTCTGCATTCTTCTATGACCGTCCATCGTTAATTTCCTAAAAGAATTAGAACTTAGAAATAATCTTCCAATTATGAGACAGGTTTTCACTACTAAATCATTAATCGTTAAACATCTAAACCTTAATCTTATCATCATACTTGCATTAAAACATCTAACTTTATAACATACTTACTTGGAGGACTTAGACTGACGTGTGGCAATATGAATTGTAATCAAAAATTCTCTCTGATACCAAAGCCTGTAACACCCCCTTTACAGACGTCACAGATGTCGTTACATTCATACATTCATACTTATTTGAACTTTAAACATAAACAGTTCGGCAGGCTGAACTTGGGACTTCGGCAGGCCGAACATGATCGGCAGGCTAGAGTTTCTCAACTAGCAGGCCAACAGAGGCTTTGTAAATCTCGATTAAAGACCCATCATCGTTTCGCAGGCCAAAAACATGATCAACAGGCCCAGCGAACCAAAATCCTTGAGTAAACTTAATTTTTAAAACAAAACCATCTTTTCATAAAAATGCAGAAGATCAAAATTCTTTAAAATGCTAAAATAAAATATAAAATCATAGTTACAATTCATCATGCTTTGTGCTCACACGCCTTCCCATGTCCTCCGCCTATTCCATGATCTTCTTACCCTTGTCTGCAATATGACATAAAACTTGATTAAGCTAATGTTTAGTAAGTACATATAATTCTCACATTTAAAAACATTTCATATACATCATCATCATCATCATTGTCATCATATCATAAAAGTGCCTTAAGCACAATTTCATAGAAACATATCTTTCATTACATTGACCATATTAAAACTTATTCCATTTTTATCTTAAGGGCCCAAGTGTTGCACCATGAACGTCATTGTAGGCGCGCCGTCATGAGAGGAGAAGGGTAGCTAATCCCAAACCAAACATGACATCATAACATATCATTTCATAACATTGGTGTGCAACACTTATTAGGTGATACATATACATAAAATTCATACTTTGAAACATGTCATCATCATACATGCATAACTTTAAATCATGATAATCTTTCATAAGAAATCCTTTAAGGAGAATAACCATAAAATCATCATGAATATCATTGTGAACATATCATCAAACCTTGTAAAACGTGTCATGTTGCAGGTGAGAATGTACTTACCTTAACAGCTAGCTTACTTAACCTTAATAAGGTTTGGTGACGACGATGCAGTGTCGATGTGCTCGTTCCTTTGAGTGTTCATGCCATTTATCCATTTAAAAATACAATAAAATTAATACTTATCATAAAACATCCATTCATATACCATCACATATACATTCATCTCATATAATCATAATTCATATTTACATTAATCTCATATTACAAACATAATTCATAACCATAATTGTGAAAACATTTTCACATAAATTATCATCACATATAGACATTATTCACAACATGCTTCCCTTAAATATTATCATCATAACATCACATACACTTCAATCATGAAAATCTTTTGAAAACGTTTTCTAATAATTTTAAAATACATATATTTTAATTTTAAAATTTGTACAAACACCTTATTATGATGCATTTCAATGTCATAAAATCATTTCATCATCAATAAAAATCATTTAAACGTATAAAACATTTTATAAAAGGATAATCCAAAAGTAACATTGTTAAAATAGTTTTCTTGACGTAATCTCATAAAATTTCATAACATAAATACACTTATCATACATTATACATGCACATTCCTGACAACTTTCATGAAAAACATCATTCATTTACCCCTTGAATTAACATTACATTTTCATACATCAAAGTTAAACAGCAATATTTTACTGTGAGGGGTAGAAGATAGAAAATTCATAGTTTATCATAGAAATATCGAATTGACTTGAAACTTAGAGAAACATCACATAATACATACATGAACATCATATTAAAAACTCAGAGAAAAATACAATACCTAGACAAAGATGTTGCATACGATTGTAGGAGGAGAATTCTTTTCAAAAACATAAAGAAACGAGCCCTTACCTTAAAAGATTTTCTTCTCAAAACCCTTGAATTCAACCAACGAAATTTCAATTTTTTTTCTTTCAACTATTTGCAGAGAACTTTTGAGAAGAAAGAAGAACGGAATTCGTGGAGAAGAGAAGAGGAAGAGAGGAAAGACAAGGAAGCGTCTCAGAAATTGAGAGAAAAGACGTGAGAGGATGAGAGAAAAACTGAGGAAAAGAATGTTAAAATTTTTTTAACATAGTGAGGATAACCAATGAACATTCTATACCCTCCATTAAGTTAGAATTTTCTGACTCATTGATGGCTCATTGGCGTGGAGGAAGGAGAGAAAAGAGGAAAGTCAAACAATCACTCATCACTTACCATGTTTTGCTATCTTAAAATAGGAAACCATTTGAAATGGCACAAATCAATGCGAAGTCAACCTTTTAATGTCCTTAACTGACAAAATTATTCCTTTAATATGCCAATTAATCACAATAAATTACCCATTTAATGTAATTATCTCAGCTATAAATTTGGAGAGATTTTTGTTGACTGCTCGTCAGCTGTGTTTGGCCTGCCGATTTTTCCCTTCAGCCTGCCGGTTCCACCAAGTTCGGCCTGCCGATGGTTTCCTTCGCTTGTCGATCTTGGGCAGATTGTTTGGCCTGTCGAACTTGAAAGTCTGACCTTCCGAAATGTCCTTAAATGCGATACATTAAAACATTCAATTCATCATGCATCATAATTAAACATACATTAAAATAATCATGAATACTTGAGCACAACAATTCCATGTGGTCGTCACCGGTCATAAAACTTGACATAAAAAGTTAGTAACATTAAAATTATAAATCATATCATATAACATAAATTATTTTTAATATTTCCTTAACATCGTTACTAACTTAACATAATCCGTTACATCAAAAATAGGTGGGTGTTACATAGGTGGTGATTATAAATTATGGATAAAATATTGATATGATGGTTATACACTTACGTTAATTTTATTATTAACCTCCCTTAGGAGCTTTGTTAATAAAATTAATGGCTAAAGACACGATTATTAATATATGCTAGATCATAGGGGTCCTAGATGGCAAATATTAATCAGGAGGGGATCCGTGTTCCTGATTAAATTTGGCATGACTCCCCTAGAAGCTTTTTGAATTATGAGTTGGGAATTATCGTTGTGAGGTTGTGATATTTTCAAGGTTTTGACACATAAACACATTTGTATGTTTTTACATAATTGTGTTATCTTACTAAATTATTATTATATGTTTGCCTATGTTTGGTATATGATTCTTTATTGTAGATTAAAAATGTCTAAAAACGCTTTATCTTTGGTACTTGACAAAAACCTATAACTGGAGAGAATTATAATGATTGAAAACAGAACATGGATATCATTCTCTCGTTTGAGAAACTAAAATATGTGCCAACAACCCCTTGTCCTCTCGAACCTATGGGAGACTCATCTAATGAGCAATTCCAAGCGTACGATAGCTGGAAAGATGCAAATGATCAGGCCTCACTGCTATGCTATGGCCAGCATGAATAACGTGCTGCAAGCTCAACATCAGGATTATGAGACTGCAAAGCAGATCTTGGATAATCTTGAGGATATGTTTGGAGGCCAGGCCATAACAAAGCGGCAAGGGGTACTTTAGAAGCTTCTTAACTGTAAGTAGAGGCTGGGGACATCTATAAAGGAGCACATGATGTTGGTCATGGGTTACCTCGCTGAGGCTCAACCAATAGAGCCAACATCGATGCTGAAACTCAGATGATTATAGTCTTTGAGACTCTATCTAAGGAATTTATTCCATTTAGAGCTACTTTTAATCTAGGCAATAGGTAGGATATGACCTTATCAGAATTGATGAAACAGTTACAGGAGCTCAAACTGTTGATCAGAGAGTCTCCTCCAGGTGGAGAGGCCAACATGGTAGCTGCTTCTGGTTCTAATCTCAATACTGGGAATGGAAAGAAGCAACATGCCAAGAATGGGAAGTCTTCTATTCCTGCTAGCACCAAGAGCATGACGAAGAAGAAGAAGAACCCAAATAAGCTTAAGTGCTTCTTTTGTGGGAAGGTCGGGCACATAAAGAAGCATTGCAAGGACTTCCTTTCCAAAGGAGGTAAGTGTGATCTTCTGTACTTCAAAACTTGTTTGGTTGAGAAATCCAGTGACATTTAGGTCATAGATTCTGGTGCAACTAATCACGTTTGCGTTTCTCTATAGGGGTTCAAAGAAACAAGAAGTCTGCTGCATAAAGGCTTCACGCTTTGGATGGGCGATGGATCCTTGGTCTCGGCGGAAGTAGTAGGAGATGTCCATCTTTATTTTGATAATTATAAGAATTTATTTTTGCAAGATTTTTTTTATGTTCCTAAATTTAAAAGGAATTTAATTTCTGTAGCTTGTTTATTTAAAGACTCCTATTTGGTTTCTTTTAACGATAAAGTGGTGATTTGTAAAAACAAATCTTTTATATGTTCTAGATGGACGCAAAATAATCTATATTTTATCAAACCTAAGATAGACTTATTGCTTAATGCTGAGATGAATGATAATAACTCTAAAAGACTTAAGACTTCTCAATCTAATAAGTCTTATCTTTGGCATTTGCACCTTGGTCATATTAACCTGAATAGGATTCAAAGGTTGGTAAGGGATGGACCTTTATCTTGAATCAATTTTGTCACGAAATTAATTCAACCGATAAACAGACATGAATTATCTAATTCTTCCAAATTTTAACCAATATGATACATCTGACATAAGTCACCAATTATTAGAAAAGCACGTCATATTCTTCCATGACATATCATAGTGTATCGTATCCTCATATAATTATCTATAATCAGCTTAAGGATAAGTTCTGTCTTACCTTTCTGATTATTTTTGTCTTACATTGTATTATCTCACCATCGAAAAACTTACTAACCAAAAATAGTTTACCATTTGGTTACATCTATGTATCCAAATGGTTGAACGCTCTAGTTTTCCAATTACAGGATAATGCATATAAGAGGATATCATTACTCCTAAAGAGGAGCTATGGATTCCATATCTATGAATAACAAGTCTACGCTATCAAGAGTCATGCCTCCAACATGTCGGCATCCGTACCACTATTAAGATGTGGGTGTCACCTTTTAGTACATCAAAAGACACAAGTCAAGACAACGGGCCCATATTCATCTCAAGATTAAGATATAATACAAATGATTATCTAAAGTGAATCGATTTACCGAGAAAGAATTATTAATCCAAATCAATTCACTTTATGTCCCGATCCAACGCATCATCACTTATGACAATGTGCTAGTGTTTCTATTCATGGACTCCACCTCCGATGGTCAAGACAAACCATCTCCCAAAAGGGATATAGACAACATAACAATCTTTGCATGAATAAAGGGCCCAACTTTATTCCCTCGATTGCGAATCTTATGATTTAGGCTGTCACCTTAAGAATCGTGTCTTCCGCATAATCTGTCCATCATATTCCCAATTCTTAAAGGTTTAGACTAACAGTTTCAGACTATTGTTTGCTTAACATATATTCAACAAATATGAATGTAAAGAGGACAAGATTTGACATATAAACAATAAATAAATTCTTTATTGATACAAAAATGTCTCCAAAAACTTATTACACTTTTACTCCTTAGGGCATACATGTCTAACAAACTCCATGAATAGAACTATTGATAAAAAGGACAAATATTATTTGCTTAACATACATTCAACAAATATGAACGTAAAGAGGACAAGATTTGGTATAAAAACAATAAATAAATTCTTGATTGATAAAAAATGTGTACAAAAACTTATTACATTTTTACTCCTTAGGGCATACATATCTAGCAGACTCCATGAATAGAAACATTGGCATATTGTCATAGGTGAAGATGTGTTGGATCGGGACATAATGTGAATTGATTTGGATTAATAATTCTATATCGACAAATTGATTCACTGTAGACAATCATTTGTATTGTATCTTAACCTTGAGATGAACAGTGGGCCTGTTGTCTTGACTTGTGTCTTTTGATGTACCAAAGGGTGACACCCACATCTTAATAGTGGTATGAATATCGGTATGTTAGAGGCATGAATCTTGATCGCGTACACCTGTTATTCATAGATATGAAATCCATAGCTCCTCTTTAGGAGTAGTGATATCCTCTTATATGCGTTATCTTGTAATTGAAAAAATGGAGCCCTCAGCCATTTAGATACATAGGTGTAACCGAATGGTATACTATCCTTGGATGTTAAGTTTTTCGACGGTGAGATAATGGAATGTAAGATAAAATTAATCGGGAAGGTAAGGCAGAACTTGGCCTTAAGCCGATTATGGATAATCCTATGGGGATACGATATATTATGATATGTCATGGAGACTTAGCTGTACAGGCTTTGTAATTCTATGTAGTTCGAGAGTGTAGCTCTAGGCTTTTCATGGAGTAGCGTTAGAGTTGATAATTATGAAATGTATATCTGGGATATTGGGTTTCATAAATATCGAGAGCTTGAACTATATAGGTCCATTTGGTCTCCTTTGCTAGCTCACAACATCCTGTAACGATACGGCGTGCTTTTTCAATAATTGGTGACTTATGTCAGATTTATTAGATTGATTAAAATTTGAAAGAATCAGAAAATTCATGTCTGTTTATCGGTTGAATTAATTTTGTGATAAAATTAATTCAAGATGAACTTGTTGAATTATTGGGATCAGATAATTCTTGTCTGTTTATCGGTTCATTTAATTTTGAATAAATTAGATCAAGATAAACTTGTAGAATTATTAAGAATTCATTTATTTTCCTAGAGATTATCTAGATAAAGTTGTTTTGATCAGATAACTTCTCTATTGGGTTATTTGAATTAAACTGAGACTTTATCCTATAGAATCTCACGTGGAAAATAAAAGATTCGTGAAGATATTTTTTCGGTAGTTTGGCCTTTCGATCCTTGAGTTTGGCCTGCCGATGGACGAGTTTGGCCTGCCGATTATACAGTTCGGCCTGCCGATGGTGAAGGATAAGATCACGCATTTTTACATAGATTTTATCAGATATTGATCCGAATTTATAGACCTAATCTAATAAGGACTGACCTTAGACCCAACCTTTATAAATAGGGAATAAGTCTTAAGAGTTATTCATATCAGTTGAGAGATTAAGAGTGATACTCTATTGTTGAGCATCTGAAAAACTCCCTAAGAGCTCTTGTTCCCAAATCACGAACACTAGCTTTGGGTTATCTCGATTGATTGGAAGAAGAGTTACCTAGTGGAAGAGCCATACGTTGAGCCCGCACTCACTACGATCATGGATAGAGAATAGCAAAGAAGACTAGTCGGTTGAAGCTCTTTTGGAACGTTACTTCTCTTCACACTTTGCGGGGGTTCTTCGGCAATCAAAGGTTAGTAAGATCTAGTTAATTTATACGTATAGCATGTCAATCTTGTGTTTTAGAAAATACTCTAATATTAAATTTTTAAAATTTCACTGCGTACTATTTTTCTTATAATTGGTATCAGAGCCATGGTTTTTACATAAATTTTCAAGTTTGTGATTGTGCTATATGTATAAATTTTATGATCTTAATCTCTCCTATGCTTGAATTTAATTTTATAAAGAGTTGGCACTCTAGGTTTCTATATAATTTTATGTTGTCATGGATTATATGGTGAATGTTTATTAATGAATTATGGTTGATTAAATTGTTATTTAATTATTTATTAATTAATTAATTTATGCCGGTTATGGTTCTTTAGATGTTAAAATGTGTATCTAGGTTTTTCATGTAATTAGATGGCAGACTATCATCTCTCTCTAGGATTATTATTTATTTTAAATTTATAAGAATTTTATAATTAAATAATTATTTGGAGAAGACGGATCTAGAAGACAGATCTAGAAGCCAAATCTAGAAGATTGATGACGGTGTTCCTAGGTATTTCCTAAGTCTCTAATTTTATGTTTTTGAATTGTTGAAAATAAATTGATGAATTGCATTAAAAATTGAATTTTCTGAAACGGGAAATTTCTGCTTGGTCAACATGCCGAACCATCCAGTTCGGCAGGCCGATGGTCGCAAATTGCCAGGCCGGACGTGAGGTTAGGCAGGCCGACAGCGGAGCAAAAATCAGGTGGCTCTGGCGGTAGGCCAAACTATCGTACATCGGCAGGCCAATCTCAAGATTGGAAGGTCGATCACTCAGATCGGCTTGCCGACCTAGAGCTGGAAATTTTTTTAAAAAAGGTATAGTTTTTCAATAAAGTTTTAATTTTATTTTTGGGACAATTCTGAGAAACATTGAATATGGATATAACTAGAAATATGAAGTATTCTATTCATACGAGATTAAAGACTTGAAGATGGGCATTACATGAAGAAGGATACAACTTAAGGATTCAAGGATGAAGAATTGATAACATGTTTTGATTACTCTCTTGTAGTCTTTGTTTTCTATTCTCTAGGGTGGAACCATAATATCACAATTGTTATTATTTTTCTTGTGGCTTTGCTTGAATGCTTTGTTTGTCTACATTTTAATATGATTTGCCATGTATATTGATAACATGTCATATAGAATAGGGAGTGCCGCTCATATTAAAATTGTTCATGCATGTTCTTAAAATAAAACCTTGATTTCAAAACATTGTGTAGGAGAAGGCTTTCGAAGAGAGAACCTAAGGCCTCCATCGTTGGTCCATAGGCAGAACATGGTGGTCCCGACGCCTAGGAAGGGATTTCTATCATGTACCATATTGGATCTATGAGAGGATAAGGTACTTTAGCATGATTTATGGTTGCACGCCCCTAGGTGGTGATTATAAATTATGGATAAAATATTGAAATGATGGTTATACACTTACGTTAATTTTATTATTAACCGCCCCTAGGAGCTTTGTTAATAAAATTAATGGACGAAGACACGATTATTAATATATGCTAGATCATACGGGTCCTGGATGGCAAATATTAATCAAGAGGGGATCCGTGTTCCTAATTAAATTTGGCATGACTCCCCTAGAAGCTTGTTGAATTATGAGTTGGGAATTATCGTTGTGAGGTTGTGATATTTTCAAGGTTTTGACACATAAACACATTTGTAAGTTTTTACATAATTGTGTTATCTTACTAAATTATTATTATATGTTTGCTTATGTTTGGTATATGAATCTTTATTGTAGATTAAAAATGTCTAAAAACGCTTTATCTTTGATACTTGACAAAAACCTATAACTGGAGAGAATTATAATGATTGAAAATAGAACATGGATATCGTCCTCTCCTTTGAGAAACTAAAATATGTGCTAACAACTCCTTGTCCTCTCGAGCCGATGGGAGACTCATCTAATGAGCAATTCTAAGCGTACGACTGCTGGAAAGATGCAAATGATCAGGCCCGCTGCTATGTTATAGCCAACATGAATAACGTGCTACAGGCTCAACATCAGGATTATGAGACTGCAAAGTAGATCTTGGATAATCTTAAGGATATGTTTGGAGGCCAAGCCATAACAAAGCGGCAAGGGACGCTTCGGAAGCTTCTTAACTGTAAGCAGAGGCCGAGGACATCTGTAAAGGAGCACATGATGTTGGTCATGGGTTACCTCGCTGAGGCTTAAACCAATAGAGCTAACATCGATGTTGAAACTCAGATGACTATGGTCTTTGAGACTCTGTCTGAGGAATTTATTCCGTTTAGAGCTACTTTTAATTTAAGCAATAGGCGGGATAAGACCTTATTGGAATTGATGAAACAGTTACAAGAATTTGAACTGTTGATCACAGAGTCTCCTCTGGGTGGAGAGGCCAACATGGTAACTACTTCTAGTTCTAATCTCAATACTGGGAATGGAAAGAAGCAACGGGCCAAGAACGGGAAGTCTTCTATTCCTGCTAGCACCATGAGCAAGACGAAGAAGAAGAAGAACCCAAAGAAGCTTAAGTGCTTCTTCTGTGGGAAGGTCGGGCACATAAAGAAGCATTGCAAGGACTTCCTTTCCAAAGGAGGTAAGTGTGATGTTCTGTACTTAGAAACTTGTTTGGTTGAGGAATCCAGTGACATTTGGGTCATAGATTCTGGTGCAACTAATCATGTTTGTGTTTCTTTGCAGGGGTTCAAAGAAACGAGAAGTCTGCTGCGTAAAGACTTCACGCTTTGGATGGGTGATGGATCCTTGGTCTCGGTGGAAGTAGTGGGAGATGTCCATCTTTATTTTGATAATTATTGGAATTTATTTTTGCAAGATTGTTTTTATGTTCCTAAACTTAAAAGGAATTTAATTTCTATAGCTTGTTTATTTAAAGACTCCTATTTGGTTTCTTTTAACGATAAAGTGGTGATTCGTAAAAGCAAATCTTTTATTTGTTCTAGATGGATGCAAAATAATCTATATTTTATCAAACATATGATGAACTTATTGCTTAATGCTAAGATGAATGATAATAACTCTAAAAGACTTAAAACTTCTCACTCTAATAAGACTTATCTTTGGCATTTGCGCCTTGGTTATATTAACTTGAATAGGATTCAAAGGTTAGTAAGGGATGGACCTTTAAGTCACTTAAAAGTGGAATCTATACCTCAGTGTGAATCCTGTTGGAGGCTAAAATGACCAAAAGACCATTCGGGTCTAAGGGCAATAGGGCCGAAGGGGTTCTAGAACTTGTGCATAGTGATGTTTGTAGACTGATGAACATCCGGGCATGAGTAGGGTATGAGTACTTTGTCACTTTTATTGACGATTACTCAAGATATGGGTATGTGTACTTGATAAACCACAAAAGTGAAACTTTTGGCAAGTTTAGGGAGTTTCGGGCTAAAGTGGCAAAGTAATTGGGCAGACCCATTAAGGCATTTCGATCTGATCGAGGTATTTTATCCCGTTTGACTGCGCCGGGCACTCTGCAGAACAATTGCATAGCAGAGAGAAGAAATAAAACTTTATTGGACATGGTCAGGTCCATGATGAGTTATTCATTATTACCTTTATTCTTTTGGGGATATGCACTACAAACCGCATGTTATCTTTTGAACAATGTGCCTTCAAAATCGGTCCCTAAAACTCCTTACAAGTTTTGGACGGGTAGGACGACATCCTTAAACCATATTCGCATATGGGGATGTCCGGCTCATGTCCTGTTTAAGGATCTAAATAAGTTGGAAGCATGTTTGAAAGTTTGCATGTTTGTAGGATATCCAAAAGGGACTAGAGGGGGTTATTTCTATAACCCAAAGGAAAATAAAGTCGTGGTTTCAACTAATGCAACTTTCCTTGAGGAGAGTTACATGGACGACTTTAAACCTCAAAGAAAAGTGGTGCTTGAGGAGTTAAGGAGTGATCCGATCACTCCGGAGGTTCTGAATGAAACCATTTCGATCGATGTAGAAAACCAAACGAACCTGAACAATAACCTAAGGGGCTTTGACGTAGTGGGAGGATCGTGCAATAACCTAGGAGGTATATGTTCAATGGGGAGGTCTTCTTGGTTAAACTGGATGAACATGACAAGGATCCTTACACTTGCATGAGGCTATGGAGGACGTTGATTCAAAACTTTGGACAGAGGCCATGAACATAGAGATGAAGTCTATGGAGACTAATCAGGTCTTTGACCATATGGATCTTCTTGAAAGGGTAAAACCTTTAAGGCTAGACTGGTAGCTAATGGTTACACACAAAAGGAAGGAATTGATTATGAGGAAACCTTTTCACCTATAGCCATGCATAAGTCCATCCGGATTCTCTTGACCATAGCTGCCACTCTCAACTATGAAATTTGGCAGATGGATGTCAAGACGGCTTTTCTAAATGGCTAACTTGATGAGTCCATTTATATGGAACAACCAGACGAGTTCAAGGTCAAGGGTCAAGAGGGTAAGGTTTGTAAGTTGTTGAAGTCAATTTATGGATTTAAGCAGGCTTCTAGACTTTAGCAGGCTTTTCGTTCTTGGAACATAAGATTTGATTAGGTGATCAAGACTTATAGGTTCTCACAAAATGTGGATGAACCATGTTTACAAACACATTAAGGATGGGAAGGTGGTTTTTCTACTGCTCTATGTAGATGACATTATGCTCATTGGCAATGACATTAGGGCATTATCATCGGTCAAATTATGGTTGACCAAGCAGTTTGACATGAAGGACTTGGGTGAGGCTAATTTTGTTCTCGGTATCGAGATCTTTCAGGATAGGAAGAACAAAATGATAGCTTTATCCCCAGCCGGCTACATCGATAAAATTCTCAAGCGGTTTGCAATGTAGGATTCCAAGAAAGGTGGTCAACCATCTAGGTCTGGAATTACTCTTTCTAAGAAAGACTCTCCAAAGTCTTATGAAGAAAGAGAATACACGAAGAAGGTGTCTTATGCTTTGGCAGTGGGTAGTCTCATGTATGCCATGCTTTGTACACAACTAGATATTAGTTATGCGGTCAGGATTGTAAGTCGATTTCAGGCAGATCTAGGACCGAACCACTAGGTTGCGGTAAAGCATATTTTCAAGCACTAGATAAGGACTCGAGGGTAGACTTGACTCCTCTAAGATATACTGACTCGAATTTACAATCCTGTCTGGATTCTAGGAAATCGACTTCAGGTTTTATGTTTACTCTAGACGGTGGTGCCATCAGTTGGAGAAGTGTCAAGCAAGATTGCACTTCTAATTCAACGATGGAGGCCAAATATGTGGTAGCTAGTGATGCTTCGAAAGAAGCAGTGTGGCTCCGCAAGCTCCTTGGGGATCTTGAGGTAGTTCCTGGTATGGATAAGGCAATATCATTGTACTGTGATAACAGTGCAGCGGTAGCTAATGCTAAGGAGCCAAGATTTCACAAGAAGAGTAAGCATATTGATCGGAAGTATCATGTGATAAAGGACTTCGTTGAGGACAGGCATGTCACGGTGTGCAAGATCGCGTTAGAGGACAATTTAGCTGATCCATTTACGAAGACACTTACTGGGAGAGTCTTCGAGAAGCATGTGGAAGCTATGGGGATGCGAGATTTGTTATATTTACTCACTTAGTGCAAGTGGGAGATTGTTAGACATGTATGCCCTAAGGAGTAAAAATATAATATATTTTTAGAGACATTTTTATCAATAAAGAATTTATTCATTATTTATATATACCAAATCTTGTCCTCTTTACATCCATATTTCTTGAATGTATGTTAAGCAAATAATAGCTTGAGACTGTCAGTCTAAAACCTTTAAGAATTCGACATATGATGGACAAATTATACGAAAGACACGATTCTTAAGGTGACAGCCTAAATCATAAGATCCACAATCGAGGGAATAAAGTTAGGCCCTTTATTCATGTAAATATTGTTATGTTGTCGATATCCCCTTTGGGAAATGGTTTGTCTTCACCATCAGAGGTGGACTCCATGAATAGAAATGTTGGCATATTGTCATAGGGTGAATTGATTTGGATTAATAATTCTGTCTTGGCAAATCGATTCACTTTAGACAATCATTTGTATTGTATCTTAATCCTGAGATGAATAGTTGGCCTGTTGTCTTGACTTGTGTCTTTTGATGTACCAAAGGGTGACACCCACACTTAATAGTGTTATGCATGCTGGTATGTTGGAGGCATGACTCTTGATGGCATAGACCTGTTATTCATAGATATGGAATCCATAGCTCCTATTTAGGAGTAGTGAGATCCTCTTATATGCGTTATCCTATAATTAGAAAACTAGAGCACTCAACCATTTGGATACATAGGTGTAACCGAATGGTATACTGTCCTTGGATGGTAAGTTTTTCGATGGTGAGATAATGGAACGTAAGATAAAAATAATCAGGAAGGTAAGACAAAACTTGTCCTTAAGCCAATTATGGATAATCCTATAGGGATACGATACATTATGATATGTCATGGAGACTTAGCTATACGGGCTTCGTAATTCTATGTAGTTTGAGAGTCAAGCTCTAAGCTTTTAGTGGAGTAGCGATAGAGTTAATAATTATGAAATGTATATCTGGGATATTGGGTTTCATAATTATCAGGAGCTTGAACTATATAGGTCCATTTGGTCCCCTTTGCTAGCTCACAACATCCTATAACGATACGGCATGCTTTTTCAATAATTGGTGACTTATGTCAGATTTATCAAATTGATTAAAATTTTGAAGAATCAGATAATTCATGTCTGTTTATTGGTTGAATTAATTTTTTGATAAAATTTATTCAAGATAAACTTGTTGAATTATTGGGATCGGATAATTCTTGTCTGTTTATCGGTTGATTTAATTTTGAATAAATTGGATCAAGATAAACTGGTAGAATTATTAAGAATTCATTTATTTTCCTAGAGATTATCTAGATAAAATTGTTTTGATCAGATAACTTCTTTATTAGGTTATTCGAATTAAAACTGAGACTTTCTCCTACAAAATCTAGGGTGGAAAATAAAAGATTCACGGAGATATTTTTTCGGCAGTTCAGCCTTCCAATCCTTGAGTTTGGCTTGTCGATGGACTAGTTCGGCCTACCGATTATGTAGTTTGGCTTGCCGATGAGCGAAGGATAAGATCATGTGTTTTTACGTAGATTTTATCAGATATTGATTCGAATTTGATTCTAATCTGAATTTTTTAGACCTAATCTGATAAGGACTAACCCTAGACCCAACCTTTATAAATAGGGAATAAGTCTTAAGAGTTATTTAGATCAGTTGAGAGATTAAGAGTGATACTCTATTAGTGAGCATCGGAAAAATTCCCTGTGAGCTCTTGTTCACAAATCACGAACACTAGCTTTGGGTTCTCTCGATTGGTTGGAAGGAGAGTCACCTGGTGGAAGAGCTGTATGTGTGAGCCCGTACTCACTTCGATCGTGGATAGAGAATAGCAAAGAAGACCAGTCGGTTGAGGCTCTTCTGGAACGTTACTTCTCTTCATACTTTGCGAGGGTTCTTCGACAATCAAAGGTTAGTAAGATCTAGTTAATTTATGCGTATAGCATGTCAAACTTGTGTTTTGGAAATACTTTGATATAGAATTTTTAAAATTCTGCTGCGTACTATTTTTCCAACATGAGGTAACCTATGACTAACATCATATGCTTCTTCACAGGAGTCCCAAGTCTTTGTCTATAGTTTAACATTTTTTGAAGAGCCCCTTATCATTTCGTTAGGGCTTGGCCTCCGAATATGTTTTTTAGATTATCCAAAATCTACTTAGCAGTCTCATAATCCTCATGTTGAGTCTGCAGTACATTATTCATGCTACCCATAACATAACAGTGGGCGTGATCGTTAGCATCTTTCCAGCGATCATACACTTGGATTTGCTCATTAGTGGAATCTCCAATACGTTAGGGAGGATACGATGTTGTCAGCACAAACTTTAGTTTCTCAAAGAGAATGACAATATTCAAGTTCCTTTTCCAATCATTGTAATTCTTGCTAGTTAACATGCTCTTTTCGAGTATCGATGACAAGGCATTTTTAGACATTTTTAATCTACAATAAAGATTCATATACTAGATATAAGTAAACATTCTACAACAGTTTAGAAAGATAATACAAACAAATAAGCATACAATTGTGTTTATGTGTCAAAACCTTGAAAAAATCACAACCTTACAATAATAATTCCCAACTCAAAATCTAATAAGCCACCTAGAGGAGACTTGCCAAATTCAATTAGGAATAGGATCCCCTCTGATTAATATATGCCATCTAAGACCCCTCTGATCTAGCATATATTAATAATCATTTCAACTATTTTATCCATAATTAATAATCGCTACCTAGGGATGTACAATGATGAATCATGCTAAAATAAATTATCTCTTTGGAAATCCAACCTGGTATATGACGAAATCCCTTCCTATAGGTTAGAACCACCATGTGCTACCTATGGACCAACAATGGAGGCCGTAGGTCCTCTCTCCAAAAATTTTATCCCACTCAATATTTTACAAGTCAAGGTTTTATGTTAAGATACATGAACAATTTTTAATGAGCTATACTCCATGTTCTACATGGCATGTTATCAACATACATAGTAAATCATATTATAATGCAGACAAGGAAAGCAACATGCAAAACCACAAGCAAATAATAAAAAGTTGTAATATTATGGTTCCATCCTAGAGAAAAGAAAATAAAGATTACAAAAGATCAATTGAAACATATTATTGATTCTTCATCTTGTATCTTATTTTTGTGTCCTTCTTCATGTGGCATTTGCATTCTATTCTTCAATCTCTTATAGATCAAAAGGTTATTTTTTTGGTCATCATAAAATTTCATGTTTCTTAGAATTGTCTCAAAAACAAAATAAAAAACTACACCCAAAAATGCACCTTTTTTGAAAACTATTCTGCACCATTGTCGGCTGTCGAACTTTCAGTTTGGCTAGCTATTTTGTGACTGTCAGCCTGTCGACTGAGCTGAACAATTGTTTTTCCAAAAATAATGCAGAAAATAGTTTTTTAATTTTATTTTCAAGAATTGAAAAACATAAAAATTTATAAACATAGAAAAACTATAGAACTCCAATCATCTCCATCTTCTAGATCCATCTTCTCTTCAAATAATTATTTTAATACAAATTTTTTACAAATTAAAATTAAAATAATAAATCCTAGACGATGATGATAGACTGTCATCTAATTACATAAAAAAAATTGAGATACACATTCTAACCTCTCAGAAACCATAACTAGCAAAAAATAATTAATTAATAATTAATTAAAATATAGATTTAATCAACTATAATTAATTAATAAACATTCACCACATAATCTCATTACAACATTTAATTATATAGAAACCCTAGAGTGCTAACTCTCTAAAAAATTAAATTCAAGTTTAGGAGGGAATAAGATCACATAAGTCATGTATATAGCATGATCCTAAACCCGTAAAATCAACGTAAAAACCAGGCTCTAATACTATGTTGGAAAATAGTATGCAGTAGAATTTTAAAAATTTTAAATAAGAGTACTTTCCAAAACATAAGTTTTACATGCTAAATACATAAATTAATGATAGATCTTACTAGCCTCTTTTGCGAACTAAGAAGCAACAACAATCCGTGAAGAGAAGAACATTCCAAAAGAGCCTCAACTAACTAGTCTTCTTTGCTATTCTCTATCCATGATCAAAGTGCAGGTGGTCGCATGTTGTACAACTTTTCCTCTAGTGACTCTCTTTCCAACCACTTGAGAAGCCCTAGAGATAAGGTTCTTGATGTTGAACAATAACTCTTAGGGAATTTTAGAGTTTCTCTCATTGGAGCACCCTTGTTGGAAAATGAATACGCATTGGAATTCTAAAACTTTTAAATTAAAGTATTTTTCAAAACGCCAGTTAGATATGCTATATATATAAATTAATAATAGATCTTACTAACCTTTCGTACACCGAAGTAGGCTCGAATCCACATAGAGAAGAACGTTCTAGAAGAGCCTTAACTAACTGGTCTTTTTTGTTATTTTCTATCCACAATTAGAGTGTGGGTGGTCACATATTGTTCAGCTTTTCCTCCAGTAACTCTCCTTCCAACCAATTGAGAAGAGCTAGAGCTAAAGTTTGTGATGTTAAAACTTAGCTTTTGGGAGTTTCAAAGTTTCTCAAACTAGAGTACTTATTCTATACTTCTCAACTGATCTAAATAACTAAGAAAACTCACCACCTATTTATAAAGGTCAGACCTCGGGTTAATCATGAGTAGATAAGGCCTCAAAATTTGAGTTAGATCAGTTTTAGAGTAAAAAACGCATAATCAAATTCTGACTCCAATTGCCACAGTCGACCGCGCCTAGTATGTCATGGTCGATCGTGTCGTTCCGATAATGGAGTTCAAATCTGATTTGAACTTCATAAGTTGATTTGATAGATTCAATTACAACTAACTAGATAAATCCTATCTTATTTAATTAAGGTATCCTTTATAGACCTTAATTTTAATTCAAATAACCTAACAGAAAAGTTATTTTATTAAAATTGTCATACATAGATATGCCCATATAAATAAAATATTATCCATGATAGTTCAACTTGTATATCTCGAATTAATTCACAAATTTAATTCAATTAATAAACTAAAATGAATTATTAAATCCAATCAACTTAAATTTTAGCCAATCTAATAAGTTAATATAAGTCTCCAATTTGTAGGAAAAACACGTTGTATCGTTATAAGATTTATTATGAGCTAGCGAAGGGGACCCAATGGACCTATATAGTTCAAGCTCCTATAATTATAAAATACAATATCTTAAATAAATATTTTATAATTATCAACTCTAATGCTACTCCACTAAAAGCCTAGTGTTGCACTCTCAAACTATATAAAATACAAAGCTTCAAGTAAGCTAACCGTCCATGACATATTATATAGGATATTTATAATCGGCCTAAGGATGAATTTTGTTTTACCTTCCTGATGATTTTTATCTTACATTCTGTTATCACACCATTGGAAAATTTACTATCCAAAGACAGTATATCACTCGATTACACCTATGTATCCAAATGGTTGAGCGCTCTAGTTTTCCAATTATAGGATAACACATATAAGAGAATATCATTAACTCTACAAAAAGAGCTATAGATTCTATATCTATGAATAATAAGTCTATGCAATCAAGAGTCATGTCTCTAACGTATCGGTATGCATTCCATTATAAAGTCAAGATGTCACTCTTTGGTGCATCAAAAGACATAAGTCAAGAATACAGGCCCTTTAGTCATTTCAAGATTAAGACATAATACATCTGATTGTTTAAAGCGAATTAATTTGCACAAAGGGAATTATTAATATAAATCAATTCATCTTGATGTCCCGATGTAATACATCATCATCTATGACAATGCACCAATGTTTCTACTCACAGAGTCCCACTCTGATGACCAAGACAAGTCATCTCCCGTTAGGGATGTGGA
This sequence comes from Artocarpus heterophyllus, assembly GCA_025403435.1. Taxonomy (NCBI): domain Eukaryota; kingdom Viridiplantae; phylum Streptophyta; class Magnoliopsida; order Rosales; family Moraceae; genus Artocarpus; species Artocarpus heterophyllus. The sequence goes on from CM046334.1 coordinate 24,270,666, forward strand.
CAATACAACAATCTTAACATGAACAAAGCACCCAACTTTATTCCCTCGATTGCAAATATTCATGTCTTCTACGAAATCTATCCATCATATGCACGATTCTTAAAGTTTAGACCAACAGTCTCAAACTTTTGTTTACTTATCATATATTTAACAAATATGAACATAAAAAGGACAATATTTAGTATATGAATAACAAATAATGTCTTTATTGATAAAATGTCTCCAAAAACAAATTACAACATTTTACTCCTTAGGGCATCATGTCTAACAACTCTATGTTTCTCAAATGATCTGAATAACTAAGAAAACTCACCTCTTAATTTATAGTGGTCGAATTTGGGTTAATTCTTATTAGATTATGCCTCAAAATTTGAGTCTGAATCAACTTTTGATGAAACACACGTCAAAAATGTGTATACTAATTATCGCATGTTTAGCATGCCTATCTAGAAGATCGGCCCATCGAACTTACTTTATCGGCCGATAGAAGTTTCTCATCGGCTTACCGACCGTGCAATAATCTAAAATCCTCAGAATATCTTATTTTCACCTGAGAATCTTAGATAGAGCCTAAGTTTTAATTCAAAGAACTTAATAGAAAAGTTTTCTTATTAAAACAATCATATACAGATAATCTTATAGTAAATAAAATATTATTTAAATAATTCAACATATTTATCTTGAATTAATTCAAAAATTAATTCAACCAATTAACTAACATAATTTATTAAATCCAATATTATCGAATTTCATCCAATCTAAAAATTTAACATAAGTCACCAATATGTAAGAAAAACACGCCGTATCATCACAGGATTATTATGAGTTAGCAAAGGGGACCCGATAGACATATATAGTTCAAGCTCATATAATTATGAAATATAATATCTTAGATACATATTTTATAATTATTAACTCTAACGCTACTCTACTAAAAGCTTGGAGCTATACTCTCAAACTATATGAAATTACAAAGCTCCAATAAGCTAACCATCCATGACATATCATAATGTGTCAAATCTCCATAGTATACTCATAATCGGTTTAAGGATAAATTCTGTTTATCTTCTCGATTATTTTTTTCTTACTTTCCATTATCACACCATTGGAATATTTACTATCTATAGATAGTATACCATTTAGTTACACCTATGTATCTAAATGGTTGAGTGCTCCAATCTTCCAATTACAAGATAATATATATAAAAGAATATCATTAACTCTATAAAAAGAAGCATGGATTCCATATCTATGAATAGTGATTCTACGTGAATCAAGAGTCATATCACCAACATACCGGTATACGTACCATCATTAAGTTAAGATGTTACTCTTTGGTATATCAAAAGATATAAATCAAGAATACGGTCCTATTTGTCATTTCATGATTAAGACACAATGCATATGATTGTCTAAAGTGAATTGATTTGAACAAATTGAATTATTAACCAAATCAATTCATCTCTTTGTCACGATCCAATACATTGCCTTCTATGACAATGCACCAATGTTTCTACTCGAGGAGTCCTACTCTGATGACCAAGACAAGCCATCTCCTGTTTAGGGATGTAGACAACATTACAATCTTAGAATGAATAAAGCACCCAACTTTATTCTCTTGATTGCGGATCTTGTGATTTAGACTATCACCTTTAAGATTCATGTCTTTTGTATAATCTATCCATTATATATATGATTCTTAAAAGTTTAAACTAACGGTCTCAGACTTTTGTTTGATTATTATACATTCAACATAATGAACATAAAGAGAACAACATTCTGTATATGAATAATAAATTAACTCTTTATTGATAAAATGTCTCCAAAAACATGTTACAACATTACTCCTTAGGGAACTGTGTCTTTCAACCTTGTTGTCTCCAATGGTGCAAAACTGGCTCACACAAATGCATACTAGCAGCATGGAGCTTGTTAATCAATTAAGGCAAACCAACTACAGAATCACTGTCAACATACTTTCACCCTCGGCGTCTATAGCCCCTCATGCTACAAAAGAAGAGGAAAAAGATGAAGAAAATATAAACATAGGTGATTAGACATTTTTTATAGTATTGGACTTGTGCTACTTTTGTTTCTTTTACTTGTTATTAGACCATGTACTTTTTGTTAGGCATGTATGCCCTAAGGAGTAAAAATGTAATAAGTTTTTAGAGACATTTTTATCAATAAAGAATTTATTTATTGTTTATATACCAAATCTTGTCCTCTTTACATTCATATTTGTTGAATGTATGTTAAGCAAACAAAAGTATGAGACAGTCGGTCTAAACTTTTAAGAATTGAGCATATGATGGACAGATTTTGCGGAAGACACGATTCTTAAGGTGACAGTTTAAATCATAAGATCTGCAATTGAGAGAAAAAAGTTGGCCACTTTATTCATGTAAAGATTGTTATGTTATCCATATCCCTATTAGGAGATGGTTTGTCTTGACCATCCATGAATAGAAACATTGGCACATTGTCATAGGTGACGATGTGTTGGATCAGGACATAAAGTGAATTGATTTGGATTAATAATTCTGTCTCTGCAAATCCATTCACTTTAGACAATCATTTGTATTGTATCTTAATCCTGAGATGAATAGTGGGCCCGTTGTCTTGACTTGTGTCTTTTGATGTACCAAAGGGTGACACCCACATCTTAATAGTGGTATGCAGTTGGTACATTGGAGGTATTACTCTCGATAGCGTAGACCTGTTATTCATGGATATGGAATCCATAGCACCTCTTTAGGAGTAGTAATATCCTCTTATATGCATTATCCTGTAATTGAAAAACTGAAGCGCTCAACCATTTGGATACATAGGTGTAACCAAATGGTATACTATCTTTCGATGGTAAGTTTTTCGATGGTGAGATAATGGAACATAAGATAAAATAATCGAGAAGGCAAGACAGAACTTGTCTTTAAGCCGATTATGGATCATCCTATAGGGATACGATACACTATGATATGTCATGGAAACTTAGCTATACGGGCTTCATAATTCTATGTAGTTCGAGAGTGCACCTTCAAGCTTTTAGTGGGATAGTGTTGGAGTTGATAATTATGAAATATATATCTGGATATTGGGTTTTGTAATTATCAGGAGCTTGAACTATATAGGTCCATTTGGTCCACTTTGCTAGCTCATAGAATCCTATACAATACGGTGTGCTTTTCCAATAATTGGTGACTTATGTCAGATTTATTAGATTGGTAGAAATTTAGAAGAATCAAATAATTCATATTCGTTTATCGGTTGAATTAATTTTGTGACAAAATTAAATCAAGATAAACTTGTTGAATTATTAGGATAAGATAATTCTTGTCAATTTATCGGTTGATTTAATTTTGAATGAATTAAATCAAGATAAACTTGTAGAATTATTAGGAATTCATTTATTTTCCTGGAGACTATCAAGATAAAGTTGTTTTAATTAGACAACTTCTCCATTGGGTTATTTGAATTAAAACTAAGACTTTATCCTATAGAATCTCGGGTGGAAAATAAAAGATTCGCTGAGATTTTTTCTGACAGTTTGGCATGCCGATCCTCAAGTTTGGCCTGCTGATGGGGCAAGTTCGGCCTGTCGATGCGTGAAAAAAGGATCACGCATTTTTACGTAGATTTTATCAGATATTGATCCGAATTTGATTCTGATTTGAATTTTTGCGACCTTATCTAATAAGGACTGACCCTAGACCCAACCTCTATAAATAGAAAGTAAGTCCTATAAGTTATTCAAATCAATTGAGAGATTAAGAGTGATACTCTGCTGGTGAGAATTTGAAACTCCCTGAGAGCTCTTGTTCACAAATCACAAACACTAGCTTTGGGTTCTCTCAATTGGTTGGAAGAAGAGTCACTTGGTAGAAGAGCTGTACGTGTGAGCCACAGTCACTCTGATCGTGGATAGAGAATAGTAAAGAAGACTAGTTGGTTGAGCCTCTTTTGGAATGTTACTTCTCTTCATAGACTGTGGGAATTCTTTGGCATTCAAAGGTTAGTAGGATCTGGTTAATTTATGCATATAGCATGTCAAACTTGTGTTTTGGAAAATACTCTGATATAAATTTTTTAAAATTCTGCTGCGTATTATTTTTCCAACGATTGGTATCAAAGACATGGTTTTTACACACATTTACGAGTTTATGATCATGCTATATGTATAACTTTTGTGATCTTAATCTCTCCTGTGCTTGAATTTAATTTTATAGAGAATTGGTACTCTAGGTTTCTATATATTTTATATGTTATCATGGATTATATGGTGAATGTTTATTAATTAATTATGATTGATTAAATTATTATTTAAATATTAATTAATTAATTAATTAATTAATTAATATTGGTTATGGTTCCTTTGAGGTTAGAATGTATATCTAGGTTTTTCATGTAATTAGATGGCGGACTATCATCTCCGTCTAGGAATTATTATTTAATTTTAATTTTGTAAGAATTTTATAATTAAATAATTATTCAGAGAAGGCGGATTTGGAAGATGGATGATGATGCTCCCAGGTATTTTTTAAGTCTCTAATTTTATGTTTTTGAATTGTTGAAAATAAAATTGATGAATTGCATTAAAAATTGTCTTTTTTGGAAAAGGGTAATTTCTGCTCGATCGGCATGCCAAACCCTCCAGTTCGGTAGGCCGATGGCCGCAGACCGAAGGACAGACATGAGGTATGGCAGGCTGTCAGTGGGGTAAAAATCAGGTGGCTCTGGCGGTAGGCTGAACTTCTAGTTCGACAGGCCGATTTGTCACGAATCGGCAGGCCGATCTGTGAAGATCGGCAGGACGGTGGGTCATGAACGGCAGGCCGATCTGGATGATCGGCTTGCCGATAGAGAGCTGGAAATTTCTCCAGAAAAGATACAATTTTTGGTGCAGTTTTAATTTTATTTTTGGGACAATTTTAAGAAACATTAAATTTGGATATGACTAGAAATATGAAGTATTCGATTCATACGGGATTGAAGACTTACGAATGGGCATTACGTGAAGAAGGATACTGTTTGCAGATTTAAGGATGAAGAATCGATAATATGTTTTGATTATTTTCTTGTACTCTTTATTTTCTATTCTCTAGGGTGGAACCATAATATTACGGTTATTATTATTTTGCTTGTAGCTTTGCTTGATTGCTTTGCTTGTCTACATTATAATATGATTTGCCATGTATATTGATAACATGCCATATAGAATAGGGAGTGCCGTTCATATTAAAATTGTTCATGCATGTCTCTTAAAATAAAACCTTGATTTCAAAAACTTGAGTGGGAGAAGTTTCTCAACGAGAGAACCCAAGCCCTTTATTGTTGGTTCATAGGAAGAACATGGTAGACCCGACCCCTAGGAAGGGATTTCTATCATGTACCAGATTGGATCTCTGAGAGGATAAGGTATTTTAGCACGATTTATGGTTGCACACCCCTAGCTGGTGATTATAAATCATGGATAAAATATTGAAACGATGGTTATACACTCACATTAATTTTATTATTAACCTCCTCTAGGAGCTCTGTTAATAGAATTAATGGCTAAAAATTGATTATTAATATATGCTGGATCGTACGGGTCCTGGTTGGCATATATTAATCAGGAGGCGATCCGTGTTCTTGATTGAATTTGGCATGACTCCCCTAGGAGCTTGTTGAATTCTGAGTTGGCATATATTAATATCATTCTAAGGTTGTGATATTTTTAAGGTTTTGACACATAAACACATTTGTATGTTTTTACATGATTGTGTTATCTTACTAAATTATTATGATATATTTGCTTATGTTTGGTATATGATTTTTTATTATAGACTAAAAATGTCTAAAAACGCTTTATCTTCGATGCTTGACAAAAACCTATTAACCGGAGAGAATTATAATGATTGGAAACAGAACCTGGATAACGTCCCCTCCTTTCAAAAACTGAAATTTGTGCTGACAACCCCTTACCCTCCTGAGCCTATGGGAGATTCCACCATTGAGCAATTCCAAGCGTACGATCGCTGGAAAGATGGAAATGATCAGGCCCACTGCTATGTTATTGCTAGCATGAATAACGTGTTGCAGGCTCAACATGAAGATTATGAGACTACAAAGCAAATCTTGGATAATCTTGAAGACATGTTTGGAGGCCAGGCCATAACAAAGCGGTAAGGGGCACTTCAAAAACTCTTGTACTGTAAAGAGAGACCAGGGACGTCTGTAAAGGAGCACATGATGTTGGTCATGGGTTACCTCGCTGAGGCTCAAACCAATGGAGCTGACATTGATGCTGAAATTCAGATGACTTGTAACGTCCCGAAATTTATTTAATATTAATGTAATTTAAATGATGAATTAGTGTGCCATAATTAAAGTTTTAACTTTAATTAGATTATTTGGTTGGATTTTTAGTTTTTGGTTATTTTGTTAAATTGATGTGTTCAAAAGATTTCTTATTGATTTAAAATGATGTTTTGAGTTTTAAAACACAACAATTTGTAAAATGTTAAAAATACTCTGTTTTACAAAACCGTGGGCGGCACATGGTTTTCGCACAGTAAAACCGCCCACCGATTTTCTCTATTTATTTTCCTTTCCTCTCTCTCTCTCCTCACTTCCACGCCCATCTCTCTCTCTCTTCCCTCTCTCTCTCGGCAGCTCACTCTCTCTCAATCTCTCTCTAAATTTTTGAAAACCGCATTCGAATCCAAGCTTCGGAACAGCAAGGAGGAAGCTCGGGGACGTGATTCGGCGACCGAGAACGCGGATTGAAGCTTCCATTTGAGGTTAGATTCGAAATTTCTAAACTTTTTTCAAAATTTTTGATTTTGTGTGTTTTTGAAATCTAAGTTTGTTTAAGCTTAGAAAACCGTGGATTTGTGTTAAATGAGCTTAGAACAACTAGAATCTAAACCTAGATTGAAGAAAAACGGATTGGATCCAAGATTTTCATTTTTCTCCTCTTTTTCTCATTTTAGGATTTTTGAAGATTTTGAGTTCAAATGTTGTTTAAATGATTCCAAACATGTTTTAGAATGTTTTTCTATCAACTATAGTTGTTTTTCATGCCTGGGATTTGAGAAAAACAGGTTAGAAACAAGATTTGGATTTTGGGGATCGAGGAACCCGTGACTGGGATTTCTGGATTTTCCCAGTTCGGCAGGCCGGAGTTCATGATCGGCAGGCCGAAGTGATGATCGGCAGGCCGGTGTTCTTCCGACCGGCAGGCCGAATCTGGAGAAATGTTCGGCAGGCCGAACCTTGTTTCCGGCAGGCCGAACTGTACAGTTCGGCAGGCCGAAGCAGGGCGTCCGGCAGGCCGACCGAGGCATGGAAAATTTTGTGATTTTTACCCGATTTCATTGTTTTGAACCCTGATTTAAATCCCAACCTTATAGGATGATTTTAATGATACAAATGGCACACTAGGACATCATGAAATGATTTGGTAACATAGAATGTCTCGAACTAGATATTGATCGACTTAGTTTGTATCTAGGATTGTTCGTGGTTCCGTGGAGCTAACGTATAGCGGATCGGGATTACGGTGTGGGGTACCGGCACGAGTACTGAGGTAGGACTTCTATCCTATTTCTTTGGTAGCCTGGTTTTGAAATGATTTGGCTTTGAAAATGATTTCTATCAAAATGTTTTCAACGGTTGTTTGAAAATGATTTTATCGGTTATATTTTTATATACCGTGACATGAAATGAATTTCATAATGAATGTAATTGACAATACTCGGTAATTGGGTTTTGAATGATAATGATAATAAACACATGGGCATGATGCCATATCAGAGATCGGGTCGTGATCGACCTTGGGGGCAGGTCCCGAAACCCAGCTGGGCCACTACGGTGGTGATATCATGGTTTGCCTAGGTAAAAGTAAACTGATGTTTTGATTTGACGAGTAGACTGTTCTGTGTCAGAACGGTTCTACTCAATTTATTTATTTATTTATTCAAGTTTCTTTTTGCATAACTCCTGATAATGCTATGTTTCTTTGCATTAAATTATTTTATAAAACTTAGTCCTACTGAGCCTTTCGCTCATGTTTTATCTGTTTTAAATTCCCCCCCTCTAGGTGGTTTCCCATTTAGGTTTGGAGAAGATTCTTCGGACCGAACTCAGGAGCAATAGGAGAATTTATTTATATTCTGTATTATTAATCAAGGCATGTAAGACTTAACTTTATTTGTACTTGGACTGTAATTGTATTTGTGATATTGTCAGATTCATGTGTGTGCACAAGTTGTGGGTTGTGGAACCCATATTCGCGGTTTTTATTCAATTATTGTTATTTGTTTAATGATTTTAAATTCTTTATAAAATGTGGTGGAAATTCTTCTTAATTTTTATTTAATTGGGTTCTCAAACTCTCGGTTTTTAATTAAATCCTTTTTTAATTAACCTAAATATTCCGCCACGTCACCTCCCGTACTCCGGGGCGTGACAGAATGGTATCAGAGCTCAAGGTTATGAACCTTGGGAATTGTGCACACATAGGTTTGACAATGAAATACCTCTGACAGTCCAAATTTTGTTTTCAGAAGTGAGAGAATGGCACCTAGACGTCGTTCGACAGCTGACGCCGAGTTCGGAAATGATGAGGGCCTGATGAGGTCTATGATTGCGGCTTTCCGGCAGATGGCAGCCAGGACTAGACCGGAAGACTCCAGTGTTGGTAGTCGGCATGCTTTCTTTAAGGAATTTCGGCGGGCGTCTATTCCGACTTTTGATGGCAATGGGGATCCGCAGTTAGCAGAGTATTGGTTGGATTCGATCTTGAAGCATCTTGATACTCTTGGTGTGCCTGAGGAGTATCGTGTGGAGTTTGCGGCGTATAAGCTCGAGGGTGGCGCTAACACCTGGTGGAAACAAACTAAGCGTCTGGAGCGCGGTGGCGATATCGGTTGGGACAAGTTCGAGGATCTGTTCTATGATCGGTATTTTCCGCAGGGATATAGAGATCAGAAAGCAGCTGAGTTTTATAGATTGCAGCAGGGTGATATGTCAGTTCGGGAGTATGAGGCAAAGTTTAGCGAGTTGGCTAGGTTTGCTCCATCAGCTGTGGCATCGGAGCGCGAGAAATGCATCAAGTTCCAGGAAGGACTCAAGGCTCCTATTCGGCGGCAGTTGGTTGCTCTACGGCTTAGGAGTTTCGGAGAGCTTGTGTCGTCGGCGATCTCCGTGGAGAATGATTACGTGCAGTATTGTGAGGACCGAGCCAAGGCTTCAGGAGGACCGCAGAGGAGTGGCAGAAAGAGCACCAGTAGTCGTCCAGCTCCGGGGAAAGGCAAGCAAGGCGGTGCGACCAGTGGCAGTAGCAGTTCGTCTGGCAGCGGGCGCAGCAATCCCTACAGCTTTCATTGTCATTTCTGTCAGCAGCCCGGACACATCAAGAGGAATTGCCCGATCAGGAGTGCTCGTCTTGGATCGCAGACCGGGGAGGATGCCAGTCGTTCATCTCAGCCTCAGCCTCAGACCCTACCTCCGCCTCCGCAGTACCCGCAGTTGCAGTATCCGCAGTTTTCTCCTCAGCAATTCTCATATCCGGCACGAGGACAGCAGCCGCAGTATTTTCAGCGCAGTGTTCCTCAGTATAGAGCTCCGAGTACAGGTAGTGTGCAGTCGTCTCCATCTCAGCAGTATCGGCCGAGTAATGCAGGACCCAGCAATATCGGTAGAGGAAAAGGGAAGGCGCCAGTGCAGGTTCATGCAATGGCATCTGGAGGGTCAGATTCTCAGATTGGCAACGCGGTTGTCGATGGTATGGTTTTGGTTTCTAGATCTCTAGCTCGCGTTTTATTTGATACCGGTGCCTCTCATTCTCTCATTTCGAGTTCTTTTGTACATGCCTTGGGATTAGAAGTAGAAGAGTTTAATGAACCCCTAGTTATAACTTCTCCCTTGGGGCGGGTGTGTGTGAATTGTATGTGTAAATCTTGTAAAATAAAGATTGGGGATGAGATTTTGAAAAGTGATTTGATTGTACTCCCCATGAGTTCCTATGATGTGATTTTAGGGATGGACTGGTTGTCCAGGTATAGTGCAGTTGTGGACTGCCAACTTAGAAAGGTGACCCTAGTGTCTGATAGGGGGATGGTAATCACTTACCAGGGTGGTGGTGATTGGCTAATGAGTGAGCGTCTTATGAAGTCATGTCTAGGAGGGCGAAGGAATCTAGATTGTTTTGCTTTTCTTGCCAATCTAGATTGCGAGCCCTATGTTTCGAGTAGTAGTGTAGCGATTCCGGTGGTTGATGAGTTCGATGATGTTTTCCCCGACGAGTTATCAGGGTTACCACCGCATCGGGAGATTGAGTTTGGTATCGAGTTGTTTCCAGGGACATCACCGATTTCTATGGCACCTTATCGGATGGCGCCGGCAGAAATGAAGGAATTGAGGAAGCAACTTCAGGAGCTTGCTGATAAAGGATATATTCGGAATAGCACATCTCCGTGGGGAGCACCAGTTTTGTTCGCTAAGAAGCACGATGGGACTCTCAGGTTATGTGTGGATTATCGGCAGCTGAATCGTGTTACGGTGAAGAACAAGTATCCTTTGCCTAGGATTGATGAGCTATTTGATCAGTTGGGAGGTTCGCGATACTTCTCGAAGATTGATTTGCGGTCAGGTTATCATCAGCTCAGAATCAAGGAAGAGGATATTCCCAAGACAGCTTTTAGGACTCGGTATGGGCACTTCGAGTTTCTGGTTATGTCTTTCGGGTTGACGAATGCTCCAGCAGCTTTTATGGACTTGATGAACAGGATATTTCGGCCATATCTGGATCAGTTTGTGATCGTGTTCATCGATGATATTCTTGTGTATTCTAAGACATGGGAGGAGCATGAGCAGCATCTTCGGATCGTGCTTCAGACTCTGCGGGAGCACCAGTTGTATGCTAAGAGGGAAAAGTGTGAGTTTTGGTTGACCGAGGTCAAATTTCTGGGTCATGTCATCTCGGAGCATGGTATTTCAGTGGATCCGTCCAAGATTGAAGCTATATTGGAGTGGGAACGACCAAGGAATGTAGCGGAGATTCGCAGCTTCTTAGGTCTTGCTGGATATTACAGGAAATTTGTAAAGGACTTTTCGAAGATTGCAGCTCCGTTGACGAGATTGATCAGGAAAAACGTCAGGTTTGAGTGGGATGAAGACTGTGAGTCTGCTTTTCAGGAATTGAAGAACCGGTTGACTTCAGCTCCAGTGTTGATTATTCCTAGCAGTGACGAGCCGTATGAGGTTTATGCTGATGCTTCAGGGCGCGGACTTGGATGCGTGTTGATGCAGCATGGACGTGTGGTTGCGTACGGATCGAGACAGCTACGACCTCACGAGCGAAATTATCCTACTCACGATTTAGAGCTTGCAGCGGTGATCTACGCGCTGAAGATTTGGAGATGTTACTTGTATGGAGCATCGTTTCAGGTCTTCTCCGATCATAAGAGTTTGAGGCATTTGTTCACTCAGAGGGATCTCAACTTGAGGCAGCGCAGATGGGTGGAGTACATGGAGGATTATGATTTCGCGTTGCAGTATCATCCCGGAAAAGCTAATGTGGTCGCGGATGCGCTTAGCAGGAAGTCTTCAGGGATTCTCGCCTGTTTGATTTTTGAGGACTGGAGCAGGGATGCGACAGTGAGTGAGTATCGGCTACAGTATCATGACGACGGTGATCGAGTTTTGTTATATCATGTGGAAGCGACTCCAGCTCTTGTTCGGATGGTGAAGCAAGGTCAGTGGCAGGATCGACATTTGCAGGGGATTTGGTCGCGGATTCAGAACGGGGAGCAGTTCGAGGAATGGAGCGTGCATGCAGATGGATCGTTGTACTTCCGGGAGCGTCTTGCAGTTCCAGTTATCGCCGAGGTGACGAAAGCCGTTCTAGATGAAGCTCATAGGTCTCAGTTTGCTATTCATCCGGGGAGCACCAAGATGTATCGTGATTTGAAGAGGCACTATTGGTGGAGAGGCATGAAGAAAGATGTTCGCGAGTACGTGGCCAAGTGTTCGACGTGTCTTCAGGTGAAAGCCGAGCATCAGAAGCCTGCAGGTCAACTTCAGCCGCTTCCTATTCCAGGGTGGAAATGGGAGCATGTGACGATGGATTTCCTCACAGGTTTGCCGAGGACGGAGCAGCGGCATGATGCAGTTTGGGTTGTAGTCGACAGGTTGACGAAATCGGCGCATTTCATTCCGTTTAGGTCGACGTGTTCCAGGAAGATTCTCGGGGAGTTGTATATGCAGAACATTGTGAGGTTGCATGGAGTTCCTTTGTCCATCACCTCTGATCGAGACACCAGGTTTAATGCCAAGTACTGGAGGAGTTTTCAGGAGGCTTTGGGTACGGATTTGAACTTCAGTACGGCGTTTCATCCTCAGACTGATGGGCAGTCTGAGCGGGTTATTCAGGTTCTCGAGGATATGTTGCGTGCTTGTGCGTTGGACTTCGGCGGGAATTGGAAGCAATATTTGCATTTGGCGGAGTTCGCGTACAACAACAGTTATCAAGCGAGTATCGGTATGGCACCATTTGAGGCATTGTATGGGCGACCGTGTCGGTCACCTGTGTGTTGGGCCGAGCCGGAGGATAGAGTTATTCTTGGGCCAGATGAGATTCGTGACAGCAACGAGAAAGTCGCGGTGATTCGGGATCGATTAAGAGCAGCTCAGAGTCGGCAGAAGAGCTACGCGGATAGGAGACGTAGACCCTTAGAGTTCGCGGTTGGAGATTTTGTTCTCTTGAGGGTGTCACCTCGTAAGGGAACTATGCGGTTCGGGGTGAGTGGGAAACTCGCGCCGAGGTATATCGGGCCGTTCGAGATCGCTCAGCGTGTTGGTGTGGTCGCTTATCGGCTTGATCTTTTGCCCGAACTTTCTCATGTGCACGATGTGTTTCATGTGTCTATGCTTAGGAAGTGTCCACCTGAGCAGGGTAAGATAGTATCGTTTCGCGATGTGCAGGTTCAGGAGGATACGACGTACGAAGAAGTGCCGATTCAGATCATCGACCGGAAAGTGATTAGCTTGCGTCGTCGTGAGATACCGTTGGTAAAGGTCGTGTGGCAGCATCACGGTGTTGATGAAGCCACTTGGGAACTAGAGTCGAGTATGCGGGAATTGTATCCGCATTTGTTTTGTTTTTGAGATGAGTTGTAAATTTCGAGGACGAAATTTCTTTTAGGGGTGGAGAGCTGTAACGTCCCGAAATTTATTTAATATTAATGTAATTTAAATGATGAATTAGTGTGCCATAATTAAAGTTTTAACTTTAATTAGATTATTTGGTTGGATTTTTAGTTTTTGGTTATTTTGTTAAATTGATGTGTTCAAAAGATTTCTTATTGATTTAAAATGATGTTTTGAGTTTTAAAACACAACAATTTGTAAAATGTTAAAAATACTCTGTTTTACAAAACCGTGGGCGGCACATGGTTTTCGCACAGTAAAACCGCCCACCGATTTTCTCTATTTATTTTCCTTTCCTCTCTCTCTCTCCTCACTTCCACGCCCATCTCTCTCTCTCTTCCCTCTCTCTCTCGGCAGCTCACTCTCTCTCAATCTCTCTCTAAATTTTTGAAAACCTCATTCGAATCCAAGCTTCGGAACAGCAAGGAGGAAGCTCGGGGACGTGATTCGGCGACCGAGAACGCGGATTGAAGCTTCCATTTGAGGTTAGATTCGAAATTTCTAAACTTTTTTCAAAATTTTTGATTTTGTGTGTTTTTGAAATCTAAGTTTGTTTAAGCTTAGAAAACCGTGGATTTGTGTTAAATGAGCTTAGAACAACTAGAATCTAAACCTAGATTGAAGAAAAACGGATTGGATCCAAGATTTTCATTTTTCTCCTCTTTTTCTCATTTTCGGATTTTTGAAGATTTTGAGTTCAAATGTTGTTTAAATGATTCCAAACATGTTTTAGAATGTTTTTCTATCAACTATAGTTGTTTTTCATGCCTGGGATTTGAGAAAAACAGGTTAGAAACAAGATTTGGATTTTGGGGATCGAGAAACCCGTGGCTGGGATTTCTGGATTTTCCCAGTTCGGCAGGCCGAAGTTCATGTTCGGCAGGCCGAAGTGATGATCGGCAGGCCGGTGTTCTTCCGACCGGCAGGCCGAATCTGGAGAAATGTTCGGCAGGCCGAACCTTGTTTCCGGCAGGCCGAACTGTACAGTTCGGCAGGCCGAAGCAGGGCGTCCGGCAGGCCGACCGAGGCATGGAAAATTTTGTGATTTTTACCCGATTTCATTGTTTTGAACCCTGATTTAAATCCCAACCTTATAGGATGATTTTAATGATACAAATGGCACACTAGGACATCATGAAATGATTTGGTAACATAGAATGTCTCGAACTAGATATTGATCGACTTAGTTTGTATCTAGGATTGTTCGTGGTTCCGTGGAGCTAACGTATAGCGGATCGGGATTACGGTGTGGGGTACCGGCACGAGTACTGAGGTAGGACTTCTATCCTATTTCTTTGGTAGCCTGGTTTTGAAATGATTTGGCTTTGAAAATGATTTCTATCAAAATGTTTTCAACGGTTGTTTGAAAATGATTTTATCGGTTATATTTTTATATACCGTGACATGAAATGAATTTCATAATGAATGTAATTGACAATACTCGGTAATTGGGTTTTGAATGATAATGATAATAAACACATGGGCATGATGCCATATCAGAGATCGGGTCGTGATCGACCTTGGGGGCAGGTCCCGAAACCCAGCTGGGCCACTACGGTGGTGATATCATGGTTTGCCTAGGTAAAAGTAAACTGATGTTTTGATTTGACGAGTAGACTGTTCTGTGTCAGAACGGTTCTACTCAATTTATTTATTTATTTATTCAAGTTTCTTTTTGCATAACTCCTGATAATGCTATGTTTCTTTGCATTAAATTATTTTATAAAACTTAGTCCTACTGAGCCTTTCGCTCATGTTTTATCTGTTTTAAATTCCCCCCCTCTAGGTGGTTTCCCATTTAGGTTTGGAGAAGATTCTTCGGACCGAACTCAGGAGCAATAGGAGAATTTATTTATATTCTGTATTATTAATCAAGGCATGTAAGACTTAACTTTATTTGTACTTGGACTGTAATTGTATTTGTGATATTGTCAGATCCATGTGTGTGCACAAGTTGTGGGTTGTGGAACCCATATTCGCGGTTTTTATTCAATTATTGTTATTTGTTTAATGATTTTAAATTCTTTATAAAATGTGGTGGAAATTCTTCTTAATTTTTATTTAATTGGGTTCTCAAACTCTCGGTTTTTAATTAAATCCTTTTTTAATTAACCTAAATATTCCGCCACGTCACCTCCCGTACTCCGGGGCGTGACATGACTATGGTCTTTGAGACTTTGTCAAAGGAATTTATTCCATTTAGAGCTACATTTAATTTGTGCAATAGGTGGGATATGACCTTAACAGAATTGATGAAACAATTACAGGAGTTTGAACTACTGATTAGGGAGTCTCCTGCGGGTGGAGAGGCCAATTTGGTAGCTGCTTTTGGTTACAATCCAAATTCTAGGAATGGAAAGAAGAAACAGGCCAGAAATTGGAAGTCTTTTATTCCTGCTAACAACAAGAGCAAGAAGAAGAAGAAGAAGAACCAGAAGAAGCTTAAGTGCTTCTTTTGCGGGAAGGTCAGGCACATAAAGCAGCATTACAAGGACTTCCTTTACAAAGGAGGTGGTGTGATCTTCTGTATTTAAAAACTTGTTTGGTTGAGGAATCCAATGACATTTGGGTCATAGATTCCAGTACAACTAATCACGTTTGTGTTTCTCTACAGGGGTTTAAAGAAACGAGAAGTCTGCTACATGAAGACTTCACGCTTTGGATAGGCGATTGATCCTTGGTCTTAGCGGAAGCAATGGGAGACATCCATCTTTATTTTGATAATTATAAGAATTTAATTTTACGAGATTGTATTTATGTTCCTAAATTTAAAAGGAATTTATTTTCTATAGCTTGTTTATTTAAAGACTCCTATCTGGTTTCTTTTAATGATAAAGTGGTGATTTGTAAAAACAAATCTTTTATCTATTCTGGATGGAAGCAAAATAATCTTTATTTTATCAAACCTAAGATGGACTTACTGCTTAATGTTGAGATGAATGATAATAACTCTAAAAGACTTAAAACTTCTCACTCTAATAAGACTTATCTTTGGCATTTGCGCCTTCGTCATATTAACCTAAATAGGATTCAAAGGTTGGTAAGGGATGGACCTTTAAGTCACTTAAAGGTGGACTCTATACCTCAATGTGAATCTTGTTTAGAAGGTAAAATGACCAAAAGACCATATGGGTCTAAAGGCAATATGGCCGAAGGGGTTCTAGAACTTGTGCATAGTGATGTTTGCGGACCAATGAACATCCGGGCACGAGGAGGGTATGAGTACTTCGTCACTTTTATTGACGATTACTCAAGATGCGGGTATGTGTACCTGATGCACCACAAAAGCAAAACTTTTGATAAGTTCAAGGAGTTTCGGGCTGAAGTGGAAAAACAATTGGGTAGACTCATAAAGGCACTTTGATTCGATCGAGGTGGAGAATACCTTTCTGATGAGTTCTTTGGACACTTATTAGAGAATGGGATTTTATCCCATTTGACTGCGTCAGGCACTCTACAGTAGAATGGCATAGCGGAGAGAAGGAATAAGACTTTATTAGACATGGTAAGGTCCATCATGAGTTACTCATTATTGCCTTTATCCTTTTGGGGATATGCACTACAAACCACATGTTGTCTTTTGAACAATATGCCTTCAAAATCGGTCCCTAAAACTCCTCATGAGTTGTGGACCGGTAGGAAGACATCCTTAAACCAGATTTGCATATGGGGATGTCTAGCTCATGTCCTATTTAAGGATGCGAATAAGTTGGAAGCACGTTCGAAAGTTTGCGTGTTTAGAGGATATCCAAAAGGGACTAAAAGGGGTTATTTCTATAACCCAAAGGAAAATAAAGTCATGGTTTCAACTAATGCAACTTTCCTTGAGGAAAGTTACATGGACAACTTTAAACCTCGAAGCAAAGTGGTGCTTAAGGAGTTAAGGAGTGATCTAATCACTCTGGAGATTCTGAATGAAAACGTTCCGATCAGTGTAGAAAAATCACTCAAACTTGAACAACAACCTAAGGGGCTTCGGCGTAGTGGGAGCATCGGGCGTTAGCCTGAGGGTTATATGTTAAATGGGGAGGTGTTCTTGGCTGAACCGAATGAACATGATAGGGATCCTTATACTTACGTAGAGGCTATGGAGGATGTTGATTCAAAACTCTGGACAGAAGTCATGAACACAGAGATGAAGTCTATGGAGGCTAATAAGGTTTAGGAGCTTGTGGATCTTCCTGAAGGGGTAAAACCCATAGGTATAAGTGGATCTACAAGAGGAAAAGAAGAGTAGATGGAAAGGTCAAAACTTTTAAGGCTAGACTGGTAGCTAAGGGTTATAAGCAAAAGGAAGGAATAGATTACGAGAAAACCTTTTCTCTGGTAGCCATGCTTCAGTCCATTCGGATTCTTTTGTCCATAGCTGCCGTTCTTGACTACGAGATTTAGCAGATGGATGTCAAGATAGCTTTTCTAAATGGATATCTTAATAAGTCCATTTATATGGAACAACCAGATGGGTTCAAGGTCAAGGGTCAGAGGGTAAGGTTTGTAAGCTGCTAAAGTCAGTTTATGGACTTAAGCAGACTTCTCATTCTTGGAACATAAGATTTGATTAGGTGATCAACACTTATGGGTTCTCACAAATGTGGATGAGCCATGTGTTTACAAACACATTAAGGATGGGAAGGTGGTTTCTCTACTACTCTATGTAGATGACATTCTGCTAATTGGCAATGACATTGGGGCATTGTCATTGGTCAAATTATGGTTGACCAAGCAGTTTGACATGAAGGACTTAGGTGAGGCTAATTTTATTCTCGGTATCCAGATCTTTCAGGATAGAAAGAACAAAATGATAGCTTTATCCCAGGCCGGCTACATAGATAAAATTCTCAGGAGGTTTACAATGCAGGACTCCAAGAAAGGTGGGCAACCATCTAGGTCTAAAATTACTCTTTCTAAGAAATACTTTCCAAACTCTGATGAAGAAAGAGAATACATGAAGAAGGTACTTTATGCTTCGGCAATGGGTAGTCTCATGTATGCTATGCTTTGTACACGACTGCATATTGTTATGCGGTCGGGATTATATGTCGATTTCAGGCGGATCTAGGACCGAACCACTAGGTTGTGGTTAAGCATATTTTCAAGTACCTAAGAAGGACTCGAGGGCATATGCTTGTGTATTCGGGTGAGGACTTGACTCCTCTAGGATATACTGACTCGGATTTTCAATCCTGTTTGGATTCAAGAAAATCGACTTTGTGTTTTGTGTTTACTCTGGGAGACGATGCCATTAGTTGGGGAAGTGTGAAGCAAGATTGCACTTCGGATTCAACGATGGAGGCCTAGTATGTGTTAGCTAGTAATGCTTCGAAAGAAGCAGTGTGGCTCTGCAAGTTCCTTGGGGATCTTGAGGTAGTTCCTGGTATGGATAAGGCAGTATCACTATAATGTGATAACAGTACGGTGGTAGCTAATGCTAAGAAACCAAAATTTCACAAGAAGAGTAAGCATATTGATTGGAAGTATCATGTGATAAAGGACTTCATTGAGGGCGGGCATGTCATGGTGTGCAAAATCACATTAGAGGATAATTTAGCTGATCTATTTATGAAGACAATTACTGGGAGAGTCTTCGAGAGGCATGCGGAAGCTATGGGGATGCGAGATGTGTCATATTTACTCACTTAGTGCAAGTGGGAGATTGTTAGACATGTATGCCCTAAGGAGTAAAAATGTAATAAGTTTTTAGAGACATTTTTATCAATAAAGAATTTATTTATTGCTTATATACAAAATCTTGTCCTCTTTACATTCGTATTTGTTGATTGTATGTTAAGCAAACAAAGTCTAAGACTGTCGGTCTAAACCTTTAAGAATTGGGCATATGATGAACAGATTATACAGAAAACACGATTCTTAAGGTGATGGTCTAAATCATAAGATCCACAATCGAGGGAATAAAGTTGGGCGCTTTATTCATGTAAAGATTGTTATGTTTTTCTTAACCATCGGAGGTGGACTCCATGAATAGAAACATTGGCACATTGTCATAGGTGACGATGGGTAATTGAGAGCGGCAGCTATGGACAAGAGAATCCGGATGGACTTGAGCATGGCTACAGGCGAAAAGGTTTCCTCATAATCGATTCCTTCCTTTTGCGTATAACCCTTAGCTACCAGTCTAGCCTTAAAGGTTTCGACCTTTCCATCCACTCCTCGTTTCCTCTTGTAGATCCACTTACACCCTATGGGTTTTACCCCTTTGGGAAGATCCATAAGCTCCCAGACCTAATTAGTCTCCATAGACTTCATCTCTGTGTTCATGGCCTTTGTCTAGAGTTTTAAATCAACATCCTCTATAGCCTCCACGTAAGTATAAGGATCCCTGTCATGTTCATCCGGTTCAGCTAAGAAGACCTCCCCATTGAACATATACCTCTTAGGTTGACGCTCGATCCTCCCACTACATTGACGCCCCTTAGGTTGTTGTTCAGGTTCATTTGGTTTTTCTACACTGATTAAAATGGTTTCATTCAGAACCTCTAGAATGATTGAATCACTCCTTAACTCCTCAAGCACCACTTTGCTTCGAGGCTTAAAGTCATCCATGTAACTCTTCTCAATGAAAGTTGTATTAGTTGAAACCACGACTTTATTTTCCTTTGGGATATAGAAATAACCCCCTTTAGTTCCTTTTGGATATCCTATAAACACGCAAACTTCCAAATGTGCTTCCAACTTATTCACATCCTTAAATAGGACATGAGCCGGACATCCCCATATGCGAATATGGTTTAAGGATGTCTTCTTGCCCGTCCACAACTCGTGAGGAGTTTTAAGGACCGATTTTGAAGGCACATTGTTCAAAATATAACATGCGGTTTGTAGTGCATATCCCCAAAAGGATAAAGGTAATGATGAATAACTCATCATGGACCTTACCATGTCTAATAAAGTCCTATTTTTTCTCTCCGCTACGCTATTCTGCTGCGGAGTGCCTGGCGCAGTCAAATGGGATAAAATCCCATTCTCTAATAAGTGTCCCAAGAACTCATCAGAAAGGCATTTTCTACCTCGATTGGATTGAAGTGCCTTTATGGGTCTACCTAATTACTTTTCCACTTTTGCCCAAAACTCCTTGAACTTGTCAAAAGTTTCGCTTTTGTAGTGCATTAGGTCTTGGAAAAATAGTACGCAACGGAATTTTAAAAATTTTATATCAGAGTATTTTTCAAAACACAAGTTTGACATGCTATATGCATAAATTAAACAGATCTTACTAACCTTTGATTGCCGAAGAACCCTGGCAAAACATGAAGAGAAGTAACGTTTTAGAAGAGCCTCAACCAACTGGTCTACTTTGCTATTCTCTACGTACGACTGGAGTAAGTGTGGGCTCACACGTACAGCTCTTCCAATAGGTGACTCTAGTTCTAACTAATCGAGAGAACCCAAAGCAAGTATTCGTGATTTGTGAACAAAAGCTCTCAGGGAGTATTTCAGATTCTCACCAGCAGAGTATCACTCTTAATCTCTCAATTGATCTCAGTAACTCATGTGACTTACTCTCTATTTATAGAGGTTGGCTCTAGGGTCAGTCCTTATCAGATTAAGTCTCAAAAATTTGAAT
The DNA here is from genome assembly GCA_025403435.1 of Artocarpus heterophyllus. Taxonomy (NCBI): domain Eukaryota; kingdom Viridiplantae; phylum Streptophyta; class Magnoliopsida; order Rosales; family Moraceae; genus Artocarpus; species Artocarpus heterophyllus. Next base: position 24,291,442 of record CM046334.1, read on the forward strand.
TAGAATCAAATTTGGATCAATATCAGAAGAAATCCGCATGAAAACATGTGATTTTTTATTCGTGCATAGGCAGGCTGAACTTGCCCCATTAGCAGGCCGAACTTGAGAATCGGCATGCCAACTGCCGAAAAAAAATCTCAGCGAATCTTTTATTTTCCACCCGAGATTCTATAGGATAAAGTCTCAATTTTAATTCAAATAACCCAATAGAAAATTTATCTGATCAAAACAACTTTATCTAGATAATCTCTAGAAAAATAAATGAATTCCTAATAATTCAGAAGTTTATCTTGATCTAATTTATTCAAAATTAAATCAACCGATAAATAGACAAGAATTATCCGATCCCAATAATTCAATAAGTTTATCTTGAATTAATTTTATCACAAAATTAATTCAATCGATAAACATACATAAATTATCTGATTCTTTTAAATTTTAACCAATCTGATAAATCTGACATAAGTTACCAATTATTGAAAAAGCACGTCATATCGTTACAGGATGTTGTGAGCTAGCAAAGGGGACCAAATGGACCTATATAGTTCAAGCTCCTGATAATTATGAAACCCAATATCCCAGATATACATTTCATAATTATCAACTCCAACGCTACTCCACTAAAAGCTTGGAGCTGTACTCTCGAACTACATAGAATTACGAAGCCTCTATAGCTAAGTCTCCATGACATATCATAGTGTATCGCATCCCCATATGATTATCCATAATCGGCTTAAGGACAAGTTCTGTCTTACCTTCCCGATTATTTTTATCATACATTCCATTATCTCACCATCGAAAAACTTACCATCCAAAGACAGTATACCATTCGGTTACACCTATGTATCCAAATGGTTGAGCGCTCTGCTTTTTTAATTACGAGATAATGCCTATAAGAGGATATCATTACTCCTAAAGAGGAACTATGGGATTCCATTCTATGAATAACAAGTCTACGCTATCCAGAGTCATGCCTCCAACGTACCAGCATGCATACCACTATTAAGATGTGGGTGTCACCCTTTGGCATATCAAAAGATACAAATCAAGACAACGAGCCCACTATTCATCTTAGGATTAAAAGACAATACAAATGATTGTCTAAAGTGAATCGATTTGCCGAGACAGAATTATTAATCCAAATCAATTCACTTTATGTCCCGATCCAATACATCGTCACCTATGACAACATGCCAATGTTTCTATTCACGAAGTTCACCTCCGATGGCTAAGACAAACCATCTCCCAATAGGGGTATAGATAACATAACAATCTTTACATGAATAAAGTGCCCAACTTTATTCCCTCGATTGCGGATCTTATGTTTTAGACCATCACCTTAAGAATCATGTCTTCCATACAATCTGTCTATCATATGACCAATTCTTGAGGTTTAGATCGACAGTCTCAGACTATTGTTTGCTTATCATACATTTTACAAATATGAATGTAAAGAGGACAAGATTTGGTATATAAACAATAAATAAATTCTTTATTGATAAAAATGTCTCCAAAAACTTATTACATTTTTACTGCTTAGGGCATACATGTGTAACATCAGGTACACATACCCATACCTTGAGTAATCGTTAATAACAGTGATAAAGTACTCATACCCTCCTCGTGCCCAGATGTTCATCGGTTCACAAACATCACTATGCACAAGTTCTAGAACCCCTTTGGCCCTATTGCCCTTAAACCCAAATATCTGTTGGTTATTTTACCCTCCAAACAAGATTCACATTAAGGTATAGATTCTACCTTTAAGTGACTTAAAGGTCCATCCCTTACCAACCTTTGAATCCTATTCAGGTTAATATGACCAAGGCGCAAATGCCAAAGATAAGTCTTATTAGAGCGAGAAATTTTAAGTCTTTTAGAGTTATTATCATTCATCTCAGCATTAAACAGTAAGTCCATCTTAGGTTTGATAAAATATATATTATTTTGCATCCATCCATAACAGATAAAAGATTTGTTTTTACGAATCACCACTTTATCATTAAAAGAAACCAAATAGGAGTCTTTAAATAAACAATCTATAGAAATTAAATTCCTTTAAAATTTAGGAACATCAAAACAATCCCGCAAAATTGAATTCCTATAATTATCAAAGTAAAGATGGACGTCTCCCACTGCTTCTGCTAAGACCAAGGATCCATCGCCCATCCGAAGCATGAAGTCTTCATGTAGCAGACTTCTAGTTTCATTGAACCCCTGTAGAGAGACACAAACATGATTAGTTGCACCAAAATCTATGACCCAAATGTCACTAGATTCCTCAACCAAACAAGTTTCTAAATACAGAAGATCACACCTACCTCCTTTTGGAAAGGAAGTCCTTACAATGCTTCTTTATGTGCCTGACCTTCCCACAGAAGAAGCACTTAAGCTTCTTTGGGTTATTCTTCTTCTTTTTCTTGCTCTTGGTGCTATCAGGAATAGAAGATTTCCCATTCTTGGCCTGTTGTTTCTTTCCATTCCTAGAGTTGGGATTGGAACCAGAAGCAGCTACCATGTTGGCCTCTCCATCCATAGGAGACTCCTTGATCAGTAGTTCGAACTCCTATAACTGTTTCATTAATTCTGTTAAGGTCATATCTCGTCTATTGCTTAAATTAAAAGTAGCTCTAAATGAAATAAATTCCTTTGACAGAGTCTCAAAGACCATAGTCATTTGAGTTTCAACATCGATGTCGGCTCCATTGGTTTGAGCCTCAGTGAGGTAACCCATGACCAACATCATGTACTCCTTTATAGATGTCCCCAGCCTTTGCTTACAGTTAAGAAGTTTTTGAAGCAACCTTTGCCGCTTTGTTATGGCCTGGCCTCTAAACATGTCTTCAAGATTATCCTAGATCTGCTTTGCAGTCTCATAATCTTCATGTTGAGCTTGTAGCACGTTATTCATGCTGGCCATAACATAGCAGAGGGCCTAATCATTTGCATCTTTCCAGTGATCATACACTTGGAATTGCTCATTAGTGGAATCTCTCATAGGCTTGGGAGGACAAGGGATTGTTAGGAAAAATTTCAGTTTCTCAAAGGAGAGGACGATATCCAGGTTCTGTTTCTAATCATTATAATTCCCTCCGGTTAATAGGTTTTTATCAAGTATCAAAGATAAAGCATTTTTAGACATTTTTAATCTACAATAAAGAATCATATACCAAACATAAGCAAACATATCATAATAATTTAGTAGGATAACACAATCATGTAAAAATATACAAATGTGTTTATGTGTCAAAACCTTGAAAATATCACAACCTTACAACGATAATTCCCAACTCATAATTCAACAAGCTCCTAGGGAAGTCATGCCAAATTCAATCAGAAACACGGATCCAGCATATATTAATAATCATTTCTTTGGCCATTAATTCTATTAACAGAGCTCCTAAGGGAGGTTAATAATAAAATTAACGTGAGTGTATAACCATCGTTTCAATATTTTATCCATGATTTATAATCATCACCTAGGGGTGTGCAACCATAAATCATGCTAAAATACCTTATCCTCTCAAAGATCCAATCTGGTACATGATAGTAATCCCTTCCTAGGGGTTGGGACCACCATGTTCTTCCTGTGGACCAACGATGGAGGCCGGAGGTCCTCTCTTCGAAAACCTTCTATCACTCCATCTTTTGAAATCAAGGTTTTATTTTAAGAAAAATGCATGAACAATTTTAATATGAGCGGTACTCCTTATTCTATATGACATGTTATCAATATACATGGCAAATCATATTATAGTGCAAAAAAGCAAAGCAATCAAGCAAAGCTACAAGCAAAATAATAATAACCATAATATTATGGTTCCACCCTAGAGAATAAAGATACAAGAGAATAATTGAAATATTTTATCGATTGTTCATCCTTAAATCCTCAAGCTATATCCTTCTCACGTAATACCCATCTTTAAGTCTTCAATCCTGTATGAATCGAATACTTCATATTTTCGGTCATGTCCAAATTTAATGTTTCTCAGAATTGTCCCAAAAATAAAATTAAAACTATATTTAAAAACTACACCTTTTCTGGAAAAATTTCCAGCTCTCTACCAGCAAGCCGATCTAGGTAATTGGCCTGCCGGTCATGGCTCATCAGCCTAGCGATCTTCACAAAGTGGCCTGCCGAACTAGAAGTTTGGCCTGCCGCCAGAGCCATCTGATTTTTGCCCCGCTATCGGCCTGTTGAACCTCACATTCGGCCTGTTGATCTGCAACCATCGGCCTACCGAACTGGATGGTTTAGCATGCCGACCAAGCAGCTTGTCAAACCTCACATTCACCCTTTCTAGAAAATACAATTTTTAATGCAGTTCATCAATTTTATATTCAACAATTCAAAAACATAAAATTAGAGACTCAAGAAATACCTAGGAGCATCATCATCCATCTTCTAGATCCACCTTCTAGACCTGTCTTCTCTGAATAATTATTTAATTACAAAAATTCTTACAAATTTAAAAATAAATAATAATTCCCAAACAGAGATGATAGTCTGCTATCTAATTACATAAAAAATCCAGATACACATTCTAACCTCTAAGGAACCATAACCGGTATAAATTAATTAATTAATAAATAATTAAATAACCATTTAATCAACCATAATTAATTAATGAACATTCACCACATAATCCATGACAACATAAAATTATATAGAAACCTAGAGTGCCACCCCTCTGTAAAATTAAATTCAAGCATATGAGAGATGAAGATTACAAAATTTATACATATAACATGACCGTAAACTTATAAATTTACGTAAAAACCATGGCCCTGATACCAATTGTTGAAAAAATAGTACACAGCGAAATTTTAAAAATTTTATATTAGAGTATTTTACAAAATACAAGTTTGACATGCTATATGCATAAATTAACCAGATCTTACTAACCTTTGAATTCTGAAGAACTCCCGCAATCTGTGTAGAGGAGTAACGTTCTAAAAGAGCCTCAACCAACTAGTCTTCTTTGCTATTCTCTACCCACAACTGGAGTAAGTGTGGGCTCACATGTACAGCTCTACCAATAGGTGACTCTCATTCCAACCAATCGAGAGAACCCAAAGCAAGTGTCCGTGATTTGTGAACAAGAGCTGTCAAGGAGCTTCAAATTCTCACTAGTAGAGTATCTCTCTTAATCTCTAAATTGATCTGAATAACTCTTGTGACTTACTCCTTATTTATAGAGGTTGGGTCCAGGGTCAGTCCTTATTAGATTAAGTCTCAAAAATTCGAATCAGAATCAAATTCGGATCAATATTTGATAAAATCTGCATAAAAACGTGTGATCTTTTTTTCGCGCATCGGCAGGCCAAACTTGCTCCATCGGTAGGCTAAACTGGAGGATCGGCATGCCGAACTGTAGGAAAAAATCTCAACAAATCTTTTATTTTCCACCTGTGATCCTATAGGATAAAGTCTTAGTTTTAATTCAAATAACCCAATAGAGAAGTTATCTAATTAAAACAACTTTATCTAGATAATCTCTAGGAAAATAAATGAATTCCTAATAATTCTACATGTTTATCTTAATTTAATTTATTCAAAATTAAATCAATTGATAAACAGACAAGAATTATCCAATTCCAATAATTCAATAAGTTTATCTTGAATTAATTTTGTCACAAAATTAATTCAACCGATAAACAAACATGGATTATTTGATTCTTTCAAATTTTAACCAATCTAATAAATTTGGCATAAGTCACCAATTATCGGAAAAGCACGCCGTATCATTACAGGATGTTGTGAGCTAGCAAAGGGGACCAAATGGACCTATATAGTTCAAGCACCCAATAATTATGAAACCTAATATCCTAGATATACATTTCATAATTATCAACTCCAATGCTACTCCTCTAAAAGCTTGGAGCTGTAATCTCGAACTACATAGAATTACAAAGCCCGTATAGCTAAGTCTCCATGACATATCATAGTGTATCGTATGCCTATAGGATTATCCATAGTCGGCTTAAGGACAAATTCTGTATTGCCTTCCTGATTATTTTTATCTTACATTCCATTATCTCACCATCGAAAAACTTACCATGCAAAGATAGTATACCAATCGGTTACACCTATGTATCCAAATGGTTGAGCACTCCAGCTTTCCAATTGTAGGATAATGCATATAAGAGGATATCACTACTCCTAAAGAGGAGCTATGGATTCCATATCGATGAATAACAGGTCAACACTATCAAGAGTCATGCCTCCAACGTACCGGCATGCATACCACTATTAAGATGTGGGTGTCACCCTTTGGTACATCAGAAGACACAAGTCAAGACAACGGGCCCAATATTATCTCAGAATTAAGATACAATACAAATGATTGTCTAAAGTGAATCGATTTGCTAAGATAGAATTATTAATCCAAATTAATTCACTTTATGTCCTGATCTAACACATCACCACCTATGACAAGGTGCCAATGTATCTATTTACAGAGTCCACCTTCGATGGTCAAGACAAACCATCTCCCGTTAGGGATATGACAACATAACAATCTTTGCATGAATAAAGCACCCAACTTTATTCCCTCGATTGCAGATCTTATGATTTAGACCGCCACCTTAAGAATCATGTCTTCCGCATAATCTGTCCATCATATGCCTAATTCTTAAAGGTTTAGACCGATAGTCTCAGACTATTGTTTGCTTAACATACATTCAACAATTATGAACGTAAAGAGGACAAGATTTAGTATATTAATAATGAATAAATTCTTTATTGATAAAAATGTCTCTAAAAACTTATTACATTTTTACTCCTTAGGGCATACATGTCTAACAAAGAAAGTCAAGCTTTAAGTATGGTGAATTTCCACTGTTATAAATGGGATTAATCATTTCATGAATGAGGGGATATACTAGTAGATTTATTAGAGTGCATGATATTTTTTCTGTATCTTAAAGTTAAATCTGAATATTTTAGAATTATTTGTGTATTTTGGAGTAAGGAGTTCCTAGAGTACAACTTTCTTTTGGCATGTGATTAAAGACAAGTTTACATACATTAAATGTGAGCTAAAAAGATAAAGAAGTTATCCAAATAGTGGCCGTGTAGGTAAGAAAGAAAAGGAAAAAAAAAAGAGGAAAAAAAGGAGACACCTAATTACACTAGGATTACCGTTTTCTATACTCATCTAATTTCCTCTCCCTCATAAACCTATAAATATATTTTTAAGCCACCAAAGCCTTCATTCTCTTAATTTCTAGTCAAAGAAAATTCTCTCCCTCACCCCCTCAAATTCACATTCATAAGCCTCTATTATCTCTCCAATCCTCAAAGCCAAGAATTTATTACTCTTCTTTTCTTTCAAGCCAAAGTAGATGGAATTCTTTTTGGAGATTTTGTTTGCAAGGATTGTTGGATTGGAAATGGACTTGAGCCATGAAAGGAATTTAAACTCAAACAAACCTTAATACATTATGTTCTACATTTTTATTTGTTTGAGACTCAGTTCCATTTGCGATATGTTCTTTTGAACTTATGTTTTATTGAATGTAATTTGTATTTTAGTTTTTCTTTTACTTTCTTAGGTTATTTATTAAAGAATACGCTGTATAGTTTATTCCTTCGTAATTAGTCTTAATTAGTTGTTTGATTAGAAGTTAAGAGTGCTTACATTATATGTGCAAGTTTCTTTTTGTTTTGTAAACTAAGTTTTTCGTAGGTGGCCAGTTGGCCGAAAGCCATAGGTATATAGTCGGGCTAAGCAAGGAGAAAAAGTTAAATTTGGTAAGTAGTTTTTAAAGAAAAAAATATATGCATATGTTCCTAGAATATTTCTTTGAGTGCTCTTGATTGTTTCGAACTTCTCATCGGTAATTATTAAGTTTAACTATAAAAGCAATATTCCATGTAACGCCCGTAAGGGCGCATTACATTGACTGCATCAATGACCACCTTGTTTCTGGTAGTACTACCTTTGAATTTGATTTTCTCTATATATATAGGCATTCAGTCAGGCTACGCAAGGACAAAAAGTTAAATTCGGTAAATAGTTTTTAAAGAAAAAAAATAGATGCATGTGTTCCTAGGATATTTCTCTGAGTGCTATTGATTGTTTTAAACTTCTCATCGGTAATTATTAAGTTTAACTATAAAAGCAATATGTCATGTAACGCCCGTAAGGGGGCATTACATTGACTGCATTAATGACCGCCTTGTTTCTAGTAGTACTACCTTTGAATTTGATTTTATCTATATATATATATATATATATCTCAATCAAAAATACGGGGGTGTGTGTGTGTCCCACGAAATTTAGTAAAAGAAAAAAAATAGATAATCTCCATTTGAGATTTCTTTTTGTAATTTTAAAAATTCTAATTGGCTCTTGAAGATGGTCACAAGCTTGAAGCCGAACAGCTTGTATGAACGATGAATGACCTGAAATGAGAGCCGCACAATGCAACAGACAAACGGCCATCGCAGGACTTGATCACGCTTTGTGGTTGGTGCAGGTTTGTAGTTTGGACAAGATCAACGGCACAGCCAAACCACAAGAATGGGATTCTTAAAAGCAAGATGGGCCATCATATGTCTTTCATCATTGAGCCGCAGCTTTCAGGATTCCAGCTATCTTGTATTCAATTTCTAAGGCAATCCAACGTGTACTCTTATAAATATTATGTCTCTCTCTCATTCCAATTGTACCAATAGTCATGTGCGTATAGTAGGATATAAAAACAATACTTATTCGTATTGTATAATTATACTTTGTAAAATTCTCATTATATTTTGTAATTTTTTCCTGATATAATTTGTCGTTGAAAAACACATAATACTAACAGAAAATTCCTACCGTACAAGTTTTTCTCTTATAACATTGTCAGAAAATTATACCAGTGATACAGTACTCTTCCTATATATATATATATATATATATAAAAGAAAATTCCTTTATTCCGTAATGAATATAATATTACTGATTAGCCAACATTTAAAGGGAGGAAAATGTGCCAACTCCAGCAGGCAATGAGAGTGTGGAGCTAACTTTGCATGCCTAACCTTTTTTCTCTATCATGTTCACTTCGGCTGACGAGCCTAACCGCCTATTGGTCCATTTAATCGGGCCATATTGCTTAAACGAAGGAGATATTATTGTTAGAGCAACTTATAAAAATGTCCCCCAAATACATTACCTTATTAAAAATGCTTTTCAATAAACCACTTATTAAAACTGCCCCTTTATTAGAAATTAGGGATTTATTAAAGATTGTTACCCTTCCTATAGAAATAAAACATGTCAAGTTTCTTCCTGGAACCTATTGGAACTTGCCAGGTTCCGTCGTGGAACCTGTCGGAACCCACCTCTGCTCGTTAGAGCAGGTGCCAGGTTGGAACTTGCTAGATTCCAACTTAGAACCTATCAATTCAAATATACATATATATATATATTTGAAAAAGGGAAATGCTGACCACCTCTGGTTGCCAGCACGGATGTCGAATTGAAACCTGTCAGGTTCCAACCTAAAGCCTACCAGATTCTGACTTTTTTTTTGAAACAAGAAGTCCCAACTGCCTTTGGTTGCCGGCACAGGTGCTAGATTGGAATCTATCAGGTTCCAAGTTGGAACTTACCAAATTCCAACATATTTGTTTTGAAACAAAGAAATGCCAACCGCCTCTAATTGTCGGCGTGAGGTCCCAGATTAGAATTTGGTAGGTTCCATAGATTCCAACATATTTTCTTTGAAACAAAGAAATGCCAACTGCCTCTGGTCGTAGGCACGGGATGGGATTGTAACCCACTGGGTTTCATCCTGAAACCCGCTAGTTTTCGTTGTGGAACTCACTAGATTCTGTCTTGGAACTTGTGAAACTCCAAAGTATAAGAAAAAAGAAAGCAAATCACTACTACAAATTTTGGATTAGACGACCTTTATTTAACGACCGTTTCCTAAAAACAGTCGTGGTACCACGAGAAAAGCGCGACGAGTTACGCCCGCGAAAACGAAGACCATCGTGGAAGGGGGTGGGAGCTACCACGGTGATTTTTTAAAAAACTGTCGTGAAAGAGGGGGGATTCCATGACGGTTTTGTGAAAAACCATCGTGGAATAGGGGGGATTCCACAACGGTTTTCTCAAAAACCATCGTGGAATCTTCATATTCCACGATGGTTTTTCACCCTTTCACGACGGTTTTTTAAAAAACCATTCCATGACGATTTTGTGAAAAACTGTTGTGGTAGCTCCCATATTCCACGACGGTTTTTTTAACAAAACCGTCATAGTATCTTGCTTTAAAACTTCTTTTCTACCTTAACTTTCAGACACAATTCAGAAACTTGCTTGTCAAATACAAACACGGATGCATTCGAATCAGCTGCTGCCGTCCCTCTCTACCTCCACACTACTTAATCTCAGCCCAAATTGTAAGTTTTTGTTATAAATTGATAAATTGTTGTAGATTGTGTTGTATAATTAATCCAAAATTGATAAATAGATGTTGATTTTTTTGTTTATTCCATGAAATTTGTATTGTGGATCATGGGTATGATTTCTTTGTTTTATAATGAGTATGTGTAACTTGTGACTGTTGTCGGTAGTGGTGTTTTCGTTTTATGATTAATTAATATATATGGGTGGGTATATATATATATATATAGATTGTGAAATTAATTTTAATTTAATATTTGCTATTTATTATTTCAATTTAGGTATTGCAAAATGGATAGGAAATGGATGTGGGATTTTCAATTGTCTAGAGAGTATGTGAATGGTGTGGAAGAGTTCTTGAATTTTGCCAAAAGTCATGCCAATGGTGAGAAAATTCAGTGTCCTTGTGTTCAATGTGGAAACCATAGATTGCATCCAATTCCAATTGTTAGAGGACATTTATTTCGAAATGGAATTATAAGTAGTCATCAAACGTGGCATTTTCATGGCGAGTCTAATTTCAATCCAACTTTATTAAGTACAGAAAAACAGGCTATTGTGGAGGATAATATGGATGATCAAGACAATATGGTTGACATGGTCAATGATTTAGAAGAGCACTTTGTGCACCATCTGGATTTATTTGAGACAACGATGAATGATGCAGAGACACCCGTGTATGAGGGGTGTGCCAATTTTACTAAATTTTCTGCTATAGTTAGTTTATGGAATTTGAAAGCATCGGGTGGGTGGTCAAATTCTAGTTTCACAAAGCTGTTGGAATTTTTAGGAAGGCTTCTACCAGAGGGTAATAAATTACCAACTAGTATGCATGGCGCTAACAAGACTTTAAGCACCTTAGGAATGGATTATGAGAAAATTCATGCTTGTGAAAATGATTGTGTTCTCTATAGGCACGAGTATGAATATTATCATGTGTAGCAAATGTTTATTACAAATTTTTTTCGTTGGCTTTTGCAAAAACCGTCGTGTAAAAGTATCTTCGACGATGGTTTTAACAAAAACTGCCGTGGAATATATAGATTCTACAACCGTTTTAAAAAATTTCAAAAATTTGAAGAATTATTGTTCCACGACCTTTTTGTGAAAAACCGTCGTGGAAGATTGATCTTCCACGATGGTTTTTCAAAAAACAATCGTGCAAAACCCAGTCTTCCACGACTTTTTTTTGACAAAACAGTCTTGAAAGGTGGATTCTTCAAATTTTTGAAATTCGCGCCACCCACCTATATCTATGCGCGCCCAAGGTTCCCAATATGCCTCACTCTCTTCTCTCAAATCCCTCTTTCTATCTCTCTAAGGATTTAGATAAAGTAAAAGATGTGATTTGGAGAGAGATATACACAGCTTTCACAGTTGAGGATTGGTATATGAAAAGGGCTTTGATGGTTTCTGGCGAATTAGCAAAGGAGTTAAGATCCGACCTCTATGTTACCTTCGTACAGCCATACCTTTCTATTCCGGAGGAGGATGAGAATGTATATAAACGGCCTCCTATGGTAGTACACTACTACCCCTCCATAAATGATGACGATTAGGAAGCTTTTGTGAGGTATCGATGTTCGACCGAATTCCAACTACTATCATCAAACGCAAGAAAAATGCGAGCGGATAATGAATACTGCTCTATGGTTGGCCGAGTCGGATATAGAGAGCTCGAGCAATCCTTGGTACGTTAATATCTTACTCATAGTACATATGTCAATTATTCTATCATTACTATGTTACTAAAATAGCATAACACAGTTTGTAAAGACGGGCGTGCTACCAACACGGGAGGAGTTGTGGGTCAAATTACGTCAAGGTCCCGATGGCCAGTTCAAAAACCAAAAGTAGCATAAATTGGGAAATTGATTGTAAGTTTACTGACCACGAACAATTAATTTGTAATTTAATACCAGATCAAGGATTGCTTAAATAACATGGTTGTGTTGTTTTACAGGATGAATACACAACGCAACAAAGTCAAGGGAGCTTCCAATCGGTCGGTAATGATGACATTTTGACGAGGGTACTAGGGAAACTGGAACATTCAGGACGTGTCTGTGGTCAATCGAAGTATGTAAAGCAGTCTCAATACTTCGACCTCCAATCAGGTACTTCAAAATTGAATTCCCAAATGTCAAGGATGCAGATGGAGATTGCAGAACTGCGGGGTCTTGTGACGGAGCTCATTTCCCAAGGACATGCCAAGTCGACGGATAATGGCATCTCACAATGCAATAGCGTCAAAGCTAGTTGTAACCCTCCCAATAATGTAGTAGAAGGTCTAGAAGCTCTAGAAGCTCCAGAAGTCCAATTGTCACCTCCTCGTCAAGAGCCTGAACAATGTAAGCTCTTCGTTGAGGATAGAGTTAATGGTGGGTGTGCACTTGTTGCGCTTGGAAAGGTGTGGATGGAGAGTCTTCCAACTAATACAGTTCATGGAAAACTATTAGGGGAAGAGAACGTGCGCGTTAGCATCACTACCATCAGAGTTAGAACAGTTGAATTGCCTGTTCCAACACTTGAAGCAACAACTATGGGTGAAGCAGCCGGAAGCTTCGTCGCATGGCCGAAGAGGTTAGTTGAAGTCATCGCATTGACGAAGACGAGTTGAGCGCCTAGCCATGTTCCACAAGATCTAAGCGGAAAGAAATGCCAAAAAAAGAAAAGCTATACAAAAGCAAGAGAATCACAACCTGAGGTAGAACAAGAACAAGAGCAAATCGTTGCTAATGAGAAACTGAAAGCATTTAACTTCGCTTCAGTACCTCAAGAATTTATGTAGTTGGCTCTATACGCACATTCTTTCATGCGTGATGGGTCGACAATTCAGTGCCCGATACCGGTAAATGTCACTGGCAATGAATTCCCTATCTATGTGGGGTATGAAGACATTTACTACTTCATCAACTTTGATAAAATTGGGGCAAACTGTATCCTGGTATACCTCAGGTAATAACTTCATCCTTATTTCATATTTTTAAAATCTAGGTAGAGTTGTAAGGTGCTTTCAAATAATTGACTGTATTTTTTTCTATTGCAGTTTTTTGGCGGAATATTGTGAACTTCAAGGCTTCGCGCAAAATTTCAGCTTCATATCTCCGGCCATTGTTTCAAGTGCTGCAAGAGACCTACAGAATGATCGTAGAGAGCGTGGCACATTACTCCTCCACCTATTAGCTCAAGCACCGAGGGGGAAATTATTATTTCTGCCATACAATGTTGGAGAACATTGGATGTTAGGACTTATTTCACCATGGGAGGACCAATATATTGGTTTGACCCCCTCGAATACCCACCACGTGAGGATTTTATATCAATCACGAGTTTGTAAGTATTAATATTCTCTTATAAATTTAAATTAAATGTTTTTAGTGCCACATATTTGTATCGTCTATTAATTTATTTAAAAATGACACATTGTTAGGGTACTTAACGATTGGAAGCTTCAAGCGGAAAGTGGTGTCACAAACTGACCGAACGGAACACTATATTCTAAACGTAAGTGTCCAAGACAACAAGGAAACGTAGAATGTGGTTTTTTTATTCTACGTTTCATGCGGGATATAATTACAAGTGGTATACAAGGCTTAGGAAAAAAGGATTTTTATATACATATGGATATACATGAAGTTAGATTAGAGTGGGTATAATTTGTAAATAGGTATGTGCTCTTTAGATAGATAGAAGGTGATAGTAGATAAACAATTGCTGAAAATAGCTCAAATGTAAATGATCTCGTAAATACCTAGAATCCCACCCCATTTTACCTCTTCTCGCGCCAATTTTCGTATTACACGATGGTAAAAAACCGTCGTGAAAACTCTACGTTGTACCACGACTGAAGCTTTCACGATGGTTTTTTGACCGTTGTGAAATTTTTTCACGACTGTTATAAACTGTAGTGGAATCCACAGTTTGTAGTAGTGAATCAAGCCAAAAATACAACTAGATTATACTCGATTTGTCCAGTCATGGATGTTGTTATCATAGAGTAGATCAAGCAAAAAATACAAAAACATCTCGACTAATGCATAATACAACCTAACAAACCACAAAACTGAACAACAATGTAGACAAGAATAAAAACAAATAAATTGAATAAAAGGAAGCAGGTTTTCGTCTCATTTGGAACTTATTCAGATCTGAAATTAAATGAAAGCAAGTTATTAACCAATTTCACCGATAAGCCTTAAGCTCCTTTAATCGTTCCTTTTCACCACTCTCTATCAACTACACCGAAAAGGACAATCAACCAAAAAAAAAAAAATTGTGAACAAATTTAGAAAATAAATGAAGGAAAATAAAGGGTACAACAAAAATGCAGTAATTTACCAAGTAACACAACCTGATTTGGACCACAAATTTAATTTACTGCATTGTGAGATCTAACATCTAATGTTTAACATATTTGGGCGATAAAGTCAAATCGATAATTGAAGCAAGTCAAATCAAGCTCTACCTTTGTCGAATTCGAATCATTAGCATAACAATTACTTGAAACGACATCGAAAACATAGCACAGTAAAGCGCATTCACAATAACGTTATGGAGAGTATACCTTTGCACTACAAAAGGAAGTCCCGGGTCCTGCACTCATAGTCTGTTGACCAAGTCCTCCATTCTTATGAATCTACATGTGCAGTTCTGGGCCCTAAGATGAGTAACAATGACGTTGAGTCAAACTTGAATTATTACATTGTAGATATACAACTAACAGATAATTACACCAAAACATTAACATCAATAATTGCACTAAACATCTCTAAAGAAAACCACTGAACAGGATGAGTTAGCCTGTGAGAGATCATTGGCGGATTGGAACTCGTCGGATTCGCAACTCATAGGCCTCTGAAATCGAGGACAACAACGGCAGAACTTAAACCTCCTCCTCCTTGTGTCTGTGACAAGACCTATTTGATTACGCTGATGCTCATCCTCCTCCTTGCAAAGACTGCAAAAATTTATCCAACAATTATTCAATCTAAAAAAAATTAAAAAATCCATAGAAAGCACTAAAATGAAACGGTAAAAATGTTCAAGTTCTACGATCATACCAGATCGTGCTGCAACTTGCTGGCATATTGTCAGCAACGATGATCCTGCGATCGGACCAGATTGTGATGCATCTCATAGGAATCTTCTCAGCGATGATGATCCTGCAATCAAAATCTTACAAAGATCAAGGTTGAGCGGCGGAAAGAGCACAGACATGGGTGGAGAGAGAGGAGAGAGAGTGGGGGATAGAGAGAGAATGAGGTGATGAAATTGAACGTCTATTAGTCAGTGTTGAAAAGTCGTTTGTCAATATCACTGCAACATCTGACAAGTGCAGAACGATGGAGGTCGAAGCTTGGAGGATAAAAAAAGAGAGAGAGGTGGTGATGGCGATGGTGAAGATGACGGGAGAAAAGGGACGAGAAAAGAGAGAGGGGGAGGAAGAGTTAACGAGTGAGAGAGAGAGGAGAGAGTGTGCAGAGAAAAATAGAGAATGAGAGATTTAAGAGGGAGAAGAGGGGAAAAAGAAAAAAGGTATTAGGGTTTTTTTCTTTAAATTAGGGCAAAAAATTCAAGCAATACATCAAAATAAATAAAAAATGGGCAGTTTTGAAAAGCTGAAAAGAGGAGAGCATTTTTAGTAAGGGGTGTCCATAAGGGAGCATTCCATGTAGCTTTTTCTTTATTTTATATGTCACCGATACTATTATTGGAGTGATTAATGCCATATGCTTGAAAACTGTTTGAAAATATGCCACAATTGTTGGGTCTTGTTGGAATTTGTGATTCAAATAAGCAGCGAAAAATCAAAATTAATTCTCACAAAACCCTCGCAGGATCTTTGTAATTCGATTAGATTGATAAAAAAGTCATAGAATCTTACTAGGATGACAAAAGGGACAAGATTACTGGAGGGAAGAGAGCGAGTTCACTCTGGTGACACCCTAACTCGAGCTTTTCATATTCGGGATCGGATTCAGACATTGTTACTTAGAGCAATGCCCTCTGCAGGATTCACACGAACAGACTCTCTCAAAAACCGAATTAGTGTGCTAGCACCCTTTTCTTGCGTTAAATGACTCTCTCTAATTTTAGGGTTTTTAATGTTTTTTTACCTTTTAGAATAAGAGAACGCCTTTTCTCTTCTAATTCGGCTAGAAACTCCAAAACAGATATATATATATATATATATTGATTTTGAGAAAGAGTTAGATTTTAACTAGGGTAAACTATAATTCAAATATGATTCACAAAATCTAGACAATGTCAAATTTAATAAACCTAGACATATCTAGTACATCGAATCTGAACATTATCAGGTTTATTGAGCCTAGACACAGTAAACCTAAAATTTGTTTTTGATCTGCTCTAAGTGTGCAACCCTGTAGGTTCATATAACGTTGGTAGTGGGCTTGAAATTCTGTTTCTGGCCCATAAATCATGCGTGGCCTCTAGCAAGACATATGATTACCCAAGTTATGCGAATGTCAATAATCTGACACAACCTAATATACAATAAGTATTAAAGTCATTTTGTCACTAGATACCTTGATTGAACATAAGGCATGGTTTATGTGATCCTTATACTATTTAATCATATTATTTCTCGATCTTAAGTAGACTGATGTTGATAACCCTTATCAATTCACTCTAGTATGGCCATACATTTTTCTTTAGTCTAACTTATCGAGGGGCCCATAGATATCTTTCTCATAATAAATGAGGGACAAATTCCTTCTTAATTACTCACATTCCTCACATGATTAATTTTATATCCAACAACAATCCATTCCATCATCCTGTTAAAGATAATATTATAATGTGTCAAAATATAGAACTTGTCATGTACGAAACAAATGTGATTTCAGGTCAGAGGACTAGGATAATACTATTGTGATGAGAATCACTTATGAAAATTATCCATGCAGTATTCTCATAGCGAGTCAATCCAATACATCATTTCTCAAATATGCATCTATGAGTTGACTTAGCATCTCATACAAATGATTAGTAAAACATAATCATTAGTCAAACTTTATACTAGTCTTCATTCATTACTATCCCAACAATAATGACCGACTAGGGATAATTTAGAATAAAATTCAATTTTCACCTAAGAGTTTTACTATCAAGTCACATACTTGATGATCTTAGGCAGAATTAACTATTCATGAAATTAGAATAAAAAACAATAATGAAAATGCCTCTTTATTAATAAAATGCAAACGTAATGAAGTCAAAATGTGTTCATTACATAATTGGCCTAGAGTACATCACTAACAATCTCCCACTTGCACTAGGCCCAATCATATTCTACCTAATACCCATTGACCTAGTATGACTCTCATGCTTAGGATGTGGAAGAGTTAGTGAGTAGATCAGCAACATTGTCATTTATAGGTACTCTGCATATCTTCACGTCTCCTCTCTCAATGATTTCTCAAATGAGATGATAATGCCTGAGTATTTGTTTGGATTGCTGATGTGATCTAGGTTCCTTAGCCTGTGCTATAGCCCCGTTATTATCACAATACAAGTCTACTAGATCTGATATATTAAGAACAACACCCAATCTAGTAATAAACTTTTTGATCTAAACTGCTTCCTTAGTTGCTTTTGAGGCAGCTATATGCTCAACTTCTATTGTAGAATTAGCAACAATGTCTTGCTTTGAACTTCTCCAGCTTACTACACCTCCATTCAAATAGAACACATAACCTGACCGCAATCAAAAGCCATCCTTGTCAGATTGGAAGCTGCATCTATGTAACCACTTACAAGAAGCTCATCTTTCTTTCCTCTATACAATAAGAATGCATCCTTTGTTCTTCTCAAATATTTAAGGATATTATTGACTGCTGTCCAGTGACTTTCACCTAGATCTAATTAGTATCTGCTGGTTATGCTTAAGGCATATGAGACATCAGGTCGAGTACATAACATTGCATACATGATAAATCCAATGGCAGAAGCATATGGAATCTTATTCATGCGGTCTCGCTCATCTTGTGTCATTGGACACTGAGTCTTGCAGAGACTAATTCCATTTGACATTGGTAAGAATCCCTTCTTGGAATCTTGCATACTAAACCTATTCAATACCTTGTCAATTTTTGTACTCTGACTTAGGCCAATAAGCCTCTTAGATCTATCCCTATAGATCTTGATGCCTAGAATATAGGCAGCTTCACCTAAGTCTTTTATTGAGAAACAATTCCCTAACCATGGTTTAACATTTTGTAGGGTAGGGATATCATTTCCAATGAGTAATATGTCATCAACATATAGCACTAGAAAGACTATTGCGCTCTCACTAACCTTTTTGTAAACACAAGGCTCATCTTCATTTTTGATGAAGCCAAACTCTTTGATTGCTTCATCAAAATGAAGATTCCAACTCTGAGATGCTTGCTTCAATCCATAAATGCATCTTTGAAGCTTGCAAACGTTTCTAGAATTCTTAGGACTAACAAAACCCTCGGGTTGTGTCATATACACATCCTCAAGAAGGTTTCCATTAAGAAACGTTGTTTTGACATCCATTTGCCAAATCTCATAATCATAGTATGTAGCTATGGCGAGGAGAATCCAAATGGATTTAAGCATAGCAACCAGTGAAAAAGTTTCATCATAGTCTATACCTCGTGTTTGCTTGAAACCTTTTGCAACCAGTCTTGCCTTAAAGGTATGCACATTGCCATCCATGTCTATTTTCTTTTTGAAAGCCCATTTGCATCCAATAGTCTTTAAACCATCAGGCAGATCAATCAAAGTCCATACTTGATATCATACATGGATTGCATCTCTGACTTCATGGCTTCTAGCCATTTATCATAGTTAGGGCTATTCATGGCCTCTTGGTAGGATGTGGGCTCATTTTAATCCATAATCATCACATCATTATTATCAATTAAGAGAAATCCATATCTCTTAGTGCTCTGACGTGTCCTACCAGACCTCCTCGGGCCTTATGCTATTTGTGTAGGCTCAACATCTACATGTTGATCCAGTTGAGATTCTACAGGTGGTTCAACGCTATTTTGTGGTTCTTGAATTTCTTGAAGTTGAACTCTACTGCCATTGGTTCCTTTAGAAATGAATTCTCTTTCTAAAAAGACACCATTTCGAGCAACAAACACTTTGTTCTCGAAGCATTGTAGAAGTAATATCCTTTAGTTTCTTTAGGATATCCCACAAAAAGGCATTTTTCTAATTTGGGTGCATATTTATCTAAAATTTGATGCCTCACATCCCCAAATCTTAAGAAAAGACAAACTAGGTGACTTCTCGGTCCACATCTCATATGGTGTCTTTTGAACCACCTTCGATGGAACTCTATTCAGTATGAACGCAACAGCTTCCAGAGTATATCCCCAAAAGGATATTGGAAGATCTGACTAACTCATCATAGATCAAACTATATCCAATAAAGTTTGATTTCTCTGTTCAGATGCACCATTCCTGTTAGACATATATGCCCTAAGAAGTAAAAATGTAATAAGTTTTTGGAGACATTTTTATCAATAAAGAATTTATTTATTATTTATATACCAAATCTTATCCTCTTTACATTCATATTTGTTGAATATATGTTAAGCAAACAATAGTCCAAGATTGTCAGTGTAAACCTTTAAGAATTGAGCATATAATGGACAGATTATACGAAAGACAAGATTCTTAAGGTGACGGTCTAAATCATAAGATCTGCAATCGAGGGAATAAAGTTGGGCACTTTATTCATGTAAAGATTATTATGTTGTCTATATCCCTATTGGGAGATGGTTTGTCTTCACCATTGGAGGTGGACTCCATGAATAGAAACATTGGCACATTGTCATAGGTGATGAGGGGTTAGATCGGGACATAAAGTGAATTTATTTGGATTAATAATTCTGTCTCAGCAAATTGATTCACTTTAGACAATCATTTGTGTTGTATCTTAATCCTGAGATGAATAGTGGGCCCGTTGTCTTAACTTATGTCTTTTGATGTACCAAAGGGTGGCACCCACATCTTAATAATGGTATGCATGCCAGTATGTTGGAGGTATGACTCTTGATGGTATAGACCTGTTATTCATAGATATGGAATCCATAACTCCTCTTCAAGAGTTGTGATATCCTCTTATATGCGTCATCCTATAATTGAAAAACTGGAGCGCTCAACCATTTGGATACATAGGTGTAACTAAATGGTATACTGTCTTTGGATGGTAAGTTTTTCGATTGTGAGATAATGGAACGTAAGATAAAAATAATCAGGAAGGTAAGACAGAACTTGTCCTTAAGCTGGTTATGGATAATCATATGGGGATACGATACACTATGATATGTCATGGAGACTTAGCTATACGTGCTTCGTAATTCTATGTAGTTTGAAAGTGCAGCTCCAAGCTTTTAGTGGAGTAGCGTTGGAGTTGATGATTATTAAATGTATATTTGGGATATTGGGTTTTATAATTATTGGGAGCTTGAACTATATAGGTCCATTTGGTCTCCTTTGCTAGCTCACAACATCTTGTAACGATACGACGTGCTTTTCCAATAATTGATAACTTATGTCGGATTTATCAAATTGGTTAAAATTTGGAAGAATCAGATAATTCATGTTTGTTTATCGGTTGAATTAATTTTGTGATAAAATTGATTTAAGATAAACTTGTTGAATTATTGGGATCGGATAATTCTTGTCTGTTTATCGGTTGATTTAATTTTTGGATAAATTACATAAAGATGAACTTGTAGAATTATTAGGAATTCATTTATTTTCTTAGAGATTATCTACATAAAGTTGTTTTAATCAGATAACTTTTCTATTGGGTTGTTTGAATTAAAACTGAGACTTTATCCTATAGAATCTCGAGTGGAAAATAAAAGATTCGCGAAGATATTTATTCGGTAGTTCGGCCTGTCAATCCACGTGTTTGGCCTGCTGAAGGGGCAGTTCGGCCTGTTGATCATCTTGATCGGCCTGCCGATGAGCGAAGGATAAGATTACGCGTTTTTACGCGGATCTTATCAAATTTTGATCTAAATTTGATTATGATCTAAATTTTTGAGACCTAATTTGATAATGACTAACCCTAGACCCAACCTCTATAAATAAGGAGTAAGTCACATGAGTTATTTAGATCAGTTGAGAGATTGAGAGTGATACCCTACTGTTGAGAATCTGAAAACTCCCTGAGAGCTTTTGTTCACAAATCACGAACACTAGCTTTGGGTTCTCTCGATTGGTTGGAAGGAGAGTCACCTAGAGGAAGAGCTGTACGTGTGAGCCCACACTCACTCCAGTCGTGGATAGAGAATAGCAAAGAAGACCAATTGGTCGAGGCTCTTCTAGAATGTTACTTCTCTTCACGTTTTGCGAAGGTTCTTTGCCAATTAAAGGTTTGTAAGATCTAGCTTATTTATGCATATAGCATGTCAAACTTGTGTTTTGAAAAATACTCTGATGTAAAATTTTTTAAAATTCCGCTGCATACTATTTTTCCAACAATTGATGTCAAAGCCATGGTTTTTACAGCATACTATATGTATAAATTTTATGATCTTAGTCTCTCCTATGCTTGAATTTAATTTTATAGAGAGTTGGCACTCTAGGTTTCTATATATTTTTATGTTGTCATGGATTATATGGTGAATGTTTATTAATAAATTATGGTTGACTAAATTGTTATTTGATTATTAATTAATTAATTAATTAATGCCAGTTATGGTTCCTTAGAGGTTAGAATGTGTCTCTAGGTTTTTCATGTAATTAGATGGCAGACTATTATCTCCGTCTAGGTATTATTATTTATTTTTAAATTTGTAAGAATTTTGTAATTAAATAATTATTCAGAGAAGACGGATCTAGAAGATTGATGATGATGCTCCTAGGTATTTCTTGAGTCTCTAATTTTATGTTTTTGAATTGTTGAAAATAAAATTGATAAATTGCTTTAAAATTGTATTTTCTGGAATGAGTGATTTCTACTCGGTCGGCATGCCGAACCCTCTAGTTCGACAGGCCGATGGTCGTAGACTGGCAGGCCGGACGTGAGGTTCGGCAGTCAGTGGGGTAAAAATCAAGTGGCTCTGGCGGCAGGCCAAACTTCTAGTTCGGCAGGCCAAACTTTCACGAGTTGGTAGGCCGATCTTGCTAATCGGGAGGCCGATCACCCAGATCGGTCTACTGACCGAGAGCTGGAAAATTTCCAAAAAAGGTGCAGTTTTAATTTTATTTTTGGGATAATTCTAAGAAACATTAAATTTGGATAAGACCAGAAATATGAAGTATTTGATTCATACGGGATTGAAGACTTGAGGATGGGAATTACATGAAGGATACAACTTGAGGATCCAAGGATGAAGAATCAATAATATGTCTTGATTATTCTCTTCTAATCTTAGTTTTCTATTCTCTAGGGTGGAACCATAATATTACGGTTGTTGAAGGTGAGCTCAGCTCTACCGCTAAGGAGATAAACTTCGGTGGTCGGCTAATGAGCTCGGCAAAGTTTCTAGTAAGCATGCTATCAGCCCTGACGCGATGTGCTCCCCTTCCGAGGTGCCTCTCAGGGCCTCAGAGGCCGCATGCAAAGCAGGTTGCCACCTCGGACTATACACTAGCTCAGTCAGATTAATCTCACTCGCAAGTAGGCTACTACTCGCCATTATAGGCTAACACACGGCAAATAACTCGCCGTCTGATGGAATCCAATCCATCGGCGGGGATGTGACACTTGTCACCTACTGCCTGACACACCTTGATGTGACACCTGGATCGTGGGTAAAACCCACCTAACACCCGGTCCAAGTGGTGGCCTATAAATAGGATGCATTTATGACATTCTAGAGAGGACTTCTTCTTCCCACCTAATTGGTTGCCACCCTCTACCGAGCAAACTCTGCATTGAGCATCAGAGAGCCCTTGTCCATTGACTAACCTTTCTATTGCCTCCAAAGCGTCCCTCCTCTTGTTGCAGGTACGTCCGACCAGGTAGAGGCGAACCAAAGGAGAGTCAGACCGAGCGTAGCTGCACACGGTGTTGATCCGACACCAGATTATGGTAAGCATCAACATTTTGGCGCTATAAGGAGGGTGCCTATGCCTTCACCTAAACGTCAGCCACATTACCTCTAACACTCGAGATGACGACTAGAGGAAACGTTAGAGACGATACAACCCGATAGGAGGGGTAGGGTGACACGAGAAATAGGCAACCAAACACGGGTAGGCCTAGGGGCCGTCCCTGGATTGCGAGGTCAAGGTCTGGGGGTCAGGGAAGCATGGCCAGGGCTAAGCATGCGGAAGAACCGGTCGCCCAAGACCCGATCTGGGAGCTCACAAGTGCAGTCTGGATCCTAACGCAACAGCTCACGTAGTAGGCTCAACGTCAGGCTGCACCAGCTCTGCCACCCCCTGCCCAGGTTGACCAAGCTGGAGGTCCGATAGAGCGAGGGACAGCCGACCATGGAGAAGCCGACTCTGTGCAATCATGAGGATCCACTCGTGGCATCTCGGCCAATAATAGGTTGGTCCAAGAAGGCCGTCTTGGACACCAAGCAGCTCGCGCTCCCTCGCCGCAAGGTTCCCGAGCCTCAGTATTTGACAGGCTCAGATGTCAAAGAGCAAACTGAAACCATTAGCCTGGGGCTGTAGGCTACGCCAAGGGCGGAGTACCCCATCGGGTCGAACTACCCGAAGACACTAACAGCCGTCAATTTTGGGCACTACAGCGCCAAATCGACAAGATCTAGAATAGTCGAATTGGCGTAGACGAGACAGGAGCTTAGGACCACCCTTCCCAGATAATATAATGTGGGCCCCTATGCCTCCAAAGTTCAAAGTCCTGCAAATCAAGGCCTACGATGGGATGACGGACGCTGACGAGCATGTTGAACTCTTCCAGGGGCACATGCTACTACAGAGTGCTAGCGACGCAGTGATGTGCAAAGCTTTTTCACTAACCCTGACAGGGCCTGCTTGGCAATGGTTCTGATGGCTCGAACCTTCATCTATTTCTTCATTCTAGCAATTGGCCGACACCTTCTCTTTGGCATTTTCTACAACAAAAACGCAGAGGAAAAAGATTACATACCTATATGCTGTCAAGCAAGGAGACGACAACATCAGGGATTATATCAACCGGTTCACCCAAGTAGCTCTCGAGGTCAAGCACGTCAAAGACGAGACCCTCAAGCACATTTTTTTAGGGGGTCTCCGAGACGAAAAACTGACCTGGTCACTGGCCTTCGAGCAGCCGAGCTACTGAAATGCACATTTTTGTAGGGGATCTCTCAAATGCTCAGCTATACGCAGAGGCATGCCGATGCTACTGAATACATGAAAAGCCGTAAGGAAGAAGCTGGCCCAAGCAGAACAAAGAAAGATAAAAAGTAGAAGAAAGTGCCAGAACATAGCAACATCGAGCAGAGCAAGAAGCAAAAGAAGGAGAAGAAATCCGAGAAGCCAAAGGGGCCGACTGGTAAATTTCAGAGCTACACACTGTTAGTGGCAGCCATCAACGAGGTGCTCTCCCGGGTAAGTGGCAAGAATCAGTTAGTACAGCCACCCAAGCTTCAGGGGAGCAAAGTGAAGCGGGACCAATCAAGGTTTTGCGAAATTCCACAAGGATGTGGGGCATAGCACTTGCGAATGTATCCAACTAAAGGACCAAATCGAAAGGCTGGTTCGAGAAGGCCATTTGCGAGAATTTCTTGAGCGGGTTATAACCCCAGGGTCCACCTTGAGAAGGAATGACCCGCCGAGCCGAGACGCACCAAACCACTCGAGAACCGACACTAGGAACACCTCGGATCCCCCAAATATCATTCACACGATCTTCAACGGGCCTGTTACCGAGGACATGTCGAGTGGGTGGCGATCGTATGTCAGAGAAGCTCGGCTTGTCGAGCTAGGTGAATTCATAAATATGTCTAAGCATATCAACAAGATATGTCATCGAGAGGACATCCCAATCACGTTTACCGAGGAAAAAGCAGACTGGTTAATCCACCCGCATAATGACGCTCTAGTGTGTGAGCTACCCATCGCCAACAACATAGTACGGCATGTTCTAATCGACAATGGTAGCTCAGCCGACATCCTTTTCAAGCAAGCCTTTGATAAAATTGAAGATAAGCAATGACCCTTTGGTCCTGGTTCGGACCCCGCTTTATGGCTTCATGGGAGAACGTGTTTGAGAAGTAGGAAGGTTGGCTTGCCCGTAACCTTTGGACAAGAAGCCGCTCGGGTCACTCGGGTTGTTGACTTTTTGGTCGTCAACAAACCCTCCCAGTACAACATCATCATCAGCCACCCAACACTGAATGCTTTGAAGGCCATAGTCTCCACATATCACCTGGCCATGAAATTCCCAACGGATGGCGGTGTTGGAGTGATTCGTTCATCCCAGATGGATTCCTGAGCTTGTTACGCCAATGCCGTAAGAGCAGCTACAGCTCGGCATCTAGGTGTCTCGGCCATCTATGCGGTTGACGAAATGGATCTCCCTGCCGACTCGACACCCAAGATGCTATCAGATCTGGACCCTAGATTGTCCAAAGAAGAGGTAAGAGCCACCCTGGTCAAAGATTTGGTGATGTTCTCCCTAGACCCTGAGAGGTCTAAAAACACTGTCCAACTCGGATCGCAGCTAAGACTTAAGATCCAGGCCGACCTAGAAAGGCTTTTTACCGAGTATTAGGACATGTTTACGTGGTCCCATGAGGACATGCCCAGCATTGATTTAAGCGTCATCAGCCATCGACTCAATGTCCAACCTAGCCACAGGCCAGTGATACAGAAAAGAAAGGCCTTTAACCCGAAAAAATATGCTGCAAAAAATGAAGAAGTCTAGAAGCTCCTCAAGGCTAGGTTCATCAGAGAAGTCAAGTACCCGGAATTGTTAGCAAATGTCATCCTCGTCAAAAAGGTGAACGGCAAATGGCAGGTCTACATTGATTATACTGATCTCAACAAGGCCTGCCCGAAGGACTGCTTTCCACTTCCTCGGATAGATCAGCTCGTCGATGCCACTGCCGGCCACGAGCTCCTGAGCTTTATGGACGCTTACTTCAGGTACAATCAAATAAAAATGGCCGAGGAAGATCAAGTAAAAACTACTTTCATTACCGACCAGGGCTTATACTGCTACGTGGTAATGCCTTTTGGGCTGAAGAATGTCAAGGCTACATACCAATGCCTCGTCGATAAGATGTTTGCTCGACTGATCGAGAAAACGATGGAGGTCTACGTGGACGATATGCTAGTAAAATCTGTCTGAGTAGAAGACCACATGGCTGATATTCGAGCAAGCTTCGACATTCTCTGAGAATATGGGATGAAACTCAACCCGATGAAGTGTGCGTTCGGTGTAAGCTCAGGTAAATTCCTCATATTTTTGGTTAATCAACAAGGCATCGAGGTTAACCCGACAAAGGCCCAAGCAATTATTGACATGCATTCTCCTCAGATAGTAAAAGACATGCAATGGCTCACCGGCTTGGTGGCAGCCCTATCAAGGTTTGTCTCCCGGGCCACCAACAAGTGCCATCCATTTTTTAAGGCACTCAAGGGGAGGTTTGAGTGGAGCAGGGAGTGTGAGGAAGCTTTTCAAGGCCTGAAGAGCTACTTAGCCACACCCCCGCTCCTGTCCAAACCTTTGTCGGTCGAAGTTTTAACCGCATATTTAGCCGTGTTCGGGAAAGCCATTATCTAGGCCTTAGTCCGAGACGAAGGCGGAGTTCAAGGCCGATTTACTATACAAGCCATGCATTCCAAGGCACCGAGGAGCAGTACCAGCCATTCAAAAAGTTGGCCTTTGCCTTAATTACTTTGGTCCGCAAGTTATGACCGTACTACCAAGGCCATACCATCAACGTCTCGACCAAATTTCCTCTCTGGCAAGTACAGTAGAGCCCGGAGATATCAGGCCATATGGCCAAATGGTCAGTGGAGCTCAGCTAGTACGATGTGCATTTTGGAGCTCTAGCGGACTTCATCGTAGAATTTACAAACGCTGGACAGGCGACCCCGCTAGTCAAGAAGTCACCTGTCGAAGTGCCCGATGCACCCAACTGCAGTGAAGACAGTGCTACCCCAGAGCTGGACTGGAAACTTCATGTCGACGGATCTTCTTGCATTGACGGGTTAGTTGCCAGGCTGATTTTAACCAGCCTGGATGGTTATAAAGTTATCTATGCCCTCAGATTTGATTTCAAGGCCTCCAACAATGAGGCAGAGTACGAAGCTCTCCTGGCCAAGCTTCGGATTGGCCAAGATCTTGGGATAGACCGCATAACCATCCACAGCGACTCAATGCTTGTGGTTCAGCAGGTCACTAGGGCATTTCAGGCCTGAGTAGATTTGTCACGCCCCGGAGTACAGGAGGTGATGTGGCGGATTATTTAAGTTATTTAAAAGAGAATTTAATTAAAATCCAGAGTTTAAGGAGTTGAATTAAGTATAAAAGGTGGGATTCATAAAAACACTTTATGAAGAATTCATATACATAAGTCACTTTAAAACATTGAACGAATAAATATTAAAATAATAAAGCCGCGAGTATGGGTTCCACATCCCACAACTTGTGCACACACATGGTACTGACAAATCATAAATACAATCACAGTCCAAGTACAAATAAAGTTAATCTTACATGCCTTGATTAAATGATACAAAATATAAATTAATCCTCCTATTGCTCCTGAGTTCGGTTCGAAGAATCCTTTCCAAACCTAAATAGAAATCCACCTAGAGGGGGGAATTTAAAACAAATAAAACGTGAGCGAAAGGCTCAGTAGGACTATGTTTTATAAAATAATTTAATTTAAGGAAACGTTTCATTGTCAGGAGTACTCAAAAGAAACCTTAATTAAATAAATAAATAAATTTGAGTAGAACCGTCCTGACCCAGAACAGTCTACTCGCACAATCAGAAATATCATTTTTCTTTTCCTAGGCAAACCATGATATCACCACCGTAGTGGCCCAGCTGGGTTTCGGGACCTGCCCCCAAGGTCGATCGCTACACGACCCGATCTCTGATATGGCATCATGCCTATGTGTTTATTATCATTATCATTCAAAACCCAATTACCGAGTGTTGTCAATTACATTCATTATGAAATTCATTTCAGATCACGGTATATTAAAATATAACCGATAAATCCATTTTCAAACAACCGTTGAAAACATTTTAATAGAAATTCTTTTCAAAGCCAAATCATTTCAAAACCAGGCTACCAAAGAAATAGGATAGAAGTCCTACCTCAATACTCATGCCGGTGCCCCACACCGTAATCCCGGTCCGCTATACGTTAGCTCCGCGGAACCACGAACGATCCTAGATACAAACTAAGTTGATCAATATCTAGTTCGAGATATTCTATGTTAATAAATCATTTCATGATGTTCTAATGTGCCATTTGTACCTTTAAAATCATCCTATAAGGTTGGAATTTAAATCAGGGTTCAAAACAGTGAAAACGGGTAAAAATCACAAAAATTTCCATGCCTCGGTCGGCCTGCCGGACTCCCTGCTTCGGCCTACCGAACTGCACAGTTTGGCCTGCCGGAAGCAAAGTTTGGTCGGCCGAACAATTCCCAGGTTCGGCCTGCCAGACTGAAGAACACTGGCCTGCCGATCCCTGTTCTGGCCTGCCGAAAACGCACTTTGGCCTGCCGAACTGGGAAAACCCAAAAATTCCAGCCACGGGTTTCGATTTCCCCAAAACCTAAATTTTGATTCTAACCTGTTTTTCTCAAATCCCAGGCATAGAAAACATTCATAGATAGTAGAAAAACATATTTAGACACTTTAAAACTCATTTAAACAAGATTCAAACACAAAAATCCCAAAAATCCAAAAATAGCAAAATATGGAGAAAAATGAAAAATCTTGGATCGAATCCGTTTTTCTTCAATCTAAGCTTAGATTCTAGTTGTTCTAAGTTCATTTAACTCAAATCCATGGTTTTCTAAGCTTAAACAAACCTAGATTTCAAAAATGCACAAAATTGAAAATTTTGGAACAAGTTTAGAAATTTCAAAACTAACCTCGAATCGAAGCTTCAATCTGCGTTATCGGTTGCTAAATCACGTCCCCGAGCTTCCTCCTTGCTAACCCGAAGCTTGGATTCGAATTTGATTTCAAAAATTTTGAAAGAATCTGAGAGAGAAAGAGGAAAACCGGGAGATCAAGAGAGAGAGGAAAGAGAGTGAGCTGAGAAGTGAAGAGAGAGAGGAAGAGAAAGAGAATAAATAGAGAAAAACGGTGGGCGGTTTTACTGTGCGAAAACCATGTGCCGCCCACGGTTTTGTAAAACGGAGTATTTTTAACATTTTACAAATTGTTGTGTTTTAAAACTCAAAACATCATTTTAAAACAATAAGGAATCATTTGAATGCATCAATTTAACAAAACGGCCAAAATTCAAAATCCAACCAAATAATCTAATTAATGTTAAAACATTAATTATGGCACACTAATTCATCGTTTATATTACATTAACATTAAATAAATTTTGGGGCGTTACAACTCTCTACCCCTAAAAGAAATTTCGCCCTCGAAATTTACAACTCATCTCAAAAACAAAACAAATGCGGATACAATTCCCGCATACTCGACTCTAGCTCCCAAGTGGCTTCATCAACCCCGTGATGCTGCCACACGACCTTTACCAATGGTATCTCACGATGACACAAGCTAATCACCTTCCGGTCGATAATCTGAATTGGCACTTCCTCGCATGTCGTATCTTCCTGAACCTGTACATCACGGAATGAAACTATCTTACCCTACTCAGGTGGACACTTCCTAAGCATCGACACATGAAACACATCGTGAACATGAGAAAGTTCGGGCGAAAGATCAAGCCGATAAGCGACCACACCAACACGCTGAGTGATCTCGAACAGCCCAATATACCTCGGTGTGAGCTTTCCACTCACTCCGAACCGCATAGTTCCCTTACGAGGCGATACCCTCAAGAGAACAAAATCTCCAATCGCAAACTCTAAAGGTCTACGTCTCCTCTCTGCGTAGCTCTTCTGCCGACTCTGAGCTGCCCTCAACCGATCTCGAATCACCGCGACTTTCTCGTTGCTATCACGAATCTCATCCAGCCCAAGAATAACCCTATCTTCTGGCTCGGCCCAACACACAGGTGACCGACACGGTCGCCCATATGACGCCTCAAACGGTGCCATACCGATACTCGCCTGATAGCTATTGTTGTACGCGAACTCTGCCAAATGCAAACATTACTTCCAGTTCCCGCCGAAGTCCAACGCACAGGCACGCAACATATCCTCAGGAATCTGAATAACCCGCTCAGACTGCCCATCAGTCTGAGGATGAAACGCCGTACTGAAGTTCAAATCCATACCTAAAGCCTCCTGAAATCTCCTCCAGTACTTAGCATTAAACCTGGTGTCTCGATCAGAGGTGATGGACAAAGGAACTCCATGCAACCTCACAATGTTCTGCATATACAACTCCCCAAAAACCTTCCTAGAACACGTCGACCTAAACGGAATGAAATGCGTCGATTTTGTCAACCTGTCGACCACAACCCAAACTGCATCATGCCGCTGCTCCGTCCTCGACAAACCTGTGAGGAAATCCATCGTCACATGCTCCCATTTCTACCTTGGAATAGGAAGCGGCTGAAGCTGACCTGCATGCTTCTGATGCTCGGCTTTCACCTAAAGACACATCAAACACTTAGCCACATACTCGCGAACATCTTTCTTCATGCCTCTCCACCAATACTGCCGCTTCAAATCACGATACATCTTTGTGCTCCCTGGATGAATAGCAAACTGAGACCTATGAGCTTCATCCAAAATGGCTTTCGTCACCTCGGCGATAACTAGAACTGCAAGATGCTCCCAGAAGTACAACGATCCATCTGCATGCACACTCCATTCCTCGAACTGCTCCCCATTCTGAATCCGTGACCAAATCCCCTACAAATGCCGATCCTGCCACTGACTTTGCTTCACCATCCGAACAAGAGCTGGAGTCGCTTTCACATGATACACCGAAGGATCGTTCATGATACCGTAGTCGATACTCACTCACTGCTAGGAATAACCAACACTGGAGCTGAAGTCAACCAGTTCTTCAGTTCCTAAAAAGCAAACTCACAATCTTCATTCCACTCAAACCTGACATTTTTCTTGATCAATCTCGTCAACGGAGCTGCAATCTTTGAAAAATCCTTTACAAATTTCCTGTAATATCTAGCAAGACCCAAGAAGCTACGAATCTCCGCTACATTCCTTGGTCGTTCCCACTCCAATATAGCTTCAATCTTGGACGGATCCATAGAAATACCATGCTTCGAGATAACATGACCCAGAAACTTGACCTCAGTCAACCAGAACTCACACTTTTCCCTCTTAGCATACAATTGGTGCTCCCGCAAGGTCTGAAGCACGATCCGGAGATGCTGCTCATGCTCCTCCCAAGTCTTAGAATACACAAGAATAACATCGATGAACACAATCACAAACTGATCCAGATACGGCCTGAATATCCTGTTCATCAAATCCATAAAAGCTGTCGGAGCATTCATCAACCCAAACGACATAACCAGAAACTCAAAGTGCCCATACCGAGTCCTGAAAGCTGTCTTGGGAATATCCTCTTCCTTGATCCTGAGCTGATGATAACCTGAGCGCAAATCAATCTTCGAGAAGTATCGCGAACCTCCCAACTGATCAAACAACTCATCAATCCTAGGTAAGGGATACTTGTTCTTCACCGTAACACGATTCAGCTGCCGATAATCCACACATAACCTGAGAGTACCATCATGCTTCTTAGCAAACAAAACCGGTGCTCCCCACGGAGATGTGCTATTCTGAATATACCCCTTATCAGCAAGCTCCTGAAGTTGCTTCCTCAATTCCTTCATTTTTGCCGGCGCCATCCGATAAGGTGCCATAGAAATCGGTGCTGTCCCTGTAAACAACTCGATACCGAACTCAATCTCCCAATGCAGTGGTAATCCTGGCAACTTGTAGGGGAAGACATCATCAAACTCATCAACCACCGAAATTGCTACACTGCCTCTCGGAACATAGGGCTCGCAATCCAGGTTGGCAAGAAAAGCACAACAACCTAGATTCCTTCGCCCTCCTAGACAAGACTTCATAAGACGTTCACTCATTAACCAATCACCACCACCCTGGTAAGTGATCATCGTCCCCCTATCAGACACTAGGGTCACTTTTCTAAGTTGGCAGTCCACGACTACACTATACCTGGACAACCAGTCCATCCCTAGAATTACATCATAGGAGCTCATGGGGAGTATAATCAAATCACTTTTCAAAATCTCATCCCCAATCTTTATTTTATAGGATTTACACATACAATTTACACACACCCGCCCCAAGGGAGAAGTTATGACTAGGGGTTCATTAAACTCTTCTACCTCTAATCCCAAGGCATGTACAAAAGAACTAGAAATGAGAGAATGAGAGGCACCGATATCGAATAAAACACGAGCTAAAGATCTAGAAACCAAGATCATACCATCGACAACCGCGTTACCAGTCTAAGAATCTGACTTCCAGATGCCATTGCATGAACCTGCACTGGCGCCTTCCCTTTTCCTCTACCGACATTGCTGGGTCCTGGATTACTCTGCCGATGCTGCTGAGATGGAGACGACTGTACACTACCTGTACTCGGCGCTCTATACTGAGGACCACTGCGCTGAAAATGCTGCGGCTGCTGTCCCTGTGTCGGATATGAGAATTACTGAGGAGAGAACTGTGGATACTACAACTGCGGGTACTGCAAAGGCAAAGGTAGGGTCTAAGGCTGAGACGAACGACTGGCATCCTCCTCGGTCTGAGATCCAAGACGAACACTCCTGATCGGGCAATTCCTCTTGATGTGTCTAGGCTGCTGACAGAAATGACAATGAAAGATGTAGGGATTGCTGCGCCCGCTGCCAGACGAACTGCTGCTACCACTGGTCGCACCGCCTTGCTTGCCTTTCCCCGGAGCTGTATGACTACTGGTGCTCTTCCTGCCACTCCTCTGCGATCCTCCTGAAGCCTTGGCTCGGTCCTCACAATACTGCACATAATCATTCTCCACGGAGATCACCGACGACACAAGCTCTCTGAAACTCCTGAGCTGTAGAGCAACCAACTGCCGCCGAATAGGAGCCTTGAGCCCTTCCTGAAACTTAATACATTTCTCACGCTCCGATGCCACAGCTGATGGAGCAAACCTAGCCAACTCATTAAACTTTACCTCATACTCCCGAACTGATAGATCACCCTACTGCAACCTGTAGAACTCAGCTGCCTTCTGATCTCTATACCCCTGCAAAAAATATCGATCATAGAACAGCTCCTCGAACCTGTCCCAACTAATATCACCACCGTAATCCAGACGCTTAGCCTGCTTCCACCAAGTGTTAGCGCCACCCTCGAGCTTGTACACAGCAAACTCCACATGATACTCCTCAGGCACACCAAGGGTATCCAAATGCTTTAGGATCGAATCCAACCAATACTCTGCCAACTGCGGATCCCCATTGCCATCAAAAGTCGGAATAGACGCCCGTCGGAATTCCTTAAAATACGCATGCCGACTACCAACATCAGAATCTCCCGCTCTAGCCCTGGCTGCCATCTGCCGAAAAGCCGCAAACATAGACCTCATCATACTTTCATCGTTCCTGAACTCGGCGTCAGCTGTCGAGCGACGTCTAGGTGCTATTCTCTCACTTCTGAAAACAAAATTTGGACTGTCAGAGGTATTTCATTGTCAAACCTATGTGTGCACAATTCCCAAGGTTCATAACCTTGAGCTCTGATACCATTCTGTCACACCCCGGAGTACGGGAGGTGACGTGGCGGATTATTTAAGTTATTTAAAAGAGAATTTAATTAAAATCCAGAGTTTAACGGGTTGAATTAAGTGTAAAAGGTGGGATTCATAAAAACACTTTATGAAGAATTCATATACATAAGTCACTTTAAAACATTGAACAAATAAATATTAAAATAATAAAGCCGCGAGTATGGGTTCCACATCCCACAACTTGTGCACACACATGGTACTGACAATATCATAAATACAATCACAGTCCAAGTACAAATAAAGTTGAATCTTACATGCCTTGATTAAATGATACAAAATATAAATTAATCCTCCTATTGCTCCTGAGTTCGGTCCGAAGAATCCTCTCCAAACCTAAATGGAAATCCACCTAGAGGGGGGAATTTAAAACAAATAAAACGTGAGCGAAAGGCTCAGTAGGACTATGTTTTATAAAATAATTTAATTTAAGGAAACGTTTCATTGTCAGGAGTACTCAAAAGAAACCTTAATTAAATAAATAAATAAATTTGAGTAGAACCGTCCTGACCCAGAACAGTCTACTCGCACAATCAGAAATATCATTTTTCTTTTCCTAGGCAAACCATGATATCACCACCGTAGTGGCCCAGCTGGGTTTCGGGACCTGCCCCCAAGGTCGATCGCTACACATCCCAATCTCTGATATGGCATCATGCCTATGTGTTTATTATCATTATCATTCAAAACCCAATTACCGAGTGTTGTCAATTACATTCATTATGAAATTCATTTCAGATCACGGTATATTAAAATATAACCGATAAATCCATTTTCAAACAACCGTTGAAAACATTTTAATAGAAATTCTTTTCAAAGCCAAATCATTTCAAAACCAGGCTACCAAAGAAATAGGATAGAAGTCCTACCTCAATACTCGTGCCGGTGCCCCACACCGTAATCCCGGTCCGCTATACGTTAGCTCCGCGGAACCACGAACGATCCTAGATACAAACTAAGTCGATCAATATCTAGTTCGAGATATTCTATGTTAATAAATCATTTCATGATGTCCTAATGTGCCATTTGTACCTTTAAAATCATCCTATAAGGTTGGAATTTAAATCAGGGTTCAAAACAGTGAAAACGGGTAAAAATCACAAAAATTTCCATGCCTCGGTCGGCCTGCCGGACTCCCTGCTTCGGCCTACCGAACTGCACAGTTTGGCCTGCCGAAAGCAAAGTTCGGTCGGCCGAACAATTTTTAGGTTTGGCCTGCCGGACTAAAGAACACCGGCCTACCGATCCTTGTTTTGGCCTACCGAACACGCACTTCGGCCTGTCGAACTGGGAAAACCCAAAAATTCCAGCCACGGGTTTCGATTTCCCCAAAACCCAAAATTTGATTCTAACCTATTTTTCTCAAAACCCAGGCATAGATAACATTGATAGATAATAGAAAAACATATTTAGACGCTTTAAAACTCATTTAAACAAGATTAAAACACAAAAATCCCGAAAATCCAAAAATAGCAAAATATGGAGAAAAATGAAAAATCTTGGATCGAATCCATTTTTCTTCAATCTAAGCTTAGATTCTAGTTGTTCTAAGTTCATTTAACTCAAATCCATGGTTTTCTAACCTTAAACAAACCTAGATTTCAAAAATGCCCAAAATTGAAAATTTTGGAAAAAGTTTAGAAATTTCAAAACTAACCTCGAATCGAAGCTTCAATCCGCGTTCTCGGTTTCTAAATCACGTCCCCGAGCTTCCTCCTTGCTAACCCGAAGCTTGGATTTGAATTTGATTTCAAAAATTTTGAAAGGATTTGAGAGAGAGAGAGGAAAACCGGGAGATCAAGAGAGAGAGGAGAGAGAGTGAGCTGAGAAGTGAAGAGAGAGAGGAAGAGAAAGGGAATAAATAGAGAAAAACGGTGGGCGGTTTTACTGTGCAAAAACCATGTGCCGCCTACGGTTTTGTAAAACGGAGTATTTTTAACATTTTACAAATTGTTGTGTTTTAAAACTCAAAACATCATTTTAAAACAATAAGGAATCATTTGAATGCATCAATTTAACAAAACGGCCAAAATTCAAAATCCAACCAAATAATCTAATTAATGTTAAAACATTAATTATGGCACACTAATTCATCGTTTATATTACATTAACATTAAATAAATTTTGGGGCGTTATAAGATTCCATGGCTGTATATTTACAAGAAGTGAAGCAACTGCTCAGACAATTCAAGTCTTAGTCTTTCAGGCAAAT
The DNA here is from genome assembly GCA_025403435.1 of Artocarpus heterophyllus. Taxonomy (NCBI): domain Eukaryota; kingdom Viridiplantae; phylum Streptophyta; class Magnoliopsida; order Rosales; family Moraceae; genus Artocarpus; species Artocarpus heterophyllus. The sequence goes on from CM046334.1 coordinate 24,327,941, forward strand.
CCCCCAATCAGAGACTGCAGAAGCCGATGCCCTTGCCCGATTAGCCTTCGGCTTGGGCTGTAGCAATCTAACCTCGGTCCCCATTGAAAGACTTGTCGAGCCAAGCTTCATCAGGGAAGTTGCAAGTGTAGCCGAAGAACCCGAGACCACATGGGTGAATCTGATCATCCGATACCTGACCACAACCAAATTACCCAACGACCGAGAAGAAGCATGTCAGATACGTAACAGCTCGATCCGGTATGCGATGATTAGAGGAAAATTATACCGGCAAGGCTACACCATGCCATGCTTAAAATGCTTGGACCCCAAAGAAGCCAAGTATCTAATGAAAGAAATCCACAAGGGCCTATGCGGCAACCACTTCGAGGGACACTCTTAGCCCAAAAGTGCCTTCGATAGGGCTACTACTGGCCGACCATGGAGCAAGACTGCAGGAAATTTTCTCAAAAATGCCTCAAATGCCAGTAGTTTGCAAGGATGCCTGGCCATCACGCCGAACCACTCACTCCAGTGACCTCAGCATGGCCGTTTGCAAAATGGGCCATCGACGTGATTGGACCTCTCTCACCAGACCGATCACAATTTAAGTACTGCATCGTGGCTATAGACTATCTTACAAAGTGGATTGAAGTTGAACCTTGTACCAACATGACTAAAGCCAAGTGTACCAACTTCATGTGGAAGAACATTATTTGCCGGTTTGGGATCCCACACACGATTATGACTAACAATACCAAATAGTTTAAATCTTCAGGTCTTCTCCACTTGTGTGAGTGGCTTGGCATCAGGAAGGTTTTCTCCTCCCTGAGTTATCCACAGAGTAACAGCCAGGTGGAGGCTGTAAATAAGATAATCAAAGACAACCTCAAGAAAAAGCTCGAGGTGCTCAAGGGTGCATGGATTGATGAGCTCCCACAAGTACTCTGGGCTTACCAAATAACTGCCAGGACGGCGACCAAGGAAACCCTGTTCTCCCTCGTATATGGGGCAGAGGCTGTCATCCCGGCTGAGGTAGGATTGCCTAGCTTCAGAATCAAATGGTACGAGGAGATCCAAAACACAAAATTGATGATGACCGAGCTCGATTTACTCAAAGAAAAAAGGAACCAAGCAACAATCTGTAACGCAGCCTGGAATCAAGTAGTAGCTCGGTATTACAATAAGAGGGTGCAGCCCAAAAGTTTCAAGGTCGGAGACTTGGTACTGAAGAAGGTCACGGTTCAATAGCCCGGCCTTAGGTCCTTTGGTCCAAAGTGGGAAAGTCCGTTCAAGGTCGATGGCATCGTTCGGCCAGGCATGTACAGATTATTTGACATGGAAGGAAATCAGCACGGGCATCCTTGGAACACCGAGCTTTTGAAAAGATTCTTTTGCTAATGTTAGGGCCAGAAACCTTTTTTGACCTTTGGCCAAAATTCTTTTGTAACTAGGCCTATTGAATAGGACCGAAAAAATGTATATATATCACATCAATGGAATACAAATTTCCTACACCATTCCATTTGAGCAATGTGTTTGAAGGAAATGTGGATCCAAAAGAGGACGCCGTAACTCTAGCTCAGAGGACAAGACAATAACTCCCGACAAGGGAGAGTCATTCTGATTAATCGAACTACGGGGCTAATTGGTACTTTACTGACCCCAGGTCTATCGCCGTACAGACCACCCAGTAAGTTGCTTGGCACAACAACGTGCCCGACGAGTCCTACACTTGTAAAGTTTTCCCAAAACTTAAACAAGTCTAGGGGGCAACAGGGTAAGGGTAGCCACACGCAGTTGTGCTCTACCCGACCGAGAATGAAAACCTAAACCTTGCTCAGATTAACTGAGCAAACAAGGATCACCACTCAGTTTAACTCAGTGTAAGGGTAGCCACATGTCATTGTGCTCTGCCTGGCCGAGAACAGAAACCTAAACCTTGCTCGGATTAACTGAGCAGACAAGGATAACCACTCGGATTAACTGAGAGAACAGGGATACCATCCCTACTCAGGTAAACTCGATAGCCATCGAGATGACATACTCGATCTCAACTAGGAATTGCCAAAAAAAAAGAGAGAAGAGAATGATTGAGCTCTTAGAGCCATTTCCAAGAATGCCCCTCCCGAGGAGCATCTAACTTGGAAATATGAAAGCATTCTGGTCCAATTTTGAAGACCGAGGTATGTGGTTACTCGGCGGTTCAAAACTTTAACTATGTTTTTGAGGAACCTCTCACGCCAAAACATGAACATATTCTCCCAAGAACAATCACACTCAGAAAACATTTAAAAGAAAAATGAAATCCAACAATCCAAGAAGTGAAGAACGGGAAATAAATTTTATTTATAGGGGGAGGTACAATTAACCAGACACCTCCCAAACCCGAATAAGTCAAGAAACAAAACAAAAAGGGGATAAAAATTGGCCTAAGCTTGAGTTTTGCCCCCAGCCATGTCTTCCTCGCCTCCACTGCCGACAGTGCTCTGCCCGTCTCCATCGCCATCGCCATCTACTACGACGATCACCTCCTCGCCCTGCTGTTACTGAGCAGTGCCATGCTAGGGCTCGACAATGAGTGACCAATCAAAGCCTTCGGCCTCGGGGCGTTGCTTGATCAGATGATCATGGAGGTCGGTCATGCCAAAGTAGCAGTAATCGGCGTACTCTAGAGATGCCTTGAATTCATCCATGGCTCGAGCCAGACGACCTGGAAGCTTATCCACGAGTTGCTGGTGCTCAGCCTATAGGGCTGTCAGCTGCCCTTTAAGCCATGCAGCTTCATCCTTTGCCTCCCTGGCCTGCCTCCAAGCCTCCTTGACCTCGGTCTTGGCTTTCTGGGCTTCCTCTTGGGCTTGAGAAAGAGAGTTCTTGGCTTGGTCTAGCTCAATGTTCTTAGCACCGAGCTTCTTGTCCACGTCCAACTTCCTGAGTAAAGTTTTCTTGTGTATCTCCTTCTCCTTATGGAGGTCCTTCATCCTGGCCGAGTGGACCATGTGTAGGATGACACTTGTCTGTAGAAAATGAGACTTCAATGCTCGACAGTGTGATAGAAAAGGAATTAAAAGGCTTGGTTTGGAGGAATACTTACAGTGGCAACAACCTAGAAACTTGCATTACACAGGCTCTGGAAGTCCTCCCTACGAATGTTCATGAAAAAATCATCCTCAGGTATCACATCCCCGAGACGTTCTAGAATGACGCTATAGTAATTTAGGTGCCTCCCCTGTAGATCCCCGGATGAGACTCCAGCCGTGTCCTCGACCAGCGTCTCTTCCAACGCATCCCTGGTCGGCGGAGGCAGAGGCGGTAGCTCTTGGACTGAGGTGGGAACCTGCTCGGGTTGGGGAGGAAGCTCTGCCCTAGGAGTCTGCTTACGTTTCCTCCCAGTCTCCATGGCCTTGCCTTTTTGCCTTCTTAAGCTCTCCATCAGAGCCTATCTTTCAGCAGCGGAGCTCGGCCTGTGAAGACATCTCTGCACAACAAAAACCCCAAGTCAAAATAAGGTCGGCACAAAAAAAAAAAAGAAGAAAAGAAAAAGAGGAAAAAACTCAGGGCTGACCTCTAATCTAAAGCTGGCGGGACGGGTATAGGAGCTGAATCATGTCCTCAAGTTCCTCGTCGGCTACAGGTGGCCCTGCATCGAAGGAGCCACTCGACGAGTCCTCAGAACTGAACGATGAAGGCTCCCTCATCGGCCACCTAGATTGGCAAGTGCTTGGCCCCAGGACATCGACGGCACTAGGCCTAGCAATTGTAACCTGCTCGGTACCCCAGGCAGGGAGGATCGATTGGGGATTTATTCTACTGGGTTCCCCAAACCAGTCGTAACCGAATAAAGTTTCCTTCCTGAGTAGGAAGGATTGTTGCTTGGTCGATTCTGGTTTCTTGAATAGGTCTTCGATCGCCCTAATCACGTGGCTCGGTGCCCAAGGCCACTTGCTCCATACATGCCCTTGCACGAACGTCCTCGGCACGTGCTGATAAGCAGGGACGGTCTCACCGGCTCAGGCTAAATAATTTCCCCCGACGTAGAACCATTCATTCTTCCAAACTTAATCCGAGTCAAGGTTGCCCAAGATAAAGTCCTTCCTGAAGCTAGTGATGTAGTACCATCCAAATTGTCGAGGAAGCTTCTTCATCTTGTACACTTGCTTGAAGGCTTCCAACGACATCTCGATATCCCAGTGGCACCTCCACAATATGTACATCCCGATCAGCGACCTGTAACTGTTCGGGTTCAACTAGGCCAGGCACACGTTGAAATCGTTGAGTGCCCGATGAAAAAATGGATGGAACGAGAGGTGCAGCCCAGCCCTGAAGAACTCGGTATAGAGAATGATGTATCCCTCAGGCGTGTCCAGCGGTGAATCATCCTCACCAAAAAATGTGAGGGTCACGTCGTCTGGGATACAAAACTCGACGCGTAGCTCCTCCAGTCGAGACTCCGTGATAGCGCTTGTATAGCCCGCGGTCGAGGTCAACCCTTGTCGGGCTACCCGGTACGCCGTCACACCTTGGACGCTGGTGACCTGGACCTGCTCCTCTTCTATTTCAGGTTGCTCTGCTTTCGCCTCCTCGGTTACCCGTTCCTCGTCGAAAACGTCCACCGTTATTACTTCTTTAATTTGGACTGGGGCTTCAGCATCCCGACTGGATGTGCTCGGGACATCGTCGCTCCCTTGAAGCTCGGCTCTCTCCCCAGAAGAAACTCGAGAGGAGCCCGCAGTGGCTGACTCGATGTAAGGGTCCTGCTCCTTGGATGGCCTAATCAGCCTTTGCCCATCTAACATGTTCAGGAACTCCTACTCGGGTACAGTTTGGGAGTCGACCCTCAAAATTTGCTCGAGTCAGCCAGCCCCAACCTGTTTTGAGGACACTCCCTCGAAGTCGATCTAGACGATGGACGAGCTACTTTCTGTATTGCTTTCTGACCAAGAAATTTCTAAATTCTAGGAATCGGTAACATCACTCGTTCTGGCACTCTTGGGAAATTACCTGCTCGGGTTTTGGAAGCTCAGGAAAATATGATCCTCGAGTGGATGACTATAGCTCGGCAGCTAAAACTCTTCGGGTGCAAAAGTTTGACAGGAATCGCATGAAATTAACAGAGAGGATGACCCTATTTATAGCCATTTCAAGTAGAAAATCTAGGCAAGAAAAACTAAGAGGCATGATCATTACGCCTATCAGGTGGCACAGTCAGCCGTAGTGTGACACGTATCCTTCGTCTGACCCGCGTATCTTTTCACCTCATCCCCCTTTGAAGTGTCGTTTGGTCTGCTTCCTTTCAGCTGACCTCACCCACTCGGCATAGTCCACCGGGCCAAACATCAACCAGGTGAACCGGGGGGCAAATGTTGAGGGTGAACTCGGCTCCACCGTCGAGGAGATAAACTTCGGTGGTTAGTTAATAAGCTCGGCAGAGTTTCCAGTAAGCATGCTATCAGCCCCCGACGCGACGTGTGCCCCTTTCGAGGTGCCTCTTAGGGCCTCTGAGGCTGCATACCAAGCAGGCTGCCACCTCGAACTATATACTAGCTTTGGTCAGATTAAGCTCACTTGCAAGCAGGCTACTACTCGCCATTATAGGCTAACACATGGCAGATAACTTGCCATCTGATGAAATCCAATCCGTCGATAAGGGATGTGACACTTGTCACCTACCGTCTGACACACCTTGATCTGACACCTGGGTCGTAGGTAAAACCCACCTAACACCCGGTCCAAGTGGTGGCCTATAAATAGGGTGCATTTATGACATTCTAGAGAGGACTTCTTCTTCCCACCTAACTGTTTGCTGCCCTCTGTCCAGCAAACCCTACCTTGAGCATTAGAAAGCCCTTGTCCATTGACTGACCTTTATATTGCCACCAAAACGTCTCTCCTCTTGTTGCAGGTACATCCGACCGGGCAGAGGCAAACCGAAGGAGAGTGAGACTATACGTAGCCGCACACGGTGTTGATCCGACGCCAGATTACGTTAAGCATCAATAACAATTATTATCATTTTGCTTGTAGCTTTGCTTGATTGCTTTGCTTGTCTACACTATAATATGATTTGCCATGTATATTGATAAAATGTCATATAGAATAGGGAGTGCCACTCATATTAAAATTGTTCATGTATATTCTTAAAATAAAACCTTGATTTCAAAAGATTGAGTGGGAGAAGGTTTTCGAAGAGAGAACCTAAGGCCTCCATCGTTGGTCCATAGGCAGAACATGGTGGTCCCGACCCTTACGAAGGGATTTCTATCATGTACTAGATTGGATCTCTAAGAGGATAAGGTATTTTAGCATGATTTATGGTTGCACACCCCTAGGTAGTGATTGCAAATCATGGATAAAATATTGAAACAATGGTTATACACTCATGTTAATTTTATTATTAACCTCCCCTAGGAGCTTTGTTAATAAAATTAATGGCCAAAGAAACGATTATTAATATATGCTGGATCATACGGGTCCTGAATGACATATATTAATCAGGAGGGGATCCGTGTTCCTGATTGAATTTAGCATGACTCCCCTAGGACCTTGTTGAATTCTGAGTTAGAAATTATCATTGTAACGTTGTGATATTTTCAAGGTTTTGACACATCAACACATTTGTGTCTTTTTACATGATTGTGTTATCTTACTAAATTATTATTATATGTTTGCTTATGTTTGGTATATGATTCTTTATTGTGGATTAAAAATGTGTAAAAACTTTTATCATCAATACTTGACAAAAATCTATTGACTGGAGAGAATTATAATGATTGTAAACGAAACTTGGATATCATCCTCTCCTTTAAGAAACTAAAATATGTACTGATAACCCCTTGTCCTCCCGAGCCTACAGGAGACTCAATTAATGAGCAATTCTAAGCGTATGATCGCTAGAAATATGCTAATGATCAGGCCCGCTGCTATGTTATGGCTAGCATGAATAACGTGTTGCAAGCTCAACATCAGGATTATGAGACTACGAAGCAGATCTTGGATAATCTTGAGGATATGTTTGGAGGCCAGGCCATAACAAGTGGCAAGGGGCGCTTCAAAAACTTCTTAATCGTAGATAGAGGCCAGGGACATCTGTAAAGGAGCACTGATGTTGGTCATGGGTTACCTCACTGAGGCTCAAACCAATGGAGTTGACATCGATGCTGAAACTCAGATGACTATGGTCTTTGAGACTCTATCAAAGGAATTTATTCCATTTAGAGCTACTTTTAATTTAAGCAATAGATGGGATATGACCTTGACGGAATTGATGAAACAATTATAGGAGTTTGAACTGCTGATCAGGGAGTCTCCTGCAGGTGGTGAGGCCAATTTGGCAGCTGCTTCTGATTCCAATCTCAACTCTGGGAATGGAAAGAAGCAACGGGCCAAGAACAAGAAGACTTCTATTCCTGCTAACACCAAGAGCAAGAAGAAGAAGAAGAAGAGCTCAAAGAAGCTTAAATGCTTCTTCTGTGGAAAGGTCAGGCATATGAAGAAGTATTGCAAGGACTTCCTTTCCAAAGGAGGTAGCTGTGATTTTCTATTTTTAAAAACTTGTTTGGTTGAGGAATGAAGTGACATTTGGGTCATAGATTTTGGTGCAACTAATCATGTTTGTGTTTCTCTACGGGGTTCAAAGAAACGAGAAGTCTGCTGCATGAAGACTTCACGCTTCGGATGGGTGATAGATCCTTGGTCTCAGTGGAAGCAGTGGGAGATGTTCGTCTTTATTTTGATACTTATAGGAATTTATTTTTGCAAGATTGTTTTTGTCTTCCTAAATTTAAAAGGAATTTAATTTCTGTAGCTTGTTTTTTTAAAGACTCCGATTTGGTTTCTTTTAATGATAAAGTGGTGATTTGTAAAAACAAATCTTTTATCTGTTCTGGATGCATGCAAAATAATCTATATTTTATCAAACCTAAGATGGACTTATTACTTAATGCTGAGATAAATGATAATAACTCTAAAAGACTTAAAACTTCTCACTCTAATAAGACTTATCTTTGGCATTTACACCTTGGTCATATTAACCTAAATAAGATTCAAAGGTTGGTAAGGGATAGACCTTTAAGTAACTTAAAGGTGGAATCTATACCTCAATGTGAATCTTGTTTGGAGGGTAAAATTACCAAAAGACCATTCGGGTCTGAGGGCAATAGGGCCAAACTAGAACTTGTGCATAGTGATGTTTGCAGACCGATGAACATCTGGGCACGAGGAGGGTGTAAGTACTTCGTCACTTTTATTGACGATTACTCAAGATATGGGTATGTGTACCTGATGCACCTCAAAAGTGACACTTTTGACAAGTTCAGGGTGTTTCAGGCAGAAGTGTAAAAGCAATTGGGTAGACCCATAAAGGCACTTCTATCCGATCGAGGTGGTGAATACCTTTCTGATGAGTTCTTGGGACACTTATTAGAAAATGAGATTTTATCCCATTTGACTGCACTGGGCACTCCTTAGCAGAATGGCATAGCGAAGAGAAGAAATAGGACTTTGTTGGACAAGATTAGGTCCATGATGAGTTATTCACTGTTGCCTTTATCCTTTTGGGGATATGCACTACAAACCGCATGTTATCTTTTGAATAATGTGCCTTCAAAATTAGTCTCTAAAACTCCTCACGAGTTGCGGATGGGTAGGAAGACATCCTTAAACCATATTCACATATGGGGATGTCCGACTAATGTCCTGTTTAAGCATCTGAATAAGTTGGAAGCACGTTCAAAAGTTTGCGTGTTTGTTGGATATCCAAAAGAGACTAAAGGGGGTTATTTTTATAACCCAAAGAAAAATAAAGTCGTGGTTTCAACTAATGCAACTTTCCTTGAGAAGAGTTACATAGACGACTTTAAACCTCGAAGCAAAGTGGTGCTTGAGGAGTTAAGGAGTGATCCGATCACTCTGAAGGTTCCAAATGAAACCATTCCAATCAGTGTGGAAAAACCAAACAAACCTGAACAACAACCTCAGGGGCTTTGGCGTAATGAGAGGATCAGGTGTCAACCTGAGAGGTATATGTTCAATGGGGAAGTCTTCTTAGCTTAACCGAATGAACATGATAGGGATCCTTATACTTATGCAGAGGCTATGGAGGATGTTGATTCAAAACTCTGGACAGAGGCCATGAACATAGAGATGAAGTCTATGGAGACTAATCAGGTCTGGGAGCTTGTGGATCTTCTCGAAGGGGTAAAACCCATAGGGTGTAAGTGGGTCTACAAGAGGAAAAGAGGAATGGATGGAAAGGTCAAAACCTTTAAGGCTAAACTGGTAGCTAAGGGTTATATGCAAAAGGAAGGAATCAATTATGAGGAAACCTTTTCACCTGTAGCCATGCTAAAGTCCATTCGGATTCTCTTGTCCATAGCTGCCACTCTTGGCTATGAGATTTGACAGATGGATGTCAAGACGGCTTTTCTAAATGGCTATCTTGATGAGTCCATTTATATGGAACAACCAGATGGGTTCAAGGTCATAGGTCAAGAGGGTAAGGTTTGTAAGCTGCTAAAGTCAATTTATGGACTTATGCAGGTTTCTCATTCTTGGAACATAAGATTTGATCAAGTGATCAAGACTTATGGGTTCTCACAAAATGTGGATGAGCCATGTGTTTACAAACACATAAAGGATGGGAAGGTGGTTTTTCTACTGCTCAATGTAGATGACATTTTGTTGATTGGCAATGACGTTGGGGCATTGTTATCGGTCAAATTATGGTTGACAAACCAATTTGACATGAAGGACTTGGGAGAGGCTAATTTTGTTCTCGGTATCCAGATCTTTTGGGATAGGCAGAACAAAATGATAGCTTTATCCCATGCCGGCTACATAGATAAAATTCTCAGAAGATTTGCAGCGCAGGATTCAAAGAAAGGTGGTCAACCATCTAGTTCTAGAATTACTCTTTCTAAGAAAGACTCTCCAAAGTCTTATGAAGAAAAAGAATACATGAAAAAGGTTCCTTATGCTTCGGCAGTGTGTAGTCTCATGTATGCCATGCTTTGTACACGACCGGACATTAGTTATGTAGTCGAGATTGTAAGTCGATTTCAGGCAGATCTAGGACCAAACCATTGGGTTGTGGTAAAGCATATTTTCAAGTACCTGAGAAGGACTCGAGGGATATGCTTGTATATTCGGGTGAGGACTTGACTCCTCTAGGATATATTGACTTAGATTTTCAATCCTATTTGGATTCTAGGAAATCGACTTTGGGTTTTGTGTTTACTCTAGGCGGAGGTGCCATTAGTTGGAGAAGTGCCAAGCAAGATTGCACTTTAGATTCAATGATGGAGGCCAAGTATATGGTAGCTAGTGATGCTTCGAAAGAAGTAGTGTGGCTCCGCAAGTTCCTTGGGGATCTTGAGGTAGTTCCTGGTATGGATAAGGCGGTATCACTGTACTGTGATAACAGTGTGGCGGTAGCTAATGCTAAGGAAACAAGATTTCACAAGAAGAGTAAGCATATTGATCGGAAGTATCATGTGATAAAGGACATCATTGAGGGCGGGCATGTCACGGTGTGCAAGATCGCGTCAGAGGATAATTTAGCTGATCCATTCACGAAGACACTTATTGGAAGAGTCTTCGAGAGGTATGTGGAAGCTATAGGGATGCGATATTTGTCATATTTACTCACTTAGTGCAAGTGGGAGATTATTAAACATGTATGCCCTAAGGAGTAAAAATGTAATAAGTTTTTGGAGACATTTTTATCAATAAAGAATTTTTTCATTATTTATATACCAAATCTTATCCTCTTTACATTCATATTTGTTGAATGTATGTTAAGCAAACAATAGTCCAAGATTGTCAGTGTAAACCTTTAAGAATTGAGCATATGATGGACAGATTATGCGAAAGACAAGATTCTTAAGGTGACGGTCTAAATCATAAGATCTGTAATCGAGGGAATAAAGTTGGGTGCTTTATTCATGTAAAGATTGTTATGTTGTCTATATCCCTATTGGGAGATGGTTTGTCTTGACCATTGGAGGTGGACTCCATGAATAGAAACATTGGCACGTTGTCATAGGTGACGATGTGTTGGATCGGGACATAAAGTGAATTGATTTGGATTAATAATTCTGTCTCGGCAAATCGATTCACTTTAGATAGTCATTTGTGTTGTATCTTAATCCTAAGATGAATAGTGGGCCCGTTGTCTTGACTTGTGTCTTTTGATGTACCAAAGGGTGCCATCCACATCTTAATAGTGGTATGCATGCCTGTATGTTGGAGATATGACTCTTGATGGCGTAGACCTGTTATTCATAGATATGGAATCCATAGCTCCTCTTCAGGAGTTGTGATATCCTCTTATATGCGTTATCCTATAAGTGGAAAACTAGAGCGCTCAACCATTTGGATACATAGGTGTAATGGAATGGTATACTGTCTTTGGATGGTAAGTTTTCCGATTGTGAGATAATGGAACGTAAGATAAAAATAATCGGGAAGGTAAGATAGAACTTGTCCTTAAGCCGGTTATGGATAATCATATGGGGATACGATACACTATGATTTGTCATGGAGACTTAGCTATACAGGCTTTGTAATTCTATATAGTTCGAGAGTGCAGCTCCAAGCTTTTAGTGGAATAGCGTTGGGGTGGATAATTATGAAATGTATATCTAGGATATTGGGTTTCATAATTATCGGGAGCTTGAACTATATAAGTCCATTTGGTCCCCTGTGCTAGCTCACAACATCCTGTAATGATACTGTGTGCTTTTCTAATAATTGGTAACTTATGTTGGATTTATCAGATTGGTTAAAATTTGGAAGAATCAGATAATTCATGTCTATTTATTGGTTAAGTTAATTTTGTGCTAAAATTGATTTAAGATAAACTTGTTGAATTATTGGGATCGGATAATTCTTGTCTATTTATCGGTTGATTTAATTTTTGGATAAATTAGATCAAGATAAACTTGTAGAATTATTAGGAATTCGTTTATTTTCTTAGAGATTATCTAGATAAAGTTGTTTTAATCAGATAACTTTTCTATTAGGTTATTTGAATTAAAATTGAGAATTTATCCTATAGAATCTCGGGTGGAAAATAAAAGATTCGCGAAGATATTTATTCGACCGTTCGGTCTGCCAATCCACATGTTCGGCCTGCCGATCATCTTGATCGGCCTATCGATGAGCAAAGGATAAGATTACACGTTTTTATATGGATCTCATCAGATATTGATCCAAATTTGATTCTGATCTGAATTTTTGAGACCTAATCTCATTAGGACTGACCCTAGACCCAACCTCTATAAATAAGGAGTAAGTCACATGAGTTATTTAGATCAGTTGAGAGATTAAGAGTGATACTCCGCTATTGAGAATTTGAAAACTCCTTAAGAGCTTTTGTTCACAAATCACAAACTCTAGCTTTGGGTTCTCTCGATTGGTTGGAAGGAGAGTCACCTAAAGGAAGAGCTGTATGTGTGAGCCCACACTCACTCCGGTCATGGATAGAGAATACAAAGAAGACCAGTTGGTTGAGGCTCTTTTGGAATGTTACTTCTCTTCACGTTTTGCAAGGGTTCTTCGGCAATTAAAGGTTAGTAAGATCTGGCTAATTTATGCATATAACATATCAAACTTGTGTTTTGAAAAATACTCTGATGTAAAATTTTTTAAAATTCCGCTGCGTACTATTTTTCTAACAGATATTACTATTGTGATGAGAATCACTTATGACAATTATCCATGCAGTATTCTCATAGCGGGTCGATCCACTACATTATTTCTCAAATATGTATCTATGAGTTGACTTAGTATCTCATATACATGATTAGTAAAACATAATCATCGGTCAAACTTTATACTAGTCTTCATTCATTATTATCCCAACAATAATGGCCTACTAGGGATAATTTAGAATAGAATTCAATTTTCACTTAAGAGTTTTACTATCAAGTCACATGCTTGATGACCTTAGGTAGAATTAACTATTCATGAAATTAGAATAAAAAACAATAATGAAAATGCCTCTTTATTAATAAAATGCAAATGTAACGAAGTCAAAATATGTGCATTACATAATTGACCTAGGGCACATCACTAACAATAATGACATAAGTAATATTTAATTTATTGACCAATATACCCATAAACTAAACCTAGTTTTTTCATTCTTTATTTCTTTCTCTTTCTCTCTTTGGATATTGGCCAATATGTTAAGGATATATTTGGATATTTCTAATATAAGTGATAATGTGGCTGTGGCATTCTCTATAAATATTTTTTTCATGGCATAATTCAATTTTAGCTTAAAATTTGTGGCATTTTTGTAAAGAGCTCTAAAAGAATGAGAGAGAAAGAACGTAATAGCATATTTAGGCTAAGAATTAGTAAATATATATATTTTTTGAAGGTTTTCAAAATGTGTAATAAATTCCCTCAAAAAATGTGTAATAAATAATATATCATGAGAAATTAAGAGCAAGACCTCAAAATACCCTTACCTCTTTATCCTACCCTCCTTCCTTGCCGGCATCAGTGGTGGCTGAGAATTACTATCTTTCCAAAAATGAAAAATTTACTGACAATGTCAGCGGCTAGAAATTATTGCATTAACATGTAAGTACTATATTTTCATGTAAATACAAAAATTTACCGATAACCTCGCTAGACCCGAGAAATACTATGTTAACAAAAAAATATTGTATTTCAACATAAAGACAAAAATTTACTAACGGCTTCATGGAACATCACCAACACCGATGATGGCACCGACGACCTAGTAATACAATATTTACTTTGTAAATATTGTATTTGCATGAAAATATAAAAATTTACCAGTGACTTTATTAGACCACTAACGGCCAAAAAATACAATATTTTCCTATAAATACTATATTTACATGTAACTACAAAAATTCATTAGCGACTATGTTGGGACACCAGTGGCCAAAAAATACAACATTTAACTACAAATACTGTATTTATATGTAAGCACAAAAATTTAGCAATGGCTTCACCAAACATCACTAACACCGACGACGTTGGCAGCCGTAAAATATAGAATTTACTTGTAAATAATGTCTTTGTATGTAAATAGAAAAATTTACGGGTGACTTTATCAAACCATCGGTGGCTAGAAAAATACACTATTTGCCAATAAATATTGTATTCATATGTAAATAGAAAAATTTGTCAGTCACTTTGCCATACATCACCAACATTGACGACAATAATGATGGCTGGGAAATACTATATTTACATAGAAATATAGTATTTTCATACAAATATAAAAATTAACTAGCGACATCGTTGGATATCACCAACTATCAATAAATGCTACTAAGAACCAAAAAAAAACAAGAAATTACAATCGCACATACACGCACGCACTTAATTACATTTATTTGCCTGCAATGTCAAAAGACATCACCCACGCAGAATGATTCTGGCATTGTTATTGTCCGGTAAATACATATATTCACTAAAAAAAATTAATTTTTTTATTTTCATACTCATTTTATTTATGGTTCATGTTCAGATGCAATAACACTTATTTTGTAAATCAATGCTTATTCACGCACATTTTGTTTGGCATTTACAACAATATAATTAATCTAAAAAAATTCAAAATCTACAATCATATTGAAGCGAAGAAGAATAGCAATATGACAATTTGACTTGTACAATCAAAGAGACAAAGAAAACATGAAGGAAGAAGGGACATTGTTTCCTTACTTTTGAAGTTTGGATCGAAGCTATCTACCACTGGGGTCTTCCTTAAGATCAACGAAAAAATCATCCATATGGGTTGTCTTCTCTTGCAACGAGTAGATAAATCCTTGCACGATCTCCTCTAGTGAGATGGATTAGGAAAGAGAGACATCCTAAGTGATCTTCTCCGAGATTGCAGATCCTTAATCGGGCTTCCCCATGGAGACGATCACCAATCTACCTTTGTCAGTGGTCACAATCTTGAAATCTTCCTTCATTGGCACTGGGGATGGCTGATCTACAAGGACCTCTTCAGGGAAAACCAAAGGAGGGAGAGGAAGAAAGAGAGGAGAGAGAAAAATAGGGAAAAAACATTTGTTATATTTTAGGGGTATTTTGGTTATCTTATGTTGGTAAAACATCAGTTGATTTTAAATATGATATTTACTACACTTTTACAAAACCTTTGAAATAATTTATTATTAGTTTCTAAACAAATTACATTTGGTGCAATTTCTCCGTAAAAACGGATAAAGTCTTATGAATATTGCTTATCAATATTGCCCTCTTCTTTTTCACTTTTCAATATTGTCCCTTTTATAATTATTTTCTTTTTAATTAGATTTATAATTTGATATTTTTATTCCTGATGCATATCTCTCATATCTCTTTCTCTCTATCACACAACTACTTCTCTCTCTCTTCCCATGGTCACACCCTCTCTCTTCTCTTCTCTCTCTAGCTATTTGTCTATCTTCTCCACCTCATCTCTCTCTCCTCTTTGCCTTTTTTTGTCTCTCTAAGTTTGATCATACTGCCATCATCCACTACCACCCTAGATCTTACAACGATATCTTTAGAAAATCACATGATTTTTGCTCCTTGGTGTCCTAGATCCAACAAAAATCATCGGTGAAGATCCTCTCATTCAAATCTATGACAAAGTCCACTCACATCACAATCTTTGATGAAGCTCAACCTTATTTTCTTATTTTGATCAGTAGTGAAGCTCATCGCCATCATGATCCACCAGCGAATCTCAACTCTGTCTTCTAGGTCCCTAATTTATGACAAAATCGTTCGTCTATGTTGAGATTTCTGGTAGGGATCTTACTTCAAACATCCAAACATGGACTTCTGAGACTAACTTTAATGTAGATGGCTATCTAAGTACCTGCATATACATTTGTTAGGATATGTACCTAAAAGCATATCATGTAAAGACATTTTTTTATATTTGATAAATGTATTATTAATTTCTTTATACATTTCCATGCATATTGTTTAGATGTGTCATAAATAATTTCCATGCATATTGTTTAGATGCTTCATAAACAATCTTATCCAAACTGTTAACGAAGAGTCAATGAAAGAAGGTATTTATATATGCGGTTGTATAAAGCGGTCTTAATCCTGAATTATTGACAGATTCCTATTTATAGAATTATGTTCTTTGATTTCTCTGATAAAGATTCTTATGTGATAGAATCATATCCCATGTATTTTGGGAACATAATAAAATAGATAGTCTGTAATGTTAATATATAAATTGAAATCCATTCCATCATTATAAAGTTAGATAAATAGTTCTCTTACATATTGGTTTAGGCGTTAAACAATAAGAGCACCCAATTTATGAAAAGATCATAGATTTATTACTCATTAGAAAACCAGCGGTACTTAAAAAGAAAGACGTAATTAGAGAGGTTAAAAGAATTTATACATAACTCAATTATGAACTATTTATATAGGATTGATCTATTGTAATGATTACATCAATAGACATTTCAGTTCCTTGAATATATTATCTTTATAATTTCAAGAGCAATTCCAAGTTTATAGTGGAGTAACTTTGTGTCGGAAAAACAGTATGCGGTGAAATTTTTAAATTTTTTATGCCAGAGTATTTTTTAAAACATAAGTTTGACACACTATATGCATAAATTAATCAGATTTTACTAACCTTATGAATGCCAAAAAGCTCTTGCAATCTGTGAAAAGATGTGTGTTCTAGAAGGGCCTCAACTAACTAGCCTTCTTTGCTATTCTCTATTCACGACCAGAATACGTATGGGCGTACATCATTCAGCCTTTCCCCGATGACTCTCCTTCCAACCAATTGAGAAAAAACACAAAGTTATAGTTCATGATTTGTGAACAATAGCTCTCTGGGGAGTCACAAAGTCTCACTGGTAGAGTCTCACTCTAGATTTCTTAACCGATCTAAATAACAATGAGTCTCACTTCCCTTTTTACAGAGGTTGGGCCCAAGAGTCAGTCCTTATTAGATAAGGCCTCAAATATTCACATCAGAATCAAGATAAAATCTATGTGAAAACATGTGATCTTTATCGCTCAGTCGGCAGGCTGAACTAGCAGATCGGCCTACCAAACTTGCTTCATCAACAGGCTGAACTTAAAGATCGGTCTGCCAAACTTACGATAAATGAACCCTATGAATCTTTTGTTTCCTACCCGAGATTCTTAAGATAGGGCCTCAGTTTTAATTGAAATAACCCAATAGAGAAGTTATTTGATTAAAACAGTCATATCTAGATAATCTTTAGGAAAATAAATATTCTTGATAATTCAACAAGTTTATCTTGAATTAATTTATTCAAAATTAATGCAATCAATAAACAAACATGAATTATATGATCTCGATAATATAACAAGTTTATCTTAAATTAATTTTCACAAAACTAATTTAACCGATAAACAGACATGAATTATCCGATCTTGTCGAATTTTAAGCCAATTTTATTATTTGACACAAGTCACCAATTATTGGAAAAGCACACCGTATTGTTAGAGGATTTCTATGAGCTAGCAAAGGGGGCCTGATGGACCTATATAGTTCAAGCTCTCGATAATTCTGAAAACTAGTATCCTAGATATACATTTTATAATTATCAGCTCTAACGCTACTTCGCTAAAAGCTTAGAGCTACACTCTTAAACTATATAGAATTACGAAGCCCGTATGGCTAAGTCTCCATGACATATCATAATGTATCGTATCCTCATAGGATTATCCATAATCAGCTTACGGATAAATTCTGTCTTACCTTCCCGATTATTTTTATCTTACGTTCCATTATCTTACCATCAGAAAACTTACCATCCAAAGACAGTATACTATTCAGTTACACCTATGTATCCAAATGGTTGAGCGCTCTAGTTTTTCAATTACAGGATAACACATATAAGAGGATATCAACTACACTTGAAGAGGAGCTATGGATTCTATATCTATGAATAATAGGTCTACGCGATGAAGAGTTATGCCTCTAATGTACTGGCATGCGTGCCACTATTAAAATAGGGATGCCACCCTTTGGTATATCAAAAGACATAACTTAAGACAACGAACTCATTATTCATCTCAGGATTAAGATACAATACATATGATTGTCTAAAGTGAATTGATTTGCCAAGATAGAATTATTAATAATTCTGTCTTGGAAAATCAATTCACTTTATGTCTTGATCCAACACATTGTCACCTATGACAATGTGCCAATGTTTCTATTCATGGAGTCCACCTCTAATGGTCAAGACAAGCCATCTCCTGTTAGGGATATAGACAACATAACAATCTTGGCATGAATAAAGTGCCCAACTTTATTTCCTTGATTGCAGACCTTATGATTAACACCGTCACCTTAAGAATCATGTCTTTCGTATAATCTGTCCATCATATGCCCAATTCTTAAAGATTTAGACCCATAGTCTCAAACTTTTGTTTGCTTAATATACATTCAACAAATATGAAAGTAAATAGGGCAAGACTGGGTATATGAATAATAAATAAATTCTTTATTGATAAAAATGGCTCCAAAAACATATTACATTTTTACTCCTAGGGCATACATGTCCAACAATCTCTTGCTTACACTAAGTGAGCAAATATAACAAATCTCGCATCCCCATAGCTTCCACATGTCTCTCGTAGACTCTCCCAGTATCTGTCTTCATGAATGGATCAGCTAAATTATCCTCTAACACGATTTTACACATAGTGAGATGCTCGCCTTCTATGAAGTCCTTTATCACATGATACTTTCGATCAATATGCTTACTCTTTTTGTGAAATCTTGGTTCCTTAGCATTAGCTACCGCCGCACTGTTATCACAGTACAGTGATACTGCCTTATCCATACCAGGAACTACCTTAAGATCTCTAAGGAACTTGCAGAGCCACACTGCTTCTTTCGAAGCATCAATAGCCACCACATGTTCGGCCTCCATCTTTGAATCCGAAGTGCAATCTTGCTTCACACTTTTGCTACTGATGGCACCATCGCCCAATGTAAACACAAACCTAGAAGTTGATCTCTTCAAATCTAGACAAGATTGGAAATCTAAATCAGTGTATCTTAGAGAAGTTAAGTCCTCACCAAATACACAAGCATATACCCTCAAGTCCTTCTTAGGTACTTGAAAATATGATTGACCGCAACCCAATGGTTCGGTCCTAGATCCGCTTAAAATTGACTTATAATCTCGATGGCATAACAAATATCTGGTCATGTGCAAAGCATGGCATACATGAAACTACCCACTACCAAAGCATAAGGCATTTTCTTCATGTATTATCTTTCTTCCTCAGACTTTGGAAAGTCTTTTTTAGAAAGAGCAATTCCAAACCTAGATGATTACCCACCTTTCTTGGAATCTACATTGCAAACCTCCTGAGAATCTTATCAATGCAGTCTGCTTAAGATAAAGCTATCATTTTGTTCTTCCTATCTCAAAAGATATGGATAACTAGAACAAAATTACCCTTACCTAAGTCCTTTATGTCAAACTACTTGGTCAACCATAATTTGACCGATGACAACGCTCTAACATCATTGCCAATTAGCAGAATGTCATCTACATAGAGTAGTAGAAAAACCACATTTTCATCCTTAATGTGTTTATACACACATGGTTTGTCCATATTTTGTGCGAACCCATAAGTCTTGATCACTTGATCAAATCTTATGTTCCAAGAACGGGAAGCCTGCTTAAAGTCTATAAATTGACTTTACAACTTACAAACCTTACCCTCTTGACCTTGACCTTGACCTTGAACTCGTCTGGTTGTTCCATAAAAATGGACTCATCAAGGTAGCCATTTTGAAAGGCCATCTTGACTTCCATTTGCCAAATCTCATAGTCAAGAGCAGCAGCTATGGATAAGAGAATCTGGATGGACTTAAGCATGGTTACGGGTAAAAAGGTTTCATTGTAATCAATTCCTTCCCTTTGCATGTATCCCTAAGCTACCAATCTAGCCTTAAAGGTTTCAACCTTTCCATCCACTCCCCTTTTCCTCTTGTAGATCCACTTACATCCTATGGGTTTTACCCTTTCAAGAAGATCCACAAACTTCATCTCGGTGTTCATGGCCTCTGTCCAGAGTTTCAAATCAACATCCTCCATAGTCTCTACGTAAGTGTAAGGATCCCTGCCATGTTCATTCGGTTCAGCCACAAAGGCTTCACCATTGAACATATACCTCTTAAGTTGATGCCCAATCCTCCTACTAAGCCAAAGCCCCTTAGGTTGTTGTTTGTGTTTGTTTGGTTTTTCTATACCGATTGGAGTGGTTTCTACTGGAACCCCTAGAGTGATTGAATCACTCCTTAACTCCTCAAGCACCACTTTGCTTTCAGGCTTAAAGTCGCCCATGTAACTCTCCTAAAGGAAAGTTACATTAGTTGAAACCACGTTTGGGTTATAAAAATAACCTCTTTTAGTCCCTTTTGGATATCCTACAAACACGTAAACTTCTGAATGTGCTTTCAACTTATTCGCATCCCTAAACAGGACATAAGCCAGACATCCTGATATGCAAACATGGTTTGATGATGTCTTTTTGCCCGTCCACAACTCGTAAGGAGTTTTAGGAACCGATTTTGAAGGCACATTGTTCAAAAGATAACATGCAGTTTGTAGTGCATATCCCTAAAAGGACAAAGGCAATGATGAATAACTCATCATGGACCTGACCATTTCCAACAAAGTCCTATTTCTTCTCTCGACTACACCATTCTACTGCGGAGTGCCTGGCGCAGTCAAATGGGATAAAATCTCATTCTCTAATAAATGTCCAAAGAACTCATTAGAAAGGTATTCACCACCTCAACCAGGTCGAAGTGCCTTTATGAGTCTACCCAATTGCTTTTCCACTTCAGCCTGAAACTCCCCGTACTAGTCATAAGCTTCACTTTTGTGGTGCATTAAGTACACATACCCATACCTCAAGTAATCGTCAATAAAAGTGACAAAATACTCATACCTTCCTTGTGTTCGGTCCGCAAATATCACTATGTACAAGTTCTAGAACCCCTTCAGCCCTATTGCCCTTAGACCCAAATGGTCTTTTGGTCATTTTACCCTCCAAACAAGATTCACATTGTCGTATAGATTCCACCTTTAACTAACTTAAAGGTCCATTCGTTACCAACCTTTGAATCCTATTCAAGTTAATATGACCTAGCGCAAATGCCAAAGATAAGTCTTATTAGAGTGAGAAGTTTTAAGTCGTTTAGAGTTATTATCATTCATCTCAGCATTAAGCAGTAAGTCTATCTTAGGTTTGATAAAATATAGATTATTTTGCATCCATCCAAAACAGATAAAAGATTTATTTTTATGAAGCACCACTTTATTATTAAAAGAAACCAAATATGAGTCTTTAAATAAACAAGCTACAAAAATTAAATTCTTTTTAAATTTAGGAGCATAAAACAATCTCACAAAATTAAATTCCTATAATTATCAAAATATAGATGGATGTCTCCCACTGCTTTAGTTAAGACCAAGTATCCATCGCCCATCTGAAGCGTGAAGTCTTTAAACCCCTACAAAGAAACACAAACATGATCAGTTGCTCCGAAATCTATAACCCAAATGTCACTAGATTCCTCAACCAAACAAGTTTCTAAATATAGAAGATCACACCTACCTCCTTGAGAAAGGAAGTCCATGTAATTCTTGTTAATGTGCTGACCTTCCTTCAGAAGAAGCACTTTAACTTCTTCTGGTTCTTCTTCTTTTTCTTCTTGTTCTTGCCGTTTACAGGAATAGAAGACTTCCTATTCTTGACCCGTTGCTTCTTTCCATTCCTAGGGTTAGGATTGGAACCAAAAGCAGCTGCTAAGTTGGCCTCACCTTCAATAGGAGACTCCCTGATCAGCAGTTCAAACTCCAATAACTGTTTCATCAATTCTATCAAGGTCATATCTCGCCTATTGCTCAAATTAAATGTAGCTCTAAATAGAATAAATTCCTTAGATAGAGTCTCAAAGACCATAGTCATCTGAGTTTCAACATCAATGTCAGCTTCATTAGTTTGAGCCTCAGCGAGGTAACCTATGACCAACATCATCTGCTCCTTTACAGATGTCCTGGTCTCTACTTACGGTTCAAGAGTTTCCAAAGCACCCCTTGCTGCTTTGTTAAGGCCTAGCTTGCAAACATGTCTTCCAGATTATCCAAGATCTGCCTAGTAGTCTCAGAATCCTCATGTTGAGCCTGCAGCACATTATTCATGCTGGCTATAACATAACAGTGGGCCTGATCATTAGCATCTTTCAAATGATCATATGCTTGGATTTGATCATTGGTGGAATCTCTTGTAGGCTTGGGAGGACAAGGTGTCATCAGCACAAATTTAGTTTCTCAAAGGATAGGACGATGTTTAGGTTCCATTTCTAATCATTATAGTTATCATTGGTTAGTTAGCTTTCATCAAGTATCGATGATAAATTATTTTAGACACTTTTAATCTACAATTAAGAATTATATACCAAACATAATCAAACATATAATAATAATTTAGTAAGATAACACAATCATGTAAAACATACAAACATGCTTATGTCTCAAAACCTGGAAACTGTCACAACCTTACAATGATAATTTCAACTCATAATTCAACAAGCTCCTAGGGGAGTTTTGCCAAATTCAATCAGGAACACGGATCTCCTCCTGATTAATATATGCCATCTAGGACCCATATGATCTAGCATATATTAATAATCATTTCTTTGGCCATTAATTTTATTAACAGAGCTCCTAGGGGAGGTTAATGATAAAATCAACATGAGTGTATAACCATCATTTTAATAGTTTATCCATGATTTATAATCACCACCTAGGGCTGTGCAACCATAAATCATGCTAAAATACCTTATCCTTTTGGAGATCTAATCCGATACATGATAAAGTCCCTTCCTAGGAGTCGAAACCACCATGTGCTACCTATGGACCAATGATGGAGGCCGTAGGTCCTCTTTTCAAAAACCTTCTCCCACTCATTCTTCAAAAAACAAGGTTTTATTTTATAAACATGGATGAACAATTTTTAATGAGTGGCACTTCCTATTCTATATGACATGTCATCAATATACATGGCAAATCATATTATAGTGTAGACAAGCAAAGCAATCATGCAAAGCCACAAGCAAAATAATAATAAATAACTGTAATATTATGGTTCCACCCTAGAAAAAAGAAAACAAAGATTACAAGAGAATAATCAAATCAAATTATCAATTCTTCATCCTTGAATCTTCAAATTGTATCCCTCTTCATGTAATGTCCATCTTCAAGTCTTCAATCCTGCATAGATCAAAGCCTCCATATTTTGGGTCATATCCAAATTTAATGTTTCTCAGAATTGTCCTAAAAATAAATCAATACTGCACCAAAAAATGCACCTTTTTTTTGAAAAATTATAGCTCTTTGCTGACATAATGATCAGTGTGAACGGCCTGTCGGTCATGACCCTTCGGCCCGTCGATCTTTTCAGATCGGCCTACTGGTCATAACAGTTCGGCTCGCTGCCAAAGCCATCAGATTTTTGCCCCGTTGACGGCCTGCTGAACGAGCAAAATTCACAACATCTAGAAAATACATCTTTCATGCAGTTTTTTAATTTTTTTTTCAATAATTCAAAAGCATAAAATTAGAGACTCAAGAAATACCTAGAAACGCTGTCATCCTTCTTCTAGATCCATCTTCGGGATCTATCTTCTCTCGAATGATTATTTAATTACAAAATTCTTGTAATTTAAAATTAAAAATAATTCTTAGGTGGAGATGATAGTCTACTATCTAATTACATGAAAAACCTAGATACACTTTCTAACCTCTAAGAAACCAAAACCAGCATTAATTAATTAATTAATTAATAATTTAATCAACCATAATTAATTAATAAAATTTTGCCTTGTAATGCATGCCAACATATAAATATATAGAAACTTTAGAGTGCCAACTCTCTAAAAATTGAAATTCAAGCATAGGAGAGATCAAGATCACATAATTTATATATATAGCATGATCACAAACTTGTAAATTTATGTAAAAGCCATAGCTCTGATACCAATTGTTGAAAAAAAGTACGCAGCGGAATTTTAAAATTTTTTATGCCAAAGTATTTTTCAAAGCACAAGTTTGACACACTATATGTGTAAATTAACCCAATCTTACTAACCTTATGAATACCGAAAAGCTCCTGTAGTCTATGAAGAGATGTACGCTCTAGAAGGACCTCAACCAATTGGCCTTCTTTGCTATTCTCTATCCATGACAGAGTCTCACTGGTAGAGTCTCACTCTAGATTTCTCAACTGATCTAAATAACAATGAGTCTCACTCCCCTTTTTATAGAGGTTGGGCCCAAGAGTTAGTCCTTATTAGATAAGGCCTTGAAAATTTGAATAAGAATCAAATTAGGATCAATATCTGATAAAATTCACATGAAAACATGTGATATTTTTATTGATCGGTCGGCAGGCTGAACTAGTAGATCGGCATGTCAAACTTGCTCCATCGACCGACCGAACTTAAAGATCGGCCTACCGAACTTACGATAAATGATCTTTGTGAATCTTTTATTTCCCACCTGAGATTCTTGGGATAGAGCTTTAGTTTTAATTCAAATAACCTAATAGAGAAGTTATCTGATTAAAACAGTCATATTCAGGTAATCTCTAGGAAAATAAATATTCCTGATAATTCAACAAGTTTTTCTTCAATTAATTTATTCAAAATTAATCTAATTGATAAACAGAAATGAATTACATGATCCCGATAGTTCAACAAGTTTATCTTGAATTAATTTTCACAAAATTAATTCAACCGATAAATAGACATGAATTATCCGATCTTATTGAATTTTTGACCAATCTGATAATTTGACATAAGTCACCAATTACTGGAAAAGCATGTTGTATCGTTATAAGATTTTTATAAGCTAGCAAAGGAGACTTGATGGACCTATATAGTTCAAGCTCCTAATAATTATGAAACCCAATATTATCCTAGATATACATTTCATAATTGTTAGCTCTAACACTACTTCACTTAAAGCTTAGAGTTGCACTCTCGAACTATATAGAATTACAAAGCCCGTATAGCTAAGTCTTCATGACATATCATAATATATCTTATCCCCATAGGATTATCCATAATCGAGTTATGGATAAACTTTGTTTTACCTTCCCAGTTATTTTTATCCTACGTTCCATTATCTCACCATCAAAAACCTTCCCATCCAAAGACGATATATCATTTGGTTACTCTTATGTATCAAAATGGTTAAGCACTCTAGTTTTTCAATTACAAGACAACGCATATAAGAGGATATCAACTACTCTTGAAGAGAAGCTATGGATTATGTATCTATGAATAACAGGTCTACGCTATCAAAAGTCATGCCTTCAACGTACCAGCATGTGTACCACTATTAAAATGTGGATGTCACCCTTTGGTATATCAAAAGACATAAGTCAAGACAACATGCCCATTATTCATCTTAGAATTAAGATACAATACATATGATTGTTTAAAGTGAATCGATTTGCCAAGATAGAATTATTAATCCAAATCAATTTATTTTATGTACCGATCCAACACATTGTCACCTATGACAATGTGCCAATGTTTTTATTCACGGGGTCCACCTTTGATGGTCAAGACAAACCATCTCTCATTAGAGATATAGACAACATAACAATCTTTGCATGAATAAAGCACCTAACTTAATTCCCTCAATTGCAGACTATATGATTTAGACTGTCACCTTAAGAATCATCTCTTCCGTATAATCTACCCATCATATGCCCAATTCTTAAAGGTTTAGACCGACAGTCTTAGACTTTTGTTTGCTTAACGTACATTCAAAAAATATAAATGTAAAGAGGACAAGATTTGTTATATGGATAATAAATAAATTTTTAATTGATTAAAATATCTCCAAAAACATATTACATTTTTACTTCTTAGGGCATACATGTCCAACACTTTAGGATTAATAAAAATGATGTTTTAATTTAGTTGTTAATTAATTGTTAATTTTATTAGAGCTTGAAATTATAAGTCCATAGTTCTTTATGCTATTTTCGTAAATTATCTAAACTCATTGGTAATGGATTGTTAATTTGCTTTGAATCAACATACAATTTGAAAATTAAATAATGTTATTAGTTAATTACTTAGATTAGATAACATAGTTTAGGTGAGATGTATGTTGTGGGCGTGTGAATGTGTGCATAATTTTGTTAGGGATTTTACAAGGATGCCATAAACTTAAGGCATAGACTGATTTATGCCACAAGAAAAAAAATATTTGCAGAGAATACCACAGGTAAATAATCACTTATATTTAGAATGCCAAATACACCCTGAAAATCTCTTTCAATAAAAAAAATAAAAAAAAATGAACAAAATGAAAAAACAAAAAAGCCTAATCAATCTGGACAACTGAGTTCAGGGACAAAAACAAGTCCCAAGTCTTGTTTCCCATTTTCTTATACGTATATTATATACATATAACAAACATTTGAAACCATTGAACTTTATTAAACTGTAGTAATGGAAAGAAAAAACCCTAATGAAGATGAGGATACATTAATCATTCTATTTTGGTCTTTATTTTTTCATTGGCATAAAATCAAATAATTTTATGGTATGTGGCATAAATCAATCCACACATGAAAAATGTGGCATCAAGCATAAATATCTTAATTTTGTCATGCAATCATTCATGGCCCACTGGGCCATTATAAATCAAAGTACACCTTGTACGCTATAGCTGATAAGGGCATTTGATGTGCGACAATAATGGCCTTTTACAATTAAAAAAGGGATCCACAATTTCATTGTGAAAATTAGCCATCCATTTCATTATATTTTGGTCAAGTTGGTCCAAATTATAATGATATAACTAGAGACAAGCACAACAATTAGTTGTCCAATTACGTACTATTCAATTACACATTTTTTATTATTCTTAATTATATTAACGATGTTTAGGAAAGAAAAACGTGTAATTGAATAACTAAATATTGTTGTGTTACAATTATTTAGTTACATAGTTATAATTTAGTACTAACTTACAAAAAATAAAATAGAATAGATATTTATGATTTTTTTCTAATTTATAATCAATGTCTTTATAATCAATCTCATTGTAATTTAGTATTAACTTAATTAATTATCATAATTAACTTTATGTTAGGGTATTTAAATGTTATTTTTAGATTAAAAAACAAAGAGTTATACTTTAAAAAAGATAGCTTTTGGGGACTTAATTTGTTGCTAAAAAAAATATTTTCGAGACCTAAAGATCAAAAAAGCCTCAAAATATTGAAATCTATTATGTCATTTAATAGTAAAAATATGATGGGAACTAACGGTACTAACAAATTAAGAGTTTGAAGACCTAAGCATCCAAATTCTTAAAATAGGGCTAAGGCATTAAGAAATTAAGAGTTTAGGACCTAGGTGTCCAAATTTTTAAATTGGGGACCCAAGTGCCAAAGGTTATAAGGTTTGGGGACCTACGGTGCAAAAATCCCATTAAAAAGGAAAATAAAAGATAGAGATAAACTTCAATTATATTTTTTATTAATTCTGAATTAGAAAAGGACTCCTCATATGTATTAGAGAGCTCATTTAATAATTCCAATTCTTCATCTTAGTTTTAGAGAAAGAAAGCCTTTAAAAGTATTCTCTGTTATTACTCCTTGCTCTCTCATATGCCAAGAGGATGGCAAGGGCCTAAAATTATGGGTGTGTGATTCATTCCCAAACATTTGATGCCCACTCATTTGTTTATGCAATCTAGAGACTAGATGCGAAAGAGTTATGAAATCAAAGAAGTAGAATTTTCCAAGCGATCAAGTTATCAACCTAACTAGACGACGGTAAAATGCTTCTTATTTTATATATTAATTGTATATTAATAAATATAACTATAGAGTATGGCTAAAGTTTTTATGAAAATTTTGTTATCAATGGTTGAGGCAAGAACATCTTTATCGAAAGCTCCACTATTCTAAATAATAGAAAGACATTTCAAAATTCGATTGATCGATCGAGAATCTCATCATCTATTAGGTAGGCCAACCGACCAATCAAGTTGGGCTGGGCGTCCATGTCATAGAACTGGTTCTATTATTATTCACCAATTTTGATTTGCAAAAAGCAACAACATTTACATACATATATGCATATCTTTATATTTTCTTAATTTCTCAGTGGCTGTTTGGCAGTAAACGTATGATACAGTCTTTAATTTTACCATTGGTTAATTAGTGAATATGTACTTTACGTTTTTTTTTTTGAGTTTCAACTTGTATAGGTCTACTTGATTTGTTTCCTGCGTTTATCACTTGATTAGTTTCTATAAATGATGTTGTTTGGTCATGTTTGGTTGGTTTATTATGCAATGTTTTTGGTTTTACATTTTGATTCTATTGTATCTCTCCTTTTTTGTGGAGTAGTCTAATGTTGCTTTTAAAGTTTTAAATTGGAGTCACAAATGATTTTATGTAATGTTCAAAAACATTTCGACTATTATTGATGGTTATGTTTATCTAAAGACGTCAAGGAGGCAAGTCCAACTTGTCGAAGAATTTGTACTTCTAAGGACTGCTTGGAAACACTATACTAAGATAATTGGGAATCCGAGAAAGAAATCTATCCGGGTTTTTTAGTTAAGTTATTATTATTATTTTTTTAATTTTAGTTTTATGTAATTTCTATATATATATATATATATTTGGGAATTTTTATATATAAATATATACACCTTTTGTGTTGGTCTAGATTTGAGATTTGCTTTTGGATCTAATTGTTTGGTTTGTAAATCTGATATATTTGTTTACTCATGTTAAAATAAAAAAATATTAGCAGATTCTGTTTCGATGTTTGCTAGACTCCACTCTAGTAGCCCATGCCAATAACCAGAGATGGTCGATAGTTAGTATTCAAATAAAAAATAGTAAGATAATATAGCATATTCCACTACGGCATCTACGAGATTTCACTCTAGCGGCATGCATTGATAACCAAAGATGGTCCGTAGTTTTTGTTGAAAACCAAAAAAATGGTGGATCCAATAGTGGAAAGAAAGCGAGCACACCAGCTATTTTATGAGTTCAAACACACCAAATTTATCAAAAAAACACACAAAAACCCTAAAAAAAAAAAGATAAAATGCCATGGTTGTCATGTCAGTCTGGTTGGAAAACATGAATGCAGCGAAAATTTAAAAATTTTAAATCAAAACCTTTTTCCAAAACATGTTAGACATTCTAAATCCATAAATTAATAAAAGATCTTACCTACCTTTTTAGCAGACCAGAAAAATTGTAAAAACTAGAAGTAGAAAATCAACTGGAAGAGCCTCAACTAACTGGCATTTCTTGCTATTCTATATATACAATCGAAATGCGGATGGTTGCACATTGTTCAGTTTTTTCCTTAGGTGACCACTCCTTCTAACCACTTGAGAAAACCAAAAACTAAGATTCGAGATGTTGAACAATAGCCCTATAGGAGTTCAAAAGTTTCCCTCACTAGGATACTCTCTTTAAACTTCTCAAGTGATCTAAAAAACAATAAAAAAGAGACCTTTATATAGTGGTCGAATTGGGGTACTTCTTATTAGATTTGGCCTCAAAATTCAAATAACTCAAAATCCAAGCTGAATAAGCGTCAAAGGCTTTAGTCCTGATCCAATATATCAAAGTTTCTACTCGCGGAGTCTAACTCTAATGACCAAGACAAGTCAGCTTCTATTAGGGATGCATGCAACATAACAATGTTAACATGAATAAAGTGCCCAACTTTATTATCATTTAGACTATCACCTTTAATATTCATGTCTTTTGCATAATCTATCCATCATATGCACGATCTTAAAGGTTTAGACTAACAGTCTAAAACTTTTGTTTGCTTATTACATGTTCAACATAAATGAACATAAAAAAGATAACATTTGATATATGAAAATAAATAATAAACTCTTTATTGATTCAATGTCTCAGAAAACTATTATATTATTTAATTGTTAGAGTACCTAGTCTAACAATCTCCTATTTGCCATAAGTGAGTAAATGAGACATGTTACGCATTCCCATAACCTCTATGTGTTTCTTGAAAACCCTTGTTGGTTGTGTCGTCATGAAAGGATCAACTATATTGTCCTCAGACGCTATCTTGCATGCTGCAACATGTCCATTCTTTATGAAGTCCTTTATCATATGATACTTTCGATACATATGTTTACACTTCTTGTGAAATCTTGGTTCCTTAGCATTAGCTATCGCTATAGTGTTATTACAATATAGCGATATCGGCTTACTTATCCAAGAAGTACCTTAAGATCTCTAAGGACTTATGGAGCCACAAAATTTCTTTCAAAACTTTACTAGTTGCCATATATTCAACCTCCATTGTTGAATCTGAAGTGCAATCTTGCATGACACTTCTCCAAACAATGGCTCCTCCTCGCAGGGTAAACATAGATCCTAAACTCGATCTTTTCAAATCCAAACAAGATTGAAAATCCAAATCAATGTATCCAATAGGTGTTAGATCCTCCCCATAACACACTAGCATACAACCTTTAGTCCTTCTCAAGTACTTGAAAATATGCTCAACTGCAACCCAAAGATTTGGTCCTAGATCAGATTGAAGTCGACTGACTATCCTGACAACATAACCTATGTCAAGTCATGTGCAAAGAATGGCATACATGAGACTACCTACTATAGAAGCATAAGGCACCTTCTTCATGTATTCTCTTTCTTCATCAAACTTTAGAGTCTTTTTTTTAGAAAGTGTAATTCCAGATCTATATGGTTGCCCATCTGTCTTAGAACTCTACATTGTATACTTCTCGAGAATCTTGTCTATGTAAGTAGTTTGGGATAAAGTTATCATTTTGTTTTTCCTATCTCGAAAGATTTGATACCTAAAACATAATCAGCTTCACCGAAGTCCTTCATGTCAAACTGCTTAGTCAACCATAATTTGACTGATTGATAATGCCACAATGTCATTGCTAATAATCAGAATGTCATCTACATAGAGTAGTAGACAAACCACTTTCCAATCCTTAATGTGTTTTTAAACAAATGGTCCATCCATATTTTGCTCGAACTAATGTCTTGGTCACGTGATCAAATTTATGTTGCAAGAACAGGAAGCTTGATTACGCCCATAAATAGACTTTAGTAGTTTACAGACCTTATTCTCTTGACCTTTAGCTTCGAATATGTCTAGTTGTACCATATGTATGGTCTAATCAAGATAACCATTCAAAAAGGTTGTCTTGACATTCATTTACCAAATCCCATAATTGAGAGTAGTAGCAATGGACAAGAAAATGAGGATGGATTTAAGCATGGTTGTAGGTGAAAAGGTTTCCTCGTAATCGATTCCTTCCTTTTGTGTGTTTCCTTTTACTATCAATCTAGCCTTATGAGTTTCAACTTTTCTATAGGCACCCCTCTTTCTCTTGCAGACCTACTTACACCCTATGGGTTTTACCCCTTCGAAAAGGTCCATGAGTTTTTAAACTTGATTAGTCTTTAGAGAATTCATCTCAATGTACATAGCTCCTGTCTAGAGCTTTGAATCAACATTGTCTATAGCCTCTTTGTAAGTGTATGGATTCTTGTCATGGTCAACCAGTTTAGCCAAGTAAGTTTCACCATTAAACATATACCTTTCAGGTTTACGCCTGATCCTCTCACTACGACGAAGCTCCCTAGGTTGTTGTTCAATCAATTTTTCTATATTGATTGGATTGGTTTCAACCAAAACCCCTAAAGTGATCAAATCACTCGCTAACTCCTCGAGTACTACTCTACTGCAAGGTTTAAAGTTGGTCACGTAACTTTTCTCAAGGAAAGTCGTATTCGTTGAAACCACGACTTTATTTTCTTTTGAGTTATAAACATAACCCCCTTTAGTCCCTTTTAGATATCCTACAAACATGCACACTCCTGAATGTGCTTTCAACTTATTTGCTTCCTTATACAGGACATGAGCAGGACATCCCTATATGGGAATATGGTTTAAAGAGGTCTTCCTACCGGTCCACAACTCGTGAGGAGTTTTAAGAGCTGATTTTGAAAGCACATTGTTCAAAAAATAGTATGTTGTTTGTAGTGCATATCCTCAAAAAGATAAAGGTAACATTGAATAACTCATCATGGAGCTAACCATGTCTAGTAAAGTCCTCAGCCACATCATTTTATTATAGAGTGCCTAGTGTAGTCAAAAGGGATAAAATCTTATTCTCTAATAAGTGTCCTAATAACTCATGGGAGAGCTATTCTCCACCTCGATCGGATAGCAGTGCCTTTATGGGTTTACATAATTGCCTTTCCGCTTCAGCTCAAAACTCTGTAAACTTGTCAAAAGTTTCGCTCTTATGATGCATTAGGTAGACATAATCATGTCTTAAGTAATCATCAATGAAAGTGACAAAACACTCATAGCCTTCTTGCACCTTGATGTTTATAGGACTATAAACATCACTACGCACAAGTTCTAGAACCCTTTTCGCTCCATTGCCCTTAGACCCAAATGGTCTTTTGATCATTTTGCCCTCCAAACAAGATCAAATTATGGTATAGATTTCACCTCCAAATAACTTAAGGGTCCATCCTTACCAATCTTTGAATCCTGTTCGGGCCAATATGACCTAATCACAATGCCAAAGATAAGCCTTATTAGAGTGAGAATTTTAAGTCTTTTGGAGTTATTGTTAATCTCAATATTAAGTAGTGAGTTCATCTTAGGTTTAATAAAATATAGGTTGTTTTGCATCCATCAACTATAGATAAAAGATTTATTTTTATGAGTCACAACTTTATTATTAAAAGAAATCAAATAAGAACCCTTAAATAAAAAAGCGACAAAAATTAAATTCTTTTTAAGTTTAGGAACATAAAAATAATCTCTCAAAACTAAACTCCTATACTATCAGACTAAAGATGGACTTCTCTCACTGCTTTAGCCAACACTAAGGATCCATTGCCTATCTATAATGTGAAGTGCACATGTAGCAGACTTCTCGTTTCCTTGAACCTCTATAGAAAACCATAAACATGACTATTCACTCTAGAATGTAGGACCTACTTTAGAAGTCCTTGCAATTCTTCTTGATGTGCCCAACCTTCTAGCAGAAGAAGCACTTTAGTTACTTTAGGTTCCTCTTCTTTTTCTTCTTATCTTTTCCCTTTGGTGGAATAGAATACTTATCATGCTTGGCCTTTTGCTTCTTTCTATTCCTAGAGTTGGAATTGGAGCTATATACAACCACCAAGTTTGCCTCACTGCTAGCTGAAGCTTCCTTGATTAAATTTTCAAACTCTTGTAACTGCTTCATCAACTCAGTAAAGTCACATCTTGTCTATTTTTCAAGTAATACGAAGCACTAAATGGGATAAACTCCTTAGAAAGAGTCTCAAAAACCATAGTCATTTGTGACTCAGCATCATGTCTTCCATATAATCTGTCTATCATATGCACGATCTTAAAGGTTTAGATTAACAATCTCAGACTTTCGTTTGCTTATCATACATTCAACATAAATAAATATAAAGAGTGCAACATTTGATGTATAAATAATAAACTCTATATTGATTAAATATCTCTAAAAACTATTACATTATTTAAACCTTAGGGCACCTAGTTTAACAATCTCCTACTTGTCTTAGGTGAGTAAATGTGACATGTTACACATCCCCATAGCCTCTACATACTTTTCAAAGGTCTCACAGGTGGCATCTTCATGAAAGGATTAGCTATATATCTAGCACATATCACATGAAACTTCCAATCTACGTGCTTACTCATCTTATGGTATCTTGTTTCCTTGGTATTAGCTATCTCTGTTTTGTTATCACAGTACAGCGTAATTAGCTTATCCATACCAAGAATTACCTCAAGATCCCCAAGGAACTTGTAGAGCCATACTACTTCTTTTGAAGCATCAATGGCAGACAAATACTCGGCCTCAATCATTGAGTCAGTAGTGCAAGCTTGCTTAACACTCCTCCAAACAATAGTGCCTCCTCCTAAGGTAACAAAAATCCAGAAGTCAATCCTCTTGTATCCAAGAGGTGTTAGATCCTACCAGAATACACTAGCATATAACCTCTAGTCCTTCTCAAGTACTTAAAAATATGTTTGACTGCAAACTAATGGTTTGGTCCTAGATCCGACTGAAATCGGCTCACTATCCCGACCGTATAATATATGTTAGCTCATGTGCAAAGCATAGCATACATGAGACTACCTACTACCAAAGCATAAGGTACCCTCTTCATTATTCTCTTTCCTTATCAGTCTTTAGACCGTTTCTTTTAGAAAGAGTAATTCCAGACCTAGATGGTTGCCCACCTTTCTTAGAATTATGCATTGCAAACTTCTCGAGAATCTTGTTTATGCATAAAGCTTGGGATAAGGCTATCATTTAATTTTTCCTATCTTAAAAGATTTGGATTCCGAAGACATAATTACCCTTAACTAAGTTCTTCATGTCAAACTGCTTTATCAACCAAATTTTGACCAATGAGAATGCCCCTATGTTATTCCCAATTAGAAAAATGTCGTCTATATAGAGAGGTAGAGAAACCACTTTCCCATCCTTGATGTATTTGTAAACACATGGTTAGTCAATATTTTGTTCGAACCCATAAATCTTGTCTCATGTTCTAAGAACGAAAAGCTTGCTTAAGTCCATAAACAGAATTTAGCAATTTGTAGACTTTATTCTCTTAACCTATAGCTTTGAATCCATCTAGTTGTACTATATATATTTATCATCAAGATAGTCATTCAAGAAAGCCGTCTTGACATCCATTTTCTAACTCTTGTAATCAAGAGTGGCAACAATGGACAAGAGAATGCGGATGGACTTAAGCGTGGCTATAGGTAAAAAGGTTTCTTCGTAGTCAATTCCTTCCTTTTGCATGTATCCCTTTGCTATAGTCTAGCCTTATGGTTTTGACTTTCTTATTTGCTCCTATCTTTCTTTTATAGACCCATTGACGCCCAATGGGTTTTATCCCTTTAGGAAGCTCTACAAGTTCCTAGACTTAAATAGTGTTTATAGACTTTATCTCAATATTCATAGCTTCTGTCTAGAGCCTTAAATCAACATTCTTCATAGCCTTTTTATAAGTATAAATATCCCTATCATGTTCAACCGGCTCAACCAAGTAAGCTTCACCATTGAATATATACCTCGTTGACGTCTAATCCTCTCACTACACCGAAGTTCCCTAGGTTGTTGTTCTGTCTGTTTTTCCACATTGATTGGATTGGTTTCCACTGAAACGACCAGAGTGATTGAATCACTTACCATTTCCTCAAGTACCAGTCTATACGAGCTTAAAGTCATTCACATAACTTTTCTTAAGGAAAGTCACATTCGTAGAAACCATGACTTTATTTTCTTTTGGGTCATAAAAATAATCACCTTTCGTCCTTTTTGATATCCTACAAACATGCATACCTCTAAACATGTTTCCAACATATTCTCTTCCTTGTTCAAGATATGAGCAGAACATCCCCATATACCAATATGCTTAAAGGATGTCTTTCTACCCATCCACAGCTCATGAGGAATCTTAGGAACTGATTTTGAAGGCACATTATTCAAAAGACAACAAGTGGCTTGTAGTATATATCCCTAAAAAGATAAAGGCAATGTCGAATAACTTATCATGGATCTAACCATGTCCAACAATGTCCTATTTCTTCTCTCATTCATGTCATTCTGCTACAGAGTGCCTAGCATAGTCAAATGGGATAAAATCCCATTCTTCGCTCAATGTCCTAAGAACTCATCACAGAAGTACTCTCTATCTTGATCGGATTAAAGTGCTTTTATGGGTTTACCTAATTGCTTCTTTGCTTTCCCTCAAAATTCTTTGTACTTGTCAAAAGTTTTGCACTTATGATGCATTAGGTCCACATACCCACATCTTGAGTAATCATCAATAAAAGTGACAAAATACTTGTACCTTCCTCATGCCTTGATGCTCATGGGACCACAAACATTACTATGCATAAATTCTAAAACTCCTTCAACTCGATTTCCCTTAGACTAGAATGGTCTTTTAGACATTTTGCCCTCTAAAGACAACTCACATTGTGGCATAGATTTCACCTTTAAATAACTTAAAAGTTCATCCTTTACCAAGCTTTGAATCTTATTCAAGCTAATATGACCTAATTGCAAGTGCAAAAAATAAGGCTTATAAGAGTAAGAAGTCTTACTTCTTTTAGAGATCATGAATCTCAGTGCTCAACAATGAGTCCATCTTAGGTTTGATAAAATATAGATTGTTTTACATCCATCCACTACAAATAAAAGATTTATTTTTACAAATCACAACTTTATTATTAAGGGGTTCTTTGTTTTAAGTACTCTTTATACTCGATGAACTTAAATTTGGATTTGAGTATTAAGAATCCTTTGGATATGTGTTTGTTTCTCACAAAATCTGAATCTTTTGAGTATCAGGAATCCAAGTTTTTAGAGTTCTAACTCCCCTAAACTTTTATACTCGGATATCTCTACTACAGTAAAATTAAAATTCTCTCTCCTATATTTGAGAAAAAAAATCATAACTTCTTCATTTGATATCCAATTGAAATGATTCTTTTTTCATTATGTTCCTAGTGAAGAGAGGAATAAATTAAGATCCACACTGCATATTTTTTAGGATCATTAACATTAATATTTTATTAGATTTTTTAATAAATCAAAAATTATTTTTACTACTTCTCTGAAAACAAATTTTAATTTTATTCCATACGCAAATTAAAACATAAATGCACATCCAAACGCCAATTTGGATAACAATTCAAATCACTAACTCAAATTCTAATTCAAATCATATTAACTCAAATTAAATCACTAATTTAAATCCATTTACCAAATGGACCCTAAAAGAAACTGAATAAGAATCCTTAAATAAACAAGCGATAGAAATTAAATTCCTTTTAAGTTTAGGAACATAAAAACAATCTTTCAAAGCTACACTCCTATAAGTATAAAAATAAAGATGGATGTCTCTCACTGCTTTAGCTAACACCAAGGATCCATTGTCCATCCGCATCATGAAGTGTTCAAGTAGCAGACTTCTTGTTGATGTGCCTGACCTTTTCGTAGAAGAAACATTTAGCTTCTTTGGACTCCTCTTCTTCTTCTTCTTCTTCTTATCATTGCCATTTACCAGAATAGAAAAATTCAAGTTCTTAGCCTTTTGCTTCTTTTCAATCCCAAAGTTAAAATTAGAACCAGATGCAACCGCCATGTCCACCTCGCCACCAATCGGAACTCCTGATCAAGTTTTCAAACTCCTGCATCTACTTCATTATCTTTGTTAAGGTCACATCCTAACTGTTGTTCAAGTTATATGAAGCTCTAAACAGGATGAGCTCCTTAGAAAGAGTTTCAAAAACCATAGTCATATATGACTCAGCATCAATGTTAGCACTATGAGTTTGAGCCTCAACGAGGTAAACTATGACCAACATTATATGCTCCTTCACAAGCGCCCCTAGTTTTTATTGCAGTTAAGAAGCTTCCAAAGAGTCCCTTGCCACTTTGTTAGAGCTTAGCCTCCAAACATGTCATGAATATTATCCATGATCTGACGAGCAGTCTCATAATCTTCATGTTAAGCCTGTAACTTGTGATTCATGCTAACCATGATATAGTAGCGGCCTTGAACATCAGTCCATTTAAGTGTAGAAGGACATGTTGTTGTTAGACAAATTTTAGTTTCTTAAAGGATAAGATGATACTCAGGTCTCGTTTCCAATCATTATAGTTCTTGCTAGTTAAAGTGTTTTTATCAAGTATTGAGGATACAATGTTTTTAGACATTTTGATCTACAATAAAGATTCATATATCAAACATAAGCAAACATTCAATTACAATTTAATAAGATAACATAAACAAGTAAACATACAAGGTGTTTATGTGTTAAAGACTTTAAAAAAATCACAACCTTACAATGATAACTCTTAACTCAGAATTCAACAAGCTGCCTATGGGAGACTTGGCAAATTTAATTAGGAACATGGATGCCCTCCACTTGGTATATGTCATCAAGACTCGTCTAATCTTGCATATTCTAATAATCGCTTTCTTTGGCCAGTAATTTTATTAACAGAGCTCCTAGGGGAGGTTGATAAAAAAATCAATCTTGAGTGTTTAACAATCGTTTCAACTACTTTGTCCATGGTTTATAATCGATACCTAGGGTGAACAATGATAAAACATGCTAAAGCAAATTATCCTCTTAAAGATCCAACCCTTTATATGATTCATCACTTTCTAAGGGTCGAAACCACTATGTGCTATCTGTGGACCAATGATGGAGGCCTTAGGTCCTCTCTTCGAAAACCTTCTCCCACTTAATATTTTAGAAGTCAAGGTTTTATGTTAATATGTATGAATAATTTTTAATGAGCAGTCTCCCTATTCTACATGACATGTTATCAACATGCATGGTAAAACATATTATAATGCAATCAAGCAGCACAACAAGCAAAGCTACAAGAAAATAAATAACCGTAATATTATTGTTCTACACTAGAGAAAAGAAAATAAAAATTACAAAAATTAATCGAAACATTTCATTGATTCTTCATCTTGTATCTTCTAATAGTATCTTTTTTCATGTAATGTTCATCTTTAATTTGAATCTCATATAGATTGAATTTTGTCTTTCTCAAAAATTGTTCTATAAATGAAAGCCTCACAAAAATAATAAAAAGTAGCTTTTGGCTACCTCGCGATCGACTGCACTATGTACATCGTAGTTGAGTGTGCCGCTGTAGTCTATAACATGAAGAAGCCTTTTTCTTCATTATTTTTGTAGTTTTACTTTTAACTACCTTTCAATAAAACCTCATGAAAATTGTATGAGCATATAAAATAAATAGCCCAGCAATCGATTCTATCTTCTAGATTCGTCTTCTCTTCGAATAATTATTTTAATACAAATTTACAAAAAGACATAATAATTCCTTGATGGTAATAATAGACTGACATCTAATTATATGAAAAACTTATATACACATTTTAACCTCTAAGGAACTATAATCGAAAAAATTAATTAATTGATATAATAACTGAAACAAAAATTTAATCAACAATAATTAATTAATAAATATTCACCATGTAATCTCATAACAACATACAATTATATGGAAACCTTAGAGTGCTAACTCTCTAAGAAAAATATAATTCAAGCATAGGAGAGATTAAGACAACATAATTTATATACATAGCATGATCACAAGCCCGTAAAAACTCCATAAAACCATGGGTCTGATACCAATTGTTGGAAAATGTAAACACAACAAAAATTTCAAATTTTTAAAATTAAAACCTTTTTCCAAAACAAGTTAGACATGTTAAATACATAAATTAATAAAAAGATCTTACCTACCCCTTCAACATACCAAAAAACTATAGATACTACAACTAAAGATATCGACTAGAAAAGCCTCAACTAACTGGTCCTCCTCGCCATTCTATTTTCCCGATCAGAATACGGGTGGTTGCATGTCATTCAGTTTTTCCTCAGGTGACCTCTCATTCCAACCACTTGAGAAAACCAAAAACTAAGGTTTGGGATGTTGAACAAAAGCCCTATAGGAGTTCCAAAGTTTCTTACACTAAAATACTCTCTCTAAACTTCTCAAGTGATCTAAGAAACAATAGAAAATAGTTCCTTTTACATAATGGTCGAATTGGGGTACTCCTTATCAGATTTGGCCTCAAAATTTGAAGCAGACTTAGAATCCAAGTTGAAAACACATCAAATGTGTTTTGCTAAAAAACTAGGTGTAGCCGATCATGCCTTTATAATTTAGTCAACTACAACGTCGTGCCCAAATAGCCAGACATGTTTTCAAACTTCTCAAACTTATTTGATTCACTTGATTTGAACCGATTGGATAAATCCGATCTTATTTGACCCAAGTATCCTTTATAGAGCCTCAATTTTAATTCAAATAACCCAATAAAGAAGTTATTTGATTAAAACAGTCATATATAGATAATCCCTTACAAATAAATATGTTCCAAATAATTCAACATGTTTATTTTAAATCAATTCATAAAATTAATTTAACCAGTAAACCAAGATGAATTATGAAATCCAATCGATCAAATTTTAACCAATCTAATAAATAACATAAGTTATCAATCTGTAGGAAAAACATGTTGTATCATTATGGGAAATATTATGAGCTAGCAAAGGGGACCTAATGGATATATATAGATCAAGCTCCTTTAATTATGAAATAACATATCTCCAGTATGTATATTTTATAATTATTAACTCTAAAGTTATTCCACTAAAAGCTTTGAGATGCACTTTTAAACTGTTGGAAAAACAATACGCAGTGAAAATTTTAAAATTTTAATACCAGATTATTTTTTAAAACACAAGTTTAACATGCTATATACATAAATTAACCAGATCTTACTAACCTAGTTTGCCGAAAAGCTCCCGCAACTGGTCTTCTTTGCTATTCTCTATCCACGATCAGTGTGTATGTGGGCACACTCGTATAGCCTTTCCTTGGTGGCTCTCCTTCCCACCAATTAAGAAATACCTAGAACTACAATTTGTGATTTGCAAACAATAGCTCTTTATGGGAGTTTCAGAGACTCACATACAGAGTGCTCACTTTAGATTTCTCAACTAATCTAAATAACTTAGGAGTCTCACTCCCTATTTATACAGGTTGGGCCTAGGGGTTAGTCCTTATATGATATGGCCTCAAAAATTTGAATCTAGATCAATATCTGGTAAAAATTGCATCTAAAAACACATGAACAAAAATCATTTAGTCGGTAGGCCGAACTGGCAGATCGGCCTACCAAACTTACTCCATCGGCAGGCCGAACCTGAAGATTGGCCTGCTGAACTTACGATAAAAGATCCCTGTGAATCTTTTATTTCTCACCCAAGATTCTTGGGATAGAGCCTTAGTTTTAATTCAAATAACCTAATAGAGAAGTTATCTGATTAAAACAGTCATATCTAGATAATCTCTAGGAAAAAAATATTCATAATAATTCAACAAGTTTGTCATAAATTAATTTTATTACAAAATTAATCCAATCGATAAATAGACATAAATTATCTGCTCTTGACAATTCAACAAGTTTATCTTGAATTAATTTTATCACAAAATTAATTCAATCGATAAATAGACAAGAATTATATGATTTTACTAAATTTCAGCCAATCTGATAAATCTGACACAAGTCATCAATTATTGAAAAAGCACGCCGTATCGTTATAGGATTTTTGTGAGCTAGCAAAGGGGACCATATGGACTTATACATTTTAAGCTCCCGATAATTATGAAACCCAATATCTTAGATATACATTTCATAATTATCAACTCTAATGTTACTCCACTAAAAGCTTGGAGTTGCACTCTCGAACTATATAGAATTACAAAGCCCGTGTAGCTAAGTCTCTATGACATATGATAATGTATCATATCCCTATAGGATTATCCATAATCAGCTTAAGGACAAGTTTTGTCTTACCTTCCCGATTATTGTTATCTTACGTTTCATTATCTTACCATCAGAAAACTTACCATCCAAAGATGGTATACCATTCGGTTACACCTATGTATCCAAATGGTTGAGCGCTCTAGTTTTTCAACTATAGGATAACGCATATAATAGGATATCACAACTCCTAAAGAGGAGCTATGGATTCCATATCTATGAATAACTGGTCTACGCTATCTAGAGTCATACCTCCAATGTACCGGCCTGTATACCACTATTAAAATATGGGTGTCACCCTTTGGTATATCAAAAGACACAAGTTAAGACAACGGGCCCATTATTCATCTCAGGATTAAGATATAATACAAATGATTGTCTAAAGTGAATCGATTTGCCAAGACAGAATTATTAATCTAAATCAATTTACTTTATGTCCCGATCCAACACATCATCACCTATGACAATGTGCCAATGTTTCTATTCATGGAGTCCATCTCCGATGGTCAAGACAAATCATCTCCCAATGGGGATATAGACAACATAACAATCTTTACATGAATAAAGCGCCCAACTTTATTCTCTCGATTGCGGATCTTATGATTTAGACCGTCACCTTAAGAATCGTGTCTTCCGCATAATCTATCCATCATATGCCCAATTCTTAAAGGTTTAGACTGAAGTCTTAGACTTTTGTTTGCTTAACATACATTCAACAAATATGAACGTAAAGAAGACACGATTTGGTATATAAATAATAAATAAATTCTTTATTGATAAAAATGTCTCTAAAAACATATAGCATTTTTACTTCTTAGAGCATATATGTCTAACATGCAAAGCACGATATACATGAGACTACCCACTGTCGAAGCACAAGGTACCTTCTTCATATACTGTCACCACTTTATTATTGAAAGAAACCAAATAGGAGTCTTTAAATAAACAAGCTACAGAAATTAAATTCCTCTTAAATTTAGGAACATAAAAACAATCTCGCAAAATTAAATTCTATAATTATCCAAATAAAGATAGACGTCTCCCACTACTTCTACTAAGACCAAAGATCCATCGTGCATCCGACGCATGAAGTCTTCATGTAGCAGACTTCTTGTTTCTTTGAACCCCTGCAGAGAAACACAAACATGATTAGTTGCCCTAGAATTTATGACCTAAAAGCTAGTAGATTCCTCAACCAAATAAGTTTCTAAATACAAAAGCTCACACCTACTTCCTTTGGAAAGGAAGTCCTTGCAATGCTTCTTTATGTGTTCGACCTTCCCGTAGAAGAAGCACTTAAGCTTCTTTAGGTTCTTCTTCTTCATCTTCTTGCTCTTGTAGTTAGCAAAAATATAAGACTTCCTATTTTTGGCCCGTTGTTTCTTTCCATTCCCAAAGTGTGAATTGGAACCAAAAGCAACTACCAAATTGGCCTCTCCACCCACAGGAGACTCCCCGATCAGCAGTTCAAACTCCTGTAACTGTTTCATCAACTCCGTTAAGGTCATATCCTGTCTATTGGTCAAATTAAAAGTACCTCTAAATGGAATAAATTCCTTTGATAGAGTGTCAAAGACCATAGTCATGTGAGTTTCAACATCGATGTCAGCTCCATTGGTTTGTGCCCCAACGAGATAACCCATGACCAACATCATGCGCTCCTTTATAGATGTCCTTAGTCTCTGCTTATAGTTTAAGAGTTTTTGAAGCACCCCTTAGTGCTTTTTTTGGGCCTGGCCTCCTAACATGTCTTTTAGATTATCCAAGATCTGCTTAGCAGTCTCATAATCCTCATGTTGAGCCTACAACATGTTATTCATGCTAGCCAAAACATAGCAGCGGGCCTGATCATTTGCATCTTTCCAATGATCATATGCTTGGAATTGATCATTGGTGGAATCTCCTGTAGGCTCGGTAGGACATGGTGTTGTCAGCACAAATTTCAGTTTCTCAAAGGATAGGACGATGTTCAGGTTCTATTTCCAATCATTATAATTCTTACCGATTAATTGGTTTTTGTCAAGTATCGATGATAAAGCATTTTAGACATTTTTAATCTACAATAAAGAATCATATACTAAACATAAGCAAACATATCATAATAATTTAGTAAGATAACACAATCATGTAAAAACATACAAGTGTGTTTATGTGTCAAAACCTTGAAAATATCACAACCTTACAATGATAATTCCCAACTCATAATTCAACAAGCTTCTAGGGAAGTCATGCCAAATTTAATCAGGAACACGGATCTCCTCGTGATTAATATATGCCATCCAGGACCCGTATGATCCAACATATATTAATAATTGTTTCTTTGGCCATTAATTTTATTAATAGAGCTCTTAGGGGAGGTTAATAATAAAATTAACATGAGTGTATAACCATCGTTTCAATATTTTATCCATGACTTATAATCACCACCTAGGGGCGTGCAACTATAAATTATACTAAAATACCTTATCCTCTCAGAGATCCATTCTAGTACATGATAGAAATCCCTTCCTAGGGGTTGGGACCATCATGTTCTTCCTATGGACCAACGATGGAGGCCTTAGGTCCTCTCTTCATAGACCTTCTCCCACTCAATTTTTTGAAATCAAGATTTTATTTTAAGAACAAGCATGAACAATTTTAAATGAGCAGCACTTCCGATTCTATATGGCATGTTATCAATATACATGGCAAATCATATTACAATGCAGACAAGCAAAGCTACAAGCAAAATAATAATTAATAACCATCGAGAATAGAAATCAAAGGTTACAAGAGAATAATCAAAGCATATTATCGATTCTTCATCATTGAATCCTCAGGCTATATCCTTCTTCATGTAATGCCCATCATCAAGTCTTCAATCTTGTATGAATCGAATACTCCAAATTTCTGGTCATATCTGAATTTTAATGTTTCTCAAAATTGTTTCAAAAATAAAATTAAAACTGCATTGAAAATTGTACTTTTGTTTGGAAAAATTTTTAGCTCTTTGTCGGCAAGCCGGTCTCGGTGATCGGCCTATCAATCATGACACATCGGCCTGCTGATCCACACATTACAGATTGGCGTACTGAACCAGAAGTTCAACTTGCCGTCAGAGCCACCTTATTTCTACCTCACGGATGCCCTACCGAACCCATAGTCTGGCTTGTCGATCCTACGACC
This sequence comes from Artocarpus heterophyllus, assembly GCA_025403435.1. Taxonomy (NCBI): domain Eukaryota; kingdom Viridiplantae; phylum Streptophyta; class Magnoliopsida; order Rosales; family Moraceae; genus Artocarpus; species Artocarpus heterophyllus. The sequence continues at coordinate 24,372,641 of CM046334.1, forward strand.
ATCAGCCCGCCAAACTGGAGGGTTCGGCATGCTGACCGAGCAGATATCACTCCTTTCCAAAAAATACAATTTTGATGCAATTTATCAATTTTATTTTCAACGATTCAAAAACATAAAATTAGAGACTCAGGAAATATATGGGAGCGCCATCATCCATTTCTAGATCCGCTTTCTAGATGTGTCTTCTCCAAATGATTATTTAATTATAAAATTCTTACAAATTTAAAATTAAATAATAATTCCTAGACGGAGATAATAGTCCGCCATCTAATTACATAAAAAACCTAGATACACATTCTAACCTCTAAAGAACCATAACCGGTATAAATTATTTAATTAATAAATTATTAAATAATAATTTAATCAATCATAATTAATTAATAAACATTCATCATATAATCCATGATAGCATAAAAATATATAGAAATCCTAGAGTGCCAACTCTTTATAAAATTAAATTCAAACATAGGAGAGATCAAGATCACATAATTTATACATATAGCATAATCACAAACTTGCAAATTTATATAAAAACCTAGGCTCTGATACCAATTATTGAAAAAATAGTACATAGTGGAATTTTTAAAAATTTTATATCAGAGCATTTTTCAAAACACAAATTTGACATGCTATATGCATAAATTAACCAGATCTTACTAACCTTTGAATGCCGAAGAACTCTCGCAATCCGTGAAGAGAAGTAATGTTCCAGAAGAACCTCAACCAACTGGTTTTCTTTGCTGTTCTCTATCGATGATCAGAGTGAGCATGGGCTCACACATATAACTCTTCCACCAGGAGACTCTCCTCCCAACCAATTGAGAGAACCCAAAGCTAGTGTTCATGATTTGTGAACAAGAGCTCTTAGGGAAGTTTTTAGAATCTCACTAGTAGAGTTTCACTCTTAATCTCTCAACTAATCTGAATAACAAAGAGATTCACTCCCCTTTTATAGAGGTTGGGCCTAGGAGTCAGTCCTTATAAGATAAGGCCTCAAAAATTCAAATTAGAATCAAATCATAAACAATATCTGATAAAATCTACGTTTAAAACACGTGATAAAAAAATCCCTCGAAGCCGAACATGTCCCATCAGTAGGCCAAAGTTGAAGATCGGCCCTGAAATAGACTTACAATCCCGACTGCATAACTTATATCCGGTCGTGTTCAAAGCATGGCATATATGAGACTACCCACTGTCGAAGCATAAGGCACCTTCTTCATGTATTCTCTTTCTTTATAAGACTTTGGGGAGTCTTTCTTAGAATGAGTAATTCCAGACCTAGATGGTTGCCCACCTCTCTTATAATCCTGCATTGCAAACCTCTTGAGAATTTTATCTATGTAGCCAGCCTGTGACAAAGCTATCATTTTGTTCTTCCTATCCCAAAAGATCTGGATACCGAGAATAAAATTAGCCTCACCCAAGTCCATCATGTCAAACTGCTTGGTCAACTATAATTTGACAGATGACAATGCCCCAACGTCATTGCCAATTAGCAAAATGTCATCTACATAGAGCAGTAGAAAAACCACCTTCCCATCCTTAATGTGTTTGTAAACACATGGTTTATCCACATTTTGTGAGAACCCATAAGTCTTGATCACCTGATCAAATCTTATGTTCCAAGAACGAGAAGCCTGCTTAAGTCCATAAATTGACTTTAGCAGCTTACAAACCTTACCCTTAACCCGTGACCTTGAACCCGTCTGCCTGTTCCATATAAATGGACACATCAAGATAGCCATTTAGAAAAGCCATCTTGACATCCATCTGCCAAATCTCGTAGTCGAGAGTGGCAGCTATGGATAAGAGAATCCGGATGGATTTAAGCATGGCTACAGGTGAAAAGGTTTCCTCATAATCGATTCATTCCTTTTGTGTATAACCCTTAGCTACCAGTCTAGCCTTAAAGGTTTCGACCTTTCCATCCACTCCTCTTTTCCTCTTGTAGATCCACTTACACCCTATGGGCTTTGCCCCTTCGGGAAGATCTACAAGCTTCCAGACATGATTAGTCTCCATAGACTTCATCTCTATGTTCATGGCCTCTGTCCAGAGTTTTGAATCAACATCCTCTATAGCTTCTGCATAAATATAAGGATCCCTGTCAAGTTCATCCGGTTCAGCTAAGAAGACCTCCCCATTGAACATATACCTTTCAGGTTGACGCCCGATCCTCCCACTACGTCGAAGCCCCTGAGATTGTTGTTCAAGTTTGTTTCATTTTTCTACACTGATCGAAACAGTTTCATTCGGAACCTCCAGAGTGATCTGATCACTCCTTAACTCCTTAAGCACCACTTTGCTTCAAGGTTTAAAGTCGTCCATGTAACTCTCCTCAAGGAAAGTTGCATTAGCAGAAGCCAGGATTTTATTTTCCTTCGGGTTATAAAAATAACCCCCTTTAGTCCCTTTTGGATATCCTACAAACACGCAAACTTTCAAACGTGCTTCCAACTTATTTGGATCCTTAAACAGGACATGAGCCAGACATCCCCATATGCGAATATGGTTTCAGGATGTCTTCCTTCTTGTCCACAACTCATGAGAAGTTTTAGGGGCAGATTTTGAAGGCACATTGTTCAAAAGATAACATGCAGTTTGTAGTGCATATCCCCAAAAGGATAAAGGTAATGATGAATAACTCATCATGGGCCTAACCATGTCCAACAAAGTCCTATTTCTTCTCTTCGCTACGCCATTCTGCAGCGGAGTGCCCGGCGTAGTCAAATGGGATAAAATCCCATTCTCTAACAAGTGTCCCAAGAACTCATTAGAAAGGTATTCCCCACCTCGATCGGATCAAAGTGCCTTTATAGGTCTACCCAATTGCTTTTCCACTTCAGCTCGAAACTCCCTGAACTTGTCAAAAGTTTCACTTTTGTGGTGCATCAGGCACACATACCCGTATCTTGAGTAATCGTCAATAAAAGTGACGAAGTACTCATACCCTCCTCGTGCCCGGATGTTCATCGGTCCGCAAACATCACTATACACAAGTTTTAGAACCCCTTTGGCCCTATTGCCTTTAGACCCGTATGGTCTTTTGGTCATTTTACCCTCTAAACAAGATTCACATTGAGGTATAGATTCCACCTTTAAGTACTTAAAGGTCCATCCCTTACCAACCTTTGAATCCTATTCAAGTTAATGTGACCAAGGCACAAATGCCAAAGATAAGTCTTATTAGAGTGAGAAGTTTTAAGTCTTTTAGAGTTATTATCATTCATCTCAACATTAAGCAATAAGTCCATCTTAGGTTTGATAAAATATAGATTATTTTGCATCCATCTAAAACAAATAAAAGATTTATTTTTACGAATCACCACTTTTTCATTAAAAGATACCAAGTAGGAGTCTTTAAATAAACAAGATATAGAAATTAAATTCCTTTTAAATTTAGGAACATAAAAACAATCTTGCAAAAATAAATTCCTATATTTATCAAAGTAAAGATGGACGTCTCCCATTGCTTCCGCTGAGGCCAAGGATCCATCGCCCATCCGAAGCGTGAAGTCTTCATGTAGCAGACTTCTCGTTTCTTTGAACCCCTGTAGAGAAACACAAACATGATTAGTTGCACTGGAATCTATGACCCAAATTTCATTGGATTCCTCAGCCAAACAAGTTTCTAAATACAGAATATCACACCTACCTCCTTTGGAAAGGAAGTCCTTGCAATGCTTCTTAATATGCCCAACCTTTCCACAAAAAAAGCACTTAAGCTTCTTTGGGTTCTTCTTCTTCTTCTTCTTGCTCTTGGTGTTAGCAGGAACAGAAGACTTCCCGTTCTTGGCCCGTTGCTTCTTTCCATTCCCAGAGTTGGGGTTGGAACCAGAAGCAACTACCATGTTGGCCTCACCACCCGCAGGAGACTCCCTGATCAGTAGTTCAAACTCCTGTAACTATTTCATTAATTCTATCAAGGTCATATCCCGTCCATTGCTCAAATTAAATGCAGCTCTAAATGGAATAAATTCCTTAGATAGAGTTTCAAAGACCATAGTCATCTATGTTTCAGTATCGATGTCGGCTCCATTGGTTTGAGCCTCAACGAGGTAACCCATGACCAACATTATATGCTCCTTTATAGATATCCCCGGTCTCTGTCTATAGTTTAAGAGTTTTTGAAGCACCCCTTGCCGCTTTGTTATGGCTTGGCCTCCAAACATGTCCTCAAGATTATCTAAGATCTGCTTTGCAGTCTCAAAATCTTGATGTTGAGCCTGCAGCACATTATTCATGCTGGCCATAACATAGCAGCGGGCCTGATCATTGGCATCTTTCCAGTGGTCATATGCTTGGAATTGCTCATTAGATGAGTCTCCTATAGGCTGGGGAGGACAAGGGGTTGTCAGAACATATTTCAATTTCTCAAAAGACAGGACGATATCCAGGTTCCGTTTCCAATCATTGTAATTCTCACTAGTTAATAGGTTTTTGTCAAGTATCGATGATAAAGCGTTTTTAGACATTTTTAATCTACAATAAAGAATCATATACCAAACATTAGCAAACATATCATAATAATTTAGTATGATAACACAATCATGTAAAATCATACAAATGTGTTTATGTGTCAAAACCTTGAAAATATCACAACCTTACAACGATAATTCCCAACTCAGAATTCAACAAGTACCTAGGGGAGTCATGCCAAATTCAATCAAGAATACGGATCCCCTCCTGATTAATATATGTCATCCAGGACCCGTATGATCCAGCATATATTAATAATCATTTCTTTGGCCATTAATTTTATTAACAGAGCTCCTATGGGAGGTTAATAATAAAATTAACGTGAGTGTATAACCATCGTTTCAATATTTTATCCATGGTTTATAATCACCACCTAGGGCTGTGCAACCATAAATCATGCTAAAATACCTTATCCTCTCAGAGATCCATCCAATCTGGTGCATGATAAAAATCCCTTCCTAGGGGTCGGGACCACCATGTTCTTCCTATGGACCAACGATGGAGGCCTTAGGTTTTCTCTTTGAAAACCTTCTCTCACTCAATCGTTTGAAATCAAGGTTTTATTTTAAAATTATGCATGAACAATTTTAATATGAACGGAACTTCCTATTATATATGACATGTTATCAATATACATGGCAAATCATATTATAATGGAACAAGCAAAGCAATCAAGCAAAGCTACAAGCAAAATAATAATTACCGTAATATTATGGTTCCATCCTAGAGAATATAAAACTAAGATTACAAGAGAATAATCGAGACATATATCGATTCTTCATCCTTGAATCCTCAAGTTGTATCATTCTTCACGTAATTCCCATCTTCAAGTCTTCAATCCCGAATGAATCAAATACTTCATATTTTCGGTCATATCCAAATTTAATGTTTCTCAGAATCATCTCAAAAATAAAATTAAAATTGCACCGCAAAAATTACACCTTTTCTGAAAATCTAAAAGATGGATGATAGTGTACCTAAGTATTTCCTGAGTTTCTAATTTTATGTTTTTGAATTGTTGAAAATAAAATTGATGAATTGCATTAAAATTGTATTTTTTAGAATGGAGATTTTTGCTCGGTCGGCATGCCAAACATCACAGTTCGGCAGGCCAATGATCACAGATCGACATGCCGAATGTGTGGCTCGGTAGGCCGTTAGTGGGGCAGAAATCAACTGGCTCTACCGGAAGGCCAAACTTTTAGTTTGGCATGCCGAACTTTCATGGGTCGGCAGGCCGATCTTTTTGACCGGCAGGCCGATGAAGCATGACCGACAGGCCGATCTGGGCGACCGAGAGCTGCAAACTTTGCTTTGCAGTTCCGTCTTCTCCGAATAATTATTTAATTACAAAATTCTCACAAATTTAAAATTAAATAACAATTTTTAGACGGAGACGATAGTCCGCCATCTAATTACATGAAAAACCTAGATACATATTCTAACCTCTAAGGAACCATAACCGGTATAAATTAATTAATCAATAAATAATTAAATAAAAATTTAATCAATCATAATTAATTAATGAACATTCACCATATAATCCATGACAACATATAATTATATAGAAACCTAGAGTGCCAACTCTCTATAAAATTAAATTCAAGCATAGGAGAGATTAAGATCATAAAATTTATACACATAGTATGATCACAAACTCATTAATTTATGTAAAAACCTATGGCTCTGATACCAATTGTTAGAAAAAACAATGTCAGGTGCGCAGTGGGAATTTTTAAAATTTTAACATTAGAGTATTTTTCCAAAACACAAGTTTGGCATGCTATATGTATAAATTAAATAGATCTTACTAACCTTTGTATACCGAAGAACCTCCGCAACCTGTGAAGAGAACTAACATTTTAGAAGAGCCTCAACCAACTGGTCTTCTTTGTTATTCTCTATCTACAACCGGAGTGAGTGTGGGCTCACACGTACAGCTCTTCCACCAGTGACTCTCCTTCCAACCAATCAAGAGAACCCAAAGCTAGTGTTCATGATTTGTGAACAAAAGCTCTCAGGGAGTTTTCAGATGCTCACCAGAAGAGTATCACTCTTAATCTCTCAATTGATCTGAGTAACTCATGAGACTTACAACCTTTATATAGCGAATGGTCCTGGGGTCAGTCCTTATCAGATTAGGTCTCAAAAACTCAATACAGAATCAAGTTTAGATCAATATCTGATAAGATCCGCGTGAAAACGTGTAATCTTATCTCTCATTGATCGGCATGCCGAACAGCCTAATCAACAGGCCGAACAGGCCCAATCGGCAGGCCAAACTGTCACGTAAATATCTCCGTGAATCTTTTATTTTTCACCTGAGATTCTATAGGATAAAGTCTCAGTTTTGATTCAAATAACCTAATAAAGAAGTTATTTGATCAAAACAAACTTTATCAAGATAGTCTCTAAGAAAATAAATCAATTCACAATAATTCTACAAGTTTATCTTGATTTAATTTATCCAATTAAATCAATCGATAAACAGACAAGAATTATCCGATCCCAATAATTCAACAAGTTTATCTTAAATTAATTTTATTACAAAATTAATTCAACCAATAAATAGACATGAATAATTTGATTCTTTCAAATTTTAAACCAATCTGATAAATCTAACATAAGTCACCAATTATTGAAAAAGCATGCCGTATCGTTACAGGATTTTGTGAGCTAGCGAAGGAGACCAAAATGGACCTATAAAGTTCAAGCTCACGATAATTATGAAACCCAATATCCCAGATATTCATTTCACAATTATCAACTCCAACGCTACTCCACTAAAAGCTTGGAGCTGCACTCTCGAAATTTATAGAATTACGAAGCTCGTATAGCTAAGTCTCCATGACATATCAAAGTGTATCGTATCCCCATATGATAATCCATAATCGACTTAAGGACAAGTTATGTCTTATCTTCCCGATTATTTTTATCTTACGTTCCATTATCTCACCATTAGAAAACTTACCATCCAAAGATAGTATACCATTCGGTTACACCTATGTATACAAATGGTTGAGCGCTCCAGTTTTCCAATTACAGGATAACGCATATAAGAGGATATCATTACTCCAAAAGAGGAGCTATGGATTCCATATCTATGAATAATAAGTCTACGCCATCAAGAGTCATGCCTCCAACGTACCAGCATGCATACCACTATTGAGATGTGGGAGCCACCTTTAGCAGATCAAAAGACACAAGTTGAGACAACGGGCCCACTATCCATCTCAGGATTAAGATACAATACAAATGATTGTCTAAAGTGAATCGATTTGCCAAGACAGAATTATTAATCCAAATCAACTCACTTTGTGTCCCGATCCAACACATCGTCACCTATGACAACGTGCCAATGTTTCTATTCACGGAGTCCAACTCCGATGGTCAAGACAAACCATCTCTCAATAGGGATAGAGACAACATAACAATTTTTGCATGAATAAAGCGCCCAACTTTATTCCCTCGATTGCGGATCATACGTTTTAGACCGTTACCTTAAGAATCGTGTCTTTCGCATAATCAGTCCATCATATGCCCAATTTTTAAAGGTTTAGACTGACAGTCTCAGACTACTGTTTGCTTAACATACATTCAACAAATATGAACGTAAAGAGGACAAGATTTGATATATATAAATGAATAAATTCTTTATTGATAAAAATATCTCCAAAAAAATATTACATTTTTACTCCTTAGGGTATACATGTCTAACAGTTATAGTAACACACGTTAGATTTCTACCATCACGAAGTTCATTGGTTGGGTACTGTCCATATCTTTGTACGTTACTTTCAGTTAAAAAAAATGCATATCTAAATTTGTGTGAGAATTTTTTATAAAGGTTTTGCTATCAAAAAATTAATCCATAGATCCTTGGCGTCTATGTAAAGCCTCCAAAATATATGATAGAGGAACATAATGGCCCTTATAACTGATTTAGCGGGATCATGTAATGGGCTTAGGTCACTTGCCATGTTGGCCCACCCCTATATTCACTGACTGTGATTACCTCTCGTCTATCATGGCTATAAACTTGGCCCAATACCCCTTTTCCATTTCACTGTATTCCTTGTAGCCTTATTCTCCGACATCGATCCGACCATTTCGGGTAACATCTAATCTACATTTTCTTTTTTTTTTTTTTGGCGCCTAGGAAGATCTTTAATCATAGGTCAAGTGCTGAGGTGTTCTCGTTATTTTACCATAGCCTTTACCCACTAGGGGCCGTTCGGGCCATGGCCCTTCTTTTTTTTTTTTTTTTAACCTGCTTATTAGTTCTATATGTATACGTATCTCTTTGTATTACATATATTTATGTAGTTGAGTTGGACTCTTCCATCTTGATATTGTCCCTTAGAGATAGCTAGCTAGCCAGTTCTTAAAACCGAATCTGAAAAATATATATTTATATATATTATAAAAAATGCATGCTTGAACTTTAATTAGAAACTCATAATATGTTTGTCATAACAATTCTGAGGCGGGTTTTTTCATTAACAATTTGCATGATATGTTTACATATAGAGTGTCTGTGTATATATATATATATATATAACGTAATATAGATGGTGAAAAAAACCCACATGTAAATATGTTTCATCTCATGAAAATAAGCATTTTTTAAAAGAAATGATATTTTCAATCACGCAAAAATATTTCTATAATTTCTAGATTCCTAGAGAATACCCAAACAAAAAGAAAAACATAATATAAAAAAATTGTGATCAAGAACAGTTTGGCCTGTCCATTTCAATCCAGTCCAATGGCCTGTCCGGTGTCCACTATAGTGTGCAGTACAGTGTTTTATATTGTCTATAAATCTTATCACTGTGTATCAAAGATCAGATTTGCTGAGCTCCCACTCTCTCTAAATTCTCCCTTCTTTTTAGCATTCTCTCCCTCTTTCTAAAATTCGAAGCTTGTTCTTAATTTTCTAGATCTTCTCTAATGTTTCTTCTCATAAACACGAATCTCATCTATAGCCCTTCAACCATCTTCAAATTTTAGTAAACCACCCTTAAATCTTACACTCTCATTCTTTCTTTCTTTGTTTTCGATAGATCCAATGTACCATCACCTGAGAAAATACTTCTCATCACTTTTCCAGAAGATTCTCAAGCAGAAATAAAAGTCTAGAGTCACTTGATTATAGATTCTCATACGTTTTGGAATCCCCGATGATGTGAGGAAGCTAATCATAGGAAAAATTCGTCCGAGTGACTTCAATCAGAGGGCCAGCCTTCTAGGTATAGGTATAAGTTATAGTACAATGATAAGAAGAGCCCATGCGATCAAGTCAAGATGTAACAAATCTGAGCGACAAACTTGTGTGGGAAAGTATTGTTCGCCTAGATTTGTGTCAGTAAATAGAGAGGACAAAATCCATTTATGCAAAGATGGCCTTTCCAAAAAGAACTTGGATGACCTCTATGCTTCTCTTCTGAACTATCCGAGTGGATATGTCTAAGGTGCAATTTTTAATCTTTGGCCCAAATTCCATGCAGATGATAACGCCTCAGGAATCTGGCACTTAAAGACCCTACTTGTCAGTTTGTAAGAAAATTAGATGGAGAGTAAATTCTAAATCCATAGAGGTTGTTTGAGTGTTTTTGCCAAAAAAAAAAAATTGTAGTTGTGTTTTGAGTGTTTGTTTGTTTTTAGATTGTCACAGTAAGCGTTAAAGAATAAATGCTTATTTTTCTTTTATTATTATCGTTGTTGTTAAATATCTGTGTTTGTTTTATTTAAACAATGTTATCTTATCAGATATATCACATGTTTGTACATGTTATTAGTTTGAAATTTTTAGATACCAAATAATTTTTCAAGATTTGTGTTCTTTTTGTCAAAAGGTTTATAGTATATCATATACCATTGACTCACTTTTCTAGATTCATATTTATTTTATTAAAAAAAGTATGTAGTTAAATGTTTCGGGTTTTGTTTGTTTGTAAATTATCAAAAATTTTTATAGTTAAATTCTTGTTTGTCAAAAGTTAGTCTGATTGAGTGTTTATTTTTCAAAATCTAATTTGATTTGTCTGACTTTTTCTAACATATCCATATCTTATTTTTTGACTTTTAATCTATACAATATCACCTGTTTTCTTCTTTTCTTACTTGCATATATTTTTGTTTAGATTGTTGAGTAACCTGCCATCACCTACCTGTCATAACTCCTTAGTCCTTTTGCATTTCCATCTTCTTTAAGATATTCTTTGGGACTCAAAATTTAGGCATAGCAGACTTAAAACAAAAACCCAAAAAAACAAATAGTAAAAAAAAAAGAGTCGTTCTGTTTTAGAAACCCAATATGTCTTCCTCCCATTCATCTAGAAAAATATAAACCGTCTGCCTTCTGTTGTTCTAGTCCTAGTAAAGATGGAGTCTACTTAGAAACCACGTAACACTTAGAACAACCCGTAGCAAGTAGAAAGCTTAACCTAATTTATTGGGGAGGTAACTTAGGGTTAATAGGGTGTGTAGCAACAACAACACATTCTATGGATGGCCATGTCGCAGGCATTATCCCTCATCTCCTAGCCAAGGAGATCCTCTGTAGAAAAACTATTGCTAAGGAAAAGAGAGTTTTGGACATCCCTAAGAATCTTAAAAGTATGATCTATAACTCTGACGCTTTCATAGCATTACCTGGTGATTTAGGCACTCTTAAAGAGTTATTCATGGTTGCTAGAAGGATTCTGTTGGGTATTCACTCTAAACTTATAGGTCTTTTGAATGTAAATGGCTTTTATTACAGTTTTTTAAAGTTTTTAGATTATGTTGTGGAACAAAACTTCATAGTAGAATTGAGGAAACAAATCTTTATTACTGCTTCAACAACTAAAGAGATACTTGACAAAATGCATCATTCATATGAAGTCAAACATTGTAATGTCCAAACTTTGATTGGAAAAAAGAAAGCAGGAAGCGGCCATTGGATTTAAACGTCCACTTGTGATGTTTTTGTTTTACCTATAGCATATGCGTCCGTGTTTCTGGTATCTTGAATGACCGCTCTCTTCCACATCCTATATTTTGTGACATGCTGTTGTTAAAACCTTTATATTCGTTGATTCTAGTATCAGGATGGCTAACATTATAGAGTGACTAATACTCTCAAAACACATCTCGTTTAAGGTTCGATCTTTTCTTTATTAATGCTTCTGTAATCTCCTTGCATGCATGAATAGAATAGTTGATTATTTCGTACTCTCGAAACATATCCATCTCATATCTATAAACTCTCTGTACATTATTTTAATGTGCATTTTTAATACAAAAACACTTGTTGTTTATTTTGTTTTCAAATATAGGCAAAGGCTCTACCTATATTAGAAAATAAAAAATGATGATCTTCTTGTTGCTTACCATAACAAACATTGAAGATCCATATCAGCACAACCTAGCCAATAATGTAATTCATCAATAAGCGGAAAAGATGAACAAAATATATGAATACTTAAAAATTTTAGCACACAAATGTTCGAATCACCTTTTAATTTAGGACAAACTTGCCATCAAATCTCGTTTCTTAATGTGAAACTTAATAAAAGATTCAGACTTGCACAAATCTCCTATCACTAGTCATTACATGTATGTTATGTATGTACATGTGTGTTTGTTTTGAAAGGATTGAGTTGAATATAAGATCACTCAAGAAATATAAAAGCACATCCCCACAAAAAGCAAAAATGAGATGTTACTAGATGCTGTCGGGTACGGCAACATTGTCCACGACAAATTAGAGACGATCCATTCCAAAATCATTGTAGCACTCTTGAGGCATGCTTAAATGAATTAGCCACCAGGAGGGGCCAAAATAATATGTGATGTTTGTGGATCATGTTCCTCGGTCCCCCATTTCTCAATACAATTTTGTAGAACAACCAACCAAATGTTTTCAATTATTTCATCATATATATTACTTGGCGGAACACACATGAAGTGATTGAATTGAGTTCTTGATCACCATGCAAAACTAATCCATCCAAACTTATCAAGTATAGCACGTACGTACTTCATTATTTTTCTTTTGTTTTCTTTGTGAAATGTTAGCTCTGGATCATATCACCAAGCTGTTGGAATTACGTATAGCATAAAAAATAATAATAATGGATGAGGTTGAAATGTTAATAAGTACAAGCAATAGACTATTAAGTCACCAGCAGTCTCTCTCTCTCTCTCTCTCTATATATATATATATACACACACACACATATACGCAGGGAAATAGAAGCTTACACACAAGAAACAATATGTATACACATTATTCAATTTCACTAGTTGGGTTCCCAGTTAGCATATCCTATAAACAAGTAAAGTAAAAGATGAAAACATTTATGGCGTTCATGGTCCTTCTTGTGGCATTTTTTATCTGTTTCTTTTCGCAGCTTCTAGCTGGAGGTAAGCACTATTACGTGATAAAGTTGAAGAACAAAGTTTCAAATTTTGCTCATTAATTAGTCAACTTTTTTGAAGCTCAGCGAAGACCCTTCTTTTTTACCCTTGTATTTTTCTTTTGTTTGCTTTTACCCTAGTATGCACATGACGTCTTCTCATATTGCAAGATTGAGTCAAATTTTAGATATGTTGCTACCCAAGACAGTTACATGCGATATTGCAAAATTGAGTCACCCTTCAGATAGATTCCCATACATCAGCAAAATCTTTTGTACATTAATTAGATCAAATCTTTTGTTTTTTTTTTCCAATAATTTATGTATATTCTAATATTCCACCCTTGTAAATTGCCTCTATTTGTAGTGACTAATTTAGTCTTCCTTATTAGGTCCAACATTTTCCATTAATAATCTAGCAGCTCAGAAAATCGACCACCGGGTTGAAGGTGCGCCTGCTTATAATGTTCATGGCAATGAATTTAAAGTCGAAGTAGAAGACGATCATAATTTTGAAGCTGTAGAAGAATTGAACACAGAGGACTATACACCAGCAAGAAAGAAAACTCCAATTCACAACTAGTCGTCACATTAAGCACTGTGATCATAATATATGTATCCTACCTTATTGTACTCTAGATTAATGTGTAAGCAATTTTTTTTTGGGGTGATTTTTTTTTTTTTGTGTGTGTTTAAAGCTGGTGCGAGGAGATTAATCAGTATCCTACATATTTTTGGTTACTAATTAATCATGTACATGAGATGTGAAAAAATGATTAGTTTTGAGGGGTCTAATCAGTTATCATCATATGTACACATATATACCTGGTTTTTTGTTCTAATGAACCAAATATGGTAATTCAAAAGGCAATTCTTCTAATAGGAAGCCAAAAAACAACCAATCGATAGGTATCTTGTCTTTCAACCGTGAGATTTGCAAAAAATATATATATATATTTTAAACACATCTAACAATGTATAACAAAGTTCTATCAACACCAAATAAAATTATGTTTTGTGTTTTTAATGTTTCGTAATGTTTAAAAATTTTAATTGTTAAAAATATAAACTAAAAACATTAAAAAATTTAAAATAAATAATCTTTTCTTTCAATTTCATGTGATTGCACTAGAGTAAGCAAACAGTCTAATGGTTCACTAAATTGTTTAATAATCCCATTATTTGTGTTATTTATGCCCAAAATCATAATTCAGTGAGTTTTATTGTTAATATTTCATAAATCGGGGGAATAAATGTTATGTTTTGAAGTTCAGGGGAATAAATGTTACCTCTTGAATTTTAAGAAGCATAGTGCTACAAGGGTTATAATTGGGGGCGAATCTTCATAATTAATCCTTTTTTTTTTCCTATTTGATAGTGAAGAGAGCAAGAAATATAAAGCAAGATAATATTTAGTATTTGATTGTGCTATTGTATCCCATGCTTTTCTATTCCTTCAATCAAAGAAATTCATAAATGATTTTGAGTTTTTTTTTGGTACAAAGAACGTAATTAATTATTTTGGGTCAATATGATCGTTCTCTTTCCATGATACTGTTAGATATGTATGCCCTAAAGAGTAAAAATGTAATACGTTTTTTAAGACATTTTTATCAATAAAGAATTTATTCATTTATATATACCAAATCTTGTCCTCTTTACGTTCATATTTGTTGAATGTATGTTAAGCGAGACTGTCGGTCTAAACCTTAAGAATTGGGCATATGATGGACTGATTATGTGGAAGACGTGATTCTTAAGGTGACGGTCTAAAACATATGATCTGCAATCGAGGGAATAAAGTTGGGCACTTTATTCATGTAAAGATTGTTATGTTGTCTATATCCCTTTAGGGAGATGGTTTGTCTTGACCATCGGAGTTGGACTCCGTGAATAAAAACATTAGCACATTGTCATAGGTAACGATGTGTTGGATCGGGACATAAAGTGAATTGATTTGATTAATAATTCTGTCTCAGCAAATCGATTCACTTTAGACAGTCATTTGTATTGTATCTTAATCTTGAGATGAATAGTGGGCCCGTTGTCTCGACTTATGTCTTTTGATGTACCAAAGGGTGACTCCCACATCTCAATAGTGGTATGCATACTGGTACGTTGGAGGCATGACTCTTGATAGCGTAGACTTGTTATTCATAGATATGGAATCCATAGCTCCTCTTTAGGAGTAATGATATCCTCTTATATGCGTTGCCCTGTAACTGAAAAACTGGAGCGCTCAACCATTTGGATACATAGGTGTAACCGAATGGTATACTATCTTTGGATAGTAAGTTTTCTGATGGTGAGATAATGGAACGTAAGATAAAAATAATAGGAAAGGTAAGACAAAACTTGTCCTTAAGCCGATTATGGATTTTCATATGGGGATACGATACACTATGATATGTCATGGAGACTTAGCTTTACGGGCTTCGTAATTCTATAAAGTTTGAGAGTGCAACTCTAAGCTTTTAGTGGAGTAACGTTGGAGTTGTTAATTGTGAAATGTATATCTGGGATATTGGGTTTCATAATTATCATGAGCTTGAACTTCACAGGTCCATTTTGGTCCCCTTTGCTAGCTCACAAAATCCTGTAACGACACGGTGTGCTTTTCCAATAATTGGTGACTTACGTCGGATTTATCAGATTGGTTTAAAATTTGAAAGAATCAAATAATTCATGTTTGTTTATTGGTTAAATTAATTTGGTAATAAAATTAATTTAAGATAAACTTGTTAAATTATTGGGATCGGATAATTCTTGTTTGTTTATCAGTTGATTTAATTGGATAAATTAAATCAAGATAAACTTGTAGAATAATTGTGAATTGATTTATTTTCTTAGAGATTATCTTGATAAAGTTTGTTTTGATTAGATAACTTTTCTATTGGGTTATTTGAATCAAAACTGAGACTTTATCCCATAGAATCTCGGGTGGAAAATAAAAAATTCACGGAGATATTTACGCGGCAGTTTGGCCTGTCGATCTACGTGTTCGGCTTGCCGATGGGGCCTGTTCGGCCTGCCGATCAACAAGAGATAAGATTACACGTTTTCACGCGGTTCTTATCAGATATTGATCCGAACTTGATTCTGTTTCAAGTTTTTGAGACCTAATCTGATAAGGACTGACCCCATGACCAATCGCTATATAAAGGGAGTAAGTCTCATGAGTTATTCAAATCAATTGAGAGATTAAGAGTGATACTCTTCTGGTGAGCATCTGAAAACTTCCTGAGAGATTTTGTTCACAAATCACAAACTTTAGCTTTGGGTTCTCTCGATTGGTTGGAAGGAGAGTCACCGGTGGAAGAGCTGTACTTGTGAGCCCACACTCACTCCGGTTATGGATAGAGAATAGCAAAGAAGACCAGTTGGTTGAGGCTCTTCTGGAACGTTACTTCTCTTCACAGATTGCGGAGGTTCTTCGGTACACAAAGGTTAGTAAGATCTGTCTAATTTATATATATAGCATGTCAAACTTGTGTTTTAGAAATTACTCTGATATATAACATTTTTAAAATTCTGCTGTCACCGTTTTTACAACAGATACAACTTTGTTTACAATACTCACATTATAAAGGCACAGGGGTTTTTGTAGTAAATAAAATATGGAGAAATGAACATACATGTGATGCATATTTTGTTGGCTTAAACGTGACGCATATGAAAACAGTTTTCATCTATAATTTTGTCCAGGGTTAGATGAAGTGGTTGCGGGCTTGTTCTTAAGACTCTCACTAAAGGAGAAATGCAAGGTTAAAGACCATGCTCCACCTTGGGCACACTTAGGACATGTTTGGCACACTGTATTGTATTATATTATATTATATTGTATTACATTGCATTGTATTATACTATATTATACACAGAAAATGCATTGTAAGACAATACAATACAATGCAGTGCAATGTGCCAAACAAGCCATTAATAATAAATATATGTTGTAAAATCAGTTTTGATGTGATTCAATTATTTGAAGTTCTCTCTACAAAGAATTTTACTGTAGTCAAAATGCAAGTGGATAGCTTATATCCTGTGTCTTATTGGGTTGGGCTTGTAAATAATTAGTAATGACATGTTATTAGTTTTGGGCCTTGTTGTATTTTTGGGTCTATTATGTTCTACATATGTGAGTGTGTCTGAGTTAATTAGTTAGAGTCTCATTCTGAGTGAACAAACAAGCGAAAGGTTCGAGAGCGAGAAGTAGAATGAGAAAGGGAATTTTTCTTAGGGCTTTTCTTGTTGGGAATTTTTCTCAATAAAGTGTTCTAAGATTGAGTGAGAGAGTTTTTTTTAAAGAGAATTGATCATTCTAATAAATAGGCAGATTGAGGTCCTTGAGGGGAGCTCATGAGTACGCAGACATTGATTGACCAAACCTCAATAAATTGTTTGTGTTCTTTGTGTTTCTTTGTGACTTGAGATCAAATTTAGAGTGAAAAAATCAACAAGTGGTATCAGAGCTTTGGATTAGTGAAGCTGCAATTTGGTTCTTGAGGATTCTTGAAAACTAGAAGGCATGATGAGGCAAGATTCCAAGATCAGGTCATCAGAATTTCAATGGTTTGAGGACATTGACTTGAACCCTGATCAATTGGAGGAAGACTTGAAATCAATCACTGCAAATCAAGATTATGATGTCAGGAACCCAATTATGATTGACATACAAATAATTAAGATTGATATCAAAAAATTTGATGGTACTGGGGATTTCAGGATTTGGAGGAGGAAGATCAAAGGACTGCTTGCCCAATAGAAGGTCTTGAAGGCGCTTAACAATCTAGTGAATTATCCATAAGGCTTTTTAGATTAACAAAAGCAAGAACTATTGGAAACTGCCACAAGTACAATCATATTTCATTTATCAAATTCAATTATAAGATTGGTAGATAAGGAAGACAATTTTGCTAAGATTTGGAACAAGCTGGATGAGTTGTTTCAAAAGAAATCTATAACTAATATGATTTTCTTGAAAGAAAGAAAGATTGTTTGGCTTCAAGATGAACACTAAAAGAGGGCTTATATAGAATTTAGATGAGCTTTTAAGGATGAACATCATGCTTGCAAATTCTAATGAAAAAAAATTACTTTGTGATGAAAACC
Organism: Artocarpus heterophyllus; assembly: GCA_025403435.1. Classification (NCBI taxonomy): domain Eukaryota; kingdom Viridiplantae; phylum Streptophyta; class Magnoliopsida; order Rosales; family Moraceae; genus Artocarpus; species Artocarpus heterophyllus. The sequence continues at coordinate 24,390,640 of CM046334.1, forward strand.
AAGCTATCGTCCTCCTAAACTCATTCTCAGACACTTCTAAAGAAGTAAAGCTACTATAAAATATTGAAGAACTTCTATAACCTTAGAAGAAGTTCTCTTAGTCCTAAGATCTCCTGACTTGGAATTGAAGACTGAGAAATAGACCTCCGCAACAAACGGTGAGAATTATTTTGTAAGGGGGAAGAAGCCAAAAAAGGTCTAGTGGTCAACGGGGCAAAAGTAACAATAGGGGTAAAAACAAGTCAAATTCAAAAGGGCCTAACAGCTCTAGAAAATGTTACCTCTATTTCAAAATTAGCCACATAAAAAGAAGCATTATGCATGGCAGACGAAAAATAAAGAAAAGAACTCAAATATGAATAAGAGCCAAGATTCAACAAATTTTGGTAATGGTTATAATAGTGGTGAGGTGTTGGTTATGACTTCTAATCAAGGTAATAAGGATTAGGTCTTGGATTCTGGCTACACATATCACATGACCTACAACAAGGATTGGCTCACTGATTATAGATCTCTTAATGGTAGAAAGGTTATGATGGGAGATAGCCATACTTGCCCTATTGAAGGAATTGGGACTGCTAGTTTTAAGATGTTTTATGGTACAATCAGACACTTAAAGGGTCTGAGATATGCTCATAGTCTCACAAGGAACTTAATCTGTCTAAATATGCTTGATGAAGCTAAAAATGTCATCAAGACTGAGGAAGGAAAGATAAAGATCTATAAAGGCTCTATGATTTGTGATAAAGGCATCAAGAAGGATAGATTATGTCATATTATTTGTGATACTCTCACCGAAAAGATAGCTATAGCTACTGTTAGATATGTATGCCCTTAGGAGTAAAAATGTAATATGTTTTTGGAGACATTTTTATCAATAGAGAATTTATTCATTTATATATACCAAATCTTGTCCTCTTTACGTTCATATTTGTTGAACGTATGTTAAGCGAGACTATCGGTCTAAACCTTAAGAATTGGGAATCTGATGGACTGATTATGCGAAAGACACGATTCTTAAGGTGGCAGTCTAAAACATATGATCCGCAATCGAGGGAATAAAGTTGGGTGCTTTATTCATGTAAAGATTGTTATGTTGTCTATATCCCTTTAGGGGGATGGTTTGTCTTGACCATCGGAGTTGGACTCCGTAAATAGAAACATTAGCACGTTGTCATAGGTGACGATGTGTTGGATCGGGACATAAAGTGAATTGATTTGGATTAATAATTTTGTCTCGGTAAATCGATTCACTTTAGACAGTCATCTGTATTATATCTTAATCCTGAGATAAATAGTGGACCCGTTGTCTCGACTTGTGTCTTTTGATGTACCAAAGGGTGACTTCCACATCTCAATAGTGGTATGCATGCTGGTACGTTGGATGCATGACTCTTGATAGTGTAGACTTGTTATTCATAGATATGGAATCCATAGCTCCTCTTTAGGAGTAATGATATCCTCTTATATGCGTTGTCCTGTAATTGAAAAACTGGAGCGCTCAACCATTTGGATACACATGTGTAACCGAATGGTATACTGTCTTTAGATGGTAAGTTTTCTAATGGTGAGATAATGGAACATAAGATAAAAATAATCGGGAAGGTAAGACAAAACTTGTCCTTAAGCCGATTATGGATTTTCATATGGGGATACGATACACTTTGATATGTCATGGAGACTTAGCTATACGAACTTCGTAATTCTATAAAGTTCGACAGTGTAGCTCCAAGTGTTTAGTGGAGTAGCGTTGGAGTTGATAATTGTGAAATATATATCTGGGATATTGGATTTCATAATTATCATGAGCTTGAACTTTATAGGTCCATTTTGGTCCCCTTTACTAGCTCACAAAATCCTGTAACGATACGGCGTGCTTTTTCAATAATTGGTGACTTATGTCGGATTTATCAGATTGGTTTAAAATTTGAAAGAATCAAATAATTCATGTCTGTTTATTGGATAAATTAATTTTGTAATAAAATTAATTTAAGATAAACTTGTTGAATTATTGGGATCGGATAATTCTTGTCTATATATCGGTTGATTTAATTGGATAAATTAAATCAAGATAAACTTGTAGAATTATTGTGAATTGATTTATTTTCTTAGAGATTATCTTGATAAAGTTTGTTTTGATCAGATAACTTTTCTATTGGGTTATTTGAATCAAAACTGAGACTTTATCCTATAGAGTCTCGGGTGGAAAATAAAAGATTCACGGAGATATTTATGCGGCAGTTTGGCCTGTCGATCTACATGTTCGGCCTGCCGATTAGCGATAGATAAGATTACACATTTTCACATGGATCTTATCAGATATTGATCCGAACTTGATTCTGTTTTGAGTTTTTGAGACCTAATCTGATAAGGACTGACCCCAAGACCAATGGCTATATGAAGGGAGTGAGTCACATGATTTACTCAAATCATTTTGAGAGATTAAGAGTGATACTCTTCTGGTGAGCATCTGAAAATGCCCTGAGAGCTTTTGTTCACAAATCACGAACACTAACTTTGGATTCTCTCGATTGGTTGGAAGGAGAGCCACCGGTGGAAGAGCTATACGTGTGAGCCCACACTCACTCCGGTCGTGGATAGAGAATCGCAAAGAAGACCAATTGGTTGAGGCTCTTTTGGAACGTTACTTCTCTTCACGGGTCGCGGAGTTTCTTTGGCACACAGAGGTTAGTAAGATCTGTTTAATTTATACATATAGCATGTCAAACTTGTGTTTTGGAAAAATAATCTGATATTTAGAATTTTTAATTTCCGCTGCGCACCTCTCACCTATTTTTTCAACAGCTACTACTTTAGAAGATGCTCGGGCTCTCTTATGGCACAGAAGACTTCGTCACATAAGTGACAAAGGCCTTCAAGTCATGCAAGATCAGAAGCTTTTAGGTAAAGGAAGAGTAAGCAAGGTAGATTTTTGTGAGTTCTACATTCTTGGAAAACAACACAAGTTAAAATTCAAGTCTAGAAAGCACGAATCAAAGGCAGTAATTAGGAATGTCCACTCAAATTTGTGGGGTCTAAAAACAACACCAACACATGGAGGTAATATTTACTTCTTATCTATTGTTGATGATTCTTCCAGGAAAGTTAGGGTTTACTTGTTAAAAATAAAAACGATGCTTTTAGTAAATTCAAGCAATGAAGGATTTTAATAGAAAATTTAACATATAGGATGATGAAGACCCTTAGGACAACTAATGGACTTGAATTTTGTAATGAAGTGTGTGATAGTTACTATAGAGAGTGTGTGATTCAAAGACATAGGGACTGTAAGAAAGAACCCATAATAGAATCGGGTTTCTGAGAGAATAAATAGAACTCTTGTGAACAAATCTAGATGTTTGTTGTTTAGTTTAGGATTACCTAAAAGTTTTTGGGAAGTTGTTATGGTTACTGTAGCTTATTTAATAAATAGATCACCTTTTAGTGCCATTGAATTTAAGACCCTAAAGAAAAAGGGACTAGGAAACTACCTGATTTGATGCATTAAGGCGTTTTGGTTCTCTATATATCCACATCAATCTGAGAGGAAGTTAGAGCCTAGGTTAGTGAAATGTATTTTTCTAGGATATCCTTATGGTGTGAAAGGATTAAGGATGTAGATTAGGGATGATAAAGGTTTTAAAACCATAACTAGTAGGGATGTTATCCTTAATGAAAATGATTGTCCATGCTTACTTACTACTAGCCCTACTATAGGAAAAGATATTGTTTATACTAACCTTGCAAGTGTAGCAGAGATAGATCCTATTTAGGTAGAGCTACCTTAAAGTGATCAAGGCTCAAAAGCTGCAGATTAGGTGGAGCAAAATAACACTGAAGCTAATTAGGCTGTTCTTGATCAAAATAGGAAAGAATTAACTCTTGTCAGAAGGAATATAATTAATAAAGACTAGATAGTCACTAAATCTAGGATACATCATGAATAATCTGATTAGGAAGTTTTAGTAGAGCCATTTACTTATTGCCAACTTGCTAGAGATGGACAGAGAAGGGCTACAAAGCCAACTCAAAGATATAGTTTTTGGCACTTATTGATATGATAGCATATTCCTTTATGACAGCCATGGATATGTCAAAACAGAAGCCTAAAAGCTATGATGTGTAAGGAAGCAAAACAGTGGTGGGAAGCTATGAAGGAGGAAATGAGATCTTTATAATAGAATGGTATCTAGATTATGGTAAAGCGCCTAGATAAACACTCAATAATTGCTTGTAAATGGATATACAAACTCAAAGAAATAGTAACAGTTAATGACCTATTAAATACAAGTCTAGATTGGTAGCAAAAGGATTTACACAGAAAAAAGGAATAGATTTCCATGAAATCTTTTCTCTTGTAGTCAAATATAAAACCATCAGAGTTATGTTATCCTTGGTTGCACAATTTGAGTTGGAGTTAGAGCAAATAGATGTAACAACCGCTTTTTTACATGGTGAGCTAAATGAGGTGATTTATGTGGAGTAGCCTAGAGGTTGTGAAGTACAAAAGGGAAAGGATATGGTGTGCCTACTAAAGAAGTCCTTGTATGGACTTAAGCAGTCACCAAGGCAATAGAATAAGAGGTTTGTTAGCCATATGACAGAACAAGGCTTTTTTTGAAGCAGTGATGATCCTTGTTTGTATTACAAAGGTAAAAATGTTTTGGAAGCTCAGTATCGACAATTGTATATAGATGATATGTTATTGATTACTTAAGAAACAGTTAAAGTTGAGAAGATGAAAGAGATATGTCAATTTGAGTTTGAAATGAAGAATTTGGGTTTAGTCAAGAAAATATTGGGAATGAGTATTAAAAAGAGACAGGAGTAAGGGTACTTTGTTTCTAACATAACAAGAATATTTGAAGAAGATTGTAAAGAAATTCTCAAATGAAAAGTGCTAAACTATAAAGCAACCTTTGACTAATCAATATCAATGTCTAAGGGGCAGTGTCTAGTTACTGATTTAGAGAAAAGTTACATGGAGAAAATTCCTTATTCAACTGTACTTGGCTTAGTAATGTATTTTATGGTCTGGACTAGACTTGACTTGACACAATCAATTATACCTTGAGTAGGTACATGTCAAATCTAGGGAAGACTCATTGGATGGCTATAAAACGGCTTATTAGGTACATTTCAAAAACAAACAGGGTTTGGATTAGTTTTCTCAAAGCATGGAAGTCAAGTAAAGGTTGAAGGCTATGTAGATTCTAATTATGTTTGGATAAGGATAGCAAGAAATCAACTACTACTTGCTTTTTCTAGTGTGTGGCAAACGTGTTAGTTGGAAGTCACAGTTACAATTTGTGGTGGCTTTATCTATAGCAGAAGCTGAGTTTATGGCAACAACTAAAGCTGTTAAGGAGGCTATATTAAATCATTTGGTTAATACTACAATTGCCTTCTTAGACAATCAAAGTGCACTTTATTTATGTAAGAACCTAGTGTTCCATGACAGAACAAAGCATGTAGATGTTAGACATAGTACCCTAAGAAGTAAAATGTTATAATATGTTTTCAGAAACATTTTATCAATAAAGAATTTATTTATTATTCATATACCAAATGTTGTCCTCTTTATGTTTATTTTTGTTGAATGTATGATAAGCAAACAAAAGTCTAAGACTATCGGTCTAAACCTTTACGAATCATGCTTATGATGGACAGATTATGCGGAAGACATGAATCTTAAAGGTGATGGTCTAAATTATAAGATCCACATTCAAGAGAATAAAGTTAGGCGCTTTATTCATACTAAGATTGTTATGTTGTCTACATCATTAATAAGAGATGGCTTGTCTTAGTCATAATAGTGGGACTCCACGAGTAGAAACGTTGGTACATTGTTTTAGGTTACGATGTCTTGGATCGGGATACAAAGTTAAATTGATTTGGTTAATAATTTTGTTTGTTCAATCAATTCACTTTAAATAATCATATGTGTTGTGTCTTAATCCTGAAATGACTAATGAGCCTGTATCCTTGACTCATGTCTTTTGATATACCAAAATGTGAAATATTGATTTAATGATGGTACATATATTGGTACATTCGAGGCATGACTCTTGATTTACATAGACTCCTTATTTATAGATATGGAATATATAGCTTTTTTGCAGAGTTAATGATATTCTCTTATATACATTATCTTGCAATTGAAAAACTAGAGCGCTCAACTATTTAGACACATAGGCGTAACCAAGTGGTATACTATCTATGGACAGTAAGTATTCTAATGGTGTGATAATGGAACCTAAGATAAAAATAATCAGGAAGGTAAGACAGAATTTATCTATTGCGCCTATTGTTTTCTTCTATGGACACTTATGTTAGTTTAACTATAAAATGTGATATTTTAAGTGGTATTATAATTTTTATTAAGAAAATTAACTTTTTATTTAGTAATGTCGCAGGTGACCACCATTTGGGATTGATATGCTCGGGAAGTTCATGTCAAAAATGATGATAAGCATAAAGTATTTATTGCCCTTTTTAAGAGTTTCAACTTGCTCTAAATTTATAATATTTATGGTACTCTAGCGTTATGTATGCCCTAGAGCTATATTCTTGATGATAACATGAATTTTATTGCATGTTTTTTTATTTTTATAATATTTATGATGTTATGATAATTACATGTGTAATGTTTTTATTGCGGCGTTAAGAAATTAGATAATATAAAGTATCCAAAAAAATAATGTGCAAATTAATATTTTTAGAGCCATGGAAGTAAATACTATTGTTGTGTATATATAGTTATGTTATATATTATTATGTTACAATATATTTATATTATATAATATATTATAACCGTTTATGTTATACAACATTTGTACGTTTATATTATTAAGATATTGTATGATATTATCTATTATATATTATATTATATTATGTTAAAGTATATATATACAATTATGTTTAAACTTAAAGATTTATATTATATTATGTTAAAGTATATATATACATTTATGTTTAAACTTAAATATGGAATAAAGAAAAAAAAAGGCAAATCCGTGTGGGAAAAAGAAAAGAAAAAAAAATAGAAAAAAGGAGAAATCTAATTAGATTAAGATTAGGGTTTTGCACACTCATCTAATTTCTAGCCAAAGAAAATTCTCTCCCTTACCTCATCTCAAATTCATGTTCATAAGCCTCCATCATCTCTCTAATCCTCAAAGCCAATAATTCATTACTCTTAGTTTCTTTCAAACCAAAGTAGAAGGAATTATTTTTAGAGATTTTGTCTGCAAGTATTTGTCTTTGTTGAAGAAAATATAAGAATTAAATATATGTTTTAAAGTTTTCATGATTTTGAATTTTTATTATTGATGTTTATTGTTTTGTGATAAACTTTGTTAGAAAATTGTTCTTTTATAATTGTGAATGTGTACGCATGTATGTGTGTATAGAAAATAAATTATTGTCTATTACTTTGATTATAACAATGTTACTTTATGGTTGAAAGCATTTATGTTCATATGATATCATGAAATTTCATGAAAATAAGTTTTTGTTGTTGGAGTATGGTAAGAGAATTCTAGAGTTTTCAGTTTGTCAGTAAGGTAGCTGGTAATATTTTGAAAACAAATGATTTTATTTTGCTATGATTTTTGGATATGATATGTATATATATGTTAGGAATATTTGGGATATTTTTATAAATTTTTGTTTGGACTATATTTAAGGTTATGAGCTTTCAATCAAACACTACTCACAAAATTTTATTTGCTGACAGATTTATATTTGTGTATTTTAAAGTCCATCTTATAGGGTAAAAAGTATCTTTTAATTTTGTAAAAAATTATAAATCATTGTTGATATGTTAAGTAAATGTTTGCAATTTTTTGGCTTCATATCATTATTATGTTTTAAGATAAAATTTGTTGATTGCTAAGTACGTAGTGATTACAAATGTCTATCTGATATACTCTATGTAATTCATAAGATGATAAATCATATTTTTAAATGTGTTTTGTTTGATTCAATATTTTTAAAGCATATATCTATATGTTTAGCATGTCACATAAAAATTTCATAAGCATATCATACATATTTGATTTTATAAAAATGTTTGAATGAAACATTTCGCTATTTGGCACGTCAGATGTCAATATTAACTCTAAATTTGAATGTATGTTTTGAATTACTTCCAATTTATTTGAAGCTAAGTTTTAGATATGTTATAAATTTATGTGTCTATTAGGTGTAGTAATTTTTACAAATTATTTTATGGCATAAATAATTTAATACATAACTTTTAATTAAGACTGCTCGCTGCCCAAACTTTGCTGCAGACTTTATGGTATTGAATATGTAATTTATTTTAATTACCAAATGAAATTTATATGGCTAAAGAAAAATCTAGGTATTATATATATATGTTAAATTTATTCTTGCAAATTTTCATGCTCTAATTAAATGTGAATTGAAAGATATAGGGTTATGAATCCTTAAAAGTCAGGCAGTTTTTATTGTGGGCAGATTTACTTGAATGTTTTAAAAATTGGAAAAAAAGGAATTTTGGATTAATATTTTCAAGAGACGAAAATTTTAATGATGTTTATATATGTTAGCTATGTTATGGAATAATTCTTATACTTTATTCATGCCTATAAGTTGAGATTAATTTCTCTAAGTTATTAAAGATCAAGTTTTCTGTCTTTATGTTTTTTGAATTTAAGTGCATGTTTGTGACTCAAAGATATTTTGTTTTGTTAAGAATGATGTATAATGATGATGTAATATGGTATTAAATGATATCATGAAGATGAATATTAATTTCATGTATTATATAAATGATTGACATGAACACTCTAAAAAGCGAGCACACCGAGAATCGCGGCAACGTCGCCTGAATTAAGGTTTAGTAAGCAAATAAGTCAAGTAAGTATATTTTTACCTACAACATGATAAACGTTTATGAAAAAGTTTTGAGAATATATTTTATGATAATTTTTAAGTTTGTTTTTATATATTTTCTTCTCATGAAAACTCTTGTTGCAACAAGAAGGTTTGAAGGATGCTTTAATGATAAGGTATGTTAAAGCTTATACATATATGTATCACTTAATTAAGTGTTATACACCCTATGTTTATGTTTATGATATCTCGAAGGTTTGGACTTGTCATGTTTTAGTCGGGACTAGCTACTCCACTCTTTTCATGACGACAAGCCAATGATTTAATGTCGCAATAGTTTAGGCTCTTAAAGATAAAATGAATAATGTTTTAATATGAAAGTTTAAATGAAAAGATATGTTTTATATAAACTTGTGCCTCATGCCCTACTATGATTATGATTATGATATTATGTAATGATTTTTATGAAATGTTTTATGTCGTGAGATAAGAAAGTGCACTTACCAAGCTTATGCTTACTTAGTTTTATATCATGTTACAGACATAAGTAAAAGGCATTTGGATTAGGTGGAGGATGGGGACAGGCGTGTGTGCTAGAAGTGTTGGATTGGAAATGGAATCACGCCATGAAAAGAATTAATGACTTGAACAATGATTTTATTATTAATGTTACTTTCTGTACTGATGTTGAATTAAGACTTAATTTATTTTCCTATAGACTTTTGAGACAGTTTAATTTTTCCTTAATTGTTCTTAAGGACTATGCCATGTTTCTATATTTTGGGCATGGTTAAACTATTTGGACATATAAGTATTTTTCTCAAGAGATTTAAATATTGTTTGAAGTTTTGTGTGTCTATAATTTAGTATATGATTGTATTTGTAAACTAACCGTTTCTACATGTGATCAATTAGTTGAACACTATAAGTGTTCCATTGGGCTAATCGAGGTGAGAGAAGCAAATCCGATAAGCAGTTTAAAAAAATTATGCATACTTTCCTGGGATATCTGTTTAAGTGCAAGTATTTTATTTGAATTGTTTATCTCTAAATAATGATAATAATGATAAAAGTAACGATTATTGTGATGTCCATAAGGGGGCGTTATATTACCCTTAAGCTAGTTTTGAATATCCTATGGGGATGTAACACATTATGATATGTCATAGACAGTTAGCTTGTTGGAGCTTTGTATTTTTATATAGTTCAAGAATGCAGCTTTAAGCTTTTAGTAGAGTACCATTAAAGTTGATAATTATAAAATACATATCTGGGATATTGTATTTTATAATTATAAGAGCCTGATCTATATATGTCCTAACACGCCCCGGAGTACGGGAGGTGAAGTGACGGGTTAATTAAATTAATTAAAATAAAATTTAATTAAAATAAAGAATTTTAGGGATTAAATTAAATAGTAAAATGTGAAAGTTCAAGAAAACCATTGCATGAAAAATAAATGATAAACGTAGCGAGTATGGATCCCACTGACCCACAACTTGTGCACACATGTGGTACTGACAATATAATAATACAACTACAGTCTAAGCACAGAGAAAATTAAAAACATTACATGCCTTGTTTAATTTATACAAACAATCTAATAAATCCTTCTACTGCTCCTGAGTTTGGTCTATTGAATCATCTCCGAACCTAAATGGGAAACCACCTAGAAGGGGGGGAAATAAAAAAAAACAAAGAAAATGTGAGCGAAAGGCTCAGTAAGACTATATATTTAATGAATCATTTAAAAGAAACATTGAATAAATAAATAAATTTAAATAAAACCGTTCTTACCCAAAACAGTTTATTAGGTCGACCAGAAACATCATTTTCTTTTCCTAGGCAAACCATAAGAATATCACCACCGTAGTGGCCCAGCTGGGTTTCGGGACCTGCCCCCAAGGTCGATCGCTACACGACCCGATCTCTGATATGGCATCATGCCCTTATGTTTATTTTCATCATTATTCAACACCCAATTACCGAGTATTGTCATTTACATTCATTATGAAGTTCATTTCAGCTCATGGTATATTAAAATATAACCGATAAATTCATTTTCAATCAACCGTTGAAAACATTTTCATAAAAACCCTTTTCAAAGCCAAATCATTTTGAAACTGGGTTACCAAAGAAGGGTAGAAGTCCTATCTCGATACTCATGCTGGTGCCCCACACCGTAATCCCAGTCCGCTATACGTTAGCTCCGCGGAACCACGAACGATCCTAGATACACACAAAGTCGATCAATATCTAGTTCGAGACATTCTATGCTACTAAACCCTTTCATGATGTCCTAGTGTGCCATTTGTATCTTTAAAATCATTTCGCAAGGTTGGAATTTAAATCGGGGTTCAAAACAGTGAAAACAGGTGAAAAATCATAAAATTTTCCACGCTCTGCTGGCCTGCCGGACTCCCTGCTTCAGCTGGCCGAACTATACCGGAAACCAGGTCCAATCGGCCGGACATTCCCCAAGTTCGGCCTGCCAAACGGTGCAGTCCGGCCTGCCTATCCCTTGAATCCGGCCTGCCGAACTAGGAAAACCTAGAAATTCCAGCCACGGGTTTTCGATCCCCCAAAATCCAAATCTTGATTTTAACCTGTTTTTCTCAAATCTCAGGCATAGAAAACAATCATAGATGATAGAAAAACATGTTTGAACATTTTTGAACTCATTTAAACAAGATTTAAACTCAAAAATCTCAAAATCCAAAAATGGGAAAATGAGGAGAAAAATGAGAAATCATGAATCCAATCTGTTTTTTTTCAATCTAAGCTTAGATTCTAGTTGTTCTAAGTTCATTTAACTCAAATTAAAGGATTTCTAAGCTCAAACGAACTTAAATTTCAAAAATGCACAAAATTGAAAATTTTGGAAAAAGTTTAGAAATTTCAAAACTAACCTCGAATCGAAGCTTTAAATCCACGTTTTCGGTTGCCAAATCTCGTCCCCGAGATTCCTCCTTGCTAACCCGAAGCTTGGATTCAAATTTGATTCAAAAATTTGAGAGAGAATTGAGAGAGAACAAGAGAAACCGAGAGAGAAGAAGAGAGGGGGCTCACGGGAGAGAGGAGGAGAGAGAGTGAGAGCTGAGAGAATGAAGAGAGAGGAAGGGAAGAGAAAATAAATAGAGAGAAATGGTGGGCGGTTTTACTGTACGAAAACCATGTGTCGCCCATGGTTTTTTGTAAAACAGAATATTTTTAACATTTTATAAGTTGTTGTGCTTTAAAACTCAAAACATCATTTTAAAACAATAAGAAATCATTTGAATTTATCAAATTAACAAAGCAACCTAAAATTCAAAATTCGACCAAATAATCAAATTAATGTTGAAACATTAATTATGGCACATTAATTCATCATTTTACATTACAATGACATTAAATAAATTTCGAGGCATTACAACTCTCCACCCCTAAAAGAAATTTTGCCCTCGAAATTTACAACTCATTTCAGAAACAAAACAAATGCGGATACAATTCCCGCATACTCGACTCTAGTTCCCAGGTGGCTTCATCAACCCCGTGATGCTACCAATGGTATCTCACGACGACGCAAACTAATTACTTTCCGGTATATGATCTGAATCGGCACGTCTTCGTACGTCGTATCTTCCTGAACCGACACATCGCGAAATGAAACTATCTTACCCTGCTCAGGTGGACACTTCCTAAGCATCGACACATGAAACACATCGTGAACATGAGAAAGTTCGGGCGGAAGATCAAGCCGATAAGCAACCACACTAATACGCTGAGTGATCTCGAACGGTCCAATATACCTCGGTGTGAGCTTTCCACTCACTCCAAACTGCATAGTTCCCATACGAGGCGATACCTTCAAGAGAACAAAATCTCCTACCGTGAACTCTAAGGGTCTACGTCTCCTATCTGCGTAACTCTTCACTCGACTCTGAGCTGCCCTCAATCGATCTCGAATCACAGCGACTCTCTCATTGCTATCACGGATCTCATCTGGCCCAAGAATAACCTTGTCTTCTGGCTCGGCCCAACATACTGGTGACCGACACAGTCGTCCATACAATGCCTCAAATGGTGCCATACCAATACTCACCTGATAGCTATTGTTGTACGCGAACTCCGCTAGATGCAAATATTCATTCCAATTCCCGCCGAAGTCTAACGCACAGGCACGCAACATATCCTCGAGAATCTGAATAACCCGCTCAGACTGCCCATTAGTCTGAGGATGAAGTGCCGTACTGAAGTTCAAATCCGTACCTAAAGCCTCCTTAAAACTCCTCTAGTACTTAGCATTAAACGTGGTGTCTCGATCAGAGGTGATGGACAAAGGAACTCCATACAACCTCACAATGTTCTGTAGATAGAATTCCCTGAGAATCTTCCTCGAACACGTCGACCTAAATAAAATGAAATGCACCGATTTCATCAACCTGTCGACCACGACCCAAACTTCATCATGCCGCTGCTCCGTCCTCGGCAAACTTGTGAGAAAGTCCATCGTCACATGCTCCCATTTCCACCCTGGAAAAGAAAGCGGCTGAAGCTGACCTGCAGGCTTTTGATGCTCGGCTTTCACCTGAAGACACGTCATACACTTGGCCATGTACTCTCGAACATCTTTCTTCATGCCTCTCCACCAATACTGCCTCTTCAAATCATGATACATCTTTGTGCTCCCCGGATGAATAGCAAACTGAGACCTATAAGCTTCGTCCAAAACGGCTTTCGTCACCTCGGTGGTAGCTGGAACCGCAAGATGCTCCTGGAAATACAACGATCCATCTACGTGCACGCTCCATTCTTCAAACCGCTCTCCGTTCTAAATCCGCGACCAAATCCCCTACAAATGCTGATCCTGCCACTGAATTTGCTTCACCAACTGAACAAGAGCTGGGGTCGCCTCCACATGATATACCGAAACTCGATCATAATCTTCATGATACCGTAACCCATAGTCACTCACTGTCGCATCCCTGTGTTGGAAACAAAGTGCGCAGCAGAATTTTTAAAAAATTTCATTAGAGTAATTTCCAAAACACAAGTTTGACATGTTATATGTATAAATTAGACAGATCTTACTAACCTCTGTGTGCCAAAGAACCTCCGTAACCTGTGTAGAGAAGTAACGTTCTAGAAGAGCCTCAACCAACTGGTCTTCTTTGCTATTCTCTATCCACAACCGGAGTGAGTGTGGGCTCAAACGTACAGCTCTTCCACCGGTGACTCTCCTTCCAACCAATTGAGAGAACCCAAAGCTAGTGTTCATGATTTGTGAACAAAGGCTTCCAGGGAGTTTTCAGATGCTCACTAGAAGAGTATCAATTTTAATCTCTCAATTGATCTGAGTAAATCATGAGACTCACTCCCTTTTTATAGCCATTGGTCCTGGGGTCAGTCCTTATCAGATTAGGTCTCAATTCACAATAATTCTACAAGTTTATCTTGATCTAATTTATCCAAAATTAAATCAACCGATAAACAGACAAGAATTATCCGATCCCAATAATACAACAAGTTTATCTCAAATTAATTTTATTACAAAAATTAATTCAACCAATAAACAGACATGAATTATTTGATTCTTACAAACTTTAAACCAATCTGATAATTCCGACATAAGTCACCAATTATTGGAAAAGCATGCCATGTCGTTACAGGATTTTGTAAGCTAGCAAAGGGGACCAAAATGGACCTATAAAGTTCAAGCTCATGAAAATTATGAAACCCAATATCCTAGATATACATTTCACAATTATCAACTCCAACGCTATTCCACTAAAAGCTTGGAGCTACACTCTCGAACTTTATAGAATTACAAAGCTCGTGTAGCTAAGTCTCCATGACATATCGAAGTGTATCGTATCCCCATATGATAATCCATAATCGGCTTAAGGACAAGTTCTGTCTTACTTTCCCGATTATTTTTATCTTACGTTCCATTGTCTCACCATTAGAAAACTTACCATCCAAAGATAGTATACCATTCAGTTACACCTATGTATCCAAATGGTTGAGCGCTCCAGTTTTTCAATTACAGGACAACGCATATAAGAGGATATCATTACTCCTAAAGAGGAGCTATGGATTCCATATCTATGAATAACAAGTCTACGCCATCAAGAGTCATGCCTCCAACATACCGACATGCATACCACTATAGAGATGTGGGAGTCACCCATTGGTACATCAAAAGACACAAGTCGAGACAACGGGCCCACTATTCATCTTAGGATTAAGATACAATACAAATGATTGTCTAAAGTGAATCGATTTGCCAAGACAGAATTATTAATCCAAATCAATTCACTTTATGTCCCAATCTAACACAATGTCACCTATGACAATGCACCAATGTTTCTATTCATGGAGTCCAACTCTGATGGTCAAGACAAACCATCTCCCAAAGGGATATAGACAACATAACAATCTTTACACGAATAAAGTGCCCAACTTTATTCCCTCGATGACGGATCATATGTTTTAGACCTTCACCTTAAGAATCGTGTCTTCCGCATAATCAGTCCATCATATGCCCAATTCTTAAGGTTTAGACCGACAGTCTCAGACTACTATTTGCTTAATATACATTTAACAAATGAATAAATTCTTTATTTATTCATTTGTTGAATGTATATTAAGAGGACAATATTTGATATATATAAATGAATAAATTCTTTATTGATAAAAATGTCTCCAAAAACGTATTACATTTTTACTCCTCAGGGCATACATGTCTGACAATCTCCCACTTGCAAGTAAATGCAGCAAATTTCGCATCCCTATAGCTTCCACATGCCTCTCCAAGACTCTCCTAGTAAGTGTCTTTGTAAATTGATCAGCTAAATTGTCCTCTGACGTGATCTTGCACACCGTGACATGCCCGCCCTCAACGAAGTACTTTATCACATGATACTTCCAATCAATATGCTTACTCTTCTTGTGAAATCTTGGTTCCTTAGCATTAGCTACCGCCGCACTATTATCACAGTACAATGATACCGCTTTATCCATACCAGGAACTACCTCAAGATCCCCAAGGAACTTGCGGAGCCACACTGCTTCTTTCGAAGCATCACTAGATGCCACATACTCGGCCTCCATCGTTGAATCCAAAGGGCAATCTTGTTTTGCACTTCTCCAACTAATGGCACCGCCACCCAGAGTAAACACAAACCCCAAAGTCGATTTCCTAGAATCCATACAGGATTGAAAATCCGAATCCGTGTATCCTAGAGGAGTTAAATTCTCACCTGAATACACAAGCATATACCCTCGAGTCCTTCTCAGGTACTTGAAAATATGCTTTACCGCAACCCAATGGTTCAGTCCTAGATCCGCCTGAAATCGACTTATAATCCCGACCGCATAGCTAATATCCAATCGTGTGCAAAGCATGGCATACATGAGACTACCCACTGCCAAAGCATAAGGCACCTTCTTCATGTATTCTCTTTCTTCATAAGACTTTGGAGAGACTTTCTTAGAAAGAGTAATTCCAGACCTAGATGGTTGCCCACCTTTCTTGGAATCCTGCATTGCAAACCTCCTGAGAATTTTATCTATGTAGCCAGCCTGTGGCAAAGCTATCATTTTGTTCTTCCTATCCCGAAAGATCTGGATACCGAGAACAAAATTAGCCTCACCCAAGTCCTTCATGTCAAACTGCTTGGTCAACCATAATTTGACCGATGACAACGCCCCAACGTCATTGCCAATTAGCAGAATGTCAACCACATAGAGTAGTAGAAAAACCACCTTCCCATCCTTAATGTGTTTGTAAACACATGGTTCATCCACATTTTGTGAGAACCCATAAGTCTTGATCACTTGATCAAATCTTATGTTCCAAGAACGGGAAGCCTGCTTAAGTCCATAAATTGACTTTAGCAGCTTACAAACCTTACCCTCTTGACCCGCGACCTTGAACCCGTCTGGTTGTTCCATATAAATGGACTCATCAAGATAGCCATTTAAAAAAGCCGTGTTGACATCCATCTGCCAAATCTCATAGTCGAGAGCGGCAGCTATGGACAAGAGAATCCGGATGGACTTAAGTATGGCTACAGGCGAAAAGGTTTCCTCATAATCGATTCCTTCCTTTTGCGTATAACACTTAGCTACCAGTCTAGCCTTAAAGGTTTTGACCTTTCCATCCACTCCTTTTTTCCTCTTGTAAATCCACTTACACCCTATGGGTTTTACCCCTTCGAGAAGATCCACAAGCTCCCAGACCCGATTAGTCTCCATAAACTTCATCTCTATGTTCATGGCCTCTGTCTAGAATTTTGAATCAACATCCTCCATAGCTTCTGCGTAAGTCTAAGGATCCCTGTCATGTTCATCCGGTTCAGCCAAGAAGACCACCCCATTGAACATGTACCTCTCAGGTTGACACCCGATCCTCCCACTACGCGAAAGCCCCTGAGATTGTTGTTCAGGTTTGTTTGGTTTTTCTACACCAATCGGAATGGTTTCGTTCGGAACCTCCGGAGTGAACGAATCACCCCTTAACTCCTCAAGCACCACTTTGCTTCACGTTTAAAGTCATCCATGTAACTCTCCTCAAAGAAAGTTGCATTAGTTGAAACCACAACTTTATTTTCCATTGGGTTATAAAAATAACCCCCTTTAGTCCCTTTTGTATATCCTGCAAACACGCAAACTTCCAAATGTGCTTCCAACTTATTCGTATCCTTAAACAGGACATGAACCGGACATCCCCATATGCGAATATGGTTTAAGGATGTCTTCCTTCTTGTCCACAACTCGTGAGGAGTTTTAGGGACCGATTTTGAAGGCACATTGTTCGAAAGATAACATGCAGTTTGTAGTGCATATCCCCAAAAGGATAAAGGTAATGATGAATAACTCATCATGGACCTAATCATGTCCAACAAAGTCCTATTCCTTCTCTCCGCTACACCATTCTGTTGCGGAGTGCCCGGCACAGTCAAATGAGATAAAATCCCATTCTCCAACAAGTGTCCCAAGAACTCATCAGAAAGGTATTCCCCACCTTGATCAGATCGAAGTGCCTTTATGGGTCTACCCAATTGCTTTTCCACTTCAGCCCAAAACTCTCTGAACTTATCATAAGTTTTGCTTTTGTGGTGCATTAGGTACACATACCCATATCTTGAGTAATCGTCAATAAAAGTGACGAAGTACTTATACCCTCCTCGTGCCCGGATGTTCATCGGTCCGCAAACATCACTATGCACAAGTTCTAAAACCCCTTCGGCCCTATTGCCCTTAGACCCGTATGGTCTTTTGGTCATTTTACCCTACAAACAAGATTCACATTGAGGTATAAATTCCACCTTTAAGTGACTTAAAGGTCCATCCCTTACCAACCTTTGAATCCTATTCAGATTAATATGGCCAAGGCGCAAATGCCGAAGATAAGTCTTATTAGAGTGAGAAGTTTTAAGTCTTTTTGAGTCATTATCATTCATCTCAGCATTAAGCAATAAGTCCATCTTAGGTTTGATAAAATATAGATTATTTTGCATCCATCCAGAATAGATAAAAGATTTGTTTTTACAAATCACCACTTTTTCATTAAAAGATACCACGTAGGAGTCTTTAAATAAAGAAGATACAGAAATTAAATTCCTTTTAAATTTAGGAACATAAAAACAATCTCGCAAAATTAAATTCCTATAATTATCAAAGTAAAGATGGACATCTCCTACTGCTTCCGCTGAGACCAAGGATCCATCATCCATTCGAAGCGTTAAGTCTTCACGTAGTAGACTTCTCGTTTCTTTGAATCCCTGCAAAGAAACACAAACATGATTAGTTGCATCGGAATCTATGACCCAGATGTCACTGGATTCCTCAACCAAACAAGTTTCTAAATATAGAAGATCACACCTACCTCCTTTGGAAAGGAAGTCCTTGCAATGCTTCTTTATATTCCCGACCTTACCATAGAACAAGCACTTAAGCTTCTTTGGGTTCTTCTTCTTGCTCTTGGTAGCAGCAGGAATAGAAGACTTCCCATTCTTGGCCCGTTGCTTCTTTCCATTCCCTGTGTTAGGATTGGAACCAGAAGCAGCCAACACGTTGGTCTCACCACCAGCAGGAGACTCCCTGATCAGCAGTTCAAACTCCTGTAACTGTTTCATCAATTATGTCAAGGTCATATCCCGTCTATTACTTAAATTAAAAGTAGCTCTAAACGGAATAAATTCCTTAGACAGAGTCTCAAAGACCATAGTCATCTGAGTTTCAACATCGATGTCGGCTCCATTGGTTTGAGCCTCACCGAGGTAACCCATGACCAACATCATGTGCTCCTTTACAGATGCCCCCGGTCTCTGTCTACACTTTAAGAGTTTTCCGAAGCGCCCCTTGTCCGTTTTGTTATGGCCTGGCCTCCGAACATATCCACAAGATTGTCCAAGATCTGCTTCACAGTCTCATAATCCTGATGTTGAGCCTGCAGCACGTTGTTCATGCTAGCCATAACATAGCAGTGGGCCTGATCATTAGCATCTTTCCAGCGATCGTACGCTTGGAATTGCTCATTGCTTGAGTCTCCTGTAGGCTCAGGAGGACAAGGGGTGATCAGTACATATTTTAGTTTCTCAAAGGATAGGATGATGTCTAGGTTCCATTTTCAATCGTTATAATTCTCACCGATTAATTGGTTTTTGTCAAGTATCGATGATAAAGCATTTTTAGACATTTTCAATCTACAATAAAGAATCATATACCAAACATGAGCAAACATATATAATAATTTTGTAAGATGGCACAATCATGTAAAATCATACAAATGTGTTTATGTGTCAAAACCTTGAAAATCTCACAACCTTACAATGATAATTCCCAACTCAGAATTCAACAAGCTCCTAGGGGAGTCATGCCAAATTCAATCAGGAACACGGATCCCCTCCTGATTAATATATGCCATCTAGGACCCGTATGATCCAGCATGTACTAATAATCGTTTCTTTGGCCATTAATTTTATTAACAGAGCTCCTAGGGGAGGTTAATAATAAAGTTAACGTGAGTGTATAACCATCGTTTCAATATTTTATCCATGATTTATAATCACCACCTAAGGGTGTGCAACCATAAATCATTCTAAAATACCTTATCCTTTCAGAGATCCAACCTGGTACATGATAGAAATCCCTTCCTAGATGTCGGGCCCACCATGTTCTTCCTATGGACCAACGATGGAGGCCTTAGGTCCTCTCTTCAAAAACCTTCTCCCACTCAATCTTTTGAAGTCAAGGTTTTATTTTAAAAGTATAAATGAATAATTTTAATATGAGTGGCACTCCCTATCCTATATTACATGTTATCAATATATATGGTAAATTATATTATAATGCAGACAAGCAAAGCAATCAAGCAAAGCTACAAGCAAAATAATAATAACCGTAATATTATGGTTCCACCCTAGAGAATAGAAAAAACTAAGAATGCAAGAGAATAATCGAGACATTTATCGATTCTTCATCCTTGAATCCTCAAGCTGTATCCTTCTTCATGCAATACCCATCTTCAAGTCTTCAATCTCGTATGAATCGAATACTTTATATTTTCGGTCATATCCAAATTTAATGTTTCTCAGAATCATCTCAAAAATAAAATTAAAACTGCACCAGAAAAATTACACCTTTTTTGGACACTTGGCAGCTCCCGGTCGGCAGGCCGATCTGGATGATCGGCCTGCCGGTCATGAAGGTTCGACCTACCGAACTGAAAGTTCGGCCTGCTGGCAGAGCTCCCAAATTTTTGCCCCACTATCGGCCTGCTGGACCACACGTCCGACCTGTCGATCTGTGACCATCGGCTTGCCGAACTGTGACGTCTGGTATGCCGAACAAGCAGGAAAAATTATTCCAAAAAATACAAGTTTAATGCAATTTATCAATTTTATTTTCAACAATTCAAAACTATAAAATTAGAGACTCAGGAAATACCTGGAGGCGCCATCATCTATCTTTAAGATCCGATTTCTCGTTCCGTCTTCTTCGAATAAATATTTAATTACAAAATTTTACAAATTTAAAATTAAATAACAATTCCTAGACGGAGATGATAATCCGCCATCTAATTACATGAAAAACCTAGATACACATTCTAACCTCTAAGGAACCATAACCGATATGAATTAATTAATTAATAAATAATTAAACAATGATTTAATCAACCATAATTAATTAATAAACATTCACCACATAATCCATGAGAACATATACATTATATAGAAACCTAGAGTGTCATCTCTCTATAAAATTCAATTCAAGCATAGGAGAGATAAAGATCACAAAAGTTATGCATATAACATGATCACAAACTCCTAAATTTATGTAAAAACCATGGCTCTGATACCAATTGTTGAAAACAAAGTGCGCAACGGAATTTTTAAAAATTTTTATTAGAGTAATTTCCAAAACACAAGTTTGACATGTTATATGTATAAATTAGACAGATCTTACTAACCTTTGTGTGCCGAAGAACCTCCGTAACCTGTGTAAAGAAGTAACGTTCCTGAAGAGCCTCAACCAACTGGTCTTCCTTGCTATTCTCTATCCACAACCAGAGTGAGTGTGGACTCACACGTACAGCCTTCCACCGGTGACTCTCCTTCCAACCAATTAAGAGAACCCAAAGCTAGTGTCCGTGATTTGTGAACAAAAGCTCTCAGGGAGTTTTCAGATGCTCACTAGAAGAGTATCAATTTTAATCTCTCAATTGATCTGAGTGAATCATGAAACTCACTCCCTTTTTATAGCCATTGGTCCTGGGGTCAGTCCTTATCAGATTAGGTCTCAAAAACTCAAAACAGAATCAAGTTCAGATCAATATCTGATAAGATCAGTGTAAAAACGTGTAATCTTATTTCTCGCTAATCGGCAAGCCGACCACGTCATTCGACAGGCCGAACTCCTGAGAAAAGATCTCCTCGAATCTTTTTATTTTCCACCCGAGATTCTAAAGGATAAAGTCTTAGTTTTAATTCAAATAACCCAAAAGAGAAGTTATCTGATCAAAACAAACTTTATCAAGATAATCTCTAAGAAAATAAATCAATTCACGATAATTCTACAAGTTTATCTTGATCTAATTTATCCAAAATTAAAACAACCGATAAACAGACAAGAATTATCCGATCGCAATAATACAACAAGTTTATCTTGAACTAATTTCTTACAAAATTAATTCAACCGATAAACAGACATGAATTATCTGATTCTTACAAATTTTAAACCAATCTGATAAATACGACATAAGTCACCAATTATTGGAAAAGCACGCTGTGTCGTTACAGGACTTTGTGAGCTAGCAAAGGGGACCAAAATGGACCTATAAAGTTCAAGCTCATGATAATTATGAAACCCAATATCCCAGATATACATTTCACAATTATCAACTCCAAACTCCACTAAAAGCTTGGAGCTGCACTGTCGAACTTTATAGAATTACGAAGCTCGTGTAGCTAAGTCTCCATGACATATCATAGTGCATCGTATCCCCATATGATAATCCATAATCGGCTTAAGGACAAGTTCTGTCTTACCTTCCTGATTATTTTTATCTTACGTTCCATTGTCTCACAATTAGAAAACTTACCATCCAAAGATAGTATACCATTCGGTTACACCTATGTAACCAAATGGTTGAGTGCTCCAGCTTTCCAATTACAGGACAACGCATATTAGAGGATATCATTACTCCTAAAGAGGAGCTATGGATTCCATATCTATGAATAACAAGTCTACACTATCAAGAGTCATGCCTCCAATGTACTGGCATGCATACCACTATAGAGATGTGGGAGTCACCCATTGGTACATCGAAAGACACAAGTTGAGACAACGAGCCCACTATTCATCTTAGGATTAAGATACAATACAAATGACTGCCTAAAGTGAATCAATTTGCCAAGACAGAATTATTAATCCAAATCAATTCACTTTATTTCCCGATCCAACACATCGTTACCTATGACAACGTGCCAATGTTTCTATTCACGGAGTCCAACTCCGATGGCCAAGACAAACCATCTCCCAAAAGGGATATAGACAACATAACAATCTTTACTTGAATAAAGTGCCCAACTTTATTCCCTCGATTGCAGATCATATGTTTTAGACCATCACCTTAAGAATCGTGTCTACCGCATAATCATCCCATCATATGCCCAATTCTTAAAGTCTAGACTGACAGTCTTAGACTACTGTTTGCATATCATACATTCAACAAATATGAATGTAAAGAGGACAAGATTTGGTATATAAAAGAATAAATTCTTTATTGATAAAAATGTCTCCAAAAACGTATTACATTTTTACTCCTAAGGGCATACATGTCTAACAATCTCCCACTTGCACTAAGTGAGTAAATACAACAAATTTTGCATCCCCATAGCTTCCACATGCCTCTCGAAGACTCTCCCAGTAAGTGTCTTCGTAAATGGATAAGCTAAATTGCCCTCTGACGTGATCTTGCACACCGTAACATGCCCACCCTCAACGAAGTCCTTTATCACATGATACTTCCGATCAATATGCTTACTCTTCTTGTGAAATCTTGGTTCCTTAGCATTAGCTACCGCCGTATTGTTATCACTGTACAGTGATATCACTTTATCCATACCAGGAACTACCTCAAGATCCCCAAGGAACTTGCGGAGCCACACTGCTTCTTTCGAAGCATCACTAGCCGCCACATACTCGGCCTCCATCGTTGAATCTGAAGTGCAATCTTGCTTCGCACTTCTCCAACTGATGGCACCGCCACCCAGAGTAAACACAAACCCCGAAGTCGATTTCCTAGAATCCAGACAGGATTGAAAATCCGAATCAGTGTACCCTAGAGGAGTCAAGTCCTCACCCGAATACACAAGCATATACCCTCGAGTCCTTCTCAGGTACTTGAAAATATGCTTTACAGCAACCCAATGGTTCGGTCATGGATCCGCCTAAAATCGACTTACAATCCCGACCACATAGCTAATATCCGGTCGAGTGCAAAGCATGGCATACATGAGACTACCCACTGCCGAAGCATAAGGCACCTTCTTCATGTATTCTCTTTATTCATAAGACTTTGGAGAGTCTTTCTTAGAAAGAGTAATTCCAGACCTAGATGGTTGCCCACCTTTCTTGGAATCCTGCATTGCAAACCTCCTGAGAAATTTATCTATGTAGCCGACCTATGATAAAGCTATCATTTTGTTCTTCCTATCCCGAAAGATCTAGATACCGAGAACAAAATTAGCCTCACCCAAGTCCTTCATGCCAAACTGCTTGGTCAACCATAATTTGACCGATGACAACGGCCCAACGTCATTGCCAATTAGCAGAATGTCATCTACATAGAGCAATAGAAAAACTACTTTCCCATCCTCTATGTGTTTGTAAACACATGGTTCATCCATGTTTTGTGAGAACCCATAAGTCTTGATCACTTGATCAAATCATATGTTCCAAGAGCGAGAAGCCTGCTTAAGTCCATAAATAGACTTTAGCAGCTTACAAACCTTACCCTCTTGACCCGCGACCTTAAACCCGTCTGGTTGTTCCATATAAATGGACTCATCAAGATAGCCATTCAAAAAAGCCGTCTTGATATCCATTTGCCAAATCTCGTAGTCGAGAGCGGCAGCTATGGACAAGAGAATCCGTATGGACTTAAGCATGGCTACAGGCGAAAAGGTTTCCTTATAATTGATTCCTTCCTTTTGTGTATAACCCTTAGCTACCAGTCTAGCCTTAAAGGTTTCGACCTTTCCATCCACTCCACTTTTCCTCTTGTAGATCCACTTACACCCTATGGGTTTTACCCCTTCGGGAAGATGCACAAGCTCCCAGACCGGATTAGTCTCGATAGACTTCATCTCTATGTTCATGGCCTCTGTCCAAAGTCTTGAATCAACATCCTCCATAGCTTCTGCATAAGTATAAGTATCCCTGTCATGGTCATCTGGTTCAGCCAAGAAGACCTCCCCATTGAACATATACCTCTCAGGTTGACGCCCGATCCTCCCACTACGCCGAAGCCCCTGAGATTGTTGTTCAAGTTTGTTTGGTTTTTCTACACCGATTGGAATGGTTTCGTTTGGAACCTCCGGAGTGAATGGATCACCCCTTAACTCCTCAAGCACCACTTTGCTTCGACGTTTAAAGTCATCCATGTAACTCTCCCCAAGGAAAGTTGCATTGGTTGAAACCACGACTTTATTTTCCTTAGGGTTATAAAAATGACCCCCTTTAGTCCCTTTTGGATATCCTACAAACACGCAAACTTCTGAACGTGCTTCCAACTTATTCAGATCCTTAAACCGGACATGAGCTGGACATCCCCATATGCGAATATGGTTTAAGGATGTCTTCCGTCTTGTCCACAACTCGTGAGGAGTTTTAGGGACCGATTTTAAAGCCACATTGTTCAAAAGATAACATGCGGTTTATAGTGCATATCCCCAAAAGGATAAAGGCAATAATGAATAACTGATCATGGACTGAATCATGTCCAACAAAGTCCTATTCCTTCTCTTCGTGATGCCATTCTGCTACAGAGTGCCCGGCGCAGTCAAATGGGATGAAATCCCATTCTCTAACAAGTGTCCCAAGAACTCATCAGAAAGGTATTCCCCACCCCGATCAGATCGAAGTGCTTTTATGGGCCTACCCAATTGGTTTTCCACTTCAGCCCGAAACTCCCTGAACTTATCATAAGTTTCGCTTTTGTGGTGCATTAGGTACACATACCCATATCTTGAGTGGTCGTCAATGAAAGTGACGAAGTACTCATGCCCTCCTCGTGGCCGGATCTGCATCGGTCCGCAAACATCACTATGCACAAATTCTAGAACCCCTTCGACCCTATTGCCCTTAGACTCGTATGGTCTTTTGGTCATTTTACCCTCCAATCAAGATTCACATTGAGGTATAGATTCCACCTTTGAGTGACTTAAAGGTCCATCCCTTACCAACCTTTGAATCCTATTCAGGTTAATATGGCCAAGGCGCAAATGCCAAAGATAAGTCTTATTAGAGTGAGAAGTTTTAAGTCTTTTTGAGTCATTATCATTTATCTCAACATTAAGCAATACGTCCAACTTAGGTTTGATAAAGTATAGATTATTTTGCATCCATCCAGAATAGATAAAAGATTTATTTTTACAAATCACCACTTTTTCATTAAAAGATACCACGTAGGAGTCTTTAAATAAAGAAGATACAAAAATTAAATTCCTTTTAAATTTAGGAACATAAAAACAGTCTCACAAAATTAAATTCCTATAATTATCAAATTAAAGATGGACATCTCCCATAGCTTCTGCTGAGACCAAGGATCCATCGCCCATCCGAAGCGTTAAGTCTTCACGAAGTAGACTTCTCGTTTCTTTGAATCCTTGCAGAGAAACACAAACATGATTAGTTGCACTGGAATCTATGACCTAGATGTCACTGGATTCCTCAACCAAACAAGTTTCTAAATATAGAAGATCACACCTACCTCCCTTGGAAAGGAAGTCCTTGCAATGCTTCTTTATATGCCCGACCTTACGACAGAAGAAGCACTTAAGCTTCTTTGGGTTTTTCTTCTTCTTCTTCTTGCACTTGGCTGCAGCAGGAATAGAAGACTTCCCACTCTTGGTCCATTGCTTCTTTCCATTCCCAGAGTTAGGATTGGAACTAGAAGCAGCTACCATATTGGCCTCACCACCAGCAGGAGACTCCTAGATCAGCAGTTCAAACTCCTGTAACTATTTCATCAGTTTTGTCAAGGTCATATCCTGTGTATTACTTAAATTAAAAGTAGCTCTAAATGGAATAAATACCTTAGACAGAGTCTCAAAGACCATAGTCATCTGAGTTTCAGCATCGATGTCGGCTCCATTGGTTTGAGCCTCAGTGAGGTAACCCATGACCAACATCATGTGCTCCTTTATAGATGTCCCCTATCTTTGTCTACAGTTTAAGAGTTTTCGAAGTGCCCCTTGCCGCTTTGTTATGGCCTGGCCTCTAAACATGTCCTCAAGATTATCCAAGATCTGCTTCGCAGTCTCATAATCCTGATGTTGAGCCTACAGCACGTTGTTCATGCTAGCCATAACATAAAAGCGGGCCTGATCATTAGCATCTTTCCAGCGGTCGTAGGCTTGGAATTGCTCATTACTTGAGTCTCCCGTAGGCTCAGGAGGACAAGGAGTTGTCAGAACTTATTTCAGTTTCTCAAAGGAAAGGACGATGTCCAGGTTTCGTTTCCAATCGTTATAGTTCTCACCGGTTAATTGGTTTTTGTCAAGTATCGATGATAAAGCGTTTTTAGACATTTTCAATCTACAATAAAGAATCATATACCAAACATAAGCAAACATATATAATAATTTAGTAAGATAACACAATCATGTAAAATCATACAAATGTGTTTATGTGTCAAAACCTTGAAAATATCACAACCTTACAACGATAATTCCCAACTCAAAATTTAACAAGCTCCTAGCGGAGTCATGTCAAATTCAATCAGGAACACGGATCCCCTCCTGATTAATATATGCAATCCAAGACCCGTATGATCCAGCATACATTAATAATCGTTTCTTTGGCCATTAATTTTATTAACAGAGCTCCTAGGGGAGGTTAATAACAAAATTAACGTGAGTGTATAACCATCGTTTCAATATTTTATCCATGATTTATAATCACCACCTAGGGGTGTGCAACCATAAATCATACTAAAATATCTTATCCTTTCAGAGATCCAATCTGGTACATGATAGAAATCCCTTCCTAGGGGTCGGGACCACCATGTTCTTCCTATGGACCAACGATGGAGGCCTTAGGTCCTCTCTTCGAAAACCTTCTCCCACTCAATCTTTTGAAGTCAAGGTTTTATTTTAAAATTATTCATGAACAATTTTAATATGAGCGGCACTCCCTATCCTATATGACATGTTATCAATATTCATGGTAAATTATATTATAATGCAGACAAGCAAAGCAATCAAGCAAAGCTACAAGCAAAATAATAATAACCGTAATATTATGGTTCCACCCTAGAGAATAGAAAACTAAGATTACAAGAGAATAATCAAGACATCTATCGATTCTTCATCCTTGAATCCTGAAGCGGTATCCTTCCTCATGTAATATCCATCTTCAAGTCTTCAATCCCGTATGAATCGAATACTTCATATTTTTAGTCACATCCAAATTTAATGTTTCTCAGAATCGTCCCAAAAATAAAATTAAAACTGCACCGAAAAAATTGCACCTTTTTAGGACACCTTGTAGCTCTCGGTCGGCAAGCCGAACCGGGTGATCGGCCTGCCGATCATGTAGGTTCGGCCTGCCAAATATGAAGGTTCGGCCTGCCGGCAGAGCACTAAAATTTCTACCCCACTGTCGGCCTGTCGGACCACACGTTCGGCCTACCGATCTGTGACCTTCGGCTTGCCGAACTGTGAGGTCCAGCTTGCCGACCGAGCAAAAAACCCTCAATCCAGAAAATACAATTTTAATGCAATTCATCAATTTTATTTTCAACAATTCAAAAACATAAAATTAGAGACTCAAGAAATACCTGGGGGCGCCATCATCAATCTTCAAGATCTGACTTCCAGATCCGTCTTCTTCGAATGATTATTTAATTACAAAATTCTTACAAATTAAAAAATTAAATAACAATTCCTAGACGAAGATGATAGTCCGCCATCTAATTACATGAAAAAAACTTAGATACACATTCTAACCTTTAAGGAACCATAACCGGTATTAATTAATCAATAAATAATTAAACAACGATTTAATCAACCAAAATTAATTAATAAGCTTTCACCACATAATCCATGACAACATATATATTATATAGAAACCTAGAGTGCCATCTCTCTATAAAATTCAATTCAAGCATAGGAGAGATTAAGATCACAAAATTTATGCATATAACATGATCACAAACTTGCAAATTTATGTAAAAACCTCGGCTCTGATACCAATTGTTGGAAACAAAGTGCGCAGCGAAATTTTAAATTTTTTTTTCATCAGAGTAATTTCCAAAACACAAGTTTGACATGTTATATGTATAAATTAGACAGATCTTACTAACCTTAGTGTGCCGAAGAACCTCTGCAATCCGTGTAGAGAAGTAACGTTCCAGAAGAGCCTCAACCAACTGGTCTTTTGTGCTATTCTCTATCCACAACCGGAGTGAGTGTGGGCTCACACGTTCAGCTCTTCCACCGGTGACTCTCCTTCCAACCAATAGAGAGAACCCAAAGCTAGTGCTCGTGATTTGTGGACAAAAGCTCTCAAGGAGTTTTTAGATGCTCACTAGAAGAGTATTACTCTTAATCTCTCAAATTGATCTGAGTAAATCATGAGACTCACTCCCTTTTTATACCTATTGGTCCTGGGGTCAGTCCATATCAGATTCGTTCTCAAAAACTCGAAACAGAATCAAGTTCGGATAAATATTTGATAAGATCCGAGTGAAAACGTGTAATCTTATCTACCGCTGATCAGCAGGCCGAACAGGCCAGTTCGACAGGCCGACCACGTCATTCGGTAGGCCAAACTCCTGAGAAAAAATCTCCGTGAATCTTTTATTTTCCACCCGAGATTCTAAAGGATAAAGTCTTAGTTTTGATTCGAATAACCCAATAGAGAAGATATCTGATCAAAACAAACTTTATCAAGATAATCTCTAAGAAAATAAATCAATTCACAATAATTCTACAAGTTTATCTTGTTCTAATTTGTCAAAAATTAAAACAACCGATAAACAGACAAGAATTATCTGATCGCAATAATTCAACAAGTTTATCTTAAACTAATTTCTTACAAAATTAATTCAACCGATAAACAGACATGAATTATCTGATTCTTACAAATTTTAAACCAATCTGATAAATCCGACATAAGTCACCAATTATTGGAAAAGCATGCCGTGTCGTTACAGGACTTTGTGAGCTAGCAAAGGGGACCAAAATGGACCTATAAAGTTCAAGCTCATGATAATTATGAAACCCAATATCCCAGATATACATTTCACAATTATCAACACCAACGCTACTCCACTAAAAGCTTGGAGTTGCACTCTCGAACTTTATAGAATTACGAAGCTCGTGTAGCTAAGTCTCCATGACATATCATAGTGCATCGTATCCCCATATGATAATCCATAATCGGCTTAAGGAAAAGTTCTGTCTTACCTTCCCGATTATTTTTATCTTACGTTCCATTGTCTCACCATTAGAAAACTTACCATCCAAAGATAGTATACCATTCGGTTACACCTATGTAACCAAATGGTTGAGCGCTCCAGTTTTCCAATTACCGGACAATGCATATAAGAGGATATCATTACTCCTAAAGAGGAGCTATGGATTCCATATCTATGAATAACAAGTCTACACTATCAAGAGTCATGCCTCCAACGTACTGGCATGCATACCACTATAGAGATGTGGGAGTCACCCATTGGTACATCAAAAGACACAAATCGAGACAACGGGCCCACTATTCATCTCAGGATTAAGATACAATACAAATGACTGTCTAAAGTGAATCGATTTGTCAAGAAAGAATTATTAATCCAAATCAATTCACTTTATGTCCCGATCCAACACATCGTTATCTATGACAACGTGCCAATGTTTCTATTCACGGAGTCCAACTCCGATTGCCAAGACAAACCATCTCCCATAAGGGATATAGTGAACATAACAATCTTTACATGAATAAAGCGCCCAACTTTATTCCCTCGATTGCGGATCATATGTTTTAGACCATCACCTTAAGAATCTTGTCTTCCGCATAATCAGTCCATCATATGCCCAATTCTTAAGGTTTAGACCGACAGTCTCAGACTACTGTTTGCTTAACATACATTCAACAAATATGAACGTAAAGAGGACAAGATTTGATATATATAAATGAATAAATTCTTTATCAATAAAAATGTCTCGAAAAATGTATTACATTTTTACTCCTCAGGGCATACATGTCTAGCAATCTCCCACTTGCACTAAGTGAGTAAATACAGCAAATTTCGCATCCCAATAGCTTCCACATGCGTCTCAAAGACTCTCTCAGTAAGTGTCTTCGTAAATGGATCAGCTAAATTGTCCTCTGATGCGATCTTGCACACCGTGACATGCTCGCCCTCAACGAAGTCCTTTATCACATGATACTTTCGATCAATATGCTTACTCTTCTTGTGAAATCTTGGTTCCTTAGCATTAGCTACCGCCGCACTGTTATCACAATACAGTGATACCGCTTTATCCATACCAGGAACTACTTCAAGATCCCCAAGGAACTTGCAGAGCCACACTGCTTCTTTCGAAGCATCACTAGCTGCCACATACTTGGCCTCCATCATTGAATCTGAAGTGCAATCTTGTTTTGCACTTCTCCAACTGATGGCACCACCACCCAGAGTAAACACAAACCCCGAAGTCGATTTCCTAGAATCCAAACTGGATTAAAAATCTGAATCAGTGTATCCTAGAGGAGTTAAATTCTCACATGAATACACAAGCATATACCCTCGAGTCCTTCTCAGGTACTTGAAAATATGCTTTACCGTAACCCAATGGTTCGGTCCTAGATCCGCCTGAAATTGACTTACAATCCCGACCACATGGCTAATATCTGATCGTGTGCAAAGCATGGCATACATGAGACTACCCACTGCCGAAGCATAAGGCACCTTCTTCATGTATTCTCTTTCCTCATAAGACTTTCAAGAGTCTTTCTTAGAAAGAGTAATTCCAGACCTAGATGATTGCCCACCTTTCTTGGAATCCTGCATTGCAAACCTCCTGAAAATTTTATCTATGTAGCCGGCCTATGACAAAACTATCATTTTGTTCTTCCTATCTCGAAAGATCTGGATACCGAGAACAAAATTAGCCTCACCCAAGTCCTTCATGTCAAACTGCTTGGTCAACCATAATTTGACCGATGACAACGCCCCAACGTCATTGCCAATTAGCATAATGTCATCCACATAGAGCAGTAGAAAAACCACCTTCCCATCCTTAATGTGTTTCTAAACACATGGTTCATCCACATTTTGTGAGAACCCATAAGTCTTGATCACTTGATCAAATCTTATGTTCCAAGAACGGGAAGCCTGCTTAAGTCCATAAATTGACTTTAGCAGCTTACAAACCTTACCCTCTTGACCCGCGACCTTGAACCTGTCTGGTTGTTCCATATAAATGGACTCATCAAGATAGCCATTCAGAAAAGATGTCTTGACATCCATCTGTCAAATCTCATAGTCGAGAGCGGCGACTATGGACAAGAGAATCCGGATGGACTTAAGCATGGCTACAGGCGAAAAGGTTTCCTCATAATTGATTCCTTCCTTTTGCGTATAACCCTTATCTACCAGTGTACCCTTAAAGGTTTCGACCTTTCCATCCACTCCTCTTTTCCTCTTGTAAATCCACTTACACCCTATGGGTTTTACCCCTTTAGGAAGATCCACAAGCTCCCAGCCCCGATTAGTCTCCATAGACTTCATCTCTATGTTCATGGCCTCTGTCTAGAGTTTTGAATCAACATCCTCCATAGCTTCTGCATAAGTATAAGGATCCCTGTCATGTTCATCCGGTTCAGCCAAGAAGACCTCCCCATTGAACATGTACCTCTCAGGTTGACGCCCGATCCTCCCACTTCGCGGAAGCCCTTGAGATTGTTGTTCAGGTTTGTTTGGTTTTTCTACACCAATCGGAATGGTTTCGTTCAGAACCTCCTGAGGGAACGAATCACTCCTTAACTCCTCAAGCACCACTTTGCTTTAGGTTTAAAGTCGTCCATGTAACTCTCCTCAAGAAAAGTTGCATTAGTTGAAACCACGACTTTATTTTCCTTTGGGCTATAAAAATAACCCCCTTTAGTCCCTTTTGGATATCCTACAACCACGCCAACTTCTGAACGTGCTTCCAACTTATTCGGATCCTTAAACAGGACATAAGCCGGACATCCCCATATACGAATATTGTTTAAGGGTGTCTTCCTTCTTGTCCACAACTCGTGAGGAGTTTTAGGGACCGATTTTGAAGGCACATTGTTCGAAAGATAACATGCAGTTTGTAGTGCATATCCCCAAAAGGATAAAGGTAATGATGAATAACTTATCATGGACCTAATCATGTCCAACAAAGTCCTATTCCTTCTCTCCGCTATGCCATTTTGCTGCAGAGTGCCCGACACAGTCAAATTGGATAAAATCCCATTATCTAACAAGTGTCCCAAGAACTCATCAGAAAGGTATTCCCCACCTAGATCAGATCGAAGTGCCTTTATGGGTCTACCTAATTGCTTTTCCACTTCAACCCGAAACTCCCTGAACTTATCATAAGTTTCGCTTTGGTGGTACACTAGGTACACATACCCATATCTTGAGTAATCGTCAATAAAAGTGACAAAGTACTCATACCCCCTCTTGCCCGGATGTTCATCAGTCCGCAAACATCACTATGCACAAGTTCTAGAACCCCTTCGGCCCTATTGCCCTTAGACCCGTATGGTCTTTTGGTCATTTTACCCTCCAAACAAGATTCACATTGAGGTATAGATTCCACCTTTAAGTGACTAAAAGGTCCATCCCTTACCAACCTTTGAATCCTATTCAGGTTAATATGGCCAAGGCACAAATGCCAAAGATAAGTCTTATTAGAGTGAGAAGTTTTATGTCTTTTTGAGTCATTACCATTCATCTCAGCATTAAGCAATAAGTCCATCTTAGGTTTGATAAAATATAGATTATTTTGCATCCATCCAGAACAGATAAAAGATTTGTTTTTACGAATCACCACTTTTTCATTAAAAGATACCACGTAGGAGTCTTTAAATAAAGAAGATACGAAAATTAAATTCCTTTTAAATTTAGGAACATAAAAACAATCTCGCAAAATTAAATTCCTATAATTATCAAAGTAAAGATGGACATTTCCTACTGCTTCCGCTGAGACGAAGGATCCATCGTCCATTCGAAGCATTAAGTCTTCACGTAGTAGACTTCTCGTTTCTTTGAATCCCTGTAGAGAAACACAAACATGATTAGTTGCATCAAAATCTATGAGCCAGATGTCACTGGATTCCTCAACCAAACAAGTTTCTAAATATAGAAGATCACACCTACCTCCCTTAGAAAGGAAGTCCTTGCAATACTTCTTTATATGCCCGACCTTACCACAGAAGAAGCACTTAAGCTTCTTTGGGTTCTTCTTCTTGCTCTTGGTAGCAGCAGAAATAGAAGACTTCTCGTTCTTGGCCCATTGCTTCTTTCCATTCCCTGAGTTAGGATTGGAACCAGAAGCAGCCACCACGTTGGTCTCACCACCAGCAGGAGACTCCTTGATCAACAGTTCGAACTCCTGTAACTGTTTCATCAGTTTTGTCAAGGTCAAATCCCGTCTATTACTTAAATTAAAAGTAGCTCTAAATGGAATAAATTCCTTAGACAGAGTCTCAAAGACCATAGTCATCTGAGTTTCAACCTCGATGTCAGCTCCATTGGTTTGAGCTCAGCGAGGTAACCCATGACCAACATCATGTGCTCCTTTACCGATGTCCCCGGTCTCTGTCTACACTTTAATAGTTTTCGAAGCGCCCCTTGTCCTTTTCTTATGGCCTGGCCTCCGAACATATCCACAAGATTGTCCAAGATCTGCTTCACAGTCTCATAATCCTGATGTTGAGCCTGCAGCACGTTGTTCATGCTTGCCATAACATAGCAGTGGGCCTGATCATTAGCATCTTTCCAGCGATCGTACGCTTGGAATTGCTCATTGCTTGAGTCTCCTGTAGGCTCAGGAGGACAAGGGGTCATCAGTACATATTTTAGTTTCTCAAAGGATAGGACGATGTCCAGGTTCTGTTTCCAATCGTTATAATTCTCACTGGTTAATTGGTTTTTGTCAAGTATCGATGATAAAGCATTTTTAGACATTTTCAATCTACAATAAAGAATCATATACCAAACATAAGCAAACATATATAATAATTTAGTAAGATGACACAATCGTGTAAAATCATACAAATGTGTTTACGTGTCAAAACCTTGAAAATCTCACAACCTTACAACAATAATTCCCAACTCAAAATTCAACAAGCTCCTAGGGGAGTCATGCCAAATTCAATCAGGAACACGGATCCCCTCCTAATTAATATATGCCATCCAGGACCCGTATGATCCAGCATATACTAATAATCGTTTCTTTGGCCATTAATTTTATTAACGGAGCTCCTAGGGGAGGTTAATAATAAAATTAACGTGAGTGTATAACCATCGTTTCAATATTTTATCCATGATTTATAATCACCACCTAAGGGTGTGCAACCATAAATCATACTAAAATACCTTATCCTGTTAGAGATCCAACCTAGTACATGATAGAAATCCCTTCCTAGGGGTCGGGACCACCATGTTCTTCCTATGGACCAACGATGGAGGCCTTAGGTCCTCTCTTCGAAAACCTTCTCCCACTCAATCTTTTGAAGTCAAGGTTTTATTTTAAAATTATGCATGAACAATTTTAATATGAGTGGCTCTCCCTATCCTATATAGCATGTTATCAATATATATGGTAAATTATATTATAATGCAGACAAGCAAAGCAATCAAGGAAAGCTACAAGCAAAATAATAATAACCGTAATATTATGGTTCCACCCTAGAGAATAGAAAAAACTAAGATTACAAGAGAATAATCGAGACATTTATCGATTCTTCGTCCTTGAATCCTCAAGCTGTATCCTTCTTCATGCAAAACCCATCTTCAAGTCTTCAATCCCATATGAATCGAATACTTTATATTTCCGGTCATATCCAAATTTAATGTTTCTCAGAATCATCTCAAAAATAAAATTAAAACTGCATCAAAAAAATTGCACCTTTTCTGGACACTTGGCAGCTCTCGGTCGGCACGCCGATCTGGATGATCGGCCTGCTGGTCATGAAGGTTCGGCCTTCCGGCAGAGCTCCCAAATTACTTCCCCACTATCGGTCTGCCGAACCACACATCCGGCCTGCCGATCTGTGATCATCGGCCTACCGAACTGTGATGTCCGGCTTGCCGACCGAGTAGGAAAAATTATTCCAAAAAATACAACATTAATGCAATTTATCAATTTTATTTTTAACAATTCAAAAACATAAAATTAGAGACTCAGGAAATACCAAGAGGCGCCATCATCTATCTTTAAGATCCGACTTCTCGTTCCGTCTTCTCTGAATAATTATTTAATTACAAAATTTTACAAATTTAAAATTAAATAACAATTCCTGGACGGAGATGATAGTCCGCCACCTAATTACATAAAAAACCTAGATACACATTCTAACCTCTAAGGAACCATAACCGGTATGAATTAATTAATTAATAAATAATTAAAAAATGATTTAATCAACCATAATTAATTAATAAACATTCACCACATAATCCATGACAACATATACATTATATAGAAACCTAGAGTGCCATCTCTCTATAAAATTCAATTCAAGCATAGAAGAGATAAAGATCACAAAATTTATGCATACAACATGATCACAAACTCGTAAATTTATGTAAAAACCATGGCTGTGATACCAATTGTAGGAAACAAAGTGCACAACGGAATTTTTAAAAATTTTCATCAGAGTAATTTTCAAAACACAAGTTTGACATGTTATATGTATAAATTAGACAGATCTTACTAACCTTTGTGTGCCGAAGAACCTCCGTAACCTGTGCAGAGAAGTAACGTTCCAGAAGAGCCTCAACCACCTGGTCTTCTTTGCTATTCTCTATCCACAACCGGAGTGAGTGTGGGCTCACACGTACAACTCTTCCACCGGTGACTCTCCTTCCAACCAATTGAGAGAACCCAAAGCTAGTGTTCGTGATTTGTGAACAAAAGCTCTCAGGGAGTTTTCAGATGCTCACTAGAAGAGTATCAATTTTAATCTCTCAATTGATTTGAGTAAATCATGAGACTCACTCCCATTTTATAGCCATTGGTCCTGGGGTCAGTCCTTATCAGATTAGGTCTCAAAAACTCAAAACAGAATCCAGTTCGGATCAATATCTGATAAGATCTACGTAAAAACACGTAATCTTATTTCTCGCTCATCAGCAGGCCAAACATCCTGATCGGCAGGCCGAACTTGTCATTCGGCAGGCCGAACTCGTCATTCGACAGGCCGAACTACCGAGAAAAGATCTCCCTGAATCTTTTTATTTTCCACCCGAGATTCTAAATGATAAAGTCTGAGTTTAGATTCAAATAACCCAATAGACAAGTTACCTGATCAAAACAAACTTTATCAAGATAATCTCTAAGAAAATAAATCAATTCACAATAATTCTACAAGTTTATCTTGATCTAATTTATCCAAAATTAAATCAACAGATAAACAGACAAGAATTATCCGATCCCAATAATACAACAAGTTTATCTCAAATTAATTTTATTACAAAAATTAATTCAACCAATAAACAGACATGAATTATTTGATTCTTACAAACTTTAAACCAATCTGATAATTTCGACATAAGTCA
Source organism: Artocarpus heterophyllus (assembly GCA_025403435.1). Taxonomy (NCBI): domain Eukaryota; kingdom Viridiplantae; phylum Streptophyta; class Magnoliopsida; order Rosales; family Moraceae; genus Artocarpus; species Artocarpus heterophyllus. Next base: position 24,428,036 of record CM046334.1, read on the forward strand.
CCAATTATTGGAAAAGCACGCCGTGTCCTTACAGGATTTTGTGAGCTAGCAAAGGGGACGAAAATGGACCTATAAAGTTCAAGCTCATGATAATTATGAAACCCAGTATCCCAGATATACATTTCACAATTATCAACTCCAACGCTATTACACTAAAAGCTTGGAGCTGCACTCTCGAATTTTATAGAATTACGAAGCTCGTGTAGCTAAGTCTCCATGACATATCAAAGTGTATCGTATCCCCATATGATAATCCATAATCGGCTTAAGGACAAGTTCTGTCTTACCTTCCCGATTATTTTTATCTTACGTTCCATTGTCTCACCATTAGAAAACTTACCATCCAAAGATAGTATACCATTCGGTTACACTTATGTATCCAAATGGTTGAGCGCTCCAGTTTTCCAATTACAGGACAACGCATATAAGAGGATATCATTACTCCTAAAGAGGAGCTATGGATTCCATATCTATGAATAACAAGTCTACGCCATCAAGAGTCATGCCTCCAACGTACCGGCATGCATACCACTATAGAGATGTGGGAGTCACCCATTGGTACATCAAAAGACACAAGTCGAGACAACAGGCCCACTATTCATCTCAAGATTAAGATACAATACAAATGATTGTCTAAAGTGAATCGATTTGCCAAGACAGAATTATTAATCCAAATCAATTCACTTGATGTCCCGATCCAACACATCGTCACCTATGACAACGCGCCAATGTTTCTATTCACGGAGTCCAACTCCATTGGTCAAGACAAACCATCTCCCAAAGGGATATAGACAACATAACAATCTTTACACGAATAAAGCGCCCAACTTTATTCCCTCGATTGCTGATCATATGTTTTAGACCGTCACCTTAAGAATTGTGTCTTCCGCATAATCAGTCCATCATATGCCCAATTCTTAAGGTTTAGACCTATAGTCTCAGACTACTGTTTGCTTAACATACATTCAACAAATATGAACGTAAAGAGGACAAGATTTGATATATATAAATGAATAAATTCTTTATTGATAAAAATGTCTTCAAAAACGTATTACATTTTTACTCCTCAAGGCATACATGTCTAACACCCTGCTCCAGTCCTCAAAATCCAAACAAGCGAGAATCCCTGTAGACTTCATGCTAAGCGCGTCTACGACCACATTTGCTTTCCTGGGATGATATTGCAACGCAAAATCATAATCCTCCATATACTCTATCCACCTACGCTGCCTCAAATTAAGATCCCTCTGAGTGAATAGATACCTCAAACTCTTGTGATCGAAGAAGACCTGAAACGACGCTCCATACAAATAACACCTCTAAATCTTCAACGTATAAATCATAGCCGCGAGCTCCAAATCATGAGTAGGATAATTTCGCTCGTGAGGTCGTAGCTGTCTCGATCCATATGCAACCAAACATCCATGCTGCATCAACACGCACCCAAGTCAGCATCCTGAAGCATCTACGTAAACCTCATACGGCTCGTCACTGCTAGGAATAACCAACACTGGAGCTAAAGTAAACCGATTCTTCAATTCCTGAAAAGCTAGCTCACATTCTTCATCCCACTCTAACCTGACATTTTTCTTGATCAATCTCATCAACGGAGCTGCAATCTTTGAAAAATCCTTTACAAATTTCTTGTAATAACCAACAAGACCTAAGAAGCTACGAATCTCTGCTACATTCCTCGATTGTTCCCACTCCACTATGGCTTCAATCTTAGACGGATCCACAGAAATACCATGCTCAGAGATGACATGACCCAAAAACTTGACCTCAGTCAACCAAAACTCACACTTTTCCCTCTTAGCATACAACTGGTGCTCCCGCAGAGTCTGAAGCATGATCCGAAGATGTTGCTCATGCTCCTCCCAAGTCTTAGAATACACAAGAATGTCATCGATGAACATGATCACAAACTGATCCAAATACGGCCTAAATATCCTGTTCATCAAATCCGTGAAAGCTGCCAGTGCATTCGTCAACCCAAACAACATAACCAGAAACTCAAAATGTCCATAACGGGTCCTAAAAGCTGTCTTCGGAATATCCTCTTCCTTAATCCTGAGCTAATGGTACCCTAAACGCAAATCAATCTTTGAGAAGTACTGGGAACCTCCCAACTGATCAAACAAATCATCAATCCTAGGCAAGGGATACTTATTCTTCACTGTGACACGATTCAGTTGTCGATAATCCACACACAACCTAAGAATCCCATCATGTTTCTTAGCAAACAAAACCGGTGCCTCCCACAGAGATGTGCTATTATGAATATACCCTTTATCAGCAAGCTCCTAAAGTTGCTTCCTCAATTCTTTCATTTTTGCTGGCGCCATCCGATAAGGTGCCATAGAAATTGGTGCTGTCCCCGGAAACAACTCAATACCAAACTCGATTTCCTGATGCAGTGGTAATCTTGGCAACTCATCTGGGAAGACATCCTCGAACTCATCAACCATCGAAATCGCTACACTTCCTTTCAAAGCATAGGGCTCATACTCTAGGTTCATAAGAAAAGCACAACAACCTAGATTCCTTCTCTCTGCTAGACACGACTTCATGAGACGCTCACTCATTAACCAATCACCACCACCCTGGCAAGTGATCATCGTCCCCCTTTCAGACACTAGGGTCACTTTCCTAAATCGGCAGTCCACAATTGCATTATATCTGGACAACCAGTCCATCATTAGATTTACATCATATGAGCTCATGGGGAGTATACTCAAATCACTTTTCAAAATCTCATCCCCAATCTTTATTTTACAAGATTTACACATAAAATTTACACACACCCGCCCCAAGGGAGAAGTTATGACTAGGGGTTCATTAAAATGGACCTATAAACTTCAAGCTCATGATAATTATGAAACCCAGTATCCCAGATATACATTTCACAATTATCAACTCCAACGCTATTACACTAAAAGCTTGGAGCTGCACTCTCAAACTTTATAGAATTACGAAGCTCGTGTAGCTAAGTCTCCATGACATATCGAAGTGTATCGTATCCCCATATGATAATCCATAATCGGCTTAAGGAAAAGTTTTGTCTTACCTTCCCGATTATTTTTATCTTACATTCCATTGTCCCACCATTAGAAAACTTACCATCCAAAGATAGTATACCATTCGGTTACACCTATGTATCCAAATGTTTGAGCGCTTCAGTTTTCCAATTACAGGACAACGCATAGATAAGGATATCATTACTCCTAAAGAGGAGCTATGGATTCCATATCTATGAATAACAAGTCTACGCCATCAAGAGTCATGCCTCCAATGTACCGGCATGCATACCACTATAGAGATGTGGGAGTCACCCATTGGTACATCGAAAGACACAAGTTGAGACAACGAGCCCACTATTCATCTCAGGATTAAGATACAATACAAATGACTGCCTAAAGTGAATCAATTTGCCAAGACAGAATTATTAATCCAAATCAATTCACTTTATGTCCCGATCCAACACACCGTCACCTATGACAATGCGCCAATGTTTCTATTCACGGAGTCCAACTTCGATGGTCAAGACAACCCATCTCCCAAAGGGATATAGACAATATAACAATCTTTACACGAATAAAGCGCCCAACTTTATTCCCTCGATTGCAGATCATATGTTTTAGACCGTCACCTTAAGAATCGTGTCTTTTGCATAATCAGTCCATCATATGCCCAATTCTTAAGGTTTAGACCGACAGTCTCAGACTACTGTTTGCTTAACATACATTCAACAAATATGAACGTAAAGAGGACAAGATTTGATATATATATAAATGAATAAATTCTTTATTGATAAAAATGTCTCCAAAAATGTATTACATTTTTACTCCTCAGGGCATACATGTCTAACACCTTGCTCCACTCCTCAAAAGCCAAACAAGCGAGAATCCTTGAAGACTTCGTGCTAAGCGCGTCTGCGACCACATTAGCTTTCCTGGGATGATTCTGCAACGCAAAATCATAATCCTCCGTATACTCTATCCACCTACATTACCTCAAATTAAGATCCCTCTGAGTGAACAGATACCTCAAACTCTTGTGATCGAAGAAGACCTGAAACAACGCTCCATACAAATAACACCTCTAAATCTTCATCGCGTGAATCATAGCCGCGAGCTCCAAATCATGAGTAGGATAATTTCGCTCGTGAGGTCATAGCTGTCTCGATCCATACACAACCACACGTCCATGCTGCATCAACACGCACCCAAGTCCGCGTCCTGAAGCATCTGCGTAAACCTCATACGACTCGTCACTACTAGGAATAACCAACGCTGGAGCTGAAGTCAATCGATTCTTCAATTCCTGAAAAGCAAGCTCACATTCTTCATCTCACTCAAACCTGACATTTTTCTTGATCAATCTCGTCAACGGAGCTGCAGTCTTTGAAAAATCCTGTACAAATTTCTTGTAATAACCAACAAGACCTAAGAAGCTACGAATCTCTGCTACATTCCTCGGTCGTTCCCACTCCACTATGGCTTCAATCTTAGACGGATCCATAGAAATACCATGCTCAGAGATGACATGACCCAAAAACTTGACCTCAGTCAACCAAAACTCACACTTTTCCCTCTTAGCATACAACTGGTGCTCCCGCAGAGTCTGAAGCACGATCCGAAGATGCTACTCATGCTCCTCCCAAGTCTTAGAATACACAAGAATGTCATCGATGAACACGATCACAAACTGATCCAAATACGGCCTAAATATCCTGTTCATCAAATCCATGAAAGCTGTCAGAGCATTCGTCAACCCAAACAACATAACTAGAAACTCAAAATGTCCATAACGGGTCCTAAAAGCTGTCTTCGAAATATCCTCTTCCTTAATCCTGAGCTAATGGTACCCTGAACGCAAATCAATCTTTGAGAAGTACTGGGAACCTCCCAACTGATCAAACAACTCATCAATCCTAGGCAAGGGATACTTATTCTTCACTGTGACATGATTTAGTTGTCGATAATCCACACACAACCTGAGAGTCCCATCATGTTTCTTAGCAAACAAAACCAGTGCTCCCCACAGAGATGTGCTATTACGAATATACCCTTTATCAGCAAGCTCCTGAAGTTGCTTCCTCAATTCTTTCATTTTTGCTGCCGCATCAGATAAGGTGCCATAGAAATTGGTGTTGTCCCTGGAAACAACTCAATACCAAACTCGATTTTCTGATGCGGTGGTAATCCTGGCAACTCATCGGGGAAGACATCCTCGAACTCATCAACCACCGGAATCGCTACACTTCCTCTCAAAGCATAGGGTTCGCACTCTAGGTTCACAAGAAAAGCACAACAACCCAGATTCCTTCGCCCTCCTAGACACGACTTCATGAGACACTCACTCATTAACCAATCACCACCACCCTGGCAAGTGATCATCGTCCCCCTATCACACACTAGGGTCACTTTCCTAAATTGGCAGTCCACAATTGCATTATATTTGGACAATCAATCCATCCCTAGAATTACATCATATGAGCTCATGGGGAGTATACTCAAATCACTTTTCAAAATCTCATCCCCAATCTTTATTTTACAAGATTTACACATAAAATTTACACACACCCGCCCCAAGGGAGAAGTTATGACTAGGGGTTCATTAAACTCTTCTATCTCTAATCCCAAGGCATATGGAAAAGAACTCAAAATGAGAGAATGAGAGGCACCTGTATCAAATAAAACACGAGCTAAAGATCAAGAAACTAAGATCGTACCATCGACAACCGCGTTGCTGGTCTGAGAATCTGAACCTCTAGATGCCATTGCATGAAACTGCACTGGTGCCTTTCCTTTTCCTCTACCAACATTGCTGGGTCCTAGATTATTCTGCCGATGCTACTGGGATGGAGATGACTGCACACTAGCTGTACTCAGCGCTTGATACTGAGGGACGCTAAGCTAGAAATGCTACGGCTGCTGCCCTCGTGCCGGATATGAAAACTGCTAAGGAGAAAACTGAGGATACTACAACTACAGATACTGCTGAGGCGGAGGTAGGGTCTGAGGCTGAGACTGATGACTAGCATCCTCCCCGGTCTGAGATCCAAGACGGGCACTCCTGATCGGGTAATTCCTCTTGATGTGTTCGGGCTGCTGACAGAAATGACAATGGAACCTGTAGGGATTGCTGCGCCTGCTGCCAGATGAACTGTTGCTACCACTGTTTGCGCCACCCTGCTTGCTCTTCCCCAGAGCTGGACGGCTACTGGTGCTCTTCCTACCGCTCCTTTGCGATCCTCCTGAAGCCTTTGTGCGATCCTCACAATACTGCACATAATCATTTTCCACTGATATTGCTGACGACACAAGCTCTCCAAAACTCCTAAGTCGTAGAGCAACCAACTGTCGCTGAATAGGAGCCTTAAGCCCTTCCTGAAACTTAATGCACCTCTCATGCTTCGATGCCACTGTCGATGGAGCAAACCTGGCCAACTCATTAAACCTTGCCTCATATTCCCGAACTGACAAATCACCCTGCTGCAACCTGTAGAACTCAGCTGCCTTCTGATCTCTATACCCCTGCGAAAAATATCGATCATAGAACAGCTCCTCGAATTTGTCCCAATTGATATCACCACCGCTCTCCAAATGCTTAGCCTGCTTCCACCAAGTATTAGCACCCCCCTCAAGCTTATATGCAGCAAACTCCACACGGTATCCCTCAGGCACACCAAGGGTATCCAAATGCTTCACGATCGAGTCAAACCAATATTCTGCCAACTACGGATCCCCATTACCATCAAAAGTCAGAATAGACGCACGCCAAAATTTCTTAAAATTCGTATGCCGATGACCAACATCAGAATCCTCTGGTCTAGCCCTGGCTGCCATCTGTCGAAAAGCCACAAACATAGACCTCATCATGCCCTCATCGTTTTCAAACTCGGCGCGAGCTGTTGAACGACGTCTAGGTGCCATTCTCTCACTTGTGAAAACAAAATTTGGACTGTCAGAGGTATTTCATTGTCATACCTATGTGTGCACAATTTCCAAGGTTCATAACCTTGAGCTCTGATACCATTCTATCACGCCCCGGAGTACAGGAGGTGACGTGATGGGTTAATTAAATTAATTAAAAGAGAATTTAATTAAAATAAAAAATTTTAGGGATTAAATCAAATAGTAAAATGTGAAAGTTCAAGAAAACCATTGCATGAAAAATAAATAATAAACGTAGTGAGTATGAGTCCCATTGACCCATAACTTGTGCACACACATGGTACTGACAATATAATAATACAACTACAGTCCAAGCAGAGAGAAAATTAAAAACATTACATGCCTTGTTTAATTTATACAAACAATCTAAAAAATCCTTCTACTGCTCCTGAGTTTGGTCCGTTGAATCATCTCTGAACCTAAATGGGAAACCACCTAGAAGGGAGGGGAAATAAAAAAAAACAAAGAAAATGCGAGCGAAAGACTCAGTAGGACTATATTTTTAATGAATCATTTAAAAGAAACATTGACTAAATAAATAAATTTAAATAAAATCGTTCTTACCCAAAATAGTTTATTAGGTCGATCAAAAACATCATTTTCTTTTCCTAGGCAAACCATAAGAATATCACTACCGTAGTGGCCCAGTTGGGTTTCGGGACCTGCCCCCAAGGTCGATCGCTACACGACCCGATCTCTAATATTGCATCATGCCCTTATGTTTATTTTCATCATTAATCAACACCCAATTACCGAATATTGTCATTTACATTCATTATGAAGTTCATTTCAGTTCACGGTATATTAAAATATAACCGATAAATTCATTTTCAATCAACCATTGAAAACATTTTCATAAAAACCCTTTTCAAAGCCAAATCATTTTGAAACTGGGTCACCAAAGAAGGGTAGAAGTTCTACCTCGATATTCATGCTGTTGCCCCGCACCGTAATCTCGATCCGCTATACGTTAGCTCCGCGGAACCACGAACGATCCTAGATACACACTAAGTCGATCAATATCTAGTTCGAGACATTCTATGCTACTAAACCCTTTCATGATGTCCTAGTGTGCCATTTGTATCTTTAAAATCATTTCACAATGTTGAAATTTAAGTCGGGGTTCAAAATAGTGAAAACAGGTGAAAAATCACAAAATTTTCCATGCTCTGCTGGCCTGCCGGACTCCCTGCTTCGGTCGGCCGAACTGTGCAGTTTGGCCTGCCAAAAACCAGGTCTGGTCGTCTGAATATTCCCCAGGTTTGGCCTGTCGAAAGGTGCAGTCCAGCCTATCGATCCCTTGAATCCGACCTGCCAAACTAGGAAAACCCAAAAATTCTAGCCATGGGTTTTCGATCCCCCAAAATCTAAATCTTGATTTTAACCTGTTTTTCTCAAATCTCAGGCATGGAAAACAATCATAGATGATAGAAAAACATGTTTGAACACTTTTGAACTCATTTAAACAAGAGTTAAACTCAAAAATCTCAAAAATCCAAAAATGGGAAAATGAGGAGAAAATTGAGAAATCTTGAATCCAATCCACTTTTCTTCAATCTAAGCTTAGATTCTAGTTTTTCTAAGTTGATTTAACTCAAATCAAAGGTTTTCTAAGCACAAACGAACTTAAATTTCAAAAATACACAAAATTGAAAATTTTGGAAAAAGTTTAGAAATTTCAAAACTAACCTCGAATCGAAGCTTTAAATCCATGTTTTTGGTTGCCAAATCTCATCCCCGAGCTTCCTCCTTGCTAACTCAAAGCTTGGATTCAAATTTGATTCAAAAATTTGAGAGAGAATTGAAAGAGAACGAGAGAAACTGAGAGAGAAGAAGAGAGGGGGCTCACGGGAGAGAGGAGGAGAGAGAGTGAGAGCTGAGAGAGTGAAGAGAGAGGAAGGGAAGAGAAAATAAATAGAGAGAAACGATGGGCAGTTTTACTGTGCAAAAACCATGTGTCGCCCACGATTTTTTGTAAAACAGAATATTTTTAACATTTTATAAGTTGTTGTGCTTTAAAACTCAAAACATCATTTTAAAACAATAAGAAATCATTTGAATTTATCAAATTAACAAAACAACCTAAAATTCAAAATTCGACCAAATAATCAAATTAATGTTGAAACATTAATTATGGCATACTAATTCATCATTTTACATTACAATAACATTAAATAAATTTCAGGGCTTTACAAGTCCCCTTTACTAGCTTATAATAATCCTGCAATGATGTGGCGTGTTTTTCCTACATATTAGTGACTTATGTTAAATTATTAGATTGGCTGAAATTTGATAATACTGGATTTAATAATTCATGTTAGCTTATCGGTTGAATTAATGTTATGAATTAATTCAAGATAAACATGTTGAATTATTTAGATAATATTTTATTTACTATGTGATTATTTGTATATGACTATTTTAATCAAATAACTTTTCTATTAGGTTATTTGAATTAAAACTGAGGCTCTATCTAAGATTCCTAGGTGAAAATAAGATATTCTAAGGATTCGAGATTATCGCATGGTCGGTAGGCTAGTAGGAAACTTCTCTAAGCCGATGGAGTAAGTTTGGTAGGCCAATCTCTCAAATCGGCTTGCCAAACATGCGATAATCAGCATACATATTTTTGACATGTTTTTCATTAGAAGTTATTCTAGACTCGAATTTTGACGCCTAATTTGATAAAGTTTAACCTCAAATTCGACTACTATAAATAGGGGGTGAGTTTTTTAAATTATTCAGATCATTTGAGAAGCATGGAATGAGTACTCTAGTGAAAAAAACTCTAAAACTCCCTGAGAGCTATTGTTCAACATCAAGAACCTTAGCTCTAGGTCTTCTTAATTGGTTGGAAGGAGAGTCATTGGAGGAAAAGCTGTACAATGTATGACTACTCACACTCCAATCATGGATAAAGAAAAGCAAAGAAGACCAGTTGGTTGAGGCTCTTCTAAAAGGTTCTTCTCTTCACGAATTCCTACTGCTTTTTAGTTCACAAAAGAGTTTAGTAAGATCTATCATTGATTTATGTATTTAGCATGTCAAACTTGTGTTTTAGATAATACTTTGGTTTAAATTTTTAAAATTCCACAGCGTATAGTTTTCCAACAGCTAGTTTCAGAGCCTAGTTGTTTCGTTGATTTTACAGGTTTATGATGATGCCATATACAAGAATTATGTGATCTTATTCTCTCCTATACTTAAATTTAATTTTTTAGAGAGTTAGCACTCTAAGGTTTCTATATTATTAAATGTTGTCTTGAGTTTATGTAGTAAATGTTTAATTAATTATGGTTGATTAAATTTTATTTAATTATTTTATTAATTAATTACTTTTTGCAAGTTATGGTTCCTTAGAAGCTAGAATGTGAATCTAAGTTTTTCATGTAATTAGATGGTATTCTATCATCATCTTCTAGGATTTATTATTTTAATTTAAATTTGTAAAATTTGTATTAAAATAATTATTTGAAGTGAAGATGGATCTGTTAGATGGAGAAGATTGGAGTTCTATTGTTGTTTTGTGCTCATAAATTTTTATGTTTTTGAATTGTTGAAAATAAAATTGAAAAACAACGGTTCAGCTCGGTCAATAGGCCAAACCTTCTGGGTTGGCAAGGCGATGGTCATGGACTGGCAGGCCGATCTGAACGTTCAGCAGGCTGGCAACAGGGTAGAACAGTTTTCAAAAAAGGTGCATTTTTTCGTGTAGTTTGTTTTTAAGATAATTCTTAGAAACATGAAATTTTATGATGACTAGAAAAATAACCTTTTGATCTATGTGACATTGAAAAATAGAAGACAGATGCCACATAAAGAATGATACAATAAGAAAATACAAGATGAAAAATCGATAATATGTTTCAATTGATCTTTTGTAATCTTTATTTTTTTTTCTCTAGGATAGAACCATGATATTACGGTTATTTATTATTTTGTTTATGGTTGTGCATGTTGCTTTGCTTGTCTGCATTATAATATGATTTAACATGTATGTTGATAACATGCCATGTAGAATAGGGTGTGCCATTCATTAAAATTGCTCTCGCATGTTAACATAAACATAAAACCTTGACTTTTAAAATATTTTGTGGGAGAAGGTTTTCGAAGAGAGGACCTAAGGCCTCCATCATTGGTCCATAGGTAACACATGATGGTTCGACCTTTAAGAAGGGATTTCATTATGTACTAGGGTGGATCTTCGAAGGAATAATTATTTTAGCATGATTTATCATTGTATGCCCCTGGGCAGCGATTATAAATCATGGATAAAATAGTTGAAACGATAGTTATACACTCAAGATTAAATATATTATTAACCTCCCCTAGCAGCTCTATTGATGAAATTAATGGCCAGAGAAAACGATTATTAGTATATGCCAGATTAGACGGGTCTTGAATGGCATATATTAATCGAAGGGGATCCATGTCCCTATTTGAATTTGACAAGTCTCCCCTAGGCGGCTTGTTGGATTTTGAGTTAGGAATTATCATTATAAGATTGTGATATTTTCAACGTTTTGACACACAAACACAATTGTATGTTTACTTGTTTGTGTTATCTTACTAAACTATTGTGGAATGCTTGCTTATATTTGGCAAATGAATCTTTTTTATAGATTAAAATGTCTAAAAATGCTTTATCATCGATACTTAATGAGTGTTGGGTTTGGTTGGATTTTGGGATTCAAATAAACAGTGAAAAATTAAAATTAATTCCCACAAAACCCTCGTAGGATCCATACAATTCAATTAGATTGATAGGAAAGCCATAAAATCTTACCAGGATAACAAAAGGGGGCAAGATTTTTGGAAGGAAAAGAGTGGGTTCACTCCAGTGACACCCTAACTCGAGCTTTTTGTATTCGGGATCAGATTCAGACGTTGTTACTTAGAGCAACGCCCTCTATAGATATCCACACCAACAGACTCTCTCAAAACAAATTGGTGTGCTAGCACCCTCTCCTTTGCATTAAATGACTCTCTCTAATTTTTAGGGTTTTGTAATGTTCTCGCCTTTTTAGAATAATAAAATGCCTTCTTTATTCTTAATTCGGCTAGAAACCCTAAAACATATATATATATATATCTATTGATTTCGAGATAGAGTCAGATTTTAATTAGGGTAAACTGTAATTCGAATATGATTCAGAGAATCTAGACAATATTTGTAATTCGAATATGATTCAGAGAATCTAGATAATGTCAAATTCAATGAACCTAGACATATCTAGCACATCGAATCTGGACATTATCAGGTTCATTGGACCTAGACACAGTAAACCTAAAATTTGTTTTTGGTCTATTCTAAGTGTGCGACCCTATAGGTTCACATAACGTTGGTAGTGGGCTTGAAATTCTGTTTCTGGCCCACAAATCATAAGCGGCCTCTAGCAAGACATTATGATTACCTAAGTTATGCGAATGTCAATAATTCGACACAACCTAATCCACAATAAGTATTAAAGTCCTTTTTTCACTAATACCTTGATTGAACATAAGGCATGGTTTATGTCAACCTTATACTATTCAATCATATTATTTCTCAATCTTAAGTAGACTAATATTGATAATCCTTATCAATTCATTCTAGTATGGCCATACATTTTTCTTTAGTCTAACTTATTGAGGGGCCCATTGATATCTTTCTCATAATAAATGAGGGACAAATTCCTTCTTAATCACTCATATTCCTCGCATGATTCACTCTATATCCAACAACAATCCATTCTATCATCCTATTAAAGATAATATTAGAATGTGTCAAAATATAGAACTTGTCATGTAGGAAACAATGGTGATTTTAGGTCAAAGGACTAGGATAATACTAATGTGATGAGAATTACTTATGACAATTATCCATGTAGTATTCTCATAGCGGATCGATCCAATACATCATTTCTCAAACATGTATCTATGAGTTGACTTAGTATCTCATACACATGATTAGTAAAATATAATCATTAGTCAAACTTCATACTAGTCTTCATTTATTATTCTCCCAATAATAATGCCCCACTAGGGATAATTTAGAATAGAATTCAATTTTCACCTAAGAGTTTTACTATCAAGTCACATACTTGATGACCTTAAGCAAAATTAACTATTCATGGAATTAGAATCAAAAACAATAATGAAAATGCCTCTTTATTAATAAAATGCAAATGTAACGAAGTCAAAATGTGGTCATTACATAATTGGCCTAGGGCACATCACTAACAATCTCCCACTTGCGCTAGGCCCAATCAATATTGTATCTAATACCCATTGACCTAGTATGACTCTCATGCCTAGGCTGGGACGAGCCTTAGTGAGTAGATCAGCAACATTCTCATTTGTAGGTACTCTGCATATCTTCACGTCTCCTCTCTCAATGATTTCTCAAATGAGATGATAACGCCTGAGTATGTGTTCGGATCACTATTGTGATCTAGGATTCCTAGCCTATGCTATGGCCCCGTTATTATCACAATACAAGTCTACTAGATCTGATATACTAGGAACAACACCCAATCCAGTAATAAACTTTTTGATCCAAACTGCTTCCTTAGCTGCTTCTGAGGCAGCTATATACTCAGCTTTTGTTGTAGAATTAGCAACGGTGTCTTGCTTTGAGCTTCTCTAGCTCACTGCACCTCCATTCATACAGAACACATAACGTGACTACGATCGAAAGTCATCCTTGTCAGATTGGAAGCTGGCATTTGTGTAACCACTTACAATAAGCTCATCTTCCTTTCCTTCGTACAGTAAGAATGCATCCTTAGTTCTTCTTAAATATTTAAGGATATTCTTGACTGTTGTCTAGTGACTTTCACCTAGATCTGATTGGTATCTGCTGGTTATGCTTAAGGTATATGAGACATCAAGTCGAGTACATAACATTACATACATGATAGATCCAATGGCAGAAGCATATGGAATCTTATTCATGCGGTCTCACTCATCCTGTGTCATTGGACACTGAGTCTTGCTAAGACTAATTCCATGTGATATTGGCAAGAATCCCCTCTTGGAATCTTGCATACTAAACCTATTTAGTACCTTGTCAATGTATGTACTCTGACTTAGGCCAATAAGCCTCTTAGATCTATCCCTATAGATCTTGATGCCTAGAAATAGGCAGCTTCACCTAAGTCTTTCATGGAGAAACAATTCCCTAACCATGATTTAACATTTTGTAAAGTAGGGATATCATTTCCAATGAGTAATATGTCATCAACATATAGCACTAGAAAGACTATTGAGCTCCCACTAACCTTCTTGTAAACACAAGGCTCATCTTCATTTTTAATGAAACCAAACTCTTTGATTGCTTCATCAAAATGAAGATTCCAACTCTGAGATGCTTGCTTCAATCCATAAATGGATCTTTGAAGCTTGCAAACCTTTCTAGAATTCTCAGGACTAACAAAACCCTCGAGTTGTGTCATATACACATCCTCAAGTAGGTTTCCATTAAGAAACGTTGTTTTGACATCCATTTGCCAAATCTCATAATCATAGTATCCAGCTATGGCAAGGAGAATCCAAATGGATTTAAGCATAGCAACAGGTGAAAAAGTTTCATCATAGTCTATACTATGTGTTTGCTTGAAACCTTTTGCAACCAGTCTTGCCTTAAAGGTATGCACATTGCCATCCATGTCTATTTTCTTTTTGAAAACCCATTTGCATGCAATAGTCTTTAAACCATCAGGTAGATCAATCAAAGTCCATACTTGATTATCATACATGGATTGCATCTCTGACTTCATGGCTTCTAGCCATCTATCACAGTCAAGGCTATTCATGGCCTCTTGGTAGGATGTAGGCTCATTTTGATCCACAATCATCACATCATTATTATCAGTTAAGAGAAATCCATATCTCTTAGGGCTCTGACATGTCCTACTAGACCTCCTCGAGCCTTGTGTTACTTGTGTAGGCTCAACAACTACTTGTTGATCAAGTTGAGATTCCTCAGGTGGTTCAATGCTATTTTGTGGTTCTTGAATTCCTTTAGAAATGAATTCTCTTTCTAAAAAGACGCCATTCCGAGCAACAAACACTTTATTCTCAGAAGCATTGTAGAAGTAATATCCTTTAGTTTTTAGTTTCTTTAGGATATCCCACAAAAAGGCATTTTTTTGATTTGGGTGCCAATTTATCTGAAATTTGACGCTACACATAAGCCTCACATCCCCAAATCTTAAGAAAAGACAAACTAGGTGACTTCCCAGTCCACATCTCATATGGTGTCTTTTGAACCGCCTTTGATGGAACTTTGTTCAGTATGAACGTAATAGTTTCCAAAGCATATCCCTAAAAAGATATTGGAAGATCTGACTGACTCATCTAGATCAAACCATATCCAATAAAGTTTGATTTCTCTGTTCAGACACACCATTCCATTGTGATGTTCCTAGTAGAGTTAATTGTGAGACTATCCCACAATCTCTAAAATGATCAATGAACTCTTGGTTTAAGTATTCACCACCTCGATCTGATGGAAGTGCTTTAATACTGTTACCAAGTTGATTTTGTACTTCATTTTTGAAAAATTTGAACTTTTCAAACGATTCAGATTTTTGTTTCATTAGATAGACATAGCCATATCTACTAAAATCATCTGTGAAAGTAATGAAGTACTGAAAACCTCCTCTGGCAATGGAACTTAATGGTCCACATACATCAGAATGTACAAGGCCCAATAAGTCATTAGCCCTTTAACTATGTCTAGTAAAAGGCATCTTGGTCATTTTGCCTAATAAACAAGACTCACATACTTCAAATGATTCAAAATCAAATGAATTCAAAAGCCCATGTTGATGGAGTTTTGAAATGCGTTTCTCATTTATATGGCCCAAACGACTGTGCCAAAGATGCCGAAGATAGGTAGGGTTTAAATCTTTAGATTTAAACTTCTTTGTATCAACATTATAGATGGACTTTTCATTTGTGTTTTCAATGTTCAGAACATAAAGACCATTCGTTAGAAAATGTTATCACGGTAAATGGAGCATTTATTATTCATAATAATAAACTCAAAACCTTCCTTGTCTAAACAAGAAATAGAAATATTATTCCTACTTATAGCAGGTGCATAATAACAATTTTCTAAACTTAAAACAAGTCGACTAGGCAAAGTCAACTCATATGTTCCTATAGCTAAAGTAGCAACTCTTGCTCCATTTCCAACTTGTAGGTCTACTTTTCCTTTAGCCAAGATTCTACTCCTTTTAAGACCCTACACATTAGTACAAATGTGAGATCCAAATCCAGTATCTAGTACCTAGGAATCAGAAGTAGACATATTGACTTCTATAACATAAATACCTGAAGGAGTAGTCGCACTACTCTTCTTCTTCTTCAGATCATCCAAATAGAGCTTGTAGTTTCTTTTCCAATGACCAGGCTCATTGCACAAAAAGCATACTCCCTCCTTTGGTGGTTTAGCCTTAGGTTCAAGATTGGGCTTGGGGTTAGGCTTGGGCTTCTTAAAGTCCTTGGGAGCCTTATTCTTGCTCTTACCCTTTCCTTTCCTTTTTATTCCTTTCCCTTTATTAACCATCAGAACATCTTTGGTATTCTTGATGTTCTGTTCAGCAATCTTAACATCCCATGCAACTCAAAAACAGTCTTCTCCATATTATGCATGTTGTAGTTCATAACATACCCATCATAAGCATCTAGCAAAGATTGGAGAATGATGTCAACGGCCAACTATTGGCTAATCTCAAAACCAAGTTTCTGCAAATGATCAAGATGACCCTTCATCTTAAGAACATGAGGACTCATTGAACCGCCAGTAGTCTACTTGCACGAGAGTAATGCCTTTAATGTGGCAAACCTCTCAATTCTAGCTTTCTCTTGGAACATTTCCTTGAGATGGCCCATCATGGTATAAGCCTCCATTTCCATCAGTTGCTTCCAAGCATAAGGCAAGTGACATCAACAGAGTCATTAAGATGCTTATTGTGAGCATGCTTTTGAGCTCTAGGAGCATTATCAGCTGGTTCATCAGGGATAGGTTGATCAAGGACATATTCCTTCCTCTCTTGCTTAAGAACAATTCTCAAGTTTCTATACCAGTCAAGGAAGTTAGTCCCATTAAGCTTATCCTTCTCAACGATTGTTCGCAGTGACAAGTTAGATGTGGTTTTTGATGCCATTATTTACAACAAATATATACACAGAGTACTTAGCATATTATTAAACAATTTTTAATGAGGCATAATTTAAATCCCACTAATTTTATCAAATTAATAACCCTTAATATTAATTTGGCAATCACAACAATTGTAATTTTAGTGGGCCAAGATCCATATTTCACCTCACTTTAAGTAAGCTTTGTCTTATCACCTAGAGTATGGTTATTTAGCTAGGTAACACCTTATCAATTACATCTTATGTAACTCTTGGATAAATATGGGATTTGACATCACATGTCTTGGCAAATTAAAATCGCATCTAATGCCCTAGGTCCAAAACCATTTTGATAACCTAGTTAAGTCTAACCATTTCAAACATATGGATATCACCATTATCCATCTTGTCTTACCTAGATGGCTTAACACACCCTGCTTTGGCAGAACCTATGTTTAGCAATCCAAGTCTTGACAAGTGTTGAATTATGGGAGGCATTTTAATGACTTAATATTAAGTGAGGATTCTACTTTTATTTTTTTTATTTTATTGTTTATTATTATGTCACATCACATACATAGCATCATATACACAGAATCACATACATAGCATAATAATAAGACAATAAACGTGCCATAGCATGGCCAAAATCTAGATTGATCTTCCTAAGCCAATATGAAGGTTAATGGTCAATCCTTGGTAATCTTCATCTCCATGGATTTCCTTAGATTGCCACGAATGGACTCCATCTTGAGCCTCCATCTATCTTGATCTTGGGCTTTGATTTTACATTACAAATTGCAATCTAAACTATTCTATTTCTACTAAATAAATAAATAAATTACAACAAATTAAAAAACGAGATGCATGCCGTATTTAAATTACAAACCCAAAATAAATTAAATAAAACCTGCCAATCACATTGGTGTAAAGGGCCATGCTATGCACCATACAATTCACACTAAACACATAAACATAATAATATAACTTCATTATAGTTATATTTTTATTATGACCAAAACGATATATGTGACGAATCAATTCGAGGTCAAGGGGTAGCGCCCCTTGCGGGGTCCCAGGGGCAACACTCCTGCCCCTTGGTGGCGGTCCCGCTAATCTGTTCATAACAGAACTAATTAATCTCTGTTTAACACTTAAAGGGATTCATGAAATTTATTGATCTGTTCTAAACCGATCATCCTTGTTTAACAATTAAACAAACCCTATGATATATATTATTCTGTTCAAAATAGATTATCACCGTTTAACATTTAAATAGTCCGCCACCTTAATAAAAATGAAACCAGATTTACAGTATATCGTTTAATCCTCTTAAAATAGATTACTAGATTCTTGTTAAATTGTAATATTAATCAAAGTAACAACAATAGGTTACAAGAAACAGTAAACATATTAATCAAATTAACACAGAAAAACGTTTAATCAAATAAAACCTCAAACACATTAATTTAATTAATGTATAAATCGTATCCATGTATATCACATATACGCAGAACCATATAAAATCAATTTAATCGAATTCGCAAGTCGCTCTGATACCATTGTTGGGTTTTGTTGGAATTTGTTATTCAAATAAGCAGCAGAAAATTAAAATTAATTCCTACAAAACCCTCATAGGATCCATGCAATTCGATTAGATTGATAGGAAAGCCATAGAATCTTACCAGGAGAACAAAATGTTGGAAACAAAGTGTGCAGCAGAATTTTAAAGATTTTTTTCATCAGAGTAATTTCCAAAACACAAGTTTGACATGTTATATGTATAAATTAGACAGATCTTACTAACCTCAGTGTGTCGAAGAACCTTCGTAACCTGTGTAGAGAAGTAACATTCCATAAGAGCCTCAACCAACTGGTCTTCTTTGCTATTCTCTATCCACAACCAGAGTGAGTATGGGCTCACACGTATAGCTCTTCCACCGGTGACTCTCCTTCCAACCAATAGAGAGAACCCAAAGCTAGTGTTTGTCATTTGTGAATAAAAGCTCTCAGGGAGTTTTCAGATACTCACTAGAAGAGTATCACCCTTAATCTCTCAAATTGATCTGAGTAAATCATGAGACTCACTCTCTTTTTACACCTATTGGTCCTGGGGTCAGTCCATATCAGATTAGGTCTCAAAAACTCGAAACAGAATCAAGTTCGGATCAATATCTGATAAGATTCGCGTAAAAAATGTGTAATCTTATCTCCGCTGATTAGCAGGCTGAACATTCTGATCGGCAGGCCGAACAGGCCAGTTCGGTAGGCCGAACACGTCATCCGGCAGGCCGAACTCTCGAGAAAAAATCTCCGCGAATCTTTTATTTTCCACCCGAGATTCTAAAGGATAAAGTCTTAGTTTTGATTCAAATAACCCAATAGAGAAGATATCTGATCAAAACAAACTTTATCAAGATAATCTCTAAGAAAATAAATCAATTCACAATAATTCTACAAGTTTATCTTAATCTAATTTGTCCAAAAATTAAATCAACCGATAAACAGACAAGAATTATCTAATCGTAATAATTCAACAAGTTTATCTTGAACTAATTTCTTACAAAATTAATTCAACCGATAAATAGACATGAATTATTTGATTCTTACAAATTTTAAACCAATCTGATAAATCCGACATAAGTCACCAATTATTGGAAAAGCACGCCGTGTCGTTACAGGACTTTGTGAGCTAGCAAAGGGGACTAAAATGGACCTATAAAGTTCAAGCTCATGATAATTATGAAACCCAATATCCCATATATACATTTCACAATTATCAACTCCAATGCTACTCCACTAAAAACTTGGAGCTGCACTCTCGAACTTTATAGAATTACGAAGCTCGTGTAGCTAAGTCTCCATGACATATCATAGTGTATCGCATCCCCATATGATCATCCATAATCGGCTTAAGGACAAGTTCTGTCTTACCTTCTCGATTATTTTTATCTTACGTTCCATTGTATCACCATTAGAAAACTTACCATCCAAAGATAGTATACCATTCGGTTACACCTATGTATCCAAATGGTTGAGCGCTCCAGTTTTCCAATTACAAGACAACGCATATAAGAGGATATCATTACTCCTAAAGAGGAGCTATGGATTCCATATCTATGAATAACAAGTCTACGCTATCAAGAGTCATGCCTCCAATGTACCGGCATGCATACCACTATAGAGATGTGGGAGTCACCCATTGGTACATCAAAAGACACAAGTCGACACAACGGGCCCATTATTCATCTTAGGATTGAGATACAATACAAATGACTGTCTAAAGTGATTCGGTTTGCCGAGACAGAATTATTAATCCAAATCAATTCACTTTATGTCCCGATCCAACACGTCGTCACCTATGACAACGTGCCAATGTTTCTATTCACGGAGTCCAACTCCGATGGCCAAGACAAACCATCTCCCAAAAGGGATATAGATAACATAACAATCTTTACATGAATAAAGCGCCCAACTTTATTCTCTCGATTGCGGATCATATGTTTTAGACCGTCACCTTAAGAATCGTGTCTTCCGCATAGTCATCCCATCATATGCCCAATTCTTAAGGTTTAGACTAACAGTCTCAGACTACTGTTTGCTTATCATACATTCAACAAATATGAACATAAAGAGTACAAGATTTGGTATATATAAATGAATAAATTCTTTTTTGATAAAAATGTCTCCAAAAATGCATTACATTTTTACTCCTTAGGGCATACATGTCTAACAATCTCCCACTTGCACTAAGTGAGTAAATACAGCAAATTTTGCATCCCCATAGCTTCCACATGCCTCTCGAAGACTCTCCCAGTAAGTGTCTTCGTAAATAGATCAGCTAAATTGTCCTCTGACGTGATCTTGCACACCGTGACATGCCCACCCTCAACGAAGTCCTTTATCACATGATACTTTCGATCAATAAGCTTACTCTTCCTATGAAATCTTGGTTCCTTAGCATTAGCTACCGTTGCACTGTTATCACAGTACAGTGATACCGCCTTATCCATACCAGGAACTACCTCAAGATCCCCAAGGAACTTGCGGAGCCACACTGCTTCTTTCGAAGCATTACTAGCTACCACATACTCAGCCTCCATCGTTGAATCTGAAGTGCAATCTTGCTTCGCACTTCTCCAACTGATGGCACCACCACCCAGAGTAAACACAAACCCTGAAGTCGATTTCCTAGAATCCAGATAGGATGTCAAATCCGAATCAGTGTGTCCTAGAGGAGTCAAGTCCTCACCCGAATACACAAAGCATATACCCTCGAGTCCTTCTCAGGTACTTGAAAATATGCTTTACCGCAACCCAATGGTTCGATCCTGGATCCGCCTGAAATCGACTTACAATCCCGACTGCATAGCTAATATCCGGTCGAGTGCAAAGCATGGCATACATGAGACTACCTACTGCCGAAGCATAAGGCACCTTCTTCATGTATTCTCTTTCTTCATAAGACTTTGGAGAGTCTTTCTTAGAAAGAGTAATTCCAGACCTAGACGGTTGCCCACCTTTCTTGGAATCCTACATTGTAAACCTCCTGAGAATTTTATCTATGTGCCGGCCTGTGACAAAGCTATCATCTTGTTCTTCCTATCCCGAAAGATCTGGATACCGAGAACAAAATTAGCCTCACCCAAGTCCTTCATGTCAAACTCATGGTCAACCATAATTTGACCGATGACAACGCCCCAACGTCATTACCAATTAGCAGAATGTTATCTACATAGAGCAGTAGAAAAACCACCTTCCCATCCTTTATGCGTTTGCAAACACATGGTTCATCCACATTTTGTGAGAACCCATAAGTCTTGATCACTTGATCAAATCTTATGTTCCAAGAACGGGATGCCTGCTTAAGTATTGACTTTAGTAGCTTACAAACCTTACCCTCTTGACCTGCGACCTTGAACCCATTTGGTTGTTCCATATAAATGGACTCATCAAGATAGCCATTAAGAAAAGCCATCTTGACATCCATTTGCCAAATCTCGTAGTCGAGAGCGGCAGCTATGGACAAGAGAATCCGGATGGACTTAAGCATGGCTACAGGCGAAAAGGTTTCCTCATAATCGATTCCTTCCTTTTGCGTATAACCCTTAGCTACCAGTCTAGCCTTAAAGGTTTCGACCTTTCCATCCACTCCTCTTTTCCTCTTGTAGATCCACTTATACCCTATGGGTTTTACCCTTTCGGGAAGATCCACAAGCTCCTAGACCCGATTAGTCTCCATAGACTTCATCTTGTGTTCATGGCCTCTGTCCAGAGTCTTGAATCAACATCCTCCATAGCTTCTGTGTAAATATAAGGATCCCTGTCATGTTCATCCGGTTTAGCCAAGAAGACCTCCCCATTGAACATATACCTCTCAGGTTGACGCCCGATCCTCCCACTACGACGAAGCCCCTGAGACTGTTGTTCAGGTTTGTTTGGTTTTTCTACACCGATCGGAATGGTTTCTTTCGGAACCTCCGGAGTGAACGGATCACCCCTTAACTCCTCAAGCACCACTTTGCTTCGAGGTTTAAAGTCGTCCATGTAACTCTCCTTAAGGAAAGTTGCATTAGTTGAAACCACGACTTTATTTTCCTTAGGGTTATAAAAATAACCCCCTTTAGTCCCTTTTGGATATCCGATAAACACGCAAACTTCCGAACATGCTTTCAACTTATTTGGATCCTTAAACAGGACATGAGCTGGACATGCCCATATGCAAATATGGTTTAAGGATGTCTTCCGTCTTGTCCACAACTCGTGAGGAGTTTTAGGGGCCGATTTTGAAGGCACATTGTTCAAAAGATTACATGCGATTTGTAGTGCATATCCCTAAAAGGGTAAAGGCAATGATGAATAACTCATCATGGACCGAATCATGTCCAACAAAGTCCTATTCCTTCTCTCTGCTACGCCATTCTGCTACGGAGTGCCCGGCGCAGTCAAATGGGATAAAATCCCATTCTCTAACAAGTGTCCCAAGAACTCATCCAAAAGGTATTCCCCACCTCGATCAGATCGAAGTGCCTTTATGGGTCTACCCAATTGCTTTTCCACTTCAGCCTGAAACTCCCTGAACTTATCATAAGTTTCGCTTTTGTGGTGCATTAGGTACACATACCCATATCTTGAGTAATCATCAATAAAAGTGACGAAGTACTCATACCCTCCTCGTGCTTGGATGTTCATCGGTCCGCAAACATCACTATGCACAAGTTCTAGAACCCCTTCGGCCCTATTGCCCTTAGACCCGTATGGTCTGTTGGTCATTTTACCCTCCAAACAAGATTCACATTGAGGTATAGATTCCACCTTTAAGTGACTTAAAGGTCCATCCCTTACCAACCTTTGAATCCTATTCAGGTTAATATGGCCAAGGCGCAAATGCCAAAGATAAGTCTTATTAGAGTGAGAAGTTTTAAGCCATTTTGAGTCATTATCATTTATCTCAGCATTAAGCAATAAGTCCATCTTAGGTTTGATAAAATATATATTATTTTGCATCCATCCAGAATAGATAAAAGATTTATTTTTATAAATCACCACTTTTTCATTAAAAGATACCACATAGGAGTCTTTAAATAAAGAAGATACAGAAATTAAATTCCTTTTAAATTTAGGAACATAAAAATAGTCTCGCAAAATTAAATTCCCATAATTATCAAAATAAAGATGGACATCTCCCACTGCTTCCGCTGAGACCAAGGATCCATCGCCCATTTGAAGCGTTAAGTCTTCACGAAGTAGACTTCTTGTTTCTTTGAATCCCTGTAGAGAAACACAAACATGATTAGTTGCACCAGAATCTATGACCCAGATGTCACTGGATTCCTCAACCAAACAAGTTTCTAAATATAGAAGATCACACCTACCTCCCTTGGAAAGGAAGTCCTTGCAATGCTTCTTTATTTGCCCGACCTTACCACAGAAGAAGCACTTAAGCTTCTTTGGGTTCTTCTTCTTCTTCTTCTTGCTCTTGGTAGCAGCAGGAATAGAAGACTTCCCACTCTTGGGCCGTTGCTTCTTTCCATTCCTAGAGTTAGGATTGGAACCAGAAGCAGCTACCATATTGGCCTCACCACCAACAGGAGACTCCCTGATCAGCAGTTCAAACTCCTGTAACTGTTTCATCAGTTCTGTCAAGATCATATCCCGTCTATTGCTTAAATTAAAAGTAGCTCTAAACGGAATAAATTCTTTAGACAGAGTCTCAAAGACCATAGTCATCTGAGTTTCAGCATCAATGTCGGCTCCATTGGTTTGAGCCTCTGCGAGGTAACCCATGACCAACATCATGTGCTCCTTTACAGATGTCCCCAGTCTCTTTCTACAGTTTAAGAGTTTCTGAAGCGTCCCTTGCCACTTTGTTATGGCCTGGCCTCCAAACATGTCCTCAAGATTATCCAAGATCTACTTCGTAGTCTCATAATCCTGAAGTTGAGCCTACAGCACGTTGTTCATGCTAGCCATAACATAGCAGCGGGCCTGATCATTAGCATCTTTCCAGTGATCGTACACTTGGAATTGCTCATTACTTGAGTCTCCCGTAGGCTCGGGAGGATAAGGAGTTGTCAAAACATATTTCAGTTTCTCCAAGGAAAGGACGATGTCCAGGTTTCATTTCCAATCATTATAGTTCTCACCGGTTAATTGGTTTTTGTCAAGTATCGATAATAAAGCATTTTTAGACATTTTCAATCTACAATAAAGAATCATATACTAAACATAAGCGAACAAATATAATAATTTAGTAAGATAACACAATCATGTAAAATCATACAAATGTGTTAATGTGTCAAAACCTTGAAAATATCACAACCTTACAATGATAATTCCCAACTCAGAATTCAACAAGCTCCTAGGGGAGTCATGCTAAATTCAATCAGGAACACGGATCCCCTCCTGATTAATATATGCCATCCAGGACCCGTATGATCCAGCATATACTAATAATCGTTTCTTTGGCCATTAATTTTATTAACAGAGCTCTTAGGGGAGGTTAATAATAAAATTAACGTGAGTGTATAACCATCGTTTCAATTTTTTATCCATGATTTATAATCACCACCTAGGGGTGTGCAACCATAAATCATACTAAAATACCTTATCCTTTCAGAGATCCAATCTGGTACATGATAGAAATCCCTTCCTAGGGGTCGGGACCACCATGTTCTTCCTATGGACCAACGATGGAGGCCATAGGTCCTCTCTTCGAAAACCTTCTCCCACTCAATCTTTTGAAGTCAAGGTTTTATTTTAAAATTATGCATGAACAATTTTAATATGAGTGGCACTACCTATCCTATATGACATGTTATCAATATACATGGTAAATCATATTATAATGCAGACAAGCAAAGCAATCAAGCAAAGCTACAAGAAAAATAATAATAACTGTAATACTATGGTTCCACCCTAGAGAATAGAAAAATAAGATTACAAGAGAATAATCGAGACATTATTCAATTCTTCATCCTTGAATCCTCAAGCTGTATCCTTCTTCATGTAATATCCATCTTCAAGTCTTCAATCCTGTATGAATCGAATACTTCATATTTCTAGTCACATCCAAATTTAATGTTTCTCAGAATCATCCCAAAAATAAAATTAAAACTGCATAGAAAAATTACACATTTTTAGGACACTTGGCAGCTCTCAATCGGCAGATCGATTTGGGTGATCGGCCTGCCGATCATGTAGGTTTGGCCTGCCGAACATGAAGGGTCGGCCTGCTGGCAGAGCACCAAAATTTTTGCCCCACTGTCGGCCTGCCGGACTACACGTCTGGCCTGCCGATCCGTGACCTTCGGCCTGCCGAACTATGAGGTCCGGCATGCCGACCGAACAGAAAACCCTCAATCCAGAAAATACAATTTTAATGCAATTCATCAATTTTATTTTCAACAATTCAAAAACATAAAATTAGAGACTCAGGAAATACCTGGAGGCGCCATCATCAATCTTCTAGCTCCAACTTCTCGTTCCGTCTTCTCCGAATAATTATTTAATTACAAAATTCTTACAAATTAAAAATTAAATAACAATTCCTAGACGGAGATGATAGTCCGCCATCTAATTACATGAAAAACCTAGATACACATTCTAACCTTTAAGGAACCATAACCAGTATTAATTAATTAATAAATAATTAAACAATGATTTAATCAACCATAATTAATTAATAAACATTCACCACATAATCCATGACAACATATATATTATATAGAAACCTAGAGTGCCATCTCTCTGTCAAATTCAATTCAAGCATAGGAGAGATTAAGATCACAAAATTTATGCATATAACATGATCACAAACTTGTAAATTTATGTAAAAACCTCGGCTCTGATACCAATTGTTGGAAACAAAGTGCACAACGGAATTTTAAAGATAAGATCCGCGTGAAAAATGCGTAATCTTATCTCCGCTGATCGGCAGGCCGAACATTCTGATCGGCAGGCCAAATAGGCCAGTTCGGCAGGCCGAACACGTCATCCGGCAGGCCGAACTCCCGAGAAAAAATCTACGTGAATCTTTTATTTTCCACCCGAGATTCTAAAGGATAAAGTCTCTGTTTTGATTAAAATAACCCAATAGAGAAGATATCTGATCAAAACAAGCTTTATCAAGATAATCTCTAAGAAAATAAATCAATTCACAATAATTCTACAAGTTTATCTTGATCTAATTTGTCTAAAAATTAAATCAACCGATAAACAGACAAGAATTATCTGATCGCAATAATTCAACAAGTTTATCTTGAACTAATTTCTTACAAAATTAATTCAACCGATAAACAGACATGAATTATTTGATTCTTACAAATTTTAAACCAATCTGATAAATCCGACATAAGTCACCAATTATTGGAAAAGCACGCCGTGTCGTTACAGGACTTTGTGAGCTAGCAAAGGGGACCAAAATGGACCTATAAAGTTCAAGCTCATGATAATTATGAAACCCAATATCCCAGATATATATTTCACAATTATCAACTCCAACGCTACTCCACTAAAAGCTTGGAGCTGCATTCTCGAACTTTATAGAACTACGAAGCTCGTGTAGCTAAGTCTACATGACATATCATAGTGTATCGCATCCCCATATGATCATCCATAATCGACTTAAGGACAAGTTCTGTCTTACCTTCCCGATTATTTTTATCTTACGTTCCATTGTCTCACCATTAGAAAACTTACCATCCAAAGATAGTATACCATTTGGTTACACCTATGTATCAAAATGGTTGAGCGCTCCAGTTTTCCAATTACAGGACAACGCATATAAGAGGATATCATTACTCCTAAAGAGAAGCTATAGATTCTATATCTATGAATAACAAGTCTACGCTATCAAGAGTCATGCCTCCAACGTACCGACATGCATACCACTATAGAGATGTGGGAGTCACCCATTGGTACATCAAAAAACACAAGTCGAGACAACGGGCCCATTATTCATCTCATGATTGAGATACAATACAAATGACTGTCTAAAGTGATTCGGTTTGCCGAGACAGAATTATTAATCCAAATCAATTCACTTTATGTCCCGATCCAACACGTCGTCACCTATGACAACGTGCCAATGTTTCTATTCACGGAGTCCAACTTCGATGGCCAAGACAAACCATCTCCCAAAAGGGATATAGACAACATAACAATCTTTACATGAATAAAGCACCCAACTTTATTCCCTAGATTGCGGATCATATGTTTTAGACCGTCACCTTAAGAATCGTGTCTTCCGCATAGGCATCCCATCATATGCCCAATTCTTAAGGTTTAGACTGACAATCTTAGACTACTGTTTACTTATCATACATTCAACAAATATGAACATAAAGAGGACAAGATTTGGTGTATATAAATGAATAAATTCTTTATTGTTAAAAATGTCTCCAAAAATGTATTACATTTTTACTCCTTAGGGCATACATGTCTAGCATAAAGAGGGGCAAGATTTCTGGAAGGAAGAGAGCAGGTTCATTTCGGTGACACCCTAACTCGAGCTTTTTGTATTCGGGATCGGATTCAGACGTTGTTACTTAGAGTAACACCCTCTGTAGGCATCAACATGAACAGACTCTTTCAAAACGAATTGGTGTGCTAGCACCCTCTCCTTTGCGTTAAATGACTCTCTCTAATTTTTAGAGTTTTTTTAATGTTCTTGCCTTTTTAGAATAATAAAACAACTTCTTTCTTCTTAATTTGGCTAGAAACCCCAAAAACAGTATATATATATGTATTGACTTCGAGATAGAGTCAGATTTTAACTAAGGTAAACTATAATTCGAATATTATTCAGAGAATCTAGACAATGTCTATAATTCGAATATGACTTAGAGAATCTAGATAATGTCAGATTCAATGAACCTAGACATATCTAGTACATCGAATCTAGACATTATCAGGTTCATTGAACCTAG
The DNA here is from genome assembly GCA_025403435.1 of Artocarpus heterophyllus. Lineage (NCBI taxonomy): Eukaryota > Viridiplantae > Streptophyta > Magnoliopsida > Rosales > Moraceae > Artocarpus > Artocarpus heterophyllus. The sequence continues at coordinate 24,456,555 of CM046334.1, forward strand.
ACACAGTAAACCCAAAATTTGTTTTTGGTCTGTTCTGAGTGTGCGACCCTATAGGTTCATATAACGTTCGTAGTGGGCTTGAAATTCTGTTTCTAGCCCACAAATCATAAGTGCCCTCTAGCAAGACATTATGATTACACAAGTTATACGAATGTCAATAATCCGACACAACCTAATCCACAATAAGTATTAAAGTCCTTTTGTCACTAGATACCTTGATTGAACATAAGGCATGGTTTATGTTAACCTTATACTATTCAATCATATTATTTCTAGATCTTAAGTAGACTGATATTGATAACCCTTATCAATTTATTCCAGTATGGCCATACATTTTTCTTTAGTCTAACTTATCGAGGGGCCCATAGATATCTTTCTCATAATAAATGAGGGACAAATTCCTTCTTAATCACTCATATTCCTCACATGATTCACTCTATATCTAACAACAATCCATTCCATCATCCTGTTAAAGATAATATTAGAATGTATCAAAATATAGAACTTGTAATGTAGGAAACAATGGTGATTTCAAGTTAGACGACTAGGATAATACTATTGTGATGAGAATCACTTATGATAATTATCCATGCAGTATTCTCATAGCAGGTCGATCCAATACATCATTTCTCAAATACATGTCTATGCATTGACTTAGTATCTCATACACATGATTAGGAAAACATAATCATCAGCCAAACTTCATACTAGTCTTCATTTATTATTCTCCCAATAATAGTGACCGACTAGGGATAATTTAGAATAGAATTCAATTTTCACCTAAGAGTTTTACTATCAAGTCATATACTTGATGACCTTAAGCAGAATTAACTATTCATGGAATTAGAATCAAAAACAATAATGAAAATGCCTCTTTATTAATAAAATGCAAATGTAATGAAGTCAAAATGTGGTCATTACATAATTGGCCTAGGGCACATCACTAACAATAAGAACATGTTAACTGACAAGAATTACAATGATTGGAAAAAGAACTTGAATATCGTCATTTCCTTTGAGAACTTAAAATTTGTGCTAAGAACATCGTGTCCTCCCGAACCTCCTAAAGAGTCCACTAATGACTAAATCCAAGCATATGATCACTAGAAAGATGCCAATGATCAGGCCTGCTGTTACGTTATAGCTAGCATGAATAATGTACTACAGGCTCAACATGAGGATTATGAGACTACTAGGCAGATTTTGAATAATCTAGAAGATATATTTAGAGGCCAAGTCCTAACAAAATGGTAAGGGCTCTTTGAAATCTCTTAAACCATAAACAAAGACCGTGGACTCCTCCGAAGAAGCATATGATGTTGGTCATGGATTACCTCACTAAGGCTTAAACCTATGGCACTGATATTAATGCTGAGTCATAGATGACTATGGTCTTTGAGACTCTATCTAAGGAGTTCATCTTGTTTAGAGCTTCATAAAATTTGAGCAATAGACAGGATGTGATCTTGACTAAGCTAATGAAGCAGTTACAAAGTTCAAAAATTTGATCAGGGAAATTCTTTTTGGTGGTGAGGCTAACTTCGTGGCTACATCTAGTTCCAATCCTAACCTAGGGAATGGAAAGTAGTAGAGGGCTAAAAAGGGGAAATCTTCTATCCCAGCAAAAGGGAAGGATAAGAAGAAGAAAAAGAAGAACCCGAAGAAGCTAAAGCACTTTTTCTGTAGGAGAGTTGGGCACATTAAAAAGAATTGCAAGGACTTCCTTTCACAAGGAGGTAAGTGTGAACTTCTGGTTATTGAGACTTGTTTAGTTGAGGAATCAAGTGACACTTGGGTTATAGATTTCGAAGCAACAAATCATGTTTGTGTTTCCCTATAGGGATTAAAGGAAACAAGAAGTTTGCTACGTGAGCACATCACATTAAGAATGGGTGATGGTGTTGGAAAAATAGTACGTAAAGGAAATTTAAAATTTTTTTATGCCAGAGTAATTTTTAAAATACAAGTTTGACATACTATATACGTAAATTAACTATATCTTACTAACCTTGTTTGTTAAAGAGCTCTTGCAATCAATGAAGAGAAAATATTCCAAAAGAGCCTCAACCAATTGGTCCTTTTTGCTATTCTCTACCCACGATTGGAGTGCGTGTGGGCGCACCTCTTACAACTCTTCCCTAGTGACTCTCGTTCCAACCAATTAAGAAATACATAGAACTAAGGTTGTGATTTGTGAACAACAGCTCTTTAAGGGAGTTTCAAAGACTCACAATATAGAGTGCTCACTCTTGACCTCTCAACTGATCTAAATAACTGTGAAGTCTCACTCCCCATTTATAGAGTTTGGACCCAGGGGTTAGTCCTTATCAGATAAGGCCTCAAAAATTTGAATCTGGATCAATATCATATAAAATCGTGTAAAAACACGTGATCAGATTATCGTTTGGTTAGTAGGCTAAACTGGTGGATCGGCCTATTGAACTTACTCCATCGGCAGGCCAAACTTGAAGATCAGCCTGTCAAACTTATGATAAATGATCCTTACGAATCTTTTACTTTCCACTCGAGATTCTTTAGATAAAGCCTCAGTTTTAATTCAAATAAGCCAATAGAGAAATTATCTGATTAAAACAGCCATATCTAGATGATCTCTAAGAAAATAAATATTTCGGATAATTCAACAACTTTATCTTGAATTAATATTAATTTTTCACTAAATTAATTCAACCGATAAACAAACATAAATTATCTAATCTTATCAAATTTCAGCCAATCTAGTAATTTAGCATAAGTCACCAATTTAGTAAAAAAGCATGCCGTATCGTTACAGGATTTATTAGGAGCTAACAAAAGGCACCGATGGACCTATATAGTTCAAGCTCCCAATAATTATGAAACCCAATATCTTAGATATACATTTTATAATTATCAACTCTAATACTACCCTACTAAAAGCTTGGAGCTACACTCTCAAACTATATAGAATTACAAAGCCCAAATAGCTAATTATCCATGAGATATCATAGTGTATCGTATCCCAATAGGATACCCATAATCGACTTAAGGATAAATTATGTCTTACCTTCCTGATTATTTTTCTCTTACATTCTATTATTTCACCATCGAAAAACATACCATCCATAGACAGTATACGATTCGGCTACACCTATGTATCAAAATGGTTTAGCACTCCAATTTTTTAATTACAAGATAATACATATAAAAGGATATCATCGACTCTTAAAGAGGAGCTATAGATTCTGTATCTATGAATAACAAGTATACACTCTCAAGAGTCATGTCTCCAACGTACCGGTATGCATATCATCATAAAATATGTATGTCACCCTTTGGTACATCAAAAGATATAAGTCAAGACAATGGGCTCACTATTCATCTCAAAATTAAGATACAACACATATGATTGCCTAAAGTGAATTGATTTGCCGAGACAAAATTATTAATCCAAATCAATTATACATTATGTCCTAATCCAATACATCGTCACCTACGACAATGATCCAATGTTTCTATTCTTGAAGTCCACCTTCAATGGCCAAGACAAACCATCTCTTGTTAGGGATATAAACAACATAATAATCTTTTCATGAATAAAGCGCCCAACTTTATTCCCTCAATTGTGGATCTCATGATTAAGATCATCACCTTAAAAATAATGTCTTTTGTATAATTTGTACATCATATGCTTGATTCTTAAAGGTTTAGACCGACAGTCTCAGACTTTTGTTTGCTTATCATATATTCAACAAATATGAACGTAAAGAGGACATAATTTGGTATATGAATAATAAATAAACTCTTTATTGATAAAAGTGTCTCCAAAAACATATCATATTTTTACGCCTTATGGTATACATGTCTAACAATCTCTTACTTACACTAAGTGAGTAAATATGACAAATCCCGCATCCCCATAGCTTCCACATGCCTCTTGAAAACTCTCGTAGTTAGTGTCTTCATGAATGGGTCATCTAAATTGTCCTCAGATGCAATTTTGCATACAACAACATGCCCGCCCTCAATGAAGTCCTTTATCACATGATACTTCTAATTAATATGCTTACTCTTCTTGTAAAATCTTGGTTCCCTAGCATTAGCTATCGCCGCACTATTATCACAATACAATGATACCATTTTATCCATACCGAGAACAACCTCAAGATCCCCAGGAACTTGTAAAGCCACACTGCTTCTTTCGAAGCATCACTAGCTGCCACATACTCGGCATCCATCATTGAATCCAAAGTGTAGTCTTGCTTAACACTTCTCCAAACAATGGCACTGCCACCCAAAGTAAACACAAAACTTGAAGTCGATCTTCTTGAATCCAAACAGGATTGGAAATCCGAGTCAATATATCCTAGAAGTGTTAAATCCTTTCCCAAAAATGCAAGCATATACCGTTGAATCCTTCTCAGGCACTTAAAAATATGCTTGACTGCAACCTAGTGGTTCGGTCTTAGATTCAACTAAAATTGACTTACTATCCTAACCACATAACTAATATCCGATCGTGTGAAAAGCATGGCATATATAAGATTACCCACTACCGAAGCATAAGGCACCTTCTTCATGTATTCTCTTTCCTTATCAGACTTTGGTGAGTCTTTCTTAGAAAGTAATTCTAGACCTAGATGGTTGCCCACCTTTCTTGAAATCCTGCATTATACCTTTTGAGAATTTTATCTATGTAGCCCACTTAGGATAAAGCCATCATTTTGTTCTTCCTATCCTAAAATATCTGGATACCGAGAACATAATTAGCTTCATACAAGTCTTTCATGTCAAACTATTGGGTCAACCATAATTTGACTGATGACAACACCCCAACATCATTGCCAATAAGTAGAATGCCATCTACATAGAATAGTAGAAAAACCATCTTCCCACCTTAATGTGTTTATAAACACATGGTTCGTCCACATTTTATGCAAACCCATAAGTCTTGATCACTTGATCAAATCTTATGTTCCAAGAACGGGAAGCCTGCTTAAGTCAATAAATTTACTTTAACAGCTTATAAACTTTTCCCTCCTAACCCTTAGCCTTGAACCTGCTAGCTACACCATATAAATAGACTCATCAAGATAGCCATTTAGAAAGGTTGTCTTGACATCCATCTGCCAAATCTCATAGTTGAGAGCAGCAACTACAGACAAAATAATGCAAATAGACTTAAGCGTGGCTGCAGGCGAAAAGGTTTCCTCGTAATCGATTCCTTCCTTTTGCGTGTATCCTTTAGCTACTAGTCTCCTTATAGGTTTTGACTTTTCCATCCACTCCTCTGTTTCTTTTATAGATCCACTTACACCCTATAGGTTTTGCCCCTTCAGGAAGATCTACAAGTTTCCAAACTAAATTAGTCTTTATAGACTTTAGCTCTATATTCATGGCCTCTGTCTAGAGTTTCGAATCAACATCCTCCATAGCCTTTTCGTAAGTGTAAGGATCCCTATCATGTTCAACCGGTTCAACCAATAAGGCTTCACCATTGAACATGTACCTCTCGGGTTGACGCCCGATCCTCCTACTACGCCAAAGCCCCTTAGGTTGTTGTTCTGTTGGTTTTTCTACACTGATTGGAATGATTTCATTTGGAACTCCTTGAGTGATCAAATCACTCACCAACTCCTCGAGCACCACTTTATTTTGAGGCTTAAAGTCGTCCATGTAACTTTCCTCAAGGAAAGTTGCATTAATTGAAACCACGACTTTATTTTCCTTTGGTTTATAGAAATAACCACCTTTAGCCCCTTTTGGATATCCTACAAACACACAAACTTCCAAACGTGCTTCCAACTTATAAGCTTCCTTAAACAGGACATGAGCCGGACATCCCTATTTATGAATATGGCTTAAGGATATCTTTTTCCCCGTCCACAACTCATGAGGAGTTTTAAGAACTGATTTTGAAGGCACATTGTTGAAAAGATAACATACGGTTTGTAGTGTATATCCCCAAAAGGATAAAGGTAATGATGAATAACTCATCATGGACCTAACCATTCCCAACAAAGTTCTATTTCTTCTCCTAGCCATGCCATTCTGCTGTGGTGTGCCTGGTGTAGTCAAATGGGATAAAATCCTATTCTCTAATAAGTGTCCCAAGAACTCATTAGAATGGTATTCACCACCTCAATTTGATCGAAGTGCCTTTATGGGTCTACCCAATTACTTTTCCACTTCAGCCCGAAACTCCCAAAACTTGTCATAAGTTTCACTTTTGTGATGCATTAGGTACACATACCCATACCTTGAGTAATCATCAATAAAAGTGATGAAATTCTCATACCCTCCTCATGCCTGGATTTTCATAGGACTACAAACATCACTATGCATACGTTCTAGAACCCCTTCAACCCTATTGCCTTTAGACCCAAATGGTCTTTTGGTCATTTTACCCTCTAAACAAGATTCATATTGTGGTATAGATTTCATCTTTAAGTAACTTAAAGGTCCATCCCTTACCAACCTTTGAATCCTATTTAGGTTAATATGACCTAGTCACAAAAGCCAAAGATAAGTCTTATTAGAGTGAGAAGTTTTAAATATTTTAGAGTTATTATCATTAACCTCAGTATTTAGTAGTAAGTCCATCTTAGGTTTGATAAAATATAGATTATTTTACATCCATTCATTATAGATAAAAGATTTGTTTTTACAAATCACCACTTTATTATTAAAAGAAACTACATAAGAGTCTTTAAATAAACAAGCTATAGAAATTAAATTCCTTTTAAGTTTAGGAACATAAAAACAATCTCACAAAATTAAATTCCTATAATTATCAAAGTAAGGATAGACATCTCTCACTGCTTCAGCCAACACTAAGGATCCATCGCCCATCCAAAGCGTGAAGTCTTCATGTAGCAAGCTTCTTGTTTCTTTAAACCTTTACAGAGAAACACAAACATGATTAGTTGCTCTAGAATCTATGACCTAATTTTCGTTAGATTCCTTAACCAAACAAGTTTTAATAACTAGAAGATCACACCTACCTCCTCGGGAAAGGAAGTCCTTGCAATTCTTCTTTATGTGGCCAACCTTCCCACAGAAAAAGCACTTGAGCTTCTTCAGGTTCTTCTTTTTCTTCTTGTTGTTCTTGCTATTTGCAGGAATAAAAGACTTCCCATTCTTGGGCTGTTGCTTCTTTCCATTCCCAAGTTTAGGATTAGAACCAAAGGCAGCTGCCGAGTTGGCCTCACCACCAGCAGGAGTTTTCCTTATCATATTTTCTAACTCTTGTAACTACTTAATTAACTCAGTCAAGGTCATATTCCTTCTATTACTTAAATTAAATGAAGCTCTAAAGGGGATAAACTCCTTAGATAGAGTCTCAAAGACCATAGTCATCTATGTTTCAGTGTCAATGTTAGCTCCATTGGTTGGAGTCTCAACGAGGTAACCCATGACCAACATCATATGCTCCTTCAAAGACGTCCTCAGCCTTTGTTTGTAGTTTAAAAGTTTCTGAAGTGCCCTTTGTCATTTTTTTAGGGCCTGGCCTCCAAACATGTCTTCAAGATTATCCAAGATCTGCTTTACAGTCTCATAATCTTTATGTTGAGCCTACAGCACATTATTCATGCTGCCCATAACATAACAGCGGGCTTGATCATTACCATCCGTCCAGTGATCATACGCTTGGATTTGCTCATTAGTGGAATCTCCCATAGGCTCGAGAGGATACGGAGTTGTCAGCATAAATTTCAGTTTCTCAAATGATAGGATGATATTTAGGTTCCATTTCCAATCATTAAAATTGTCACCGGCTAATTGGTTTTTGTCAAGTATTGATGATAAAGCATTTTTAGACATTTTAAATCTACAATAAAGAATCAGATAGCAAATATAAGCAAACATACCATAATAATTTAGTAAGATAACATAATCATGTAAAACATAAATTGTGTTTATGTGTCAAAACCTTAAAAATATCACAATCTTACAACAATAATTCCTAACTCAAAATTCAGTAAGCGCCTCGGGGAGACTTGCCAAATTCAATTAGGAATACAGATCCCCTCTTGATTAGTATATGCCATCTAGGACCCGTATGATCTAGCATATATTAATAATTGTTTCTTTGGCCATTAATTTTATTAATAAAGCTCCTAGGGGAGGTTAATAATAAAATCAACATGAGTGTATAACCATCATTTCAATATTTCATCCATGATTTATAATTACTACTTAGGGGTGTGCAATGATAAATCATGCTAAAATACCTTATCCTCTTGGGGATCCAACCCAGTACATGATGAAGTCCCTTTCTAGGGGTTAGAACCACCATGTGCTACTTATAGACCAACGATGGAGGTTGTAGGTTCTCTCTTTGAAAACCTTCTCCCACTCAATCTTTTGAAGTCAAGGTTTTATTTTAAAAACATGCATGAACAATTTTTAATGAGCGGCACTCCCTATTCTATATGACATGCTATCAACATACAAGAAAAATCATATTATAATGTAGACAAACAAAGCAATCATGCAAAGCCACAACCAAAATAATAATAAATAGTAGTAATATTATTGTCCTATCCTAGATAATAGAAAAAAAATATTACAAGAGATTAATCGAGACATATTATCAATTCTTCATCCTTGAATCTTCAAATTGTATCCTTCTTCATGTATTATCGATCTTCAAGTGTTCAATCTCGCGTAGATCGAGTACTCCATATTTTTGGTCACATCCAAATTTAATATTTCTCAGAATTGTCTCAAAAATAAATCAAAACTACACCGAAAAACTCACCTTTTTTTGAAAATCCACAACTCTCTGTCAGACTATAGATCTGTATAATTGGCCAGCTGGTCATGACCCTTCAGCCTACCAACCTCATAGTTCAGCCTACTGGTTATGATAGATCAGCCTACCGAACTTAAAAGCTTGGCCTGTCGCCAAAGGCATTAGAATTTTACCTCGTGGATGGCCTGTCGATCCTAGAGGTTTGGCCTGCCAGTCTACGACCATCGGCTTATCGATCGAACTGAATTCACATTTTTCAAAAAACTACAATTTTAACATAGTTTTTCAATCTTATTTTCAACAATTCAAAACATAAAAATTTAGACACTTAGGAAATACCTTGTGGAATGCTATCATTCATCTTCTAGATATGTCTTCTAGATTCGTCTTATCTGAATAATTATTTAATTACAAAAGTCTTACAAATTTAAAACAAAATAATAATTCCTAGACGGTGATGATAGACCGCCATCTAATTATATGAAAAACCTAGATACACATTCTAACCTCTAAGAAACTATAACCAGTACAACTTAATTAAATAATAAATAATTAAATAATAATTTAATCAATCATAATTAATTAATAAACATTTACTCTATATTCCAAGACAACATATATAAATATATAGAAAATCTAAAATGCCAACTTTATAAAAAATTAAATTCAAGCATAGGAGAGTTCAATATCACATAATTTATACATATACCATTATCATAAACTTGTGAATTTACGTAAAAACTTGGCTCTAATACCAAATGTTGGACAAATAGTGTGCAGTAGGAATTTAAAATTTTTTATATCAGAGTATTTTTCAAAATATAAGTTTGACACTATATATATATAAATTAACCAAATCTTACTAACCTTATTTGTTGAAAAACTCCTGTAATCGATGAAGAGAAGAATGTTCTAGAAGAGCCTCAACCAACTAGTATTGTTTGTTATTCTCTACCCATGATCGGAGTACGTTTGGGCACACCATGCACAACTCTTCCTTGGTAACTCTCCTTCCAACCAATTGAGAAAAACACAAAACTAAGGTTCGTGATTTGTGAACAATTGCTCTTCAGGGGAGTTTTAGAGACTCACAGTATAGAGTGCTCACTCTTGACCTCTCAACTGATCTAAATAATTGTGAAGTCTCACTCCCCATTTATAAAGTTTGGACCCAGGGGTTAGTCCTTATTAGATAAGGCCTCAAAAATTTGAATTTGGATCAATATCTAATAAAATCATGTAAAAACATGTGATCAGATTATCGTTCGGTCGATAGGCTGAACTAGTAGATCAGGCTGCCAAACTTACTCCATCGGTAGGCCAAACTTGAAGACTGGCTTGCCAACCTTACGATAAATGATCCTTGACAATCTTTTACTTTCCACCCAAGATTCTTTAGATAAAGCCTCAGTTTTAATTCAAGTAACCTAATAGAGAAATTATCTAATTAAAATAGCCATATCTAGATGATCTCTAAGAAAAAAAATGTTTCGGATAATTCAACAAGTTTGTCTTGAATTAATTTTTCACAAACTTAATTCAACTGATAAACAAACATGAATTATTTAATCCTATCGAATTTTAGCAAATCTAGCAATTTAACATAAGTCGCCAATTTAGTAAAAAAGCACTCTGTATCGTTACAGGATTTATTATGAGCTAACAAAAGGGACCTGATGGACTTATATAGTTCAAGCTCCCGATAACTATGAAACCCAATATCTTAGATATACATTTCATAATTATTAACTCTAACCCTACTTCACCAAAAGCTTAGAGCTACATTCTCCAGCTATATAGAATTATAAAGCCCAAATAGCTAAGTATCCATGACATATCATAATATATCATATCCCCATAGGATATCCATAATTGGCTTAAAGATAAATTTTGTCTTATCTTTCTGATTATTTTTCTCTTACGTTCCATTATCTTACCATCGAAAAACTTGCTATCCATAGGCAATAAACCATTTGGCTACACCTATGTATCCAAATGGTTGAGTACTTTAGTTTTTCAATTACAAGATAATCATATAAGAGGATATCATTGACTCCTAAAGAGGACTTCCTATCTATGAATAACATTCTATGCTATTAAGAATCAATCTTCAATGTACCGGTATGCATACCGTCATAAAATATGGATGTCACCCTTTGGTACATCAAAAGACATAAGTTAAGACAATAGGCCCACCATTCATCTCAGGATAAGATACAACATATATGATTGTCTAAAGTGAATTATTTGCTGAGACAAAATTATTAATCCAAATCAATTACACTTTATGCCCTGATCCAATATGTCGTTACCTATAACAACACACCAATATTTCTATTTGCGGAGTCCACCCCCGATGGCAAAGACAAACCATCTCCCGTTGGGGTTATAAACAACATAACAATCTTTGCATAAATAGAGCACCTAACTTCATTCCCTCAATTGCAGATCTTATGATTTAGACCGTCACCTTAAGAATCATGTCTTCCATATAATCTGTTCATTATATGCCTGATTCTTAAAGGTTTAGACCAACAACCTTAGACTTTTATTTACTTATTATACATTGAATAAATATGAATGTAAAGTGGACAACAATTTGGTATATGAATAATAAATAAACTCTTTATTAATAAAAATGCCTCTAAAAATATATTATATTTTTACTTCTTAGGGCATACATGTCTAACAAATGGATCTTTGGTGTTTGTTGAAGCAGTGAGAGACGTCCATCTTTATTTTGATAATTATAAGATTTTAGTTTTGAAAGATTATTTTTATGTTCTTAAACTCAAAAGGAATTTAATATCTTTAGCTTGTTTATTTAAAGACTCTTGTTTATTATCTTTTCATAATAAAGTGGTGATTCGTAAAAAAAAATCTTTTATCTGTGATGGATGGATGCAAAACAATCTATATTTTGTCAAACCTAAGATGGACTCACTGCTGAACACTGAGGTTAATAAATCTAAAAGACTTAAAACTTTTCACTCTAATAATATTTACCTTTGGCATTTGTGATTTGCTCATATTAGCCTGAATAGGATTCAAAGGTTGGTAAGGGATGGACCTTTATGTCACTTAGAGGTGGCATCTATACCACAATGTAAATCTTATTTGGAGGGAAAAATGACCAAAAGACCATTTGGGTCTAATGGCAATTAGGCTAAAAGAGTTCTAGAACTTGTGCATAGTGATGTTTGTAATCCCATTAACATTAGGTCACATAGAGAGTATAAGTACTTCATCACTTTTATTAAAGATTATGCAAGATATGGGTATGTGCACCAAATGCATCATAAAAGCAAAACTTTTGACAAGTTTAGGGACATTTGGCCTGAAGCGGAGAAGAAATTGGGCCAACCTATAAAGACACTATGATCCAATCGAGGTGGAGAATACCTCTCTATGAGATCTTGGGACATTTATTAGAGAATGGGATCTTATCCCATTTGACTGCACCAGACACTTCGCAGCAAAATGGCGTAGATGAGAAAAGAAATAGGACTTTGTTAGACATGGTTAGGTTCATGATGAGTTATTCAACATTACCTTTATCCTTTTAGGGATATGCACTACAAACCGCATGTTATCTTTTGAACAATGTGCCTTCAAAATTGGTTCCTAAGGCTCCTCATGAGTTGTGGACGAGTAGGAAGACATGCTTAAAGCATATTCACATATGGGGATGTCAGGCTCATGTCCTATATAAGGACGTGAACAAGTTGGAAGCACCTTTGAAAGTTTACATATTTTTAGGATATCCAAAAGAGACTAAAGGGGTTATTTCTATAACTCAAAAGAAAATAAATTCGTGGTTTCAACGAAGTCAGCATTCCTAGAGGAAAGCTACATAAATGACTTTAAGCCTCGTGGTAAAGTGGTATTTGAGGAGTTGGAGAGTGATTCGATCACTCTAGGAGTTCTGGTTGAAACCAATCTAATCAATGTAGAAAAACTAACCGAACAGCAACCAAAAGGTCTTTAGCATAGTGGGAGGATCGCATGTCAACCCGAGAGGTATATGTTCAGTGGTGAAGCTTACTTGGCCAAATTGGTTGAACATAATTAGGATCTTTACACTTGCGCTGAGGCTAGAGAGGATGTTGTTTCAAAGCTTTGGATAGAAGCTATGAACACGGAGATGAAGTCTATGGAGAGTAATCGAGTCTAAGAACTTGTGGTTCTTCTCGAAGGGGTAAAACCCATAGGGTCTAAGTGGATCTATCAAAGAAAGAGAGGAGAAGATGGGAAAGTTGAAACCTATAAAGCTAGACTGGTAGCTAAGGGACCTACACAAAAGGAAGGAATCGATTAAGAGGAAACCTTTTTGCCTATAGCCATGTTTAATTCCATCCGCATTCTCTTGTCGATAGTTGTCACTCTTGACTATGAGATTTTGCAAATAGATGTCAAGACGAGGTTTTTTAATGGCTATCTTGATGAGTCCATATATATAGTACAACCAGAGGGGTTCAAGGCTAAGGGTCATGAGGGCAAGGCTTGCAAGTTGCTAAAGTTAATTTATAGATTTAAATAGACTTCTTGTTCTTAGAACATAAGATTTAATCAGGTGATCAAAACTTATGGGTTCAAACGAAATGTGGACGGACCATGTGTTTACAAACACATTAAGAATAGGAAGGTGGTTTTTCTACTACCCTATGTAGATGACATTCTGCTAATTAGCAATGATGTTGAGGCATTGTCATCAGTCAAATTATGGTTAACTAAGCAATTTGACATGAAGGACTTGGGTGAAGCTAATTATGTTCTAGGTATCCAAATCTTTGAGGATAGGAAGAACAAAATGATAGCTTTATCATAAGCAGCATACATAGATAAAATTCTTAAGAAGTATGCAATGCAAAATTCTAAGATAGGTGGGCAGCCATCTAAGTCTGGAATTACTCTTTCTAGGAAAGTCTCTCCAAAGTCTGATGAAGAAAGAATACATGAAGAAGGTGTTTTATGCTTTGGCAGTGGGTAGTCGTATGTATGCAATGCTTTACATAGGACCAAGGTAGTCCTAGGGGATCTTGAGGTAGTTCCTAGTATAGATAAGCCGGTCATTATACTGTGATAACACTACAGTGATAGCTAATGCTAATGAACCAAGATTTCACAAGCAGAGTAAGCATATTCATCAAAAGTATCATGTGACAAAGGACATCATTTAGGCTAGCCATGTTGCAACATGCAAAATCACGTCTGAGGACAAGTAAGCTGATCTATTCATGAAGACACTAAGTATGAGAGTTTTTGAGAAGCATGTAAAGGCTATAGGTATGCAAGATATCTCAATGCAAGTTGAAGATTGTTAGACATAGGACCCTAAGGAGTAAAATGTTGCAATATATTTTTGGAGAGAGTTTATCAATAAAGAATTTATTTATTATTCATATACCAAATGTTGCCCTCTTTATGTTCATTTCCATTGAATGTATGATAAGCAAATAAAAGTCTGAGACTGTAAGTCTAAACCTTTAAGAATCGTGCATATGATGGATAGATTATGCGAAAGACATGAATCTTAAGGTGAAGGTCTAAATCATAAAATACGTAAATAAGGGAATAAAGTTGGGCACTTTATTCTTGCTAAGATTGTTATGTTGTCTACATCCCTAATAGGAGATGGATTATTTTAGTCATCGAAGTGGGACTCCGCGAGTAGAAACATTAGTACATTAACGTAGGTGACGATGTATTGGATCATGAAAAATAGTTAAATTGATTTGGTTAATAATTCTTTTTGCTCAAATCAATTCACTTTAGACAATCATATGTGTTGTGTCTTAATCTTAAAATCACTAATGGGCCCGTATTTTTGACTTACGCCTTTTGATGTACCAAAGGGTAACATCCTAATTTAATGATGGTATGCATACTGATGCATTGGAGGCATGACTCTTGATTCAGATAGACTTGTTATTTATAGATATGGAATCCATAGCTCTTTTGTAGAATTAATGATATTCTCTCATATGCATTATCCTGTAATTGAAAAACTAGTATACTATCTATGCATAGCAAGTTTTACAATTGTGTAATAATAAAAGTTAGATAAAAATAATCAATAAGGTAAAATGGAATTTATATTTAAGCCGATTATGAATATCCTATGGGGATATGACACATTATGATATGTCATGGACGGTTAGCTTGTTGGAGCTTTGTAATTTTATATTGTTCGAGAGTGCAGCTCTAAGCTTTTAGTGGAGTGGCGTTAGAGTTGATAATTATAAAATATATATCTGGGATATTGTATTTTATAATTATAGTAGCTTAATTTACATATGTCCATTAGGTTCCCTTTACTAGCTCATAATAATCCTCTAATGATACGGCATATTTTTTCTATGTATTGGTGACTTATATTAATTTATTTGTTTGGCTAAAATTTGATAACACTAAATTTAATAATTTATGTTAGTTTATCGGTTAAATTATTTTTGAATTAATTCAAGATAAACATGTTGAATTATTTGGATAATATTTCATTTACTATAGGATTAAGTGTATATGACTATTTTAATCAGATAACTTCTCTATTGAGTTATTTGAATTAAAACTAAAGCTCTATCTAAGATTCGCAGGTGAAAATAAGATAATCTAAGGATTCTAGATTATCGCATGATAGGCAGGCTAGTGGAAAACTTCGGCAGGCCAATGGAGGAAGTTTGGTAGGCCAATCTCCCAGATCAGCTTGCCAAACATGTGATAATTAGTATACATGTTTTTGACGTGTTTTTCATCAGAAGTTGATCCAGACTCAAATTTTGAGGCCTAATCTTATAAGGGTTAACCCTAAATTTGACTACTATAAATAGGGGGAGTTTTCTTAGTTATTCAAATCATTTGAGAAGCATAGAGTGAATACTCTAGTGAGAGAAATTCTAAAACTCCTTGAGAGCTATTATTCAACATCAAGAATCTTAGCTCTAGGTGTTCGCAATTAGTTGGAAGGAGAATCACTAGAGAAAAAGCTGTATGACATGTGACCACCCACACTCCGATCAAGGATAGAGAATAGCAAAGAAGACTAGTTGATTGAGGCTTCTTCGGAAGGTTCTTCTCTTCATAGATCTTGCTGCTTTTTTGATTCACAAAAGAGGTTAACAAGATCTGTCATTGATTTAGGTATTTAGCATGTCAAACTTGTGTTTTAGAAAATACTCTGACTTAAATTTTTAAATTTCTGCTACATACTACTTTCCAACAATGTAAAGTATCATTTTATCAGAGAGAAGGTTGCTCAAGGGATTGTCCAGGAGAAGAAGGTGTCAATGGAAGAGAATCCATCTAATATTGGAACCAAAATGGTTACTTTTAGCAAGTTTTGTCATTGTATGGAATTGCTATGAATTGATAATGGGTTATTGGAGCATGGAATTGAGTTAGGATCGTTAAGGGTATTAGTTTGATATGTTCTTGGAAACATATGAGAATTGAGGTGGAGATTGTTGTAAAATCAATTCTGATATGATTCAATTTTTTTAAGTTCTCTCTACAAGGAATTCTATAGCAGCCAAAATGCAAATGGATTGTTTAGAGTCTGCGTTGTCTTGGGTTGGGCTTGTAAATAATTAGTAATGACATGTTAGTACTTTTTGGCCTTGTTTATTATTGAGTCAATTATGTTATATATATATATATAATTGTGTCTGAGTTAATTAGTTAGAGAGTCTTATTTTGAGTGAACAAACGAGAGAAAAGTTTGAGAGCAAGAAGTAGAGTGAGAAAAGGAATTTTTCTCAGCGTTTTTCATGTTAGGAATTTTTCTTGGGAAAGTGTTCTGAGATTGAGTGAGAGAATGAGAGGGTTTGTTGTAAAAAGAATTGATCATTCTATTAAAAAGGTAGATCGTACTCCTTGAAGGGAGCTCACGAGAATTTAGGCATCGATTGGCTAAACCTCGATAAATCGTTTGTGTTCTTTGTGTTTTTATGTGATTTGAGATCAAATTTAGAGCAAACAAATCAACAATATATATATATACATATTCTGTAGACCAAATAACTTTTTAAAAAAAGTAAATAATTTTTTTTTGGAAAAATGTATTTCATGTCATCAAATGGGAACAAAATCAAAACAAGGAATGCTGGAAAGCTAGCAGGGACAATGATCATTCCATGAAACAAAACTAATAGAACTAATGCCAAAACTAGCTAGTAAATGAGCAACCCTATTGATATATTCAAGGAATGTGAGAAACATAGCACTCTAAGTTGGAGAGGAGCCTGCAAATATTAGAAATAAGAACCCTATTGGAACTAAACTCGTCCCTTGCCACTACACTATCAACTTGCTTGCATCCATCAAAGCTAAAGCAATTTCCAGACTATTCCCTGATGCAAAAAGGAGCTCCTCTATAAAGACATGATATATTAGCAAGGAAAGGCAAGACTCTGCCTATCACTTTCTTAGAAAAGGCACCCAAAACTAGCCCATAGAGTCATGAATCATATCACCAACTAAGAAGAAATCTAAATACTTGACCACAAAAGCATTAATATTGAGTTTCAACTTACCCATGGAAGGGGCGACCCCATGAAGTTTGGGAAGCAGTGTTTCATTTACTAAAATAGAATTAATGCATTGGCATGGATGAAACTATTGGAAATTTAGAATGAAGACTTAATACACAAAGAATATTGTGTTAGACTAGGTGTCCTAAGGATTAAATGATATAATAACTTTTTGGAGACATTTAATCAATTAAGAGTTTATTAATTGTTTCATACATCAAATATGTCCTCTTTATGTTCATTATTGTTGAATATATGACATGCAAAATGAAGTCTAAGAATATCAATCTAAACCTTTAAGAGCGTGCATATAATGGATAGATTTTGCAGAAGACATGAATCTTAAAGGTGATAGTTTCAATAAAAAGATCTGCAATCGAGGTAATAAAGTTAGCCACTTTATTCATCTAAAGATTGTTATGTTGTCTACATCCCCAACAGAAGATGGCTTGTCTTGATCATCGGAGTTTGGACTCTGTTGGTATGCTGTCATAGGTGACGATATATTGGATCGGGACCAAAAGTTGAATTGACTTAATTAATAAATCTATTCGTTTAAATCAATTCACTTTAGACAATCATATATATCATACCTTAATCCTGAAATGTACCAAAGGGTGTACCAAAGGCCATCGGATGGCATGTATTCTTGACTTATGTCTTTAGAGGTACCAAATGGTGACATCTTGAATTATATGAAGGTACGTATGCCGGTATGTTGGAGACATGACTGTTGTTGATGTAGACTCGTTATTCATATCTATAGAATCCATTGCTCTTTTTATAGTTAATGATATTCTCTTATAGGCATTATCTTATAATTGAAAAAACTAGAGCACTCAACCCGTAGGTGTAACTGAATGGTATTCTATTTGTATTGGTTATGAATAGTAAGTTTTCTAATGGTAAGATAATGGAACAAAAGATAAAAATAATTAGGAAAGTAAAACAGAATTTTATCCTTAAGTCAATTATGAATATCCTATGGAAATATTAAACATTATGATATGTCATGG
Organism: Artocarpus heterophyllus; assembly: GCA_025403435.1. Taxonomy (NCBI): domain Eukaryota; kingdom Viridiplantae; phylum Streptophyta; class Magnoliopsida; order Rosales; family Moraceae; genus Artocarpus; species Artocarpus heterophyllus. The sequence goes on from CM046334.1 coordinate 24,474,833, forward strand.
ATGATTAACTTATTAGAGTTTCGTAATTTATATATAGTTCGAGAGTACAACTCTAAACTTTAGTGGAATAGCTTGAGAGTTGATAATTATGAAATGAGCATGTCAGGGACGTGTTATTTTATAATTATGAGAGCTTGATCTATATATGTTCATCGAGTCCCTTTTGCTAACTCATAATATTTTCTGTAACAATACGTCATATTTTTTCCTACATATTAGTACCTTACGTTAATTCTTAGATTGGTTTAAATTCAGTTAATTGGATTTAAAAATTCATGTTAGTTTGTTGGTTGAATTTATTTTATATATTAATACAAGATAAACATGTTGAATTATTTGAATGTATATTTTATTTGATGACAGATTATCTGTATATGAATGTTTTAATCAAATAACTTCTCTATTGTTATTTGACTTAAACTCTATCTAAAATTTCTGCGTAGAATAAGATATAGAAACTTCTAGAACTAAGCAAACTGGTAGGTCAGTGTCCAAGTCTGGTTGGGTAATGGAGCGTAACTTAATTATGCAAAATAGTACAATCGGCAAGTCGGTGGTTAGGACCTGTAGGCTGGTTAGGCATAATCCAATTACGCATCTTTCACTCATTTTGATGTAGATTTTGACCCAGTTTCAAATTTAGAAGCCCTATCTAAGTAGAATTGACTCTCGACCAGCTACAATAAATAGAATACTTGTTTTTATTATTATTTAGATCACCAGAGAAATTTAGAGAGAAGAACTTTGAAACTCCTAGGGCTATTGTTCAACATCTGGAACCTTAGCTCTTGGTTTTCTCTTGTGGTTGGAAGGAGACATTAACAAGAGAAGAATTAAACGACGTGTGGCCACTCGCATTCCAATAGTGGAAAAGAGAATAGCAAAGAAGACTACTCAGTTGAAGCTCTTCCAAACATAATTCTTAGTAGCAGTTCTGTCAAAGTTTTCTTATCAGAAGTACAGTTTCAATTCTAAGAGGCACGTAACATCTTAATTAATTTGCATACATAGTATGTCTAACTTGTTATTCAGAAAAAAGTCTTTGATTTAAAATTTTTAAAACTCCATTGCATTCACATTTTTCCAACATATTGAATACTGTTTTTTCTAGGTGAGAAAAGAAAGAACATAAGAAAAGCATAATAATCTTTTTTATCACGTTTTTCCTAATAAAAGACAATCTTTTGAAATACCTTTTAAGAAATAACTAAAACTTATCAGAAAATATTCTTTAGCAGGGAAATTTTTCACCACTAAAGCAATTAGACATAATAGAATCTGTCTTACTATTGTAGCATCTTTCGAAAAAGCAGAAACCCTTCAATGTTGATCGTCTAAAAAGGTTTTAAAGAAAAATAACAGAAAATATATAACAAAATTTTTCATTAAACTTTTGAAACACAACGCTATAGATTATATTAATTTAATGCTTAATAAATATAAATAAACATAGTATACCCTATTGAAGCGATTAGAAAACAAATCTTCGATTGGCAATTCTCTATGAAACCAAATCTTTCTCGCGTAGTCCTTACCACTACTTGGACATACGTGTGGACTTAGAAGGAATTAGGTTCTTTATCTCACTTTTCTCTCTCATTAATCTCAACACATGAGTAAAGTGGAATTAGGAATGGAAGAACTATTCTTCTCTTTTTCTCTATCTAGAACACACCTACTCTAGGCTCGAGTAAGGTTTTTATAATCTAAAACAAGACTCACAATTGGTGAAAAAAAAGAGCTCTCTATTTATAGAGTGAGATACCCAATTAATATTGGAAGCTTCCTTTTATTTTAAATTATCACACATTTAATTATTAAAATAAAATAATGTTTCTCCCTTTTATCTGATATAGACATGCCACACACAGAAAAACTCTCTATGTGTAGGGTACCATTCCAAAATTAATTAGTATTATTAAATAATCTTATTATTTAATATTTACAAATTAATTCATAATTAATTTCTTTTGAGTGAATTTGATTTAGAATTCCATAATACCAAATCGATCATTAAAACAAAAAAAATTCACTTATCTAAACAGTGTTGGTAAGATGGCGGCGAAATTAAGACTTATTGTTTCTACCTCCAATAAAATCAATATATTAATTGAACTATTTACTTAATATATTACTCTTTTATTAATTCCACAAGCTTACTAAAAATTTGAAACTACACTCTTAAAATTACAGATATGTAATTACTCACAATAGAGTTGTCCACTTGATATAGTCATTAGATATATTTTGATCCTCCATAAATTATTCATAATTAGTGTTAGGTGGATATCCATTAACCTCTCTAATTATATATTTATCCTTGATGCCATTAATTCTTTAATGAATAATAAATTCATAAACTTAATTACGAATTTGAGCATTCATATTATTTAAACCCAAAATCAATGATCTATATAAATAATTCTCCACTTCTTAATAAAGATATAATGGAATCTGTATTGTAACATTAACATTTCTAGTTATTTACATCATTATGCCTCCAAAATACAAGGGATAGGATTAGCATTATCGAATTCGTATAGAATAAATTAAGTCATAATTTCATAAATAAGAATCTTCTAATAACTTAGGATAAAATCATGTTATATATGAATGATGGTCGATGCAATCAGAACTTACTAATCTTAACGAAAATTATTTAGTTGTTCATACCACATCATCTCACTCTTGTATAATCACATTATGTATAGTACGCTCTTTATGAGTTGCTACATTAACGGTTTGGATAAGACTATTTTATCTTAATGGAAATGACATGTACTAATAACGTTCAATCATAGATTTCATACTTTAAGTGAATAAATAATAATATCAATTAATTATATATTACTGACTATTTTAATTATCATCTTTAAATATTATCCTTGTATATAAAACTTATGTAAATATTTAAAGTCAAATAGATAATTATAAACTTTTAATGATATTCATAAAGTATTCTAAATATATCTACACAATTATATTGAAAAATTCAATTAATTTGTTTATTTATAAATAATGTCCAATACAAAACATCATATGTTTCTGAGCATCTATCCTAACATTAAAGCCATAGCTTCCTCGAAGGTTTTAGGATCATTCTCAAATTGAAGCAAGTTTTTTAGTGATTTTTTTCTCTATTTCATTCTACTGAGTAAAAGTAAATAAGTTGAGAATCAATCTTACCATATCCTCAGTCATTAATTTTTTAATTCTTTTACTTTTGTCAAGCTTAGAACTTTGATTAACAACATTAGAAAATAACTCCAATCATGACCATTATACAATAGAAGTTTCTTGTTGAGATGTCTCATCGATAGAAATTTAAGAATTATTTTCAGAAGTTAATGAATTCTCTAAAAATTTCACATATCTTGCTTCTATTATCATGTTAGACTCCAAATTTAAGAGCCTATAAGCTTTGCTATTTGTAGCATTTCCTACAAAAGCACTTCTTATCTCTATAGGACTTAACTTCGTCCATTTATGATTAGTGTTCTTGTTGTAATATGCAAGACACCCCACAATTTGAAATGCCCTATGTTAGGTTTTCTTTCTTTTTATAACTTACATGGAAAAGTTTTATTTTTAAAAAATTCTATTAAGAATATGAGATGTAGCAAAAATAGCTTCTCCCCAAAAACTAATGCCAATCCTAAATTTAATATAGCATTAATCATCTTTTAAGAAGTTTTATTTTTCTTTCTGCTAAACCATTTTGCTCACATGTACGTAGTGTTGAACATTCCTGAATAATACTATGTTCTTAAAAAATATATTAAAATTATTGGGAAAATGTGCTCCATCTCAGCTTTATATGCTTAAAATGCACAATATCTAACAAGTGAATGTCTTTCAACATTATGAAAAGGTTTCTTAAACATTTTGGATTTAATACATATTTCACATTTTTTAAATTGATTAAGATCACAAGAAATCAATCTATATTTAATCATCCTTTTCATAGTACAAATTTCCATGTCTATTAATCCACAGTTCCAAAAAGAAAAAGAATCAAGAAAACGGAATCAACTTTCTTATTATTGATAACAAACTTCATACATAGATTGACCACACCCTTACATGATTATCCTTTCCCAATAAAAGAACCATTTTTGAACATGATTAATTTGCTAGATTCATACACAAATTTAATCTCATGTTTTCCTAAAAGATCCTTACTAGCTAAGCTCATATTCATATTGGGGACAAGAAGTATATTTGCTAGAGTAATTTTTTTCAGAAGTGAAAACAAAGTCAACATTCCCTTTGCAATCACTTTGGAGTGTCCTTCATTTCCCATTTGAATCTCATGTCCATCTTTGACGTCTTGATAAGATTTGAAGGAGGACCTATTGTAGGAGACACAAACAGTAGTGTATGTGACGACCCGTCTTTTTGGGCAGTCACTTTACGTTATTAAACATCGTTTCATAAATAGTAATCTTACTTACTTAGTAAGAAAAATACTGAAATAATTTTTTTTAAACGTTCTTTAAAACTGATGCGATCTTTGTCGCATTTTTAAGTTGAGACCACACTCAACACTTGCTCTTAAAATCATTTCAAATCGTTTCTTAAAACTTAATAAGAAAAATTTATTAAAACATAGCTTAAAACTTTACTTTATAATTACATAAAACAGTTCGTAAATTGTATCTTAAAGCTTTGAATACAATTCTTAGAACTCTGATTTTCTTAAAACTTTGCAAACACTACATTAAACAATGGAAAACCTTTTCTTTGCATAGCGAAAGCAAACAGTGATGGTATCCATGCCCAAATCTTCACATCTGTCCTCCGCAGCATCCAGCTATTCTAACGGGTCCTACTGGTCACCATAAATTACCTACAGCATGAAGAAACTTTTAATGAGCTTTCGCTCAGTAAGTTCAAACATAAACTCACAAATCATTTAATCATGCTTTAAAACTTTTATCATAAAAACCTTTCTCTTGAAACATTCTTCAAGAACGTTTTCCATAAACATTTCTGAGAACATTTTTCATAAACGTTTTCCATAAAACATTTCTGAAACGTTTTGCATAAACGTTTTTCGTAAAACATTTCTTGAACGTTTTTCTTCAAACATCATTTATAAATCTTTTCTTGAAAACATGAAAATGTTTTTCATAAACATTTAACGTAAAACATTTCTCAAAATGTCTTTCATAACATAACATATAAATATTTCATAAAAAGGAATTCCGGCAAAATCAGAATGCATGACTCCATTTATGCTCAATTAGGAACTTTCATTTATGAGTGTCTTATAAACGTTCTTTTCTTACTTTAACTTTCTGTCTTCGTTCCTTAACTTTTCTTATCTTACTTTAACTTTCTCTCCTTATTTCTTATCTTACCCTCATTTTCCTTACTTTACTTTAGTGTTTGTACCAACTCATTAATCATAAGATCATAAACATGATGCTTCCCTTATGGAAGACTTGTGACCATCAAACATTGAGGTCTTGTACCTCACATCTAGGAGGTTAAACTTTAATTTTACTTTCATTACCTCATAACAAAGAGGCTGGTATGACACTTTCCTTTTATCTTTACGTTACCTTCTTATTAACTTTAGTGAGCATTCCAAATGCAATCACATCATATGCAAACGCACTTGCAATTTATAACTTGTACTATAAAACCTATTGCATAACAAATGCATCATAAAATGCAAACACATTTTGCAAATCATAACTTGTATTCTAACACTTATTGCATAACAAATGCAACATATAACGAAATCACATTTTGTAAATTATAACTTTTATTCTAAAACTTATTGCACAACAAATGCAACTTATTGCATAACAAATGCATAATGAAACTTATAACTTAAACTATAAAACATTATGCCTTGTCATAATGCAAAACATACTTTAAATACTTTGAAAATCATAACTTAATCTTTTAAAAAACGTTAGGCATATCAATATGCAAATAGACATTAAACATGACAATTGCAAATTCATTGCAAGTCTTTTTCTTGGACTTTAAAACTTTTTACGCAATAAATGCAAACGTACTTTAAAAGAAACTTGCATAATAATTGCAAACTCATTTGCAAATTATATAAATAAGCATTTAAAAATCATTTACTTCATGCTGTAGGTGAGATTTGAACTTACCCGAACTATGCTCTAGCGTTCTCTATTCTGTTCCTTTATCTTGCATTAGTTAGCCTCTGTGTCCTGATCAAATGACAACCGACTTATTAGTTAACTTTCTTTATCATCAATCCACTCGATTGATAATAAAACATAAACATTAACCATTATTTCCTTTTAACTTGACTAGTATACTTTTGTTTACCATTGTATTTACTTAACCTTATAAACCATCGGTTTACCTTTCCTTCACTTAGCTTTGTAACCCACCGGGGTTACTTTTCCTTTTAACCTCGTAACCCATCGGTTTACCTCTTGTTGACTTAAACATCCCTTATTAAATCTCCCGTCTTACTGAGGATTTCATTATTTAACGTATTACGGAACATTTTTCATCTAAGAACATTATGCTAAATCGAAGTGTTTGACTCTGTTCTAGCCGTTTCCTTGATAATAACGATTTTACCCTTAATGGGTTTTTCGTCACCCTCGTAACCTTATAAAACCCATTCTCACATAAAACAGTGTAATAATAACTAATCATGCCTTTTTATAAATTTTTATGAAAGCATCTAAAACAATTTCTTTTAAAACGGTTTATACTATAAGGCAAGATTCCTACTTACTTGGACTCCAAGCTAAGCAGGTCTAGTTATACCTTGTTGTATCTACAGTATGCGAAGCATCCTCTATAGTGCTCCTTGAGCGACCATGAATGGCTAAGAATGCTTCCTGGAGATCATACGTTACTAGAACTGTCATTTTGGACTCCGTTACTACTGTTTGAATTGCCTCGATTTGCGCATAGTCAGTACTAGATGATTTTCATCAAAGTGGAATTAGCTCAAACGGAGGTTACCATTGCTTCAGAGCATCGAAACGAGACAGGAGGCTGTCTCAAATCTTCGATCGGAGGTCCAGATAACAAAAATCCAAAGTCGCCATTGACCGGTCGTTGATCGACCGTTGACCAGCTTTGACCGAACTCTGTTGGCAGCTGGGCTCGGGCGTACCCCCTATAAATTGACCCTTTTGAGTCCAATGACGGTTTCAATTTCACATAATTCAGCCTCTAGCATAGCAGATCATGAAGTACAACGTCGGTAAAAATGGATGAGCTCTGATCTTGATTCTCCAACGGTGGTGGACCAAAATTGGTTGAGGGCTTTTGTTACCCACTCATTTCTAAGTCAAACAGTGGTGGAGGTGTACCTCACCGTCACCGTGAGTGGCGGTTCCAAAGGTGGTGCAACGGCGGAGATGTGGTGGCTCCGTCGGGCCTTTTCTAGCTGGAATTGAGCTGGAAGATTAGTGTCTTCTTGTTCCTCTCGTTATGCTGAGTCTGTAGACACCAAGATCACGTCGATTGGTGGTTGGACGGCGAAGAAATCACGTCGGGAAAAAATAGGTTTCTCTGCCACTTTGGGCAATGCATGTGGCCTCCTCTGACGGCGTTGTGGGTGACGCGGCACCTCATTGGAATCAGCTCATCGAGAGCTCTCCAATGGTGTGGGAGGTGTAAAAAATAGAGGCCAAAATCTTTGACTGATTTTTGAGGAGAGAGAGAAAATCTGGAGAGAGAAAGTAGAGAGAGAAAGAGCCGACTTTTTGTGTGATTTTCTTTTTTTTTTCCTTTTCTGCACTTTTATAAAAAAATTTGTGGTCTACACAGTCCATTTCTGTACTACATGACCTTAAACAGTCCAATTCCTATAATGCTTTACTTTAGCAGTAAAATTTTCATGCTGCATAACTTTATCAGTGTACTTCTTTACACTGTATTATTCTAATACTGTATAATTTCTTATGTTATTATATAGTGTTTTCCTTAAACTGTACTTTTTGTCTTAATATAATCCTTAACTTAATGTATTAGAAATTCTCGGGTGTTACAGTGTAAGTGTCATACCACCAGCCCTAACTTTGCCTTGTACCACATTGATTTCACACACAGTAGTGGCAATCTTTTCCTCTTCAATGAAGTTGACCTTTGTTTCTTAGTTAGGTTTCTACTTAAACTTGCAATCTCAGGCACAATGCATTGGTTTTCCACAAACAAAGCAACCTTATTTGGGTTTCTTCTTGAAATTCTATTTATTCTTTCTAGGACCAAGAGAATTTCTATAGTTGTTCTTATTTGTATTATTGGGCTGGTTCATGGCATTGGTTTTACATGTGCTAGCATAAGAGTTTTTATTCTTATCTCTTGTCATCATTTCTTCCTTAATCCATAGATGTTTTTGAATTTGTTAAAAAAAAAAAGTCTCTGAATTTGTGAAGAATCTTCTGCCTATAACCTTTCTAAGTTGGTGATCATTTTGCAATAATTACACCAAATTGCAATAATTCAAGAAGTTCTATTTTTATATTCCTCGATTCATTAACAAGACCTTGCAACTCTTAAACTTGAGGCAATATAATTTTATCAACCATTTTGAAACCAAAATATTTCGAGATTAGGAATTATTTAGTACCTTTCTCCTCTACCTTATACTTGAATTACATGGCATTGTAAATCTCCTTTTCAGATGGAGTGTACATGTAGAGGTCACATAGATGATCAAACAACACATCAAGAATATGGCACAACATATGATTTCATCTTTAAAGCACTTCTTTCGTTCAACCTTTAATTTGTCAATGTTTGTGTCTATAGGTTTTGAAATTGGTCACAAGGTAGTATCAAGAACTTAAAAAATCTCCAGGGCCATCTAACAAAAGCGATCTAGTCTCAGCACGTCATGATTCATCAATTTCATGGTGGCAATAGTGATTTATGGTTTCAATCTCTATTAAATTAATGCTTTAAGATGGAAATCTAGAATGAAGACTTGAAACACATACTAAATATGTTTTCCTTAAAAGTATTTTTGCCCTCTTATGGTTAAGATTGCTTGTGAGAATATCACTGCAATTTGCTTTCAAGATATGACAAGTCTTTTGTGTTTCTACATTAAGCAATAATGAAGAAAACACAGAGACTATTGAACACTATATTTTCTAGATAAGAGAAGAAAGAACATGAGAAATGTTAAGAAATATGGAGCCAAATTTAATGATTTTCAAAATATCATCCCATGTAGAGGATTTCGAGGAATGACCTTCCCTAAGGCCGTCGTGAGGGTTGGAAGGGGGCTTCCTGGGGTGTATCCACCACCCACACCTAAAATCTTACTACAAAGGTGAAAGAAAAGGAGAAAAACACAAAAAAAAGGAGTTTTTTTGGTTCCTAGGAGCTCACCCCTACGGTAGAAGATTTCGTGCAGCCACGAGGTAAGACAATAGCTACATGACCCCATGGAGAGGAAGGCATGTAGCCACATGTGGAGTGCAAAAATCCATAGCTCGAGATGAAATCTCACACAACCGCATGAGAAAAACTTGTGGCCATGCATGTCCTAGGCTTGATACAAGTTTTTACTTTTTTTTTTCTTTGTGGTTTTTTTCTATTATTTTGTAAACCTATAAATAGATTGGTTGAGTTATTTTCTTTGTATAGTGAAACTCAGAAAATTGAATGAGAGAGAGGCTTGAGAAAAATTCTTAAAAGAGTATTTGCAATTTTCTCTTATAAATTTCTTCATCATCATAGCGAATTATTCTATAGGGCTAAAAGTAGACGTGGCTCTCACATCGAGAGTAAGCTGCAATAAATTTTATGTGTTCTTATTTTTCGTTTGCATATTTTCATTTTCAGTAAAATTACGACTTCTAATTCGCAACAAGAAAAAACATAATAATATTTCTAATCATATTTTTTCAATTTTATAAATAAAAGACAACCTTTCAAAATACCTTTTAAGAAATAAATGCCATTTATCAGAAATTTTTCTTTGGAGAGGAAATTTTTCAATGCTAAAGCCCTTTTCTCTAAGTGTCATGAGCTAGAGCTATTGAATGCTCCAACCAAGTTAGAGCTTGACCACAAGGTTACTTTGGACAACCTTGACTTTTTGGCAAGCTAGAGCTCAAATTTGACTTCTTGTTAAGCTAAAGCTCAACTCTAATTTATTGTTGAGCTAGATATCAGCTTTAACTTTTTACTAAGCTAGCGCTCAACTTTAAATGTTTAGATCAAGCTAGAGCTTGACCAATTTCACTTTGTGCACCTTGTCTTTTTGGCAAGCTAGAGCTCAACTTTCACTTTTTGTTTAGCTAGAGCTAAACTTTAAATGCTTTGATCAATGTAGGAGGACTAGAGCTTGCTTTTGATGCTACAACTTGATCTCAACCTCTTAGCTTTTTATGAGAAAGCTCAAGCTTATTCAGAAGGCTACAAGAGAGTTGTAAATAATCACATAAGTAGATCTTAGCCTTCATGACTTCTTGAGATGCTTTCATGTCTGCAACTTCTTGTGATCTTATAGTTGCTTCATATGTTTTCAAGGCTGGTGTATCATGGCAACTTATGTTGTTATAGGCGTGAACATCCAACAGGGATTCATTTAGTTGAATCATAGCAGCTTTCGTTGATATAGGTGTGAACCTCAGCTGAGAGTTGTTGAGTTGAATCACGTCACTGGCAAAGGCTGAACACATGTCATTGGCATGGGTGTGAACCTCTAGTGGGGAGCCATTGTGTTGAATCGCACAAGGTTTTGCTTGTATAGGCGTGAACCTTCGCCAGTGAGTCTTCCACGCTCAATGCACCAATTATTCACAGTGATTTCCGTTAATGGGAGTAAAAATGAAAAGATAGTAGATGTTTTTAAGAGATAAAGCGACAATAATATAATGGATGCTTAAAAAGATGATATAATCTAGGAAATATCCATTCAAATAAAAATATAGTATGTGAGGAAAATTTAACGTGGTTGGGTAATTAATAAAGGCTACATCCAATCACTAGAGCAAACAGTAGATTGAACGACACTCTTTATGAGACAATGGTTTCGAAAACCTTTTATAAGAGTCGAGCAAATAGTAGATTGAATGACATTTTTATGAGGCAATGGTTTTGAAAACCTTTTATAAGAGTCGTTCAAAAGAATATCTTCACTAAATCTATTTCTTCTCAAAGAATAATTCTTCGAATATTATTTACAAAATCATGTGCTCTTCTTTGTCTCAGATCTTTTAACCCCATCTTATCTTTTTCTTTTCAATTATCATTTGAGAATCTAGTAGTCTGATACGCGTACAAGACGACAAGGCCTCCATGTTTTGTAAAACCAACATCAATGACGTAATCACATGTTGAATCCAATAATGTTGTAAGTAAAGAGAATCGATGTCGGTCAAAAACAACGCTAATCAAATGCTTGTGCATTGATAAAAAATGATGTTAAAAGCTGCACAACAATTTTCAAAGATATATATAATTAATATGCATATAATACCAATATTTCTACAAATTATAAACAAAGTTTCTCCATAAAATTTAATAACAAAAGAATTATTTAATTAAACAAAGAAAAACTCTAAATTCAAATAAAAAAACCTCAAATTCAGAGGAAGAAAATATATCAAAAGATTCCAAAAGTACCCAAACTTTGATGCTCAAGGCGCTAGTAGCAGCAGCGACAACAATGATTTGATGGAGAGTCACAGCAGTCGATAGTTCATAGACAACAATAGCTATGAGGATTGCAAAGGCATTAATTGAGGAGCAAGGAGTAGAAGAGATAAGAGAGGGAGATAGTGTCGGGTTTGATGTCCTAAAAGCTATGACATTGTACATATTGTTAATAAATAAATAAAGTGACATTTATAATTATTTTGGTTGCTTATATGTATTATGAATACTTTTATAAACATCGAGAAAATTCCATGATTATTTATGTGACTATAAATTTAGCATATAAGTGTTATATGCTTAGGGATAAAATTTATAGATAATAATCTAAATAGTCCGTAATAATTAATTAAAGTTTTGGATCTTTAATTAAATATTACAAGTACTTTCTAATCTCATTTAAAATGAAATAGTCATTATCCAAGCGATTAATATAGAGACATTGGATTGGAGGTACTTTATATATTGAGATTATATAGGACTGGACCAAATAAATTATGAATATTTAATAATCATCCATTACAAATAGAGTATTCAAATTTATCATTATGATGATCATATATTTGACAGTCTTAATCTTGAGTATTTATTAGACTCCTATTTATGACATTATGTTTTTTGACTTGCGTGGTAAGATTTGTCTAAGCACAGATCATAACTTAGCATCTTGGAAACATAATGTAATAAATGACGGGGAATAATATTATACAGATATGGAATCCATTCCTTCCCTATGGAAGTTAGAAAAAATAGTTCTCTTGAGTGATAATTCTAGGTTTGAACAGTAGAGCACTCGTTCATAATAAGATTATGAATTAATTGTTCATTAGAGAATTATTGGAACTCAAGGATAAAGATGTAATAAGAGAGGTGAACGGAAATTAAACCTAGCTCTTATTATGAACTATTTATGGAGGGCTGACTTATATGTAATGATTATATCAATGGACTACTCGCTAATTTTCTTTGAGTAATTTTACTATAATCTCAAGAGTTCAGTTTCAGGTTTTTAGTGGAATAACACTGAAACTAATAAACTTGACACATTAATCAAAGAGTTTAATTAATTGTCAAATTTATTGGAGCTTGGGTTATAGGTCCATAGGTCCCCAATACCACCTCTGTAACACTATAATGGATTTGCGCATAGAATGAATTATACATATTTAGTTTAGAATTATTAAATTCTGAATTAATTATTTCACACTTGAATTATTAATGTGACACAGAAAAATGTTCTCTGTGACATATAATGTAATGTGATAAATGTTGTCACATTTAACTGATCATTAGTTAATTAATTAATGGATTATTTTTAAAATATGTTCTTAAGTAAATGTGATTTATTTTTGAATTTAGATATAGATAGATAGATATATATACATATATGTGGTTTTGAACCAAATCTTATTTATATATAAGATTTTATAATATATTAATATATATATATAAATAAAAATATTAAAAAAACATTTCCTTTTTTACTTTTTTTTATATATAAAAATGAATCACACTGGATTCGGTTAATTAAAAAAAATGTAAAGTCACGTGAATTACGTTTCACGTTTTAGTTTTTAATATATATATATATATAAGGAATCACGTAGTGATTCGGGAAAGAAGAAAAAAAAAAGAAGGGGAAAGTAAAAAAGTTACAATCATGTAAAATATATCATTTCCTCATATATCTGATATGGTGGTTATTTCAAATGAAAAATCAATTGAAAAATTACTAATGGCTTAGATATAAAAAGGAAAAGATAAAAATTATCTCAAGATTTTTTCACGTAACTTTTATAGAGAGAAAAACTGAGAGTTCTTCTTTGTGAAAAAAAAGGTCTGCTATCTCATGTGTTGCGTGCATAGCAGATTTAAAAAAGTGTGAGGAAAATTCATTCTTGCAGTTTGACGCCCACTCGTCTTTCTATTAGTGTGAAGGCCTGGATTAAAATATCGTGGTGTCAAAGAGGAAAGCTAGGATATCCTGAAAGTCTTCAAAAGGTTAGTAAAATTCCCAAATCTTTCTATTATTAATTAAAATTATATATCTATTCCCGTTGAACAAAGTTTTCAGAAATTTTTGTTTGTCAACGATCTGTTCCTTCCGCTGCGCTTCATATTTTAATTCCAACAAATGGCATCAGAGCGGGTTATAGCATATATAATTTTAATTAAACATGATTTTATTTTGATAATATCATGTTTTTTATGCATGTTTGCGGGCACTTTGCATCTTTATTAATTTTTATTCATGTGATGAATGGTTGTTTAATGAAGGGATTTTTGGTCGTTAATTATATGGTCCTTTTGGATTAGTAATTTTATTTTCAGTTTGATTAGATCAATTTGTGTAAACCCATAAACGGGTATAGGCTTTTTGTAATTTATTATTATTATTTTTTCTTTTCTCCTCTCCTTCACCTTCTACACGTGGAGCGATGAAGAAAAAGAAGTTCATTGGATCTTTTGGCCCAGTTGAGAACTTTAGGCCTATCAAATTTAAAAGTAATCCAGCAGATTGTTGCACAATAAACCACTTGATGAAGACTGCAAAATTGGAGCAGGGAATTGTGTGTAAATTACAAGAAGACCCCTGTAATTTTTTTTTTCTCTCTTATTTTTATGTGTTGTAATTTTAATTATCCAAAAGGACCCAGTCAAAAATCCATTGTTTATTTTCATTTTTATTTTCATGTGATGATTGTGATAACATGTTCATGCATGATAACATGTCATCTATGAAAGTGCCCACTTATAGTTATTGTAACATGACATGCATACGCTTACATATTATTTTTTTTATAAAGGAGTTTATAAAATGATTTAATATGTGTTAGCATCAATTTAATGAGATTAAATTAATTGGGTTGTTTTTATAGAATCTTAATTTATTAATCAACCAAATAATGTGAATTTAGTTTTAATAGTTAAGACTTGGTAAAATTCACATTAGTTCTAAGTTATCTAATTTTAAATTGTTTAATATTCGATAACTTAGACAATTCATAATAAATTTAGATTTTTAGAACATCTAGTAATTTATTTAAGTGTAAATAGAATGGGATTATATTAACACATAATATAATCTAGTAATTAAAAATTATTTTTATCTACTAGAATTATGAAACATATGATGTTTTATAAGATAAAACACATCTTTTAAAACAATGAGTGGGAGAAGGTAATATGACAATATAACATGCGGTCTCCACTATTAGTACAACACCATGAAATTTAGGTGGCGCATCGCGATACTTTGATTTCGTCCTCCCTTCGGTGAGTGTCCATTTAAATCAATATCAAGGTTGGCTTCCTTGAGATAGGATTTTATAATGTATTTTAAAATTGACCTACCCTACGGCGGCAATTTTGAGTTAAGTTGTTAAAATCCAAAATAGTGGGTTACACTTATAAAGACATAATTAAATTGTTAATTATATCTTGACCAAAATAAATAGTTATTAATAAATATAGAAAATATGAGATATTTTTGAATATATTTATTAATTGAGAATGTCTCAATTCAATTCATAAATAATTGGACCTACCCTCCGGCGTCATTTTATTTATTAAAATTGAATAATCGTGGAATTAGTAAAATATTTTTTGTGTGTTTTTCATATGCATCATGCATCACGTTTACTATTCAAAAACATATATTTATGATGTTTATACAACCATTTAATTTATGTTATTTTATTTATTTATTACAGCAACAATGTCTAATCCAATCATCGCTATTCTCTCAAATGAAAAATTAACCGGAGATAATTTTGTCAAGTGGAAGAGTAACATGAACATTGTACTAATTTGCGAAAGTTACAAGTTTGTCCTGACAGAGGAATGTCCTCTAGAGCCTGCTGCCAATGCTCCTTGTAATGTAAGAGAAACATATGATCGTTGGATCCAGGCAAACAACAAGGCCTGTTGTTTTCTTTTGGTTGGCATGTCTGAT
Source organism: Artocarpus heterophyllus (assembly GCA_025403435.1). Taxonomy (NCBI): domain Eukaryota; kingdom Viridiplantae; phylum Streptophyta; class Magnoliopsida; order Rosales; family Moraceae; genus Artocarpus; species Artocarpus heterophyllus. The sequence continues at coordinate 24,490,416 of CM046334.1, forward strand.
GTGCTTAGGATGAAGCACAAAAGCATGGAGACTGCTTATGAGATAATGTAGTCTCTGCAAGACATGTTTGGTAAACCTTCTGAAAAGGCACGCCATGAAGCCGTTAAGGCAATAATGAATGCCAAAATGAAGGCAGGGATTTCGGTCAAAGAACATGTTCTCAACATGATTAACTATCTCCATGAGGCCGAGGTGAACAGGGCAGTGATAGATGAAGCCACACAGGTGGGGATGATTTTGGAAACCCCTTCCCCTGCGTTCCTTTAGTTCAAAAGCAACTATTTCATAAACAAGCTAAAATATAACATGACTGAGTTGCTTAATGAGCTTTAAACCTTCGAGTCTATTTTGAAAGAAAAGACTAAAGAAGCTGAGACAAATGTTGCAGAAGCTCAACCCTCCTCTTCTACTCAAAACAATAAGAAGAGGAAGAGGACTAAAGGAAGTGGTAAGTATAAAAATGGAGGGCAACCTAAGAAGAACAAAAGCAACAACAACAAAAAGAGCTCAAACCAAAAGAAGCCCAAGGGAAAATGTTTCCACTGCGGCAGAGTTGGGCACTGGAAGAGAAACTACAAGAAGTATCTTCAGCAGCTCAAATAAAAGAAGAACAACGGTAAATCAGATTTACTCGTCTTAGAAGCTTGTTTAGTTGAAGATGATACTTCACCTTGGATAATTGATACAGGGGCAACTAACCATGTTTGTTCTTCTTTGCAGATGCTTAGTTCTTCAAGGGAGCTTGCCAACGGGGAATAAACGATGAGAGTGGGAACAGGAGAGGTTGTTTTGGCAAGAGCAGTAGGAGTTGTTAAACTTTATTTTAAATATAAGTTTTTAATTTTGGACAATGTTTATTACATTCCTTGTTTTCGTAGAAATTTGATTTCTGTTTCCAAGTTGTTTGAACAAATGTTTTATGTTTCTTTTAATAATAATTATGTTAATATTTCTAACAATGGTTTGAATATTTGTTCTATGCATCTAGAAAATGGGCTTTACACTTTAAGGCCCAATTAAAAATCACTGCTCAATACCGAAATGTTCATAGTTGAACAACCAAAACCCAAGAAGCAAAAGATTTCTTTTGATAATGAAACATACCTATGGTGCCTTAGATTAGGTCATGTTAACCTTGACAGAATTAATAAACTGGTAAAGGAAGGTCCTTTAAAAGAGCTAAAAGTTAGTTTTCTACCAATTTGTGAATCTTGTCTTGAAGGTAAAATGGCTAAGAGGCATTTCTTTGCAAAAGGCAAAAGGGCCAAGGAACCACTTTAGCTAATACATTCGGATGTCTACGGTCCATTGAATGTACAAGCACGTGGTGGTTATGAATATTTCGTCACATTTATTGACGATTATTCAAGGTATGGTTACATATACCTAATGCATAGGAAATCTGAAACTTTTGGAAAGTTCAAAGAATTCCAAGCGGAAGCTGAAAAGTAATTAGGTAAGATGGTGAAGAGTCTTCGATCTAATCGAGGAGGGGAATACCTTGATACTGAATTCAAGGACTATATGATAGAACATGGTATTCTATCACAACTCACCGCACCTAGAACACCACAACAAAATGGTGTTGTAGAGAGAAGAAATCAAACGTTGTTAGATATGGTGAGATCTATGCTCAGCTACTCATCATTGCCCACTTCGTTTTGGGGATATGCACTACAAACTGTAGCATATCTTCTAAACATAGTTCCATCTAAGTCTATTCTAAAAACACCTTTAGAGTTATGGAATGGTCACAAACCTAGTATGCGACATATTCATATATAGGGGTGTCCAGCACATGTGTTGAAAGGAAAGACCGAGAAGCTAAAACCACGTTCTGAAGTATGCCTATTTGTGGGATACCCAAAGGGAACGAGGGGAGGTTTGTTTTATAGTCCATAGGAAAAGAAAGTACTTGTATCGACAAATGCCACTTTTGTCGAGAATGATTATATGACAAACTATAAACCTCGTAGCAAAGTTGTACTTGAAGAGTTACTTTCTGATCATATCAGACCGCAACCGACAACTGTTGTTGAAGGACAAAATGAGGAGACCACATCTCCCGATCAGAATGTTATACCCCCTCAACATAGTGGGAGGGTTGTGAGACCACCTGTTCGCTACAGGAAACTTGGAGAAGCAAATGTTGCTCTCTTTGATAATGGTGAGGATGATCCATTGACATATCGTGATGTAATGGAAGATTCTAAGAAGGAGAAATGGTAGGAGGCTGTGAGCCTTGAAATGGAGTCCATGTACTGCAATTTAGTCTGGGAATTTGTAGACCTACCTGAAAGGATAAAACCCATAGGGTGCAAATGGATTTACAAGAAGAAAAGAGGAGTGGATGGGAAAGTTGAGACTTTCAAAGCTAGGCTTGTGGCAAAGGGTTATACCCAAAAGGAGGGAGTTGACTATGAAGAAACTTTCTCGCCTATAGCTATGCTTAAATCCATTTGGATTCTTTTATCCATTGCTGCTTGTCTTGATTATGAGATATGGCAAATGGATGTCAAGACTGCCTTTTTGAATGGCTATCTTGAGGAAAGCATCTATATGGTGCAACCAGAAGGGTTTGTAGTCAAAGGTCCAGAGCAAAAAGTTTGCAAGTTACAGAGGTCCATCTATGGACTCAAGCAAGCTTCAAGATCTTGGAACTTGAGATTTGATGAAGCAATCAAATCTTATGGTTTCGATCAAAATATTGATGAACCTTGTGTTTACAAGTACATCAAAGATAAGAAGGTGGTCTTCTTGGTTCTTTATGTAGATGATATCCTACTCATTGGGAATGATCTAGGCGTATTATCTGATGTAAAGAAATGGCTCACCAACCATTTCCAAATGAAAGATTTAGGAGAGGCAAGTTATGTTCTTGGAATCCAACTCATAAGAGATCGCAAGAACAAACTGTTGGCGCTGTCTTAGGCATCGTATATCGATAAGGTGCTCTTTAGATTTTCGATGCAAAACTCCAAGAAAGGAAATTTTCCTACACATCATGGAGTTTATGTTTCAAAAGAGTAGTGTCCTAAGACACCTCAAGAGGAAGAAAACATGAGACGGGTACCCTATGCATCTATAGTGGGGAGTCTAACGTATGCCATGTTGTGTACTAGACCTGACATTTGCTATGCGGTGGCTATAGTCAGTCGGTATCAATCCAACCCAGGATTAGATCATTGGGTAGCGGTTAAACAGATTCTCAAGTATCTTAGGAGAACGAAAAACTATATGCTAGTATATTCTGGTGAGAATTTGATTCTCATTGGATACACTGATTCTAATTTTCAATCAGACAAAGACACACGTAAATCTACTCTAGATCAGTGTTTACTCTTAGTGGCGGAGCCATAGTTTAGAGAAGCATCAAACAATCTTGTATTGCTGATTCAACTATGGAAGTTGAATATGTGGCTGCTTGTGAAGCAGCTAAAGAAGTTGTTTGGCTCGATAAGTTCTTAAATGATTTGGAAGTAGTTCCAGGCATGGATAAACCACTCACACTGTATTGTGATAACAGTGGTGCAGTGGCAAATTCAAGAGAACCTAGAAGCCACAAAAGAGGAAAGCATATAGAGAGAAAATATCATTTGATTAGAGAGATAGTGCATCGACGCGATGTGAAAGTTGTGGAGATAGCGTCGAAAAACAACCTTGTTGACCCTTTCACCAAGACGTTACCTGCAAAGAGCTTTGAGGGACACTTGGAAGGCTTAGGTCTTAGAGACATGTCTCACCTACTTTAGGGCAAGTGGGAGATTGTTGGGTTTGGTGACCTAACAGCTGTGACATTGTACATATTGTTAATAAATAAATAAAGTGACATGTATAATTATTTTTGTTGCTTATATGTATTATAAATACTTTTATAAACATCTAGAAAATTTCATGATTATTTATGTGACTATAAATTTAGCATATAAGTGTTATATGCTTAGGGATAAAATTTATAGATAATAACCTAAATACTCCGTAATAATTAATTAAAGTTTGGGATCTTTAATTAAATATTACAAGTACGGTCCAATCTCATTTAAAATGAAATAGTCATTATCCGGGCTATTAATGTAGAGACATTTGATTGGAGGTACTTTATATAATGAGATTATGTAGGACTGGACCAGATACATGATGAATCTCTAATAATCATCCATTACAAATAGAGTATTCAAATTTATCATTATGATGATCGTATATTTGACAGTCTTAATCCTAAGTATTTATTAGACTCCTATTTATGATATTATGTTTTTTGACTTGCGTGGTAAGATTTGTCTAAGCACATATCATAACTTACCTTCTTGGAAACATAATGTAATAAATGGCGGGGAATAATATTATACAGATATGGAATCCATTCCTTCCCTATGGAAGTTAGAAAAAATAGTTCTCTTGAGTGATAATTCTAGGTTTAAACAGTAGAGCACTCGTTCATAATAAGATTATGAATTAATTGTTCATTAGAGAATTATTGGAACTTAAGGATAAAGATGTAATAAGAGAGGTGAACAGAAATTGAACCTAGCTCTTATTATGAACTATTTATAGAGGACTGACTTATATGTAATGATTATATCAATGGACTACTCGTTAATTTTCTTTGAGTAATTTTACTATAATCTCAAGAGTTCAGTTTCAGGTTTTTAGTGGAATAACACTGAAACTAATAAACTTGACACATTAATCAAAGAGTTTAATTAATTATCAAATTTATTGGAGCTTGGGTTATAGGTCCATAGGTCCCCAATACCACCTCTGTAACACTATAATGGATTTGTGCATAGAATGAATTATACATATTTAGTTTGGAATTATTGAATTCTGAATTAATTATTTCACACTTGAATTATTAATGTGACACAGAAAAATGTTCTCTGTGACATATAATGTAATGTGATAAATGCTGTCACATTTAACTGAGCATTAGTTAATTAATTAATTGATTATTTTTAAAATATGTTCTTAAGTAAATGTGATTTATTTTTGAATTTAGATATGGATAGATAGATATATATATATATATGTGTGGTTTTGAACCAAATCTTATTTATATATAAGATTTTATAATATATTAATATATATATATAAATAAAAATTTTAAAAAAACATTTCCTTTTTTATTTTTTTATATATATAAAAATGAATCATGCTAGATTCGGTTAATTAAAAAAAACGTAAAGTTACATGAATTACGTTTCACACTTTAGTTTTTAATATATATATATATATAAGGAATCACGTAGTGATTCGGGAAAGAAGAAAAAAAGTAGAAGGGGAAAGTAAAAAGGTTACAATCATGTAAAATATATCTTTTTCTCGTATTTTTGATATGGTGGTTATTTCAAATGGAAAATCAATTGAAAAATTACTAATGGCTCATATATAAAAAGGAGAGATAACAGTTATCTCAAGATTTTTTCACGTAACTTTTACAGAGAGAAAAACTGAGAGTTCTTCTTTGTGAAAAAAAAAAGGTTTGCTATCTCACGTGTTGAGTACATAGCAGATTTAGAAAAGTATGAGGAAAATTCATTCTTGCAGTTTGACGCCCACTCGTCTTTCCATTGGTGTGAAGGCCTGAATTGGAAGATTGTGGTATCAAAGAGGAAAGCTAGGATACCTGTGACACCCGTTATTCTCCTAACGGGTATTGAGGTAATTAAATTAATTTTTAATGTATAAAAAAAAAATTGCTTCATTTAAATTTATTTTATAATATTTATTTTTATCTATTTTTAAGTTTTCTAAAATTCTCCTATATTTATTTAGTATGATTACTAAAAAGCCTTAGAACTTCTAATAAATCTCAAAAATGTCATATTGGCATTATGTGTGTTAAAGTCTTTAGATGAGACATAAGGATATCTTTTCCAACTACTCTTGACCCTCATTTTCTTTATTTCCTCCGTGACATGCTTCAACATGTCTCCTCTATAATTGTTTATATCACTTCTCTTCAAAGACTTCATCTTTTCTTCCTTTCTCTTCCACGGTTCCCACACTCTTCTTCTTATTTCTTTGCTGAAGCAAAATACTTAGAGAACTTCTTCAAGGCAGCCATAAAAATCAGCCACCATCACCTCCATTTGAGCAAGAATTTCAGTCATACCGAAGTAAAGGAACCTGTTTTGAAACCATTTCAAGCTTCCAACTAACCATAATCCGAGGTTAGAATCTTATGAACAAATTTAGTCTTTCATTTATAAATTTTCTTTTATACTAAAGGATTATTCAAATTTGCGTTCTTAAACCTAAGTATACGTTTGTTGCTATTTTGGAGCATATGTATGAAGTCTAAGTGTATATGCCATAGACAGAAAATTTATATTGTTAAACTTTATAATACCTCTATGGGCAGTGGTTATTTCTTGAAATTCTAAGATTAAATTAAAATAAATTTTATGAATGTAGTTGTATGTTGTGCTTTAGTTTTAATTGTCCTTATGCACGCCTTAGGATCAAGGGAGTATGGAGCTAACGTTAATTGATTCCAGGATTAAGAGACTGTTGATAAGCTTGAAAGGTAGGGATTCTATTACTCATCTTTTGTGAGGTTTTTATAGAATTAAAATTGATTGTTTTGCCGCAATATATATATATCTATGTTGAACTGATATTATATGATTATCACATATGAAACTATGACATGGACTCGTCTTGTATTGTACGGCGAGGAACATAATGAATTGACACATGTTATAAATTGAGAAGCATGGTTAGGAAAACTAACTCTATTGATAATGATTCAATATAGAGAAATTGTGAGACATGAAAAGGGCGACGGTTACGTCCTTGGGCATGAATACCCTAAAAGGTAAAGTAGGGGGAAGGCGATGACGCTTCCTTGGGTTGAAAGTCCCAGAACACACTGTACAGGAATCGATTTGGTGAGGACTCGGGGCTTGATGTCCCCTCACCGGAACACCCTTGGAATGTTTATAGGGTGATCAAGTGCGCCCATTTGGGTTTCGATGAGTTGAGTGATACTCAATTTAACATGGATACCTAGGAACAATGATGATTGGTAATATTTGTATAAATGTGTAATTATGACACTTGGTAATGATTAACTACGGTATCCATAAGATGTGATCATAATAAACCTCATAATCTGGAATATGATGTGACTTACTAACCATGCAGATTTTAATGTGGTAATGATAAAAACCTAAAGGTGAGTAATGGCTTTCTCTACTGAGCATAGTGTTGCTCATTCCCTTATGTTTATATCTTTTCAGGACTCACTAAGTGTGAGGTGGCTACGAGAAATATAGTTGAGGAAGTGATGTAACTATATTACATTGGGACTGCTCAATTGTAAAGAATGTTCTTCATGATAATGTAAGCATCAATTGTTACTTTCTGTGACTGTATTACAATGTGTTGAGGGTTAAAATGATGATGACAACAGTTTATATTATTAAATTTAAGGTGCTACATTAAAACTGTGGTTTAATTGTCGTTTATATTTTTATTTTTGAGTTGAGAGTTTTCATTTAAGTCCCGGGCAAATTTTATTTTTAAGGTTTTACTTTTACTATTTATTTTTATTTTATCTCATTAAAAACTGTTAACCCCCATATAGGGGCGTTACAGAATTTTTGGTATCAGAGCCTAGGTTCGGTTAACCTAGGGAGTGTAGCACCACTTTAAAAAATATATTTTTGAGATGGTTTTGAAGCTGAATTTTTATTGTCATCATCAAAATGAACCTTCACATTGATTTATACAGTCTAGAAGGATGTAACATGGAAAGGCCATAGAATGAAAATATTAATAGTTATATGAGTACAATAATTATATAGAAGGAAAGTATTAATAGTTATAAGGGAATGATAATTATATGGAATGAGTTTATAAGTAGATTGCTTATGAAAGATTCGTATAATATTTGGATCTATAAGCATATCTAATTCGTATAAACGATGAGAAATTCGTATAGATACGAGGATTTAAGAGCCTTTTGTCTCGTGAAAAACAATAAGAAATATAAGGCTTGATTTATTGATTTTAAAGTTTGGCATAGATATGCCAAATTTTTCGTAATTGATTCAAACCTAAGTAATGATTATGTGTGGATTCGATGGAGCACATAAGTGTCAATAACTTTTCTTAAAAGTTCTATTTATTTGAGGAATATGATATAAGTTGGGAATCATGGTATTGAATCTTGAGAGAGATAAATGTTAGACTTTTGGTCTGTTGAGACTGTGTAAAGTCTAGAATGCATGAATCTCAAAATTGGAATATTTCGTTACGTACATTGTATTTAAGTGTATCAGTGAATCTTTTGGTTACCTAAGGTTTTGTTATATGAGGAAATTATATATTGTATGAGTAGAATTGTGGGGATTGTAGATGTTCTTAAGTAGTAACATCAAGTGTCTTTGTTTGTTGATATGGTCTACGTTGAAAGACGTAAATTGTATTGATTTCAAGGTTAGTCGCATTCTAAACCCTTGGTAGTAATGATGATGAATCCATTGATAGATGTTAAGTATTATGAATAACATATGGGTGTATGCATTGTTCTATAAGGTTTTGATTAAAACAAAATTATTTGAGTTGCTGGAAGATTATGTTGTTATGAAATGATTTTAAATATCATTCAGGAAGATCCTTGTTGTCATTAAATTAGATTTGTTGTTTATAGTTAACTTTATCTATAGTGGGCTTTGAATTGGGTTTAAGATTTATACAAATTGGTTTTCAATTTTATGTTTGTTATTTAACTCGTTCTAAATGTGTTAAGGCCCGAAACAACCTGACCATTTTCAACTAAGAACATTTGGGCCTAGTTTAAATCTTAAATCAGTTTGATTCACACTGTCTCTTCCACGTGGTTTCTATACGTGTCATATACAGTGGTTTAATCATTGTTTACATATACGTTTACTGTGCATAGGAGCTTATTTCTCCGAGTTCACTTTTTCTCTCTTAATTTGTTATTTTCTCTTTAAATCGCAAATCCTCTTCTTTTTCATTAAAAATTCTTCTTTTTCTCTAAAAGAAGAAGGAATTCTAGGATTCTGCAATTTACTATCTTAATTTTTTCTTTCTATTTACTCTTCTTTCATCTCATCATGGACCCAAAGTACCAACATCTGAGAAAGTATTTCCCATCACTCTCCCAAAAGATTCTCAGAAAGAAATATAAGGCTAGAATTACTCGGTTGTGGATTCTTATGCGTTTTGGCATCCCTTGTGATGTGAGAATGTTGATAGAGGGGAAGATCCGTCCGAGTGACTTTAGTCAAGATGTCGGTTTACCAGGAACGGGTACCAGTCGTAGTACAATGAAAAGAAGAGCTCGTGCCATCGTGGTCACTTGTAACAAATGTGGAAGACAAAATTGTAACGGTAAATGTACTTCACCTGGTTATATGTCTACGAATAGAGAGGATAAAATAAGGTTTTGTAGGAATGGACTTTCAAAGGAGAACTTGGATAGCATCCATCCTCCTCTCCACGGTCACCCTAGTGGATATGTTCAAGGAGCTATTTTTAAACTCTGGCCTAAATTTTATACAGAAAGACAACGCCTCAGGAATATGGTATTTCTAGATCCTGTTTGTCAAGCCATAAGAAAACTGGATGGGGAATAAGTCATCGCTCTATAAAGGTTATTTAGTCTTTACTTATTTGAAGCAGTTTTAGCTGATGTTCAACAGTTTGTGTTTTTCTTTTACTCAGAATATTTGCTTTTGTGTTTGAAATAATTGTGATTATTAGATTGATACAGTAAGTATTAATATCTTATTTAATTTATGATTTTCTTAAATATATATATATAATAAAATATATTATCTTATCAGACACGTCACATACGGTACAGTAATATGTTTGAATTTTGAAAAGCTTATCCAGATATTTCAAGATTTGTGTCTCAAATTTCAAAAGTTCTACAGTATTTGTCGTTTATATTAAATTTCTAGACTTGGTGTATATTTGTCAAAAAGTCTACAGTTGTGTCAAGAGGGTCTTCTGTCGAATTGTTCTCAATTGTCAAAAGTTATACAATTAGAGTCTAATCTTTTTCAAAAAGTGAATCAGATTTTCTGTAAACTATCAATCACCTTATCTTACTTTCTTATCCGCACAAGATTTTGTTTAAATCTTTGGATTACCTTTTCATTACCTACTCGTCTATCTCTTTAGCCCTTTTTGTATATTTCTCATCTTTAAAAACTTATGTAGAACCCGAAGTCTAAATGGAGCAGACATTAAGCAACCACTTCTATAAACCAAATATGTCTACCTCCCAGTCCACGAAGAAAATAAAGAATGTCTGTGTCTTTTGTGGTTCCAGCTTTGGAAAAGATAAAGCTTATTTAGAAGCTGCAAATCACTTAGGGCAAGTCCTAGCACACAAGAAGATTAACATAATCTATGGGGGTGATAGTATAAAAATGATGGTAAATATGGCACTAGCAGCTAGGTCTAGCGACGCTACTGATGTAAGAATTTGGCCTCATATTCCAGTTGAAGGAAACCTTTGTAAGGAAGCCATAGGTAAGGGAGAAGGAGTCAAAAGTATCCCTAAAAATTTTAAAGACATAATCTATAATTCTGATGCTTTTATAGCATTACCTGGTGGTCTAGGTACTCTTGAGGAAATATTTATAGTTGCTTGTGGGCAATTGTTGGGCTTTTATTCCAAACCTTTGGGACTGCTGAACGTAAAGGGTTTTTATGACGGTCTTTTGAAATTTCTAGATTACTCTGTGGAAGAAAACATCACTACAGAATCGGAGAGACAAATCTTTGTTACTGCTTCAACAGCTGAGGAATTGATAGATAAAATGCAAATCATACATCCAGAATCCGACACTGCAACATCCAAGCTTGAATGGGAAAGGGAAAGCCGGGAGCGGCCAATTGATTTGAATCTCCATCTGTAATCTTTTTGTTTTATCTTTGGCATGTAGGCATGTGTGTCCGTATTTCGTGTGTTACGAATAACCGTTTGCCTGTATTCTGTGTTTTTTGTGGTACGTCGTTGTTAAATCTTTTAGATTCATTGAGCCTAATGCCGGGATGGCTGGATACGGAGTACTTGATGCTCTCGAAACGCATCCTTCTTAAGGTCCGATCTTTTGTTTATCGATGTTTTTGTATCCTCTAAGCATGCATGATATGGATAGCTGGTATACGGAGTGCCTTGTACTCTTGAAACGTATCCGTATCATGTTTGTAATGTGTAATATTCTGTTAATATTATGTGGAAGTACCAGAGTCAGTTATGGGGATATTCCATATGAAATATGAGTATATTATTTGGGTTGAATGTTTGTGTCATGAGGATAGCTGTTTAATGAAAAATATGTCGGGTATGTTTGCAACTCTGAGATTCCGTTTAATATCTCTATGAGTAAGTTTAATATATAGTTTTGAATAAAAGTGTTTGTGATATATGTTTTATGATTATGTTCTAGTTTATTAGTTGAGGTATGAAATCAAATATATTTGACTTTTCCTTACTCAAAAAGGAAAAGGAACCTAAAGATGAAGTATATAAAATTTCTCTGGCAATCTCCTTAAATGTGATTGTAAATCACAGTCCATGGACAATGAAGGACCGGAATCATGATATGGTCAATATGTATGCCTGATCAGATTCTTAGACTATTATACGGTGTTATAAGTTGAAACTTGTCAGAAATACTCTCATTGAGGGATTTAGGAGTAAGATTTATTATGCAAGTAAATAAACGGAGATACGATGACTTAAATTTGGAGGACAAACAACATTAACGGTTTAGACTCAGAATTGGAATCATAGTGGAATCATAATTTTTACTAGTATTGCTAGAATTGAAATTTCGAGGACGAAATTTCTTTAAGGGGGGTAGAGCTGTGACACCCGTTATTCTCCTAACGGGTATTGAGGTAATTAAATTAATTTTTAATGTATAAAAAAAAATTGCTTCATTTAAATTTATTTTATAATATTTATTTTTATCTATTTTTAAGTTTTCTAAAATTCTCCTATATTTATTTAGTATGATTACTAAAAAGCCTTAGAACTTCTAATAAATCTCAAAAATGTCATATTGGCATTATGTGTGTTAAAGTCTTTAGATGAGACATAAGGATATCTTTTCCAACTACTCTTGACCCTCATTTTCTTTATTTCCTCCGTGACATGCTTCAACATGTCTCCTCTATAATTGTTTATATCACTTCTCTTCAAAGACTTCATCTTTTCTTCCTTTCTCTTCCACGGTTCCCACACTCTTCTTCTTATTTCTTTGCTGAAGCAAAATACTTAGAGAACTTCTTCAAGGCAGCCATAAAAATCAGCCACCATCACCTCCATTTGAGCAAGAATTTCAGTCATACCGAAGTAAAGGAACCTGTTTTGAAACCATTTCAAGCTTCCAACTAACCATAATCCGAGGTTAGAATCTTATGAACAAATTTAGTCTTTCATTTATAAATTTTCTTTTATACTAAAGGATTATTCAAATTTGCGTTCTTAAACCTAAGTATACGTTTGTTGCTATTTTGGAGCATATGTATGAAGTCTAAGTGTATATGCCATAGACAGAAAATTTATATTGTTAAACTTTATAATACCTCTATGGGCAGTGGTTATTTCTTGAAATTCTAAGATTAAATTAAAATAAATTTTATGAATGTAGTTGTATGTTGTGCTTTAGTTTTAATTGTCCTTATGCACGCCTTAGGATCAAGGGAGTATGGAGCTAACGTTAATTGATTCCAGGATTAAGAGACTGTTGATAAGCTTGAAAGGTAGGGATTCTATTACTCATCTTTTGTGAGGTTTTTATAGAATTAAAATTGATTGTTTTGCCGCAATATATATATATCTATGTTGAACTGATATTATATGATTATCACATATGAAACTATGACATGGACTCGTCTTGTATTGTACGGCGAGGAACATAATGAATTGACACATGTTATAAATTGAGAAGCATGGTTAGGAAAACTAACTCTATTGATAATGATTCAATATAGAGAAATTGTGAGACATGAAAAGGGCGACGGTTACGTCCTTGGGCATGAATACCCTAAAAGGTAAAGTAGGGGGAAGGCGATGACGCTTCCTTGGGTTGAAAGTCCCAGAACACACTGTACAGGAATCGATTTGGTGAGGACTCGGGGCTTGATGTCCCCTCACCGGAACACCCTTGGAATGTTTATAGGGTGATCAAGTGCGCCCATTTGGGTTTCGATGAGTTGAGTGATACTCAATTTAACATGGATACCTAGGAACAATGATGATTGGTAATATTTGTATAAATGTGTAATTATGACACTTGGTAATGATTAACTACGGTATCCATAAGATGTGATCATAATAAACCTCATAATCTGGAATATGATGTGACTTACTAACCATGCAGATTTTAATGTGGTAATGATAAAAACCTAAAGGTGAGTAATGGCTTTCTCTACTGAGCATAGTGTTGCTCATTCCCTTATGTTTATATCTTTTCAGGACTCACTAAGTGTGAGGTGGCTACGAGAAATATAGTTGAGGAAGTGATGTAACTATATTACATTGGGACTGCTCAATTGTAAAGAATGTTCTTCATGATAATGTAAGCATCAATTGTTACTTTCTGTGACTGTATTACAATGTGTTGAGGGTTAAAATGATGATGACAACAGTTTATATTATTAAATTTAAGGTGCTACATTAAAACTGTGGTTTAATTGTCGTTTATATTTTTATTTTTGAGTTGAGAGTTTTCATTTAAGTCCCGGGCAAATTTTATTTTTAAGGTTTTACTTTTACTATTTATTTTTATTTTATCTCATTAAAAACTGTTAACCCCCATATAGGGGCGTTACAATACCCTTAAAGTCTTCAAAAGGTTAGTAAAATTCCCAAAGCTTTCTATTATTAATCAAAATTACATATCTATTCTCGATGAACAAAGTTTTCATTAAATTTTTGTTTGTCAACGATCCGTTCCTTCCGCCGCTCTTCCTATTTTAATTCCAACAGATAGGAGGATAAAGGGAATTTAGAGAGAGTTAGGAGGTGAGGAAGAGAATGGTAGAAAGAACTTAGAGAGAACGAGCATTTGACAGAAAAATTTTAAGTTTATAAATTTGATTAAGTAGAATAGAAGAGAGTGTTTGAAATTTAAGAAGGGAATAAGAAACTTAAAATTTTTTCAATAAAAGAATGAGCAAGAATTTTTTTTTATTTTTGAAATTTGATGACAATTCTGTATATAGATTTTCAAAACATTAAAATTTCTGTAATACAGTTTTCTTAATATACAAGATGGTTTTTCATGAAATGTCGTTAAATGGGCGTGTCTAATATGCTATTTTAGTGATGAACAGGCACTTGTATTAATAAAGTAGAATGCACTTTTTTCCCCCTCTTTTTTCTCTTCTTCTTTATTTATAGTAGTTAACTATAAGTGGTATTTATAGCAGTTAACCATAAGTGGTATTCATAAAGTTCACTTTGGTCTATTAACCCTTGTCTTCATAATTACAACTTAGAAAACCACTCCTCATTTTTTATGTTACAAGTCATTATAGATTTCGAGAAAAAGTTGTACAACAAAATTGTATATTTTGAAACCAAACAAAGAATAAACACGAATACAGTAAATAATTGGCAAAACTCAAGCAAAACTGAAAGTTCATTTGAAAGAGATAGTTAAAATGATCTATTAATCATACCCATATTTATAGGCCTCCTAGACCAAAAAGAGAACTAACTTTTTAGGCTAAGAATAGAAACTAACACGAGTGGGAAACATTACAATTTCAAAGAAAATATTAAATAAGAAATTAATCTAAAAATTAGGAAACTCTAAAATAGAAAATGTAAATATGAAATCTAGAATAGGAAATTATTGGCTATTGCATGCCCTAAATTAATCCTCTTCACTTGAAGAAAAATTGTCCTCCTGTTTTGTGAGTTGATGAAAAAATTCATCCCTGATCTAACTAGTCTTTTAGAGAGGAAGAAGAAATGATTATGTTGTCGTAATTTCTTCATGATTCCTACACATCCACCAACCTTCATCCATTTTAAGAATAAACAGAAGAAGTGCATAACAAATCATGCTTTCTTGGCATAAACCCTTCATTATTAGCTCACATACTTGAGTTTGTAGATCATCATTTTCACTTTTACTCACTCGACAATGAGCAAGATCTACAAAAATTACAGAGAACACAAGGCTGATTTGTTTCTTTACTTCTTGCTTGGATGAGAATCTATTTTCTTGCTTGTTGCTTTAGACTAAGAATAGAAACTAATCTGAATGAGAAACTAAACCAAGCGTAAAACTTTGAAATTTTTAAAGAAAATACCAAGT
Organism: Artocarpus heterophyllus; assembly: GCA_025403435.1. Classification (NCBI taxonomy): domain Eukaryota; kingdom Viridiplantae; phylum Streptophyta; class Magnoliopsida; order Rosales; family Moraceae; genus Artocarpus; species Artocarpus heterophyllus. The sequence goes on from CM046334.1 coordinate 24,505,745, forward strand.
AGAAAATATATCTAAAAATCAGGAAACTCTAGAATAGAAAAACTAAATTATGAAATCTAGAAAAGTAAACTATTGACTATCACTTCTACTATATCAAAGAATCTCCCTTTTGTACTATTCTGTTGTTGTACCTCAAGATGACATTTCTTCTTGATTGAAGCTATCTTATTTATGTATATGTGATCTCCACCTGATCTTATTGTGCTACCTCTATCTCATCTTTGTGCGCGACTTCAACCACTCATGACCATAACCTTGTCTAGGCTAGCAACCTCGACCAAGTCTTAATGCAAACCTTGACCTCCCTTGTTTTGACGCACTACTTTGACCTTGTCTTGGAGTCCGACCAGTAACTTGTCCAAGTACATGACCTTAACCTCCACCTTGTCTTAGAGCTAGACCTCAACCTCGCCTTATGACATGAACACGACTTCATATTGGTACAGAATCTCGAACCACGTCTTGACGTATGACCTCTGTTGGAAAAATAGTATGTAGCGGAAATTAAAATTTTTTTATACCAGAGTATTTTCTAAAACACAAGTTTGACATGTCACATGCATAAATTAACCAGATCTTACTAAACTTGTTTACTGAAAAGCTCCTGCAATCTGTGAAGAGAAGAACGTTCCAAAAGAGCCTCAACCAACCGATCTTCTTTGCTATTTTCTATCCACAATCGGAGTGCGTGTGGGTGCACAATGTACAGCTCTTTCCTGATGAATCTCCTTCCAACCAATTGAGAAAACCCAAAACTAAGATTCGTGATTTGTGAGCAATAGCTCTTAGGGGAGTTTCAGAGACTCACTGATAGAGTGCTCACTTTAGATTTCTTAACTGATCTAAATAACTTATGAGTCTCACACCCTATTTATAGAGGTTGGCCCAGGGATTAGTCCTTATCTGATAAGGCCTCAAAAATTTGAATCTGCATCAATATTTGATAAAATTACATAAAGGCTCGGGATCAAATTATCATTCGGTTGGCAAACAAAACTGGCATATCGGCCGATCAAACTTACTCGATCGGCAGGCCGAACTTGAAAACTGGACTGCCCAACTTACGATAAATGATCCATGCGAATCTTTTATTTTCCACCTGAGATTTTTTTGGAGTAAGCCCAGTTTTAATTCAAATAACCCAATAGAGAAGTTATCTGATTAAAACAACCATATGTTGATAATCTCTAAAAAAATAAATATTCATGTTAATTCAACAAGTTTACCTTGAATTAATTTTTCACAAAATTAATTCAACCAATAAACAGACATGAATTATCTAATCCTATCAAATTTTAGCCAATCGATAATTTGATATAAGTTATCAATTTATTGGAAAAGCACGTCGTATCGTTATAGGATTCATTATGAGCTACAAAGGGGACCTAATGGACCTATATGGTTCAAGCTCCCGATAATTATGAAACCCGATATCCTAGATATACATTTCATAATTATCAACTCTAATGCTACTCCACTAAAAGCTTAGAGCTGCACTCTCAAACTATATAGAATTATAAAGCCCGAATAGCTAAGTCTCCATGACATATCATAATGTATCATATCCCTATAGGATATCCATAATTGGCTTAAGGATAAACTGCATCTTACCTTCCTGATTATTTTATTCTTATGTTCCATTATCTCACCATCGAAAAACTTATCATCCAAAAATAGTATACCATTCAGTTACACCTATGTAACTAAGTGGTTGAGCGCTCCGGTCTTCCAGTTATAGGATAATGGTTATAAGAGGATATCATTGGCTCCTAAAAGGAGTTATGGATTCCGTATCTATGAATAATAAGTCTACGCTATCAAGAGCCATGTCTTTAATGTACCATTATGCGTACTATCATAAAATATGGATGTCACCCTTTGGTACATCCATAGACATAAGTCTAGACAATGGGCCCACTATTCATCTCAGGATTGGGATACGACACATATGATTGTATACAATGGATTGATTTGCTGAGACAGAATGATTACTCCAAATCAATTACACTTTATGTCCCGATCCAATACATCATCATCTATGACAATGTACTAATGTTTCTAATCTCAGAGTCCACCTCTGATGGTCAAGGCAAACCATCTGTTGCTAGGGATGTAGACAACATAACAATCTTTGCATGAATAAAGCGCCTAACTTTATTCCCTCGAACACGGATCTTATGAATTAGACCGTCACCAATAGATTCATATCTTTCGTATAATCTGTCCATCATATGCCTGATTTTAAAGGCTTCGACCAATAGTCTTAGACTTTTATTTGCTTATCATACATTTAACAAATATGAAGTAAAGAGGACAACAATTTGGTATATGAATAATAAATAAACTCTTCATTGATAAAAATGTCTCCAAAAACATATTGCATTTTTACTCCTTATGGCATACATGTCTACCAATCTCCCACTTGCACTAAGTGAGTAAATATGACAAATCTCACATCACAATAGCTTCCACATGTCTCTCGAAAACTCTCGCAGTTAGTGTCTTCATGAATGGATCAGCTAAATTGTCCTCAGATGCAATTTTGCATATAGCAACATGCCCTGCCTCTACGAAGTCCTTTATCACATGATACTTCTAATCAATATTCTTACTCTTCTTGTGAAATCTTGGTTCCTTATCATTAGCTATCACTGTAATGTTATCACAATACAACGATATCGCCTTATCCATACTAAGAACTACCTCAAGATCCCTAAGGAACTTGCAAAACTACACTGCTTCTTTTGAAGCATCACTAGCTGCCACATACTCAGCCTCCATCATTGAATTTGAGGTACAATCTTGCATGACACTTCTCCAAACAGTGGCACCGCCGCCTAGAGTAAACACAAAACTAGTAGTCGATCTTCCCAAATCTAGATAGGATTGGAAATCCAATTCCATGTATCCTAGAAGTGTTAAATCCTCACCTGAATACACAAGCATATACCCTCGAGTCCTTCTTAGGTACTTGAGAATATGTTTGACCACAACCCAATGGTCCGGTCCTGGATTCAACTGAAATCAACTTACTATCCCGACCGCATAACTAATATCCAGTCGTGTGCAAAGCATGGCATACATGAGACTACCCACTGATAAAGCATGAGGCACCTTCTTCATGTATTCTCTTTCTTCATTAGACTATAGAGAGTTTTTCTTAGAAAGAGTAATTCCAAACCTATATGGTTGCCCACCTTTCTCAAAATCCTACATTGCATACTTTTAAGAATTTTATCTATGTAGCCCGCTTGGGATAAAGCTATCATTTTGTTCTTCCTATCTCGAAAAATCTAAATATCGAGAACAAAATTAGCTTCACCTAAGTCTTTCATGTCAAACTGCTTGGTCAACTATAATTTAACCAATGACAATGCCCTAATGTCATTGCCAATTAGTAGAATACATAGTCTACATAGACCAATAGAAAAACCACATTCCCATCCTTAATGTGTTTGTAGACACATGGTTTGTCCACATTTTGTGCAAACCTAAAAGCCTTGATCACCTTATTAAATCTTATGTTCCAAGAACGAGAAGCCTACTTAAGTCCATAAATTGACTTTAACAGCTTACAAACCTTACCCTCTTTACCCTTAGCCTTGAACCCATCTGGTTGTTTCATATAAATGGACTCATTAAGATAGCCATTGAGAAAAGTAGTCCTGACATCCATCTGCCAAATCTTGCAGTCGAGAGCAGTAGCTATAGACAAGAGAATGCAGATGGACTTAAGCATGATTATAGGCGAGAAGGTTTTCTCGTAAATGATTCCTTCCTTTTGTGTGTATCTCTTAGTTACCAGTCTAGCCTTATAGGTTTTGACATTTCCATCCACTCCTCTCTTCCTCTTATAAATCCACTTACACCCTATGAGTTTTATCACTTTGGGAAGATCTACATGTTGGAAAAAAAATGCGTAGTAGGAATTTTAAAATTTTTACATCAGAGTATTTTCCAAAACACAAGTTTGACATGCTATATGCATAAATTAACTAGATCTTACTAATCTTTGTATGCCGAAGAACCCTCGCAAAACGTGAAGAGAAGTAGCATTCTGAAGAGCCTTAACCAACTGGTCTTCTTTGCTATTCTCTATCCACGACCGAAGTGAGTGTGGGCTCACACGTATAGCTCTTCACCAAGGTGACTCTCCTTCCAACCAATCGAGCGAACCCAAAGCAAGTGTTTGTGATTTGTGAACAAAAGCTCTCAGGGAGTTTTCAGATTCTCACTAGCAGAGTATCACTCTTAATTTCTCAATTGATCTGAGTAACTCTTAAGACTTACTCCCTTTATATAGAGGTTGGGCCTAAAGTCAGTCCTTATCAGATTAGGTCTCAAAACTCGAAATAGAATTAAGTTCGGATCAATATCTGATAAGATCCACATAGAAATGCGTAATCTTATCTTTCGCTCATCGACAGGCCGAACAGTCTAATCGACAAGCCGAACAATCTCCATTGGCAGGCCAAACGTATGGATCGACAGGCTAAACTGGCGATTAAAAATCTCACAAATCTTTTATTTTCCACTTGAGATTCTATAAGATAAAGTCTTAGTTTTAATTCAAATAACCCAATAGAGAAGTTATCTGATCAAAACAACTTTATCTAGATTATCTCTAGAAAAATAAATCAATTCCCAATAATTCTACAAGTTTAGCTTAATCTAATTTATCCAAAATTAAATCAACCGATAAACAGACAAGAATTATCCGATCCCAATAATTCAACAAGGTTATCTTAAATTAATTTTTTTCACAAAATTAATTCAACCGATAAACAGACATGAATTGTTTGATTCTTCCAAATTTCAACCAATTTGATAAATCCGACATAAGTCACCAACGCCTTGTTGTTACAGGATGTTATGAGCTAGAAAAGGGGACCAAATGGACCTATATGGTTCAAGCTCCCGATAATTACGATCAATATCCCAGATATACATTTCATAATTATCAACTCCAACTCTACTCCACTAAAAGCTTAGAGTTGCACCCTCGAGCTACATAAAATTACGAAGCCCGTATAGCTAAGTCTCCATGACATATCATAGTATATCGTATCCCCATACGATAATCCATAATCGGCTTAAGGACAAGTTCTGTCTTACCTTCCCGATTATTTTTATCTTATGTTCCATTATCTCGCCATTAGAAAACTTACTATCCAAAGACAGTATGCCATTCAGTTACACCTATGTATCCAAATGGTTGAGCGCTCTAGTTTTCCAATTATAGGATAATGCATATAAGAGGATATCATTACTCCTAAAGATGAGCTATGGATTCCATATCTATGAATAACAAGTCTACGCTATCAAGAGTCATGCCTCCAATGTATCGGCATGGATACCACTATTAAAATGTGGGTGTCACCTTTTGGTACATCAAAAGAGACAAGCCAAGACAATGGGCCCGCTATTCATCTCAGGATTAAGATACAACACAAATGATTGTCTAAAGTTAATTGATTTTCCTGGACAAAATTATTAATCAAATCAATTCACTTTATATCCCGATCCAACACATCATCACCTATGACAACATGCCAATGTTTCTATTCACGAAGTCCACCTCCGATGGTCAAGACAAACCATCTCCCAAAAAGGCTATAGACAACATAACAATCTTTGCATGAATAAAGTGCCTAACTTTATTCCCTCGATTACGGATCGTGTGATTCAGACCATCATTTTAAGAACCGTGTCTTTCGTATAATCCGTCCATCATATGCCCAATTCTTAAGGCTTAGATCGACAATCTTAGACTATTGTTTGCTTAACATACATTCAAAAAATATGAACGTAAAGAGGACAAGATTTGGTATATTTATAATGAATAAATTCTTTATTGATAAAAATGTCTCTAAAAACTTATTACATTTTTACTCCTTAGGGCATACATGTCTAACACTACAAGCCCCCCATGCCTGATTAGTCTCCATAGACTTCATCTCTGTGTTCATGGCCTTTATCTAAAATTTTGAATCAACATCCTCCATAGCCTTTTTGTAAGTGTAAAGATCCCTATCATGTTCAACCGGTTTAGCCAAGAAGGCCTCACCATTGAACATATACCTCTCGAGTTGACGCCCGATCCTCCTACTACACCGAAGCCCCTTTGGTTGTTGTTTGGGTTCAATTGGTTTTTCTACACTAATTGGAACCATTTTATTTGGAACCCCCAGAGTGATTGAATCACTCGCCAACTCCTCGAGCACCACTTTGCTTTGAGGTTTTAATCCCCTTTGGATATCCTACAAACACACAAACTTCTAAACGTGCTTCCAACTTATTCGCTTCCTTAACAAGACATGAGACAGACATCCCCATGTACGAATATAGTTTAAGCATGTCTTTTTTCCCGTCCACAACTCGTGAGGAGTTTTAGGAACTAATTTTGAAGGCACATTGTGCAAAAGATAACATATGATTTGTAGTGCATATCCCCAAAAAAGATAAATGCAATGATGAATAACTCATCATGGACCTGACCATGTCCAACAAAGTCCTATTCCTTCTCTCAGCCATGCCATTCAGCTGCGGAGTGCCTGGCACAGTCAAATGGGATAGGATCATATTCTCTAGTAAATGTCCCAAGAACTCATCAAAAAGGTGTTCTCCATCTCAATCAGATTGAAGTGCTTTTATAGACCTACCCAATTGCTTTTCCACTTAAGCCTAAAACTCCCAGAACTTGTCATAAGCTTCGCTTTTGTGGTGCATTAGGTACACATACCCATACCTTGAGTAATCATCAATAAAAGTGATGAAACACTCATACCTTTCTCACGCATAGATGTTCATAGGTCCACAAATATCGCTATGCATAAGTTCTAGAACCCCTTTGGCTCTATTGCCCTTAGACCTATTCACATTGCTGGTATAATTCCACCTTTAAGTGACTTAAAGGTCCATCCCTTACCAACCTTTGAATCCTATTCAGGTTAATAAGACATAGTTGCAAATGCTAAAGATAAGTCTTATTAGAGTGAGAAGTTTTAAGTCTTTTAGAGTTGTTATCATTAACCTCAGTGTTCAAGAGTAAGTCCATCTTAGGTTTGATAAAATATAGATTATTTTGCGTCCATCCATCACAAATAAAAGATTTTTTTTTTTTTTTACGAATCACCACTTTATTATTAAAAGAAGCTACAAAAGAGTCTTTAAATAAACAAGCTATAGAAATTAAATTCCTTTTCAATTTAGGAATATAAAAGCAATCTCGCAAAAATAAACTCCTATAATTATCAAAATAAAGATTAACGTCTCCCACTACTTCAACCAACACTAAGGATCCATCACCTATCTAGAGCATGAAGTATTCATGTAGCAGACTTCTTGTTTCTTTGAACCCCTGTAGAGAAACACAAACAAGATTAGTTGCTTCGAAATCTATGACCCAAGTGTCACTAGATTCCTTAAAGTTTCAACAACCAGAAAATCACACCTACCTCCTTAGGAAGGAAGTCCTTGCAATTCTTTTCTATGTGCTTGACACCTACAAAAAAAGCACTTAAGCTTCTTTGGATTCTTCTTTTTCTTCTTCTTGTTCTTGCTGTTTGTAGGAATAGAAGACTTCCTATTCTTGGCCCGTTTCTTCTTTCCATTCCCAAGGTTGGGCTTGAATCCAAATATAGCTGCCACGTTGGCCTCGTCACCCGTAGGACATTCCCTTATCAGAATTTTGAACTCCTATAATTGCTTCATTAACTTAGTTAAAGTCATATCCCATCTATTGTTCAAATTAAATGTGGCTCTAAACAGGATAAACTCCTTAGAGAGAGTCTCAAAAACTGTAGTCATCTGTGTTTCAGCAACAATGACAACTCCATTGGTTTGAGCCTCAGTGAGGTAACCCATGACCAACATCATATGCTCCTTTACTGATGTGCCCAGCTTTCATTTGTAGTTTAGAAGTTTTTGAAGAGCCCCTTGCCATTTTGTTAAGGCCTGGCCTTTAAACATGTCTTCAAGATTATCCAAGATCTACCTAGCAGTCTCATAATCTTCATATTGAGCCTGCAGCATGTTATTCATACTAGCCACAACATAACAGCGGACTAGATCATTAGCATATTTCCAGCGGCCATACGATTCCATTTGCTCATTAGTGGAATCTCCTGTAGGCTCAGGGGGACACGGAGTTCTCAGGACAAATTCAAGTTTCTCAAATGATAGGATGATATTCAGGTTCTATTTCCAATCATTATAGTTCTCACCTGTTAATTGATTTTTATCAAGTATAAAAAATAAAGCATTTTTAGACATTTTTAATCTATAATAATGAATCATATACCAAACATAAGCAAACATACCACAATATTTTATTAAGATAACACAATCATGTAAAAAATGTAATGTGTTTATGTGTCAAAACCTTGAAAATATCACAATCTTACATCGATAGTTCCCAACTCAAAATTCAACAAGCCACCTAGGGAAGACCTGCCAAATTCAATTAGGAACACGGATCCCCTCCTAATTAATATATGCCATCCAGGACCCGTATGATCCAACATATATTAATAATCGTTTCTTTGGCCATTAATTTTATTAACAAAGCTCCTGAGGGGGTTAATAATAAAATCAACATGAGTATATAACCATCATCTCAATATTTTATCCATCATTTATAATCACCACCTAGGGGTGTGCAACGATATATCATACTAAAATACCTTCTCCTCTCAGAGATCCAACCCAATAAATAATGAAGTCCCTTCCTAGGGATCGGAACCACCATGTGCTACCTATGGACCAACGATGGAGGCTGTAGGTCCTCTCTTCGAAAACCTTCTCCTACTCAATCTTTTGAAATCAAGGTTTTATTTTAAGAACATGCATGAACAAGTTTTATGAGTGGCACTCCCTATTCTATATGGCATGTTATCAACATACTTGGCAAATCATATTATAATGTAGACAAACAAAGTTACAAGCAAAATAATAATAAATAGTTGTAATGTTATGGTCGCACCCTAGAGAAAAGAAATCAAAGATTACAAGAGATAAATTAAAACATATTATCAATTCTTTATCCTTGAATCTTCAAATTGTATCCTTCTTCATGTACTATCCATCTCCAAGTCTTCAATCCCGCATAGATCAAATACTCCATATTTTGATCATATTCTAATTTAATGTTTCTCAGAATTGTCCCAAAAGTAAAATCAAAACTGCAGTTAAAAATGCACCTTTTTAAAAAATTCACAGCTCTTCTCTGGCAAGCCGATTTGGACAATCGGCCTACCAGTCATGACCCTTCACCTACCAAACTTCTCAGTTCAGTATGCCGGTCATGACAGATCGGTCTGCCCAACGTGAAAGTTTAGCCTACCACCAAAATCGCCAGAATTCTACACTGTAGACGGCCTACCGATCCTAGAGGTTTGGCCTGCTGACCTACGACCATCAGCCTATCTAGCCTATGGGTTCAGCCTGCCGATCGAGCAATTATCACTATTTACATAACAATATTGTTTTTATGTAGTTTTTCAATCTTATTTTAAACAATTCAAAAACATAAAATTAGAGACTCAAGAAATACCTATGAAATGCTATCATTTAGCTTCTAGATCCGTTTTCTAGATCTTTCTTCTCCGAATGACTATTTAATTACAAAATTCTTACAAATTTAAAATTAAATAATAATTCCTAGACGGTGATGACAACATGCCATCTAATTACACGAAAAACCTAGATACAGATTCTAGCCTCTAAGGAACCATAACGGGCATAAATTAATTAATTAATTAATAAACATTCACCATATAATCCATGGCAATATAAATATATAGAAACCCTAGAGTGTTAACTCTCTAAAAAATTAAATTCAAGCATAAGGGAGATCAAGATCACATAATTTATGCATAAAGCATGATCACAAACTCATAAATTTATGTAAAAACCATGGCACTAATACCAATTGTTGGAAAAATAGTACGTAGCAGAAATTAAAATTTTTTTATACTATAGTATTTTCTAAAACACAAGTTTGACATGCTACATGCATAAATTATCTAGATCTTACTAACCTTGTTTGCTGAAAAGCTCTCGCAATCCGCAAAGAGAAAAATGTTCCAAAAGAGCCTCAACCAACTAGTCTTCTTTGCTATTCTCTCTCCACGATCGAAGTGCATGTGGAAGTGCAATGTACAGCTCTTCCTTGGTGACTCTCCTTCCAACCAATTGAGAAAACCCAAAACTAAGGTTCGTGATTTGTGAACAATAGCTATCAGGAGAGTTTCAAAGACTCATAGACAGAGGGCTCACTCTAGATTTCTCAACTAATCTAAATAACTTATAAGCCTCACTCTCTATTTATAGAGGTTGGCCTAAGGGTTAGTCCTTATCTGATAAGGCCTCAAAAATTCAAATATGGATCAATATATGATAAAATCACATAAAAACGTGCGATCAAATTATCGTTCAATTGGTAGGCCAAACTGGGGTATCGGCCTGCCAAACTTACTCCATCAACAGGCCAAACCTAAAGACTGACCTACCAACTTACAATAAATGATCCCTGTGAATCTTTTATTTTCCACCAAAAATTCTTTGGATAAAGCCTCAGTTTTAATTCAAATAACCTAATAGAGAAGTTATCTGATTAAAACAACCATATCTTGATAATCTCTAGGAAAATAAATATTCCCAATAATTCAACACGTTTATCTTGAATTAATTTTTCCTGAAATTAATTCAACCAATAAACAGATATGAATTATCTGATCCTATTGAATTTCAGTCAATCTAATAATTTGACATAAGTCACCAATTTTTAAGAAAAACATGTTGTATCGTTAAAGGATTTATTATGAGCTAGCAACGGGGACCTGACGGACCTATATAGTTCAAGCTCCTAATAATTATGAAACCCAATATCCTAGATATATATTTCATAATTATCAACTCTAACGCTATTCCACTAAAAGCTTAGAGCTGCACTCTCGAACTATATAGAAATATAAAGCCCAAATAGCTAAATCTCCATGACATATCATATTGTATCGTATCCCCATAGGATATCTATAATCGACTTAAGGATAAATTCTGTCTTACCTTCCCGATTATTTTTCTCTTATGTTCCATTATCTCACCATTGGAAAACTTACCATCTAAAGACTGCATACCATTCGATTACACCTATGTATCCAAATGGTTGAGCGCTACAGTTTTCCAATTACAGGATAATGCATATAAAAGGATATCATCGACTTCTAAAGAGGAGCTATGGATTCCATATCTATTAATAACAAGTCTACGCTATCAAGAGTCATGTCTCTAATTTACCGATATGTATACCATCATAAAATATGAATGTCACCCTTTGGTACATCAAAAGACATAAGTCAAGACAATGGACCCAGTATTCATCTCAGGATTGAGATACGACACATATGATTATCTACAGTGAATTGATTTGCTGAAACAAAATTATTAATCTAAATCAATTACACTTTATGTCCCGATCCAACACATCATCACCTATGACAATGTACCAATGTTTTTATTCGCGGAGTCCACCTCTAAGGGCCAAGACAAGCCAACTCCCGTTAAGGATATAGACAACATAATAATCTTTGCATGAATAAAGCACCCAACTTTATTTCCTCGATTGTGGATCTTATGAATTAGACTGTCAACTATAGAATCATGTCTTTCGTATAATCTGTCCATCATATGCTTGATTCTAAAGGCTTAGACTGACAATCTCAGACTTTTGTTTGCATATTATACATTCAACAAAAATAAATGTAAAGATGACAACAATTTGGTATTTGATAATAAATAAACTCTTTATTGATAAAAATGTCTCCAAAAATATTTTGCATTTTTACTCCTTAGGGCATATATGTCTAACAACCTCAACCTTGTCTTAGTAAGCAAACACAACCTAGTCTTGGGGTGTGACCTTGTATTCATCTTGGGGCATGACCACGACCTCATCTTAATGCACAACCTTAACCTTGTCTTGATGCGGAACCTTGATGATGTTTTAGGGTGTGACCTTGACCTTGTCTAGGTATGCAACCTCAACCATGTGTCATGGGGTACTGCCTTGACCTTGCCTCAGTGCATGATCTCGAACTTGTTTTGGGCATAATCTCCCACTCATCTTAGGGTAGGACCTTGGCCATGAACTTGACCTTGTATGGTATGCAACCTTGACATCATCTTGGTAAATGAACTCAACCATGTCTTGAGGCACAACCACGACCTTGTCATAGTGAGCAACCTTAACCTAATCTCTGTTGGAAACAAAGTGCGCAGCGGAATTTTAAAAATTTTCATCAGAGTATTTTTCAAAACATAAGTTTGACATGTTATATGTATAAATTAAACAGATCTTACTAACCTCAGTGTGCCGAAGAACCTCCGCGACCTGTGTAGAGAAGTAACGTTCCAGAAGAGCCTCAACCAACTAGTCTTCTTTGCTATTCTCTATCCACAACCGGAGTGAGTGTGGGCTCACACGTATAGCTCTTCCACCGGTGACTCTCCTTCCAACCAACAGAGAGAACCCAAAGCTAGTGCTCGTGATTTGTGAACAAAAGCTCTCAGGGAGTTTTCAGATGCTCATTAGAAGAGTATCACTCTTAATCTCTCAAATTGATCTTAGTAAATCATTAGACTCACTCCTTTTTTATACCTATTGGTCCTAGGGTCAGTCCATATCAGATTAGGTCTCAAAAAATCGAAACAGAATCAAGTTCGGATCAATATCTGATAAGATACGCGTGAAAAATGCGTAATCTTATGTGCGCTGATAGGCAGGCCGAACTGGCCAGTTCGGTAGGCCGAACACGTCATCCGACAGGCCGAACTACCGAGAAAAAATCTCCGCGAATCTTTTATTTTCCACCCGAGATTCTAAAGGATAAAGTCTCAGTTTTGATTCAAATAGTCCAATAGAAAAGATATCTGATCAAAACAAACTTTATCAAGATAATCTCTAAGAAAATAAATCAATTCACAATAATTCTACAAGTTTATCTTGTTCTAATTGTCCAAAATTAAAACAACCGATAAACAGACAAGAATTACCCGAACGCAATAATTCAACAAGTTCATCTTGAACTAATTTTCTTACATAATTAATTCAACCGATAAACAGACATGAATTATTTGATTCTTACAAATTTTAAACCAATCTGATAAATCCAACATAAGTCACCAATTATTGGAAAAGCACGCCGTGTCGTTACAGGATTTTGTGAGCTAGCAAAGGGGACCAAAATGGACCTATAAAGTTCAAGCTCATGATAATTATGAAACCCAATATCCCAGATATACATTTCACAATTATCAACTCCAACGCTACTCCACTAAAAGCTTGGAGCTAAACTCTCGAACTTTATAGAATTACGAAGCTCGTGTAGCTAAGTCTCCATGACATATCATAGTGTATCGTATCCCCATATGATCATCCATAATCGGCTTAAGGACAAGTTCTGTCTTACCTTCCCGATTATTTTTTTATCTTACGTTCCATTGTCTCACAATTAGAAAACTTACCATCCAAAGATAGTATACCATTCGGTTACACCTATGCATCCAAATGGTTGAGCGCTCCAGTTTTCCAATTACAGGACAACGCATATAAGAGGATATCATTACTCCTAAAGAGGAGCTATGGATTCCATATCTATGAATAACAAGTCTACACTATCAAGAGTCATGTCTCCAACGTACCGGCATGCATGCCACTATAGAGATGTGGGAGTCACCCATTGGTACATCAAAAGACACAAGTCGAGACAACGGGCCCATTATTCATCTCAGGATTAAGATACAATATAAATGATTGTCTAAAGTGAATCGATTTGCCAAGACATAATTATTAATCCAAATCAATTCACTTTATGTCCCGATCCAACACATCGTCACCTTTAACAACGTGCCAATGTTTCTATTCATGGAGTCCAACTCCGATGGTCAAGACAAACCATCTCCCAAAAGGGATATAGACAACATAACAATCTTTACATGAATAAAAAGCCCAAATTTATTCCCTCGATTGCGGATCATATGTTTTAGACCATCACCTTAAGAATCGTGTCTACCGCATAATCATCCCATCATATGCCCAACTCTTAAGGTTTAGACTGACAGTCTCAGACTACTGTTTGCTTATCATACATTCAACAAATATGAACGTAAAGAGGACAATATTTGGTATATATAAATGAATAAATTCTTTATTGATAAAAATGTCTCCAGAAACGTATTACATTTTTACTCCTTAGAGCATACATGTCTAACAATCTCGGGTCCAATCGCAACCTCATCTGGGCATATGACCTTGACCTCATCTTCATGCATGACCTAGAGCTTGTCTTAGTCTTATCCAAGGATGCAAATTTTACTAAAATTTTTGAAATTTCGTTGAAAATTTTGGATTTTTTGAGTTTTGAAATATCTTTTCATTGTTAAATTAGTTTCTTCATACTATCGGTTAATATCAATACAAACATAGATATCAAGAAATCTATAGTGTATTCTGCAAAATTTTAGAGAAATTTAGGTGAAATTTTGGTCATATTGGAAACTATAAATTTTAACAGGTTTTCTTTTCTTTAAATAATTGATTAATATTTTATATTCTATGATGGTTATTGTTGTTGTTGGAAATTAATCAACAATAATCTTTACGATAATGCTCACAATCTCTCATGACGCATCCCGTTTAATGTAGTAAAAATCTAAGAAGAGAAAAAAAATAGAGACACTGATTTATAGTGATTCACTTTAAAATGAGGTACATCCTTTATAGTGTTTGTTTTTATCTCTTCTTAGATTGTTCAATACACGAATCTCTTCTTAGATTGAGTTACGTCCATGGTGCATCCTATTTAGTGTAGTAAAAATCTAAGAAGAGATAAAAAAAAATGGAGACATTGTAGTGCTACGTCCACTGATTTATAATCACACAATACATGAATTCGACAAAAATGGTAGAATAAGAAGTAGTTAAAGAGAAAGGGTGGAGAGGTGTTTTCTAGTGATTATAATGATCTAGAGTCCAGCCCTTTCACATGTCTCCATCTTTCCCATATATAGCCTTGAGGCAGTATGAGGGAGTGATTAAAATAATAATAATGGAGACATGAATCATCTTTTTTTGTACCCGCCTATATTATTTATGCATGGTCTCTACACACTCAAAAAAGTGCCTCACATCTTGTGCTAGTGGCCTTGTTTCTAGGTGCATTATCTCAACTATCAACCTCACCCACTCCTTTGTCTGCTTGGAAGTGCGGCTGCAGTAAGAAGCAGAAAACACAAAAGTCATTGTAATCTCGAATCCCCTCTAGAGAGACAAGCTTTGGGGTTATCTCGACTTCAATTCTACTTAGGCCATGTTAGGCTTCTCTATCCAACCATTTGAGCTCTAGGCTGTTGAGATATCCCACAACAATTGCCCCTTAAGCATGGAGTGACTTGGCAAGTTGCTTCGTGCTTTGGCTATAAAGGATATGACAGGTCTCACGTGCCTGGAAGCTAGCGACATGTCCCTTGAGAAGGATTCCTCGAGAAGCCTTTGAGTAGAGTCATAATTGCATCTAACATTAGATACCTCAGGCAGCCAAGCAGTCACATTTGCTAGGACACTATATCATCCCTGTAGAAGGCGTTGCATCATTCCAAGGAGATTTTGATTTAAGTTGCTAGATCATCCAAAAATTTCACAAGCATGCCTAGAGTTGTTAGATGGCAACCTTTGGTTGCTCCTATCTTAGGCCATTAGATCAAGGGTTTTCAAGCTTCGACGGTTGAGATCTCTCTCTTGTGAGAATATGTAAGGTCACAAGATCAATTATGCCTCATTTTGATGGTTTTTCAAAGGCTGAGTACTTTCTTTCTCCTCAAAAATCCCAACTTTTCCTCTTGTTTTTTAGATTTCTTCTTTTTCTTCCTTGAATCTTCAACACCTAGATTTCTCCATCAAGTCCCTGAACATCCTCTTGGACACTTATTGTTGATCAAGGACTTCAAAGCTTCACCTACCCCAGGTCATCATTTGGACTGAACTAGTAAGCCCTCATGCCACTCAAACTCTTTAAGTTTCTTGAGTTCTCACATTCATGATGCTCTTTGAGTTCTTCCAAATAATGCTTGATTCCTTGTTGCCTATTTTAAGGTTTCTCGATTTCTAACTTTCTAGGATTAGTTCTTGCAAAACATAAGTTAGTTTTAAGGCAAAATTTAGGAGAATGGAATGTACCTACATTTAGGATGTCTTTTACACTTTATGGGTTTGTTGCTATCTTCTAGAATTCCTAAATGATTCTAGGCTTGTTGCTATCTTCTAGAATTTCTAGATGATTCTAGGCTTTCTAGAAATGACTCAACTGTTCCACTCACAATGGCCTTACATTGACTGCTAAATTCATAATAGTTTTAGGTCTACTGCCTTATTCATATTATGTCGGCTGCTTGGCTCACAATTCTGGTCCAAAGTAGGTACTCTTTAGGAATGAGGTTGACCTCTCGATATAGGATGCCTGTTTAATACTTCTTCATTTTCTTTACCAAATCATGCTTCTTCTAGTTGTTGAGAGGCCGGGTCTTCCTTCCAAGTTTTCCCAGATACCCCGAAGACCGTAGAAATGTCATGGCCTCAAGATGAGATGATCCCTAAGGACAATCCCATCTTCAAGGAGATTGAAGAGGTCGGCACTATCTCTTCTATGGATATTGTTGATAAGATGGCCGATAGTGTCCCTATTCTTGAATCCACAAGGATTCCAGATCCAAGATATCCTTGCTTGATGACGACAGGTGCTTTGGTGAAAGCTCAGCCTCCCTTGGGTCAGCCACAACCTACGATGAGCCATTGGCAGCGTACATGGACGAGATTATCTCTCTAAAGGCAAGGAAAATTGCATCGCACTACTAAAACTTCGACGTGTACAAAGCCTTCATAGAGGGCAAGGTTAACGAATGATACTTTGATTTCATGATCCTCAATGAATATCATCGTGTTGATGCCGTGTCACTTGAATAGCTTGCTATCTATATTAGGTGCATCACGGTCAGCCAAACCTTCTTTCTATGCCCTTTTGTAAAGAGGTTGTGCTACGAGTTTAAAATCTTGCCCTTGTAGCTCTCCCCAAACTCTAGTATATTTTCTCAGGGATGTGGATTCTATAGCATCTCCATTTTGACTCTCCCCCTCAACTGGACTTTTTTCTTATACTATTATAGCATCAGCCAGTCACTATCTAAGGGGTACTACTATGTTGGAGCATACAGTCGAGCTAAAGATAAATTCCTCCCTGCCATTCTAGAGCTCCCTTATTCCAGCCACGACTAGAAGAAGATTTTTTTACATTAAAGGGGGACTTCAACATGCATCCCCTCAACGGGTAAACAAGGTACAACCTGAGGAAATGCCAAGTCAATGCTACCTAGAGGATAGCCAGTAAGTTTAAGGATTCTTCAACATGGAGATTAAACCTTGCCCCTTACTTTGATTTTTATCTCATTCCTCCCTTTTATCTCTCCTTTCTATAGAGTCCTTCGAACATCCCATCATTTCTATAGAATAGGGCACAATGTGGCTCTTCAATAGGCAAAGAGACAAATAGCCAACCTCTTAACAGAGGAAAATAAAAGGAGGTTGGGTTTGATATTATCTATCCCTGACCACACATCATTCCCAATAAACCCCCTGGTGGTGTCTCCAAGGTTATATCTTATTATTTTTCATTTTTTTTAGAGTCGATCTATCAACTTGGCTTCTTGCGGTCAACTTAGCATCACTCTATTTAACTGTGTTGTTGTTTTTCTTATGCAGACACACCATTAAACATTAGGCCTCCTCCCAGGAATCCTCAGGCCCTAACCAGGGGCTCTTCTTCTAGAGGTGTTCCTCCACAACAACTAGGTAGCTCTTACGATACGAGAAGCCAAGTTGAATCACACCAATCCAAGAGGCCACAGGTCAATGATAGCACGTCATCACCCTCGCATATAAGGGAGAGGGTCATGATTGAGATTCTAGATCTTCCATCTTTGAACCCTACGAAGGAAGTCCCCCTCCTACCTGCAGCCGAGTTATGGACAGGAACTTTATCATGGGCAACCTTGTGGACACTTAGGTGGGGAACATGATTGATTTGCCGCCATTGTTTTCCCTCACCTTTTAGGAGATGTATGAGTTTTTCTTCGATAAAGACTAGGCAATGGCCATGCAGTCTCCCCTTTTGGGGTGACATAAAGAACTTATCCGTAACCAGTTGCATCTAAGTATTTTCCAGACTTTACTCCAAAAATTTTTTTGGTTGTTTTGATTTTTTATGATCTCATCATTTATCCACAGGCTCTTATGATAGCCCTAATCTCCTATGGGGAATCAAGAAACAGGTGAATGAATTAGCTGACCCATGCAACAATGTAAAGACATTGAAAGCTTTACTTGATGAGTATAATCGGGTGCTCAAGGATGCCAAAAAAAAGAGAGCAGGACCCAACTTCTCCTCAAAAAGGAGCATGAGGGCTCCACCATGCTTAGCAAGAAAATCATCAAGCTTTCCAACCAAATTAAGGACTTGAAGAAAGAGGCATGCAAGGCACTAGACAGCTATGAAAAGAGGCTTCAAGCTTTGGAAGTGTTTTTTCCTGGCAAGAAAAAGAAGGCGGTTGAGGAGTTCAAGGCCTTAAAGGAGTATAAGAGGCTGAGGAATGAAATCTACTAGTTGTAGGCAAGCAGATTGTTAGCTTGATCTACTCTGCTCACCTTGACTTGGATTTGTCATTACTATATGTTCCTAAGGCCACGCCATTAGGGGATGCCTCAGCCGCTATCGCTCAGGGTGCCTCGGCTGTGGAGGAGGAAGCCTTAGCTGCCGTGGGAGTCTCAAGGGGCAAGAAATAAACATCCACATTTTTTGAACTCTTTTGTATTGATGTTGTAATTTATTATTTTATTTAATGCAATGTACCTTTGATATCTCTTCGTGCCTTTATATTTGGATCATGCTGATTGTAGAGATAATTGCCTTACTAATGACTTTGACAACTTGGTAACAATTTTTCCGTCTATCTTGTGAAGGGATTCTTCCCTATGTATACGTCTCTATTTAACATGGAGATAGCAGGCTAAGTGATCCATGACTTACCAACTTAGAGCTTTCGCCTTGAGTAAAGGCTTCTGTTTCAACATAGTTGAATCTTGACAACAAACATAAACGTAGAGATAATCCAACCTGCATACTCAAATGATAAACCTACAAATTCAAATAAAAAATAATCCAACCTACAAAGTCATTTAAAAGAAGCTAAGGTTTTTGCTCAATGGACCTAGCCAGGCCCAAAGCTTTCAAGCTGTGTCTCTTTGGTCCTTTGGGCTTCTTGGTCTCCCTCCTCGGCTCTTTTTTTTCCTCGACTCTTTTATCAGTAGAGGTTATTAGGTTTCCTTCCCCTTGTTTCATGTTTTGGGCGTAGAGTTAAAGGCTTTGCCTTGTAAAGCCCTTTGGAAGCCATCTTGGAAGTACGAGGTCCTCTGAAAGTTGAGCTTTATGGCTATCCTCATTTTTACCTGCATAAAGATTAAAGCTTTGCCTTGTGAAGCTCTTTTGGAGTTATCTTTCAAGCCTTTGTCTCTATTAGGAGTGTAAGATTCTAGAGGATGATCTTTTTCTCTTTGGACTTCCTTTTTCCTCATGTTAACTCTTTTGGGTGAACAGTTAAGGCTATGCCTTGTAAAACCCTTTAGAAGTTATCTTGGGTGTGAGAATCTGAAGCCTTTTTGGCTCCCCTACCCCCCATGTCAAATATAGATTAACTATTGTTTGACACATTCAAACACAAAGACAAATAATTTGGGAAAATTTCCTATGGAGTTTTTTTTATTGTTAAGGGGAATATTTACATTACTAGTAATAAGAACGGAAATACTTAGCATTCCAGAAATGCGTGACCTGCCAGACTTTTACTAATTCTAGTATGTAGGTTCCTGGTGCCAACATTCTTGTGTTTTGTGCTGGGAGTTACCCTTCTCAATACTAAGTCCATAATGGTGTATCTTCTTTCTTTAAACTTTCTGTTGTAGTATCTCACCGTTCCTTGCTGATAAGCAGCGAGAGGTATCTAGGATTCTATCCATTGTTCCTTCAAAAGGTCAAGCTCAGACCCCAAGAGCCTAGGGTTTTCCTCTTTATTATACGTCATTACTCGACTAGTTGGGGCGATTATTTCTTTTAGCAAGACTGGTTTAGTGCCATAAGTGAAGGAGAATAAAGTCTTGCCTATAGTAATCCTACTTGTGGTTTTGTAAGCCTATAATACATTAGGTAGTTCTTTGGCCCATCATTAAGGTCGTCTAGATGCTTCTTCAGCGTGTGTTTGATTATCTTATTAACAGCTTCGACCTATCCATTTGCTTGAGGGTAAATGACCATCAAGAAATGCTTATGGATGCTGCGGTCTTCGTAGAGCTTTCTTGTGACGCCTAGAATTCTCACATGCTTAATAACAATGCATTGTACAATTTTATGATGATATGCATATGATTTATATGTTGATTATTCATTTAAAATGCATCATCATATTGATAGCGTGCATTAAATACTATATTTGTATAACGTATTGTAGTATGACAAGTTTCTTAAAGGCAGATCCGATAAGTGTTATGATGGAAAGGAAGTTGTAATAATGATGTTCATGGATTACAATGGATTTAATGGATAAAAGAGCTCAATTATACCTATAAGGTACAAAATTAGGGGAAAACTGTTACTTTTGACCTAAATGAAAAGTTTTAGTATAAGTTTTGTTAATAAAAGGAATCCATTAATGATGTGAGATCTCTTATGATGATGATGTATAGCTACGAAAACAATAATGAGTAGAACACTTAAGTTTCATGCAAGTTTCTTGGTTAGAATGATCTAGAAAACCCTAAATTACAAAATTTTTTATGTTTGGATTTTTGGGTCATGATTAGGTATTTGTCAGGTTATAAGCTGTTTTAGAATTTATTATTCTATGTTTAATAATTTATAGAAGAGTTCTAGAGGAATAGATAAATTTTTTATAACAAACAGTTAAGAACTCAAAGATGGAGTTTGTTGTGTACCAAAATTTTGGTGTGAGCATATGCACCAAATTTGGTAGGCAAAATGATTAGCCACGACCTAATTTCTACTTGAGTTTTTGTATGAATGTTTAACACCTCATTAAGAGGGTGAGAATGTTGAAATAAGGACACTAAGCTAGCGAAGGTGAAGCCACTTCATGGTGTAGTAATATAAGGTGTGTTCTTAGTTGTTTAGAAAGCTTATAGCAACTAAGTGTCATTTTTAGACCTAAAAACTCTAAATCTGACTCTCTATTCTTTGAAACTTCATTTCCCATCTATTTTTTGATAGAAAAATAAATTTTCCTTAGTGTTTTGTCAACTTTTGGCTACCAAATCGTAAGAAAAACCTAACCGGTTAAGGTAAGGGGCTGTTTCAATTTGTAGGATATTTGGTGTTAGATTAGGGGGTTTTCCTTTGAGTTTTGATGAGATATTTGAACCTAGTAACCTCTAATGTGTTAGGAACATCCCTACATAAGGGTTTAAGTAAACTCAATTAGGAAGTTGTGGTTTTAAGTTTTTTTTGTGGCTGTCCAGAATCAGGTAAATTTTCAAAGTGCTTCAGGTTTTGCCTTTGTTTCATAGGCTTGAAGCCTCCTTTGAAGCTAAAATTTTGAGAATATGTTCATTGATATGTTATTTAAATCAGCCAAAAATAGTTTTAGCAAATTCAATCTGGTTTGGGTAGTCTTAAAACAAAACATGGTTCCCAAGATGTGGTTTGTAATGGTTTTGATATTTTGGGAATTTAAAACTTATTCATAGCTTGGAAATAGGTGTTTCAAAGTATAATCAAGCTTTGGGGAGTCTTAAAATATAGGAAAAAACTATGGCAAAATTTTTAGGATAAAGTTTGAATCATTTCGGACCAAAATGAGTCCCAAAGGAAGTTGAAATGGTCCCCTCTGGTTGGCTGGTTGCGCCTGGCCAGCAGCCTACGCACAAGACCTATACACAGGGTCTACTTGTAGCCTATATGGGTAGCCTGTGTGCATAGGTAGGGCTTCCTCGACCAAACCTCCACTAGTCCTTGGCCAGACTAGGCCAAATGGCCTAATCAAGGGTTTTTGGGCCCTTAGAGTATGTTTTTCAGTATTTTTGAACCATGAGTTCAATTGAAGTTTAATTTTGATACATTTTGTAATTTAAGAGGTTAAAGTGAAGCTAATTATAAGGATTAGACTTTGAATAAATATTTAAAATAGGAAAATGAGCTCTATAATGTTTGATTATTAGTTGTTGTTGGATTAGTGCTAATATAAGTAGAAATTTTCAATCTTTCAGAGGTGTGAAGTATTGGACCCCACGAGATCCTTATTAACAGTCTCATTGACTAAAGTAAGTAGAATTTCACTTGTATCACCATAATTATTGTGCATTTAATGTTGTAAATTGATATGTAAAAGTTATGTGCATTGCACTACATGTTGTGATATCAAATATATGCCAGCATATATAGAATTATGAAAAATGTAAAATTGATTATACTTGTGAGCTATGATGGGACTCTAAGAGTCTGGGACGCGATGATGTAAAACTTTTAAGCATCAGGGATGTAATGATTAGAGATTTGGGATGCCATGTGAGATGTTAAGCGTCTAGAATGTAATGATTAGGCATCTAGGATGCCATGTGAGACGTTAAGTGTTTGGGACGCCAATGATTTAAGCATCTAGGATGTAATAATCTTCCCTCTAGGAAACACTAAACATTGTGCCACTATGTTAAGAGTATGGAAGATACAGTGAGAGTAAATGAAATGAAAGAATAATAAAGTGAAAAGTTGAAGGGTAAACATATATTAACTAAGCTCATTCATTCAAATGCTACTCATGCTTACATAATTCTATTTATTGGGCATTAGCTCACTTATTTTTATGGTGATGTAGATGAGGGCACATTCCAGCACTAGCTAAGGACTAGATGGCTGGCAGGCTCACTCCCAATGCTCGAGGCTAACGCATATGGACTAGCTGACCTGTTTTTTTGTGGTCATATTATATATGCATTTTGGTGAGCCAGAAGGGTTTACAAGGCACATAGCTGAGCCTATTTTTGAGAGATGTATTATATTGTACATATTTGGCCAGCCATTTGGGATGTATTACTTATGTTTTGATAACTTCACTAGTTAAAACTTTTTAAAAGTTCAAATTTGTCCATATTTTTATACTCCAACATATTAAGGTTAACATAAGTAAAAAGGTAAGATGTAACGCTACTTAATAAACTAGATGGGTCATTTAGAATTATGTTAGGTGGGTGTTATAGTGGTGGTATCAGAACAAGGTCTATTCTGTAAGCCGTCCATATTCAAAGGTCACAGGATGAGGGAACGTAGCCAACCAGTAAGTTTATGTTTATAATGTACATTAATATATATTATGTCCACATTAAATTCATGCATGTATTGGCCATTTATTTGGATCATATATTAGAAATGCCATATCAAATTACAGGGAAATATGGTTGGAACTAAAAGTCAGGCTGAGTGTGTTGGGGAGAGCAGTACTTCTAGAGAGCAGGATAATAGAGATACCCATCTAGATAGGTTTGCTAATTTTGATGGAGCGATTTTTGAAACAACAAGCCAAGATACAGGCTGATCAACTTGCTCTACCTCCACCACCACCACCTCCTTCTCCTCCTCCTTGCCCACTTGTACCAGTAGTAGACACTATGCATGAGTGTTTTCTAATATATAAGCCACCAGTGTTTGAGGGTACTAGAGATTCTAAAACTATAGAGAATTGGATACGCACCATGGAGAGATTGTTTGATTGTGCTCGGATACCGGATACTAATAAGGTGGATTGTACTATTATGATGTTGAGCGTGGATACCAGTTATTGGTGGGATACTGTGATAGTCATGCATGACATGAACATTATGACTTGGGAAGTTTTTAGGGATTTGTTAGAGGAGAATTTTATGAAATCTTACATGAAAGATGAGAAGAGAAGAGAATTTGCCTATCTCAAATAGGGCTCGATGAGGCCCGCAAAAAAGCAAGAGAGAAAGAACATAGGTTTAGGGGCAATTAGGGTAGACGGTTTCAGTTTGGGAAATAGGAAAATAAGGGTAGAGGACAACAACAACAGCAACAAGGTCCACCATAGGCTAGAAATGGCCAGAAACGACATAGTAATTGGAACCAGTGGTCATGTGACCAAGGCAATAAAAGTAAAGGTCAAGGACAATAGACCTAAGCAACGTTATCCATTGAGGTTAGGAAGACAAAGTGCCCTAAATGTGGGAAGTTTCACCATGGAGAGTGTAGATAGGGGTATGTTATACTTGTGGTAAGCCAAGACATTATGCCAGAGATTGCCCTTCAGCTTCCAATGATCAGCAAAAGAAGTCCCTGCTAGGGTTTTTGCTTGTACATGGACTAAGGCACCTGCATGTCCATCAGTTATCATAGGTGAGATACTTATTGATGGAATCATTGCACGTGCATTAATAGATTTAGGTGCCACTCATTCTTTTGCATCCAAAGAGTATGTCAGAAGACTAGGTAGACAAACATATAAGCTGGAGAAGCAATATAGTGTGACATTATCATCTAGGGAGATTATGCAGTCAAATTATATATTACAAGTCTGTCCAGTGGTAATTGATGGAAGACAATTATTTGTGGATTTAGTGGTATTGAATATGACAGATTATGAGGTAATCTTGGGAATAGATTGATTGACAAAGTATATGCATGCATTGACTGTAAAAAGAAGATTGTAGTATTTAGACCTTCGAAAGAGGAAAATTTTTCATTTATTGGCATGGTGGGTGGATTGAGAACTCCAGTGATATTAGCTTTGAGAGCCAAAAGATTGGTAGATAGTGGATGTATGGGGTTTATGGCTAATGTTGTGGACATGTAGGCAGAACAGGCACCAAGAGTAGAAGATGTCCCAATTGTGAATGAGTTTCCAGAGGTATTCCCATAAGATCTATAGGGTTGCCACCGAGCAGAGAGCTTGAATTTGAGATTGAGTTAATTCCTGGTACAGCTCCCATATCCAAGACACCATACAAAATGGTACCAGTTAAGTTAAAAGAACTGAAGGTTCAGCTATAGGAGTTGTTAGATAAAGGATTTATTCGACTGAGTTTCTCTCCATGGGGTGCACCGGTATTATTTGTGAAAAAGAAGGATAGGACAATGAGGTTGTGTATTGATTATCAAGAATTGAATAAGGTGACAGTGAAGAATTGTTGTGTTTTGTTGGATTTTGTGATTCAAATAAGCAGCGAAAAATTAAAATTAATTCCCACAAAACCTCGCAGGATCCATGCAATTCAATTAGATTGATAAGAAAGTCATAGAATCTTACCAAGATGACAAAAGGGGCAAGATTTCTAGAAGAAAGAGAGTGGGTTCACTCCGGTGACACATTAACTCGAGCTTTTCGTATTCAGGATAAGATTCAAATGCTGTTACTTAAAGCAACGCCCTCTGTAGGCATCCACACGAACAGACTCTCTCAAAAATGAATTGGTGTGCTAGCACCCTCTTCTTTGCGTTAAATGACTCTTTCTAATTTTTAGAGTTTTTAATGTTCTCGCCTTTTAGAATAATAGAACGCCTTCTTTCTTCTTACTTTGGTTAGAAACCCTTAAAACAGATATATATATATATATATATTGACTTCAAGATAGAGTCAGATTTTAACTAGAGTAACCTATAATTCGAATATGATTCAAAGAATTTAGATAATGTCTATAATTCAAATATGATTTAGAGAATCTAGACAATGTCTGTATGATTCAAAGAATCTAGATAATGTCTGTCATTCGAATATGATTCGAAGAATCTAGACAATGTCTGCAATTCGAATATGATTCAAAAAATCTAGACAATGTTTGTAATTCGAATATGATTCGGAGAATCTAGACACAGTAAACCCAAAATTTGTTTTTTTTTTGTCTGTTCAAAGTGTGCAACCCTGTAGGTTCACATAATGTTGGTAGTGAGCTTAAAATTCTATCTCTGGCCCACAAATCATAAGCGGCCTCTAGCTAGACATTATGATTACTCAAGTTATGCGAATGTCAATAATCTGACATAACCTAATCCACAATAAGTATTAAAGTCCTTTTATCACTAGATACATTGATTGAACATAAGGCATGGTTTATGTTATCCTTATATTAATCAATCATATTATTTCTTGATCTTAAGTAGATTGATATTGATAACCCTTATCAATTTATTATAGTATGGCCATACATTTTTCTTCAGTCTAACTTATCAAGGGGCCCATAGATATCTTTCTCATAATAAATGAGGGAAAATTCCTTCTTAATCACTCATATTCCTTACATAATTTACTCTATATCCAACAACAATCCATTCCATCATCCTGTTAAAGATAATATTAGAATGTGTCAAAATATAGAACTTGTCATGTAGGAAACAATGGTGATTTCAGGTCAGAGTACTAGGATAATGTTGGAATTAAAATACGAAAACACAGCGGAAGGAACAGATCATTGACAAACAAAAATTTTCTGAAAACTTTGTTCATCAGTAATAGCTATATAATTTTAATTAATAATAGAAAGCTTTGGGAATTTTTACCAACCTTTTGAAGACCATCAGGCTATCCTAGCTTTCCTCTTTGACACCACGATCTTCCAATCCAGGCCTCCACACCAATGGAAAGATGAGTAGGCATCAAACTGCAAAAATGAATTTTTCTCACACTTTTTTGAATCTGCTATGTACTCAACACATGAGATAGCAGACCTTTTTTTTCAAAGAAGAACTCTCAGTTTTCTCTCTGAGTATTCTGCAAAAGTTATGTGAATGAAAATCTATTGAGATAACTATTATCTCTCCCTTTTTATATCTGAGCCATTAGTAATTTTTCAATTAATTTCAAATTTAAAATAACCACCACATCAGATATATAGGGAAATGATATATTTTGCATGATTATAACCTTTTTCCTTTCCCTTTTTTTTTAATCTAAATGAAGATATGATTCTTATTAATATATATATATACTTAAAAATCATTTACGTGAAATGTAAACTTTACGTTTCTCCTTTTTTATATATAAAAAATGAATCACGAGTATATATATATATAGCGAATCACTCATGATTCGTTATATATATATATATATATAAGTAAAACGTAAAGTTTCTTTATGTAATATATATATATATTAATAAATAATAAAATTTAATATATATAAAAAGATTTGGTTCAAAATCATATATATATATATATATATATCTAAATCAAAATTCAAAAATAAATCACATTTATTTAAGAATAGATTTTAAAATTAATCAATTAATTAATTAACTAATGCTTAGTTAAATGTGATAACATTTATCACATTACATTATATGTCATAGAGAACATTTTTTTGTGTCACATTAATATTTCAAGTGTGAAATAATTAATTCAGAATTCAATAATTCAAAAATAAATATGTATAATTCATTCTATGCATAAATCCAATATAGTGTTACAAATGTGGTATTGGGGACCTATGGACCTATAACCCAAGCTCCAATAAATTTGACAATTAATTCAACTCTTTGATTAATGTGCCAAATTTATTAGTTTCAGTGTTATTCCACTAAAAACCTGAAACTGAACTTTTGACCTTATAGTAAAATTACTCAAAGAAAATTAGCGAGTAGTCCATTGATAAAATCATTACATATAAGTTAGTCCTCCATAAATAGTTCATAATAAGAGCTACGTTCATTATCTGTTCACCTCTCCTATTACATCTTTATTATTGAGTTTCAATAATTCTCTAATGAACAGTTAATCATAATCTTATTATGAACGAGCACTCTACTATTCAAACCTCGAATTATCACTCAAGAGAACTATTTTTCTAACTTTCATAAGGAAGGAATGGATTCCATATCTATATAATATTATTCTCAGCCATTTATTACATTATGTTTCCAAGATGCTAAGTTATGATTTGTGCTTAGAAAAATCTTACCAAGCAAGTCAAAAAACATAACGTCATAAATAGGAGTCTAATACATACTCAGGATTAAGACTATCAAATATATGATCATCATATTGATAAATTTGAATACTCTATTTGTAACAGATGATTATTAGAGATTCATAATTTTTCTGGTCTAGTCCTATATAATCTCATTATATAAAGTACCTCCAATCCAATGTCTCTACATTAATAGCCCAAATAATGACTATTTCATTCTAAATAAGATTGGACCGTACTTGTAATATTTAATTAAAGATCTCAAACTTTAATTAATTATTATGGACTATTTAGATTATTATCTATAAATTTTATCCCTAAGCATATAACACTTGTATGCTAAATTTATAGTCACATAAACAATCATGGAATTTTCTCGATGTTTATAAATGTATTCATAACACATATAAGCAACCAAAACAATAATAAATGTCACTTTATTTATTTATTAACAATATCTACAATGTCACAGCTTTTAGGACACCAAACCCAATAATCTCCCACTTGCCCTAAAGCAGGTGAGACATGTCTCTAAGACCTAAGCCTTCCAAGTGTCCCTCAATGCTCTTTGCAGGTAACGTCTTGGTGAAAGGGTCAACAAGGTTATTTTCTGACGCTATCTTCAAAACTTCCACATTGCCTCAATGTACTATTTCTCTGATCAAATGATATTTTCTCTCTATATGCTATTCTCTTTTATGGCTTCTAGGTTCTCTTGAATTTGCCACTGCACCACTATTATCACAATACAGTGTGAGTGGTTTATCCATACCTGGAACTATTTTCAAATTGTGTAAGAACTTACGGAGCCAAACAGCTTCTTTAGCTGCTTCACAAGCAGCCACATATTTGGCTTCCATAGTTGAATCAGCAATACAAGATTGTTTGATGCTTTTTCAAACTATGGCTCCACCATCAAATGTAAACACTGATCCAGACGTAGATTTACGTGTGTCTTTGTCTGATTGAAAATCAGAATCAGTGTATCCAATGGGAATCAAATTCTCACCGGAATATACTAGCATATAGTTTCTCGTTCTCCTAAGATACTTGAGAATATATTTAACCACTACCCAATGATTTAATCCTGGGTTGAATTGATACTGACTAGCTATACCTATCGTATAGCAAATGTCAGGTCTTGTATACAACATGGCATACATTAGACTTCCCACTACAGATGCGTAGGGTACCCATCTCATGTTTTCTTCCTCTTGAGGTGTCTTAGGACACTACTCTTTTGAAAGATAACTCCATGACTTATAGGTAAATTACCTTTTATGGAGTTTTACATTGAAAATCTATAAGCACCTTATCGATATATGATGCCTGAGACAGCATCAATAGTTTATTCTTGCGATTTCTTATGAGTTGGATTCTAAAAACATAACTTGCCTCTCCCAAATCTTTCATTTGGCAATGGTTGGTGAGCCATTTCTTTACATTAGATAATATCCCTACATCATTCCCAATGAGTAGGATATCATTTACATAAAGAACTAAGAAGACTACCTTCTTATCTTTAATGTACTTGTATACACAAGGTTCACCAATGTTTTGATCGAAACAATAAGAATTGATCACTTCATCAAACCTCAAGTTCCAAGATCTTGAAGCTTGCTTGAGTCTATAGATGGACCTCTGTAACTTGCAAACTTTTTGCTCTTGACCTTTGACTACAAACCCTTCTGGTTGCACCATATAGATGCTTTCCTCAAGATAGCCATTCAAAAAGGCAGTCTTGGCATCCATTTACCATATCTCATAATCAAGACAAGCAGCAATGGATAAAAGAATTCAAATGGATTTAAGTATAGCTACAGGCGAGAAAGTTTCTTCATAGTCAACTCTCTCCTTTTGGGTATAACCCTTTGCCATAAGCCTAGCTTTGAAAGTCTCAACTTTCCTATCCACTCCTCTTTTCTTCTTGTCAATCCATTTGCACCCTATGGGTTTTATCCCTTTAGGTAGATCTACAAATTCCCAGACTGAATTAAAGTACATGGACTCCATTTCAAGGTTCATAGCCTCTAGCAATTTCTCCTTCTCAGAATCTTCCATTGCATCACGATATGTCAATGGATCATCCTCACCATTATCAAAGATAGCAACATGTGCTTCTTCAATTTCCATATAGCGAGAAGGTGATCTCACAACCCTCCCACTACGTCGAGGTGGTATGCCATTCTGATCAAGAGATATGGTCTCCTCATTTTGTCCTTCGACAATGGTTGTCAGTTGCAGTCTAATCTGATCAGAAAGTAACCTTCAAGTACAACTTTGCTACGAGGATTATAGCTTGTCATATAATCATTCTCGAGAAAAGTGGCATTTGTCGATATAAATACCTTCATTTCTTATGGACTATAAAACAAACCTCCCATTGTTCCCTTTGGGTATCCCACAAACAAGCATACTTTAGAACTTGGTTCCAGCTTCCTGGTCTTTCCTTTCAGCACATGTGTTGGACACCCCCATATACGAATATGTCACATACTAGGTTTGAGACCATTCCATAACTCTAAAAGTGTTTTTGGAATAGACTTAGATGAAACTATATTTAGAAGATATACTACAGTATGTAGTGCATATCCCCAAAATGAAGTGGGTAATGATGAGTAGCTAAGCATAGATCTCACCATATCTAGCAATGAACGATTTCTTCTCTCTACAACACCATTTAGTTATGGTGTTCCAGGTGCGGTGAGTTGTGATAGAATACCATATTCTATCATATAGTCCTTAAATTTAGTATCAAGGTATCCCCCTCCTCGATCAGATCGAAGAGTCTTCATCGTCTTTCTTAATTACTTTTCAGCTTCCGCTTGGAATTCTTTGAACTTTCCAAAAGTTTCAGATTTCCTTTGCATTAGGTACATGTATCCATGCCTCGAATAATCATCAATAAATGTAACAAAATATTCGTAACCACCACGTGCTTGCACATTCAATGGACCACAGATGTCTGAATGTATTAGCTCAAGTAGTTCCTTGGCCTTTTTGCCTTTTGTAGAGAAAGGCCTCTTAGTCATTTTACCTTCAAGACAATATTCACAAACTGGTAGAAAATTAACTTTTAGTTCTTTTAAAGGACCATCCTTCACTAGTCTGTTAATTCTATCAAGGTTAACATGACCTAATCTAAGGTGCCATAGGTATGTAAATCTTTTGCTTCTTAGGTTTTGGTTGTTCAGCTTTTAACATTTCAGTATTGAGCAGTGATTTTTCGTTGGGCTTTAAAGTGTAAAGCCCATTTTCGAGATGCATAGAACAAATATTCAAACCATTTCTAGAAATATTAACATAACTATTATTAAAAGAAACATTAAACATTTGTTCAAACAACTTGGAAACGGAAATTAAATTTCTACAAAAACAAGGAATGTAATAAATATTGTCCAAAATTAAAAACTTATTTCTTAAATAAAGTTTAACAACTCCCACTGCTCTTGCTGAAACAACCTCCCCCATTCCTACTCTTATTGTTTGTTCCCCGTCGGTATGCTCCCTTGAAGAACTAAGCATCTGCAAAGAAGAACAAATATGGTTAGTTGCCCCTGAATCAATTATCCAAGGTGAAGTATCATCTTCAACTAAACAAGCTTCTAAAACGAGTAAATCTGATTTGTCGTTGTTCTTCTTTTCTTTTAGCTCCTGAAGATACTTCTTGCAGTTTCTCTTCTAGTGCCCAACTATGCCGCAGTGGAAACATTTTCCTTTGAGCTCTTGTTGTTGTTGCTTTTGTTCTTCTTAGGTTGCCCTCCATTTTTAGACTTACCACTTCCTTCAGTCCTCTTCCTCTTCTTATTCTTTTGAGTAGAAGAGAAGGGTTGAGCTTCTGCAATATTTGCCTCACCTTCTTTAGTCTTTTCTTTCGAAATAGACTCGAAGGTTTGCCGCTCATTAAGCGACTTAGTCAAACTATGTTTTAGCTTGTTCATGAAATAATTGCTTTTGAACTGAAGGAACGCAGGGGAGAGGGTTTCCAAAATCATCCCCACCTGTGTGGCTTCATCTATCACAGCTCCGTTCACCTCGGCCTCATCGAGATAGTTAACCATGTTGAGAACATGTTCTCTGACCGAAATCCCTGCCTTTATTTTGGCATTCATTACCGCCTTAACAGCTTCGTGGCGTGCTTTTTCAGAAGGTTTGCCAAATATGTCTCATAGAGACTGCATTATCTCATAAGCGGTCTCCATGTTTTCGTGCTTCATCCTAAGCACGTCAGACAGGCTAGCTAAAAGAAAACAGCAGGCCTTGTTGTTTGCCTATATCCAACGATCATATGCTTCTCGTACATTACGAGGAGCATTGGCAGCAGGCGATGGAGGACATTCCTCCGTTTGGACAAACTTATAATTTCTGCAAATTAGTACGATGTTCATGTTACTCTTCTACTTAACAAAATTATCTCCAGTTAATTTTTCATTTGAGAGAATAGCGATGATTGGATTAGACATTGTTGCTGTAATAAATAAATAAAATAACATAAATTAAATGGTTGCATAAACATCATAAATATATGTTTTGGAATAGTAAATGTGATACATGATGCATATGAAAAACAAAAAAAAATTACTAATTCCACGATTATTCAATTTTAATAAATAAAGTACCGTCGTAGAGTAGGTCAAATTATGTATTAATTGAATTGAGACATTCTCAATTAATAAATATATTCAAAAT
The DNA here is from genome assembly GCA_025403435.1 of Artocarpus heterophyllus. Taxonomy (NCBI): domain Eukaryota; kingdom Viridiplantae; phylum Streptophyta; class Magnoliopsida; order Rosales; family Moraceae; genus Artocarpus; species Artocarpus heterophyllus. The sequence continues at coordinate 24,538,514 of CM046334.1, forward strand.
ATCTCATATTTTCTATATTTATTAATAACTGTTTATTTTGGTCAAGATATAATTAACAATTTAATTATATTTTTATGAGTGTACCCCACTATTTTAGATTTTAACAACTTAACTCAAAATTACCGCCGTAGGGTAGGTCAATTTTGAAATACATTATAAAATTCTATCTCTTGGAAGCCAACCTTGATATTGATTTAAATGGACACCCTCCGTAGGGATGACGAAATCAAAGCATCACAAATAATACACCTAAATCTCACGGTGTTGTGCTAATAGTGGAGACCGCAGGTTATATTGTCATATTATTTTCTCCCACTCATTATTTTAAAAATGTGTTTTATCTTACAAAACATCACATGTTTCATAACTCGAGTAAATAAAAAACAATTTTTAATTACTAGGTTATATTATGTGTTAATTGAATCCTATTCTATTTACACTTAAATAAATTACCAGATTTTCTAAAAATCTAAATTTATTATGAATTGTCTAAGTTATCGAATATTAAACAATTTAAAATTAGATAACTTAGAATTAATGTGAATTTTACCAAGTCTTAACTATTAAAACTAAATTCACATTATTTGGTTGATTAATAAATTAAGATTCTATAAAACCAACCTAGTTAATTTAATTTCATTAAATTAATGCTAACACATATTAAATCATTTTATAAACTCCTTCATAAAAAAAATAAATAATATGCAAGTGTATGCATGTCATGCTACAATAACTATAAGTGGGCACTTTTCTAGATGACATGTTATAATGCATGAACATGTTATCACTATTATCACATGAAGATAAAGCATGAAAATAAACGATGGATTTTTTATGGGGTCCTTTTGGATAATTAAAATTACAACCCATAAAAAAAATAAGAAAAAAATTACAAAGGTCTTCTTGTAAGTTATACATAATTCCCTGCTTCAATTTTGCAGTCTTCATGGGGGGTTTACTGTGCAACAATCTACTGGGTTACCTTTAAAATTTGATAGGCCCAAAGTTCTCAACTGGGCCAAAAGATCCAATAAACTTCTTTTTCTTCATTGCTCCACATGTAGCAGGTGAAGGAGAGGAGAAAAGAAAAATAATAATAATCATAATAATAATAAATTACAAAAAAACCTATACCCCTTTATGGGTTTACACAAATTTGATCTAAGCAAACTGAAAATAAAATTATCAATCCAAAAGGATCATATAATCAATGACCAAAAATTGATTCATTAAATAACCATTCATCACATGAATAAAAATTACAAAGATGTAAAGTGCCCACAAACATATATAAAAAACATGATATTATCAAAATAAAATCATGTTAATTCAAATTATATATGCTATAACCTGCTCTGATGCCATTTGTTGGAATTAAAATATGAAAACGCAGCGGAAGGAACGGATCGTTAACAAACAAAATTTTTTTTAAAACTTTGTTCATCGGTAATAGCTATATAATTTTAATTAATAATAGAAAGCTTTGGGAATTTTTACTAACCTTTTGAAGACTATCAGGTTATCCTAGCTTTTCTCTTTGACACCACGATCTTCCAATCTAGGCTTCGACACCAATGGAAAGACGAGTGGGCGTCAAACTGCAAGAATGAATTTTCCACACATTTTTTTGAATCTGCTATGTACTCAACACATAAGATAATAGACCTTTTTTTTTAGAGAAGAACTCTCAGTTTTTCTCTCTAAGTATTCTGCAAAAGTTACGTGAATGAAATTCTATTGAGATAACTGTTATCTTTCCCTTTTTATATCTGAACCATTAGTAATTTTTCAATTAATTTAAAATTTAAAATAACCACCATATTAGATATATGGGGAAATGATAAATTTTGCATGATTCTAACATTTTTCCTTTCCCTTTTTTTTAATCCGAATGAAGATATGATTCTTATTAATATTTATATATATATATATATATATAAACTTAAAAATCATTTACGTGAAATGTAAACTTTACGTTTCCTTTTTTTTATATAAAAAATGAATCTCTCATGATTCATTATATATATATATATATAAAATATATATATAAAAAAAAAGTAAAACGTAAAGTGTCTTTGTGTAGTATATATATATATATATTAATAAATAATAAAATTTAATATATATAAAAAGATTTGGTTTAAAACCATATATATATATATATCTAAATTTAAAAATAAATCACATTTATTTAAGAATAGATTTTAAAATTAATTAATTAATTAATTAACTAATGCTCAGTTAAATGTGACAATATTTATCACATTGCATTATGTGCCACAGAGAACATTTTTTTTGTCACATTAATAATTCAAGTGTGAAATAATTAATTCAGAATTCAATAATTTCAAACTAAATATGTATAATTCATTCTATGCATAAATCCAATATAGTGTTATAGAAGTGGTATTAGAGACCTATGGACCTATAACTCAAGCTCCAATAAATTTGACAATTAATTAAACTCTTTGATTAATGTGCCAAATTTATTAGTTTCAGTGTTATTCTACTAAAAACCTGAAACTAAACTCTTGAGCTTATAGTAAAATTGCTCAAAGAAAATTAGCGAGTAGTCCATTGATATAATTATTATATATAAGTCAGTCCTCCATAAATAGTTCATAATAAAAGCTAGGTTCAATATCCGTTCACCTCTCTTATTACATCTTTATTCTTGAGTTCCAATAATTCTCTAATGAACAGTTAATTCATAATCTTATTATGAACAAACGATTTACTGTTGAAACCTCGAATTATCACTCAAGAGAACTATTTTTCTAACTTCCATAAGGAAAGAATGGATTCTATATTTGTATAATATTATTCCTAGTCATTTATTACGTTATGTTTCTAAGATGCTAAGTTATGATCTGTGGTTAGACAAATCTTACCAAGCAAGTCAAAAAACATAATGTCATAAATATTAGTCTAATAAATACTCAGGATTAAGACTGTCAAATATATGATCATCATAGTGATAAATTTGAATACTCTATTTGTAATGGATGATTATTAGAGATTCATAATTTATATGGTCTAGTCCTATATAACCTCATTATGTAAAGTACCTCCAATTCAATGTCTCTATATTAATAGCCCAGATAATGACTATTTCATTCTAAATGAGATTAGACCGTACTTCTAATATTTAATTAAAGATCCTAAACTTTAATTAATTATTACATACTATTTAGATTATTATCTATAAATTTTATCCCTAAACATATAACACTTATATGCTAAATTTATAGTCACATAAATAATCATGGAATTTTCTCGATGTTTATAAATGTATTCATAACACATATAAGCAACCAAAATAATAGTAAATGTCCCTTTATTTATTTATTAACAAGATGTACAATATCACAGCTTTTAGGGCACCAAACGCAACAGATAACACTATTGTGATGAGAATCACTTATGACAATTATCAATGCATTATTTTCATAGTGGATCGATCCAATAGATCATTTCTCAAATATGTATCTATGAGTTGACTTCGTATCTCATACACATGATTAGTAAAACATAATCATCAATCAAACTTCATACTAGTCTTCATTCATTATTATTCCAATAATAATGACCGACTAGGGATAATTTAGAATAGAATTCAATTTTTCCCTAAGAGTTTTACTATTAAGTCACATACTTGATGACCTTAGGCAGAATTGCCTATTCATGGAATTAGAATAAAAAACAATAATGAAACTGTCTCTTTATTAATAAAATGCAAATGTAATGAAGTTAAAATGTAGTTATTACATAATTAGCCTAGGGCACATCACTAACAAGAATAAGTATCCTTTGCCTCATATTGATGATTTATTTGAACAATTATTGGGAGCCACTATGCTTTCTAAAATTGATCTACGGTCAGGATACCACCAATTGAGGATTAAGAAGGATGACATTCCAAAGACTGCCTTTCAGACAAGGTATGGACATTATGAGTTCTTAGTTATGCCATTTGGGTTGACCAATGCTCCAGTTGTATTTATGGATTTGATGAATAGGGTATTTAAGGATTTATTGGACAATTTTGTAGTAGTCTTCATTGATGATATAGAAAGGGAGAAGAAACAAAAACAAGGCTATAATATGCATCAGGATTCGCCAAGTTATTTGTCAGTCACATCAGAATGATAATTTTTTTGACAAGGACAATATATTCAAAATTATGAGAATATCACTTGTGAATTATTATAATTTAAGAGCTCCTTGATCTTCCTTTCTCTTACATAATGACATAATTTCTCTCCTACCACATGGCATATGATGCAGATGATGATGACACGGTTAATTATGTTTCTAATTTCATCAAATATAGACAAAGGGGGCATTTCGGAGTGTAAAAAAAAATATCAAGGACTGTGTATCAAAAGATAAAAATAAAAATAAAAGAGCGGGAGACCAAAAGATTCAGAATTCTATAGTTTGCGAGACCAAAAAAAAAAGTGAGAGCATATAATAACGCTATATAGTTTTTTTTTTCGCTTTTTTTTTTTTTTTTTGAGATGACAATATGATTTAAATGGTCACAACATAACGATAACAATAATAGTATTCAGTCGAAACATCAGGTGATACACTCTTGGCCTCATTGTGTTGTACTTGTAATCTTCGAGTAGATCTGAAAACACAGTTGCCCATTAGTTGATCTATTTGGAGAAATTATAGAACATTTTAAGATTTGATAGGGTATCATCCAACTTAATTATCGTAGCTGTTAAAAACAAGAAATAATCAACTCCATTAGAAAAATTCAATGGCTCAGATATTATTGCATTTTATTAATCCAATAGCTGGAATTGGGATACATAGTTCATCTTAAAAAATAGGATGTACCATGGCTTTTTGTGTGAGTTTTGGGTTTTAATAGTGCCCATTTTGACAGTGTTGTTTTTAGTTGAAAGAGACTCCCTTGTATCATAAAATTAGACTCTAGAACTTAGTTTCATGAAATTATTTGTTCCTTTTTTAAAAATATGTTTTCTATTCTTATTGAGTTTCTATGAAGAGACTCCCTCGTGTCATAAAATTAGACTCGAACTTGTAAACGCGTCCTATGAAGAGTGAAAATACTATACTAACAAGAGCTTAGTTTTCAACCAGAAGGTTAAGTTCATGTGCATTTTAACTCTTAGTTCAAATAACGTATGAATAACTAGTGACAATCTCACTGTTTGATAAAAAATTACCCTATCGGTACAGAATTTTTGCATACTCTATCAAGTAATTCTGGAAAAAAAAAGAAAGAATAATAGCGTCTCTTGGCAGCAACATAAAAGGACAATAATAGCGTTTGGGTTATTAATATTGGACTTCTAGAAGGGTTAAAAAGTTGGTCAGATCTATAGAATGAAAGTGAAAAGTAATAACAATGTTAAAATTTGGTAAATGGTCATATCAAGTAACGAAATTTCTCCACAATTTAATATCAACATCATTCATTTACAGGGGTTCAAACCAAAGTTTATACGAAGAAAAATCTTTTTCATTGTTGTAGAGTTATAACCTCATTATTTATAAAATTGTGTCTTAATTAAATATGTAGTGTACTTTAAGAAATTATATGTACACCATAAATTTATATTAAGGCACCCCAAAATAATTAAAAATACAAAATTATTGTCGTCTTAATACAAAAATATAATATAATTCCACAATTATCCTTAAGTACACCTTAACTTAAACCATTTTATTAAAAAGATTTTAATTTCTTTTTCTTTGTAGTTAACTTTCCTGTTAGTATTTGTGACTCTATCCTAATTGGCAGTTTACCATTTATTTAAGTTTGTTAGTTACTAACAAAACTATAGCTTGTTCAGTTATTACAAAAATAACCACATATTATCTTTTACAGGTTAAGAGGCCTAACTCTAGTCAGCACTTTAGTTCCTTGCCCTTTATTTGTATAAAAGGATACTGTATAAAGGGACACGATTTCATTGTTGTTTTAACTAAGTCAGATATATAGATTCTTGTACCCTCTGGTTTTCCTCCATGTATTTTTGAATTCTAGTGAGTGAAAATACTGAAAGGGTGAGTTCTAGGAACGCTATGGTTACTAGCTTGTAAACTCTGTGTAATTGAGAGAATCTATATTAGACTTGGGGGTTGTAATTTGTTCTTCGAGAATGGATTTGGCTAGGGGATTTATCCTACCCTTGGACGTAGGATTCTAATCCGAACCAAGTAAAAGCTGGTGTTCTTCCTCTTCTTCTTCATTCCAGTTCTATATTTTACTTTCTTGTTTTGGTCAAGTTTGATCTGTTGGATCTACATCTGGTATCAAAGCGAGACGAATCGATGAAGATCATCAAGAAAAGTTCAAGAAACCAGCAGAGAGAAATCAAGCAATGGGAACAACGAAGATTGAGATTCAAAAATTCGATGGCCGTGGGGATTTCAACATGTGGAAGGAAAAGATGAGAGCTGTGATGGTTCATCAAAAGTGCATCAAGGCCCTTGATGGTTTTCTTTAGAGCACGTAGGATTTTGAAAAACTGGAGGTATGCGAATTAGCATGTAGTCTTCTAATTTTTAATCTCTCTAACAACATCCTCAGACAAGTGGATGAGGAAGATATAGCTGTGAAAATCTGTGCAAAATTAGATTCTCTATATATGAAGGAAACTCTGTTGAATAAGATTTTTCTTAAAGAGCAATTGTTTGGGTTCAAAATGGACTCTAGAAAATCTTTAGAAGAAAATATGGATGATTTCAAGAAAATCACAATTAGGCTATCGAATACTGGAGAAAGGATTGATGATGAAAATCAAGCCATAATTCTTGATGAAAATCACAATTAGGCTATCGAATGCTAAGGAACCAAGGTTTCACAAGAAGTGTAAGCATATTGATTGGAAGTATCATGTGATAAAGGACTTCATTGAGGGCGGGCATGTCACGGTGTGCAAGATCACGTCAGAGGATAATTTAGCTGATCCATTTACGAAGACACTTACTAGGAGAGTCTTCGAGAGGCATGTGGAAGCTATGGGGATGCGAGATTTGTCATATTTACTCACTTAGTGCAAGTGGAAGATTGTTAGACATGTATGCCCTAAAGAGTAAAAATGTAATATGTTTTTGGAGACATTTTATCAATAAAGAATTTATTCATTATTTATATGCCAAATCTTGTTCTCTTTACGTTCATATTTGTTGAATGTATGTTAAGTAAGCAATAGTCTGAGACTGTCAGTCTAAACCTTTAAGAATTGGGCATATGATGGACAGATTATATGGAAGACACGATTCTTAAGGTGACGGTCTAAATCATAAGATTCGCAGTCGAGGGAATAAAGTTGAGCGCTTTATTCATGTAAAGATTGTTATGTTGTCTATATCCCTATTGAGAGATGGTTTGTCTTGACCATCGGAGGTGGACTCCATGAATAGAAACTATTGAGGGTAAGCTCGGCGGCGCCACCGAGGACACTAACTTTTGGTGGTCGGTAACTCAGTTCGGCAGACATAGGCTACCGCCCGACCCGATGACTTATGCTTCTTCCCCGAGGTGCCTTCCATTTATCTGAGGGCATGCCCCCAAGAAGGCTGCCACCTCGAGGATGTACAGTAGCTCGGGTCGGGCCACGTTATTCATCATAATACGTCACTACCCATCCTTGTAGGCCAACACCAGGCAAACGTGCTAACGTCCGATAAAGTCCAATCCATTGGACAATGGACGCGACACTTGTCACTTATTGCTTGATACACTTTGATGTGACACCTGGGTAATGGGCAAAACCCATCTTGCACCCGATCCAGCTGGTGGCCTATAAATAGGATGCATTTATGACGTTTTAGAGAAAGAGACCTCTTCACACTTAATTAGTTGCCGACCTCTGCCGAGCAATACTTGCCTTAAGCATCGGAGAGCCCTTGTCTATTGACTAACCCCATTTCTCCGAATCATCCCTCTCGCAGGTACTCACTCCCGGCCAGGGGCAAGCTTAAGAGGAGGTCAGAAGGTGTTCAGTCACACGTGGGTGTTGATCTGATGCCAAACAGCGGTAAGCATCAACATTTTGGCGCTAGAAGGAGGGCCGAACGTGCCCCAATCCAAAGTTATTATACCTCGGATTTTTGAAATGACAACATGAGGTAACGCAAGAGATAGTACCGCTCGACATCAGGAGTCGACCGATGCCAGGCATAAGCAACCGGCTGCAGAACGGCCCAGCGGTCGTCCTCGGACCGCCAGATCTCGGTCCAGAGGACAAGGAAGCGCGGCAAGAGCCGAGTCGGTGCAGGCCCGAGCTGCACAAGATCCGATCCGGGAGCTCACAAATGCAGTTCGGATCTTAACTCGACAGCTTGCACAAGCTCAACAGCAAGCTGCACCGGAACCGCCACCCCCCGCCCAAGTTGACCAGGCAGGGGGTCGGCATGAGCAGAGCGCCACCAATTGGGAGGATCAATCAGAGCAGTCTCCAGGATCCACCAGAGGGCCCCTGCTTGACAATAGACTGGTTCATGAACATCAGATGGGACGTCAACCACACCGTGTCCCTTCACCACAAGGTTCCAGAGCCTCGGTGTTTGATCGGCTCGGGTACCGAGGGATTAACAGAAATCGCCAAGGCGGAGCTGGAGGCCGTGCTGAGGGCGGAGTACCTTATCGGGTCGAACTACCCGAAGACACGAATAGTCACCAGTTTCGGGTGCTGTAGCGACAGATCGATAAGATCCGCAATTGCAGGTTCGGTTTAGATGAGATCGGGGCTCAGGATCCGCCCTTCCCGAATCACATAATGCGGGCACCCATGCCGCCGAAGTTTAAGGTCCCACAAATCAAGTCTTACGATGGGGCCACCGACGCGGATGAGCATGCCGAACTCTTTCACGGGCACATGCTGTTGCAGAATGCCAGTGATGCTGCAATGTGCAAAGCTTTCTCGCTCACCCTTACAGGCCCTGCTCGGTAGTGGTTCTGACGGCTCGAACCAGGGTCGATTTCTTCTTTTGGGCATTTAACTGACGCCTTCTCCTCCATATTCTCTACAACCAGGACGCGGAGAAAAGAAATAACTTCCTTGTACGCCGTCAAGTAGGGAGACGGCAGTGTCAGGGACTATGTCAACCGATTTACCCGGGCTGCTCTTGAGGTCAAGCACGTCGAAGACGAGACCCTCAAACATATTTTTGTAGGGGGCCTCTGAGACGAGAAGCTGACCTGGTCCCTGGCCTTTGAGCAGCCAAACACGTTTCCACAAATGCTCGGGTACGCCCAAAGACATGCGGACGCTACCGAGTACATGAAAAGCCGCCGGAAGGAGGCTGGCCCGAGCGGGACAAAAAAGGAAAAGAAGCAGAAAAAAGGGCCGGAGCAGGGCAGCGCCGAGCATGCGAAGAAGCAGAAGAAAGAGAAAGCTGATAAGCCGAAGGGGCCGACCGGCAAGTTCCAAAACTACACGCCCCTGGTGGCAACTATCGATGAGGTGCTCGCCCAGGTCGGCGACAAGAATTTGTTGACACCGTCGCCCAAGCTTCGAGGCTTTAGGGTGAAGCGTGACCAGTCAAAGTTTTGTAAATTCCATCAAGATGTGGGTCATACTACCCGAGAATGCATCCAGCTCAAGGACCAAATAGAAAGGTTGGTCCGAGAAGGTCTATTGCAGGAGTTTGTGGAGAAGGCCATAAACCTAAGGGCGACCTCTATAAGGAATGACTCGTCAGGCTGAGACGTACAAAGCCGACCCAGGGCCGATAGTGGAAACGCCCCGGAACCCCCAAATATCGTACATACGATACTTGGCGGGCTTGTCGTCGGGGACACTCCGAGTGGGCGGCGATCCTACGTCAGAGAGGCTCGGCAGTTCAAACGGGGTGACTTCATGAATGTGTCCGAGCACATCAATAAGATATGCCGCCAAGAGGACACCCCGATCACTTTCACTGAGGAGGAAGCAGACCGACTAATCCATCCCCACAACGATGCTTTGGTTTGCGAACTGCCTATCGCCAACAATGTTGTACGGCGAGTCTTAATTGACAATGGCAGTTCGGCGGACATCCTTTTTAAGCAGGCCTTTGACAGGCTGAAGATTAGCAGCGCACCTTTAGTTTCGGTCCGGACTCCACTTTTCGGCTTTGCCGGTGAGTGTGTCTGGGCAACCGGGAAGGTTAGCCTCCCGGTAACTTTTGGAGAAGGTGCTGCCAGGGTCACTCGGGTAGTCGACTTTTTAGTCATTGATAAACCCTCTTAGTATAACATCATCATCGGCCGGTCGACGCTAAACGGATTAAAGGCCGTGGTTTCGATATATCACTTGGCAATGAAGTTCCCGACCGATGGTGGAGTTGGAGTAATCCGCTCGTCCCAGGTGGATTCCCGGGCTTGCTATGCAAACGCAGTCTGGGCAGCCACAGCTCAGCAACAGGGAATCCTGGCCGTGTATGCGGTCGATGAGAATGACCTCCCAACCGATCCGACGCCAAAGATGCTCGCGGACCTAGACCCCAGGTTTCCCGAGGAAGAGGTAAGGGGTACCCCGGTTGAAGACTTAGTGCCGTTCTCCCTGGACCCCGAAAGGCCAGAACGCACAGTCTAACTCGGGTCGCAGTTACAACCTGAGATCCGGGCCGACCTGGAATCCCTTCTTTCCGAATACCGCGACATTTTTGCATGGTCTCATGAGGACATGCCCGGCATAGATCAGAACGTCATCAGTCATCGGCTTAACGTCCAACCTGGTCACAGGCCGGTGATACAAAAACGAAGAGCCTTCAACCCGGAGAGATATGCCGCGATAAACGATGAAGTCCAAAAACTACTAAAGGCTGGGTTTATTAGAGAGGTCAAATATCCAGAATGGTTGGCAAATGTCGTCCTCGTCAAAAAGGCGAATGGCAAGTGGCGGGTCTGCATCGACTATACCAACCTTAACAAGACCTGCCCCAAGGACTGCTTCCCACTTCCTCGGATAGACCAGCTCGTCGATGCCACAGCCAGACACGAGCTCCTGAGCTTTATGGACGCATACTCCGGATATAATCAGATAAGAATGGCCGAAGAGGACCAAATCAAAACCTCATTTGTTACTAACCAGGGCTTGTATTGCTACGTTGTAATGCCGTTTGGTCTCAAGAACGTCGGAGCTACCTATCAACGCCTCGTCAACAAAATGTTCGCTCGGCTGATCGGGAAAACTATGGAGGTCTACGTGGACGACATGTTAGTAAAATCTGTCCAAGCAAACGACCACATGGTCGACCTCTGGGATAGCTTTGACATCCTCCGGGAGTATGGGATGAAACTCAACCCGATAAAATGCGCTTTTGGCATCGGCTCTGGCAAATTCCTCGGATTTTTGGTTAACCGACGAGGAATCGAGGTGAACCCGGCAAAGGCCTAGGCAATCATAGACATGCATTCTCCTCGGACTGTGAAAGACGTACAAAGGCTTACTGGCATGGTGGCCGCCTTATCAAGATTTGTCTCCCGGGCTACCGACAAGTGTCACCCTTTTTTCAAGGCACTTAAGGGGAGGTTTGAGTGGAGCAGGGAGTGTGGGGATGCTTTCCAAGGCTTAAAAACTTACCTAGCCACACCCCCGCTCCTGTCCAAACCTTCACCCGATGAGGTTTTAACCGCCTATTTAGCCGTCTCAGAAAAGGTTGTCAGCTCGGTATTAGTCCGTGATGAAAACGGGATCCAAAGGCCAGTTTACTATACCAGCCACGCGTTCCAAGGTGCCGAGGAGTGATATTCCTCATTGGAAAAGCTGGCCTTCGCCTTAATAACATCGGTTCGGAAGCTACGGCCGTATTACCAAGGCCATACCGTCAAGATCCCAACCAAGTTTCCTCTCCGGTAAGTTTTACAGCGCCCGAAAATATCAGGTCGAATGGCCAAGTGGTCGGTCGAGTTGGGCCAGTATGATATACATTTTGTGCCAAGAACAGCGATAAAAGATCAAGTCTTAGCGAATTTCCTTGCCGAGTTTACAGAGGCCGAAAAAGTGGCTCCCTTAGTGGAGAAATCACCCGTTGAAGAGCCAGATACAGCTGGCTGCAGTGAGCGAGGCCTTTCCCCGGAGCCGAACTGGAAACTACACGTCGATGGCTCAACCTGCGTCGACGGGTAGGGGGCAGGCTTGATTTTAACAAGCCCCGATGGATATAAGGTCATTTATGCCCTTCGTTTCGACTTCAAAACCTCTAATAACGAAGCGGAGTATGAAGCTTTGCTGGCAGGACTACGAATTGCCCGATACCTCAGGGTTGATTGGCTGACCATCTATAGTGACTCAATGCTAGTGCTGCAACAAGTCACAGGAGGATTCCAGGCCCGAGCAGAATCGATGACGGCATATTTAAAAGAAGCGAAACGGTTGCTTGGACAATTCAAGTCCTACACTTTTAAACAAATCCCCCAGTCTGAGAACGTGGAAGCCGATGTCCTTGCCCGACTGGCCTCCGGGATAGGCAGAGTAGACCCGATGTCCGTTCCTATTGAAAGACTCTCCGGACCAAGTATCAGTAAGGAGGTCATGAGCCTGGCAGCTGAACCGAAATGCATGTGGATGGATGCGATCATCTGATACCTGACCCTAGCTGAATTACCCGACGACCGGGAAGAAGCACGTTGGGCACGTAACAGCTCGGCCCGATATTCGATGATTGGGGAAAAGCTGTACCGATGCGGCTACACGACACCATGCCTAAGATGTTTGGATCCCCAAGAGGCCGAGTACTTAATGAAAGATATTCATGAAGGCCTTTGTGGCAATCACTTCGGTGGACGCTCCTTGGCCCAGAAATGCCTGCGGCAGGGTTACTACTGGCCTACCATGCAGCAAGACTATGGAAGCTTTGCACGGAAATGCTTCAAATGCCAGCAATTTGCTAGGATGCTAGGTTCGCACGCCGAGCCTCTAAATCCAGTGACTTCGGCGTGGCCATTTGCAAAATGGGCCATTGACTTGATCGGAGCACTCCCTCCGGCTCGTTCGCAATTCAGATATTGTATCGTCGCCATAGACTATCTGACAAAATGGATCGAAGTTGAGCCTTGCACCAACATGACTGAAGCGAAGTGCACCAACTTCGTATGGAAAAACATCGTCTGTCAGTTCGGAATCCCACACACTATCGTGACCGACAATGCTAAGCAGTTTGACTCCTCGGGTCTACGCCATCTGTGCGAGAAGCTCGGCATTAAGAAAGTCTTATCTTCCCCAAGCTATCCGCAGAGTAACGGTCAGGTGGAGGCCGTGAACAAGACAATTAAAGACAATCTAAAGAAGAAACTCGAGGGGCTTAAGGGTGCATGGATTGACGAACTACCCTAAGTGCTCTGGGCATACTGAACAACTACACGAGCTACAACTGGCGAGACACCGTTCTCCCTGGTCTATGGGGCAGAAGCCGTCATCCCAGCCAAGGTTGGATTGCCGAGCTTGAGGATTGAGCAATACGAAGAAATACTGAATGAAAAGCTCATGATGACCGAGCTCGACCTACTTGAAGAAAAAAGGAACCCGGCGTCCATTCGTAATGCAGCCCGAAATCAGGTTGTAGCTCGGTATTACAACAAAAGGGTTCAGCCGAGAAGCTTTAAAGTTGGTGACTTAGTGATGAAGAAGGTCACGGTTCAACAACCCGGTCTCGGGTCCTTTAGTCCGAAGTGGGAAGGTCCTTTTAAAGTCGAAGGTGTCGTGCGATCAGGCATTTACAGGCTGACCGATATGGAGGGGAATCAGCTCGGGCATCCATGGAATGCCGAGCTTTTAAAAAGATTCTATATTTAAAAAAAAAGAAGAAAAAGAGGACAGGGCCAGACTCCTTTTTGACCTCTGGCCACAATTCTTTCGTAACTAGGCCTGCTGAGCAGGGCTAGAAAAATCCATGTAAATGCTACATTTATGGAACACAACTTCCCTAATCTCATTCCACCTGAGCAATGTTTTTAAGGGAAGAGTTTGCCCAAGACGCCACAACTCCGGTTCGGAAGACAGGATGTTGCCTCCTCATCAACGGAGTCCTCCACTTCGAACTGAACTGGGGGGCTAGTCGATATATATGTCATGTCTGTCATCATACGGACAAACCTTTAAGTTGCTCGGCACATCTATGTGTCCGATTAGCCCTACACTTGCACAAGTTTCTTTAAAACTTCCACAAGTCTATGGGGGGCAACAGGGTAAGGGCAGCTGTACGCCGTTTATATTCTGCCCGACCGAGACCAGAAACCTAAACTTGCTTGGATAACTAAGCAGAAATGGATAACTACTCGAAACGACCGAGAACAGAAGTCCTCGGATTAACTAAGGACAGAGGTACTCGGATTAACCGAGAACAATTGTACCATAACTAAGGACAGAGGTACTCGGATTAACCGAGAACAATTGTACCATCTACCTCTGCTCGGTCAATTGCCTCCCAGCCTGGGAACCTACCCGAGAAGTGTCTAAACATTACGTGGGATGTAAAATAAAACTACACGTAAGGAAAAGTGGATGCAAAACGGGAAAATATAAAAAAGTTTTAACTTTATTTATTAGGGAGGTACAAGAAAATCGGGCACCTCCCAAGCCCAATTACAAAGCAAGAAAAGCAGAGGATCAATCGGCCCGAGTCTCATCACCAGCCTGAGTCTCGTCCCCGGCCGCGTTGTCATCTTGGCCTCCCTCGGCAGCCGGCACATCCCCGTCATCATCACCGTCCACAACGATGATCTCTTCTCCAACGTCCTGCTGCTGCTCGGCATCGCCCTGGTCTGGCTCAGCGATGACCGACCAGTCGAATGCAGCCGCCTCGGGATGCTTTTCGATTAGATGGTCACAAAGATCGGCCATTCCATCGAAGTAGAGATCGGTATATTCGGGGGATGTCTTAAACTCCTCGACCGCAGCCACCAGCTAGTCGGGGAGCCTGGCTACGAATCGGTGGTGCTCGGCCTGTAGAGTTGCTAGCCGCCCCTCTAGCCGAGCGGCTTTCTCTTCCTGCCGAGTGGCCTTATCCTCCGCCTCCTTGAGCCGCCTCAACATGTCCTCGGCCTCAGACTTTGCTTTTTGGGCCTCCTGCTTGGCCCGATCTAGCTCAATGCTCTTCTCGTTGAGCTCTCTATCGGAGTCCAACTTCAGCAGGAGGGTCTTCTTGTGCCTCTCTTGCTCCTTGTGGATCTCCCTCACCCCAATGGAGTGCACCATGTGCACAACGGCGCCCAGCTGTGAAAATTACAAGGGGTTAGTCCTCGACAATATTATAGGAAGTCCCTGTAACTATTGGTCAGCTCGGATACTTACTGAGGCTGTCGTTCGGAGTGCCATGTTGCACAAGTCTTGGAAGTCCTCACCTCGAATGTCCATAAAGAAGTCATTCGGGGGAGCCACGTCTCCAAGGCGTTCGAGGAGCATGCCGCGGTAGTTCGGGCGCCTTCTTTGTTGGTCCTCGGAAGAACCTCTGGGCGCCTCGTCTACTTGGCCGACCTCTGACGAGGCCCTTACTGGCGGTGGTGGTGGAACTTGGACTGATGTGGAGGTTTGCCCAGTGCGTGTTGGGGGCTCGGGCGCCAGCGTCCTCTTACGCTTTTTGCTGGCCTCGACGGCCTTGCCCTTGCCCTTCCTCTGTGTTGTCATCTGGGCAAGCCTGCCAGCGCGGGAGCTCGGTGCGGTCATTTCTGCACAAAGAAAATCCAAGTTAAACGAAGGACGGAATAAAAAGAGAGGAAAAGGCGACTATAAATAAAGTTCTGGGCTGACCTCCGATCCAGAGTTGGCCCGACAGGTACAGGAGCCTAATCACATCCTCGAGGTCCTCGTTGGCTACAGGTGGCCCCGCATCGAGGGAGCCACTGGACGAGTCTGCGGTACTGGACGAAGAAGACTCCCTCGTCAGCCACCCGGACCGGGAAGTGCTTGGCCCTGGAAGGTCCGCGTCACTCGGGCGGGCAACTGTAACCTGCCCAATTTTCCAGGCAGGACGCCCGGCTCGGGGAAGACTGTTGGACTCCCCAAACCAGCCGTATATGGATAGAGTGTCCTTTCTTAGGAGAAAGGACTGCTGTCTGGACGACTTGGGCTTTTCAAACAGTTCGTCCACGGCCTTTATTACGTGGCTTGGTGCCCAAGGGCCCTTGGTCCAGACGTGCCCCAGCTCAAATGACCCCGGCACTTGTTCATCCTCGAGGATAGCTTCACCGGCTTGGGCTAAAAAGTTCCCCCCGACGTAAAACCATTCGTACTTCCACAGCTTGTCCGAGTCAGGGTTGCCCAGAATAAAGTCCTTTCTGAAGCTGGTGAAGTAGTACCAGCCGGACTGTCGAGGAAGCTTCTTCATCTTGAATACTTGTTTGAAGGCCTCCAACGGCATCTCGGTGTTCCGGTGGTACTTCCACAAAATGTACATCCCAATCAACAACCTATAGCTGTTCGGGTTTAACTATGTTGGGCACACATTAAAGTCATTAAGCGTCCGGCGAAGGAAACAGTGCAGTGGTAGACGCAGCCTGGCCTTGAAGAACTCGGCGTAAAGTGTGATAAATCCCTCCGGTGCCTCTAAAGGTGAATCTCCCTCTCCGGGGACGACGAGATTCACATCGGCCGGGATGCCATACTCGTCGCGTAGGACCTCTAACCGTGGCTCCGTGATCGCGCTTGTATAACCCGCCGCCGAGGTTTACCCAGGGCAGCTTATCCGATATGCTGTAACGCCTCGCACGTGGGTGGCTCAGACCTCTTGCTGTATTTCTGGCTGCTCTGCCCCCGTATCCTTGGCTGCATGCTCCTCATCGGAGGCATCAACCGTAATCACACCTGCAACTTGGACGGGGGCCTCGGCATTCCGACCAGAGGTGCTCGGAGCATCCTCATGGGTTTGAAACTCGGTCCTCTCCCTTGGAAAAACTTGGGAATGGCCCGCTGTTTCCACCCCAGTATAAGGGTCTTATTCCCTGGACGGCCTGATAATCTTATGCCTGCCCAGCATATTTAAAAATTCTTGCTCGGGCACGGTCTGGGAATCGACCCTTAGGATCTGCTCCAGCCGACTAGCCCCTTCCCGTCTTTGGGACGCCACCTCGGCGTCGGATTGAGTCGAAGAAGAACTACTGCTCTCCTCACTACTTTCCGACCATGAAACCTCCACATTTTGCGAGTCAGACAAATCGCTCATTTTTATTCGGGAAATTACCTGCTCGGGTTCTTGGTAGCTCGGTTGATATAATCCTCGGCTATTACTTGAGCTCGGTAGCCAAAATTTCTCGTTCGTAAAATTTCTGAAAATGAAGTGCAAATTACGGAGGGGAGGGACCCTATTTATAGCCATTTTAAGCAGGAAATTCGAGCGCGAAAACCCAAAAGGTGCAATTAATACGCCTGACAGCCGCACAGACGGCTACGACGCGACACACGTCCCCCGTCTGATCGGTGTGTCTTTTCACCTCACCCCGCTTCTAAGTGTCGCTTGGCCTTCTTCCTTTGAGCCGACCTCACCCACTTGGCATAGTCCACCCAGCCGAACACCGACCAGGTGAACTGGGGGGCTAATGTTGAGGGTAAGTGTTCGCATAAAATCCACTAACGCAAGTGCACGTTATCGATCAAGTAAAACAATAGTGAGTAAGAGTATCGTCTCACAGGGACTGTTGTATAATAATCTAACTAAGTACTAAAATTGGATTAACTCTAAGCTTTATCTAGTTGATCATATGAGGTTGTGATTAAATAATTTACTGAACTAGAGTACTAAATTAAAAATAAAAATTGCAATCAATTTCAAAAGATACTTCAATAAGACAAGGCGTTAAGGCATTTGATTTCACCATAATCACTAGATATGAATTTCATAAAATTATGCAACCCAATCAATAATACACATGTGATGACGGAAATTCCTAAATTATTTACTATCCTATCTCTAGGTATAGCAAACCTACTCAGTTTATTAACTCACTATATCTCTATGTGAATTTAAATAAATCAGAATGCATTAGGATTCATGAACTTTCCAAATGAAGCCACACAAATAATATGGTATATCTCTATCCATATTTAATTCATGGTTATATGTTAGATGAAGCATTTGCATACTTCTCCCTTCTCAGTTTTGAACATGCACATCAGATCATTTAAATGGTAGCTAATCATTTAAAAGCATTAAACATAATAACACATAACTCACATGAATAAAATCAATTATGGTGCATAAATATGAAATTCACATTGTCATGATTAGGTTACATCATAGCCCTAACTAAGAAAATTAGAACATAATTGAAAAAGAAATAAAATCTGAAAATTTAATTGAATCAAACATCAAGAGTTAAGAGAGCAAGAAATTCTATCACCAATTCTTCACTTCTTACTCCGGAATGCTTGACGGCTCCTAAGAAAAATAAACAACGCTCTCCAAAATTAACTGATAACCTAGCTACCCAAAACTATTCTATTTATACTACTCTTAAAATAACAAATCCCCTGTTTTTGCGTCCAAAAATCGTGGTTCAGTATCACTCTGGCGCCGCGGCCCTTCTTTTCCAGCGCTGCGGCGCTGCTCCTCTGTTTTTCTCTTCTTTTCCGCCGTAGCGCCGCGGCGCTCCTTCCCCAGCGCCGCGGCGCTGAGTTTCTGCCATTCTTGCACTTTCAATGGGCGCCGCGGCGCTGCTCTTTGGGCGCCGCGGCGCTTCAACTCTGCCAGCAAAGTTGGTCCCGGATTTCTTGTGCTCTTGCTCCCTTTTGTTTTGTTTTCTTTCTTTCTTCAACCTACATCAATAAAATCATGCTTTTATGAAAAAGTTGGATGTTTCATGTAATTTTTCTCAAAAACATAGTAATATTCGTTAATTAAAAGTGGCCAAATAACTCTATAAACTAGAGTTATCAAAACCCCCCAAACTAACTTTTGCTAGTCCTCGAGCAAAATCAAGAAGTAACACAAACATGGACCAACAAATCCTTCAAGATGTCCTCCAAAATTTTTCCATCTTACAATTCATAGAAAAGAACAAATTCCATTCAAACAGTGAGATCGATTTGCTGGTTAAGACTAATTCTAATTTCATGACCCGTGTGTGTGTGTTATCCATTCTTTTCAAATTGTATGCAGTTCAGTAACATCCACATTACTCTGAGAAGCTTTGATGAGTTGTGCACAGAAACATGTTTCATAGGTTCACCTTTCATTTCTTTCTCCACTAATGTAGGCTAGTCATCCAACTAAAAATCATTAGGGCTTTATTAAGCTTGTAACGTTAGGCTGGGCTAGAGGTAAGATAAAAGTAAATTTTAGGCTCAATTCACCCCTCACATGTTGATTTCTAGACTCCAACTAGAATCCGTCTTGGTTGTATACCCTTAAACCACTTCAACTGTACAATCAACATTTACCTTCTCTTCAAGCCATCCAACTTCTAACCAATTTAGACCCTATCCCCAAACTCACTCCATCGCCCTCAACTGCACTCAATTATGCACTTTCATTTTCTTAGTCACTCACTGTTGTTGTTTCATCCTTTTTCTTTTTCTTTTTTTTTTCTTTTTTTTTTTTTTCAACACTTTTGTGTTGTTGTTGTTTTTCTTTTTTTTTTTTTTTTTTTTTTTTTTTTTTTTTTGAATTCAATCATATGAAAACTAATAAGATCTTAAATAGCAAAATTAATACCACGTGAGACTCAAAAACTTCTATGCTTCAAGAAACAACTCAACAATTCCCTTGCTCCATTCTACCTCCCAAAATACGCTTACCTTCTTCAGAAATCAACATGTTTACGGGATGTGGGACAAGGTAAAAATGATTGGCTGGTTTAACAAATGTGGGTGACAAAGAAAGAACGGTTAATGCATCAAGGCTCAACAAGGTGACTAGGGATATTTAACCAAGGTTGGCTTGAACGGCTCAAACGATCCAAAAATGGCCTAAATCATGTTTTCAGTCAGATGTAGCCTAGGATTTCGCCTCGAGAGAAAATCAGATGAATTCTAAAACATGGGTGAACATTAATGGACATACACACAATTCAAAAATTCAAGATTTTTGTGCTCAAGAAATAGATCATAAATTCAGAATTAGAATTAAACAACAAATCCATCACACGTTTAGACAAAATTCATACCTCCTACAAATTTTAAGACATCCAAATAAAGGATTCAATCATATCCAGATTCATCAATGCAGGAATGTATCACTTCAAGTTTCAAAAAGGGTGAACACAAGTTTTAACAAACAAAAAAAATTTTGTTTCCCCCCCCAAACTAAATAGAGCATTGTCCTCAATGTATAAATAAAGAAGAAAAGGTAAGGAAACCCCCTGAGTAATAAATGAGGCCAATTGGACTTGTGCAGCCATGGGAACTCCGAGAAGTGATCTAGACAACAAGGAAAACAAACAAAACAAAAACCTTAAGAAATTGAGAATGAAAAGAAAACCGAAATAATGAAATAAAAATGGCAAGTGAAATTAAGGCTCAGAGTGATCAGGAAAATGCGGTGGAGGTGGAAGTTGAGATTCATCCATGCCCAAGTGTCGAGCAATTGCCCGCGTTATGGCAATATTATATTCTAGGCCTAATTCCAAACGACGCAAGCGATCACTGATTGGTAACTCAGGGGCAGGGACAGCAGGCGGTTGAGCTATGGGAGTGACTTGTTCGGGCTGAGGGGGTTGGCTCGAGGCGGAGGCACCAGTGTCTTGCCGAATCGGAGGGCGTACTTCTTGGTCTCTGAAGCTTCCCACGACCTTTCTGTTAATGATTTTCATGGGTTGCAATAATTCTTCCTCTTGGTCGAATGGGACTCCGGCGTCGAGGCATAAGCGTGTGATGAGGGAAGAGTGACCCAAACCACCAGTCGTGGAACCCATAGCAGTTCTCAGAATACTGTCTTGGATTATGTTTCCCACATCAATTGTTTTACCTGTAACAATAGCAAATAACAAGGCAGCTCTGTCCTTGGTAACATCAGAAAAGTGCATTACAGGCATTAATTTCGATGCAATAAAATACAACCACGCTTTGTACTCCCTGTTTAACGCGGAGGAGGGAAACGACACCGCTTCACCTCCCCGTGTTAATTTCCATGTGGTGCCTGCAGTAGCTATGGTGCCAAGAACCTCCTCAAAATCTAAATGTTCATTGAGGTATTCATAATAATCATCATTATCAATATTTCGAAGCCCATAATACCTGTTAATGGTTGTTTTATCAAAACGAACCATCTTACCGCGTACACTTACCTGGAGGTTAGTGTGCTCTGGAACATTAGCATAAAATTCCCGGACAAGTGGAACTACAGCCGCCTCGGGTTGCTCGAGAAATTTGCTCCATCCTCTTTGCATAACTATATTAAAAAAAACGGTAGAGAAACCATCGCTAAAGTCTAAACCCCGCTCCGGTACTACAGTTTTCTTAACAATAGCATTATTATGTCTTTTTCTCGCGGCCTCACTCACAAACCGAGTATATGGGGTGGATGATGAAGCTACAGTTCGTGTGCGCTTAGAAGCCATTTTTTTTTTTTTTTTTTTGAATGGCACACACGTGAAAGAGTTGAACCTAACACCGTCAAAATTTCACTTACCAAAAACCACCTATATCAAAATCTAACTAGAATCATGAAAGAAAACCTAACAAGTGCAAATTAAAGAAAAAAAATAAATAAAAATAATCACACAAATATGAAATAATAAACAAAATAAAAATAACAAAAATTAAATAAAAAAAATCAAAGATATGACAAGGAGGCAACTTACTTGAAGAGAAAGACGAACTGAAAGGAGATGGCAGCCACAACGTTGGAGGATGAGGATGGCAAAATTTTCTAGAGAGAAGGAGGAGAAGAAGAAGTGGGAGAGAAGAGTTTTGTTGTAGAGAGAGAAAGTAAATGGTGGGAATGAGGGAAAGAAAGAGGGATTGTTCGGTTTAAAGCCACCTTTTTTTTTTTTTTTTTTTTTCGGAATCACGCACACAGCGCCGCGGCGCTTGAATTCCAGCGCTGCGGCGCTGTCGTTCTGCCTTTTTTTTTTTTTTCATGGCGCCGCGGCGCTGATGTTATAGCGCCGCGGCGCTTTCCTTCTGCCAACGAGTTTTTCATTCTCCAAAACAGCGCCGCGGCGCTCTCAATTGAGGGCTGCGGTGCTTGGACTCTGCCAAAACAAACAGTTCACCAGCGATTTTTGTTTTGATGCTCCCTTATTGACTTCGACTCCTGCAAAACAAAATGATAATGTTAAACAAAAATAACCTAAATTATTTATTTATTATTATTATTTTTTTATTATTATTATTATTTTTTTTTTATTTTGAACATGATAAATAAGAAAATGCTTGGGTTGCCTCCCAAGAAGCACTTGCTTTATTGTCTTCAGCCAGACTGTCTCAATGTCACTTGGTAGGAGCTTGTAATTCGATGGTGGTTTTATTCCTATTAACTCCACCTCCAAAGTAGGGCTTCAAGCGCTGACCATTGACCTTAAATTTGCCTTTGGTATCATGTGCCACCTCTATTGCTCCAGATGGAAAGACTTGTGTTACTGTAAATGGTCCTGACCACCTAGATTTCAGCTTACCTGGAAACAATTTAAGGCGAGAGTTATAGAGCAAGACCTGTTGACCAACTACAAATTCTTTTCTGAGAATGTGCTTATCATGCCATCTTTTCGTTTTCTCCTTGTAAAGCTTTGCATTCTCATAAGCATCAAGCCGAAATTCATCCAGCTCATTTAGTTGCAGCAACCTAGCCTCACCTGTCAACTGCGCATCAAAATTCAAACATTTAGTTGCCCAATAAGCCTTATGTTCTAGTTCCACTGGCAGGTGACATGCTTTTCCAAAACTAGCCTGAAAGGGGACATCCCGATGGGAGTTTTGAATGCAGTCCTATATGCCCAAAGTGCATCATCTAACTTAATAGACCAATCCTTCCTAGAGGCATTTACTGTCTTCTCCAAAATCCTCTTGATTTCCCTATTTGAAATTTCCACTTGACCACTAGTCTGAGGATGATATGCTAGTGCCACCTTATGTGTAACCCCATATTTTCCCAAGAGTGCCTCAAATTGCTTACTACTGAAATGCGATCCTTGATCACTTATGATTGCCCTAGGGGTGCCAAATCGGGAAAAAATGTTCCTTTTCAGAAATTTGACCACGACCTTAGTGTCATTTGTTGGTACAGCAGCTGCTTCTACCCACTTAGATACGTACTCAACGGCTACTAAAATGTATTCATTACCAAATGAAGGTGGAAATGGTCCCATGAAATCAATACCCCAAACATCAAATAGTTCACACACAAGAATGTTGTTTAAAGGCATCTCATTTTTCCTAGAAATATTTCCCATTCTTTGACATCGATCACATGAGGCTACATAGAAATGTGCATCTTTAAAAAGTGTGGGCCAATAGAAACCTGATTGTAATACTTTAGCAGCAGTTTTAGAACCACTAAAATGACCACCAGCCTCCCCATCATGACAAAGTTGTAAAATGCTTACCATTTCGTCCTCAGAAACACATCTTCTTATCACTTGATCTGCGCAAACTTTAAACAAGAAAGGGTCTTCCCAAAATAGTGTTTAACATCAGAAAAGAATTTTTTCTTTTGTTGATATGACAAATCAGGGGGTAGAACATTACTTGCTAAAAAATTTACCAAATCAGCATACCAGGGGACTCGCGGGGATTTGATAGAGAATACCTGCTCATCAGGGAATTCCTCCAGAATTGGGCTGCCCACTTCATCATGATTGGGAATTCTGGATAAGTGATCTGCAACTAGGTTCTCAGTTCCCTTTTTATCCTTGATCTCCAAATCAAACTCTTGAAGCAACAATATCCACCTGATTAACCTGGGCTTGGATTCCTTCTTTTCAAGTAAGTATTTCAGAGCAAAATGATCAGAGTAAACAACTACTTTTGAACCAATCAAATACGAACGAAATTTATCAAAAGCAAAAACTACCGCCAGAAGTTCCTTTTCTGTAGTTGTGTAATTCAGTTGTGCTCCCGACAAGGTTCGACTAGCGTAATATATAGTTTGAAAAATTTTGTTCTTTCGTTGGCCCAGCACTGCTCCAACTGCTGAATCACTTGCATCACACATGAGCTCAAAAGGTAAATCCCAATCAGGCGCTGCCATGATAGGTGCTGACACAAGCTTTTCTTTCAAAGTGTTAAAGGCCTGCAAGCATTCATCAGAAAACACAAACGGGGCATCTTTAACCAACAAGTTAGACAAAGGTCTAGCAATTTTTGAAAAATCTTTTATAAATTGCCTATAAAATCCAGCATGCCCCAAGAATCCGCGAACGAGTTTGACAGATGTGGGTGGAGGCAATTTTGCAATAACCTCCACTTTGGCTCTATCAACTTCTATACCGTCTTTGGAGATTTTGTGTCCAAGCACAATCCCTTCCTGCACCATAAAATGACATTTTTCCCAATTCAAAACAAGGTTAGTTTCCTCACATCTTTGTAACACCAATGCCAAATTATGTAAGCATAAATCGAATGATGTGCCAAAAACAGAAAAATCATCCATGAAAATTTCAATGAATTTCTCAACCATATCAGAAAAAATGGCCATCATACAACGCTGAAAAGTTGCCGGTGCATTACAAAGACCAAATGGCATCCTTCTATATGCAAAAGTGCCATAGGGACAATTGAACGTGGTCTTTTCTTGATCCTCGGGTGCAATAGGGATTTGATTATACCCTGAATATCCATCTAGAAAACAATAGAATTGATGTCCTGCAAGTCTTTCCAACATTTGATCAATAAATGGTAAAGGAAAATGATCTTTTCTAGTGGCGTCATTTAATTTCCTATAATCCATACAAACACGCCACCTAGTAACTGTTCTAGTTGGAATTAACTCATTATTGTCATTCTTTTGAACAGTCATACCTCCTTTCTTCGGCACAACTTGCACAGGACTTACCCATGAACTATCAGATATAGGATAGATGATCCCGGCATCTAATAGTTTGATAACCTCAGCTTTCACCACTTCTTGCATTTTTAGATTCAGACGCCTTTGGGGTTGAATGGTGGGCTTGTATTTCTCCTCCATAAGAATTTTGTGCATGCAAATGGAGGGGTTTATTCCCTTGATGTCTGCAATCTTCCATCCAATTGCGCCTTTGTGCTCTCTTAACACCCTAAGCAGTTTTTCCTCCATAAGATCTGTCAAAGAAGAAGAAATAATTACAGGTAGTGAGGAATTGCCATCTAAATATGCATATTTTAAATGAGAAGGTAAGGGTTTAAGTTCAAGAATAGGAGGCTCTTCAATTGATGGCTTAGGCCTTGTGATGGACTGTCCCACTTCTTCAAGTTGCAATGCCTTATGCCTCGGAATTGGTGGATTTGCCTCCATAAATTCTACATATTCCCTTATTTCCTCATTCTCAACATCCGCACCAGTAGATTGGGTTAGACAAGCTTCAAGCGGATCCTTGAAAACATCTTCCTGAAAAATCTTAGATACCAGTTTATCAATGGTGTCAATTCTAAAGCAAGAATCATCAGTTCAGGGATATTTCATTGCTTCAAACACATTAAAGGTGACATGATCATCTTGAACCCTGAGAATTAATTTTCCTTGTTGCACATCTATCAAGGTTCTTCCAGTCGCTAGAAAAGGACGGCCTAAAATGAGTGGAACTTCATGATCTTCCTCCATTTCTAGAACAATGAAATCTGCAGGAAAAATAAACTTGTCAACCTTTACTAGTACATCTTCCACAATACCTCTTGGGTGCTTAATTGTTCGATCTGCTAGTTGAAGTGACACTGTGGTTGCTTTAACCTCTCCCAAACCTAATTTCTTAAAAATAGAAAAAGGCATTAAATTGATACTAGCCCCTAAATCACATAATGCTTTTTCGAAATAAGAGTCACCAATAGTACAAGGAATAGTAAAACTCCCTGGATCTTTTAGTTTAGGTGGCAGCTTATTCTGCAGAATGGCTGAACATTCCTCATTCAATTTTACTGTTTCATAATCCTCCAGCTTCCTTTTGTTGGCCAAAATCTCCTTCAAGAATTTTGCATAGCTAGGCATCTGGGCTAAAGCATCTGCAAAAGGAATGTTAATATGCAATTTTTTAAACACCTCAAGAAATTTAGAAAATTGCTTATCTAATTTGTGCTGCTGGAGTCGTTGAGGGAATGGGATGGGAGGCACATAGGGCTTGGGATCATCAGGAAAAAGCTTGCTCTTGCATGTTTCCTTGGATTGCTCATTACTCTCTTCTTCTTGTTCAATGTTGACCTCCTGTTTAGCATCCTCTTGTCCCAATTGTTTGCCACTTCTCAAAGTAATTGCCTTTATGTTCTCAATAGGATTCTTTTTTGTGTTGCTTGGCAAAGAACCCTGTGGTCTACCTGAGATCATATTAGCCATCTGTCCTATTTGCATTTCTAGATTTCTGATAGATGACTCTTGATTCTGGAGTCTTGCATCTATACTCTTCATGAAATCTTGAGTAGAGGTCGCCAGCTTAGCAACAATATCTTCCAGATTCGGCTTTTTCTCCTCCTGTTGCTTGAATCCTGGTGGTGGTCTCATCGCATTTTGATTGCCCCATGAAAAATTCGGATGATTTCGCCACCCCGGGTTGTAAGTGTTGGAATAAGGATTATTTTGTGACCTGTTAAAATTTCCAACAAAATTAGCATTTTCAGAAGGTTGAGCAAAATTGTTACCTACCTGGCATTCATTGCTGGCATGTCCTCCACCACAAAATTCACATACGGCATTCTGAATTTTCATAGCTGAAGCACTCATATGGTCTATCTTTCTGTTAAGTGCTTCAAATTGAGCTGTGAGTGCAGATAATGCATCCACTTCATGAACTCCTGCCGTTCTCCTAGTTTGTAGCCTTTCAGTAGGCCACTGATAGTTGTTTGATGCCATCTCTTCTATTAGATCAAAAGCCTCCTCAGGTGTTTTATTATTTAATGTCCCACCTGCAGCTGCATCAATAGTAGCCCGGATACTTGCACTAGACCCATTATAAAAAGTTTGTACCTGCATCCAGACTGGTAATCCATGATGTGGGCACCTCCTTAGTAGCTCCTTGAATCTTTCCCATGCTTCGTATAACGACTCATTATCCATCTGCAAGAAATTAGTGATATCGTTACGCATTTTTGCAGATTTTGCTGGAGGGAAAAACTTACCAAGGAATTTTTGGGCCATAGTATCCCAAGTGGTGATTGATCCTGCAGGAAGAGATGTGAGCCAATTCTTGGCTTTATCCCTCAGCGAGAATGGGAACAATCTCAGTCTAACTGCATCATCTGACACTCCATTAAATTTAATAGTGTCACAGATTTTGAGAAATGCATCAATGTGGGCGTTTGGATCATCACAAGGTAGCCCACTAAATTGCACCAATTGTTGAATCATTTGGATGAGAGATGGCTTGATCTCAAAGTTGTTTGCTTGAATAGCTGGCCTCCTAATGCTTGAAGTGGCACCTTGAACAGTTGGTGCTGCATAATCTCTCAAAAGTCGGCGAGGGTTTTCAGCTTCACCTGCATCCGCCATTTTCTCAGTGCGATTTCTCTGTTCTCTTAACAGTCTTTTGAAAGCACGCTCGATTTCTGAATCAAACTTAACAAGTTCCCCTTGTTTAGTTCTTCTCATACACCAACGCACTCCTAAAAAAAATGAACAAAATAAAAGAAACTAGATTAAATCAAGGGTTATCCGGTATTAATATTAATTAGTATTAAACAAGTAGTCCCCGGCAACGGCGCCAAAAACTTGTTCGCATAAAATCCACTAACGCAAGTGCACGTTATCGATCAAGTAATACAATAGTGAGTAAGAGTATCGTCTCACAGGGACTGTTGTATAATAATCTAACTAAGTACTAAAATTGGATTAACTCTAAGCTTTATCTAGTTGATCATATGAGGTTGTGATTAAATAATTTACTGAACTAGAGTACTAAATTAAAAATAAAAATTGCAATCAATTTCAAAAGATACTTCAATAAGACAAGGCGTTAAGGCATTTGATTTCACCATAATCACTAGATATGAATTTCATAAAATTATGCAACCCAATCAATAATACACATGTGATGACGGAAATTCCTAAATTATTTACTATCCTATCTCTAGGTATAGCAAACCTACTCAGTTTATTAACTCACTATATCTCTATGTGAATTTAAATAAATCAGAATGCATTAGGATTCATGAACTTTCCAAATGAAGCCACACAAATAATATGGTATATCTCTATCCATATTTAATTCATGGTTATATGTTAGATGAAGCATTTGCATACTTCTCCCTTCTCAGTTTTGAACATGCACATCAGATCATTTAAATGGTAGCTAATCATTTAAAAGCATTAAACATAATAACACATAACTCACATGAATAAAATCAATTATGGTGCATAAATATGAAATTCACATTGTCATGATTAGGTTACATCATAGCCCTAACTAAGAAAATTAGAACATAATTGAAAAAGAAATAAAATCTGAAAATTTAATTGAATCAAACATCAAGAGTTAAGAGAGCAAGAAATTCTATCACCAATTCTTCACTTCTTACTCCGGAATGCTTGACGGCTCCTAAGAAAAATAAACAACGCTCTCCAAAATTAACTGATAACCTAGCTACCCAAAACTATTCTATTTATACTACTCTTAAAATAACAAATCCCCTGTTTTTGCGTCCAAAAATCATGGTTCAGTATCACTCTGGCGCCGCGGCCCTTCTTTTCCAGCGCTGCGGCGCTGCTCCTCTGTTTTTCTCTTCTTTTCCGCCATAGCGCCGCGCGGCTCCTTCCCCAGCGCCGCGGTGCTGAGTTTCTGCCATTCTTGCACTTTCAATGGGCGCCGCGGCGCTGCTCTTTGGGCGCCGCGGCGCTTCAACTCTGCCAGCAAAGTTGGTCCCGGATTTCTTGTGCTCTTGCTCCCTTTTGTTTTGTTTTCTTTCTTTCTTCAACCTACATCAATAAAATCATGCTTTTATGAAAAAGTTGGATGTTTCATGTAATTTTTCTCAAAAACATAGTAATATTCGTTAATTAAAAGTGGCCAAATAACTCTATAAACTAGAGTTATCAGTAAGCTCGGCGCCGCCACCGAGGACACTAACTTTTGGTGGTCGGCAACTCAGTTCGGCAGACATAGGCTACCGCCTGACCCGACAACTTATGCTTCTTCCCCGAGGTGCCTTCCATTTATCCGAGGGCACGCCCCCAAGAAGGCTGCCACCTCGGGGATGTACAGTAGCTCGGGCCGGGCCACGTTATTCATCATAATACGTCACTACCCATCCTTGTAGGCCAACACCAGGCAAACATGCTGCCGTCCGATAGAGTCCAATCCATTGGACAATGGACGCGACACTTGTCACTTATTGCTTGATACACTTTGATGTGACACCTGGGTAATGGGAAAAACCCATCTTGCACCCGATCCAGCTGGTGGCCTATAAATAGGATACATTTATGACGTTTTAGAGAGAGAGACCTCTTCACACTTAATTAGCTGCCGACCTCTGCCGAGCAATACTTGCCTTGAGCATCAGAGAGCCCTTGTCTATTGACTAACCCCATTTCTCTGAATCATCCCTCTCGCAGGTACTCACTCCCGGCCAGGGGCAAGCTTAAGAGGAGGTCAGAAGGTGTTCAGTCACACGTGGGTGTTGATCCGACGCCGGACAGCGGTAAGCATCAACAGAAACGTTTGCACATTGTCATAGGTGACGATGTGTTGGATCGGGACATAAAGTGAATTAATTTGGATTAATAATTCTGTCTCAGCAAATCGATTCACTTTATACAATCATTTGTGTTGTATCTTAATCCTAAGATGAATGATGGGCCCGTTGTCTTGACTTGGGTCTTTTGATGTACCAAAGGGTGACACCCACATCTTAATAGTGGTATGCATGCCGGTATGCTCGAGGCATGACTCTTGATAGCGTAGACCTGTTATTCATAAATATGACCATAGCTCCTTTTTAGGAGTAGTGATATCCTCTTATATGCGTTATCCTACCATAGCTCCAATTGGAAAACTAGAGTGCTCAACCATTTGGATACATACGTGTAACCGAATGGTATACCATCTTTGGATGGTAAGTATTCCGATGGTGAGATAATAGAACGTAAGATAAAAATAATCGAGAAGGTAAGATAAAACTTGTAAGTATTCCGATGGTGAGATAATAGAACGTAAGATAAAAATAATCGAGAAGGTAAGATAAAACTTGTCCTTAAGCTGATTATGGATAATCCTATAGAAATACGATACATTATGATATGTCATAGAAACTTAGCTATATAGGCTTCGTAATTCTATATAGTTCGAGAGTTTAGCTCCAAGCTTTTAGTCGAGTAGCATTGGAGTTGATAATTATAAATTGTATATCTAGGATATTGGGTTTCATAATCATCGGGACCTTAAATTATATAGGTCCATTTGGTCCCATTTGCTAGCTCACAACATCCTATAACGATACTGTATGCTTTTTCAATAATTGGTAACTTTTGTCAGATTTATTAGATTGGTTAAAATTTGAAAGAATCAAATAATTCATATCTGTTTATCGGTTGAATTAATTTTGTAATAAAATTGATTTAAGATAAACTTGTTGAATTATTGGGATGGGATAATTCTTGTCTGTTTATTGGTTGATTTAATTTTTTGAATAAATTAGATCAAGATAAACTTGTAGAATTATTAGGAATTCTATTTTTTTTGGAGATTATTTAGATAAAGTTATTTTAATTAGATAACTTTCTATGGGGTTATTTGAATTAAAACTAAGACTTTATCCTATAGAATCTCAGGTGAAAAATAAAAGATTTACTGAGATTTTTTATTCGGCAGTTCGACCTGCCGCTAGGCAAGTTCGGCCTACTGATGAGTGAAGGATAAGAACACGCGTTTTACGCATATTTTATTAGATATTGATCCGAATTTGATTCTGATTCAAATTTTTGAGACCTAATCTGATAAGGACTAACCCCAGACCCAACCTCTATAAATAGGGAATAAGTCTTAAGAGTTATTTAGATCAGTTGAGAGATTAAGAGTGATACTCTATTGGTGAGAAACTATAAACTAGAAACTCCTTGAGTGCTCTTGTTCACAAATCACAAACATTAGCTTTGGCTTGTCTCGATTGGTTGGAAGAAGAGTCACCTGGTGGAAGAGCTCTACGTGTGAGCCCACTGTCACCCTATCGTGGATAGAGAATAGTAAAGAAGACCAATTAGTTAAGGCTCTTTTAGAACGTTACTTCTCTTCACGCTTTGCGAGGGTTCTTCAACAATCAAAGGTTAGTAAGATCTGGTTAATTTATGCATATGGCATGTCAAACTTGTGTTTTGGAAAATACTCCGATATAAAATTTTTAAAATTCCACTGTATACTATTTTTCCAACACGTAATTATTGGGAGCTTGAACTATATAGGTTCATTTGGTCCCCTTTACTAGCTCACAAAATCCTGTAACGATACGGTGTGCTTTTCCAATAATTGATGACTTATGTCAAATTTATTAGATTGGTTGAAATTCAAAAGAATCAAATAATTCATGTCTGTTTATCGGTTGAATTAATTTTGTGATAAAATTAAATCAAGATAAACTTGTTAAATTATTTGGATCGGATAATTCTTGTCTGTTTATCGGTTGATTTAATTTTTAATAAATTAAATCGAGATAAACTTGTAGAATTATTAGGAATTCATTTATTTTCTTATAGATTATCTAGATAAAGTTGTTTTAATTAGATAACTTCTCCATTGGGTTATTTGAATTAAAACTGAGACTTTATCCTATAGAATCTCGGGTGGAAAATAAAAAATTCGTTGGGATTTTTTTTAGGAAGTTTGGCATGCCGATCATCAAGTTCAGCCTGCCGATGTGCAGAAAAAAGATCATGCATTTTTACGCAGATTTTATCAAATATTGATCTAAATTTGATTTTGATTCTAAGTTTTGAGACCTAATCTGATAAAGACTGACCCTAGGCCCAACCTCTATAAATAGGGAGTAAGTCACATAAACTATTCAGATCAATTGAGAGATAAAGAGTGATACTCTGCTAGTGAGAATCTGAAACTCCCTAAGAGCTCTTGTTCACAAATCACGAACACTAGCTTTGGGTTCTCTCAATTGGTTGGAAGGAGAGTCATCTAGAGGAAGAGCTGTACATGTGAGCCCATACTCACTCTAATCGTGGATAGAGAATAGTAAAGAAGACCAGTTGGTTGAGGCTCTTCCAGAACGTTACTTCTCTTTACTGATTGCAGAAGCTTTTCGGCACACAGAGGTTCATAAGATCTAGTTAATTTATGCATATAGCGTGTCAAACTTTTGTTTTGGAAAATACTCTGATATAAGATTTTTAAAATTCTGCTGCGTACTATTTTTTCAACAATTGGTATTAGAGCCTTGGTTTTTACATAAATTTATGTGTTTGTGATCATGCTATATGTATAAATTTTATTATCTTAATCTCTCATATGCTTGAATTTAAATTTATAAAAAGTTGGCATTCTAGGTTTCTATATATTTTATATGTAGTCATGGATTATGTGGTGAATGTTTATTAATTAATTATGGTTGATTAAATTATTATTTAATTATTAATTAATTAATACCGGTTATGGTTCTTTAGAGGTTAAAATGGTATCTAGGTTTTTCAAGTAATTAGATGGCAGACTATCATCTCCGTCTAGGAAGTATTATTTAATTTAAATTTGTAAGATTTTTGTAATTAAATAATCATTCAGAGAAGACAAATCTAGAAGGTGGATCTGGAAAATGAATGATGACGCTTCTAGGTATTTCCTGAGTCTCTAATTTTATGTTTTTAATTTGTTGAAAACAAAATTGATGAATTGCATTAAAAATTGTATTTTTATGGAAAAGGTTTTTTAAGAGAGAACCTAAGGCCTCCATCGTTGGTCCATAGGAAGAACATGGTGGTCCTGACCCCTAGGAAGAGACTTCTATCATGCACCAGATTGGATCTCCGAAAGAATAAGGTATTTTAGCATGATTTATGGTTGCACACCCCTAGGTGGTGATTATAAATCATGAATAAAATATTGAAACGATGGTTATACACTCACGTTAATTTTATTATTAACCTCCCCTATAAGCTCTGTTAATAAAATTAATAGCCAAAGAAACAATTATTAATGTATGCTGGATCATACAGGTCCTAGATGGCATATATTAATCAGGAGGGAATCCGTGTTCCTAATTGAGTTTGGCGTGACTCCCCTAGGAGCTTGTTGAATTATGAGTTAGGAATTATCGTTGTAAGGTTGTGATATTTTCAAGGTTTTGACACATAAACACATTTGTATGTTTTTTACATAATTGTGTTATCTTACTAAATTATGATATGTTTGCTTATGTTTGGTATATGATTCTT
Organism: Artocarpus heterophyllus; assembly: GCA_025403435.1. NCBI lineage: Eukaryota > Viridiplantae > Streptophyta > Magnoliopsida > Rosales > Moraceae > Artocarpus > Artocarpus heterophyllus. The sequence continues at coordinate 24,571,904 of CM046334.1, forward strand.
TATTGTAGATTAAAAATGTCTAAAAATGCTTTATCTTCGATACTTGATAAAAACCTATTAACTAGAGAGAATTATAATGATTGGAAACAGAACCTAGATATCATTCTCTCCTTTGAGAAACTAAAATTTATGCTAACAACCCCTTGTCCTCCCGAGCCTATGGGAGATTCCACCAATGAGTAATTCCAAGCATACGATCGTTGGAAAGATGCAAATGATCAAGCCCGCTGCTATGTTATGGCCAACATGAATAACTTGCTGTAGGCTCAATATGAAGATTATGAGACTGAAAAGCAGATCGTGGATAATCTAGAAGACATGTTTGGAGGCCAGGCTATAACAAAGCGGTAAGGGACGCTTTAAAAACTCCTGAACTATAAAAAAGGACCGAGGACGTCTATAAAGGAGCACATGATGTTGGTCATGGTTTACCTCGCTGAGGCTCAAACCAACAGAGCCGACATCAATGCTAAATCTCAGATGACTATGGTCTTTGAGACTTTATCAAAGGATTTTATTCCGTTTAGAGTAACATTTATTTAAGCAATAGGTGGGATATGACCTTGACAGAATAAATGAAACAGTTACAAGAGTTTGAACTGTTGATCAGGGAGTCTTTTGTAGGTGGAGAGGCCAATTTGGTAGCTGAGTCTGGTATCAATCCCAACTATGGGAATGAAAAAAGGCAACGGGCCAAAAATGGAAAGTCTTCTGTTCCTGCTAACAACAAGAGCAAGAAGAAGAAGAAAAAGAACCGGAAGAAGCTTAAGTGCTTTTTCTGCAGGAAGGCTAGGCACATAAAGAAGCATTGTAAGGACTTCCTTTCCAAAGGAGGTAGGTGTGATCTTCTGTATTTAGAAACTTGTTTGGTTGAGGCATCTAGTGACATTTGGGTCATAGATTCTGGTGCAACTAATCATGTTTGTGTTTCTTTGTAGGGGTACAAAGAAACGAGAAGTCTGCTACATGCAGACTTCATGCTTTAGATGGGCGATGGATCCTTGGTCTTAGCGAAAGCAGTGCGAGACGTCCATCTTTATTTTGATAGTTATAGGAATTTAATGTTGCGAGATTGTTTTTATGTTCCTAAATTTAAAAGGTATTTAATTTCTGTAGCTTATTTATTCAAAGACTCCTATTTGGTTTCTTTTAATGATAAAGTGGTGATTCGTAAAAACAAATCTTTTATCTATTCTGGATGGATGCAAAATAATCTATATTTTATCAAACCTAAGATGGACTTACTGCTTAATGCTAAGATGAATGATAATAACTCTAAAAGACTTAAAACTTCTCACTCTAATAAGACTTATCTTTGGCATTTGTGCCTTGGTCATATTAACTTGAATAGGATTCAAAGGTTAGTAAGGGATGGACCTTTAAGTCACTTAAAGGTGGAATCTATACCTCAATGTTAATCTTGTTCGGAGGGTAAAATGATCAAAAGACCATTTGGGTCTAAGGGCAATGGGGGTGAAGGAGTTCTAAAACTTGTGTAGAGTGATTTTCATGAACCAATGAACATCTGAGCACGAGGAGGGTATGAGTACTTTGTCACTTTTATTAACGAGTACTCAAGATATGGGTATATGTACCTGATGCACCACAAAAGCGAAACTTTTGACAAGTTTAGGGAGTTTCAGGCTGAAGTGGAAAAGCAATTGGGTAGACCCAGAAAGGCACTTCGATCTGATCGAGGTGGAGAATACCTTTTTGATGAGTTAATGGGACACTTTTTAGAGAATGAGATTTTATCCCATTTGACTATGTTGGGCACTCCGTAGTAGAATGGCGTAGCAGAAAAAAAGAATAGGACTTTATTGGACATGGTTAGGTCCATAATAAGTTATTCATCATTGTCTTTATCCTTTTCGGGATATGCACTATAAACCGCAAGTTATCTTTTGAACAATGTGCCTTCAAAATAGGTCCCTAAAACTCCTCACGAGTTGTGGACAGACAGAAAGACATCCTTAAACCATATTCACATATAGGGATGTCCGACTCATGTCCTGTTTAAGGATGCGAATAAGTTGGAAGCACGTTCGGAAGTTTGCATGTTTATAGGATATCCAAAAGGGACTAGAGGGGGTTATTTCTATAACCCAAAGGAAAATAAAGTCGTGGTTTCAACTAATGCAAATTTCCTTGAGGAGAGTTACATGGGTGACTTTAAGCCTCGAAGCAAAGTGGTGCTTGAGGAGTTAAGGAGTGATCCAATCACTTAGGAGGTTCTAAACGAAACCATTTCGATCAGTGTAGAAAAACCAAATAAACCTGAACAACAACCTAAGGGGCTTTGGCATAGTGGGAGGATCAGGCGTCAACTTGAGAGGTATATGTTCAATGGGGAAGTCTTTTTGGTTGAACCGGATGAACATGACATGGATCCTTATACTTAAGCAGAGGCTATGAAGGATGTTGATTCAAAACTCTGGACAAAGGCCATGAACATAGAGATGAAGTCTATGGAGACTAATCAGGCCTGGGATCTTGTGGATCTTCTCGAAGGGGAAAAACCCATAGGGTGTAAGTGGATCTACAAGAGGAAAAGAGGACTGGATGGTAAGGTCGAAACCTTTAAGGCTAGACTAGTAGCTAAAGGTAATACGCAAAAGGAAGGAATCGATTATGAGGAAACCCTTTTCACCTGTAGCCATACTTAAGTCCATCAAGATTCTCTTGTCCATAGCTGCTGCTCTCCACTACGAGATTTGGCAGATGGATGTCAAGACAGCTTTTTTAAATGGCTATCTTGATGAGTCCATTTATATAGAACAACCAGATGGGTTCAAGGTCAAGGGTCAAGAGGGTAGGGTTTGTAAGCTGCTAAAGTCAATTTATGGACTTAAGCAGGCTTCTCGTTCTTGGAACATAAGATTCGATTAAGTGATAAAGACTTATGGGTTCTCACAAAATGTGGATGAGCCATGTGTTTGCAAACACATTAAAGATGGGAATGTGGTTTTTCTACTGCTCTATATAGATGACATTCTGCTAATTGGCAATGACATTGGGGCATTGTCGTCAGTCAAATTATGGTTGACCATGCAATTTGACATGAAGGACTTGGGTGAGGCTAATTTTTTTCTCGGTATCTAGATCTTTCGGGATAGGAAGAACAAATGATAACTTTGTTCGAGGCCGGCTACATAGATAATATTTTCAAGAGGTTTGCATGTAGGATTCCAAGAAAGGTGGGCAACCATCTAGGTCTGGAATTACTCTTTCTATGAAAGACTCTCCAAAGTCTAAGGAAGAAAGAGAATACATGAAGAAGGTGCCTTATACTTCGGTAGTGGGTAGTCTCATGTATGCCATTCTTTGCACACGACCGGATATTTGTTATGCGGTCAGGATTGTAAGTCGATTTCAGGTAGATCTAGGACCAAACCACTGGTTACGGTTAAGCATATTTTCAAGTACCTAAGAAGAACTCGAGGGTATGTGCTTGTATATTTGAGTGAGGACTTGACTCCTCTAGGATATATTGATTTGGATTTTCAATCATATTTGGATTCTAGGAAATCGACTTTGGGTTTTGTGTTTACTTTGGGTAGCGGTGCCATCAGTTGGAGAAGTGTGAAGCAAGATTGTACTTCGGATTCAACGATGGAGGCCGAGTATGTGTCAGCCAGTGATGCTTCAAAAGAAGCAGTGTGGCTCCGCAAGTTCCTTAGAGATCTTGAGGTAGTTCCTAGTATGGATAAGGTGGTATCACTATACTGTGATAACAGTGCGGCAGTAGCTAATGCCAAAGAACCAAGGTTTCATAAGAAGTGTAAGCATATTGATCTGAAGTATCATGTGATAAAGGACTTCGTTGAGGGTGGGCATGTCACAGTGTGCAAGATCACGTCAGAGGACAATTTAGCTAATCCATTTACGAAGACACTTACTGGGAAAGTCTTTGAGAGGCATGTGGAAACTATGGGGATGCGAGATTTGTCATATTTACTCACTTAGTGCAAGTGGGAGATTGTTAGACATGTATGCCCTAAGGAGTAAAAATGTAATAAGTTTTTGGAGACATATTTATCAATCAAGAATTTATTTATTGTTTATATACTAAATCTTGTCCTCTTTACATTCATATTTCTTGAATGTATGTTAAGCAAACTATAGTCTAAGACTGTCACTCTAAACCTTTAAGAATTGGGCATATGATGGACAGATTATGTAGAAGGCACGATTCTTAAGGTGATAGTCTAAATCATAAGATCCGCAATTGAGGGAATAAAGTTAGGCACTTTATTCATGTAAAGATTGTTATGTTGTCTATATTCCTATTGGGAGATGGTTTGTCTTGACCATCGGAGGTGAACTCCATGAATAGAAACATTGGCACATTGTCATAGGTGATGATGTGTTGGATTGGGACATAAAGTAAATTAATTTGGATTAATAATTCTATCTTGGCAAATCAATTCACTTTAGACAATCATTTGTATTGTATCTTAATCCAGAGATGAATAGTGGGCCCAATGTCTTGACTTGTGCCTTTTGATGTGCCAAAGGGTGACACCCACATCTTCAAAGTGGTATGCATGTCGGTACGTTAGAGGCATGACTCTTGATAGCGTAGACCTATTATTCATAGATATGGAATCCATAGCTCCTCTTTAGGAGTAGTGATATCCTCTTATATGCGTTATCTTGTAATTGAAAAACTAAAGCACTCAACGATTTGGATACACAGGTGTAATCGATTGGTATACTATCTTTGGATGGTAAGTTTTTCGATGGTGAGATAATAGAATGTAAGATAAAAATAATCGGGAAGGTAAGACAGAACTTGTCCTTAAGCCGGTTATGGAGAATCCTCTGGGGATACGATACATTATGATATGTCATGGAGACTTAGCTATACGAGCTTCGTAATTCTATATAGTTTGAGTGTACAGCTCCAAGCTTTTAGTGGAGTAGCGTTGGAGTTGATAATTATGAAATATATATCTGGGATATTGGGTTTCGTAATTATCGGGAGCTTGAACTATATTGGTCCATTTGGTCCCCTTTGCTAGCTCACAAAATCTTGTAACGATACGGCGTGCTTTTCTAATAATTTGTGACTTATGTCAGATTTATTAGATTGATTGAAATTCAAAAGAATCAAATAATTCATATCTGTTTATCAGTTGAATTAATTTTGGGATAAAATTAAATCAATAAAAACTTGTTGAATTATTAGGATCAGATAATTCTTGTCTATTTATTGGTTGATTTAATTTTGAATAAATTAAATCAAGATAAACTTGTAGAATTATTAGGAATTCATTTATTTTCCTTGAGATTATCTAGATAAAGTTATTTTAATTAGATAACTTCTCCATTGGGTTATTTGAATGAAAACTGAGACTTTATCCTATAGAATCTCGAGTGGAAAATAAAAGATTCGCTGAGATTTTTGTTCGACAGTTCGGCATGCCGATCATCAAGTTCAACCTGCCGATGGGGCAAGTTTGGCCTATCGATGCGCGAAAAAAGATCACGTGTTTTTATGTGGATTTTTTCATATATTGATCCGAATTTGATTCTGATTCGAATTTTTGAGACCTAATCTGATAAAAACTGACCCTAGACCCAACCTCTATAAATAGAGAGTAAGTCACATAAGTTATTCAGATCAATTGAGAGATTAAGAGTGATACTCTGCTGGTGAGAATCTGAAACTCCTTGTGAGCACTTATTCATAAATCACGAACACTAGCTTTGGGTTCTCTCAATTGGTTGGAGGGAGAGTCACCTGGAGGAAGAGCTATACATGCGAGCCCACACTCACTCTGATCGTGGATAGAGATAGCAAAGAAGACCAGTTAGTTGAGGCTCTTCTAGAATGTTACTTATCTTCACTGATTGCAAAAGCTTTTTGACACATAGAGGTTAGTAAGTTCTGGCTAATTTATGCATATAGTGTGTCAAACTTGTATTTTAGAAAATACTCTAATATAAAATTTTTAATTTCTACTGCGTACTATTTTTCCAACACTCATGGCCTATGAAAACGTTTCAGGATCATTTTTTGCTCCAACATTGTAGTCAGACTCTTGTAGATACACAATATAGTCACTAGGTTTCGCTGATCACTTTTCTCTAGTAGATCTCCTTAATGTTGGTTCAATATTCTTCTGAAGAGCATGTTGTTCAACAAGTACATGTATCTGTTGTTCAACTACATCCACTGTTTCTTGATCAGCAGTCTATACAGCTTGAATAACTTGTTGTTGTTCATTACACATTTGAGCTTTAGGCGTGTTATACACAACAATCAATCTACATAAGAAGTGGAAGGCTGAGCATCTAAATGATCTTTCTCAAGAACAATGTTCTAGGATCGATCACTCCCACTAATTAAGTCATTCTTAAGAAATTTTGCATTCCTTGATTCCACAAATCTAGTACTATAAGATTGACGATAAAATATGTATTCCTTAGTCCATTCAGCATAACCAACAAAATATTCACTTATGGTCCTTGGGTATAGCTTCTTCTCTTGTAGATTATAAACTCTTACCTCCGATGGGCATCCCCAAATGTGTACATGTTGCAAACTTGGTTTCTAATCTTTGAATAACTTAAAAGGCAACTTTAGGACAGCCTTGGTTTGAACTCGGTTCAATATGTACACTGCTATCCTAAGAGCTTCAGTCCACAAGAACTCAAGAAGCTTGGAGCTAGCTGTTAGACATGTATGCCCTAAGGAGAAAAAATGTAATATATTTTTGGAGATATTTTTATCAATAAAGAATTTATTCATTATTTATATACCAAATCTTGTTCTCTTTATGTTCATATTTGTTGAATATATGTTAAGCAAACAATAGTCTGAGACTGTTAGTCTAAACCTTTAAGAATTGGGCATATGATGGACAGATTATGTGGAAGACATGATTCTTAAGGTGACAGTCTAAATCATAAGATTTGCAATCAAGGGAATAAAGTTGGGTTCTTTATTCATGTAAAGATTGTTATGTTGTCTATATCCCTATTGGGAGATGGTTTGTCTTGACCATTGAAGGTAGACTCTGTGATTAGAAACATTGGCACATAGTCATAAGTGACGATGTGTTGAATCGGAACATAAAGTGAATTAATTTGGAATAATAATTCCGTCTCGGCAAATCGATTCACTTTAGACAATCATTTGTATTGTATCTTAATCCAGAGATGAATAGTGAGCCCGTTGTCTTGACTTGTGTCTTTTGATGTACTAAAGGGTGACACCCATATCTTAATAGTGGTATGCATGCCGATACGTTGGAGGCGTGACTCTTGATAGCGTGGACTTGTTATTCATAGATATGGAATCCATAGCTCTTCTTTAGGAGTAGTGATATCCTCTTATATGCGTTGTCCTATTATTAGAAAACTGGAGCTCTCAACCATTTGGATACATAGGTGTTACTGAATGGTATACTGTCCTTGGATGGTAAGTTTTCCCATGGTGAGATAATGGAACGTAAGATAAAAATAATCGAGAAGGTAAGATAAAACTTTTCCTTAAGCCTGTTATGGATAATCGTATGGGGATATGATACACTATAATATGTCATGGAGACTTAGCTATGTAAGCTTCGTAATTCTATGTAGTTTGAGAGTGCAGCTCCAAGCTTTTAGTGGAGTAGCATTGGAGTTGATAATTATGAAATGTATATCTAGGATATTGGGTTTGCTTGAACTATATAGGTCCATTTAGTCCCCTTTTTTAGCTCACAACATCTTGTAACGATACGGCGTGCTTTTTCAATAATTAAAATTTGGAAGAATCAATAATTCATGTCTGCTTGTCGGTTGAATTAATTTTGTGATAAAATTGATCAGATAACTTCTCTATTGGGTTATTTGAATTAAAACTGAGACTTTATCCTATAGAATCTCCAGTGGAAAATAAAAGATTCACGAAGATATATTTTCAGCAGTTCGGCCTGTTGATCCTTGTGCTCGGCCTGCCGATGGGCAATTTCGGCCTGCAGATGGGCAATTTTGGCCTGCCTATGAGTGAAGGATAAGATCACGCATTTTTACGTAGATTTTATCATATATTGATTTGAATTTGATTCTGATCTGAATTTTTGAAACCTAATCTGATAAGGACTGACCCTAGACCCAACCTATGTAAATAGGGAATAAGTCTTAAGAGTTATTTAGATCAGTTGAGAGATTAAGAGTGATACTCTAATAATGAGCATCTAAAAACTCCATGAGAGCTCTTGTTCACAAATCATGAACACTAGCTTTGGGTTCTCTCGATTGGTTGGAAGGAAAGTCACCTGGTGGAAGAGCTCTACGTGTAAGCCCACACTCACTTCGGTCGTGAATAGAGAATAGCAAAGAAGACCAGTTGGTTGAGGCTCTTCTGGAACGTTACTTCTCTTCATAGATTGTAGGAGCTTTTTGGCACACAGAGGTTAGTAAGATCTAGTTAATTTATGCATATAGCATGTCAAACTTTTGTTTTGGAAAATACTCTAATATAAATTTTTTAAAATTCCGCTACGTACTATTTTTCCAACACTAGCAAGCATACTCCGCTCCATGTCCATTAATGTTCGGTTTCTTCTTTTAGCTACACCATTCTTGTTTGGAGAACCAAGCATAGTGTATTGGGCAACAATCCCATGTTCTTGAAGAAACTTAGCAAATGGACCAGGTGCTTGTCTATACTCAGTGAATCCACTGTAGTACTCTCCACCTCTATTCGATCTTATGAACTTAATTTGCTTTCCGTATTGTTTCTCTACTTCCACTTTAAAGACCTTAAAAGCATCTAGTGCTTCATTTTTATTGTTAAGCAAGTAGAGATACATGTATCATGAGTAGTCCTCTATAAAAGAGGCGAAAAACCTTTGAGAGTACATGTCCATGTTTGGAGTATAAATATCCGTATGTATGATTTCCAATAAATCAGAACTCCTCTTGGCACCTTTTCTTTGACTTGTTGGTCTGCTTACCCTTAATGTAGTCCACACAATTATCAAAATCAGTAAAATCTAAAGTACCAAGTACTCCATTATTTACTAATCTCTTAATTCTCTCGATGAAGATATGTTCCAATCTCTGATGCTACAACATAGAACATTCATCATTTACAACACATCGTTTAATACCAACATTTTCATGAACGTGCATTGCAGTATAATTGGCATCATTTTATAAATTAAGATTAAAAAGACTATCAGATAAAGTACCATAACCAATAAAATCATATTTATAAAATAGATAGAAGGAAGATTATGAAAAATTAAAGGAATATCCAACTGATACAAGTCTAGAAACTGAAATTAAATTTCTAGAAAAACTAGGAATATAAAATGTCTTTTCCAAATACATTTAATTTGAGCAATAGACGGGATATGACCTTGACAGAATTAATGAAACAGTTACAGAAGTTTGAACTGCTAATCAGGGAGTCTCCTGTGGGTGGTGAGGCCAACATGATAGCTGCTTTTGGTTCCAATTCTAACTCTGGGAATGGAAAGAAACAACGGGCCAAGAATGGGAAGTCTTCTATTTCTGCTAACACCAAGAGCAAGAAGAAGAAGAAGAAGAACCCAAAGAAGCTTAAGTGCTTCTTCTGTGGAAAGGTCGGGCATATTAAGAAGCATTGCAAGGACTTCCTTTCCAAAGGAGGTAGGTGTGATCTTCTGTATTTAGAAACTTGTTTGGTTGAGGAATCTAGTGACATTTGGGTCGTAGATTCCAGTGCAACTAATCATGTTTGTGTTTCTCTGCAAGAGTTCAAAGAAATGAGAAGTCTGCTGCATGAAGACTTCATGCTTCGGATGGGCGATGGATCCTTTGTCTCAGCGAAAGCAGTGGGAGACGTCCATCTTTACCTTGATAACTATAGGAATTTATTTTTGCAAGATTGTTTTTATGTTCCTAAATTTAAAAGGAATTTAATTTCTATATCTTGTTTATTTAAAGACTCCTACGTGGTATCTTTTAATGAAAAAGTGATGATTAGTAAAAACAAATCTTTTATCTGTTCTAGATAGATGGAAAATAATCTATATTTTATCAAGCCTAAGATGGACTTACTGCTTAATGCTGAGATGAATGATAATAACTCTAAAAGACTTAAAACTTCTCACTCTAATAAGACTTATCTTTGGCATTTGCGCCTTGGTCACATTAACCTGAATAGGATTCAAAGGTTGGTAAAGGATGGACCTTGAAGTCACTTAAAGGTGGAATCTATACCTCAATGTAAATCTTGTTTGGAGGCTAAAATGACCAAAAGACCATTCGGGTCTAAAGGCAATAGGGCCAAAGGGGTTCTAGAACTTATGTAGCGTGATGTTTGCGGACCGTTGAACATCCGGGCACGAGGAGGGTATGAGTACTTCGTCACTTTTATTGACGATTACTCAAGATATGGTTATGTGTACCTAATGCACCACAAAAGCGAAACTTTTGAAAAGTTTAGGGAGTTTCAGGCTGAAGTGGAAAAGCAATTGGGTAGACCCATAAAGGCACTTTGATCCGATCGAGGTGGAGAATACCTTTCCGATGAGTTCTTGGGACACTTGTTAGAGAATGGGATTTTATCCCATTTGACTGCGCCGGGCACTCCACAATAGAATGGTGTAGCGGAGAGAAGAAATAGGACTTTGTTGGACATGATTAGGTCCATGATGAGTTATTCATCATTACCTTTATCCTTTTGGGGATATGTACTACAAACTGCATGTTACCTTTTCAACAATATGCCTTCAAAATCGGTCCCTAAAACTCCTCACGAGTTGTGGACAAGAAGGAAGACATCCTTAAACCATATTCACATACGGGGATGTTCGGCTCATATCCTGTTTAAGGATCTAAATAAGTTGAAAGCACGTTCGGAAGTTTGCGTGTTTGTAGGATATCCAAAAGGGACTAAAGGGGGTTATTTTTATAACCCAAAGGTAAATAAAGTCGTTGTTTCAACTAATGCAACTTTCCTTGAGGAAAGTTACATGGACCACTTTAAACCTCGAAGCAAAGTGGTGTTTGAGGAGTTAAGGAGTGATCCAATCACTCTAGAGGTTCCAAATGAAACCATTCTGATCAGTGTAGAAAGCCCAAATGAACTTGAACAACGACCTAAGGGCTTCAGCGTAGTGGGAGGATCGGGCGTCAACCTGAGACGTATATGTTCAATGGGGAGATCTTCTTGGCTGAACCGGATGAACATGATAGGGATCCTTATACTTAGGCAGAAGCAATAGGGGATGTTGATTCAAAACTCTGGACAGAGGCCATGAACACAGAGATGAAGTCTATGGAGACTAATCAGGTCTAGGAGCTTGTGGATCTTCCCGAAGGGGTAAAACCCAAAGGCTGTAAGTGAATCTACAGGAGGAAAAGAGGACTGGATGGAAAGGTCAAAACCTTTAAGGCTAGACTGGTAGCTAAGGGTTTTACGCAAAAGGAAGGAATCGATTATGAGGAAACCTTTTCGCCTGTAGTCATGCTTAAGTCCATCCGGATTCTCCTGTCCAAAGCTGCCGCTCTTGACTATGAGATTTGGCAGATGGATGTCAAGACGACTTTTCTAAATGGCTATCTTGATGAATCTATTTATATGGAACAGCTAGACAGGTTCAAGGTCACGGGTCAAGAGAGTAAGGTTTGTATGTTGCTAAAGTCAATTTATGGACTTAAGCAGGCTTCTCGTTCTTGGAACATAAGATTTGATCAAGTGATCAAGACTTATGGGTTCTCACAAAATGTGGATGAACCATGTGTTTGTAAACACATTAAGGATAAGAAGGTGGTTTCTCTACTACTCTATGTAGATGACATTCTGCTGATTGACAATGACGTTGGGGCATTGTCATCAGTCAAATTATGGTTGACCAAGAATTTGACATGAAGGACTTAGGAAAGGCTAATTTTGTTCTCGGTATCTAGATCTTTCGGGATAGGAAGAACAAAATGATAGCTTTGTCTCAGGCCGGCTACATAGATAAAATTCTCAGGAGGTTTGCAATGTAGGATTCCAAGAAAGGTGGGCAACCATCTAGGTCTGGAATTACTCTTTCTAAGAAAGACTCTCCAAAGTCTTATGAAGAAAGAGAATACATGAAGAAGGTGCCTTATGCTTTGGTAGTGGGTAGTCTCATGTATGTCATGCTTTACACACGACTAGATATTTATTATACGGTCGGGATTGTAAGTCGACTTCAGGCGGATCCAGGACTGAACCATTGGGTTACAGTAAAGCATATTTTCAAGTACCTGTGAAGGACTCGAGGGTATATGCTTGTATATTCGGGTAAGGACCTGACTCCTCTAGGATCTACTGATTCAGATTTTCAATCCTGTCTGGATTCTAGGAAATTGACTTTCGGGTTTGTGTTTACTTTGGGCGGCGGTGCCATCAATTGGAGAAGTGCGAAGCAAGATTGTTAGACCTTTAAGGAGTAAAAATTGTTGTATTTACTCACTTAGTGCAAGTGGGAGATTGTTAGACATGTATGCCCTAAGGTGTAAAAATGTAATACGTTTTTGGAGACATTTTTATCAATAAAGAATTTATTCATTTATATATACCAAATCTTGTCCTCTTTACGTTCATATTTGTTGAATGTATGTTAAGCAAACAGTAGTCTGAGACTGTCGGTCTAAACCTTTAAGAATTGGGCATATGATGGACTGATTATGCGGAAGACACGATTCTTAAGGTGACAGTCTAAAACATATGATCCGCAATCAAGGGAATAAAGTTGGGCACTTTATTCATGCAAAGATTGTTATGTTGTCTATATCCCGATTGGGAGATGGTTTGTCTTGACCATCAGAGTTGGCTCCATGAATAGAAACATTGGCACGTTGTCATAGGTGACAATGTGTTGGATCGGGACACAAAGGGAATTGATTTGGATTAATAATTCTATCTTGGCAAATTGATTCACTTTAGACAATCATTTATATTGTATCTTAGTCCTGAGATGGATAGTGGGCCTGTTGTCTCGACTTGTGTCTTTGGATGTACCAAAGGGTGACTCCCATATCTCAGTAGTGGTATGCATGCCGGTACAATGGAGGCATGACTCTTGATAGCGTAGACTTGTTATTCATAGATATGAAATCCATAGCTCATCTTTTGGAGTAATGATATCCTCTTATATGCGTTATCCTATAATTAGAAAATTGGAGCGTGCTCAACCATTTGGATACATAGGTGTAACCGAATGGTATACTATCTTTGGATGGTAAGTTTTCTAATGGTGAGATAATGGAATGTAAGATAAAAATAATCGGGAAGGTAAGATAGAACTTGTCCTTAAGCTGATTATGGATTATCATATGGGGATACGATACACTTTGATATGTCATGGAGACTTAGCTATACGGGCGTCGTAATTCTATAAAGTTCGAGAGTGCAACTCCAAGCTTTTAGTGGAGTAGTGTTGGAGTTGATAATTGTGAAATGTATATCTGGGATATTGGGTTTCATAATTATCATGAGCTTGAACTTTATAAATCCATTTTGGTCCCCTTTGCTAGCTCACAAAATCCTGTAACGATACAGCGTGCTTTTTTCAATAATTAGTGACTTATGTCGGATTTATCAGATTGGTTTAAAATTTGAAAGAATCAAATAATTCATGTCTGTTTATTGGTTGAATTAATTTTGTAATAAAATTAATTTAAGATAAACTTGTTGAATTATTAGGATCGGATAATTTTTATATGTTTATTGGTTGATTTAATTGGATAAATTAAATCAAGATAAACTTGTAGAATTATTGTGAATTGATTTATTTTCTTAGAGATTATCTTGATAAAGTTTGTTTTGATCAGATAACTTCTCTGTTGGGTTATTTGAATCAAAACTGAGACTTTATCCTATAGAATCTTGGGTGGAAAATAAAAGATTCGCAGAGATATTTACGCGGCAGTTTGGCCTGCCGATCTACGTGTTCAGCCTGCCGATGGGGCCTATTCGGCCTGCCGATCAGCGAGAGATTAGATTACGCTTTTTCACGCGGATCTTATCAGATATTGATTCGAACTTGATTTTGTTTAGAGTTTTTGAGACCTAATCTGATAAGGACTGACCCCAAGACCAATCGTTATATAAAGGGAGTAAGTCTTACGAGTTACTCAGATCAATTAAAAGATTAAGAGTGATACTCTGCTAAGTGAGAATCAGAAAACTCCCTAAGAGCTTTTGTTCACAAATCACGAATACTTGCTTTGGGTTCTCTTCATTGGTTGGAAGGAGAGTCACGGTGGAAGAGTTGTACGTGTGAGCCCACACTTATTCCAGTTGTGGATAGAGAATAGCAAAGAAGACCAGTTGGTTGAGGCTCTTTTGGAACGTTACTTCTCTTCACGGGTTGCGGAGGTTCTTCGACACACAAAGGTTAGTAAGATCTGTTTAATTTATACATATAGCATGTCAAACTTGTGTTTTGGAAATTACTTTGATATAAATTTTTTTCTGTGCACCTCACATTGTTTTTTCCAACAAGTGGTATCAGAGTTGTGGTTTTTATATAAATTTACGAGTTTGTGATCATGTTATATGTATAAATTTTGTGATCTTAATCTCTCCTATGCTTGAATTTAATTTTATAGAGAGTTGGCACTCTAGGTTTCTATATAATTATATGTTGTCATGCATTATGTGGTGAGTGTTCATTAATTAATTATGGTTGATTAAATTGTTATTTAATTATTTATTTATTAATTAATTTATACCGGTTATGGTTCCTTAAAGGTCAGAATATTTATCTAGGTTTTTCATGTAATTAGATGACAGACTATCATCTCCGTCTAAGAATTGTTATTTAATTTTAAATTTGTGAGAATTTTGTAATTAAATAATTATTCAAAAAAGACGGATCTAGAAGATGGATGATGGCACACCCAGGTATTTCTTGAGTCTCTAATTTTATGTTTTTGAATTGTTGAAAATAAAATTGATGAATTGCATTAAAATTATATTTTCTAGAATGGGAGATCTCTGCTCGGTCAGCATGCTGAACCCTCCAGTTCGGCAGGCCGATGGTCATAGATCGGCAGGCCAGACGTGTGGTTTGGCAGGCCGTTAGTGGAACAGAAATCAGGTAGCTCTGTCGGTAGGCCAAACTTTCATGGGTCGACAGGCCGATCTTTTCGATCAGCAGACCGATGAAGCATGACCGGTAGGCCGATCACCCAGATTGGCCTGCTGACCGAGAGTTGGAAATTTTCTAGAAAATGTGTAATTTTAATTTTATTTTTGAGATGATTCTGAGAAACATTAAATTTGGATATGACCAGAACTATGAAGTATTTGATTCATACAGGATTAAAGACTTAAAGATGGGAATTACATGAAGAAGGATACAACTTGAGGATTCAAGGATGAAGAATCGATATATGTCTCGATTATTCTCTTGTAATCTTAGTTTTTATATTCTCTAGGGTGGAACCATAATATTACAATAATTATTATTTTGCTTGTAGCTTTGCTTGATTGCTTTGCTTGTCTGCATTATAATATGTTTTGCCATATATATTGATAACATGCCATATAGAATAGGAAGTGCCACTCATATTAAAATTGGTCATGCATAATTTTAAAATAAAACCTTGATTTCAAAAGATTGAGTGGGAGAAGGTTTTCGAAGAGAGAACCTAAGGCCTCCATCGTTGGTCCATAGGAAGAACATGGTGTTCCCGACCCTTAGGAAGGGATTTCTATCATGTACCAGATTGGATCTCTAAGAGGATAAAGTATTTTAGCATGATTTATGGTTGCACACCCCTAGGTGGTGATTATAAACCATGGATAAAATATTGAAACGATGGTTATACACTCACATTAATTTTATTATTAACCTCCCATAGGAGCTCTGTTAATAAAATTAATGGCCAAAGAAACGATTGTTAATATATGTCGGATCATACGGGTCCTGGATGGCATATATTAATCAGGAGGGGATCCGTGTTCCTGATTGAATTTGGCATGACTCCCCTAGGAGCTTGTTAAATTCTGAGTTGGGAATTATCGTTGTAAGGTTGTGATATTTTCAAGGTTTTGACACATAAACATATTTGTATGATTTTACATGATTGTGTTATCTTACTAAATTACTATGATATGTTTGCTCATGTTTGGTATATGATTCTTTATTATAGATTTAGAATGTCAACAAACGCTTTATCATTGATACTTGATAAAAAACTTGTTAACTAGTGGGAATTATAATGATTGGAAATGGAACCTGGATATCGTCATTTCCTTTGAGAAACTGAAATATGTTCTGACAACCCCTTGTCCTCCAGAGCCTACGGGAGACTTACCTAATGAGCAATTCCAAGCGTATGACCGCTGGAAAGATGCTAATGATCAGGCCTGCTACTATGTTATGGCCAGCATGAATAATGTGTTGTAGGCTCAACATCAGGATTATGAGACTGCGAAGCAGATCTTGGATAATCTTGAGGATATGTTTGGAGGCCAGGCCATAACAAAGCGGCAAGGGGCGCTTCAGAAACTCTTAAACTGTAGACAGAGACCAGGGACATCTGTAAAGGAGCATATGATGTTGGTCATGGGTTACCTCGTTGAGGCTCAAACCAATTAAGCTGACATCGATGCTGAAACTCAGATGACTATAGTCTTTGAGACTCTGTCTAAGGAATTTATTTCGTTTAAAGCTACATTTAATTTGAGCAATAGATGGAATATGACCTTGACAGAATTAATGAAACAGTTACAGGAGTTTGAACTGCTGATCAGGAGTCTCCTACGGGAGGTGAGGCCAACATGGTAGCTGCTTCTGGTTCCAATTCTAACTCTGGGAATGGAAAGAAGCAACGGGCCAAGAACGGGAAGTCTTCTGTTCTTGCTAACACCAAGAGCAAGAAAAAGAAGAAGAAGAACCCAAAGAAGCTTAAGTGCTTCTTCTGTGGAAAGGTCGGGCATATTAAGAAGCATTGCAAGGACTTCCTTTCCAAATGAGGTAGGTGTGATCTTATATATTTAGAAACTTGTTTGGTTGAGGAATCCAATGACATTTGGGTCATAGATTCTAGTGCAACTAATCATGTTTGTGTTTCTTTGTAGGAGTTCAAAGAAACGAGAAGTCTGCTACATGAAGACTTCACGCTTCGGATGGGCGATGGATCCTTCGTCTCAGCGAAAGCAGTGGGAGAAGTCCATCTTTACTTTGATAACTATAGGAATTTATTTTTGCAAGATTGTTTTTATGTTTCTAAATTTAAAAGGAATTTAATTTCTATATCTTGTTTATTTAAAGACTCCTACATGGTATCTGTTAATAAAAAAGTGGTGATACGTAAAAACAAATCTTTTATATGTTCTGGATGGATGCAGAATAATTTATATTCTATCAAGCCTAAGATGGACTTATTGCTTAATGCTGAGATGAATGATAATAACTCTAAAAGACTTAAAACTTCTCACTCTAATAAGACTTATCTTTGGCATTTGCGCCGTGGTCACATTAACCTGAATTGGATTCAAAGGTTGGTAAGGGATGGACCTTTAAGTCAGTTAAAGGTGGAATCTATACCTCAACGTAAATCTTGTTTGGAGGGTAAAATGACCAAAAGACCATTCGGGTCTAAAGGCAATAGGGCCGAAGGGGTTCTAGAACTTATGCATAGTGATGTTTGCGGACCGTTGAACATTCGGGCACGAGGAGGGTATGAGTACTTCGCCACTTTTATTGACGATTACTCAAGATATGGTTATGTGTACCTAATACACCACAAAAGCAAAACTTTTGACAAGTTTAGGGAGTTTCAGGCTGAAGTGGAAAAGCAATTGGGTAGACCCATAAAGGCACTTCGATCCGATCGAGGTGGAGAATATCTTTCTGATGAGTTCTTGGGACACTTGTTAGAGAATGAAATTTTATCCCATTCGACTGCGCCGGGCACTCCGCAGCAGAATGGCATAGCGGAGAGAAGAAATAGGACTTTGTTGGACATGATTAGGTCCATGATGAGTTATTCATCATTACCTTTATCCTTTTGGGGATATGCACTACAAACTGCATATTATCTTTTGAACAATGTGCCTTCCAAATTGGTCCCTAAAACTCCTCACGAGTTGTGGGTAAGAAGGAAGACATCCTTAAACCATATTCGCATATGGGGATGTTTGGCTCATGTCCTGTTTAAGGATCCGAATAAGTTGGAAGCACGTTCGAAAGTTTGCGTGTTTGTAGGATATCCAAAAGGGACTAAAGGGGGTGATTTTTATAACCCAAAGGAAAATAAAGTCATTTCAACTAATGCAACTTTCCTTGAGGAGAGTTACATGAACGACTTTAAACCTCGAAGCAAAGTGGTGCTTGAGGAGTTAAGGAGTGATCCAATCACTCTGGAAGTTCCAAACGAAACCATTTCGATCAGTGTAGAAAAACCAAACGAACCTGAACGAGAACCTAAGGGGCTTTGGCGTAGTGGGAGGATCGTGCGTCAACCTGTGACGTATATGTTCAATGGGGTGGTCTTCTTGGCTGAACCGAATGAACATGATAGGGATCCTTATACTTACGCAGAAGCTATAGAGGATGTTGATTCAAAACTTTGGACAGAGGCCATGAACATAGAGATGAAGTCTATGGAGACTAATCTGGTCTTGGAGCTTGTGGATCTTCCCGAAGGGCTAAAACCCATAGGGTGTAAGTGGATCTACAAGAGGAAAAGAGGAGTGGATGGAAAGGTCAAAACCTTTAAGGCTAGAATGGTAGCTAAGGGTTATATGCAAAAAGAAGGAATCGATTATGAGGAAATCTTCTCGCCTGTAGCCATGCTTAAGTCCATCTGGATTCTCTTGTCTATAGCTATCACTCTCGACTATGAGATTTGGCAGATGGATGTCAAGACGACTTTTCTAAATGGCTATCTTGATGAATCCATTTATATGGAACAGCCAGACAGGTTCAAGGTTACGGGTCAAGAGGGTAAGGTTTGTAAGCTGCTAAAGTCAATTTATGGACTTAAACAGGCTTCTCACTCTTGGAACATAAGATTTAATCAGGTGATCAAGACTTATAGGTTCTCACAAAATGCGGATGAACCATGTGTTTATAAACACATTAAGGATAAGGAGGTGGTTTTTCTACTACTCTATGTAGATGACATTCTGCTGATTAGCAATGACGTTGGGGCATTGTCATCGGTCAAATTATGGTTGACCAAGCAGTTTGACATGAAGGACTTAGGAGAGGCTAATATTGTTCTCGGTATCCAGATCTTTTAGGATAGGAAGAACAAAATGATAGCTTTGTCTCAAGCTGGCTATATAGATAAAATTCTCAGGAGGTTTGTAATGTAGGATACCAAGAAAGGTGGGCAACCATCTAGGTCTGGAATTACTCTTTCTAAGAAAGACTCTCCAAAGTCTTATGAAGAAAGAGAATGCATGAAGAAGGTGCCTTATGCTTCAGCAGTGGGTAGTCTTATGTATGCCATGCTTTGCACACGATTGGATATTAGCTATACGGTCGGGATTGTAAGTCGATTTCAGTCGGATCTAGGACCGAACCACTAGGTTGCGATAAAGCATATTTTCAAGTACCTGCGAAGGACTCAAGGGTATATGCTTGTATATTCGGGTGAGGACCTGACTCCTCTAGGATATACTGATTCAGATTTTCAATCCTGTCTAGATTCTAGGAAATCGACTTCGGGGTTTGTGTTTACTCTGGGCGGTGGTGCCATCAGTTGGAGAAGTGCAAAGCAAGATTGCACTTTGGATTCAACGATGGAGGCCGAGTATGTGGCAGCTAGTGATACTTCAAAAGAAGCAGTGTGGCTCCGTAAGTTCCTTGGGGATCTTGAGGTAGTTCCTAGTATGGATAAGGCGGTATCACTGTATTGTGATAATAGTGCGGTGGTAGCTAATGCTAAGGAACCAAGATTTCACAAAAAGAGTAAGCATATTGATCGAAAATATCATGTGATAAAGGACTTCGTTGAGGACGGGCATGTCATGGTGTACAAAATCGCGTCAGAGGACAATTTAGCTGATCCATTTACAAAGACACTTACTGGGAGCGTCTTCAAGAAACATGTGGAAGCTATGGGGATGCAAAATTTGTTGTATTTACTCACTTAATGAAAGTGGAAGATTGTTAGACATGTATGCCCTAAGGAGTAAAAATGTAATACGTTTTTGGAGACATTTTTATCAATAAAGAATTTATTCATTTATATATACCAAATCTTGTCCTCTTTACGTTCATATTTGTTGAATGTATGTTAAGCAAACAGTAGTCTGAGACAGTCGGTCTAAACCTTTAAGAATTGGGCATATGATGGACTGATTATACGGAAGACACGATTCTTAAGGTGACGGTCTAAAACATATGATCCGCAATCAAGGGAATAAAGTTGGGCGCTTTATTCATGCAAAGATTCTTATGTTGTCTATTTCCCTATTGGGAGATGGTTTGTCTTGACCATCGGAGTTGGACTCCAAGAATAGAAACATTGGCACGTTGTCATAGGTGACGATGTGTTGGATCGGGACACAAAGGGAATTGATTTGGATTAATAATTATGTCTTGGCAAATTGATTCACTTTAGACAATCATTTGTATTGTATCTTAATCTTGAGATGGATAGTGAGCCCGTTGTCTCGACTTGTGTATTTTGATGTATCAAAGGGTGACTCCCACATCTCAATAGTGGTATGCATGCCGGTACGTTAGAGGCATGACTCTTGATAGCGTAGACTTGTTATTCATAGATATGGAATCCATAGCTCCTTTTTAGGAGTAATGATATCTTCTTATATACGTTATCCTGTAATTGGAAAACTGGAGCGCTCAACCATATGGATACATAGGTGTAACCGAATGGTATACTATCTTTGGATGGTAAGTTTTCTAATGGTGAGATAATGGAACGTAAGATAAAAATAATCAGGAAGGTAAGACCAAACTTGTCCTTAAGCTGATTATGGATTATCATATGGGGATACGATATACTTTGATATGTCATGGAGACTTAGCTACGGGCTCTGTAATTCTATAAAATTTGTGAGTGCAGCTCCAAGCTTTTAGTGGAGTAGCGTTGGAGTTGATAATTGTGAAATGTATATCTGGGATATTGGGTTTCATAATCATGGTGAGCTTGAACTTTATAGGTCTATTTTGGTCCCCTTTACTAGCTCACAAAATCTGTAACGATACGGCGTGCTTTTTTCAATAATTGGTGAGTTATGTCAGATTTATCAAATTGGTTTAAAATTTGAAAGAATCAAATAGTTCATGTCTGTTTATTGGTTGAATTAATTTTGTAATAAAATTAATTTAAGATAAACTTGTTGAATTATTGGGATCAGATAATTCTTGTCTGTTTATCGATTGATTTAATTGGATAAATTAAATCAAGATAAACTTGTAGAATATTGTGAATTGATTTATTTTCTTAGAGATTATCTTGATAAAGTTTGTTTTGATCATATAACTTCTCGATTAGGTTATTTGAATCAAAACTGAGACTTTATCCTATAGAATCTCGAGTAGAAAATAAAAGATTCGCGGAGATATTTACGCGGCAGTTCGACCTATCGATCTACTTGTTTTGGCCTACCGATGGGGCCTATTCGGCCTGCCGATCAGTGAGGATAAGATTACGCTTTTTCACGCAGATCTTATCAGATATTAATCTGAACTTGATTCTGTTTAGAGTTTTTGAGACCTAATCTGATAAGGACTGACCCCAGGACCAATCGCTATATAAAGGGAGTAAGTCTCATGAGTTACTCAGATCAATTGAGAGATTAAGAGTGATACTCTGCTAAGTAAGAATCTGAAAACTCCCTGAGAGCTTTTGTTCACAAATCACGAACACTTGCTTTGGGTTCTCTCGATTGGTTGGAAGGAGAGTCACCGGTGGAAGAGCTGTACGTGTGAGCCTACACTCATTCCAGTCGTGGATAGAGAATAACAAAGAAGACTAGTTGGTTGAGGCTCTTCTAGAACGTTACTTCTCTTCACAGGTTGCAGAGGTTCTTCGGCATACAAAGGTTAGTAAGATCTGTTTAATTTATACATATAGCATGTCAAACTTGTGTTTTAGAAATTACTCTGATATATTTTTTTTTAAGAAAAAATTAAAATTAAAATTCCCGCTGCGCACCTCACATTGTTTTTTCCAACATCTAAGATGCTGTGATTACTCTTAAATTAATTAAAAGTTATGCAAATCACTCGAAACATTTAATTTTTCATGCACAAAATATTCATGAATTTGTATGTATTAAAAAGAATAACAATTAAAGAATACATGCAAAATAAATTATGCATAAATTCAATAACATATCTAAAATAAATTTCCAAATTTTATTTAAACATAAATAAAAAAATTGTGGATTTTATTAAATTCATTTTAGATTTATTAAAAATTAATTTTTTAAAATACCCAAATAAAAAATTCTATAATACCAAAATAGAATTAATTAAAAATTTTTTTTTGGACATTTTTTTATTTCTCTTTCCTAGAAAACGACATGTCGTTTTGGGCTTAAAGCCCAAAATGAAGTTTCGTTTCGGCCTAGTAGAAGCAACCCTTACACGTCCAAATGACATGTCATTTTACAGGGGGAGGGGGCAAAACGACATGTCGTTTTCTTCATAGAAAATGCACCCCTTCCCTCAAAAACAACGTGCTATTTTTTGGACCCTAGAAATCGTTTTTTATTGCAATTTTGGTTCTTCTTCACCTGAAATTAACCCAAATGGGTCCAATTACAGACTCGATTAATTCTATACCTTATGGGCACCAAAATTGGAGTTTTAAAAAACCCAAAAATGTTAGAAAATCAATTTCCTAATAATTTCTAATGTTGGTTTTCATAAAAAAAATCAAAAAATGATTTCAAATACAACAAAAATTTTGGGTATTTTGAAAAAACTCCATTAAACTTCATTCAAACATATCAAGGTAGAGAAAAAACCACGCTCTTGATACCAAATGTTAGGGATTTTCGTATATAAAATTGTGATTTTCACATATGCATAAACCAAATTGTATAAAAATCATCTAAATGTGGAAATGTAAAGGAAAGAAAATCTAACCGCTAGCCATTAACAAATACAGAAAGAATAGAAAAATCTCTACAAGAATTTCTGAAGAAGATTTTGGGAAAGAAAAGAGACTCTTCTAAACCTTCTGTAATTTTGGAGATGGTGTATTTTTGAAAATAATTACACAGGCTTAGGGACCCTCTTACGTGATATTTATAGACACCCAACGTCAAGATGTGTTACCATCAAGAAGTATATCTAAAATGAGGCATTCTTTTTGAAACTTTATATCAGTTTAGAGATATCCTTTAGTTGATACTCTTTAGAAAATACATGTATATTGGACCACTTAATTTATTTTAATTTATTTATTATCATTTAAAAACCAAATAAATAATAATAAATAAATTAAAAATAACAATGAGGTGTGCATAAGGGTAATTGTGAAATTATATGAGATTTTGATGTTAAAATAAAAATAAAAAATTTTAATCATTTTGGGTGCCTTTATAAAAATTTAGGGTGTGAATATAATTTTTCGTGTACTTTTTAGACTAGGCTCTACTATTTTGTTAATAGTGGGTTATAATTACATAAGGTTAAATAGTATTACTCGGTTTGAAATTTAAATTATATAAAAAAAAACATTAAAGCCAATTGGTTTATAACAATAATTTTTTTATTTGAAAGATGGTTATTGGGTGAATTAAAATGTACAAGATTGTTTTGCTAAAAAATATAGACATTTTTTTTCAAAAATTGAAATGAAATGAAAAATAACGTGTATAATTGGCTACCAAATAGCCATGAGGATGTCCTTTTTCCTTAATCTTTTTTTCCTACGTTCACCTTAATCTTTTTTTCCTGCGTTCACTTCAAGTACTTATTTAACGAAAACCACGAGCTTAGCGTGCAATGTCTTTTCCTGAGAAGAAAGCGACGAAAACGACTAATATGTTTTTTAATTATTGATTCCTTATTGGTTGTCAACAACAAACTAGATGTAAATTCCCTCGAAGAAGCTAAGCAAGATGGGATGTGCTATAGAGTTTTTTTTTTTTGTTTTTTTTTTTTGAGGGCATGCACTATAGAGTTTAATATCAGTCGTTTAATGATTTGAGCGGTTGAAATTTTTATGTAACTATTTTTTTTAACGGTTGAGATTGTTTCGTTTAATAAAATTCTCTATGTTGCGTTCAAACTAGAGAAGAAAGAACATGTGTGAAAGGGCAAAGTCTTCTCTTTATATATATATATATATATATTTATTTATTTATATCTGCAATGGATCACACGTCACTCATTATACGCCAGAAAAGTGTCACATATCAGCAAGTGGTGGGAAGAACCGAGAAACAATCAAATAATTTAAGTTAATACAAAGTTTGGTAAAACTACGTAATGAATTGAAAAGCAAAATTTCTGTGCAATTTCATGTAATATCATGTATATGAAAAATTAAAAATGAATTAGGAAAAGAAATTCACAGATCACAATAAAATTTGATCATTAAAGACATAGAATGATTAAAGAGAGCATCAGGGAATAGGAGTGGCTCTTCCAAGGATTAGCAATAGAGAATTAAAAGTTTTCACCATAGGAAAAACAAGACGGTAAAATGTTTAAAAAATTGAGAAAAGTACGCTGACTTGTACACATTTTGGGTATAAAAAAGGATTAAAAAAAAGAAAGTATACATGGAAGGGCGAGAACTCATTGACAATTTCTACCCAATAAAAAAATTGGCAATGGCGGCACTAACTGGAAACTATTGGTCTCTACATGAATTCGTCACTGCATAAACCAGTGTTAAAGCATCAATACTTGAAGAAAAGGGGTATTAAAATGATTAAGATGTTGTTAACTTATTGGCAATATAGTCTTGTTTCTTTATTTTTTTACTTTTTATTTTTTTGTTTCGAAAATGGTATTCGCAGATCATAGACCTCTGATATTATATTGAGGTGTAGACTTTGGATTTTCACTTTTATATATATATATTTTTTCAAGAAGGATAACTATTTGGATAAAAAAATGATTACCTTTTTTTTTTAGAAGTGGGGTTGGGGAGAACTTCCCCTAAAACAAGTGTAACAAAAGAGATTCCCTGCTCTTCACCCGATACAGGGCAGTCGAAGTGCCCGCCACCCTGCAGATCTCAATCTAGCGAACGCAGTGGAAAAGGTAACGGCATTAAAAAGAGAGTGATGGGGGGAAGGATTATTCATTTTATTTTATTTTTCTTGTATTTATTTATTTATTTGATAGTATATTTATTTTATAGTATTTACTAGTTTAGGAATTGTAATTTTGTGAATATAATTACTAAAATAACATTTTATATAACTAAATAATCATTGAATCGTAACACTTAAATTTAATTTTTATTTTTTAATAAAGAATCAATATCAAGAAGGATGTGAAGATTGACATCCCTATTCTCTTTAGTAGGGCTTATAAATTTCCGTTACTAATTTTATAAATAAATACCTTGTTAGAAATGAAAGGAAATTACTCTTTTCCCATTATTATTTATGAATGTTCCCTAAAGATAATGACGCAAGTCTTCTGTTTAAATTAGAAAAAAAATAGATAAAATTTTTAAAAGGAATAGTATCTACTTGTATTTTTCTTTAATCCCGTTTTACCGAAGGAAGTTGAAAAGGAAGTTAATACTAGCATTCACGCGTATGCCACACGGGCAATCTATCCAACACAGATGATGCCAACGTTAAGGAACCAGTGGCTGGTGGTGGGAAGAAAGAGAAAGTGACAGAAAAACCCACACTAGAAAACATAAAGTGAAAAGATTAAACAAAGTCCATCAGTTGCCTCATCAATAACCCAAAAGAGCGAAAGAAGAGAGGAAGAGGGAGAGGGAGATGAGTGGAGGGAGTGAAGAAGGCGAGTCGTTGGAGTACACGCCGACATGGATAGTCGCCGTCGTGTGCTCCGTGATCGTGGCCATCTCTCTGGCGGCTGAGCGGCTTCTCCACTTCTTGGGTGAAGTTCTGAAGAGGAAAAACCAGAAGCCTCTCTACGAGGCTTTGCAGAAAGTCAAGGAGGAGTTGATGCTTTTGGGGTTCATTTCCCTTCTTCTCACTGTCTCCCAAAACACCATCTCCAAATTCTGCGTTCCAAAGAGCTTGGTCGACAATCTTCTTCCCTGTAAGCGTCCCAAGGCCGACGACCATGGCGGAGAATCCTCCACTAGCACCTCCCACCATTTTGCCGTCACCACCACCATTTCTGGCGTTTTCAGGAGACTTCTGGCCGAAGAATCGTCGCCCGAGCAGATCGGTTATTGTGCTCGCAAGGTAACTTCTGTAATCATCAATTCGATAACTTTAGATCAAAGAAAAAAAAATTACAAGTTGGAATTTTTCATTTTTTTTTCATTTGATGGTAATGTTGGATAATTTAATTTGAAAACTATTGTTGAAATAATTGCGATAGTGATAGTGGTGTTTGTGGTTGAAGTGGTTACAAAAGGGATGTTTTTGCATAAAAATTCCGATGCCGCCGGCACTGCTTTGCAGATTTTATTTTATTTTTTTTGGTCTTTTTTTGTTTTCATTCCATTTCTACTTGTTTTCGCAAAATGCGCAAAGGTTAAGGATACGATAAAGTGTCTGTAAAAGATGTCTGTGGGTTTTCGCAGTTAAAACCAAAAAGTTGACTCGGTGGTTTTTTTTTTTAACCAGTTTTGATTTGATCGGGATTGTTTGAATTGTTGTTGATGATGATTGTAATATTGACAGTGGTGTATTAATAGTGGAAGAAACTACTTTATCTTCAAAGTAGATTTTGTTGGCAAAAGAAAGAATAACAGTAGATTTTCTTACTTTTAAAAGTGGGTATTTCCCTTATATATTTTTGCTAAAATTGCTGTGTTTTGTCTAAAAATTAGTATTAGAAACTAGTACTCGTCTTAAAAGTAGATTTTTCTTACTGTTAACATTAGTTTATTGTTTAGTTGTTTTAGTGACAAAGTGGTTTTTTTTTTTTTTTTTAAATAATGGTAATAGTGACAAAGTGGCAGGGAAACTTGTCTTTTGGAGAGTTTTTCTCGTTAAATGTGGGAGTTCCTATGTACTTCATACTCCTTTGATTGTTTTTTACTTTTTCGTTTTCGGAATAAAATTAACAAATATATGAGAAAAAGTTATGTGCTTTAACTTATTTATATGTTAATTTTCTTTCAGAACAAAGTACCACTATTATCTGTTGAAGCATTGCATCAACTGCATATCTTTATCTTCGTCCTAGCCATCGTCCATGTGACCTTCTGTGTTCTCACTGTTCTATTTGGAGGGGCAAAGGTGAGCGTCTAAAATATGCCCTTTTTGGATCTTTTTCTTTAGTTCTATTACTTGTTCATTTGTTTAGACAATGTTGATCATGATTAGATACGTCAATGGAAGCAGTGGGAGGATTCCATTGCACAAGAGAATTACGATTCAGAACAAGGTAAGGATTGTTAACCAGTTAAACAAATTTGCTACTTGTCTTCTTTTCCTACATTTTACTGGAGGCCGTGTTGTTTTGTGCTGCCAATAGGGCAAGTCTTTTAACCATTCGATTAAAATTTCAATAGCTTGATGCATGAATGGGAGCATTTCTATGGTGTGTTGACTATTTTTAACACGGACACTTATAAATCAAACCATTTAAATTTAATCGGATAGCTGAAAAAATTTACATACCATTAAGGAACTTTAAGAGCTCATTGTCTTTATTATTCTTCAAATTTGAGTAAATGTAGCTGGCTTTCTGTAACATAATTCTAATTTATGAATTGGTTAAGTGCAGTTCTAAAATCAAAGACAAAGGTCACCCACGTTCATCAACATGCTTTTATCAGGGATCATTTTCTGGGTATTGGTAAAAATTCAGCTCTGCTAGGTTGGGTGGTATGTTCTTATTTCATTTCAAACAAAATTATTGTAGTATTGTTCATATTTCTTAGATAGTACAAAAGTTTGTACACTGGCCTTCTTCATTTCATTTTTGAGTTTCTATTAAGAAACAAGAGGAGAACGGCATTGCTAGAGAGCTTTTGGAGATTGTTTTATGCTCTGTAACATGGGAACTAGACGCACAACTGAATATTCAGCTGTAAAAAACAGAAAAGGAATAAAAAAGAAACACGTTTGAGTAACCTTTTAAGGAACAAGTTTTTGAAATTTGATGATAAAAATTGTTTTGAAACATTAGAATGATAGTTGTCTTTCCACGTTCAATGAATCATAATTCTGACATTTCCCAGTCTCATCTGCAGCATTCTTTTATCAAGCAATTTTACGCATCTGTAACAAAATCAGATTATGTGACACTGCGACTCGGATTCATTATGGTAAGATCTAATTTGGAGCTTTCTTTTGACCTATAAAATATTTTTGCGGTCTTTTTTTTTCCCTTTTTTCTTCAACTGGAGTGTCTTTGCTTTATTGTAGACCCACTGCAGAGGAAATCCCAAGTTTAATTTCCACAAATACATGATACGTGCCCTTGAAGATGATTTTAAGAAAGTTGTCGGCATAAGGCAAGTGTTGTCCAATGATAAATTCTGTGACGTTAGTAATTAATGCATCTTGTTTTGCGTATTTGTTGGCCTTTTATTTTTGTAAACTATAAAGACGACTGGTGTTTGTTTGCAATTGGTTATGATTCTCCTAGACTGACCATTTATTTTTTTTGGCTGCAGTTGGTATCTTTGGGTGTTTGTGGTCATCTTTTTGTTGCTGAATGTTAATGGTACAATTCTTCTTTTTTCAGTTGATGATCACGAGACCAAATAATTAGTGGAATTTTCTTGGGTGTTGCCTTATTTGATTTTCTGTGGTCCTTTTGCATTGGCAACATGGCACAATCAAGCTAGGTTCTTTTGCGATCTCTTAGGTGGCCCAAGTTAAAATGGGATTTGAATTAGAGTCTGAGGTAGCAAGAAAACCAATTTAAGAAAAAGTTTCATTAGCAAATAAAACCGTTACATTAATTCTTGTGCTGCATTTATGTTAATAGATCCTTATTACTATCTCATTAGAAATTTTTGGTAGAGAGAATTGAAAAACAATGTGAAAGTATATATAACTATGTATTTATATTTCTGCCATGTATAAAGTGGGAACTCTAACTAATATGTCAATATAAATCATCTGATTAAAGACAAATGCGGTTATGATGATTTCTTCTGATCTCTTCATTTACTACGAGATCAATGATGATTAGCCTCCATATTAGTGTTTATATGCACATGAAGGTTCATATAAATTTTCCCCACTATGGAGAAAAGATGAAAGTGTATTGGCGTTATTTTCAGATCTTCCTTCTATACCATATATTCCTGTTTTTTAGTTAAAAAAATAATAAAATTTGCAGACTCATGATTCAGCTTTTATTAATGATGATATTTTACTTTTGCAGGCTGGCACACATATTTCTGGATTGCATTCATTCCTTTCCTTGTGAGTTGTTTATAATCCCCAATCTGTGATTTATGCATGCATGTCTGATTGCGCTTGCAAGGTGCTAGATCAATTTTTCATTTCACTACCCAAGTAATATAGTGATCAAAGAGCGGGGTAAAATGAGAAGAAAGAGAGAAGGGAAGAAGGGAAAATTGGGGAGTACCAAGAGAAAAAAAATTAACATGATTTTGTTTATTGGCAAGCGAACGGCAAAGAGGGAAGCCAAATCTCAATCAAATAGTAACAACTTAAACTAGGTACAACAAGGAGTTGAATCACAAACATAACATTTCTTAAAAAAAGAAAATAGCAATCTTAATTAAGTTGTTAAATTCCTAATGACTTGTTGGAATCATTCTTTTCAGCCTCTTTGTTGTTGCATTTATTAGGTGGTATGTTCCTAGAAACAAAAGGCTTTAAAGACCGAAGACACTTTTGTTGCATGCTCAAACTCTTCCTTCTTGTATTAGATCCTACCTCATTAAAGAAATAGCCTGCATGGAAAAACAAGTGGACTTGATAAACATATTCATAACATTTTTCTTTTGCGTAATTTGTCTTATACAGAAGTGCATATGCGGATCATGTACTCTTGACTGCAGTTTCATTACTTGTACTTTCGATCATGTGCATAAGTTCCTCATGCAACGTGAATTCTATTTAATCTACTTTTTTTTCTTTTCTTGTGAAAGTTCTACTGCATTTACCTTTTTTTTTCTTGCTTCTCTCGATCCACTTAACATTCATTGTTCTGTCTGTTTCTTGCAGCTTCTACTTGCTGTGGGCACTAAACTGGAGCACGTCATTATTCAGTTGGCTCAAGAGGTTGCTGAGAAACATATAGCAATAGAAGGAGAACTTGTAGTTCAGCCATCAGATGAACACTTTTGGTTTGGTCATCCTGAAATTGTCCTCTTCTTGATTCATTTCATCCTTTTCCAAAATGCTTTTGAGATTGCATTCTTTTTCTGGATATGGGTAAGCTGGTTTTTATGGGCACTGCCCATACTTAAAGAAAAATAAAATCTAGTTATTGAGATTAGCATAACCATCCTCTTTATCTGTTTGTAGGTTCAATATTCATTTGACTCCTGCATAATGGGACAAGTTGGTTATATTATTCCGAGGCTTATTATTGGGTAAAACCAATTGCTTCCTCATTTCTTGTAAGATTCTTGTTCCGAAATTTATAAACCATTGAATCTCAACTGTTGAAATGATGTTCATTTTTAGGGTGTTTATTCAAGTGCTCTGTAGTTACAGCACGCTACCCCTTTATGCCATTGTCACACAGGTAGGTTTTGAGATATATTTTTAATTAATTCACTTTTGTTCTAAGTTGTAAGAAGAGAATGCTGACCTGTTGTAAAATTCTGTTGAATGGCTTGAAGATGGGAAGTTCTTACAAGAAAGCAATATTTGACGAGCATGTGCAAGTGGGGCTTGTTGGTTGGGCTCAGAAAGTAAAGAGAAAGAAGGGGTTAAGAGCAGCCGTGGATGGTTCAGGCTCCGGCTCCGGCTCAGGTTCAGGAGCTGCCCAACAAAATTCCAATGATGGCTCTACATCTGCGACCGCATCTGCTATGGGAAGTCAGTTGGGAAGGCTTGTGAACAAGGCGGCAAAGCAAGAGGAAATTGATGGCTCCAAGTGACCGGGTTTTTTGCTCCCTGCTTATACCTAGGCAAAGATGACAGATATTTGGCCTCAATTGTGCGGTCCCGCTGCAAACTTTTGAGTTATGTTTGTAATTATATTTATAGGTTGTAGTTATTATATATGAATCTTTGATGTGGAAGCAAAATCTGAGTGATGAGAAGTGACATGAGTCAATATGATATGAAGGGACGTAGAGTATTATTACCTGTATTTTTGGCTGATACGTTATTAGTTGGGTTGTGCATAGTCATCCTGTTGCAACAATACGATAATATCAGACCATTGTCCTTGGTTGTCCATGGGAATCTAGTATTTTTATTGTAGGTTTTTTGCACTTTCAATTCTTTAGTGAATTCGCAAGTTGCCCTCTGCAACTTATGGAGGATTCAAAAGATAGAAATGTCAAGTACCTTTTTATCGTCTTATTATAATAGACTAGACAAAAATAACTACACGCTCAAAACTGCTTAAAATAAAACTTAATTAACAAAGTATATACTTATAATAACAATTCGCCTAACATCGCTTGAGGCAGAAAGGACATGCACGGTGTAGCATAATCGTAGCGTTTTTGTTTCAATAAATTTACACGTTAATTTATTTTGTAAGATATAGGAACAAAGGTATTAATTAATTTGGTGCTTTCTTTTGCAACAATCAATTTCTGTTAATACTACATTTAGAACCCTTAACATTTGAAATGTTTTTGTTATAATTACTTTCTGTTAAGACTGCCTTTACACCCTTTATATTTGACATGTTGATAGTTTTACCTCTTGGAGTTGTTGGAAAAAATTGAGGAAACACTTTTAAATCCCACACCCACCCTTTTGAAGTAACGTTTTCCAAAATGGTTTATTGTCTTGGTTTTTAGATGTTTATAATCCCAATCACATGCCATAATTAAAACTGAAACCAAACAATAATTAAAGAGTTATCCCTCTAAAGTGGTTATATGCTGCTAGTATCACAATAAAATACCTTAAGGGGTTGTTTAGTATGCAGTTATCAGTAGGAATTATATTCTTAGGAAAGTGATAGTAGACAATATGATTCTTAAAAAATTAATATTATCACGTTTGATTCTATACAGGAATTTTTTCTTAAATTTCTAGGAATAATATATTACTGTGTTTAGTTGTACATGGGAATATTTTATAGTTGACAAAAACAAATTGTTGGATTATCTTTTAAAAAGTATTTCCATTAACATTTACATATTTATACAATGTTTATATTGATATTTTTAAAAATATAATTACACTCATAATAGAATAATTATACTATTAATATTGATATTACCATTGTTATCATCATCGTTATGGTGCCCATAATTTACACATACAAATTTAGCCAATAATAACCTGTTTGCATTACATTATACTTATTATTGGAGTACATAATTTTTATTAATTTAATTTTTAATATAGTTGGTACAGTATGAAGGCTCAGTTTCCACATAGAAGAAGCTCAATGTGCTAGAAAGTTGTAGTTTATTTATCAAACTATTAGTTTTGGATTATTACTTTCAATATATTCAGAATATCTAATTATTATTATTATTCTTAGTTGTTATTATTAGTTTATACTATTGATTGAGTATTATTAAAAGTTATTAATTAATTAATTTTTTTTCAGTTTGGAAGGCAATATTGAATAATAATAATAATAATAATAACAATAATAATAATAAAATGCCATGTGCTATCTTTATGTGTCTAATTATGTATTGTGTTGAAGTTTTTCTTTCTCTTTTCCTGTTGTTTATATATTGTTTATCAAATGTGATTCTGTAGTAAGTTTAGGCTGTATTTTATTGTGTATATCCATTTACTTTGATTTTTATATATGCTATATAAATAGTTATTTGTACTATTTATTTTAGAAATGAATTTATATATATCTTTTGTTTTATTCCGGTTAAGCTTATACAAATTCCCATGGAATATAAAATAAGAATTCCCAATAACAAATCTTTCTTCTACTGTAAATATTTTTTTAATCTTAGTGTATGTGAGTATATATATAAATATATATCTATATATATATAACATAATATAAGTACAAGATAGGATCCAATTTACATGGCTCTATATATTTTGGGGTACACTTTGAATTGATGTTGTCGTTGTCAGAACTAATTATGAAATTATTCTATCTTTTATGAATTCATGGAGCCGCATTAGTTAACTAACAATATAATGACTTAATCATTGTGAGTTAGTAATTATTTATTCATATGTGTGTATAAATGTTGCCAGTATGTTTATGTTATACATTTGATTTGCATATGTGAACTATTCACAGGTCCTATGCATTTATATTACACTAACAATATGTAAATGTTTTAAAGGAATATCAAGAACTCTTACTATTTAGAGATTACTTTTAATCATGTACATGATCAATATTTTTCTTCTTTATGATATAATGATATAAACAAAGTTTTAGAGGGAATTTATGCCTCTTGATATGCTGAAACCAGAGATGAACTTTTTAACTTATTATGGACATGTATATGTTAAAAAAAGAAAAAACAACTTATTCACGGATTAGATTGTTCACCTTACTGGGAATGATATGTGTGTGTAATTGATGTTTAGCTCTTCTATATGTTAACATCCTTGCATTAAATGGCCTTAAACATATCCTTATCCTATGTAAATGCTTGTATTTGTACGATGGTTCCTAATACAGAATTATAGGAACTAATAAAGAAAGTTGTTTTACTACTAAAACATGTTTCATATGAATGCATTATCTTTAAATTATGATCAATTGTAAATGAAGTATGTGCATATTAATATCTTCATATACTAATTGATAATGCTAGGCTTACTAGCACATCTAGTTTGATGAGGACACCGACGCCTTCCACTTATCACCTTTTCTTTGAAAATGAGGTAAGTAAAAATTCTTTTCAACTGCATCACAAGATTGTTATTGTAATATGTATGATTTCCTATATCATTTGTATTCATGGCATAAAGGCACATGTATAGTTTTCAAAAGAAAATCATTATACTATGATAAAAGAGATTATTTGTATGTGCGCTATGTAGTTAGCTTGGGAGTGGCCCTAATTAAGTTCCATGGGATAGCCTAGGACTCAAGTGGTTTCATGGGAGAGCCTAGGACCATTTTTTCGAATCATTTTGTAGTTCTGAGGATCAGGAGACTACAGTGTCTCATGGGATAGCCTGAGGCACTATTACTCAGTGAAGGTTCATTAATATGCATGCATGCTTATAATAGGCCTAGGCGGGTGACTCATGGTCTACATAACTATGCACGCAATAACCATTTTAATGATATGATAAGTACAATGCAAATATTTATGAGCAAATTATGTGTCATGCCCCGGACTACGGGAGGTGACGTGGTAGTTTAATTAAGTTAATTAAGTAAAAATTTTGATTGATCATAAGTTAAAGAATTTAATTAACTATGAAAAATGTGATAATTTTAAAACCTTTTTAAGGCAATGTTTATAATCATTTGATAAATAGGAATAACAAAATAAATAACAGGAAATAATAAAATAATAAATAAGGAAAGTATGAGAAATGTGAATTGGGTTCCACTAGCCCACAACTTGTATGCACATATAGTACTGACAATATTAAATTGCAACCATAGTCCAAAAATAAAGGGAGAAAGTTAAAGTATTACATGCCTTGATTTTTTTATAATTTAAGCAACCTACTTGGCTCTTCTACAGCTCGCAGGTCCAGTCAACAGACTTTTCTCCGATCCTAAGCTAAAATCCGCCTAGAGGGGGAAAGATTTAAAAAAAATGTGAGCGAAAAGCTCAGTAAGACTATATTTTAAAAACATTTAACTTTAAAAGGAAAATTTCATTATATAAGGAATTATTAAGAAAATAGACTTGAATAAAAGAATAAATAAAATTCAATAAAATTAATCTTACCAAAACCATTTATTGGTCGATCAGAAAGAATATCATTTTCTTTTCCCTCGGCAAACCATATATGTAACACCACCATGGTGGCCCCGCTAGGTTTCAAGACCTACCCCCAAGGTCGCACGTTACACGACCTGATCTCTAATATGGCATGGTGCCCACATACATATATCTTTTCATATTTATTAAGATCTCATTTTTACCAAATATAGTCATTTACATTCATTAAGTGATTCACTATGAAAATCACCTTATTCAATTGTTTATAAAGCAATTCATATAAATCATCTTTCAACCCCTTATTGAAGATATTTTTTTTGAAAGAAATCATTTTGAGGCCAAAATCTTTTTTTTTTTTAATTTGGCTACCAAGGAAAGGGTAGTAGTCCTACCTCAATACTCGTGCTGGTGTCCCACACCGATATCCCGGTCTGCTACACGTTAGCTCCGTGAAACCACGAATAACCTTAAATGTATAATAACTAGGTTTATCAGTATCTAGTTCAAGATACCTACGTTGCTAAATTATTTCTTGGTGTTCTAGTGTGCCATTTGTACTTATAAAATCATTTTATAAAGTTGAAATTTCAATCAAGGTTCAAAACAGTAAAAACAGATGAAAAATAAAAAAATTTCACCATGCTCGGTCGGCCTGCCAGTCACCCTAGTTCGGTCAGCCAAACTGTGTAGTTTGGCCTGCTGGAAAACCAGGTTCGGTCGGCCGAACCTTTCCACGTTTGGCCTGCCGGACGTATGAATCTGGCCTATCGAACCCATGAATCCGGCTTGCCGAACTGGAAAATTTCAAAATTTTCCAAGCACGGGTGGTTCTCGACCTTCTCGAGTCCAAATCCTCATTTTAACCTGTTTTTCCTAGTTCTTAGCCATGGAAAACAATTATAGATGATAGAAAAAAATTATACAACACTTTTAAACTGAATTAAACAAGATTTGCACAAAAGATTTTGAAAAATTCTGAAAATAGATAAAAATGGAGAAAAATAGAAAATCTAGATTCGAATCCATTTTTCTTCAAACTAAGTTTAGATTCTAGTTGTTTTAAGTTTATCTAACTTGGATTAAGAGTTTTCTAAGCTTAAATGAACTTAGATTTCAAAATACAAGGAAAAATTGAAAAAGTTTTGAAATTTGAAAACTAACCTTGGATTTAAGCTTTAAATCGTGTTTTTGGTTGCTCAATCACATTCTTGAGCCTCCAATCTGCTAAACTGAAGCTTGGGCTTGCTTTTGGAATCAAAATTTTGAGAGAATGAGAGAGAGAAAGGGACGGTGAGAGGGAAAGAGAGAGAGACGAGGGAAAGAGAGAGGTAGAGCTGAGTGAGTGAGAGAGAGTGAGGAGAGGAAGAGAGAGGGAGGCTATAAATAGAGAAATAAGTGGGCGGTTTCACTATGTGAAAACCGTGTGCCGCCCACGGTTTTGTAAAATGGGCATTTTTGACATTTGACAAATTATTTTATTCTAAATATTCAAAATTACAAATAAAAATAACTAAAATGATTTAAAATATATTTGATTAGAAAAATCACTACAAAATACTTTGATTAAAGTTGAACCATAATTTGGCATACTATTAAATCATTTTACACACTAATGACACTTAATTAAATTTCATGGCGTTACAACTTTCCACCCCTAAAAGAAATTTCGCCCTTCAAAATTTACAAATTGGTTCAGAAACAAAACAAATGCGGATACAACTCCCGCATGCTCGATTCTATTTCTCAAGTGGCTTCATCAACTCCATGATGCTGCCACATGACCTTGACTAATGGTATATTACGGCGATGCAAGCTAATCACTTTTCGATCAATAATCTAGATTGGCACTTCCTCGTATGTCGTATCTTCCTGAATCTGAATGTCATGAAATGAGACTATATTGTTCTGCTCAGGCGGACACTTCCAAAGCATCGACATGTGAAATACATCGTGAACATGAGAAAGTTCGGGAGGAAGATCGAGTCGATAAGCAATTACTCCAACATGTTGTATAATCTTAAAGGGTCCAATGTATCTTGGCGCAAGCTTACCACTTACTCCGAATCGCGTGATGCCTTTGCGAGGCGGTACCTTCAAGAAAACAAAACCTCCTACCTTGAAGTCTAAGGGTCGACGTCTGCTATCCGTGTAACTCTTTTGTTGACTCTGAGTTACTTTCAATTGATCTCGAATTATGGCGACTTTCTCATTACTATCGCAAATCTCATCTGGCCCAAGGATGATCCTGCCTTTTGGTTTTGCTGAACATATCGATGATTGATACGGTCGTCCATACAACACTTCGAATGGTGCCATGCCAATGCTTGATTGATAGCTGTTGTTATATGAAAACTCTACCAAAAGCAAATATTTCTTCAAGCTCCCGTCAAAATCTAACGCACAAGCACACAACATGTCCTCAAGAATCTGTATAACCCGCTTAGATTGCCCATCGGTCTGAGGATGAAACATCATGCTGAAATTCAAATCCGTACCTAAAGCCTCTTGAAATCTTCTCCAATACTTAGCATTGAACCTGGTGTCTCTATCTGATGTAATGGATAAGGGAACCCCATGCAATCTTACTATATTCTATAGGTACAATTCCTTGAGAACCTTTCTTGAACATGTTGACCTAAACAGGATGAAATGTGTCCATTTCGTTAACCTGTAGACCACGACCCAAAATGCATCGTGTCTTTGCTCTGTCCTAGGCAATCCGGTAAAAAAATCCATAGTCGCGTGCTCCCATTTCCACCTTGGAATTGAAAGTGGCTGAAGCTAACCTACTAGCTTCTGATGCTCAGCCTTCACCTGAAAACAAGCTGTACACTTGGCCACATATTCTTGGACATCCTTCTTCATACTTCTCCACCAATATTGCCACTTTAGATCACGATACATCTTCGTGCTTCTTGGATGAATGGCGAACTAAGACTTGCGGGCTTCATCCATTACGGCCTTTTTCACTTCAACGATTGCTGGAACTGCTAGAACTCCCTGAAGTACAACGACCCATCTGTATGAATCCTCCATTCTTCAAATTGCTCTCCATTCTAAATCTGCGTACAAATTCCCTGCAAAAGCCGGTCTCGCCATTGATTCTGTTTCACCATTTGGATGAGTGCTGGGGTCATCTCCATATGATATACCAAAACTTAGCCATAGTCTTCGTAATACTGTAGCCCACACTCACTCACTATCGCATACCTTTTTCAATCTTCAAGAGCCAAACAAGTGAGAATCCTTAAGGTCTTTCGACTGAGTGCATTTGTGACTACATTAGCTTTTCCAGGATGGTAGTGAAGCATAAAATCGTAATCCTCCATATATTCCATCCACCTTCGCTGCCTCAAGTTTAGATCCCTTTGAGTGAACAAATACTTCAAACTCTTGTGGTCGGAGAAAACCTGGAATGTCGCCTCGAACAGATAACATCTCTAGATCTTCAAAGCGTGAATTACAGCCGTGAGCTCCAAATCATGAGTAGGATAGTTTTGCTCATGAGGTCGCAATTGTCTCGATCCATACGCTACCATGCGTCTGTGTTGCATTAACATGCATCTAAGTCCACATCCTGAAGCATCTATATAAACTTCGTATAGCTCATCACTATTGGGGATAATCAATACTGGGACTGAGGTCAACCGATTCTTCAATTCTTGAAAAACAAGCTCACATTCTTCATTCCACTCGAACCTAATATTCTTCCTAATCAATCATGTCAACGGAGCTTCTATCTTCAAAAAATCCTTTACAAACTTCCTGTAGTACCCTGTAAGTCCCAAAAAACTACAAACTTCTGCTACATTCCTCGGTCGTTCCCATTCCACTATGGCTTCTATCTTGGATGGATCCACTAAGGTACCTTGCTTGAAGATGATGTGACCTAGAAACTTGACTTTTGTCAGGTAAAACTCGCACTTTTCTTTCTTGGTGTATAATTGGTGTTCTCGCAAAGTCTGAAGCACGATCTAGAGATGCTGCTCATGCTCCTCCCAAGTCTTAGAATAGACCAAGATGTCATCAATGAACATGATTATGAACTGATCTAGATAGGGCCTGAATATCCTATTCATTAAATCCATAAAAGCTACCAGAGCGTTTGTTAATCCAAACGGCATCACCAGAAACTCAAAGTGTCTATGCCGGGTCCTAAAAGCTATTTTGGGAATGTCATCTTCCTTAATCCTAAGTTGATGATATCCTGACTGCAAATCTATCTTTGAGACATACCAAGAACCTCCCAACTAGTCAAACAATTCATCAATCTTGGGCAGAAGATACTTGTCCTTCACCGTGACTCGATTCAGCTACCGATAATCTGTACATAACCTGAGAGTTCCATCATGTTTCTTGGCAAACAAAACCAATGCTCCCCACGGTGATGTACTATTTTGGATGTATCCCTTATCAGTAAGCTCCTAGAGTTGCTTTCTTAATTCTTTCATTTCTGTCGGTGCCATCCGATAAGGTGCTACAGAGATCGATGTTGTTCTTGGAAACAACTTGATACTAAATTCGATCTCCCGATGCAGTGGTAGTCTTGGTAACTCATCGGGGAAGACATCTTCAAATTCATCTACCATTGGGATTACTACGTTTCTCCTCGAGGCATTGGGCTCTCCTTCTAAGTTCATGAGGAAGGCATAACAAGCTAGATTCTTCTACCCGCCAAGGCATGTCTTCACGAGATGCTCACTCATTAGCCGATCACCACCACCATGGTAAGTGATCATCATCCCCCTATAAGACACTTGGGTCACTTTCTTAAGCTGACAATCTACAACTGCATTATAGTTGGACAATCAGTCCATCCCAAGGATTAAATCATTTGAACTCATGGGGTTTACAATCAAATCACTCTTCAAAATCTCATCCCTATTCTTTATTTTACAAGCTTTACACATAGAGTTTACACACACCTATCCCAAGGGTGAAGCTATAACTAAGGGTTCATCAAATTCTTCTATCTATACTCCCAAGGCATGTACAAAAGAACTTGAAATGAGAGAATGAGTGGCACCAATATCGAATAGGACATGGG
Organism: Artocarpus heterophyllus; assembly: GCA_025403435.1. Lineage (NCBI taxonomy): Eukaryota > Viridiplantae > Streptophyta > Magnoliopsida > Rosales > Moraceae > Artocarpus > Artocarpus heterophyllus. The sequence goes on from CM046334.1 coordinate 24,611,997, forward strand.
CTAGAGACTAAGAAACTAGAATCATACCGTCGACAATCGCGTTACTGGTTTAGGCATCCAAACTTCCTGTCGTCATAGAATGAACCTAAACTGGAGCTTTCTCTTTTCCTCTACCAACATTGCTAGGTCCTAGGTTAGTTAGCTGATACTGCTACGATGGTGATGACTGCACACTAGCTGAACTCGGTGCTCAGTACTGAGGGGCATTGCACTGAAAGTTCTACTACTGGTGTCCTTGTGTTGGGTATGATTGTTGCTAAGGAAACTATTGATGAAACTGAAGCTGAGGAAATTGTCGAGACGAAGGTAGGGTTTGGGGTTGAGGCTGATTACTGAATCCTTCTCTAGTCTGAAGTCCTAGGCAAGCACTCCTGATCGGACAATTCCTCCTGATGTGTCCTGGCTGCTTGCAATAATGGCAGTGAAAGCTGTAGGGGTTGCCGCACCCGCTGCTAGATGAACTATTGCTACCACTATTCACACTACCCTGTTTGTTCTTTCTCGGAGTTGCTCAACTACTGGTGCTCCTCCAGCTGCTCCTCTATGGTGCTCTTAACGTCTTGGCTCGATTCTCACAGTACTACGCATAATCGTTTTCCACAAATATAGTTGCTGACATAAGCTCATCAAAATTCTTGAGTCGCAAGGCAACCACTTGTTGTCGAATAGAAGCTTTAAGCCCTTCTTGAAATTTAATGCACTTCTTGTGCTCTGATGCCACTACAAATGGAACAAACCTGGCTAACTCATTAAACTTTGCCTCGTATTCCTGAATTGACAAATCACCCTATTGCAATCTGTAGAATTCAGCCACCTTCTGGTCTCTATATCCTTGCAAAAAGTATCGATCGTAGAACAACTCCTCGAACCTATCCCAATTGATGTTACCATTGTTTTCCAAGCATGTAGCCTGCTTCCACCAAGTATTGGCACCACCTTTGAATTTATATGTTGCGAACTCCACACGATACTATACAGGCACTCCAAGAGTATCCAGGTGTTTCACGATCGAATCTAACCAATATTCAGCCACTTGCAGGTCCCTATTTCTGTCGAAGGTCGGAATGGACACACGCCAAAATTCCTTAAAGTATGCATGCCGACGATTAGCCTCAGAATCCTCCAGTCTTGCCCTTGCTGCCATCTGTCAAAATGCAGCAAACATGGGCCTCATCATGCCCTCATTATTTCCAAACACGGCGTCAGCTATCGAATGACGTCTAGGTGTCATTCTCTCACTTCTGAAAACAAAATTCAGAATGTCAATGGTATTTCATTGTCGTACCTATGTGTGCACAATTTCTAAGGTTCATAACCTTGAGCTCTGATACCATTTTGTCATGCCCCAGAGTACGGGAGGTGATGTGGCAGTTTAATTAGGTTTTACAACACTTTTAAACTGAATTAAACAAGATTTGCACAAAGATTTTGAAAAATTCCAAAAATAGATAAAAAGGAGAAAAATAGAAAATCTCGATTTGAACCCATTTTTCTTCAAACTAAGCTTAGATTCTAGTTGTTTTAAGTTTATCTAACTTGGATTAAGAGTTTTATAAGCTTAAATGAACTTAGATTTCAAAATACAAGGAAAAATTGAAAAATTGAAAAAGTTTTGAAATTTGAAAACTAACCTTGGATTTAAGCTTTAAATCTTATTTTTGGTTGCTGAATCACGTTCCTGAGCCTCCAATATGCTAAATCAAAGCTTGGGCTCGCTTTTGAAATTGAAATTTTGAGAGAATGAGAGAGAGAAAGGGACGGTGAGAGGGAAAGAGAGAGAGGCGAGTGAAAGTGAGAGGGAGAGATGAGTGACTAAGAGAGAGTGAGGAGAGGAAGAGAGAGGGAGGGTATAAATAGGGAAATAGGTGGGTGGTTTCACTGTGTAAAAACTGTGTGCCGCCCACAGTTTTGTAAAACGGGCATTTTTGACATTTGACAAATTGTTTTGTTCTAAATATTCAAAATTACAAATAAAAATAAGTAAAATGATTTAAAATTTATTTGATTAGAAAAATCACTACAAAATACTTTGATTAAAGTTAAACCATAAATTGGCACACTATTACACCATTCACTAATGACACTTAATTAAATTTTGGGGCATTACATTATGATGCCACTATATTGAATTGTATAGTTTCTACTTAGTGGACATTAGCTCATATTCTTCTTGTGATGCAAATGAAGGTACATCTCAATAGTGTTGATTTAATGGTCGACTAGCATGCCCTTTGTTCTCGTGACTCCATGCATATGGACACTACTAATCTTACATGGGCAGACTTTTGTTTAAACTTCACATTTTAGTACTTGTAAATACTGTGGGGTTGTTATACGTACGGTTCGAACAACATTTCATTTTGAAATTTAAATTATTGTAGATATTTATTGTCAATCTATCTTTTGTAAGGATAGACATGTGGTTGTTTGTAGATTACAAGGTTTTCAAAAAGTTTAAATTTGCCCACTATTTTGGATTAAACAATTACATTGTTACTAAAAGAATATGACACAAACTAGCTTAATTATAAATTAGCAATGTGATTAAGTTAGGTAGACGTCTCAATCATCATCATCACCATCATCATCATTACTAATACTACTACTATTACTACTACTAATTGTTAGACATGTATGCCCTATGGAGTAAAAATGTAATAAGATTTTGGAAACATTTTTATCAATAAAGAATTTATTTATTATTAATATACCAAATCTTGTCCTCTTTATATTCATATTTGTTGAATGTATGTTAAGCAAACAATAGTCTGAGACTGTCAGTCTAAACCTTTAAGAATTGAGCATATGATGGACAGATTATGCGGAAGACACGATTCTTAAGGTGACGGTATAAATCATAGGATCTGCAATCAAGGAAATAAAGTAGGGCGCTTTATTCATGTAAAGATTGTTATGTTGTCTATATCCTTATTCGGATATGGTTTGTCTTGACCATCGGAGGTGGACCCGTGAATAGAAACATTGGCACATTGTCATAGGTGACGATGTGTTGGATCGGGACATAAAGTGAATTGATTTGGATTAATAATTTTGTCTCAGCAACTCGATTCACTTTAGACAATCATTTGTGTTGTATCTTAATCCTGAGATGAATAGTGGGCCCGCTGTCTTGACTTGTATCTTTTGATGTACCAAAGGGTGACACCCACATCTTAATAGTGGTATGCATATCGGTACGTTAGAGGCATGAATCTTGATAGCGTAGACTTGTTATTCATAGATATGGAATCCATAGCTCCTCTTTAGGAGTAGTGATATCTTATTATATGCGTTATCCTGTAATTGGAAAACTGGAGCGCTCAATCATTTAGATACATATGTGTAACCAAATGGTATACTGTCTTTGGATGGTAAGTTTTCTGATGGTGAGATAATGGAATGTAAGATAAAAATCGGAAAGATAAGACAAAATTTGTCCTAAAGCCAGTTAGAATTTGTCCTAAAGCCAGTTTTCTGGTATGGGGAAAGATAAGACAGAATTTGTCCTAAAGCTATACGGGCTTTGTAATTCTATATAGTTCGAGAGTGCAGCTCCAGGCTTTTAGTGGAGTAGAGTTGAAGTTGATAATTATGAAATATATATCTGGGATATTGGGTTTCATAATTATCAAGAGCTTGAACTATGTAGGTCCATTTGGTCCCCTTTGCTAGCTCACAACATCTTGTAACGATACGGCGTGCTTTTTCAATAATTTGTGACTTATGTCAGATTTATCAGATTGGTTAAAATTTGGAGGAATCAGATAATTCATGTCTGTCTATCAGTTGAATTAATTTTGTGATAAAATTAATTCCAGTTAAACTTGTTGAATTATTAGGATCGGATAATTCTTGTCTGTTTTATCGATTGATTTAATTTTGAATAAATTAAATTAAGATAAACTTGTAGAATTATTAGGAATTCATTTATTTTCTTAGAGATTATCTAGATAAAGTTGTTTTAATGAGATAACTTCTCTATTGGGTTATTTGAATTAAAACTGAGGCTTTATCCTATAGAATCTTGTGTGAAAAATAAAAGATTCGCTGAGATTTTTATCTAGCAGTTCAGCCTGCCGATGGACCAGTTCAACGTACCGATGGGCAAGTTCGGCCTGTCGATTATGCAGTTCGGCCTGCCGATGAGCGAAGGATAAGATCACGCATTTTTACACAGATTTTATCAGATATGGATCCAAATTTGATTCTTATCTGAATTTTTTAGACCTAATCTGATAAAGACTGACCCTAGACCCAACCTCTATAAATAGGGAATAAGTCTTAAGAGTTATTCAGATCAATTGAGAGATTGAGAGTGATACTCTGCTGGTGAGAATCTAAAACTCCTTGAGAGCTTTTGTTCACAAATCATGAACACTTGCTTTGGGTTCTCTCGATTGGTTGGAAGGAGAGTCACCTGGTGGAAGAGCTGTACGTGTGAGCCCACACACACTCCGGTTGTAGATAGAGAATAGCAAAGAAGACCAGTTGGTTGAGGCTCTTCTGTAACGTTACTTCTCTTCACAGATTACAAGAGCTTTTCGGCATACAGAGGTTAGTAAGATCAAATTAATTTATGCATATAGCATGTCAAACTTGTGTTTTGAAAAATACTCTGACATAAAATTTTTAAAATTCTGCTGCGTCTTATTCTTCTAACAATTGGTATTAGAGCCATGGTTTTTACATAAATTTACGAGTTTGTGATCGTGCTAGATATATAAATTTTATGATCTTTATCTCTCTTATGCTTGAATTTAATTTTATAGATAGTTGGCACTCTAGGTTTCTATATAATTTTATGTTGTCATGGATTATATGGTGAATGTTTATTAATTAATTATGGTTGATTAAATGGTTATTTACTTATTTATTAATTAATTAATTTATACCAGTTATGGTTCCTTAGAGGTTAGAATATGTATCTAAGCTTTTTCATGTAATTAGATAGCAGACTATCATCTCTGTCTAGGAATTGTTATTTAATTTTAAATTTGTAAGAATTTTTTAACTAAGTAATCATTCAGAGAAGACAAATCTAGAAGGCTTATCTAGAAGATTGATGATGGCATTCCCAGGCATTTCTTGAGTCTCTAATTTTGTGTTTTTGAATTGTTGAAAATAAAATTTATGAATTGCATTAAAAATTATATTCTCTAGAACGGGTGATTTCTGCTCATTCGGCATGCCGAACCATCCAATTTGATAGGCCGGTGGTCATAGATTGACAGGCTGGACGTGAGGTTTGGCAGGCCAGTCAGTAGGGCAAAAATCAGGTGGCTCTAGCAGAAGGCCGAACTTCCAGTTCAGCAGGCCAAACTATCATGCATCAGTAGGCCAATCTAAAGATCAGCAGGCCGATGGGTCATGACTGGCAGGCTGATCACTCAGATCGGCTTGCCAACCGAGAGTTGAAAATTTTTTCAAAAAAGGTGCAAGTTTTTAATGCAGTTTTAATTTTGTTTTTAGGACAATTCTGAGAAACATTAAATTTGGATATGACTAGAAATATGAAGTACTCGATTCATGCGGGATTGAAGACTTAAAGATGGGTGTTACATGAAGAAGAATACAGCATGAGGATTCAAGGTTGAAGAATCGATAACATGTTTCGATTATTCTCTTGTAATCTTTGTTTTCTATTCTCTATGGTGGAACCATAATATTACGGTTATTATTATTTTGCTTGTGGCTTTGCTTGATTGCTTTGCTTGTCTACATTATAATATGATTTGCCATGTATAGTGATAACATGCCATATAGAATAGGAAGTGCCGCTCATATTAAAATAGTTCATGCATGTTCTTCAAATAAAACCTTAATTTTAAAAAATTGAGTGGGAGAAGGTTTTCGAATAGAGAACCTAAGGCCTCCATCGTTGGTCTATAGGCAGAACATGGTGGTCCCGCCCCTAGGAAGGGATTTCTATCATGTACCAGATTGGATCTCTGAGAGGATAAAGTGTTTTAGCATGATTTATGGTTGCACACCCCTAGGTGGTGATTGTAAATCATGGATAAAATATTGAAACGATGGTTATACACTCACGTTAATTTTATTATTAACCTCCTCTAGGAGCTTTGTTAATAAAATTAATGGCCAAAGAAACGATTATTAATATATGCTGGATCATACGGGTCCTGAATGGCATATATTAATCAGGAGGGGATCTATGTTCCTGATTGAATTTGGCATGACTCCCCTAGGAGCTTGTTGAAATTGAGTTGGGAATTATCATTGTAAGGTTGTAATATTTTCAAGGTTTTGACACATAAACACATTTGTATGTTTTTACATGATTGTGTTATCTTACTAAATTATTATTATATGTTTGCTTATGTTTGGTATATGATTCATTGTTATAGATTAAAAATGTCTAAAAACATTTTATCTTCGATACTTGACAAAAACCTATTAACTAGAGAGAATTATAATGATTGAAAACGGAACCTGGTTATCGTCCTCTCCTTTGAGAAACTAAAATTTGTACTGACCCCTTGTCCTCCTAAGCATACGAGAGACTCAACTAATGAGCAATTCTAAGTGTACGATTACTGGAAAGATACAAATGATCAGGCCCGCTGCTATGTTATGGCCATCATGAATAACGTGCTGCAGGCTCAAATCAGGATTATGAGACTGCAGCACAGATCTTGGATAATTTTGAAGATATGTTTGGAGGCCAGGCCATAACAAAGAGTCAAGGGGCGCTTTAGAAACTTCTTATCTGTAAGCAGAAACTGGGGACATCTGTAAAGGAGCACATGATATTGGTCATGGGTTACCTCACTGAGGCACAAACCAATAGAGTCGACATTGATGCTAAAACTCAGATGACTATGGTCTTTGAGATTCTGTCAAAGGAATTCATTTTGTTTAGAGCTACATTTAATTTAAGCAATAAACGGGATATGACCTTGATGGAATTAATGAACAGTTGTAGGAGTTTGAAATGCTGATCAGGGAGTCTCCTACGGGTGGTGAGGCCACTTTGGCAGCTGCTTCTGGTTCCAATCTCAATTGTAGGAATGGAAAGAAGCAATGGGGCAAGAACGAGAAGTCTTCTATTCCTGCTAGCGTCAAGATCAAGAAGAAGAAGAGAAGAACCCAAAGAAGCTTAAGTGCTTCTTTTGTGGGAAGATCAGGCACATAAAGAAGCATTGCAAGGACTTCCTTTCCAAAGGAGGTAGGTGTGATCTTCTATATTTAGAAACTTGTTTGGTTGAGGAATCTATTGACATTTGGGTCATAGATTCCGGTGCAACTAATCATGTTTGTGTTTCTCTGTAGGGGTTCAAAGAAACGAGAAATCTACTGCATGAAGACTTCATGCTTTGGATGGGCGATGGATCCTTGGTCTTGGCGGAAGCAGTACGAGACGTCCATCTTTACTTTGATAATTATAGGAATTTATTTTTGCAAGATTGTTTATGTTCCTAAATTTAAAAGTAATTTAATTTTTATAGCTTGTTTATTTAAAGACTTCCATTTGGTTTCTTTTAATGATAAAGTGGTGATTCGTAAAAAAAAAATCTTTTATCTATTCTAGATGGATGCAAAACAATCTATATTTTATCAAACCTAAGATGGACTTAGTGCTTAATGCTGAGATGAATGATAATAACTCTAAAAGACTTAAAACTTCTTACTCTAATGAGACTTAGCTTAGGCATTTATGCCTTGCTCATATTAACCTGAATAGGATTCAAGGGTTGGTAAGGGATGGACCTTTAAGTCACTTAAAGGTGGAATCTATACCTCAATGTGAATCTTGTTTGGAGGGTAAAATGACCACAAGACCATTTGGGTCTAAGGACAATAGGGCCGGGCACTTTGCAGCAAAATGGCATAGCAGAGAGAAGAAATAGGACTTTATTGGACATTGTCAGGTCCATGATAAGTTATTCGTCATTGCCTTTATCCTTTTGGTGATATGCACTACAAACTGCATGTTATCTTTTGAACAATGTGCCTTCAAAATCGGTCCCTAAAACTCATCACGAGTTGTGGATGGGTAGGAAGACATCCTTAAACCATATTCGCATATGGAGATGTCCGGCTCATGTCTTGTTTAGGGATCTGAATAAGTTGGGAGCATGTTCAAAAGTTTGCGTGCTTGTAGGATATCCAAAAAGGACTAGAGGGAGTTATTTCTATAACCCAAAGGAAAATAAAGTCGTGGTTTCAACTAATGCAATTTTCCTTGAGAAGAGTTACATAGACGACTTTAAACCTCGAAGCAAAGTGGTGCTTGAGGAGTTAAGGAGTGATCCGATCACTCCTAGAGGTTCTGAATGAAACCGTTCAGATTAGTGTAGAAAAATCAAACAAACCTGAACAACAACCTGAGGGGCTTCGGCGTAGTGGGAGGATCGGACGTCAACCTGAGAGGTATAAGTTCAATGAGGAGGTCTTCTTGGCTGAACCGGATGAACATGACAGGGATGCTCATACTCACGCAGAGGCTATGGAGGATGTTGACTCAAAACTCTAGACATAGGCCATGAACATAGAGATGAAGTCTATGGAGACTAATCAGGTCTAGGAGCTTATGGAACATAAGATTTGATGAGGTGATCAAGGCTGATGGGTTCTCACAAAATGTGGATGAGCCATGTGTTTACCAACACATTAAGGATGGGAAGGTGGTTTTTCTACTGCTCTATGTAGATTGCATTCTGCTAATTAGCAATGACGTTGGAGCATTATCATCGGTCAAATTATGGTTGACCAAGCAGTTTGACATGAAGGACTTGGGTGAGGCTAATTTTGTTCTCGGTATCTAGATCTTTTGGGATAGGAAGAACAAAATGATAGCTTTGTCCTAGGCTGGTTTCATAGATAAAATTTTCAGCAGGCTTACAATGTAGGATTTTAAGAAAGGTAGGCAACCATCTAGGTCTGGAATTACTCTTTCTAAGAAAGACTCTCCAAAGTCTTATGAAGAAAGAGAATACATGAAGAAGGTGCCTTATGCTTAGCTGTGGGTAGTCTCATGTATGCCCTGCTTTGCACACAACTAGATATTAGTTATGTAGTCGGGATTGTAAGCCGATTTTAGGCAGATCTAGGACCGAACCATTGGGTTGCGGTTAAGCATATTTTTAAGTACCTGAGAAGGACTCAAGGGTATATGCTTGTATATTCGGGTGAGGACTTGACTCCTTTAGGATATACTGACTCAGATTTTCAATCCTGTTTGGATTCTCGAAAATCTACTTTAGTTTTTGTGCTTACTTTGGGTGGCGATGCCATCAGCTGGAGAAGTGTGAAGCAAGATTACACTTTAGATTCAACGATGGAGGCCGAGTATGTGGCAGCTAGTGATGCTTCAAAAGAAGCAGTATGGCTCCGTAAGTTCCTTGGGGATCTTGAGGTAGTTTCTGGTATGGGTAAGGCGGTATCACTGTACTGTAATAGCAGTACGGTGGTAGCTAATACTAAGGAACCAAGATTTCATAAGAAGAGTAGGCATATTGATTGAAAGTATCATGTGATAAAGGCCTTAATAGAGGACGAGCATGTCACGGTGTGCAAGATTGCATCAGAATACAATTTAGCTGATTTATTTACGAAGACACTTAATGGGAGAGTCTTTGAGAGGCATGTGGAAGCTATGGGGATGCGAGATTTGTCATATTTACTCACTTAGTACAAGTGGGAGATTGTTAGACATGTATGCCCTAAGGAGTAAAAAAGTAATAAGTTTTTAGAGACATTTTTATCAATAAAGAATTTATTTATTATTAATATACCAAATCTTGTCCTCTTTACGTTCATATTTGTTGAATGTATGTTAAGCAAATAATAGTCTAAGACTGTCAGTCTAAACCTTTAAGAATTGGGCATATGATGAATAGATTATGCGAATGACATGATTCTTAAGGTGATGTTCTAAATCATAAGATCCGTAATGGAGGGAATAAAGTTGGGTGCTTTATTCATGTAAAGATTGTTATGTTGTCTATATCCCTATTCAGAGATGGTTTGTCTTGACCATCGGAGGTGGACTCCGTGAATAGCAACATTGGCACATTGTCATGGGTGACGATGTATTGGATCAGGACATAAAGTAAATTGATTTGGATTAATAATTCTATCTTGGAAAATTGATTCACTTTAGACAATCATTTGTGTTGTATCTTAATCTGAGATGAATAGTGGGCCCGTTGTCTTGACTTGTGTCTTTTGATGTACCAAAGGGTGACACCCACATCTTAATAGTGGTATGCATGCCGGTATGTTGGAGGCATGACTCTTGATAGCGTAGACTTGTTATTCATAGTTATGGAATCCATAGCTCCTCTTTAAGAGTAGTGATACCCTCTTATATGTGTTATCCTGTAATTGAAAAACTAGAGCGCTCAATCATTTGGATACGTAGGTGCAACCGAATGGTATATTGTCTTTGGATGGTAAGATTTCCAATGGTGAGATAATGGAACGTAAGATAAAAATAATCGGAAAGATAAGATAGAACTTGTCCTTAAGCCGGTTATGGATAATCGTATGGGGATATGATACACTATGATATGTCATAGAGACTTAGCTATACAGGCTTCGTAATTCTATGTAGTTCGAGAGTGCAGGTCTAAACTTTTAGTGGAGTAACGTTGGAGTTGATAATTATGAAATGTATATCTAGGATATTAGGTTTCATAATTATCGGGAGCTTGAACTATATAGGTCCATTTGGTCCCCTTTGCTAGCTCACAACATCCGGTAACGATACGGCGTGCTTTTTTAATAATTGATGACTTATGTTAGATTTATCAGATTTGTTAAAATTTGAAAGAATCAGATAATTCATGTCTGTTTATCGGTTGAATTAAATTTGTGATAAAATTAATTCAAGATAAACTTGTTGAATTATTGGGATCGGATAATTCTTGTCTGTTTATCGGTCTAGCCTTAAAGGTTTCGACCTTTACATCCACTCCTCTTTTCCTCTTGTAGATCCACTTACACCCTATAGGTTTTACCTCTTCGGGAAGATCCACAAGCTCCTAGACCTGATTAGTCTCCATAGATTTCAGCTCTATGTTCATGGCCTCTGTCTAGAGTTTTGAATCAACATCCTCCGTAGCCTCTATATAAGTATAAGGATCCCAGTCATGTCCATCCGGTTCAGCCAAGAAGACCTCCCCATTGAACATATACTCCTCGGGTTGACACTCGATCCTCCCACTACGCCGAATCCCCTTAGGTTGTTGTTTAGGTTAGTTTGGTTTTTCTACACTGATAGGAATGGTTTCATTCGGAACCTCCGGAGTGATCAAATCACTCCTTAACTCCTCAAGCACTATTTTCCTTTGAGGTTTAAAGTCATCCATGTAACTCTCCTCAAGGAAAGTTGCATTAGTTAAAACCACAACTTTATTTTCCTTTAGGTTATAGAAATAACCCCGTTTAGTCCCTTTTAGATATCCTACAAACACGCAAACTTTCGAACATACTTCCAACTTATTCGGATCCTTAAACAGGACATGAGCCGGACATCCCTATATGCGAATATGGTTTAAGGATGTCTTCCTACCCGTCCATAACTCGTGAGGAGTTTTAGGGACCGATTTTGAAGGCATATTGTTCAAAAGATAACATGCGGTTTGTAGTGTATATCCCCAAAAGGACAAAGGCAATGATGAATAACTCATCATGGACCTGACCATGTCCAATAAAGTCCTATTTCTTCTCCCCGCTATGCCATTCTGTTGCGGAGTGCCCGGCATAGTCAAATGGGATACAATCTCATTCTCTAATAAGTGTCCCAAGAACTCATCGGAAAGGTATTCTCCACCTCGATCAGATCAAAGTGCCTTTATGGGTCTACCCAATTACTTTTTCACTTCAGCCCGAAACTTCCTAAACTAGTCAAAAGTTTCACTTTTATAGTGCATCAGGTACACATACCCATATCTTGAGTATCATCAATAAAAGTGACAAAGTACTCATATCTTTCTTGTGCCCGTATGTTCATCGGTCCGCAAACATCACTATGCATAAGTTCTAGAACCCCTTCGGCCTTATTACCCTTAGACTCGAATGCTCTTTTGGCCATTTTACCCTCTAAGCAAGATTCACATTGAGGTATAAATTCCACCTTTAAGTGACTTAAAGGTCCATCCCTTATCAACCTTTAAATCCTATTCAAGTTAATATGACAAAGGCACAAATACCAAAGATAAGTCTTATTAGAGTGAGAAGTTTTAAGTCTTTTAGAGTTATTATCATTCATCTCAGCATTAAGCAATAAGTCCATCTTAGGTTTGATAAAATATAGATTATTTTGTATCCATCCAGAACAGGTAAAATATTTATTTTTACGAATCACCACTTTATCATTAAAAGAAACCAAATAAGAGTATTTAAATAAACAAGCTACAGAAATTAAATTCTTTTTAAATTAGGAACATAAAAACAATCTTGCAAAAATAAATTCCTATAATTATCAAAATAAAGATTGACGTCTCCTACTGCTTCCGCCGAGACCAAGGATCCAACACCCATCCGAAGCGTGAAGTCTTCATGTAGCAAACTTCTTGTTTCTTTGAACCCTTGTAGAAAAACACAAACATGATTAGTTGCATCGGAACCAATGACCTAAATGTCACTTGATTCCTTAACCAAGTAAGTTTCTAAATGCAGAAGATTACACCTACCTCCTTTGGAAAGGAAGTCCTTACAATGCTCGACCTTCCCATAGAAGAAGTACTTAAGCTTCTTTGGGTTCTTCTTCTTCTTCTTCTTCTTGTTCTTGGTGCTAGCAGGAATAGAAGACTTTCCGTTCTTAGGCCGTTGCTTCTTTCCATTCCCAGAATTGAGATTGGAACCAGAAGCAGCCGCCAAATTGGCCTCACCACCTGTAGGAGATTCCCTAATCTATAGTTTACACTCCAGTGACTGTTTTATTAATTCCGTCAAGGTCATATCCCGTCTATTGCTTAAATTTAATGTAGCTCTAAACGGAATAAATTCCTTTGACAGAGTCTCAAAGACCATAGTCATCTGAGTTTCAGCATCGATGTCGGCTCCATTGGCTTGAGCCTCAGCGAGGTAACCCCCGACCAACATCATGTGCTCCTTTTAGATGTCATCGGCCTCTGCTTACAGTTAAGAAGCTTCCGAAGCACCCTTTGCTGCTTTGTTATGGCTTGGCCTCCAAACATATCTTCAAGATTATCCAAGATCTGCTTCGCAGTCTCATAATCCTGATGTTGAGCCTACAGCACATTATTCATGTTGGCCATAACATAGCAGCGGGCCTGATCATTTGCATCGTTCCAGCGATCATATGCTTGGAATTGCTCATTAGTGGAACTCCCATAGGCTCGGGAGGACAAGGGGTTGTCAGCACAAATTTCAGTTTCTCAAAGGAGAGAAAAATATCCAGGTTTCATTTCTAATCATTATAATTCTCTATGGTTAATAGGTTTTTGTCAAGTATCGAAGATGAAGCATTTTTAGACATTTTCAATCTACAATAAAGAATCATATACCAAACATATAATAATAATTTAGTAAGATAAGACAATCATGTAAAAACATACAAATGTGTTTATGTGTCAAAACCTTGAAAATATCACAACCTTACAATGATAATTCTCAACTCAGAATTCAACAAGCTCCTAGGAGAGTCATGTCATATTCAATCAGGAACACAGATCCCCTCTTGATTAATACATGCCATCCAGGACTCGTATGATCTAGCATATATTAATAATCCTAGAGTTCGGGTGGAAAATAAAAGATTCGCTGAGATTTTTATTCGATAGTTCGGCCTACCGATCCTAGAGTTCGGCCTACCGATGGGCAAGTTCGGCCTACCAATTATGCAGTTTGGCCTGCCGATGAGCGAAGAATAAGGTCATGCATTTTTACGCAGATTTTATCAAATATTGATCCGAATTTGATTCTGATCTGAATTTTTTAGACCTAATTTGATAAGGACTGACCCTAGAGCCAACCTCTATAAATAGGGAATAATTCTTAAGAGTTATTCAAATCAATTAAGAGATTGAGAGTGATACTTTGCTGGTGAGAATCTAAAACTCCATGAGAGCTTTTATTCACAAATCACAAACACTTGCTTTGGGTTCTCTCAATTGGTTGGAAGGAGAGTCACCTGGTGGAAGAGCTGTACGTGTGAGCCCACACTCGCTCGGTCGTGGATAGAGAATTGCGAAGAAGACCAGTTGGTTGAGGCTGTTCTAGAACGTTACTTCTCTTCACAGATTACATGAGCTTTTCAACACACAGAGGTTAGTAAGATCTGGTTAATTTATGCATATAGCATGTCAAACTTGTATTCTAGAAAGTACTCTGATATAGAATTTTTAAAATTTCGCTGCGTATATTTTTCTAACACGAGCAACAACGACAACAATAACAATGATGATGATGATGATGATTATGATGATATTAATATTATATTTATTATTCTCAAATTATTGGAGACTTAGAAAGTGCACATTTCTTTAAGCTTAAATCAATCATTTTATACTTTCCCTTAAAACTCCTTAATTAGAGCAATTATATGATAAATAGTATTTTGGTGTCATTAGTGTAAAATTATATTTAAATATGTGTATTTAACAAGTTTTTATATCTGGTACTATTTTTTTTTGGTAATTTTTAGAATCATTTTCGTATATAAAATATTTGTTTAGTTTGAAATAAAACTATAAAAATAATAAATGGTAATTTTATTTTGAGTCTTAATATATTTGATTGTGTGCTTTAAGTTTGGACTATGTTCTATAATTTATTTAGTAATTTATAAAAATATTTTTGAGTCTTAAAAATCATATTTGTGCCAAATCAAGAGAGATTGAAATTTTAGAAGTTTGTAATTATTTTATGTCTTTTAATTTCAAATAAATATTTTTAAAATTATTGTAAATATTATGTTCATAAAATAATTAATTTTTTTAAAATTTTCTATCTTTAGATTTGAAATCTAATAGAAAAATGGAGTAGCATTGCATTAAAGTGAGTAAAATTGGACAACAAATGCCTCAAAAACACATAACAATTCGAATTTAATCTAGGAGTAATGTGCCATGTTCTTGACCGTTTGATTGCACCGCCATTTGCTGTGAGCCGTCAGATCAGCGACAAATGTCACGCACTACTTTAGCCGCCAAATAGCACCATCAGAGTGGGACCTGCATATCAATAGCCTCATCAGATCCTCCGCGGGAAACTCCATGTGTGCGCACTCTCCTAGCTGTCTAATGCAATAACTCTAATTGATCCAATGGTCCTCGTTTGGTCCCTAGCAGCCCCACCTGGTGTTGCTTTTACTCACAATTAATGTTCATCGAATTACACCTTTAAAGGTCAAGATTAAGCTGCACAAATGCATCCGTCACTACGCTGTAGAGAATTTCGTCCAAAGACCCATGTTCTCTTGAGCTGAGAACGGGAAGAAAAAGGAGAAAAGAATTATTAAAAAAATACAATTTGCGCAAATTGGCTAAAAATGTCAGAGTGAAAATAGCAAAAAAAATTTATTAAAAAAAAGAATAGTAGCTCTTGTAGTTCTATAAATACCGAGGCCTTTCGCCTCAGTTCTCCAACCCCAAAAATCAGTGTAGAAACCGCTATTTAAGTTTTTAAGTTTAGTTTTAGTTTTTAGTTTTAATTTTTTATAAAATATTTCTCAAATTGTGCTGGCAAAATTATGCTCAACAATATTTCTAGTATTTTATTAGATATAGCTAAAGTGAGATGGGGAAACTATGACAAAATCACTCTAAATATTTTTACTTTTTCTTAGTTTTCTAAATAGTTATAAAGCTAAAATATTTTATAAAAAAACTTTAGATTTAATATTTTTTAGATAGAATTCTATCAAAATTTCGGTCTTGATTTTCTGATCACATAGACTGGCTCGAATAATGTTTAAGAGGACCTTGATTAGCCGTAGATAGATCAGTAAATGCTTAACTTATTATTTTGGTTGTTATTTTAGTTAAGTAATGTTAAATTTTGCTTGTTTATTAAGTTGAGTTTTTGCTACATTATAGATATGAAATGATATAGTAAATGCTTAGTAATGCTTGATTTATTGTCGACATAGGATAGCATAATGTATTCTTAAACCAATTAATAAATAATTAAAAAAACCAAAATTTGTTTAAGTTGATTGTCAAAAGAAACCTTTGAACCTTAACTCTGTTATAATTATTATTTTCCCCTTTTAATTTGTTGTTATTATTGTTGTTATTTTGTTAAAGTTATTTTAAATTAATTTGTAACACCCGTATTTTTAACGGGCATAATTTTGTAAAATTTAATGAATAAAATGTGACTATTTAAAATTACTAAGTTGTTTATGATCATTTAAAAAAAATACCATTTTAGTATTTTCTTACCAAGTCTTCCTAAGAAACATTCAAAACTTACCAACACTTACTTCTACCAATCTTGTCTCCCTAAATTATTGCTCAATTATATAGACTTCTTCTCATTTTGCTAAAGGTATCCGAAGGGGACATTGAATTATTTTCCGTCAATTCATAGAAGACATGGAGATATTTCTCAACCACCTAATTAATTATTTCCTTATCTTCTTCTATAATTCACTCCAATTATCCCCTCAATTATGTTGGCATTATTTGCTAAAAGTCTTCATGGGAGACAAGATGATATTTTCCTTTAAGACTCTTTTGTTTCTTCTTATAACTTTTTCCCGTAAACATCTCATTCCTCTTAAGCATTTTGATATCTTTTTATTTAACTATCACCACCTTCTTCTCTAGTTCTCATTCTCTCCCTTCTCACTTCAAATTTCTAACTAAAGACATAGAGCACAAAGCTCTCTTTGTGGCCAAGACAATTATAATTCCCAACGATGATCGAGGCGGTTTTAAAGTTAATTCAAGCTTGATTGATAACCCAAACTTTGGTGCTTTTCAAAGAAGTTTTGAGGTAGGTTTTCTTTAATCTAAACTTAGTTTTTAGTATGCATTTTCTCCATGTTTAATGCATAAAAATACTTTAATGGCACTAGTAGACGGGTTTACACATAACTCACTTATGAATGTGATTATACGTTGTGCTTTAGTTTTAATTGTCCTTATGCATGCCTTAGGGTCAAGGATGTGTGGAGCTAACGTTAATTGATTCCAGGATTAAAAGATTGTTGATAAGCTTGAAAGGTAGGGATTCTATTACTCATTTTTGTGAGGTTTTTATAGAATTAAAATTGATTGTTTTGCCGCAATATATATATATCTATGTTGAACTGATATTATATGAGTATCACATATGAAACTATGACATGGACTCATCTTGTATTGTACGGCGAGGAACATAATGAATTGACACATGTTATAAATTGAGAAGCATGGTTAGGAAAACTGACTCTATTAATAATGATTTAATATAGAGAAATGGTGAGACATGAAGAGGGCGGCGGTTACGTCCTTGGGCATGAATACCCAAAAAGGTAAAATAGGGGGAAGGTGATGACACTTCCTTGGGTTGAAAGTCCCAGAACACACTGTACAGGAATTGATTTGGTGAGGACTCGGGGCTTGATGTCCCCTCACCGGAACACCCTTGGAATGTTTATGGGGTGATCAAGTGCGCCCATTTGGGTTTCGATGAGTTGAGTGATACTCAATTTAACATGGATACCTAGGAACAATGATGATTGGTAATATTTGTATAAATGTGTAATTATGACACTTGGTAATGATTAACTACGGTATCCATAAGATGTGATCATAATAAACCTCATAATCTGGAATATGATGTAACCTACTAACCATGCAGTTTTTAATGTGGTAATGGATAAACCATAAGGTGAGTCATGATTTCCCTACTGGGCATGTCGATGCTCATCCCTATCATATCTTCATATCTCAGGTGGAACTCAGTGCAACATATTTGAAGAGGAATAAACGAAAACAATCCTGCTGTTTTCGTGTTAGAAGACCCTGTTTAATTACAACTTATCTACAACATGTAAGAGTTGTATTATTTTTTTTATGGCTGTGTTAAGTTATTTGGGAATTGTACTATGGTGATGATGACTGTAATTATATATATTTGGTGCTACACTAAAAACTGTGGTTTGTATTTAAAATGTTTATTTTTATTTTTCTTGTTGTTTAAAGACCCATGGGCATTGTTTAATTGATTTAAATAATATAAAATTTAAAATTATTTTTATTTATTTAAAACTGTTAACCCCCACATAGGGGTGTTACAGAATTTTTGGTATCAGAGCCTAGGTTCGATTAACCTAGGGGGTATAGCACCACCTTAAAAATTAATCTTTGGGAATGGTTTTAAAGTTAGGTGTTAATGTCATCATCATTTGGTACTGATCCTAGTTAAATTTTCGCAGCCAGTAGAAACTATGCCACCAAGACGTCAAATGCAATCGTCTGAGCTGTCACAACCGGTTGAACATGCTCAAGAAGTTGAGCAACCGGAACCGATGGAACAAGCTCAAGAAGATGAGCAACTACGACATGCAACACAATCCCCGCCAGCTGCACCAGAAGTAAATAATTTAGGACAAATTCTTCAAGCATTACAAAATGTGCAAAGACCTGTGGAGGTTCGTGATCCCGAACAACGACATCTAACTCTGTTGAAGGAGTTTATGAAGCAGAAACCACCCACATTTAGTGGAGAACCTAACCCGGTCATAGCAGAACAATGGCTAAAGGCAGTCAAAAAGAAGTTGGACACCTTGAGGATTCCACGGGAGTATTGGGTTAGCTTTTCAACATATATATTTGAGGGTAAAGCCGAAGAATGGTGGGATCTTCAGAAAGACGACTATGACGTGCCGAATCTTACATGGGAGCAGTTTGAAACCATTTTTCGCAACACCTATATTCCTCAGAGCCATAGGCAAGCAATGATGCGAGAATTTGAAAACCTGGTGCAGGGAGATACAACAGTTGCTGAATACCATGCTCGATTTATAGAATTGTCTCGCTACAATCCCGGGGCTGTATCGGATCCAATGGCGAGATGCGAAAAATTTAGAAATAACCTGAGGCCGAAAATCAGACAAATGATAGCTGCTGTTCCATCAACAGATTTTCTTGATCTTGTAGCTGCGGCACAGCGGGCAGAGACAGAACTAAATAACTCCTATGGAGAGTATAAGGGTTCTGGTGGGCGTCAAAGGAAAATAAGTAAGAAAGAGAAGTCACAAGGGCAAGTCATTCAGCATAGTGGAGTGACTATTGGTGGTGGATCTTCTGGCAGTGGTCGTTTCCAACCGTATGCTTGTCATAACTGTGGACAAGTGGGACATCTGAGGAGAAATTGCCCTAACCGCCCTACACAATCATCCTTTGCACCAAGGCCACAAGGAAGTCATTTTGGCTCCACTGTTTGGGGAGGGAGTCAAAATCGTGGAGCGCCTCAGCAAAACACTCCAGCTTCCCAAGTCTCAGTAACTCAACCTCGAGGGTTCCAGCCTCAGTACAACTATCAACAGCGGCCACAGGGTTCCAATTTTTATGCTAATCAGAACTTCCAACCGACTCCACAAGGCTCAGTGAATCAAAGGCCATATTTTTCTGGGAGAAATAATAATAAGGCTAGTAGTAGCCAAGGAAACCGAGGAAAAAGTGATAAAGGAAAAGCACCAGCACAAGCTTATGCAATTACGGCTACAACTGGACAAGGAAAACAGGCTGATCACTCAGTTGTAGACGGTATGATTCACGTGTCTCATTCTTGGGCTCATGTATTATTTGACACTGGTGCCACTCATTCATTTATATCTATGTTATTTGCTTCCGTACTACAATTAGAAACTGAGACATGTAGTTCATCATTAACCCTTAGTACACCAATGGGCGGGATAGCTGAAGTATCCATAATTTGTAAATCAGTGTGTATTGTTATAGGAGAACATAAACTATCGGCTGACCTATATGTAATAACTATGACAGAGTTTGATGTAATCTTAGGAATGGATTGGCTAACTAAATACCAGGCAATAGTAGATTGTCATAGGAAACGTGTCTCTTTATTCACCAAGAATGGACAAGTCATCGAATTTCAGGCAAAAACAGGAACAGTGACGCCAGCCCCGGTGCTAAAGGCTTGTATTGGAGGACGAAGGAATTTCACCAATCTTGGGACGATCTTTGCTTCAGATGGAGAACTAAAGAAGAGTGATCTATCCTCTCACTCTCCTGTGGTGGACGAATTTTCAGATGTTTTTCCAGATGAATTGCCTGGACTTTCGCCTGATAGAGAAATTGAGTTTGTCATCGACTTAACTCAAGGAGCAGCGCCTGTTTCTATTGCCCCGTATCGAATGGCACCTGCTGAGAAAGTGGAATTGAGGAAGCAGTTGGACGAATTACTGGAAAAAGGATTTATTCGACCAAGTACATCACCTTGGGGAGCTCCAGTACTTTTTGTGAAGAAACATGACGGATCGTTGAGGCTCTGTGTCGATTATCGCCAGCTTAATCGATTGACTATCAAGAACAAGTACCCTCTACCCCGAATTGATGAGTTGTTCGATCAGTTAGGAGGATCTTGCTATTTCTCAAAGATTGACTTACGATCCGGATATCACCAACTGAAGATAAGAGAAGAGGACATTCCAAAGACAGCTTTTCGGACTCGCTACGGTCATTTTGAGTTTCTTGTCATGCCTTTCGGGTTGACTAATGCACCAGCGGCTTTCATGGACTTGATGAACCGTGTCTTTCGACCGTACTTAGATCAATTTATCATTGTTTTCATAGATGATATCTTGATCTATTCTAAAAACGAAGAAGAACATGCTGAGCATTTGAGGATCGCTCTACAAACGTTGAGAGAACATGGTCTTTATGCAAAAAGAGAAAAATGTGATTTCTGGATGACGAAGGTCAAGTTCCTTGGACACGTTGTCTCTGAAGAAGGCATCTCAGTGGACCCCTCCAAAATTGAAGCAGTGCTAAATTGGGAACGACCAAAGAACGTGTCAGAGATTCGAAGTTTCCTCGGACTAGCTGGATACTATCGACGCTTCGTAGAGAATTTTTCAAAGATTGCTTCTCCATTAACAAAACTCACAAGGAAGAATGTCAAGTTCGTGTGGGATGATAAATGTGAAGAAGCATTTGAGGAACTGAAACGAAGACTCACTAGTGCACCTGTGCTGATCATACCTAACAACGAGGAGCCTTACACAGTATACACTGATGCCTCAGGAAACGGTTTGGGTTGTGTGTTAATGCAGCATGGACGAGTAGTTGCCTACGCCTCACGCCAGTTGAAACCCCATGAGAGGAACTACCCCACACATGATCTTGAGTTAGCTGCTGTGGTTTTCGCACTCAAAATTTGGAGATGTTATCTATATGGCGCAAAGTTCGAGCTATATTCAGATCATCAAAGTCTGAAATATTTGTTTACTCAAAAGGATCTCAATCTAAGGCAACGAAGATGGACTGAGTACATGGTGGACTATGACTTTAGTATCCAATATCATCCTGGAAAAGCAAATGCCGTGGCAGATGCTCTAAGTCGTAAGAACAACGGACGTATAGCCAGTTTAGCATTGGAAGATTGGAGACGAGTCACTATCGCCGACTTCAACTTGCAATATTATGAAGATAACGAGAGAGCTTTCTTATTCAATGTGATAGCAACTCCTACGTTAATTCAGAAAGTAAAACAAGGACAATGGCACGATGAAGGATTACGTAGGGTTTGGAAACAAATACAAAATGGAGAACAACTGGATGGATGGCAGATTGAGCCAGAAGGATTTTTACTTTACAAAGGAAGATTAGTTGTTCCAGAGGATCCATATCTCAGGCATGCGGTGCTAGATGAGGCTCACCGTTCAAAGTTTGCTATTCATCCTGGAAGCACAAAAATGTATATGGATCTAAAACGACAATACTGGTGGCGAGGAATGAAACGAGATGTAGCAACCTTTGTCTCTAAGTGCATGACGTGCCAACAGGTTAAAGCGAAACATCAAAAGCCTGGAGGCGAGTTGAGGAGCTTACCTATTCCAGAATGGAAGTGGGATCATGTGACAATGGACTTTGTTACTGGATTTCCTAAGACTCAAATAGGGCATGACGCCGTTTGGGTAATTGTAGATCGTTTAACTAAGACAGCCCACTTCATCCCAATCAGAACTAATTATAGTGTCTCAAAATTATGTCAATTGTACGTGGAAAAGGTAGTGACATTGCATGGAGTGCCAATGTCAATAGTTTCCGATAGAGATACACGTTTCACGTCGAAATTTTGGAGAGGATTGCAGAGGGCCTTGGGAACTCAATTGAATTTTAGTACAGCTTTTCATCCTCAAACAGATGGACAATCTGAACGTGTCATTCAGATTCTCGAGGATATGCTTCGGGCTTGTGTGCTGGACTTTGGAACAAATTGGGCTGCACAGCTGCCATATGTTGAATTCGCATATAACAACAGTTACCAAGCAAGTATTAGAATGGCTCCGTATGAGGCCTTATATGGTAGACCTTGTAGATCTCCATTGTGTTGGGCTGAAAAGGAAGAGCGTCTTGAACTTGGGCCTCAGTTTATCAGAGAAACAACGGACAAGATCCAGATTATTCGCGAACGTCTTCAGACAGCTCAAAGTCGACAAAAGAGTTATGCAGATAAGAGGAGGCGACCTTTAGAGTTCATGATCGGAGACTTTGTGTTCTTAAAAGTGAAACCAAAACGAGGTGTATCTCGATTTGGTGTTAAAGGAAAGTTAGCACCAAGGTATACAGGACCGTTTGAGATTGTGGAACGCATTGGAACGTTGGCATACCGTTTAGACCTACCACCACAATTGTCTCATGTACATAATGTGTTTCATGTATCGATGTTGAGAAAGTATGAACCCGACCCTTCACATATGATCATGTGGACAGATGTGCCAATTCAAGGAGATACGAATTATGAAGAAATTCCAGTTCAAATACTGGATCATGAAATAAAATTATTACGTCGTCGTGGAATTCCTCTGGTGAAAGTGATGTGGCAACACCATGATGTGGAGGAAGCCACATGGGAACTTGAATCTGAAATGAGAGAAAAGTACCCACATTTGTTTTAACATTGTAATCAGTGTACGAAATTGCGAGGACGAAATTTTTATAGGAGGGGAGAGCTGTAACACCCGTATTTTTAACGGGCATAATTTTGTAAAATTTAATGAATAAAATGTGACTATTTAAAATTACTAAGTTGTTTATGATCATTTAAAAAAAATACCATTTTAGTATTTTCTTACCAAGTCTTCCTAAGAAACATTCAAAACTTACCAACACTTACTTCTACCAATCTTGTCTCCCTAAATTATTGCTCAATTATATAGACTTCTTCTCATTTTGCTAAAGGTATCCGAAGGGGACATTGAATTATTTTCCGTCAATTCATAGAAGACATGGAGATATTTCTCAACCACCTAATTAATTATTTCCTTATCTTCTTCTATAATTCACTCCAATTATCCCCTCAATTATGTTGGCATTATTTGCTAAAAGTCTTCATGGGAGACAAGATGATATTTTCCTTTAAGACTCTTTTGTTTCTTCTTACAACTTTTTCCCGTAAACATCTCATTCCTCTTAAGCATTTTGATATCTTTTTATTTAACTATCACCACCTTCTTCTCTAGTTCTCATTCTCTCCCTTCTCACTTCAAATTTCTAACTAAAGACATAGAGCACAAAGCTCTCTTTGTGGCCAAGACAATTATAATTCCCAACGATGATCGAGGCGGTTTTAAAGTTAATTCAAGCTTGATTGATAACCCAAACTTTGGTGCTTTTCAAAGAAGTTTTGAGGTAGGTTTTCTTTAATCTAAACTTAGTTTTTAGTATGCATTTTCTCCATGTTTAATGCATAAAAATACTTTAATGGCACTAGTAGACGGGTTTACACATAACTCACTTATGAATGTGATTATACGTTGTGCTTTAGTTTTAATTGTCCTTATGCATGCCTTAGGGTCAAGGATGTGTGGAGCTAACGTTAATTGATTCCAGGATTAAAAGATTGTTGATAAGCTTGAAAGGTAGGGATTCTATTACTCATTTTTGTGAGGTTTTTATAGAATTAAAATTGATTGTTTTGCCGCAATATATATATATCTATGTTGAACTGATATTATATGAGTATCACATATGAAACTATGACATGGACTCATCTTGTATTGTACGGCGAGGAACATAATGAATTGACACATGTTATAAATTGAGAAGCATGGTTAGGAAAACTGACTCTATTAATAATGATTTAATATAGAGAAATGGTGAGACATGAAGAGGGCGGCGGTTACGTCCTTGGGCATGAATACCCAAAAAGGTAAAATAGGGGGAAGGTGATGACACTTCCTTGGGTTGAAAGTCCCAGAACACACTGTACAGGAATTGATTTGGTGAGGACTCGGGGCTTGATGTCCCCTCACCGGAACACCCTTGGAATGTTTATGGGGTGATCAAGTGCGCCCATTTGGGTTTCGATGAGTTGAGTGATACTCAATTTAACATGGATACCTAGGAACAATGATGATTGGTAATATTTGTATAAATGTGTAATTATGACACTTGGTAATGATTAACTACGGTATCCATAAGATGTGATCATAATAAACCTCATAATCTGGAATATGATGTAACCTACTAACCATGCAGTTTTTAATGTGGTAATGGATAAACCATAAGGTGAGTCATGATTTCCCTACTGGGCATGTCGATGCTCATCCCTATCATATCTTCATATCTCAGGTGGAACTCAGTGCAACATATTTGAAGAGGAATAAACGAAAACAATCCTGCTGTTTTCGTGTTAGAAGACCCTGTTTAATTACAACTTATCTACAACATGTAAGAGTTGTATTATTCTTTTTTATGGCTGTGTTAAGTTATTTGGGAATTGTACTATGGTGATGATGACTGTAATTATATATATTTGGTGCTACACTAAAAACTGTGGTTTGTATTTAAAATGTTTATTTTTATTTTTCTTGTTGTTTAAAGACCCATGGGCATTGTTTAATTGATTTAAATAATATAAAATTTAAAATTATTTTTATTTATTTAAAACTGTTAACCCCCACATAGGGGTGTTACATAATTGCACTTATTGTTAAAGTTTTATTTTAATTTAAACTGCATTTCTTATTATTGAAGTTCTAGAATAATGAAATACTGAAAATGAAAAAGTGTTAGGAAACAATATGTAAAATATTGTGAATATATGTCGCAAATAATAATTATTAATCCTCATATTTATCAGCTTTTAAATAAGTAAAAGTTAATATATTAAATATACTAAAACTAAACAAAATCCTTCCTAGTGGATTCGACCTTGAATTCACTGGGTATTTATTACTTGAAACAACCTTATACTTAAGGTTACATCAGATTGTATATTTTAAAAACGAGTCAATATATTTAATATTTATATTATTATTGTTCAATATAAAAAAATTATTATTTTATAATGTGAATATTAATATATTAAAATAACATGTTAGTATTAATATCAAATATATAATCATTATTATCACATTATTTTATTTTAATATTATATTTATATTTATATTATCTAAAAATGTTAATTTAAGATAATAATAGTATTATTACCATTTAATACTTTTATTATTTAATGATATATTAATATTAAGATATTATAAATATAATATTAATATATTGATATTAATATAAATATCAATAATATAATTCTTAATAATCGATTATTATTTTATATTAATATAAACATTAAATAATAACATGAAGTTATGATAATATTAGAAATAGTTAATTGTATTTTATACTATGTTATGTTGTGTTATATTATTTATTATTATTATATTACTATAAATTAACATTAATATCACACTATCCATATTAATATTATATTATTATATTTTCATTATTATTGTTAATATTTTTATTATCTTTATTATTAAGTTATTATTAGTGTTTATATTGATATAATATTTTATATTTATATCTATATTTTATTATTTAATAATAATATATAATTATATAAATATATTGTATATATCATATATAATATATTGATATGAGTATAAATAATAACAAAAATATGATTCTTAATAATATATTATTATTTTTATATTAATATTAATATTAACATTAAATAATAATATTTAGTTATCATAATAATATAATTATTCAATAATATTTTAGATTATTTTTTTATCATAATTAATTCTCATGATCTTGAGATTCCTAGGAATATGAATATCACTATGCTGAATGGGATTCACATTACCCTAAAATAGGATAAAGTGAATCCTATGGGATTGAGTTTCCTAGAATCTAAAAATCATCATTCTTGTACCAAACGTATGAATCTTGCAGATTCTCATTTCCATCCTCAAGATTATTGAATATTGAATGCGCTCTTAATATCATTGGGGCTATAGTTGTAGCACACAATTGACATGGTACGATATTGTTTGGAAAACAAGTACGTAGCATAATTTTAAAATATTTTAATATAAAGTATTTTTCAATAAACAAGTTTGACATGTTAAATACCCAAATTAATGACAGATCTTACTAATCACTTTTTTATACCGAAGTGGGCTCAAATTTGTGTTAAGAAGAACGTTCTAAAAAAGCCTCAATCAACTAGTCTTCTTTGCTATGCTTTATCCATAATCGCAGTGTAGGTGGTCATGTGTCGTATAGCTTTTTGTCCAGTGACTCTCCTTCCAGCCACTTGAGAAGACCTAGAGCTAAGGTTCTTAATGTTGAATAATAGCGCTGAGGGAGTTTCAGAGTTTCTTAAACTAGAGTACTCACTCTATGCTTCTCAAATGATCTGAATAACTAAGTATTTATAGTGGTCGGACCTAGGGTTAATCATTATCAGATAAGGCCTCAAAATTCGAGTTTGGATCAGTTTTAGAGTAAAAACGTGTAAAACGCATATCTTATCCTAACTACTGTGGCCGACCATGATACAGAGGCACAGTCAACCATGTTGTCATGATGCTTGAGTTCGAATCTAATTCAAACTCCTCAGGTTAATCAGATAGATTCTATCCCAACCAATTGGATAAATCTTATCTTATTTGAGCCGAGTATCCTTTATAGAGATTCAATTTTAATTCGAATAACCCAATAGAAAAGTTATCTAATTAAAATAGTCATATACAGATATACCCATACAAATAAAATATTATCCATAATAATTCAACATTTTATCTTGAATTAATTGACAAAATTACTTCAACCGATAAACTAACATGAATTATCAAATCTAATAACTCAAATTTATCCAATCTAATAATGTAACATAAGTCATCAATATATAGAAAAAACATGCCGTCTTGTTACAGGATTTATTATGAAGCAACAAAAGAGACTCGATGAACATATCTAGGTCAAGCTCCCATAATTATAAAATACAATATCCCATATATATATTTTATAATTATCAACTCTAACACTATTCCACTAAAAGCTTAAAACTGTAGTCTCGAATTATATAAAATTACAAAGCTTCAATAAGCCAACTGTCTGTGGTATATCATAATGTGTCACATCCCCAAAAAATATTCATAATCAGCTTAAGGATAAATTCTGTTTTACTTTTCCTATTATTTTTATCCAACATTCCATTATCACACCATTGGAATACTTACTATTTATAAATAGGATACTATTTGGTTATACCTATGTATCCAAATGGTTGGGCGCTCTAATCTTTCAATTACAGGATAATGTATATAAGAGAATATTATTAACTCTACAAAAAAAGCTATGAATTTCATATCTATGAATAACGAGTCTATGTCAATCAAGAGTTACGCCTCCAACGTACTAGTATGTGTACCATCATTAAGTTAGGATGCCACCCTTTGATACATCAAAAGACATATGTTAAGATAACGGGCCTATTAGTCATTTCAAGATTAAGACACAACATATATGATTGTCTAAAGTGAATTGATTTGGACAAACAGAATTATTAACTAAATCAATTCAATCTTTATGTCTCGATCCAATACATCATCATCTATGACAATGCACTAATATTTCTACTCACAGAGTCCTACTCCGATTAGACAACACAACAATCTTAGTATGAATAAAGCCCCCAACTTTATTCGCTCGATTGTGGATCTTATGATTTAGACCATCATCTTTAGGATTTATGTCTTTTGCATAATCTGTCCATTATATGCACGATTCTTAAAGTTTTAGACCAACAGTCTCAAACTTTTGTTTGCTTATTATACATTCAAAGGAAATGAATATAAAGAGCACAACATTGAGTATAAATAATAAATAAACTCTTTATTGATAAAATGTCTCCAAAAACATATTACAACATTTTACTCCTTAGGGCACTATGTCTAACAATCTCCTACTTACATTAAGTGAGTAAATGTGATATGTTACGCATCCCTATAGCCTCGATCAAACATATTTCCACATTTCTACTCACCATGTTATTCTTTATCACATGATACTCTTGATGTGCATGCTTACTCTTCTTGTGAGATCTTGGTTCCTTAGCATTAGTTATCGCTGCAGTGTTATCACAACACAGTGATATCATCTTATTCACACCAGGAACTACCTCAAGATCTCCAAAACACTTATGGAGCCACACTACTTCTTTCGAAGCATCACTAGCTGCCACATACTTGGCCTCCATTGTTTAATCCAAATGTAGTCTTGCTTGACACTTCTCCAAACAATAGCACCGCTGCCCAGAGTAAACACAAAACCAGAAGTTGATCATCTCGAATCCAGATAGGATTGGAAATCTGAATCAATGTATTCTTGAAGTGTTAGATCCTCACCCGAATACACAAGCATATACTATCAAGTCATTCTCAAGTACTTGAAAATATACTTGACTGCAACCTAGTGGTTCTATCACGCCTCTTAATAAGCATCACAAGAGACATTGCTTTTACCATTAAACTTAATAATTACCAATAAGAAGTTCAAAACAATCAACATACACTCAAAGAAATGTCTAAGGAAATCATGCATATATTTTTTTTACTACTTACCAAATTTAACTTTTCCTCCTAAGTTAGCTAGACGGAACACCTAAGGCATTCAACTAACTGACCACCTATAGAAAGCTTAGTTTTAAAAAAATATATATATATATTTAACAAGTACAAACTTACATATATAATGCAAGCACTCTTAACTTATAATCAAACAATTAATTAAAACTAATTACAAAGAAATGAACCACGTAGCATATTCTTTAATGAATAACTTAAAAAACTAAAATTCTAAAATACAATTTATATTTAATAAAACATAAGTTCAAAAGAACATATCATAAATAGAATTGAGTCTTAAACAAATAAAAATACGGAACATAATATATTGAATTTTGTTTGAGTTTAAATTCCTTTTACGACATAACTCTGTTTCCAATCCAACACTCCTTGCACACACGCCTGTCCTAGTCCTCCATCCTAGTCAACCTGTATCTTATCTTTATCTGCAATGTGATATGAACTAAGTAAGCATAAACTTAGTAAGTACACATTCCTATCTCACAACATAAAACATTTCATAAAAATCATTATATAATATCGTAATCATAATCATAGTAGTGCACAAGGCACAGGTTTATATAGAATATATCTTTTCTTTCAAACTCCCATATTAAAACATGCATGCGTACACATTCACAACATAAAAGAATAATTTTCTAACAAAGTTTGTCACAAAACAATATATATCAATAACAAAAAATTCAAAACTGTGAAAACCTTTAAATCATAGCTTAAATTCTTATGTTTTCCTCAATAAATAAGAAGGCTTGCGCACAAAAAAAAATCTCCAAAAAGAATTCTTTCTACTTTGGCATGAAAGAGAAATAATAGTGATGAATTCTTGGCTTTAAGGATTAGAGAGATGATGGAGGCTTTCTTGGATAGATTTTTGAGAGGGAGTGAGAGAGAAAATCTTGAAGAAAACAAAATTCTAAACTAATAGCATGTGAGGTTTAGGGAAGAAAAAAGAGCATAAAAGCATGGAGGAATATGAGAAAAGATGAAGGCAAGAAAAGGGGATAAAAATAATATGTGTGCTTGAAGCAACATATTTATTGGCATAAGTAACTCTAGTTCTAGTCTAATTAGCTTTCCCTTTTTTTTAGAAGAGTATAATCCTAATCTAATTAGGTTCCCCCTTTTTTTTAAATGAGTGTGGTCTTAATCTAATTAGGTTTCCTTTTTTTTTTTTTCTCTCTAACCAAATAAAGCCATTGGCCTTATCCCATTTTTTGTTATCTTTAATCCAACCTACACATATACGTTTTTATATCATGTGTATATATATATATATATATGAATAACTTTTTTTTACGTTTTCTTTTACTTCTCCATGGCATTATGCCATTTATATATTTATATATATAAAATAAAATAATATAATATATAATACATAATTATTTATACAAAATGATAATATTTACTCCTATGGCTTAAAAAAAATATTAATTTACATATTATTCTTTTAGATACTTTATATTATCTAGTTTCTTAACGTCATAACAAAAATGTTACGCATGTAATTATCATGACACTATAAATGTTATAAAAATAAAAAAAATATATACAATAAAATTCATGTCATCATCATAAATATAACTCTAGGGTATACTTAACTATAGAGAATTATAAAGATAATAAATTTAGAGTAAGTTGAAACTCTCTAAAAAAAATAAATACTTTAAGCTTATCATCATTTTTTTTACATGAATATCCTAAACATATCGATCCTACATGGCCGCCGCCTACAACATTACTAAATAAAAAGTTAATTTATTTAACATAAATTAGAATACTATTTAAAATATCACATTCTAACGTTAAATTAACATAAGTGTCCATAGAATAAGACAACGGGTGTTACAACTCTCCCCATCTTATTAGAGTTTTGTCCTCGAAACTCAAAATAACTACGAATAGTAGGCTTCACCTGTCACACACCCAAGCCCCAGGTAGTGATGTGGCAGTTTAATTAAATTAATTAAGTAAAATTTTAGCTAAACTCACCTATTAATTATTTGGGTTATTTATAAGAACATGGTAAATTTAAAATTTCTAGATAATTACCTCTAAGCTAAATTAACTTAAAGTAATAAAAACTAGTGAGAGTGGATCAGGCTGCACTGGACCTACATTTGTCCACACACATAGTACCGACATAAATAAAATGCAAACCATATTCCAACCAAAGATAAATAGTATTCAAATATTACATGCCTTAATTAAAATCGACAGATAACTTAATTAAAGCCTTTATGGTCCACGCACGCAATCAACAGTGTCCTGATCAATGATATGCTACGAACCACCTAGAGGGAGAAGTTTAAAACAGATAAAACTATGAGCAGAAGGCTCAGTAGGATTTGGTTTTTGAAAACATTAATTTGAATAAATGAAATTTTCAAACTTATCATTCTGGTTCAACAAACAGAAGAAAACAAATTTACCAATTTATTATGTACAAAGCCATAAGAATCATCACCGTAGTAGCCTAGCGAGGTTTCAGGACCTGCCCTCAAGATCACTCTTTGCATGACCTGATCTTTGAATGTGGCATCATGCACTGATGTCTTATTTCGAATAGAGTTCTTGACTCGTTTGGTACTAACTAGTATAGTACTTATATCATTACCAGAGTCTCATGTTACTGAGTTTTCTCATTTACATTAATTATTTCGTTTATTATGATCATTTCATTACTCAATAGTACCGAAATTAATTGAGTAAATACATCACAATCTATCCTTAAAAACATTTTCAGGACAATATTTTGTGCCCAAAATCCATTTTAAAATCATGGCTAGCAAAGGATAAGGTCTAGAGTCCTACCTCGTTGTCTAGCACAACAGTGTTGGAAAAACGAGTATGCAACAGAATTTAAAAAATTTAATTAGAGTATTTTCCAAACACAAGTTTGACATACTATATATATATAAATTAACTAGATCTTACTACCCTTGTATTCTGAAGAGCTCTTGCAATCTGTGAAGATAAGAGCCTCAACCAACTAGTCTTCTTTACTATTCTCTATCCATGATCGGAGTATACGTGGGCACATGTCGTATAGCTCTTCCCTAGTGACTCTCCTTCCAACTAATTGAGAAAACTCAGAATGAAGGGTCGTGATTTGTGAACAATAGTTCTCAAGGAGTTTTTAGAGACTCTCAGACTAGAGTATTCACTCTTAATTTTGTAATTGATCTAAATAACTAAGAGAACTCACTCTCTATTTATAGAGGTTGTCCCCAAGGTTAGTCGTTATTAGATAAGGCCTCAAGAATTTGAATCTGGATCAATATCTAACAAAATCGCATGAAAACACGTGATCAAATTATCGCTTGGTTGGCAGGCCGAACTTTGCCATCGGCTTACCGAACTTACTACATCTACAGGTCAAACTTGAAGATCGGCCTACCCAACTTATGATAAATGATCCCTACAAATATTTTATTTCCCACTCGAGATTCTTTGGATAGAGCCTCAGTTTTAATTCAAATGACCCAACAAATAAATTATTTGATTAAAACAGTCATATTTAGATAATCTCTAGGAAAATAAATATTCTCAATAATTCAACAAGTTTATCTTGAATTAATTTACACAAATTAATTCAACTGATAAACAAAGATGAATTATCAGATCCTATCGAATTTCAACCAATCTAATAATTTAATATAAGTCACCAATTTATTGGAAAAGCATGTCGTATCGTTATAGGATTTATTATGAGCTAGCAAATGGGACCTGATGGACCTATATTGTTCCAGCTCCTGATAATTATAAAATACAATATCCTCGATACATATTTTATAATTATTAACTCTTACGTTACTCCACTAAAAGCTTAGAGTTGCACTCTCGAACTATATAAAATTACGAAGCCCAAATTAGCCAAGTGTCCATGACATATCATGATGTCTCATATCCCCATAGGATATTCATAATCGGCTTAAAGACAAATTCTGTCTTACCTTCTCGATTATTTTTATATTATATTCTATTATCTCACTATCAAAAAACTTACTAATTAAAGACAATATACCATTTGGTCACACCTTTGCATTTGAATGGCTGAGCACTCTAGTATTCAGATTATAGGATAACGTATGTAAGAGGATATCATTGATTCCACCAATGGAGCTACGGATTCCATATCTATGAATAACAAGTCTACGCTATCAAGAGTCACGTCTCCAATGTACTGGTATGTATACCATCATAAATCAGGATGTTACCCTTTGGTATATCAAAAGACATAAGTCAAGACGATAGGCCAATTAGTCATTTCAAGATTAAGATACAACACATATGATTGTCTAAAGTAAATTGATT
The DNA here is from genome assembly GCA_025403435.1 of Artocarpus heterophyllus. Lineage (NCBI taxonomy): Eukaryota > Viridiplantae > Streptophyta > Magnoliopsida > Rosales > Moraceae > Artocarpus > Artocarpus heterophyllus. The sequence continues at coordinate 24,645,358 of CM046334.1, forward strand.
TGCCCATACAGAATCATTAATCCAAATCAATTTCACTTTGTTTCCCAATCCAATACATCATCACCTATGACAATGCACCAATGTTTCTATTGGTTAAGTCTACCTCTGATGGCTAAGACAAACCATCTCCCGTTAGGGATATAGATGACATAACAATCTTTGCATGAATAAAGCGTCTAACTTTATTCCCTCGATTATAGATATTATGATTTACACCGTCACCTTAAGAATCATATCTTTCGCATAATATGTCAATTATATACTTGATTCTTAAAGGTTTAAATCAACAGTCTTAGACATTTGTTTACTTATTATACATTCAACAAATATGAATATAAAGAGGACAACATTCGGTATATGAATAATAAATAAATTCTTCATTGATAAATTGTCTCCAAAAACATATTACATTTTACTCTTTAGGGTATACATGTACAGACAGCACATATACCATAGTCTCGGCCGGCTATATGTCAGCTTTTCAAAACCGCCAACAACCATGACGTGGACTAGATACATTAATATCTAATTTAGAATATTCTACTTTAGTTTGTTATTTTACGGTGTCTTAGTGTGCCTTTAAAATCTATATAATCATGTCACAAGGTCAAAATATCTTTTTTTCATTAAACAATGAAAACTAGTGAAAAACTACCATTTTTATACAACTCGGTCGGCCTATCGATTGTTCTGGTCTAGCCTACCGAACTATAGGCGTTTGACCTACATACTAGCTTAGTCTGGCTTGCCAACTAGCTTAGTCTGGCCTGCCAAACTATTTGAATCCGGCTTGTTGAAGGGTGGGTTCGGCCTGCTGATCTGTCAAAATTTGAAAAATTCTAGATTTTGAGTCTCGGTCAATTCGAGCTCAAAAGCCCAATCTAACTTGTTTTCTTAGTTCTTAAAGCATGGGTAACACTTAGAAAGTGTAGAATAGCATAATAGAACACATTTAAACACTTTTGTACAAATTTTTCATGAAAATTTAAAATTTATTCTAAAAAATGAAAAAATAAAAAAAATATAAAAATGAGTTTAATTTCGTTTTTGCTCAAATAAGGCTCAAATTTGTTGTGATTTAGGTTCCACAAACTTAGATTTAGCATTGTTTAAGCTTATATGTGCTCATATTTCAATATGCATGGGAGATCTAAGGTGAAATTTGAGAAAAAGAGAGCTAACCGCAAATGAACATTTTTGAAGAAAACTTGTTGGCTTGAACTTTGTTTCTTAGCCTCGGTTCAACTGAAAATAGTGCTAAGGAGCTGCTCTTAAGCTTGAAGAATTTTGGGTTTATGTAAAGAGAAAGAGAGAAAAATAGAAACGGGAAGAGAGGGAAGAAGAAAAGAAAGAGGGAGAGAGTGTGTGGTGATTGGAGAGTGAGGGAGAGTGGAGTGAATTAATAAAGGGGGAGCAGAGTGGTTTCAAGGTGGAAAACCATGTTCAACACATGGTTTCAAGAGGGGACTTATTGGGAATTTTAAAAATTGTTTTATTCCAAAATTAAATCTGATTTTGAAAAAAAAAATGAAATACAATAAAATAAATAGAAATTAACAACATTGATTTAAAATGAGTTAACAAAATCCTAAAATTCATTTAGGGTAATCTTAACAAGTCTTGAAATTTAAGATAACAAACAAAATAATTAAAAGTGGAATTAATTAGAAAAATATCACAAAATGATTAGATTAAGTTTAAATTGTAAGTAGGCACATTAATTCACCAATTTATATACTAATTATACTTAATTAATCTTTGGGCATTACATCACATATCCTCTTTCTCTTTATGGTTATGCCATAAAATTTTAACAAATGCAATTTCCTTATTTCTCAAAGTCTTCGTCCTAATCTCATATCTCTTGTCCATGTAGCTTCTTTAATCTTTTGATTTTCCAATAATTCTTTCACTAGAGAAATGTCCTTGTTCCTTAATATATTCTTTTCAACCAAAGACATCACTTGCTTATCCCTGTAAATTATATTCCCTCAAACTTCTTATTTTTATATTCCCTTAAACTTCTTATTCTTTCTTTTTTGGCAAAAGAACATGGACCTGGTATATGCTTCCTTAGCATATGAATAGTGTACAAATTCAAGCTTTTATATCGTTCCTTCCTTCAAGGGGTTTCGTCCTTAAAATATGTATAGTAATGAATATGTAGAGAAATTTCTAATCATTTTCCTTAACATTCTTTCTTTCAACATAAAAATTTCTTCAAAAATCATATCTAATTGAAGTCATCATACATCTAGCTTACAATATCATATACAATGTTTAAATTCTCTTCTTGTTCCTCTGTCTATTATCCTTTATAGAAGTACAAATCAAAGTGAAACATTAATTCTCTCTTTCTGTTATTTGTCATATTTCATGTACATAATCTTGTCTTTAATCACATGCAAAAGAGAACTATACTCTAGGAACTCTTTACTCTAAAATATATAAATGATTCTAAAATATTCAGATTTAACTCTGAGATACAATAAAACATCATGCACTCTAATAAATCTATTAGCATATCCCCTTATTCACTAAATAGCCAATCATGTTTATAGCATTGAAAGTACACCATACTTGAAGCTTGATTTTCTTTTCTACAAATTTCATAAAAGACTACTAAACATTGCTTTTGGGATATCATGTATCATCATAAAAAATTTTAGGCTCCTCTATAATCTCATTCCATAATTTCCTCTACCAATATCCTCAAAAAAATAATATCATATTTAATCTCTAGTCTCTGCATTAAAAATTTTAGAATACTCCATTGAAGTTTCTACCAATTCAAAGGTCATCCATAGAAGGAACTACTATGTGCGATCTCTATCATATCATCTTTTGGACCATTTAATTTGCTAGAATGTTAAATAAATAATTTTCTCCCAAAATTAATCCTCACTAAGCCTCAAATATTCATATAGTCAATCTTGTTGATAACATGCATATTTTCAAAATATCCTTTACTTAAAAATTTTGCTACAGAGATCTCACATGTGACCTTACAAAATTCTTTTATTAACCTTGTATAATTCTCCAACATGTTCAATAATAATACATAACTATCATTATACTTCTTTTAAGCTACGTATCATTCATCTACTCCTCCATAAACTTTTTCTCCAAGAAAAATAATATAATCACACAATTAACCTTTTATCATCAAACTTCTTGATTATCAACTTTTTGGTTAGACATAAATAAGGAGGTAGAGATAGCTTCTTGCTCCGAGCAACAAAAGCTTGGGTTTCATAGACTCCTCAGTAGTTTGATTATAATCATAACAAATATATTATAAGATAATATAATAAGAGAGAACAAAAATCTTATACTTACTTGGAGGACTTGAAACATATGTATGGCAATGCGTATTGGAAACGAAAACTGCTCTGATACTATAAGTTGTTCGCCCCTTTATGGGTGTCACAGAAGACGTTGCTTTTACTATTAAACTTAATAATTACTGATAAAAAGTTTAAAATAATCTATATACACTCAGAGAAATACCCCAGGAACACACGCATATATTTTTTTACTACTTATCAGATTTAACTTTTCTTCCTTAGTTAGCTCGATTGAACATCTAAGGCATTCAGCTAACTGACCACCTATAGAAAACTTAGTTTAAAAAAAAACACAAATATTTAACAAATACAAATCACACATATAATGCAAGCACTCTTAACTTATAATCAGACAACTAATTAAGACTAATTACAAATAAATAAACTATATAGTGTATTCTTTAATAAAGAACTTAAAAGAACTAAAAATCTAAAATACAATTTACATTCAATAAAACATAAGCTCAAAAGAACATATCACAAATAGAACTAAATCTCAAACAAATAAATATGCAGAACATAATATATTAATTTTTGTTTGAGTTTAAATTCCTTTCACGACATAACTCTGTTTCTAATCCAACACTCCTTGCACACACGCGCATCCATGTCCTCCATCCTAGTCAACCTGCATCTTATCCTTGTCTGTAACATGATATAAACTAAGTAAGTACACATTCTTATCTCACAACATAAAATATTTCATAAAAATCATTATATAATATCGTAACCATAATCATTGTAGTGCACGAGGCACAGGTTTATATAGAACAAATCTTATCTTTTAAACTTCCATATTAAAACATCATTCATTTTATCTTTAAGGGCCCAAGCGTTGCACCATTAACATCATAGAGGCGCGGTCATAAGAAGAGTGAGGTAGCTAGTCCTAAACCAAACATGACAAGTCCAAACCTTTGGGACATCAAAAATATAAACATATGGTGTGCAATACTTAATTAAGTGATATATATATATATATATATATATATATATAAGCTTTAACATATCTCATCGTTAAAACATCCATTAAACCTTCTTGTTACAACAAGAGTTTTTATGAGAAGACAATATTTAAAAACAAACTTAAAAATTATCATAAAACATATTCTCAAAACTTTTTTGCAAACTTTTATCATGTTACAGGTGAGAATGTACTTACTTGACTTGTTTGCTTACTAAACCTTAAATCAGGTGATGTGGCTACGGTTCTCAGTATGCTCGCCTTTTGGAGTGTTCATGTCAATCATTAATATAATATATGAAATTAATATTCATCTTCATGCTATCAGTTAATATCATATTACATCATCATATATTATTCTTAATGAAACAAAGCATCTTTGAGTCATAGACATGCACTTAAAGTCAAGAAGCATAAAGACATAAAATTTGACCTTTAATCACTTGGAGAAATTAATCTCAACTTATAAGTATGAATAAAATATAAGAATTATTCCATAACATAGCTAACATATATAAACATCACTTAAATTTTCTTCTCTTGAAAATGTTAATCCATAATACCTTTTTCCAATTTTCCAAAACATTCAAGTAAATCTGCCAATAATAAAAACTGCCTAACCTTTATGGATTCATAACCTTGTATCTTTCAATTCACATTGAATTATAGCAAAAAAATTTTGCAAGAATAAAGCTAACATATATATATAATGCTCAGATTTTTCTTTAGCCATAAAAATTTCATTTAATGATTAAAATAAATCACATATTCAATACCATAAAATCTACCACCAAAGTCTGGGCAGTGAGCAATCCTAATTAAAAGTTATGTATTAAATTATTTATGCTATAAAATAATTTATAAAAATTATTACACATAACAGTCACATAAAGTTATATCATATCCAAAATTTAGCTTTAAATAAATTAGGAGTAATTCAAAATATACATTCGAATTTAGAGTTAATATAAACATCAGACATGCCAAATAGTGAACATGTTTCCTTCAAATATATAGTTATAAGCTAAAATTTTTATGTGACATGCTTAACATGTAGTTATAAGCTAAAAAAATAATAAATTATGCAAAACATATTTAAAAGTATGATTTATCGTCTCATGAATTACATAGAGCATATTAGATAGATATTTGTAACCACTGAGTACTTAGCAATCAACGAATGTTATCTTAAAACATAATAAGGATATGAAGTTAAAAATTTACAAACATTTACTGACATATCAACAATGACTCATAATTTTTTACAAAATCAAAAGATGCTTTTTACCCTATAAAACAGAGTCTACAATGCAAAAATACAAATCTACCAGCAAATAAAATTTCATGAGCGGTGTTTGATTGAAAGCTCTAACTCTAAAAATATTTTGAACAAAAATTTTTAAAAAATCCCAGACATTCCTAACATATATATACACATCATATCCAAAAATCGTAGTAAAATAAAATCATTTGATTTTAAAATATTACCAACAAACTTATTGACTAACCAAAAACCCTAAAATTCTTATATCACACTCCAATAGCAAAACTTTATTTTCATCAAATTTCATGGTATCATATGATAATAAATGCTTTCAACCATAAAATAACATTGTTTTAATCAAAGTAATGAACAAAATAATTTATTTTCCACACAAATATACATGCATACACATTCACAACATAAAAGAATAATTTTCTAATAAAGTTTGTCACAAACAATATATATCAATCATAAAATTCAAAACCATGAAAACCTTTAAATCATACCTTAAATTCTTATGTTTTGCTCAATAAATACAAAGACTTGCACAAAAAAACTCCAAAAAGAATTCCTTCTACTTTGACATGAAAGAAAATAACAGTGATGAATTCTTGGCTTTGAGAATTAGAGAGATGATGGAGGCTTTCTTGGATCGATTTTTGAGAGGGGGTGAGATCGAAAATCTTTAAGAAAACAAAATTCCAAACTAATGGCATGTGAGGTTTAGGGAAGAGAAGGAAGCATAAAAGCATGGAGGAATATGAGAAAAGATGGAGGTAAGAAAAAAGGATAGGAATAACATGTGTGCTTGAAGCAACATATTTATAGGTATAAGTAAATCGAGTCCTAGTCTAATTAGGTTTCTCCTCTTTTTGAGATGAGTATAATCCTAATCTAATTAGGTTTCCCTTTTTTTCTAAATAAGTGTTGTCCTAATCTAATAAGGTTTCCTTTTTTTTCCCTGGCCAAATAAAGCCATTGGCCTTATCCCATTTTTTGTTATCTTTAAACCAACCTACACATATACATTTTTATATTATATATATATATATATATATATGAATAACTTTTTTTTTTTACATTTCCTTTTACTTCTCCACGGTATTATGCTGTTTTACTTATAATATAGATATATAATATAATATGATATAATATAATATATAATACATAATTATTTATACACAACGATAATATTTACTCCTATGGCCCAAAAAAATTTTAATTTACACATTATTCTTTTGGATACTTCATATTATCTAGTTTCTTAACGCTATAATAAAAAAGCTACACATGTAATTATCAAGACACTATAAATGTTATAAAAATAAGAAAATATGCAATAAAATTCATTTCATCATTAAGAATATAACTCTAGGACATACATAACTCTACAGAATTATAAAGATTATAAATTTAGAGCAAGTTGAAAACTCTCTAAAAAAATAAATACTTTAAGCTTATCATTTTTTTTATTCTTTTGGCATGAACATCCTGAGCACATCGATTCCACATAGCTGTCACCTGCAACATTATTAAATAAAAAGTTAATTTACTTAACATAAACTATGATAGCACTTAAAATATTACATTCTAATATTAAATTAACATAAGTGTTCATAGAAGAAAATGACGGGCATTACAGGTTCGATCCTAGATCCCACTAAAATTGGCTTACTATCCTAATCACGTAACAAATGTCCGGCCATGTACAAAGCATAGCATACATGAGGCTATCCACTGCCAAGGCATAAGGCATCTTCTTCATGTATTCTCTTTCTTCTTCATACTTTGGTGAGTCTTTCCTAAAAAGAGTAATTCCAGATCTAGATGGCTGGCCACCTTTCTAGGAATTATGCATTGCATACTTCTTGAGAATTTTATCTATATATATAGCTTGGGATAAAGCTATCATTTTGCTCTCCCTAACTTGAAAGATCTGGATACCAAAAACATAATTAGCTTCACTTAAGTCTTTCATGCCAAACTGCTTGGTCAACCATAATTTGACAGACGACAATGCCCCAACATCATTGCCAACTAGTAGAATGTCATCTACGTAGAGCAGTAGAAAAACTACATTTTCATTCTTAATGTGTTTATAATCACATGGTTCATCCACGTTTTGTTTGAACCAACAAGTATTGATCACCTTCTCAAATCTTATGTTCCAAGAACGAGAAGCCTATTTAAGTCCATATATATAGACTTAGCCTTGAACCCGTCGGGCTATACCATATATATAGACTCATTAAGATAGTCATTCAAAAGAGCCATCATGACATCCATCTATCAAATCATGTAGTCGTGAGTGGCAGCTATGGATAAGAGAATGCAGATGGACTTAAGCATGGCTACAGGTGAAAAGGTTTCCTCGTAATCGATTCCTTCCTTTTGCTTGTATCCATGCGTTTCCACGCGGATTTTATAAGATATTGATCCTGATACGAATTTTTGAGGTCATATCTGATAAGGACTGACCCTTGGGCCCAACCTCTATAAAAGAGGAGTGAGACTCATTGTTATTTAGATCAGTTAAGAAATCTAAAGTGAGTACTCTGCCAGTGAGACTCTGAAATTACCTGGAGAGTTGTTGTTCACAAATCACAAACTATAGCTTTGGGTATTTCTCGATTGGTTAGAAAGAGAGCCACTTGTGGAAGAGCTGTACGAGTGTGCCCACACATACATCGATCGTGGATAGAGAATAGCAAATAAGGTTAGTTGGTTGAGGTCCTTCTGCAATGTCTTTTCTCTTCATCGATTGCGAAGCTTCGTTGGCATACAAGGTTAGTAAGATCTAGTTAATCTATGTATATAGTTTGTCAAACTTGTGTTTTGCAAAATACTCTGGTTTAAATTTTTAAAATTTCACTACGTACTATTTTTTCAACAGATGTTTGTGGTCCCATGAACGTCCAGGCATGAGGATGGTATAAGTATTTCATCACTTTTATTGATGATTACTCAATGTATGGTTATGTCTACCTCATGCATCATAAAAATGAAATTTTTGACAGGTTCAGGGAGTTTTGGGCTGAAGTGGAAAAGCAATTAGGTAAACCCATAAAGGCACTTCATTCCGATCGAGGTGGTAAATATCTCTCCAATGAGTTCTTAGAACACTTATTAGAGAATTGGGTTTTATCCCATTTGACTACACCAGGTACTCCGTAGTTGAATGGCGTAGCTAAGATAAGGAATAGGACTTTGTTGGACATGGTTAGGTCCATGATGAGTTATTTGTCATTACCTTTATCCTTTTAGGAATATGTACTTCAAACCACATGTTATCTTTTGAACAATGTGCCTTCAAAATTGGTTCCTAAAACTCCTCACGAGTTGTGGATGAGATAGAACACATCTTTGAACCATATTCGCATATGGGAATGTCCGGCTTATGTCTAGTATAAGGAAGCAAATAAGTTGAAAGTACATTTGAAAGTTTGTGTGTTTGTAGGGTATCCAAAAGGGACTAAAGGGGGTTATTTCTATAATCCAAAGAAAAATAAAGTCATAGTTTCTACAAATGCAACATTCTTTAAGAAAAGTTACATGGCTGACTTTAAGCCCCGAAGTAAAGTGATACTCGAGGAATTGGGGAATGATTCAATCACTTTGAGGGTTCTAGTAGAAATCAATCCAATCAATGTAGAAAAAGCAACTACACAACAACCTAAGGGGTTTTGGTGTAGTGGAAGGATCAAGCGTCAACCTGAGAGGTATATGTTCAATAGTGAAGCTTTCTTGACTAAACCGGTTGAACATGACAGCAATCCTTACACTTATGAAGAGGCTATGGAGGATGTTAATTCAAAACTCTAGACGGAAGCCATGAACACTGAGATAAAGTATGTAGAGACTAATCAGGTGTAGGAACTTGTTGATCTTCCCGAAGGGATAAAACCCATCGGATGTAAGTGGATCTATGAGAGGAAAAGAGGAGCAGATGGAAAAGTCAAAACCTATAAGGCTAGACAAGTAGCAAAGCGATACACAAAAAAGGAAGGAATCGATTACAAGGAAACCTTTTCGCCTATAGCCACGCTTAAGTCCATTCGCATTCTCTTGTTCATAGTTGCTGTTCTCAATGACGAGATTTGGCAGATGGATGTCAAGACAACTTTTCTAAATAGTTATCTTGATGAGTCCATAGATATTGTAGAACTAGATGGGTTCAAGCTAAGGGTCAAGAGGATAAGGTTTCTAAGCTGTTAAAGTCAATTATGGACTTAAGCAGGCTTCCTGTTCTTGAAACATAAGATTTGATTAGGTGATCAAGACTTATGGGTTTGAACAAAATGTGGACGAACCATGTGTTTACAAACACATTAAGGATAGGAAGGTAGTTTTTCTATTACTCTATGTAGATGACATTCTACTGATTGGTAATAACGTTGGGGCATTATCATCGGCCAAATTATGGTTGAACAAGCAGTTTGACACGAAATACTAGGGTGAAGCTAATTATGTTCTTAGTATCTAAATCTTCTAGGATAGGAAGAATAAAATGATGGCTTTATGTTAGACATGTATGCCCTAAGGAGTAAAAATGTAATATGTTTTTGGAGATATTTTTATCAATAAAGAATTTATTTATTATTTACATACTAAATCTTGTCCTCTTTACGTTCATATTTGTTGAATGTATGTTAACCAAAAAAAAGTCTAAGACTGTCATTCTAAACCTTTAAGAATTAGGCATATGATGGACAGATTATGCCAAAGACACAATTCTTAATGTGATAGTCTAAATCATAAGATCTGCAATCGAGGGAATAAAGTTTGGCGCTTTATTCATGTAAAGATTGTTATGTTGTCCATATCCCTATTAGGAGATGGTTTGTCTTGACCATCAGAGGTGGACTCCACGAATTGAAACATTGGCATATTGTCATAGGTGACGATATATTGGATCGGGACATAAAGTGAATTGATTTGGATTAATAATTTTGTCTCGACAAATCGATTCACTTTAGACAATCATTTGTATTGTATCTTAATCCTAAGATGAATACTGGGCCCATTGTCTTAATTTATGTCTTTTGATATACCAAAGAGTGACATCCACATTTTAATAGTGGTACGCATGCCGGTATATTGGAGGCATGACTCTTGATAGCGTAGACCTGTTATTCATAGATATGGAATCCATAGCTCCTCTTTAGGAGTAGTGATATCTTCTTATATGCATTATCCTGTAATTGGAAAACTGGAGTGCTCAACCATTTGGATACATAGGTGTAACCGAATGGTATACCGTCTTTAGATGGTAAGTTTTTTGATGGTGAAATGATGGAACATAAGATAAAAATAATCAGAAAGGTAAGACATGACCTGTCCTTAAGCCGATTATGGATAATCCTATGAGGATATGATACATTATGATATGTCATAGAGACTTAGCTATATGGGCTTCATAATTCTATATAGTTTAAGAGTGTAGCTCCAAGCTTTTAGTGGAGTAGCTGATGAGGACATCGTTAGCACAAGCAAGAGCACGTGGGAGACATATTCAGATCCAATTCAAGTTCCCATTGGTCCGGTTACGAGAGCTCGTACGAAGAAGTTTAAAGAAACGCTTATTGGGCTGATTCAAGCAACTTGTTGGGCTCAAGCTATTGCATGGAGGCCCATTGAGGGAATTGCATGTGACATCCAGACCAACAAGTGCGTGATTCAAGCTCTAGAAGGGACCGAGTAATTTCTATTTCAGTTACTTTCCCGTTTTGAGGCGACACATGGCGAGAAGAATCAGCTTATTTATCTTTTAATGTCTAGTTTCCTTTTTGCGTTTGTGTTATTTCTATTATTGTAAGGTTTTTAAGCCATTACGGGAACTTTCCTTATTTCCTTCAGATTTGACATTTGGTAATTGATTTGCCCGAAATTCCATGGGCAATTAGGAGCTGAAAATTTGCATTGGGGAACTCCTATATATTGTAACGAATTTCATTCAATGGAAAATAAGTATTAACACACAATTTGAGGTTTAATTCTCTTTGGTTCCTAAACGAACTATTCGAACTTATTGGAAAATTTCATGGCGTTCATAGACTTATCAATCAGTCCATCCATAGCTGATTGTGGCGTCCGCACATACCAAGACTTATCAATCAGTCCATCCATAGCTGATTGTGGCGTCCTCACATACCAAGGTTCGTGCTTCTTGTTAGGCATCGAGTCGCGGTTCCATCAAAAACCGGTTAGGAACTTGATCTTGGAAACCAATCTTGGTTAGGGTTGCGTCAGTTCTTGGCAGGGTTCGTATCATTTGGTAATCAGAGCGAGATTCTAATCAGGTTTTGCTTATCCGTTCTCTTAGTTTATGCTTGTTTCAGTTATTTGTGAGTTTTGATTTCTGTTATCAAAGTCGGTTAAAAAAAAAAAGATCCAAAAAGAAAAGAAAGAAAAGAAAAGAAAAAAAGGAAAAGAAGAAAAACAAGAGGATCCGAAAAAAAAAATTTAGATTCTTGAAACCTTCCTTAAATTTTTTTTCAGATTCTTGTTATTCATCATTTAAGGAATCCAAAATTAAATTCCCTACATAGACCAAAAATTTTTCGTCAAATTTCATTCCTTTTGGGTGTGATTTCTGAAAGCCTAAATTATTTGTTCCTGTTATAGTCTTGTTTCTAATCTGAGCCTCTTTGGTAATCTATTTGTGAATTGTCAAGGAAATTTTGATATTGATTTGACTAGTTTTATAGGAATTGAGTGAGAATTAACGAGTAGAAAAAGGCATAGAGGCGAGAGCATTAGAGTGGACAAAAGCTGAAAGTATTGAGTGTAAATACGAGTGAAATTGAGTGAACCATTTCACAAGTGAAACACGTAAGGGAGTGTGGTAAGGTCCTTTGCATTGTTTCTTATTTTGTTTTGCAAAAAAAAAAAGAAAAAAAAATGTCAAACAACAGCAAGAACACTATTGAGGGTACCTCGGGTGCAGCAGACCCAAAACTTCTTATGGAAGCAATGATGGGGGAGATGAGGCGATTGTTGAGGGGAGAGTTAGGACAACTTCATGAGAGGATAGACCGGATAGAAAACACACGTGTGGAACAGCCACAACATGTTCCTCATGCGCGTAGGCGAGAAAGGGTTCTGGTTAGAGGAGAGGTTGATGACTACTACAGGATTGATGGGGAAGAGTTTGACGAAGGAGAAGATTCAGCGGGTAGTCACCAAAGATTTTGACGGGATAGAGGAGTTAGGAACCGGGAAGATGATAGTTTGAGAGGCATAAAAATGAAGATACCATCATTTCAAGGCAAATCCAATCCAGAAGCGTACCTAGAATGGGAGAAGAAAATGGAGTTCATCTTTGACTGCCACTGCTATTCTGAGGCGAAGAAGGTAAAACTGGCTGTAATTGAATTTTTTGATTATGCTATTACTTGGTGGGATCAACTTGTTATAAACAGGAGACGAAATAGAGAGCGACCTATTGAGTCATGGGAAGAGATGAAGACCGTGATGAGGAAGCGGTTTGTACCAACTTACTACTACCGAGAGTTGTATAACAAACTACAAAATCTTAAGCAAGGCAACAGGAGTGTAGAGGAGTACTATAAGGAGATGGAGGTTATGATGATTCGGGCAAATATAAAGGAGGATCGGGAGGCTACAATGGCAAGGTTTTTGGCAGGCTTGAACCAAGATATTCACAATGCCGTTGAGTTACAACATTATGTGGAGTTGGAGGACATGGTGCACATGGCTATTAAAATTGAGAATCAACTTATGAGGAGGGGTAGTAACACACGTCCTAGCCAAAACCCGAGTACATCGGCTTGGAAAATGAACCAATGGAAGAGGGATGAGAAGCAATCCAACCCCAAGCCAAAGATCGAGCAAAAACAAGAGGTGGCCAGCCATGGGAATCAAGGTAAATCCGCTTCTTCCACTACTCAGAATCGTGATATTAAATGTTTTAAATGTCAAGGCAGGGGTCACATAGCAAGCCAATGTCCGAACAAACGAGCTATGGTGATGCAGGACAATGGAGAGATTGAAACCGAGGAGGATTCGGACAATGATTCTATGCCTTCATTAGAGGATGCCGACGATGAGGAGTGTGCTGTCCAAGGAGAATTGTTGGTTACAAGGAGAGCTTTAAGTGTGCAAGCCAAAGAAGAAGATGAAGAGGTGCAACGGAAAACATCTTCCACACTAGGTGCCATGTCCAAAAGAAGGTATGTAGTGTGATTATTGGTGGTAGGAGTTGTACTAATGTTGCTAGCACAACCATGGTAGAGAAGTTAGGGTGCCAACAATTAAGCATCCTTGACCATATAAATTGCAATGGTTAAATGATACTGGTGAGGTAAAGGTGCATAAACAGGTGTTAGTTCCTTTTCGCATTGGAAGATATGAAGATGAAGTTTTGTGTGATGTGGTTCCAATGCAAGCTGGGCACTTGTTATTAGGCAGACCATGGCAATTTGATCGGCGAGTTAAACATGATGGTTTCACCAACAAGTACTCATTTGTTCACAATCAAAAAATGATCACTCTTGTTCCGTTAACACCAAAACAGGTCTATGAAGACCAAGTAAGCTTATAGAGAGAAAGTGATAAAAAAATGAAGAGCGGAGAAAAATCAAGAGTGGGAGTGCAGAGAGAGAGTTCACCCAGTGAGAGAAAAAAGGAAGAGATGGCCGAGAAAAAGGAGAGAAAAGGAGAGAACATTGAGAGAGCCAGCACAAAAGAAGATTTGGCCAATGAGGTAAAAATAGAGAGAAAAACAAACTTTTATGCAAGAAAGAGGGATGTGAGAAGAGCTTTGTTTTCTAATCAGCCGATGATTTTACTCATGTACAAGGAGGTGTTATTAAACACTAACGATCTTGATTCCACCTTGCATAGTTCTGTTGCTTCTCTTTTGCAGGAATATGAGGATATCTTTCCCGAGGAAACACCGCAAGGTTTACCTCCAATCTGCGGGATTGAACATCAAATCGACTTCATACCTGGAGCTACAATCCCAAACCGGCCAGCCTATAGGAGTAATCCCGAGGAGACAAAGGAACTCCAACAGCAAGTAAGTGAGTTGATGGAGAAGGGACACGTGAGAGAAAGCATGAGCCCGTGCGCCGTACCAGTTTTACTTGTGCCTAAGAAAGATGGGACTTGGAGGATGTGCGTTGATTGTCGAGCCATCAACAACATCACGGTAAAGTATCGACATCCCATTCCTCGCTTGGATGACATGTTAGATGAATTGCATGGTGCTTGTATGTTTTCTAAAATTGATCTGAAGAGTGGATATCATCAAATTCGCATGAAAGAGGGAGACGAGTGGAAGACGGCTTTCAAAACAAAACAAGGCTTGTATGAGTGGTTGGTAATGCCTTTCGGTTTAACCAATGCGCCTAGCACATTTATGCGTTTAATGAACCATGTTTTGCGAGCTTTTATTGGGAAATTTGTCGTTGTTTATTTTGATGATATCCTTATCTATAGCAGCAATTTGGATGGTCATATTGAACATTTGAAACTTGTTTTAGATGTGCTTAGAAAGGAAAAGTTGTATGCTAACCTCAAGAAGTGTACCTTTTGCACAGATAAGCTTGTGTTTCTCGGTTTTGTTGTTAGTGCTCAAGGTATACAGGTTGATGAAGAAAAGGTGCGAGCCATCCAGGAGTGGCCGAGTCCAACTAGTGTGGGAAACGTACGGAGTTTTCATGGACTTGCTAGTTTCTACCAACAGTTTGTGAAAGATTTCAGTACTATAGCCGCACCACTAACTGAAGTGATCAAGAAGAACGTTGGGTTTAGATGGGGAGAAGAGCAAGAAAAGGCATTTCAGCTACTCAAGGAGAAGTTGACAAATGCTCCATTGTTATCTTTACCTAATTTTTCCAAAACTTTTGAGATTGAATGTGATGCTTCAGGTGTTGGAATTGGTGCTGTTTTAATGCAGGAAGGGAGACCAGTAGCATATTTCAGTGAGAAACTGAATGGGGCAACTCTTAATTACCCAACTTATGATAAAGAGATGTATGCATTGGTTCAGGCATTAGAGACGTGGCAGCACTACCTATGGCCTAAGGAGTTCGTGATTCACACCGATCATGAGTCCCTGAAACACTTGAAGGGCCAGCATAAGCTGAACAAGAGGCATGCTCGTTGGGTAGAATTCATAGAGACATTTTCGTATATCATTCGCTAAAAGCAAGGTAAGGAAAACATCGTTGCCGATGCACTTTCTCGCAGGTATGTCTTAATCTCAACTCTTAATGCTAAACTACTGGGTTTTGAACACATTAAAGAGTTATATACTGATGACCATGACTTTAGTGCTGAGTATCAAGCTTGTGAGAGATTTGCTAGTGGTAAGTACTTTAGGCATAAGGGATACTTGTTTCGGGAGAATAAATTATGTGTGCCTAATTGTTCATTAAGAGATTTGCTAGTGAGAGAATCCCATGGGGGAGGATTGATGGGACATTTTGGAGTAATGAAGACTTTGGCTATGTTGCAGGAACACTTCTATTGGCCACATATGAAACGAGATGTTGAGAGGCTTGGTGGTAGATGTGTAACTTGGAGGCAGGCTAAATCAAGAGTGCAGCCCCATGGTTTGTACACCCCTTTACCAATACCTAGTGAACCCTGGATTGATATTTCGATGGATTTTGTGTTAGGTTTGCCTAGGTCTAAACGGGGAAGAGACTCGATATTTGTGGTCGTGGATAGGTTTTCAAAGATTGCCCATTTTATTCCATGCCACAAGACAGATGATGCTTCCAATGTTGCTGATTTGTTCTTTAGGGAAATTGTGAGACTTCATGGTATGCTTAGGACAATTGTTTCTGATAGGGACACCAAGTTCTTAAGCTACTTTTGGAAGACTTTGTGGGCTAAGTTAGGGACTAAGCTATTGTTTTCAACCACTTGTCACCCTCAAACCGATGGTCAAACAGAAGTTGTGAATAGAACCTTGTCTACTTTGTTGCGGGCTGTCATTAAAAAGAACATCAAAACATGGGAGGAGTGTTTACCACATGTTGAGTTTGCTTATACTCGATTGGTTCATTCTGCTACTCAATTTTCACCGTTTGAAATTGTTTATGGTTTTAATCCTTTAACTCCTTTGGATTTAATGCCATTACCTTTGTCTGAGCATGTGAATTTAGATGGAAAAAGAAAAGCTGACCTTGTTAAGCAGATACACGAGAAGGCAAGACTCAACATCGAGTGAAGGACTAAACAATATGCTGAACAAGCCAACAAAGGGCGTCGCAAGCTTGTCTTCGAGCCCGACGATTGGGTGTGGTAGCACTTACGCAAGGAACAATTTTCAGAACAAAGGAAATCCAAGCTGCTGCCTAGAGGGGACGGCCCTTTTCAAATTCTTGAAAGGATCAATGATAATGCATACAAGCTAGACTTGCGAGGTGAGTATGGTGTAAGTGCCACCTTTAATGTTTCTGACCTAAGTCCTTTTGATGCAGGCGACGATTTGAGGACAAATCCTTCTCAAGAGGAGGGGAATGATGAGGACATCGTTAGCATAAGCAAGAGCACGTGGGAGACATATTCAGATCCAATTCAAGTTCCCATTGGTCCAGTTACGAGAGCTCGTGCGAAGAAGTTTAAAGAAACGCTTATTGGGTTGATTCAAGCAACTTGGGCTCAAGCTATTGCATGGAGGCCCACTGAGGGAATTGCATGTGACATCCAGACCAACAAGTGCGTGATTCAAGCTCTAGAAGGGACCGAGTAATTTCCATTTCAGTTACTTTCCCGTTTTGAGGCGACACATGGCGAGAAGAATCAACTTATTTATCTTTTAATGTCTAGTTTCCTTTTTGCGTTTGTGTTATTTCTATTCTTGTAAGGTTTTTAAGCCATTAAGGGAACTTTCCTTATTTGCTTTAGATTTGACATTTGGTAATTGATTTGCCCAAAATTCCATGGGCAATTAGGAGCTGAAAATTCACATAGGGGAACTCCTATATATTGTAACGAATTTCATTCAATGGAAAATAAGTATTAACACACAATTTGAGGTTTAATTCTCTTTGGTTCCTAAACGAACTATTCAAACTTATCGGAAAATTTTGTGGCGTTCATAGACTTATCAATCAATCCATCCATAGCTAATTGTGGCGTCCGCACATACCAAGACTTATCAATCAGTCCATCCATAGCTGATTGTGGCGTCCTCACATACCAAGGTTTGTGCTTCTTGTTAGACATCGGGTCACGGTTCCATCCAAAACCGGTTAGGAATTTTGATCTTGGAAACCAATCTTGGTTAGGGTTGCGCCAGTTCTTGGCGGGGTTCGTATCAGTAGCGTTGGAGTTGATAATTATGAAATGTATGTCTAGGATATTGGGTTTCATAGTTATCGGGAGCTTGAACTATATAGGTCTATTTGGTCCCCTTTGCTAGCTCACAAAAATCCTATAACAATACGACATGCTTTTTCAATAATTGGTGACTTTGTAAGATTTATCAGAAAGGTTGACATTCAGTAAAATCAGATAATTCAAGTCTATTTATGGGTTGAATTAATTTTGTGATAAAATTAATTCAAGATAAACTTGTTGAATTATCAGGAACGGATAATTCATTTTTGTTTTTCAGTTGGATTAATTTTGAATTAATTCAAGATAAGCTTGTTGAATTATCAGGATTCCATTTATTTTCCTAGAGATTGTCTAGATAAAGTTGTTTTGATTAGATAACTTCTCTATCGGGTTATTTGAATTAAAATTGAGACTTTATCCTATAGAATCTCAAGTGGAGAATAAGAGATTCTTTGGAATTTTTATCGCAGGTTCGGTATACCGATCCTTAGGTTCAGCCTGCCAGTGGGGCAAGTTCAGCATGTCGATTAGACAGATCGGCATGCCGACCGCGCATTAGAAAGACCACGTGTTTTCACACAGATTTCATTTGATTTTGATTCAAATTTTTGAGGCCTTGTCTGATAAGGACTGACTCCTAGGCCCAACCTCTATAAAAAGGGAATGAGTCTCATTATTATTTAGATCAATTGAGAGATTAAGAGTGAAAGTCTGCTGGTGAGATTTTGAAAACTCCCTGAGAGCTCTTGTTCACAAATCACGAACACTAGCTTTGGGTTCTCTCAATTGGTTGAAAGGAGAGTCACTTGGTGGAATAGCTGTACATATGAGCCCACACTCACTTCGATTGTGGATAGAGAATTGCAAAGAATGCTAGTTAGTTGAGATCCTTCTAGAACGTTACTTCTCTTCACTGATTGAGGAAGCTTTTCTACATTTACAAGCTTAGTAAGATCTGGTTAATTTATGCATATTGCATGTCAAACTTATGTTTTAAAAAATACTCTTATATAAAAAAAAAATTAAAATTTCACTACATACTATTTTTTCAATAATTGGTATCAGAGCCATGGTTTTCACATAAATTTACGAGTTTGTGATCATACTATATGTATAAATTATGTAATCTTGATCTCTCTTATGCTTGAATTTAATTTTTTAGAGAGTTGGTACTCTAGGGTTTTTTATATTTATATGTTGTCATGGATTATGTGGTGAATGTTTATTAATTAATTATGTTTAATTAAATTATTATTTAATAATTTATTAATTAATTAATTTATGCCCGTTATGGTTCCTTAGAGGTTAGAATGTGTATCTAGGTTTTTCATATAATTAGATGGCGGACTATCATCTCCGTCTAGGAATTATTATTTAATTCTAAATTTGTAAGAATTTCGTAATTAAATAATCGTTCGGAGAAGACGGATCTAGAAGGCGATCTAGAAGATGGATTATGGCGCTCCTAGGTATTTCCTGAGTCTCTAATTTTTATGTTTTTGAATTGTTGCAAATAAAATTGATAAATTGCATTAGAAATTGTATTTTCTAAAAAGGGTGGTTTATGTTCGGTTGGCATGTCGAACCCTCCAGCTCGGCAGGCCGATCCCACCAACTCGACAGGCCGATGGTCATAGATCGATAGCCTAGATGTGACGTTCGGCAGGCCATTAGTGGGGCAGAAATTAGGTGGCTCTAGCCGTAGGCCGAACTTCTGGTTTGGCAGGCCAATTAGAAATGAACCAGCAGGCCGATCTGTAAAGATCGGCAGGCCCGTGGGTCATGACCGGTAGGCTGATCACCCAGATCCTCTTGTTGGTAGAGAGCTAGAATTTCTTTAGAAAAGGTACAGTTTTTCAATGCAGTTTTAATTTTATTTTTGGGACAATTCTAAGAAACATTAAAATCTGAATATGACCAAAAATTTGGAATAATCAATTCATATGGGATTGAAGACTTGAAGATGTGCATTACATGAAGAAGGATACAGCTTGAGGATTCAAGGATGAAGAATCGATAAAATGTTTCGATTATTCTCTTGTAATCTTTGTTTTCTATTCTCTATGATGGAACCATAATATTACGGTTATTTATTATTATTTTGTTTGTAACTTTGCTTGATTGCTTTGCTTGTCTGCATTATAATATGATTTGCCATGTATATTGATGACATGCCATATAGAATAGGGAGTGCCACTCAACTTAAAATTGTTCATGCATGCTTTTCAAATAAAACCTTGATTTCAAAAGATTGAGTGAGGGAATGTTTTCGAAGAAAGGACCTAAGGCCTCCGTCATTGGTCTATAGGCATGGTGGTTCCGACCCTTAGGAAGGGACTTCATCATGTACCAAGTTGGATCTCCAAGAGGATAAGGTAATTTAGCATGATTTATGGTTGCCACCCCTAGTTGGTGATTATAAATCATGGATAAAATATTAAAACGATAGTTATATACTCATGTTAATTTTACTTTTAACCTCCCTTAGGAGCTCTGTTGAAAAAATTAATGGCTACAGAAATGATTGCTAATATATGCTAGATCATATAGGTCTTGGATGACATATATTAATTTGGAAGGGATCCGTGTTCCTAATTGAATTTGGCATGACTCCCCTAGGAGCTTGTTGAATTCTGAGTTGGGAATTATCGTTGTATGGTTATGATATTTTCAAGGTTTTGACACATAAACACATTTGTATGTTTTTACATGATTGTATTATCTTACTAAATTATTATACTATGTTTGCTTATGTTTGGTATTTGGTTCTTTATTGTAGATTAAAAAATGTCTAAAAACATTTTATCTTTAATACTTGATAAAAGCCAATTAACCGGTGAGAATTTTAATGATTGGAAACAAAACCCAAATATCGTCCTATCCTTTGAGAAACTAACTTTTGTGTTAACCATACCGTGTCTTCCCAAACCTATTGGGGAATCCATTTATGAGCAAATCCAAGCGTATCATATTCGCATCTGGGGATGTCCAGCTCATGTCCTGTTTAGGCGTGCAAATAAGTTGGAAGCACGTTTAGAAGTTTGCATGTTTGTAGGATATCCAAAAGGGACTAAAGGGGGTTATTTATATAATCGAAAAGAAAAATAAAGTCATGGTTTCAACTCATGAAACTTTCCTTGAGGAGAGTTACACGGATGACTTTAAGCCTCAAAGCAAAGTGGTGCTTGAAGCGTTAAGGAGTGGTCCAATCACTCTGGGGGTTCCATTAGAAACCACTCCAATCAGTGTAGAAAAACCAAACGAACCTGAACAACAACTTAAGGGGCTTCGGCGTAGTGGGAGGATCGGGTGTCAAGCCAAGGGGTATATGTTCAATGGTGAGGCCTTCTTGGCTGAACCAGATGAACATGACAGGGATCCTTACACTAACGTAGAGGCTATGGAGGATGTTGATTTAAAACTCTAGACAGAGGCCATGAACGCAGAGATGAAGTCTATGGAGACTAATTGGGTCTGGGAGCTTGTGGATCTTCTAGGAGGGTTAAAACCCATAGGGTGTAAGTGGTTCTACAAGAGGAAAAGAGGAGTGGATGAAAAGGTCGAAACCTTTAAAGCTAGACTGGTAGCTAAGGGATACATGCAAAAGGAAGAAATCGATTATGTGAAAACCTTTTCGCCTGTAGCCACGCCTAAGTTCATCCGGATTCTCTTGTCCACAGTTGCTGCTCTCGATTACGAGATTTGGTAGATGGATGTCAAGACGGCTTTTCTAAATGGCTATCTTGATGAGTCCATTTATATGAAACAACTAGACGGGTTCAAGGTCAAGGGTCAAGAGGGTAAGGTTTGTAAGCTGTTAAAGTCAATTTATGGACTTAAGCAGAATTCTCGTTCTTGGAACATAGGATTTGATCAGGTGATCAAGACTTATGGGTTCTCACAAAATGT
This sequence comes from Artocarpus heterophyllus, assembly GCA_025403435.1. Taxonomy (NCBI): domain Eukaryota; kingdom Viridiplantae; phylum Streptophyta; class Magnoliopsida; order Rosales; family Moraceae; genus Artocarpus; species Artocarpus heterophyllus. The sequence goes on from CM046334.1 coordinate 24,667,160, forward strand.
GAATAAGCCATGTGTATACAAACACATTAGGGATGGGAATGTGGTTTTTCAACTGCTTTATATAGATGGCATTCTACTAATTGGCAATAATATAGGGGCGCTGTCATCGATCAAATTATGGTTAACCAAGTAGTTTGACATGAAGGACTTAGGTGAGGCTAATTTTATTCTCGGTATCTATATCTTTCGGGATAGGAAGAACAAAATGATAGCTTTGTCACAAGCCGGCTACATAGATAAAATTCTCAGGAGGTTTGCAATACGTGATTCCAAGAAAGGTGGGCAACCATCTAGGTCTGGAATTATTCTTTCTAAGAAAGACACTCCAAAGTCTGAGGAAGAAAGAGAATACATGAAGAAGGTGCCTTATGCTTCGGTAGTGGGTAGTCTCATGTATGCCATGATTTACACACGACCAAATATTTGTTATACTGTCGAGACTGTAAGTCGATTGCAGGCAGATTTGGGACTGAACCACTGGGTTGCAATAAATCATATTTTCAAGTACCTGAGAAGGACTCGAGCGTATATGCTTGTGTATTCGGGTGAGGACTTAACACCTCTAGGATACATTCATTCAGATTTCCAATCCTGTCTGGATTCTAGGAGATCGACTTCGGGTTTCGTGTTTACTTTGGGCGGTGGTGCCATCGGTTGGAGAAGTATGAAGCAAGATTGCACTTCGGATTCAATGATGGAGGCCGAGTATGTGGCAGCGAGTGATGCTTCGAAAGAAGTAGTGTGGCTCTGCAAGTTGCATAGGGATCTTGAGGTAGTTCCTGGTATAGATAAGGTGGTATCACTATACTATGACAATAGTGCGGTGGTAGCTAATGCTAAAGAATCAAGATTTCATAAGAAGAGTAAGCATATTGATCGGAAGTATCATGTGATAAAGGACTTCGTCGAGGACAGGCATGTCATAGTGTGCAAAATCACGTCAGAGGATAATTTAGTTGATCCATTCATGAAGACACTTACTGGGAGAGTCTTCGAGAGGCATATGGAAGCTATGGGGATGTGACATTTGTCATATTTACTCACTTAGTACAAGTGGGAGATTGTTAGACGTGTATGCCCTAATGAGTAAAAATATAATATGTTTTTGGAGACATTTTTATTAATAAAGAATTTATTTATTATTTATATACCAAATCTTGTCCTCTTTACGTTCATATTTGTTGAAGGTATGTTGAGCAAAATAAAGTTTGAGATTGTCATTCTAAACCTTTAAGAATTTGGCATATGATGGACAAATTATGCAGAAGACACAATTCTTAAGGTGACGGTCTAAATCATAAGATCTGCAATCGAGGGAATAAAGTTTGGCGCTTTATTCATGTAAAGATTGTTATGTTGTCTATATTCCTATTGGGAGATGGTTTGTCTAGACCATCGGAGGTGGACTCCGCAAGTAGAAACATTGGCACATTGTCATAGGTGATGATGTGTTGGATCGGGGCATAAAGAGAATTGATTTAGATTGATAATTCATCTTGGTAAATCGATTCACTTTAGACAATCATTTGTATTGTATCTTAATCCTAAGATGAATAGTAGACCCGTTATCTTGACTTATGTCTTTTGATGTACCAAAGGGTGACACCTATATTTTAATAGTGGTACGCATGCCGGTACGTTAGAGGCATGACTCTTGATAGCGTAGACCTATTATTCATAGATATGGAATCCATAGTTCCTCTTTAAGAGTAGTGATATCCTCTTATATGCGTTATCTTGTAATTGAAAAACTACAATGCTCAACTATTTGGATACATAGGTGTAACCGAATAGTATACTATCTTTAGATGGTAAGTTTTCTAATGGTGAGATAATGGAACATAAGATAAAAATAATCCAGAACGTAAGACAGAACTTATCCTTAAGTCGATTATGGATGATCCTATGGGAATACGATACATTATGATATGTCATGGAGACTTAGCTATATGGGCTTCGTGATTCTATATAGCTCAAGAGTGCAGCTCCATGCTTTTAGTGGAGTAGTGTTGGAGTTGATAATTATAAAATGTATGTCTAGGATATTGGGTTTCATAATTATTGGAAGCTTGAACTATATAGGTCCATTTGGTCCCCTTTGCTAGCTCTCAAAAATCTTGTAACAATACGGCATGCTTTTCCAATAATTGGTGACTTATGTCAGATTTATTAGAATGGTTGAAGTTTGATAAAATCAGATAATTCATGCCTATTTATTTGTTCAATTAATTTTGTGATAAAATTTATTCAAGATAAACTTGTTGAATTATCGGGAATGGATAATTCATGTCTATTTATCAATTGGATTAATTTTGAATTAATTCAAGATAAACTGTTAAATTATCAAGAATTCATTTATTTTCCTAAAGATTATCTAGATAAAGTTGTTTTAATTAGATAACTTCTCTATTGGGTTATTTGAATTAAAATTGAGACTTTATCCTATAGAATCTCAAGTGGAGAATAAAAGATTTGTTGGGATTTTATTGCAGGTTCGGCCTGTCAATGGGGCAAGTTCGGTGTGCCGGTTAGACATATCGGCATGCTGACAGCGTGATAAAAAGATCACGTGTTTTCACGCGGAGTTCATTAGATATTGATCCAAATTTGATTTTGATTCAAATTTTTGAGGCCTTATCTGATAAGGACTGACTCTTGGGCTCAACTTCTACAAAAGGGGAATGAGTCTCATTATTATTTAGATCAATTAAGAGATTAAGAGTAAAACTCTGCTGGTGAGATTCTAAAAACTCCCTGAGAGCTCTTGTTCACAAATCACAAACATTAGCTTTAGGTTCTCTCAATTGGTTGGAAGGAGAGTCGCCTAGTGGAAGAGCTGTACATGTAAGCCTGAACTCACTCCGATCGTGGATAGAGAATAGCAAAGAAGGCCAGTTGACAAAGGTTCTTCTGGAACATTACTTCTCTTCACTGATTGAGGAAGCTTTTCAGCATTTACAAGATTAGTAAGATTTGGTTATTTTATGCATATAATGTGTCAAACTTATGTTTTGGAAAATACTCTAATATAAAAAAAAATTAAAATTTCATTGCGTTCTATTTTTCCAACACTTTATATCAAGCGGCCTACATAGATAAAATTCTCAACAGGTATGCAATGCCGAATTCCAAGCAAGGTGGGCAACCATTTAGGTTTGGAATTACTCTCTCTAAGAAAGACTCAACAAAGTCAGATAAAGAAAGAGAATACATGAAGAAGGTGTCTTATGCTTCGACAATGGTCTCGTGTATGCCATGTTTTGCATACGACCGGACATTTGTTATGTGGTCGAGATTGTAAGTCGATTTCAGTCGGATCTAGGACCGAACCACTAGGTTTTAGTCAAGCATATTTTCAAGTACCTAAGAAGGACTTGAGGGTATATACTTGTATATCAGGTGAGGATTTAACACCTCTAGGATACACTAATTTGGATTTTCAATCCTGTCCAAATTCGAGAAGATCGACTTTTGGTTTTGTGTTTACTCTGGGCGACGGTGCCATTGTTTGGAGAAATGTCAAGCAAGATTGTACTTTGGATTCAACAATGGAAGCCAAGTATATGGCAGCTAGTGATGCTTCGAAAGAAACAGTATAGCTCCGCAAGTTCCTTGGGATCTAGAGGTAGTTTCTAGTATGGATAAGACGGTATGTTGTAATGTGATAACACTATAGCAATAGCTAATGCTAAGGAACCAAGATTTCACAAGAAGAGTAAGCATATTCATTGGAAGTATCATGTGATAAAGGATTTTTTTGAGGGCGGGCATGTTATTGTATGCAAAATTGCATATGAGGATAGTTTAGCTAATCCATTCATGAAGACACTAACTACAAGAGTTTCGAGAGGCATGTGGAAGCTATGGGGAGCCGAGATATGTCACATTTACCCACTTAGTGCAAGTGGAAGATTATTGGACATGATGCCCTAAATAAACTCTTTATTGATTTAATCAATAAAGAGTTTATTTATTATTCATATATCAAAGATTGTCCTCTTTACGTTTATATTTGTTGAATGTATGATAAGCAAGCAAGAGTCTGAGACTGTAGCCTAAACCTTTAAGAATCATGGATATGATGAACAAATTATATGAAAGACATGATTTTGAAGGTGATGGTCTAATCATAAGATCCGCAATCCAGGGAATAAAGTTGGGCGCTTTATTCATGCTAAGATTGTTATGTTGTCTAAATCTCTAACGGGATATGGCTTGTCTTGGCCATCAGAGTGGGACTCCGTGAGTAGAAAAATTAGTACATTGTCATAAGTGACGATGTATTAGATCACAACATAAAGTTTAATTGATTTGGATTAATAATTCCGTCTGTGTGAATTAATTCACTTTAGACAATCATATGTGTTGGGTCTTAATCCTGAAATGACTAATGAGCCCATTATCTTGACTTATGTCTTTTGATGTACCAAAAGGTGACATCCTGACTTATGATGTACACATACTGGTACGTTGGAGACATGATACTTGACATTGTAGACCTGTTATTTATAGATGTAGAATCCATAGCTCTATTGGTGGAGTCAATGATATTCTCTTATATGCGTGATCCTATAATTAGAAGACTGAAGCGCTTAACCATTTGGATGCATAAGTGTAACCAAATGGTATACTGTCTTTCGATAGTAAGTTTTCCAATGGTGTGATAACAGAAAATAAGATAAAAATAATCAGAAAGGTAAGACAAAATTTATCCTTAAGCCAATTATGAATATCCTATGGGGATACAACAAATTATGATTTGTCATAGACACTTAGCTTGTTTGGAGCTTCATAATTTTATATAGTTTGAAAGTGCAGCTCCAAGCTTTTAGTGGAGAGCGTTAGAGTTGATAATTATAAAATATATATATGAGATATTGTATTTTATAATTATCAGAGGTTGAACTATATAGGTCCATTAGATCCCTCTTTGCTAGCTCATAATAAATCCTGTAACGATATGGTGTGCTTTTCCAACAAATTAGTGACTTATGTTAAATTATTAGATTAGCTAAAATTCGATAGGATCAAATAATTTATGCCTGTTTATCAGTTGAATTAATTTTTTGAATTAATTCAAGATAAACATGTTGAATTAGCAGGAATAGTTTATTTTCTATGAGATTATCCAGATATGGCTGTTTTGATCAGAAAACTTCTCTATTGGGTTATTTGAATTAAAACTGAGGCTCTTTCTAAAGAATCTTGGGTGAAAAATAAAAGATTCTCAAGAATCATATTATCGCAAGTTCGACAGGCTGATTTGCTTTTTCGACCTGCCAATGCCAATGGGGCAAGTTCAGTAGTCCGATCCATTAGTTCAGACTTCTGATCCAACGATAATCTGATCATTCATTTTTGATGCAATTTCATCAGAAGTTAATCCAGATTCAAATTTTTGAGGCCTTATCTAATAATGATTAACCTCAGGTTCAACCTCTATAAATAGGTGGTAAGTTTTCTTAGTTATTTAAATCAGTTGTGAAGTTTAGAGTGAGTACTCAAGTATGAGAAACTCTGGAACTCCCTAAGAGCTATTATTTATAATCAAGAACCTTAGCTCTAGGTCTTCTCAATTGGTTGGAAGGAGAGCAATTGGGGAAGAGCTATACGACGTATGCCCACATACACTCCGATCGTGGATAGAGAATATGTAACGCCCCTATATGGGGGTTAACAGTTTTTAATGAGATAAAATAAAAATAAATAATAAAAGTAAAACCTTAAAGATTAAAATTTGCCCGGGACTTAAATGAAAACTCTCAACTCAAAAATAAAAATATAAACGACAAATAAACCACAGTTTTAATGTAGCACCTTAAATTTAATAATATAAACTGTTGTCATCATCATTTTAACCCTCAACACATTATAATACAGTCACAGAAAGTAACAATTGATGCTTACATTATCATGAAGAACATTCTCAACGATTGAAGCAGTCCCAATGTAATATAGTTACATCACTTCCTCAACTATATTTCTCGTAGCCACCTCACACTTAGTGAGTCCTGAAAAGATATAAACATAAGGGAATGAGCAACACTATGCTCAGTAGAGAAAGCCATTACTCACCTCTATCATTACCACATTAAAATCTGCATGGTTAGTAAGTTACATCATATTCCAGATTATGAGGTTTATTATGATCACATCTTATGGATACCGTAGTTAATCATTACCAAGTGTCATAATTACACATTTATACAAATATTACCAATCATCATTGTTCCTAGGTATCCATGTTAAATTGAGTATCACTCAACTCATCGAAACCCAAATGGGCGCACTTGATCACCCTATAAACATTCCAAGGGTGTTCCGGTGAGGGGACATCAAGCCCCGAGTCCTCACCAAATCGATTCCTGTACAGTGTGTTCTGGGACTTTCAACCCAAGGAAGCGTCATCGCCTTCCCCCTATTTTACCTTTTAGGGTATTCATGCCCAAGGACGTAACCGTCGCCCTCTTCATGTCTCACAATTTCTCTATATTGAATCATTATCAATAGAGTTAGTTTTCCTAACCATGCTTCTCAATTTATAACATGTGTCAATTCATTATGTTCCTCGCCGTACAATACAAGACGAGTCCATGTCATAGTTTCATATGTGATAATCATATAATATCAGTTCAACATAGATATATATATTGCGGCAAAACAATCAATTTTAATTCTATAAAAACCTTACAAAAGATGAGTAATAGAATCCCTACCTTTTAAGCTTATCAACAGTCTCTTAATCCTGGAATCAATTAACGTTAGCTCCATACTCCCTTGATCCTAAGGCGTGCATAAGGACAATTAAAACTAAAGCACAACATACAACTACATTCATAAAATTTATTTTAATTTAATCTTAGAATTTCAAGAAATAACCACTGCCCATAGAGGTATTATAAAGTTTAACAATATAAATTTTCTGTCTAGGGCATATACACTTAGACTTCATACATATGCTCCAAAATAGCAACAAACATATACTTAGGTTTAAGAACGCAAATTTGAATAATCCTTTAGTATAAAAGAAAATTTATAAATGAAAGACTAAATTTGTTCATAAGATTCTAACCTCGGATTATGGTTAGTTGGAAGCTTGAAATGGTTTCAAAACAGGTTCCTTTACTTCGGTATGACTGAAATTCTTGCTCAAATGGAGGTGATGGTGGCTGATTTTTATGGCTGCCTTGAAGAAGTTCTCTAAGCATTTTGCTTCAGCAAAGAAATGAGAAGAAGAGTGTGGGAACCGTGGAAGAGAAAGGAAGAAAAGATGAAGTCTTTGAAGAGAAGTGATAGAAACAATTATAGAGGAGACATGTTGAAGCATGTCACGGAGGAAATAAAGAAAATGAGGGTCAAGAGTAGTTGAAAAAGATATCCTTATGTCTCATCTAAAGACTTTAACACACATAATGCCAATATGACATTTTTGAGATTTATTAGAAGTTCTAAGGCTTTTTAGTAATCATACTAAATAAATATATGAGAATTTTAGAAAATTTAAAAATAGATAAAAATAAATATTATAAAATAAATTTAAATGAAGCAATTTTTTTTTTTTATACATTAAAAATTAATTTAATTACCTCAATACCCGTTAGGAGAATAACGGGTGTCACAGCTCTACCTCCCTTAAAGAAATTTCGTCCGCGAAATTTCAATTCTAGCAATACTAGTAAAAATTATGATTCCAATTCCGAGTCTAAACCGTTAATCTTGTTTGTCCTCCAAATTTAAGTTATCGTATCTCCACTTATTTACTTGCATAATAAATCTTACTCCTAAATCCCTCAATGAGAGTATTTCTGACGAGTTTCAACTTATAACACCATATAATAGTCTAAGAATCTGATCAGGCATACATATTGACCATACCATGATTCCAGTCCTTCATTGTCCATGGACTGTGATTTACAATCACATTTAAGGAGATTGCCAGAGAAATTTTATATACTTCATCTTTAGGTTCCTTTTCCTTTTTGAGTAAGGAAAAGTCAAATATATTTGATTTCATACCTCAACTAATAAACTAAAACATAATCATAAAACATATATCACAAACGCTTTTATTCAAAACTATACATTAAACTTACTCATAGAGATATTAAACGGAATCTCAGAGTTGCAAACATACCCGGCATATTTTTCATTAAACAGCTATCCTCATGACACAAACATTCAATCCAAATAATATACTCATATTTCATATGGAATATCCCCATAACTGACTCTGGTACTTCCACATAATATTAACAGAATATTACACATTACAAACATAATACGGATACGTTTCGAGAGTACAAGGCACTCCGTATACCAGCTATCCATATCATGCATGCTTAGAGGATACAAAAACATCGATAAACAAAAGATCGGACCTTAAGAAGGATGCGTTTCGAGAGCATCAAGTACTCCGTATCCAGCCATCCCGACATTAGGCTCAATGAATCTAAAAGATTGAACAACAACGTACCACAAGAAACACAGAATACAGGGCAAACGGTTATTCGTAACACACGAAATACGGACACACATGCCTACATGCCAAAGATAAAACAAAAAGATTACAGATGGAGATTCAAATCAATTGGCCGCTCCCGGCTTTCCCTTTCCCATTCAAGCTTGGATGTTGCAGTGTCGGATTCTGGATGTATGATTTGCATTTTATCTATCAATTCCTCAGCTGTTGAAGCAGTGACAAAGATTTGTCTCTCCGATTCTGTAGTGATGTTTTCTTCCACAGCGTAATCTAGAAATTTCAAAAGACCGTCATAAAAACCCTTTACGTTCAGCAGTCCCAAAGGTTTGGAATAAAAGCCCAACAATTGCCCACAAGCAACTATAAATATTTCCTCAAGAGTACCTAGACCACCAGGTAATGCTATAAAAGCATCAGAATTATAGATTATGTCTTTAAAATTTTTAGGGATACTCCTGACTCCTTCTCCCTTACCTATGGCTTCCTTACAAAGGTTTCCTTCAACTGGAATATGAGGCCAAATTCTTACATCAGTAGCGTCGCTAGACCTAGCTGCTAGTGCCATATTTACCATCATTTTTATACTACCACCCCCATAGATTATGTTAATCTTCTTGTGTGCTAGGACTTGCCCTAAGTGATTTGCAGCTTCTAAATAAGCTTTATCTTTTCCAAGGCTGGAACCACAAAAGACACAGACATTCTTTATTTTCTTCGTGGACTGGGAGGTAGACATATTTGGTTTATAGAAGTGGTTGCTTAATGTCTGCTCCACTTAGACTTCGGGTTCTACATGAGATTTTAAAGATGAGAAATATACAAAAAGGGCTAAAGAGATAGACGAGTAGGTAATGAAAAGATAATCCAAAGATTTAAACAAAATCTTGTGCGGATAAGAAAGTAAGATAAGGTGATTGATAGTTTACAGAAAATCTGATTCACTTTTTGAAAAAGATTAGACTCTAATTGTATAACTTTTGACAATTGAGAACAATTTGACAGAAGACCCTCATGACACAACTGTAGACTTTTTGACAAATATACACCAAGTCTAGAAATTTAATATAAATGACAAATACTGTAGAACTTTTGAAATTTGAGACACAAATCTTGAAATATCTGGATAAGCTTTTCAAAATTCAAACATATTACTGTACCGTATGTAACGTGTCTGATAAGATATATATTTTATTATATATATATTTAAGAAAATCATAAATTAAATAAGATATTAACACTTACTGTATCAATCTAATAATCACAATTATTTCAAACACAAAAGCAAATATTCTGAGAAAAAGAAAAACACAAACTGTTGAACATCAGCTAAAACTGCTTCAAATAAGTAAAGACTAAATAACCTTTATAGAGCGATGACTTATTCCCCATCCAGTTTTCTTATGGCTTGGCAAACAGGATCTAGAAATACCATATTCCTGAGGCGTTGTCTTTCTGTATAAAATTTAGGCCAGAGTTTAAAAATAGCTCCTTGAACATATCCACTAGGGTGACCGTGGAGAGGAGGATGGATGCTATCCAAGTTCTCCTTTGAAAGTCCATCCCTACAAAACCTTATTTTATCCTCTCTATTCGTAGACATATAACCAGGTGAAGTACATTTACCGTTACAATTTTGTCTTCCACATTTGTTACAAGTGACCACGATGGCACGAGCTCTTCTTTTCATTGCACTACGACTGGTACCTGTTCCTGGTAAACCGACATCTTGACTAAAGTCACTCGGACGGATCTTCCCCTCTATCAACATTCTCACATCACAAGGGATGCCAAAACGCATAAGAATCCACAACCGAGTAATTCTAGCCTTATATTTCTTTTTGAGAATCTTTTGGGAGAGTGATGGGAAATACTTTCTCAGATGTTGGTACTTTGGGTCCATGATGAGATGAAAGAAGAGTAAATAGAAAGGAAAAATTAAGATAGTAAATTGCAGAATCCTAGAATTCCTTCTTCTTTTAGAGGAAAAGAAGAATTTTTAATGAAAAAGAAGAGGATTTGCGATTTAGAGAGAAAATAACAAATTAAGAGAGAAAAAGTGAACTCGGAGAAATAAACTCTTATGCACAGTAAACGTATATGTAAACAATAATTAAACCACTGTATATGACACGTATAGAGACCACGTGGGAGAGACAGTGTGAATCAAACTGATTTAAGATTTAAACTAGGCCCAAATGTTCTTAGTTGAAAATGGTCAGGTTGTTTCGGCCTTAACACATTTAGAACGAGTTAAATAACAAACATAAAATTGAAAACCAATTCGTATGAATCTTAAACCCAATTCAAAGCCCACTATAGATAAAGTTAACTATAAACAACAAATCTAATTTAACGACAACAAGGATCTTCCTGAATGATATTTAAAATCATTTCATAACAACACAATCTTCCAGCAACTCAAATAATTTTGTTTTAATCAAAACCTTATTGAACAATACATACACCCATATGTTATTGATAATACTCAACATCTATCAATGGATTCATCATCATTACTACCAAGGGTTTAGAATGTGACTAACCTTGAAATCAATACGATTTACGTCTTTCAACGTAGACCATATCAATGAACAAAGACACTTGATGTTACTACTTAAGAACATCTACAATCCCCACAATTCTACTTATACCATATCGAATTTCCTCATATAACAAAACCGTAGGTAACCAAAAGATTCACTGATACACTTAAATACAATGTACGTAACAAAATATTCCAATTTTGAGATTCATGCATTCTAGACTTTACACAGTCTCAACAGACCAAAAGTCTAACATTTATCTCTCTCAAGATTCAATACCATGATTCCCAACTTATATCATATTCCTCAAATATATAGAACTTTTAAGAAAAGACATTGACACTTATGTGCTCCATCGAATCCACACATAATCATTACTTAGGTTTGAATCAATTACGAAAAATTTGGCATATCTATGCCAAACTTTAAAATCAATAAATCAAGCCTTATATTTCTTATTGTTTTTCACGAGACAAAAGGCTTTTAAATCCTCGTATCTATACGAATTTCTCATCGTTTATACGAATTAGATATGCTTATAGATCCAAATATTATACGAATCTCTCATAAGCATTCTACTTATAAACTCATTCCATATAATTATCATTCCCTTATAACTATTAATACTTTCCTTCTATATAATTATTGTACTCATATAACTATTGATATTTTCATTCTATGGCCTTTCCATGTTACATCCTTCTAGACTGTATAAATCAATGTGAAGGTTCATTTTGATGATGACAATAAAAATTCAGCTTCAAAACCATCTCAAAAATATATTTTTTTTAAAGTGGTGCTACACTCCCTAGGTTAACCGAACCTAGGCTCTGATACCAAAAATTCTGTAACGCCCCTATATGGGGGTTAACAGTTTTTAATGAGATAAAATAAAAATAAATAATAAAAGTAAAACCTTAAAGATTAAAATTTGCCCGGGACTTAAATGAAAACTCTCAACTCAAAAATAAAAATATAAACGACAAATAAACCACAGTTTTAATGTAGCACCTTAAATTTAATAATATAAACTGTTGTCATCATCATTTTAACCCTCAACACATTATAATACAGTCACAGAAAGTAACAATTGATGCTTACATTATCATGAAGAACATTCTCAACGATTGAAGCAGTCCCAATGTAATATAGTTACATCACTTCCTCAACTATATTTCTCGTAGCCACCTCACACTTAGTGAGTCCTGAAAAGATATAAACATAAGGGAATGAGCAACACTATGCTCAGTAGAGAAAGCCATTACTCACCTCTATCATTACCACATTAAAATCTGCATGGTTAGTAAGTTACATCATATTCCAGATTATGAGGTTTATTATGATCACATCTTATGGATACCGTAGTTAATCATTACCAAGTGTCATAATTACACATTTATACAAATATTACCAATCATCATTGTTCCTAGGTATCCATGTTAAATTGAGTATCACTCAACTCATCGAAACCCAAATGGGCGCACTTGATCACCCTATAAACATTCCAAGGGTGTTCCGGTGAGGGGACATCAAGCCCCGAGTCCTCACCAAATCGATTCCTGTACAGTGTGTTCTGGGACTTTCAACCCAAGGAAGCGTCATCGCCTTCCCCCTATTTTACCTTTTAGGGTATTCATGCCCAAGGACGTAACCGTCGCCCTCTTCATGTCTCACAATTTCTCTATATTGAATCATTATCAATAGAGTTAGTTTTCCTAACCATGCTTCTCAATTTATAACATGTGTCAATTCATTATGTTCCTCGCCGTACAATACAAGACGAGTCCATGTCATAGTTTCATATGTGATAATCATATAATATCAGTTCAACATAGATATATATATTGCGGCAAAACAATCAATTTTAATTCTATAAAAACCTTACAAAAGATGAGTAATAGAATCCCTACCTTTTAAGCTTATCAACAGTCTCTTAATCCTGGAATCAATTAACGTTAGCTCCATACTCCCTTGATCCTAAGGCGTGCATAAGGACAATTAAAACTAAAGCACAACATACAACTACATTCATAAAATTTATTTTAATTTAATCTTAGAATTTCAAGAAATAACCACTGCCCATAGAGGTATTATAAAGTTTAACAATATAAATTTTCTGTCTAGGGCATATACACTTAGACTTCATACATATGCTCCAAAATAGCAACAAACATATACTTAGGTTTAAGAACGCAAATTTGAATAATCCTTTAGTATAAAAGAAAATTTATAAATGAAAGACTAAATTTGTTCATAAGATTCTAACCTCGGATTATGGTTAGTTGGAAGCTTGAAATGGTTTCAAAACAGGTTCCTTTACTTCGGTATGACTGAAATTCTTGCTCAAATGGAGGTGATGGTGGCTGATTTTTATGGCTGCCTTGAAGAAGTTCTCTAAGCATTTTGCTTCAGCAAAGAAATGAGAAGAAGAGTGTGGGAACCGTGGAAGAGAAAGGAAGAAAAGATGAAGTCTTTGAAGAGAAGTGATAGAAACAATTATAGAGGAGACATGTTGAAGCATGTCACGGAGGAAATAAAGAAAATGAGGGTCAAGAGTAGTTGAAAAAGATATCCTTATGTCTCATCTAAAGACTTTAACACACATAATGCCAATATGACATTTTTGAGATTTATTAGAAGTTCTAAGGCTTTTTAGTAATCATACTAAATAAATATATGAGAATTTTAGAAAATTTAAAAATAGATAAAAATAAATATTATAAAATAAATTTAAATGAAGCAATTTTTTTTTTTATACATTAAAAATTAATTTAATTACCTCAATACCCGTTAGGAGAATAACGGGTGTCACAGAATAGCAAAGAAGGCCAGTTGGTTAATGGCCTTCTAGAATGTTCTTCTCTTCACTGATTGCAAGAGCACTTTGGCATACAACCTGTTAGTAAATCTGATTAATTAATGTATATAGCATGTCCAACTTGTGTGTTTGAAAAATACCTTGTTTTAAAATGTTTTAAAATTCCACTACGTACTCGTTTTTCAACACATTTCACCAAAAAAAAAAAAAGACAAGGGCATGTTAGGCGTTGGGGAAAGAGGCATTATTTGTTGGTGTTGGCAAACAGTTTTCACAAAAATAGCATAAAATGTAGTTAAGGTTTCGAATATATATTACAAAAAATTTCACAATACTTTTGTAAAACATACTATAACTTGTATTTATTTAATGCTAAAGATATATATATATATATATGTACATATATATTTGCTTACCTGGTTGATGATAGGAAATCGAAAATCTTTAGTTTGGAAAGGCATCATCTAAAAACGAAACTAATGTTTCTCGCCTAGTTCTCGACACAGAATGGATGAACGGATAGGCAAAGGAGGAATTAAGATTTCTGAGGATCACTCTACTAAATTTTAGATAGCCAATAATCTCAACACATAAGTAAAATGGATCTTAGGATAAACTTTTCTTCTATCGCAAAGTTTTCTTAGTCTTTTCAAGACTCTTAATTGTAGGTAGATTGAATAGAGGAAGCCTCTATTTATAGAGAATGGGACCTAACTAATTTTAAAAGCTTTCTTTATTTTAATTTAAATATCAATTATTTAATTAAAATAAAAGACACAACTTACTTATTCCTAACTGCACGTGGCACCACACACAAAGAGAATCACTATGCTTGTGGCGCTAATCTCCAGACAATGCACGAAGAAATACTGTTTGTGCCAAATCTCATTTGTTTCCAAATTTAACTTTCTATATTTGAATTACATCACATTTATCCAAAAAATAGAAAATTTAAATGTAGAAACTTGGCAATAAAGCTTTGGACTACACAAAGAACATCTACTTATGCACTGTAGCGCTGCACACAGTGGATGGACCCCACTATGTATCTTCCAAAATTAATTATTTATTGTTAAATAATCACACTATTTAATAATTAAGTCATAATTAATTTATTTTGGGTAATATTTAATTTAAAATTTTATAATTCTAAACTAATTAATTTAATCAATAATCCCACTTGTCCAAACAGTAGTTATTAGGATAGCAGGGGACTAATGGGCTTATAATTTCAAGCTCCAACAAAACCAATACATATATTAAACTATTTAATTAATATACTACTCCTTTATTAATTTAAATGTAACTCCACTAATATTTGGAGTTGCACTCTTAAAATTATATATATTATTACCCCTTTTTTATAGTCGTCTATTTGATATAGTCATTATATATAAGTTGATTCTCCATAGAATTATAATTGGAGCCAAGTAAAATCTATTAACCTCTCTAATTACTTCTTATCTTTGAGTGCCATTAATTCTTTTATGACTAATTAATAAATGCATGAACTTAATTACAAGTTGAACACTCATATTATTTCAGCCCTAAAATCAATACGCAAGAGAATTATTTATCTCCTTCTCATTAAAGAATGAATGGTTTACAACTTGGAATATTAAAATTTTCAGCTACTTACTACATCATGCTTCCAAAATATAAGGGAGAGGATTAAATTTTTGAATCCATACCAAGTAAATTAAAAGACATAAATCCATGAATAGGAGTTTGCTAATAACTCAGAATTAAGATCATCTTATTAACATGATTAGAACTTGTTATATTTAACAAAAATTATTAGCTGTTCATATCACATATGTCTTGGTTTTACATAATCTCATTATGTATAATGTATTCATTTTATGACTCACTATCTTAAAGGTTCGGATAAAACTGTTCCATTCTTAATGGAAAATGATCTGCACTAGTTACGCTCAATAAAATATTCCATACTTTAAATATATTTTTTAATAATCATAGTTTAAATAATTAATTATATATTACTGGCCATTTTAATTATCATCCTTTAATATTATCCCCTTGTATGTAACACTTATACGTAATATTTAAGGTCACATATATAATTATGAAATTTTAATAATATTAATATAGTATTCAAAATATACACATGTAAACAATGAAAAAATTCACTTTATTTATTTATTAATATGTCATTTACAAAATATCATATGTTTTTTGAGGGCATCTATTCTAACAATCTCCCATTTGCCCTCAAGCAACTAAAACATATCTCTTAATCCAAAACTATTCAGATGCTTCTCAAAATCTTTGATAGGCAAAGTCTTCATGAACGGATCTATAACATTGTTTTCTAACACAATCTTTAACACTGTCATGTCACCTCTATCAGCTATATCTTGAACCAGATGATACCTCCTCTCTATATGCTTTGTGCTCTTATGGTTTCTTGGTTCTTTGATATTAGCGATTACACCACTGTTGTCATAGTATAGTTTAATCAGCTTATCGATATCTTAAACAACTTCCAAATAAGTTAAGAAATTATAGAGCTAGGCTGCTTCCAAAGACATTTCACAAGCAACCACATATTCAACCTTTATTGATGAGTTAGAAATGTATATTTGTTTTACACTTATCTAGACAATAACTCCACTAGTAAGAGTAAACTCGAAACCTGAGATCAACTTTTGATCATCCAAATTTGATTAGAATTTGAAATTTGTGTATCCGTTGAAAAATCTATATTAGAATACACAAGCATATAGTTTCTCGTTCCTCAAAGACACTTGAGAATGCAATTCATAGTTGTTCGATGATTAAATCTTAGATTTGACTGAAACGTTTGACTATTCCCACTACATAGTAAATGTTAGGCCTGGTACACTACATAGCATACATTAGGCTTCCAACTGACGATACATATAGGAAACATGTCGTCCTCCTTGGCAGTCTTTGGACATTGCTCTTTAGAAACATGAATAACATGCCTATAAGGAAAATTTCCTCTCTTAAAGTTCTATATCTCATACCTGACTGGCACTTTGTCTGTGTATATAGCTTGAAACTATGCCAATAGTTTTTTCTTATGATCCTGGATGAGCTGGATCCCAAGAACATAACTTGCCTCTCCCAACTCTTTTATTTGGAATTACCTAACTAACAATTCCTTTGCATATGACGTTATTTCATTATCATTGCTAATGAGTAGGATGTCATCTTGATTTTGTTCAAAACCATAGGATTTAATAGCCTCATCAAATTTGATCTTTTATGATCTAAAAGCTTACTAATGGACTTGTGCAATTTGCAGAATTTTTGCTTTTGGCCTTCAGCTATAAGTCCCTTTGGTTGCACCATATAGATGCTTTCTTCAAGATAACAATTCAAAAATTTAATCTTGACATTCATATACCAAATCTCGTAATGAAAATATGTAGTAATTGATAAAAGCATCGGAATAGACTTAGGCATAACGACTAAGGACAAAGTTTATTCATAGTCAAGTCCCTCTTTCTAGGTATAACCTTTGGCTACCTGCCTAGCTTTAAAGTCTTCACTTTCTTGTCCATTCTTTTCTTTCTCCTGTAGATCCATTCACACTTAATGGGTTTCACCCTTGTAGGAAGATCAACAAGCTCTCAAACTAAGCTAGAATACATGGATTCCATCTCGAGTTTCATGGCTTCCAGCTACTTCTCTTTGCCAGAATCTTCCATTGCTGACTTATAAGTCAATGAATCTTCCCTAGCATCACTCACAACAACTACCTATACTTCTCCACAAAAATAAGCAGGTAATCTAATTTTCCTCCTACTATAATGTTTGGTGGTAAACGCCCCAAAATGATGTTTATTCTTTTTTTATAAACGGCGGACATTTGTAGTATAGAAAAGTTGTCGTATCCACAGGGAGGTGAAAATTTGTTACTCGAGAGATTGTTAAAAATAAACGTTCAAAAAGACAAGCACTTTTTCAAGTCAAAGTTTAAAATGAAAGAAATATTTTTGTGGTTTTTATTTTATTTAATTAAAAATTTAAAGCATAAAATTAAAACGGTGAAACTTTGAGAATCCCTTGTATGTTTTGCAACTGATATGGAATTTTAATTTTAATTAATAATTATCTAAAGCATTTAATTTTTATATCTTTTCTCATAAATTGCAAGCACATTTTACTAATTATATTGGTCAACCTAAATCGACAATATAGCAAGCCATAATACAATAAGGGTTTTCCTATAAAAACTAGCAAAATAATCATCTGTCACTAATGATTTGGTGCACTAATTATGAAAATTATAACCGCTGTCACTTAATTATAATTAACATAATTTTAAGATAGAAAAGATAATAACAAATCAAAATTAATATTTTTTTATGGAATAAATTATTGCGTTAATTTTGGCAGCACCTCGACTTATTAATTGGTTTAAGAATACACTATGTCATCCTCTGTCTACAATAAATCAAGAATTACCAAGCATTTACTATGCCAGTCTACGTCTATAATGCAGCAGAAACTCAACTTAATAAATGAGCATGACTTTAGTATTATTAATATTAATTATGCAACATAATTAAATTACATAAAGAAAGCATGACTGAATCTATGTAAAAATTGGCAGCATAACAACATTAACAGAAACATAAAGATATAATTTATTCCACAAAATATTAGCATTACAAAACAGATATAGAGATAAAATCCATACTAGAGTACTACGCATACAAGATCATCTCTCTGCCTCACCAGACTCTCTATACTAATTTAAGCATTATTTTATTATTATTTTACCTAATAAAATACTGCTAAGTCTAACTCAGCAGAAAGAAAAAAAAAATGGGAAAGAGGGCCAAAGGCCCATTGAGGAGTAGGCAATTGAGGCAAATGCCTCAGTATTTATAGGGGGCTTAAAAATCACAACTTGCCGTTTGTAATTATATTTTTTCCCTGTTGAAAGTTGATAATTTCGGATCATTTGATCCATTTTCTCTTCTTTTTTTTCACGTTGAGATTCGCTCTTTGACATGTGAATTTGAGTTTGTAATCCAGTGTGACGCATACTAGACCAGCACAGAACAGGCACGATTTGAACCGTTCAAAGCGTGATCTAACGACTGAAAAGTGCGCAAAGGATGGGCCCAGGTGGGACCAGTGGGGCCGAGAGTTAGGACCGTTAGATCAGTCTTGGTATTCGCATCGAATGGCTGAGAGTGGCTGCACGTAGACATGACAGCACAAGATTCCACGCAGGCCGAGATTCCCTCTGACTCTCTCTGCAGCTTTGTCGGCGCGTGTGATGCACGCACCAATCACAGGTCGACACGTGGAATCCACGACTGAGACACACTGCTTCTCCGACATGCGTCAACGTTGACGCTTCTCCTCGGCTGACTCATGGCATGACCTCCGCAGCAAATGGACGGACGAGATTCGTTTGGCAGCTGATCCGAGGGATGAGAAATCGCCACGTGTCCCTAAAAATTCAAATTCAAATTTTATTCATCTTATTGATGCATTTGATGTCTGATTTTATCCATTTTGGTGTCGTTTTGCTCCGTTTTTCCTTTAGATTTCAAATCTAAAAATCACAAAAACACTAAAATTAATTAGTTTACAAACATAATATTTACAAAAATATTAAAAATATTTATTTCACACAAAATTAAATAGAAACTCCTAAAATTTCCGGTCGCTTACGGTTTAGCACAGATATAATTTTTATGACTTGGAAATATTTTTAAAAATTACTAAATATATAGTAAGACATATTTACAAACTTAAAACACACTATCAAATGCTCTAAAACTCAGAATAAAATAACCACATTACTTTTACGGTTTTAGCTTTTTACAGACTAGACACTTATTTAACACACCAAAATGACTCTAAAAATTACTAAAAATTCTTTTAAACATAAAAACACACGAAAAACACATTTTTAAACATATTTGCACACTAAGACACCAAAAACATTGTTTAATACAAAATTGCTATTAATTAGAGGATTTAATCAGAAATAAAAGCATAAATAAATGATTTAAGCCTTAGAAAATGTGCACTTTTACAGTCTCATCACACCCCCCAACCAGCTTATTGCTAGTCTCTAGCAATTAAAGCGATAAAATTTTGAAATGAATTATTGAATATCTATATAATGAAAAATTATTTAACTATAATTTGACTTCTCTAACTAGAAAAACTAACAAAACAAAAATTTTATTTGAACAATTTATATGCTATTTAACAAAATGTATACATGCCAAACTTAGTGCAGAAAAGGGAGATAATGAATAATTATGAAGTTTCATCCAAAACTAGGAATAATATTGTTATGAAATTTTGCTTCAAATCACTCCTGCAGGCAGCAACACTTCAAATTTATTTACGAGAACAATTAAAAAGCAGAAACATAAAATACAAATATTTACATACTTTACAACTGTGGATAGTGCAACGTTTGGCTCCCTTAAGCTTTCTCCATAACTCATTTAATGAGCTTTGGGTTAGTAACTCCCAGACCAGTTGGTCTAAGGTACTAGGTGTTGAAGCACCCCTTAGAACTTACTTACTCGAGCTAAAGAGGCTACGAAACCAAACTTATCCAACTTTATTCATTACACACTTTATTTATTTACAATTTCTTTTCCTTTTTTTTCTTTTTATCTATTTTTTATTTTATTTTTATTTTTGATATATCTTTTTTTCTTTTTAATTTTGAAAATATTGCTGCCTTTAGTTGTTCATCTTCACAAAATAACAAAACTCAAATATTCATAGCTTTGACTTACCACCACAATTAAACATTATAGTGAGTGTGTGAAAAGAATGGCTTACAAACATTTTGAAAAATAAACACATAAAAATGTTAAATAAAACTAAAGTTTTGAAAGCGTATAAAATTAGATAATTCAAAGAATAGAAAAATGATATTACATTAATATGAAATTCAAAAATCAAAACAAAATAATAGCACATTAATTACTAAGAAACTAAATTTACAAAAAAAAATTATTTTTGTTTTTTTAATTTTATGACCCACACAAAAAAAATAACACACAAAAATGAAAAATGTACAAGAATCTGGAGCAAAATAAAAAATTTGGGCAAAATTGAAAATTTTTTTTTTTTGGCACAGCACAACATTGAAGCACAATTTTTAAGCACAACCCTCTCCCCCCAACCTAAAATAGATATTATCCTAAAAGAATAAAAATAGTGAGAGCAGCAAAAAATATTACCTGAATTAGCACAGCTGCAGAGATGATCTGTAGCAAACCAAACTAAAAACTAACAAAAAAACACACATTTTTTGTTGAAATTTATTTGAAAATCCAAACCAATTGCATTTACAAAATCAAACTTATTAGAATGCGTCTCAAGAGAAAACAATTTAACTCCTTAACTCAGCCATTCTGAACAAATTTAATTAATAGCCTTCATTTTAAATTTTTAGAACAAATCTCATTTTTTTTAATTTTTTTTTAAAGAAAATCAAAATAGCACACAACAACACACAAAAATATATTACAAAATATATTACAAAGAAGGGAAGGTAAAGATATTACTTAAAAAGTGTTTTTCCATCTTTCTTCAGACTCCTGCTCTGATGGACAATCGTCAAAGAGCGGCTTTCTCCCATAGTAAGTGTCAAAAGACACCACATATGGGTCTTGTGTAAACATGCCCTCAAGATTGGCAAAATTTGAAACTTTTAAACTCATGCAACTTAGACTCATTTTATATTCTTGGTAAGTCCTTAAAAACAATGCTAGAGACAGTGGAGGAGGTGTTGACCATATAGGATCTTGGTAAAAATAGTCTTTGGTGAACTCTTGTGGCAACTAAGGTTGAGAACCTATGACTAAGGGTGGTGATTGTTCTTGCTCTACAGCTAAGTCTTCATTCTCTTCCTTGCATTCCTCTCCTAAAAGTTGTTCCTCAAAATCGGTGGGTTCTAAAATTTCTTCAATGATTTCTTCCGCACCTAAAGAATCAAGATGGTATTCAAGCCTATCTAGTTTTATTCTTGCCATGGTTTCCATATATTTGTCTACAGTTTCTTCCAATGTTTTTAAGGTTTCTTCTAGATTCACCATATTTGGGTCACTATATGTTTCTTGCAGTTCAAAATTTGACTCCAAAATTTTGGGTTGAGTTTCAGGCCACGGTTCTGAAAAATTTGAATTGTTCTCCCAAATTAAATTGTTCCTAGAACTATTCAATCTCCAATAATTATATTCGGCCATATCTTCCAACATATAATAGGCTTCATCGATAGGTAATTGGTAGAAGGCGGTGGTACCATCTCCTCTATCTACCCAATCTCTAGTTCCAGGACTTAACCCATATATGAAAATTTCTAAAAGATAATCCCTAGAAAAACCATGGTGAGGATATTGATCTAGCAGGTGTTAGACATGTATGCCCTAAGGAGTAAAAATGTAATACGTTTTTGGATACATTTTTTATCAATAAAGAATTTATTCATTTATATATACCAAATCTTGTCCTCTTTACGTTCATATTTGTTGAATGTATGATAAGCAAACAGTAGTCTGAGACTGTCAGTCTAAACCTTAAGAATTGGGCATATGATGGACTGATTAGCGGAAGACACGTTTCTTAAGGTGATGGTCTAAAACATATGATCCGCAATCGAGGGAATAAAGTTGGGCACTTTATTCATATAAAGATTGTTATGTTGTCTATATCCCTTCTAGGAGATGGTTTGTCTTGACCATCGGAGTTGGACTCCGTGAATAGAAACATTGGCGCGTTGTCATAGGTGACGACGTGTTGGATCGGGACATAAAGTGAATTGATTTGGATTAATAATTCTGTCTTGGCAAATCGATTCACTTTAGACAGTCATTTGTATTGCATCTTAATCCTGAGATGAATAGTGGGCCCATTGTCTCGACTTGTGTCTTTTGATGTACCAATGGGTCACTCCCACATCTCTATAGTGGTATGCATGCCGGTACGTTGGAGGCATGACTCTTGATAGCGTAGACTTGTTATTCATAGATATGGAATCCATAGCTCCTCTTTAGGAGTAATGATATCCTCTTATATGCGTTGTCCTGTAATTGGAAAATTAGAGCGCTCAACCATTTGGATACATAGGTGTAACCGAATGGTATACTATCTTTGGATGGTAAGTTTTCTAATGGTGAGACAATGGAACGTAAGATAAAAATAATCGGGAAGGTAAGACAGAACTTGTCCTTAAGCCGATTATGGATGATCATATGGGGATACGATACACTATGATATGTCATGGAGACTTAGCTACACGAGCTTCGTAATTCTATAAAGTTCGAGAGTGCAGCTCCAAGATTTTAGTGGAGTAGCATTGGAGTTGATAATTGTGAAATGTATATCTGGGATATTGGGTTTCATAATTATCATGAGCTTGAACTTTATATGTCCATTTTGGTCCCCTTTGCTAGCTCACAAAATCCTGTAACGACACGGCGTGCTTTTCCAATAATTGGTGACTTATGTCAGATTTGTCAGATTGGTTTAAAATTTGTAAGAATCAAATAATTCATGTCTGTTTATCGGTTAAATTAATTTTGTAAGAAATTAATTTAAGATAAACTTGTTGAATTATTGCGACCAGATAATTCTTGTCTGTTTATCGGTTGTTTTAATTTTGGACAAATTAGAACAAGATAAACTTGTAGAATTATTGTGAATTGATTTATTTTCTTAGAGATTATCTTGATAAAGTTTGTTTTGATCAGATAACTTCTCTATTGGGTCATTTAAATCAAAACTGAAACTTTATCCTTTAGAATCTCAGGTGGAAAATAAAAGATTCGTGGAGATTTTTTCTCGAGAGATCGGCCTGCCGAATGACGTGGTCGGCCTGCCGAACTGGCCTGATCGGCCTGCCGATCAGAATGTTTGGCCTGTCGATCAGCGGGAGATAAGATTACACGTTTTCATGCGGATCTTATTAGATACAGATCCGAACTTGATTCTGTTTCAAGTTTTTGAGACCTAATCTGATATGGACTGACTCCAGGACCAATAGCTATAAAAAGGGAGTGAGTCTCATGATTTACTCAAATCAATTTGAGAGCTTAAGAGTGATACTCTTCTAGTGAGCATCTGAAAACTCCCTGAGAGCTTTTGTTCACAAATCACGAACACTAGCTTTGGGTTCTCTCTATTGGTTGGAAGGAGAGTCACCAGTGGAAGAGCTGTCCATGTGAGCCCGCACTCACTCCGATTGTGGATAGAGAATAGCAAAGAAGACCAGTTGGTTGAGGCTCTTCTGGAACGTTACTTCTCTACACAGGTTGCAGAGGTTCTTCGGCACACTGAGGTTAGTAAGATCTATCTAATTTATACATATAATTTGTCAAACTTGTGTTTTTGGAAATTACTCTGATGAAAAATTTTTAAAATTCCACTGCGCACTTTGTTTCCAACAATTGGCATCAGAGTTGAGGTTTTTACATAAATTTGTAAGTTTGTGATCATGTTATATGCATAAATTTTGTGATCTTAATCTCTCCTATGCTTGAATTGAATTTTATAGAGAGATGACACTCTAGGTTTCTATATAATATATATGTTGTCATGGATTATGTGGTTAATGTTTATTAATTAATTATGGTTGATTAAATCATTGTTTAATTATTTATTAATTAATTAATACCGGTTATGGTTCCCTAGAGGTTAGAATGTGTATCTAGGTTTTTCATGTAATTAGATGGCGGACTATCATCTCCGTTTAGGAATTGTTATTTAATTTTTAATTTGTAAGAATTTTGTAATTAAATAATTATTCAGAGAAGACGGAACAAGAAGTCGAATCTTAAAGATTGATGATGGCGCCTCCAGGTATTTCCTGAGTCTCTAATTTTATGTTTTTGAATTGTTGAAAATAAAATTGATGAATTGCATTAAAATTGTATTTTCTAGATTGAGGGTTTTCTGCTCGGTCGGCATGCCGAACCTCACAGTTCGGCAGGCCGAAGGTCACAGATCGGCAGGCCGGACGTGTGGTCCGGCAGGCCGACAGTGGGGCAGAAATTTTGGTGCTCTACCGGCAGGCCGAACCTACATGATCGGCAGGCCGATCACCCAGATCGGCCTGCCGACCGAGAGCTGCCGGGTGTCTAGAAAAGGTGCAATTTTTTCGATGCAGTTTTAATTTTATTTTTGGGACGATTCTGAGAAACATTAAATTTGGATATGACTGGAAATATGAAGTATTCGATTCATACAGGATTAAAGACTTGAAGATGGATATTACATGAAAAATGATAAAGCTTGAGGATTCAAGGATGAAGAATCAAAAAATGTCTCGATTATTCTCTTGTAATCTTAGTTCTCTATTCTCTAAAGTGGAATCATAATATTAGGGTTATTATTATTTTGCTTGTAGCTTTGCTTAATTGCTTTGCTTGTCTGCATTATAATACGATCTACTATGTATATTGATAACATGTTATATAGAATAGGGAGTGCCACTCATATTAAAATTGTTCATGCATGATTTTAAGATAAAACCTTGACTTCAAAAGATTGAGTGGGAGAAGGTTTTCGAAGAGAGGATCTAAGGCCTCCATCGTTGGTCCATAGGAAGAACATGGTGGTCCCGACCCCTAGGAAGGGATTTCTATCATGTACCAAATTGGATCTCTAAAAGGATAAGGTATTTTAGTATGATTTATGGTTACACACCCCTAGGTGGTGATTACAAATCATGGATAAAATATTGAAACGATAGTTATACACTCACGTTAATTTTATTATTAACCTCCCTTAGGAGCTCTGTTAATAAAATTAATGGCCAAAGAAACGATTATTAATATATGCTGGATCATATGGGTCTTGGATGGCATATATTAATCAGGAGGGGATCCATGTTCCTGATTGAATTTGGCATGACTCCCCTAGGAGCTTGTTGAATTCTGAGTTGGGAATTATCGTTGTAAGGTTGTGATATTTTCAAGGTTTTGACACATAAACACATTTGTATGTTTTTACATGATTGTGTTATCTTACTAAATTATTATTATATGTTTGCTTATGTTTGGTATATTATTCATTGTTATAGATTAAAAATGTCTAAAAACATTTTATCTTCGATACTTGACAAAAACCTATTAACTAGAGAGAATTATAATGATTGAAAACGGAACCTGGTTATCGTCCTCTCCTTTGAGAAACTAAAATTTGTACTGACCCCTTGTCCTCCTAAGCATACGAGAGACTCAACTAATGAGCAATTCTAAGTGTACGATTACTGGAAAGATACAAATGATCAGGCCCGCTGCTATGTTATGGCCATCATGAATAACGTGCTGCAGGCTCAAATCAGGATTATGAGACTGCAGCACAGATCTTGGATAATTTTGAAGATATGTTTGGAGGCCAGGCCATAACAAAGAGTCAAGGGGCGCTTTAGAAACTTCTTATCTGTAAGCAGAAACTGGGGACATCTGTAAAGGAGCACATGATATTGGTCATGGGTTACCTCACTGAGGCACAAACCAATAGAGTCGACATTGATGCTAAAACTCAGATGACTATGGTCTTTGAGATTCTGTCAAAGGAATTCATTTTGTTTAGAGCTACATTTAATTTAAGCAATAAACGGGATATGACCTTGATGGAATTAATGAACAGTTGTAGGAGTTTGAAATGTTGATCAGGGAGTCTCCTACGGGTGGTGAGGCCACTTTGGCAGCTGCTTCTGGTTCCAATATCAATTCTAGGAATGGAAAGAAGCAACGGGGCAAGAACGAGAAGTCTTCTATTCCTGCTAGCGTCAAGATCAAGAAGAAGAAGAGAAGAACCCAAAGAAGCTTAAGTGCTTCTTTTGTGGGAAGATCAGGCACATAAAGAAGCATTGCAAGGACTTCCTTTCCAAAGGAGGTAGGTGTGATCTTCTGTATTTAGAAACTTGTTTGGTTGAGGAATCTAGTGACATTTGGGTCATAGATTCCGGTGCAACTAATCATGTTTGTGTTTCTCTGTAGGGGTTCAAAGAAACGAGAAATCTACTGCATGAAGACTTCATGCTTTGGATGGGCGATGGATCCTTGGTCTTGGCGGAAGCAGTACGAGACGTCCATCTTTACTTCGATAATTATAGGAATTTATTTTTGCAAGATTGTTTATGTTCCTAAATTTAAAAGTAATTTAATTTTTATAGCTTGTTTATTTAAAGACTTCCATTTGGTTTCTTTTAATGATAAAGTGGTGATTCGTAAAAAAAAAATCTTTTATCTATTCTAGATGGATGCAAAACAATCTATATTTTATCAAACCTAAGATGGACTTAGTGCTTAATGCTGAGATGAATGATAATAACTCTAAAAGACTTAAAACTTCTTACTCTAATGAGACTTAGCTTAGGCATTTATGCCTTGCTCATATTAACCTGAATAGGATTCAAGGGTTGGTAAGGGATGGACCTTTAAGTCACTTAAAGGTGGAATCTATACCTCAATGTGAATCTTGTTTGGAGGGTAAAATGACCACAAGACCATTTGGGTCTAAGGACAATAGGGCCGGGCACTTTGCAGCAAAATGGCATAGCAGAGAGAAGAAATAGGACTTTATTGGACATTGTCAGGTCCATGATAAGTTATTCGTCATTGCCTTTATCCTTTTGGTGATATGCACTACAAACTGCATGTTATCTTTTGAACAATGTGCCTTCAAAATCGGTCCCTAAAACTCATCACGAGTTGTGGATGGGTAGGAAGACATCCTTAAACCATATTCGCATATGGAGATGTCCGGCTCATGTCTTGTTTAGGGATCTGAATAAGTTGGGAGCATGTTCAAAAGTTTGCGTGCTTGTAGGATATCCAAAAAGGACTAGAGGGAGTTATTTCTATAACCCAAAGGAAAATAAAGTCGTGGTTTCAACTAATGCAATTTTCCTTGAGAAGAGTTACATAGACGACTTTAAACCTCGAAGCAAAGTGGTGCTTGAGGAGTTAAGGAGTGATCCGATCACTCCAGAGGTTCTGAATGAAACCGTTCAGATTAGTGTAGAAAAATCAAACAAACCTGAACAACAACCTGAGGGGCTTCGGCGTAGTGGGAGGATCGGACGTCAACCTGAGAGGTATAAGTTCAATGAGGAGGTCTTCTTGGCTGAACCGGATGAACATGACAGGGATGCTCATACTCACGCAGAGGCTATGGAGGATGTTGACTCAAAACTCTAGACATAGGCCATGAACATAGAGATGAAGTCTATGGAGACTAATCAGGTCTAGGAGCTTATGGAACATAAGATTTGATGAGGTGATCAAGGCTGATGGGTTCTCACAAAATGTGGATGAGCCATGTGTTTACCAACACATTAAGGATGGGAAGGTGGTTTTTCTACTGCTCTATGTAGATTGCATTCTGCTAATTAGCAATGACGTTGGAGCATTATCATCGGTCAAATTATGGTTGACCAAGCAGTTTGACATGAAGGATTTGGGTGAGGCTAATTTTGTTCTCGGTATCTAGATCTTTTGGGATAGGAAGAACAAAATGATAGCTTTGTCCTAGGCTGGTTTCATAGATAAAATTTTCAACAGGCTTACAATGTAGGATTTCAAGAAAGGTAGGCAACCATCTAGGTCTGGAATTACTCTTTCTAAGAAAGACTCTCCAAAGTCTTATGAAGAAAGAGAATACGTGAAGAAGGTGCCTTATGCTTAGCTGTGGGTAGTCTCATGTATGCCCTGCTTTGCACACAACTAGATATTAGTTATGTAGTCGGGATTGTAAGCCGATTTTAGGCAGATCTAGGACCGAACCATTGGGTTGCGGTTAAGCATATTTTTAAGTACCTGAGAAGGACTCAAGGGTATATGCTTGTATATTCGGGTGAGGACTTGACTCCTTTAGGATATACTGACTCAGATTTTCAATCCTGTTTGGATTCTCGAAAATCTACTTTAGTTTTTGTGCTTACTTTGGGTGGCGATGCCATCAGCTGGAGAAGTGTGAAGCAAGATTACACTTTAGATTCAACGATGGAGGCCGAGTATGTGGCAGCTAGTGATGCTTCAAAAGAAGCAGTATGGCTCCGTAAGTTCCTTGGGGATCTTGAGGTAGTTTCTGGTATGGGTAAGGCGGTATCACTGTACTGTAATAGCAGTACGGTGGTAGCTAATACTAAGGAACCAAGATTTCATAAGAAGAGTAGGCATATTGATTGAAAGTATCATGTGATAAAGGCCTTAATAGAGGACGAGCATGTCACGGTGTGCAAGATTGCATCAGAATACAATTTAGCTGATTTATTTACGAAGACACTTAATGGGAGAGTCTTTGAGAGGCATGTGGAAGCTATGGGGATGCGAGATTTGTCATATTTACTCACTTAGTACAAGTGGGAGATTGTTAGACATGTATGCCCTAAGGAGTAAAAAAGTAATAAGTTTTTAGAGACATTTTTATCAATAAAGAATTTATTTATTATTAATATACCAAATCTTGTCCTCTTTACGTTCATATTCGTTGAATGTATGTTAAGCAAATAATAGTCTAAGACTGTCAGTCTAAACCTTTAAGAATTGGGCATATGATGAATAGATTATGCGAATGACACGATTCTTAAGGTGATGTTCTAAATCATAAGATCCGTAATGGAGGGAATAAAGTTGGGTGCTTTATTCATGTAAAGATTGTTATGTTGTCTATATCCCTATTCAGAGATGGTTTGTCTTGACCATCGGAGGTGGACTCCTTGAATAGCAACATTGGCACATTGTCATGGGTGACGATGTATTGGATCAGGACATAAAGTAAATTGATTTGGATTAATAATTCTATCTTGGAAAATTGATTCACTTTAGACAATCATTTGTGTTGTATCTTAATCTGAGATGAATAGTGGGCCCGTTGTCTTGACTTGTGTCTTTTGATGTACCAAAGGGTGACACCCACATCTTAATCGTGGTATGCATGCTGGTATGTTGGAGGCATGACTCTTGATAGCGTAGACTTGTTATTCATAGTTATGGAATCCATAGCTCCTCTTTAAGAGTAGTGATACCCTCTTATATGTGTTATCCTGTAATTGAAAAACTAGAGCGCTCAATCATTTGGATACGTAGGTGCAACCGAATGGTATATTGTCTTTGGATGGTAAGATTTCCAATGGTGAGATAATGGAACGTAAGATAAAAATAATCGGAAAGATAAGATAGAACTTGTCCTTAAGCCGGTTATGGATAATCGTATGGGGATATGATACACTATGATATGTCATAGAGACTTAGCTATACAGGCTTCGTAATTCTATGTAGTTCGAGAGTGCAGGTCTAAACTTTTAGTGGAGTAACGTTGGAGTTGATAATTATGAAATGTATATCTAGGATATTAGGTTTCATAATTATCGGGAGCTTGAACTATATAGGTCCATTTGGTCCCCTTTGCTAGCTCACAACATCCGGTAACGATACGGCGTGCTTTTTTAATAATTGATGACTTATGTTAGATTTATCAGATTTGTTAAAATTTGAAAGAATCAGATAATTCATGTCTGTTTATCGGTTGAATTAAATTTGTGATAAAATTAATTCAAGATAAACTTGTTGAATTATTGGGATCGGATAATTCTTGTCTGTTTATCGGTTGATTCAATTTTGAATAAATTAAATCAAGATAAACTTGTAAAATTATTAGGAATTCGCAGAGATTTTTATCATATATAATCTCGGGTGGAAAATAAAAGATTCGCTGAGATTTTTATTCGATAGTTCGGCCTACCGATCCTAGAGTTCGGCCTACCGATGGGCAAGTTCGGCCTACCAATTATGCAGTTTGGCCTGCCGATGAGCGAAGAATAAGGTCATGCATTTTTACGCAGATTTTATCAAATATTGATCCGAATTTGATTCTGATCTGAATTTTTTAGACCTAATTTGATAAGGACTGACCCTAGAGCCAACCTCTATAAATAGGGAATAATTCTTAAGAGTTATTCAAATCAATTAAGAGATTGAGAGTGATACTTTGCTGGTGAGAATCTAAAACTCCATGAGAGCTTTTATTCACAAATCACAAACACTTGCTTTGGGTTCTCTCAATTGGTTGGAAGGAGAGTCACCTGGTGGAAGAGCTGTACGTGTGAGCCCACACTCGCTCGGTCGTGGATAGAGAATTGCGAAGAAGACCAGTTGGTTGAGGCTGTTCTAGAACGTTACTTCTCTTCACAGATTACATGAGCTTTTCAACACACAGAGGTTAGTAAGATCTGGTTAATTTATGCATATAGCATGTCAAACTTGTATTCTAGAAAGTACTCTGATATAGAATTTTTAAAATTTCGCTGCGTATATTTTTCTAACACGAGCAACAACGACAACAATAACAATGATGATGATGATTATGATGATATTAATATTATATTTATTATTCTCAAATTATTGGAGACTTAGAAAGTGCACATTTCTTTAAGCTTAAATCAATCATTTTATACTTTCCCTTAAAACTCCTTAATTAGAGCAATTATATGATAAATAGTATTTTGGTGTCATTAGTGTAAAATTATATTTAAATATGTGTATTTAACAAGTTTTTATATCTGGTACTATTTTTTTTTTTTGGTAATTTTTAGAATCATTTTCATATATAAAATATTTGTTTAGTTTGAAATAAAACTATAAAAATAATAAATGGTAATTTTATTTTGAGTCTTAATATATTTGATTGTGTGCTTTAAGTTTGGACTATGTTCTATAATTTATTTAGTAATTTATAAAAATATTTTTGAGTCTTAAAAATCATATTTGTGCCAAATCAAGAGAGATTGAAATTTTAGAAGTTTGTAATTATTTTATGTCTTTTAATTTCAAATAAATATTTTTAAAATTATTGTAAATATTATGTTCATAAAATAATTAATTTTTTTAAAATTTTCTATCTTTAGATTTGAAATCTAATAGAAAAATGGAGTAGCATTGCATTAAAGTGAGTAAAATTGGACAACAAATGCCTCAAAAACACATAACAATTCGAATTTAATCTAGGAGTAATGTGCCATGTTCTTGACCGTTTGATTGCACCGCCATTTGCTGTGAGCCGTCAGATCAGCGACAAATGTCACGCACTACTTTAGCCGCCAAATAGCACCATCAGAGTGGGACCTGCATATCAATAGCCTCATCAGATCCTCCGCGGGAAACTCCATGTGTGCGCACTCTCCTAGCTGTCTAATGCAATAACTCTAATTGATCCAATGGTCCTCGTTTGGTCCCTAGCAGCCCCACCTGGTGTTGCTTTTACTCACAATTAATGTTCATCGAATTACACCTTTAAAGGTCAAGATTAAGCTGCACAAATGCATCCCGTCACTACGCTGTAGAGAATTTCATCCAAAGACCCATGTTCTCTTGAGCTGAGAACGGGAAGAAAAAGGGGAAAAGAATTATTAAAAAAATACAATTTGCGCAAATTGGCTAAAAATGTCAGAGTGAAAATAGCAAAAAAAATTTATTAAAAAAAAGAATAGTAGCTCTTGTAGTTCTATAAATACCGAGGCCTTTCGCCTCAGTTCTCCAACCCCAAAAATCAGTGTAGAAACCGCTATTTAAGTTTTTAAGTTTAGTTTTAGTTTTTAGTTTTAATTTTTTATAAAATATTTCTCAGATTGTGCTGGTAAAATTATGCTCAACAATATTTCTAGTATTTTATTAGATATAGCTAAAGTGAGATGGGGAAACTATGGCAAAATCACTCTAAATATTTTTACTTTTTCTTAGTTTTCTAAATAGTTATAAAGCTAAAATATTTTATAAAAAAACTTTAGATTTAATATTTTTTAGATAGAACTCTATCAAAATTTCGGTCTTGATTTTCTGATCACACAGACTGGCTCGAATAATGTTTAAGAGGACCTTGATTAGCCGTAGATAGATCAGTAAATGCTTAACTTATTATTTTGGTTGTTATTTTAGTTAAGTAATGTTAAATTTTGCTTGTTTATTAAGTTGAGTTTTTGCTACATTATAGATATGAAATGATATAGTAAATGCTTAGTAATGCTTGATTTATTGTCGACATAGGATAGCATAATGTATTCTTAAACCAATTAATAAATAATTAAAAAAACCAAAATTTGTTTAAGTTGATTGTCAAAAGAAACCTTTGAACCTTAACTCTGTTATAATTATTATTTTCCCCTTTTAATTTGTTGTTATTATTGTTGTTATTTTGTTAAAGTTATTTTAAATTAATTGCACTTATTGTTAAAGTTTTATTTTAATTTAAACTGCATTTCTTATTATTGAAGTTCTAGAATAATGAAATACTGAAAATGAAAAAGTGTTAGGAAACAATATGTAAAATATTGTGAATATATGTCGCAAATAATAATTATTAATCCTCATATTTATCAGCTTTTAAATAAGTAAAAGTTAATATATTAAATATACTAAAACTAAACAAAATCCTTCCTAGTGGATTCGACCTTGAATTCACTGGGTATTTATTACTTGAAACAACCTTATACTTAAGGTTACATCAGATTTTATATTTTAAAAACGAGTCAATATATTTAATATTTATATTATTATTGTTCAATATAAAAAAATTATTATTTTATAATGTGAATATTAATATATTAAAATAACATGTTAGTATTAATATCAAATATATAATCATTATTATCACATTATTTTATTTTAATATTATATTTATATTTATATTATCTAAAAATGTTAATTTAAGATAATAATAGTATTATTACCATTTAATACTTTTATTATTTAATGATATATTAATATTAAGATATTATAAATATAATATTAATATATTGATATTAATATAAATATCAATAATATAATTCTTAATAATCGATTATTATTTTATATTAATATAAACATTAAATAATAACATGAAGTTATGATAATATTAGAAATAGTTAATTGTATTTTATACTATGTTATGTTGTGTTATATTATTTATTATTATTATATTACTATAAATTAACATTAATATCACACTATCCATATTAATATTATATTATTATATTTTCATTATTATTGTTAATATTTTTATTATCTTTATTATTAAGTTATTATTAGTGTTTATATTGATATAATATTTTATATTTATATCTATATTTATTATTTAATAATAATATATAATTATATAAATATATTGTATATATCATATATAATATATTGATATGAGTATAAATAATAACAAAAATATGATTCTTAATAATATATTATTATTTTTATATTAATATTAATATTAACATTAAATAATAATATTTAGTTATCATAATAATATAATTATTCAATAATATTTTAGATTATTTTTTTATCATAATTAATTCTCATGATCTTGAGATTCCTAGGAATATGAATATCACTATGCTGAATGGGATTCACATTACCCTAAAATAGGATAAAGTGAATCCTATGGGATTGAGTTTCCTAGAATCTAAAAATCATCATTCTTGTACCAAACGTATGAATCTTGCAGATTCTCATTTCCATCCTCAAGATTATTGAATATCGAATGCGCTCTTAATATCATTGGGGCTATGGTTGTAGCACACAATTGACATGGTACGATATTGTTTGAAAAACAAGTACGTAGCATAATTTTAAAATATTTTAATATAAAGTATTTTTCAATAAACAAGTTTGACATGTTAAATACCCAAATTAATGACAGATCTTACTAATCACTTTTTTATACCGAAGTGGGCTCGAATTTGTGTTAAGAAGAACGTTCTAAAAAAGCCTCAATCAACTAGTCTTCTTTGCTATGCTTTATCCATAATCGCAGTGTAGGTGGTCATGTGTCGTATAGCTTTTTGTCCAGTGACTCTCCTTCCAGCCACTTGAGAAGACCTAGAGCTAAGGTTCTTAATGTTGAATAATAGCGCTGAGGGAGTTTCAGAGTTTCTTAAACTAGAGTACTCACTCTATGCTTCTCAAATGATCTGAATAACTAAGTATTTATAGAAGTCGGACCTAGGGTTAATCATTATCAGATAAGGCCTCAAAATTCGAGTTTGGATCAGTTTTAGAATAAAAACGTGTAAAACGCATATCTTATCCTAACTACTGTGGCCGACCATGATACAGAGGCACAGTCAACCATGTTGTCATGATGCTTGAGTTCGAATCTAATTCAAACTCCTCAGGTTAATCAGATAGATTCTATCCCAACCAATTGGATAAATCTTATCTTATTTGAGCCGAGTATCCTTTATAGAGATTCAATTTTAATTCGAATAACCCAATAGAAAAGTTATCTAATTAAAATAGTCATATACAGATATACCCATACAAATAAAATATTATCCATAATAATTCAACATTTTATCTTGAATTAATTGACAAAATTACTTCAACCGATAAACTAACATGAATTATCAAATCTAATAACTCAAATTTATCCAATCTAATAATGTAACATAAGTCA
This sequence comes from Artocarpus heterophyllus, assembly GCA_025403435.1. Classification (NCBI taxonomy): domain Eukaryota; kingdom Viridiplantae; phylum Streptophyta; class Magnoliopsida; order Rosales; family Moraceae; genus Artocarpus; species Artocarpus heterophyllus. The sequence goes on from CM046334.1 coordinate 24,702,411, forward strand.
TCAATATATAGAAAAAACATGCCGTCTTGTTACAGGATTTATTATGAAGCAACAAAAGAGACTCGATGAACATATCTAGGTCAAGCTCCCATAATTATAAAATACAATATCCCATATATATATTTTATAATTATCAACTCTAACACTATTCCACTAAAAGCTTAAAACTGTAGTCTCGAATTATATAAAATTACAAAGCTTCAATAAGCCAACTGTCTGTGGCATATCATAATGTGTCACATCCCCAAAAAATATTCATAATTAGCTTAAGGATAAATTCTGTTTTACTTTTCCTATTATTTTTATCCAACATTCCATTATCACACCATTGGAATACTTACTATTTATAAATAGGATACTATTTGGTTATACCTATGTATCCAAATGGTTGGGCGCTCTAATCTTTCAATTACAGAATAATGTATATAAGAGAATATTATTAACTCTACAAAAAAAGCTATGAATTTCATATCTATGAATAACGAGTCTATGTCAATCAAGAGTTACGCCTCCAACGTACTAGTATGTGTACCATCATTAAGTTAGGATGCCACCCTTTGATACATCAAAAGACATATGTTAAGATAACGGGCCTATTAGTCATTTCAAGATTAAGACACAACATATATGATTGTCTAAAGTGAATTGATTTGGACAAACAGAATTATTAACTAAATCAATTCAATCTTTATGTCTCGATCCAATACATCATCATCTATGACAATGCACTAATATTTCTACTCACAGAGTCCTACTCCGATTAGACAACACAACAATCTTAGTATGAATAAAGCCCCCAACTTTATTCGCTCGATTGTGGATCTTATGATTTAGACCATCATCTTTAGGATTTATGTCTTTTGCATAATCTGTCCATTATATGCACGATTCTTAAAGTTTTAGACCAACAGTCTCAAACTTTTGTTTGCTTATTATACATTCAAAGGAAATGAATATAAAGAGCACAACATTGAGTATAAATAATAAATAAACTCTTTATTGATAAAATGTCTCCAAAAACATATTACAACATTTTACTCCTTAGGGCACTATGTCTAACAATCTCCTACTTACATTAAGTGAGTAAATGTGATATGTTACGCATCCCTATAGCCTCGATCAAACATATTTCCACATTTCTACTCACCATGTTATTCTTTATCACATGATACTCTTGATGTGCATGCTTACTCTTCTTGTGAGATCTTGGTTCCTTAGCATTAGTTATCGCTGCAGTGTTATCACAACACAGTGATATCATCTTATTCACACCAGGAACTACCTCAAGATCTCCAAAACACTTATGGAGCCACACTGCTTCTTTCGAAGCATCACTAGCTGCCACATACTTGGCCTCCATTGTTTAATCCAAATGTAGTCTTGCTTGACACTTCTCCAAACAATAGCACCATTGCCCAGAGTAAACACAAAACCAGAAGTTGATCATCTCGAATCTAGATAGGATTGGAAATCTGAATCAATGTATTCTTGAAGTGTTAGATCCTCACCCGAATACACAAGCATATACTATCAAGTCATTCTCAAGTACTTGAAAATATACTTGACTGCAACCTAGTGGTTCTATCACGCCTCTTAATAAGCATCACAAGAGACATTGCTTTTACCATTAAACTTAATAATTACCAATAAGAAGTTCAAAACAATCAACATACACTCAAAGAAATGTCTAAGGAAATCATGCATATATTTTTTTTACTACTTACCAAATTTAACTTTTCCTCCTAAGTTAGCTAGACGGAACACCTAAGGCATTCAACTAACTGACCACCTATAGAAAGCTTAGTTTTAAAAAAATATATATATATATTTAACAAGTACAAACTTACATATATAATGCAAGCACTCTTAACTTATAATCAAACAATTAATTAAAACTAATTACAAAGAAATGAACCACGTAGCATATTCTTTAATGAATAACTTAAAAAACTAAAATTCTAAAATACAATTTATATTTAACAAAACATAAGTTCAAAAGAACATATCATAAATAGAACTGAGTCTTAAACAAATAAAAATACAGAACATAATATATTAAATTTTGTTTGAGTTTAAATTCCTTTCATGACATAACTCCATTTCCAATCCAACAGTCCTTGCACACACGCCCGCCCTTGTCTTCCATCCTAGTCAACCTGCATCTTATCTTTATCTGCAATATGATATAAACTAAGTAAACATAAGCTTAGTAAGCACGTATTTCTATCTCACAACATAAAACATCTCATAAAAATCATTATATAACATAGTAATTATAATCATAGTAGTGCACGAGGTGTAGGTTTATATAGAACATATCTTTTCTTTCAAACTCCCATATTAAAACATGCATGCGTACACATTCACAACATAAAAGAATAATTTTCTAACAAAGTTTGTCACAAAACAATATATATCAATAACAAAAAATTCAAAACTGTGAAAACCTTTAAATCATAGCTTAAATTCTTATGTTTTCCTCAATAAATAAGAAGGCTTGCGCACAAAAAAAAATCTCCAAAAAGAATTCTTTCTACTTTGGCATGAAAGAGAAATAATAGTGATGAATTCTTGGCTTTAAGGATTAGAGAGATGATGGAGGCTTTCTTGGATAGATTTTTGAGAGGGAGTGAGAGAGAAAATCTTGAAGAAAACAAAATTCTAAACTAATAGCATGTGAGGTTTAGGGAAGAAAAAAGAGCATAAAAGCATGGAGGAATATGAGAAAAGATGAAGGCAAGAAAAGGGGATAAAAATAATATGTGTGCTTGAAGCAACATATTTATTGGCATAAGTAACTCTAGTTCTAGTCTAATTAGCTTTCCCTTTTTTTTAGAAGAGTATAATCCTAATCTAATTAGGTTCCCCCTTTTTTTTAAATGAGTGTGGTCTTAATCTAATTAGGTTTCCTTTTTTTTTTTTTTCTCTCTAACCAAATAAAGCCATTGGCCTTATCCCATTTTTTGTTATCTTTAATCCAACCTACACATATACGTTTTTATATCATGTGTATATATATATATATATATATATATATGAATAACTTTTTTTTACGTTTTCTTTTACTTCTCCATGGCATTATGCCATTTATATATTTATATATATAAAATAAAATAATATAATATATAATACATAATTATTTATACAAAATGATAATATTTACTCCTATGGCTTAAAAAAAATATTAATTTACATATTATTCTTTTAGATACTTTATATTATCTAGTTTCTTAACGTCATAACAAAAATGTTACGCATGTAATTATCATGACACTATAAATGTTATAAAAATAAAAAAAATATATACAATAAAATTCATGTCATCATCATAAATATAACTCTAGGGTATACTTAACTATAGAGAATTATAAAGATAATAAATTTAGAGTAAGTTGAAACTCTCTAAAAAAAATAAATACTTTAAGCTTATCATCATTTTTTTTACATGAATATCCTAAACATATCGATCCTACATGGCCGCCGCCTACAACATTACTAAATAAAAAGTTAATTTATTTAACATAAATTAGAATACTATTTAAAATATCACATTCTAACGTTAAATTAACATAAGTGTCCATAGAATAAGACAACGGGTGTTACAACTCTCCCCATCTTATTAGAGTTTTGTCCTCGAAACTCAAAATAACTACGAATAGTAGGCTTCACCTGTCACACACCCAAGCCCCAGGTAGTGATGTGGCAGTTTAATTAAATTAATTAAGTAAAATTTTAGCTAAACTCACCTATTAATTATTTGGGTTATTTATAAGAACATGGTAAATTTAAAATTTCTAGATAATTACCTCTAAGCTAAATTAACTTAAAGTAATAAAAACTAGTGAGAGTGGATCAGGCTGCACTGGACCTACATTTGTCCACACACATAGTACCGACATAAATAAAATGCAAACCATATTCCAACCAAAGATAAATAGTATTCAAATATTACATGCCTTAATTAAAATCGACAGATAACTTAATTAAAGCCTTTATGGTCCACGCACGCAATCAACAGTGTCCTGATCAATGATATGCTACGAACCACCTAGAGGGAGAAGTTTAAAACAGATAAAACTATGAGCAGAAGGCTCAGTAGGATTTGGTTTTTGAAAACATTAATTTGAATAAATGAAATTTTCAAACTTATCATTCTGGTTCAACAAACAGAAGAAAACAAATTTACCAATTTATTATGTACAAAGCCATAAGAATCATCACCGTAGTAGCCTAGCGAGGTTTCAGGACCTGCCCTCAAGATCACTCTTTGCATGACCTGATCTTTGAATGTGGCATCATGCACTGATGTCTTATTTCGAATAGAGTTCTTGACTCGTTTGGTACTAACTAGTATAGTACTTATATCATTACCAGAGTCTCATGTTACTGAGTTTTCTCATTTACATTAATTATTTCGTTTATTATGATCATTTCATTACTCAATAGTACCGAAATTAATTGAGTAAATACATCACAATCTATCCTTAAAAACATTTTCAGGACAATATTTTGTGCCCAAAATCCATTTTAAAATCATGGCTAGCAAAGGATAAGGTCTAGAGTCCTACCTCGTTGTCTAGCACAACAGTGTTGGAAAAACGAGTATGCAACATAATTTAAAAATTTAATTAGAGTATTTTCCAAACACAAGTTTGACATACTATATATATATAAATTAACTAGATCTTACTACCCTTGTATTCTGAAGAGCTCTTGCAATCTGTGAAGATAAGAGCCTCAACCAACTAGTCTTCTTTACTATTCTCTATCCATGATCGGAGTATACGTGGGCACATGTCGTATAGCTCTTCCCTAGTGACTCTCCTTCCAACTAATTGAGAAAACTCAGAATGAAGGGTCGTGATTTGTGAACAATAGTTCTCAAGGAGTTTTTAGAGACTCTCAGACTAGAGTATTCACTCTTAATTTTGTAATTGATCTAAATAACTAAGAGAACTCACTCTCTATTTATAGAGGTTGTCCCCAAGGTTACTCGTTATTAGATAAGGCCTCAAGAATTTGAATCTGGATCAATATCTAACAAAATCGCATGAAAACACGTGATCAAATTATCGCTTGGTTGGTAGGCCGAACTTTGCCATCGGCTTACCGAACTTACTACATCTACAGGTCAAACTTGAAGATCGGCCTACCCAACTTATGATAAATGATCCCTACAAATATTTTATTTCCCACTCGAGATTCTTTGGATAGAGCCTCAGTTTTAATTCAAATGACCCAACAAATAAATTATTTGATTAAAACAGTCATATTTAGATAATCTCTAGGAAAATAAATATTCTCAATAATTCAACAAGTTTATCTTGAATTAATTTACACAAATTAATTCAACTGATAAACAAAGATGAATTATCAGATCCTATCGAATTTCAACCAATCTAATAATTTAATATAAGTCACCAATTTATTGGAAAAGCATGTCGTATCGTTATAGGATTTATTATGAGCTAGCAAATGGGACCTGATGGACCTATATTGTTCCAGCTCCTGATAATTATAAAATACAATATCCTCGATACATATTTTATAATTATTAACTCTTACGTTACTCCACTAAAAGCTTAGAGTTGCACTCTCGAACTATATAAAATTACGAAGCCCAAATTAGCCAAGTGTCCATGACATATCATGATGTCTCATATCCCCATAGGATATTCATAATCGGCTTAAAGACAAATTCTGTCTTACCTTCTCGATTATTTTTATATTATATTCTATTATCTCACTATCAAAAAACTTACTAATTAAAGACAATATACCATTTGGTCACACCTTTGCATTTGAATGGCTGAGCACTCTAGTATTCAGATTATAGGATAACGTATGTAAGAGGATATCATTGATTCCACCAATGGAGCTACGGATTCCATATCTATGAATAACAAGTCTACGCTATCAAGAGTCACGTCTCCAATGTACTGGTATGTATACCATCATAAATCAGGATGTTACCCTTTGGTATATCAAAAGACATAAGTCAAGACGATAGGCCAATTAGTCATTTCAAGATTAAGATACAACACATATGATTGTCTAAAGTAAATTGATTTGCCCATACAGAATCATTAATCCAAATCAATTTCACTTTGTTTCCCAATCCAATACATCATCACCTATGACAATGCACCAATGTTTCTATTGGTTAAGTCTACCTCTGATGGCCAAGACAAACCATCTCCCGTTAGGGATATAGATGACATAACAATCTTTGCATGAATAAAGCGTCTAACTTTATTCCCTCGATTATAGATATTATGATTTACACCGTCACCTTAAGAATCATATCTTTCGCATAATATGTCAATTATATGCTTGATTCTTAAAGGTTTAAATCAACAGTCTTAGACATTTGTTTACTTATTATACATTCAACAAATATGAATATAAAGAGGACAACATTCGGTATATGAATAATAAATAAATTCTTCATTGATAAATTGTCTCCAAAAACATATTACATTTTACTCCTTAGGGTATACATGTACAGACAGCACATATACCATAGTCTCGGCCCGCTATATGTCAGCTTTTCAAAACCGCCAACAACCATGACGTGGACTAGATACATTAATATCTAATTTAGAATATTCTACTTTAGTTTGTTATTTTACGGTGTCTTAGTGTGCCTTTAAAATCTATATAATCATGTCACAAGGTCAAAATATCTTTTTTTCATTAAACAATGAAAACTAGTGAAAAACTACCATTTTTATACAACTCGGTCGGCCTATCGATTGCTCTGGTCTGGCCTACCGAACTATAGGCGTTTGACCTACATACTAGCTGAGTCTGGCTTGCCAACTAGCTTAGTCTGGCCTGCCAAACTATTTGAATCCGGCTTGTTGAAGGGTGGGTTCGGCCTGCTGATCTGTCAAAATTTGAAAAATTCTAGATTTTGAGTCTCGGTCAATTCGAGCTCAAAAGCCCAATCTAACTTGTTTTCTTAGTTCTTAAAGCATGGGTAACACTTAGAAAGTGTAGAATAGCATAATAGAACACATTTAAACACTTTTGTACAAATTTTTCATGAAAATTTAAAATTTATTCTAAAAAATGAAAAAATAAAAAAAATATAAAAATGAGTTTAATTTCGTTTTTGCTCAAATAAGGCTCAAATTTGTTGTGATTTAGGTTCCACAAACTTAGATTTAGCTTTGTTTAAGCTTATATGTGCTCATATTTCAATATGCATGGGAGATCTAAGGTGAAATTTGAGAAAAAGAGAGCTAACCGCAAATGAACATTTTTGAAGAAAACTTGTTGGCTTGAACTTTGTTTCTTAGCCTCGGTTCAACTGAAAATAGTGCTAAGGAGCTGCTCTTAAGCTTGAAGAATTTTGGGTTTATGTAAAGAGAAAGAGAGAAAAATAGAAACGGGAAGAGAGGGAAGAAGAAAAGAAAGAGGGAGAGAGTGTGTGGTGATTGGAGAGTGAGGGAGAGTGGAGTGAATTAATAAAGGGGGAGCAGAGTGGTTTCAAGGTGGAAAACCATGTTCAACACATGGTTTCAAGAGGGGACTTATTGGGAATTTTAAAAATTGTTTTATTCCAAAATTAAATCTGATTTTGAAAAAAAAAATGAAATACAATAAAATAAATAGAAATTAACAACATTGATTTAAAATGAGTTAACAAAATCCTAAAATTCATTTAGGGTAATCTTAACAAGTCTTGAAATTTAAGATAACAAACAAAATAATTAAAAGTGGAATTAATTAGAAAAATATCACAAAATGATTAGATTAAGTTTAAATTGTAAGTAGGCACATTAATTCACCAATTTATATACTAATTATACTTAATTAATCTTTGGGCATTACATCACATATCCTCTTTCTCTTTATGGTTATGCCATAAAATTTTAACAAATGCAATTTCCTTATTTCTCAAAGTCTTCGTCCTAATCTCATATCTCTTGTCCATGTAGCTTCTTTAATCTTTTGATTTTCCAATAATTCTTTCACTAGAGAAATGTCCTTGTTCCTTAATATATTCTTTTCAACCAAAGACATCACTTGCTTATCCCTGTAAATTATATTCCCTCAAACTTCTTATTTTTATATTCCCTTAAACTTCTTATTCTTTCTTTTTTGGCAAAAGAACATGGACCTGGTATATGCTTCCTTAGCATATGAATAGTGTACAAATTCAAGCTTTTATATCGTTCCTTCCTTCAAGGGGTTTCGTCCTTAAAATATGTATAGTAATGAATATGTAGAGAAATTTCTAATCATTTTCCTTAACATTCTTTCTTTCAACATAAAAATTTCTTCAAAAATATCTATTGAGTCATCATACATCTAGCTTACAATATCATATACAATGTTTAAATTCTCTTCTTGTTCCTCTGTCTATTATCCTTTATAGAAGTACAAATCAAAGTGAAACATTAATTCTCTCTTTCTGTTATTTGTCATATTTCATGTACATAATCTTGTCTTTAATCACATGCAAAAGAGAACTATACTCTAGGAACTCTTTACTCTAAAATATATAAATGATTCTAAAATATCAGATTTAACTCTGAGATACAATAAAACATCATGCACTCTAATAAATCTATTAGCATATCCCCTTATTCACTAAATAGCCAGTCATTTTTATAGCATTGAAAGTACACCATACTTGAAGCTTGATTTTCTTTTCTACAAATTTCATAAAAGACTACTAAACATTGCTTTTGGGATATCATGTATCATCATAAAAAATTTTAGGCTCCTCTATAATCTCATTCCATAATTTCCTCTACCAATATCCTCAAAAAAATAATATCATATTTAATCTCTAGTCTCTGCATTAAAAATTTTAGAATACTCCATTGAAGTTTCTACCAATTCAAAGGTCATCCATAGAAGGAACTACTATGTGCGATCTCTATCATATCATCTTTTGGACCATTTAATTTGCTAGAATGTTAAATAAATAATTTTCTCCCAAAATTAATCCTCACTAAGCCTCAAATATTCATATAGTCAATCTTGTTGATAACATGCATATTTTCAAAATATCCTTTACTTAAAAATTTTGCTACAGAGATCTCACATGTGACCTTACAAAATTCTTTTATTAACCTTGTATAATTCCCCAACATGTTCAATAATAATACATAACTATCATTCTACTTCTTTTAAGCTACGTATCATTCATCTACTCCTCCATAAACTTTTTCTCCAAGAAAAATAATATAATCACACAATTAACCTTTTATCATCAAACTTCTTGATTATCAACTTTTTGGTTAGACATAAATAAGGAGGTAGAGATAGCTTCTTGCTCCGAGCAACAAAAGCTTGGGTTTCATAGACTCCTCAGTAGTTTGATTATAATCATAACAAATATATTATAAGATAATATAATAAGAGAGAACAAAAATCTTATACTTACTTGGAGGACTTGAAACATATGTATGGCAATGCGTATTGGAAACGAAAACTGCTCTGATACTATAAGTTGTTCGCCCCTTTATGGGTGTCACAGAAGACGTTGCTTTTACTATTAAACTTAATAATTACTGATAAAAAGTTTAAAATAATCTATATACACTCAGAGAAATACCCCAGGAACACACGCATATATTTTTTTACTACTTATCAGATTTAACTTTTCTTCCTTAGTTAGCTCGATTGAACATCTAAGGCATTCAGCTAACTGACCACCTATAGAAAACTTAGTTTAAAAAAAAACACAAATATTTAACAAATACAAATCACACATATAATGCAAGCACTCTTAACTTATAATCAGACAACTAATTAAGACTAATTACAAATAAATAAACTATATAGTGTATTCTTTAATAAAGAACTTAAAAGAACTAAAAATCTAAAATACAATTTACATTCAATAAAACATAAGCTCAAAAGAACATATCACAAATAGAACTAAATCTCAAACAAATAAATATGCAGAACATAATATATTAATTTTTGTTTGAGTTTAAATTCCTTTCACGACATAACTCTGTTTCTAATCCAACACTCCTTGCACACACGCGCATCCATGTCCTCCATCCTAGTCAACCTGCATCTTATCCTTGTCTGTAACATGATATAAACTAAGTAAGTACACATTCTTATCTCACAACATAAAATATTTCATAAAAATCATTATATAATATCGTAACCATAATCATTGTAGTGCACGAGGCACAGGTTTATATAGAACAAATCTTATCTTTTAAACTTCCATATTAAAACATCATTCATTTTATCTTTAAGGGCCCAAGCGTTGCACCATTAACATCATAGAGGCGCGGTCATAAGAAGAGTGAGGTAGCTAGTCCTAAACCAAACATGACAAGTCCAAACCTTTGGAACATCATAAATATAAACATATGGTGTGCAATACTTAATTAAGTGATATATATATATATATATATATATATATATAAGCTTTAACATATCTCATCGTTAAAACATCCATTAAACCTTCTTGTTACAACAAGAGTTTTTATGAGAAGACAATATTTAAAAACAAACTTAAAAGTTATCATAAAACATATTCTCAAAACTTTTTTGTAAACTTTTATCATGTTACAGGTGAGAATGTACTTACTTGACTTGTTTGCTTACTAAACCTTAAATCAGGTGATGTGGCTACGGTTCTCAGTATGCTCGCCTTTTGGAGTGTTCATGTCAATCATTAATATAATATATGAAATTAATATTCATCTTCATGCTATCAGTTAATATCATATTACATCATCATATATTATTCTTAATGAAACAAAGCATCTTTGAGTCATAGACATGCACTTAAAGTCAAGAAGCATAAAGACATAAAATTTGACCTTTAATCACTTGGAGAAATTAATCTCAACTTATAAGTATGAATAAAATATAAGAATTATTCCATAACATAGCTAACATATATAAACATCACTTAAATTTTCTTCTCTTGAAAATGTTAATCCATAATACCTTTTTTCAATTTTCAAAACATTCAAGTAAATCTACCAATAATAAAAACTGCCTGACCTTTATGGATTCATAACCTTGTATCTTTCAATTCACATTGAATTATAGCAAAAAAATTTTGCAAGAATAAAGCTAACATATATATATAATGCTCAGATTTTTCTTTAGCCATAAAAATTTCATTTAATGATTAAAATAAATCACATATTCAATACCATAAAATCTACCACCAAAGTCTGGGCAGTGAGCAATCCTAATTAAAAGTTATGTATTAAATTATTTATGCTATAAAATAATTTATAAAAATTATTACACATAACAGTCACATAAAGTTATATCATATCCAAAATTTAGCTTTAAATAAATTAGGAGTAATTCAAAATATACATTCGAATTTAGAGTTAATATAAACATCAGACATGCCAAATAGTGAACATGTTTCCTTCAAATATATAGTTATAAGCTAAAATTTTTATGTGACATGCTTAACATATAGTTATAAGCTAAAAAAATAATAAATTATGCAAAACATATTTAAAAGTATGATTTATCGTCTCATGAATTACATAGAGCATATTAGATAGATATTTGTAACCACTGAGTACTTAGCAATCAACGAATGTTATCTTAAAACATAATAAGGATATGAAGTTAAAAATTTACAAACATTTACTGACATATCAACAATGACTCATAATTTTTTACAAAATCAAAAGATGCTTTTTACCCTATAAAACAGAGTCTACAATGCAAAAATACAAATCTACCAGCAAATAAAATTTCATGAGCGGTGTTTGATTGAAAGCTCTAACTCTAAAAATATTTTGAACAAAAATTTTTAAAAAATCCCAGACATTCCTAACATATATATACACATCATATCCAAAAATCGTAGTAAAATAAAATCATTTGATTTTAAAATATTACCAACAAACTTATTGACTAACCAAAAACCCTAAAATTCTTATATCACACTCCAATAGCAAAACTTTATTTTCATCAAATTTCATGGTATCATATGATAATAAATGCTTTCAACCATAAAATAACATTGTTTTAATCAAAGTAATGAACAAAATAATTTATTTTCCACACAAATATACATGCATACACATTCACAACATAAAAGAATAATTTTCTAATAAAGTTTGTCACAAACAATATATATCAATCATAAAATTCAAAACCATGAAAACCTTTAAATCATACCTTAAATTCTTATGTTTTGCTCAATAAATACAAAGACTTGCACAAAAAAACTCCAAAAAGAATTCCTTCTACTTTGACATGAAAGAAAATAACAGTGATGAATTCTTGGCTTTGAGAATTAGAGAGATGATGGAGGCTTTCTTGGATCGATTTTTGAGAGGGGGTGAGATCGAAAATCTTTAAGAAAACAAAATTCCAAACTAATGGCATGTGAGGTTTAGGGAAGAGAAGGAAGCATAAAAGCATGGAGGAATATGAGAAAAGATGGAGGTAAGAAAAAAGGATAGGAATAACATGTGTGCTTGAAGCAACATATTTATAGGTATAAGTAAATCGAGTCCTAGTCTAATTAGGTTTCTCCTCTTTTTGAGATGAGTATAATCCTAATCTAATTAGGTTTCCCTTTTTTTCTAAATAAGTGTTGTCCTAATCTAATAAGGTTTCCTTTTTTTTCCCTGGCCAAATAAAGCCATTGGCCTTATCCCATTTTTTGTTATCTTTAAACCAACCTACACATATACATTTTTATATTATATATATATATATATATATGAATAACTTTTTTTTTTTACATTTCCTTTTACTTCTCCACGGTATTATGCTGTTTTACTTATAATATAGATATATAATATAATATGATATAATATAATATATAATACATAATTATTTATACACAACGATAATATTTACTCCTATGGCCCAAAAAAATTTTAATTTACACATTATTCTTCTGGATACTTCATATTATCTAGTTTCTTAACGCTATAATAAAAAGCTACACATGTAATTATCAAGACACTATAAATGTTATAAAAATAAGAAAATATGCAATAAAATTCATTTCATCATTAAGAATATAACTCTAGGACATACATAACTCTACAGAATTATAAAGATTATAAATTTAGAGCAAGTTGAAAACTCTCTAAAAAAATAAATACTTTAAGCTTATCATTTTTTTTATTCTTTTGGCATGAACATCCTGAGCACATCGATTCCACATAGCTGTCACCTGCAACATTATTAAATAAAAAGTTAATTTACTTAACATAAACTATGATAGCACTTAAAATATTACATTCTAATATTAAATTAACATAAGTGTTCATAGAAGAAAATGACGGGCATTACAGGTTCGATCCTAGATCCCACTAAAATTGGCTTACTATCCTAATCACGTAACAAATGTCCGGCCATGTACAAAGCATAGCATACATGAGGCTATCCACTGCCAAGGCATAAGGCATCTTCTTCATGTATTCTCTTTCTTCTTCATACTTTGGTGAGTCTTTCCTAAAAAGAGTAATTCCAGATCTAGATAGCTGGCCACCTTTCTAGGAATTATGCATTGCATACTTCTTGAGAATTTTATCTATATATATAGCTTGGGATAAAGCTATCATTTTGCTCTCCCTAACTTGAAAGATCTGGATACCAAAAACATAATTAGCTTCACTTAAGTCTTTCATGCCAAACTGCTTGGTCAACCATAATTTGACAGACGACAATGCCCTAACATCATTGCCAACTAGTAGAATGTCATCTACGTAGAGCAGTAGAAAAACTACATTTTCATTCTTAATGTGTTTATAATCACATGGTTCATCCACGTTTTGTTTGAACCAACAAGTATTGATCACCTTCTCAAATCTTATGTTCCAAGAACGAGAAGCCTATTTAAGTCCATATATATAGACTTAGCCTTGAACCCGTCGGGCTATACCATATATATAGACTCATTAAGATAGTCATTCAAAAGAGCTGTCATGACATCCATCTGTCAAATCATGTAGTCGTGAGTGGCAGCTATGGATAAGAGAATGCAGATGGACTTAAGCATGGCTACAGGTGAAAAGGTTTCCTCGTAATCGATTCCTTCCTTTTGCTTGTATCCCTTAGCTATCAGTCTAGTCTTAAAGTTTTTGACTTTTCCATTTGCTCCTCTCTTTCTCTTATAGATCCACTTACACCCTATGGGTTTTACCCCTTCGGGAAGATCTACAAGTTCCCAAACTTGATTAGTCTCCATAGACTTTATCTTAGTGTTCATAGCTTCTGTCTAGAGCTTTGAATCAACATCCTCCATAGCCTCTATATAAGTGTAAGGATCCTTATTATGTTCAACCGATTCAGCCAAGTAGGCTTCACCATTGAACATATACCTCTCGGGTTGACGCCTGATCCTCCCACTACGCTGAAGCCCCTTAGGTTGTTGTTCGGTTGGTTTTTCTACATTGATTGGATTGGTTTCAACCAGAACTGCCGGAGTGATCAAATCACTCACCGACTCCTCGAGTGCCACTTTACTTTGAGGCTTCATGTAACTTTCCTCAAGGAATATTGCATTTGTTGAAACCACAACTTTATTTTCATTTGGGTTATAGAAATAACTCCTTTAGTGCCTTTTGGATATCCTACAAACACACAAACTTTTGAACGTGCTTTCAACTTATTGCTTCCTTTTATAGGACATAAGCTAGACATCCCCATATACGAATATGGTTTAAGAATGTCTTCTTACCCATCCACAACTCATAAGGAGTTTTAGGAAATGATTTTGAAGGCACATTGTTCAAAAGATAACATGCAGTTTGTAGTGCATATCCCCAAAAGGATAAAGGTAGTATCGAATAACTCATCATGGACCTAACTATGTCCAACAAAGTCCTATTTCTTCTCTCAGCCATGCCATTTTATTGTGGAGTGCCTGGTGCAGTCAAATGGGGTAAAATCCTATTCTTTAATAAGTGTACTAAGAACTCATTGGAGAGGCATTCACCACCTCGATCATATCGAAGTTTCTTTATGGGTTTACCTAATTGCTTTTCTACCTCTACCTGAAACTCCCTGAACTTATCAAAAGCTTTGCTTTTCTGATGCATTAGGTATACAAACCCATACCTTGAGTAATCATCAATAAAAGTGATGAAATACTCAAACCCTCTACATGCCTTGATGTTCATAGGACCACAAACATCACTATGCACAAGTTTTAGAACCACTTCGGCCCTATTGCCCTTAGACCTAAATGGTCTTTTGGTCATTTTGCCCCTCAAACAAGTTTCACATTATGGTATAGATTCTACCTCTAGGTGACTTAAAAGTCCATCCCTTACCAATCTTTGAATTCTATTCAGGTTAATATGACCTAGTCGTAAATGCCAAAGATAAGTCTTATTAGAGTGAGAAGTTTTAAGTCTTTTAAAGTTATTGTCATTAACCTTAGTGTTAAATAGTATCTCCATCTTAGGTTTGATGAAGTATAGATTGTTTTGCATCCATCCATCACAAATAAATGATTTCTTTTTACGAATCACCACTTTATTATTAAAAGAAACTGAATAAGAATCTTTAAATAAACAAGCTATAGATATTAAGTGCCTTTTAACTTGAGGAACATAAAAACAATCTTTCAAAACTAAAATCCCATAATTATCAAAGTAAAGATGGACGTCGCGCACTGCTTCAGCCAACACTAAGGATCCATTGCCCATCCAAAACGTGAAGTCCTCATGTAGTAGACTTATCGTTTCTTTGAACCCCTATAGAGAAATATAAACATGATTAGTTACTCCAGAATCTATGACCTAAGTGTCACTTCATTTCTCAACTAAACAAGTTTCAATTATCAGAAGATCACACTTCCCTCCTCGGAAAAGGAAGTCTTTGCAATTCTTATTAATATGCTCAACTTTCCCATAGAAAAAATCCTTTAGCTTCTTTGGGTTCTTCTTTTTCTTCTTCTTATTCTTGCCATTTGCTAGAGTAGAAGAGTTTTTGTTCTTAGCCTTCTGCTTCCTTCTATTCCCTAGGTTAGGATTGGAACCAGATGCAGCCACCAAGTTGGCCTCGCCACCTATAGAGTTTCCTTGATCTAATTTTTGAACTCCTATAACTGTTTCATCAACTCAGTCAAGGTCATATCTTGTCTATTGCTTAAGTTGTATGAAGCTCTATAGGGATAAACTCCTTAGATAAAGTCTCAAGGACCATAGTCATCTTTGACTCAACATCGATATCAGCTCCATGGCTTTGAGCCTCAACAAGGTAATCCATGACCAACATCATATGCTCCTTCATAGGAGTCCCTAGTTTTTGTTTGTAGTTCAAAAGTTTTCAAAGAGCCCCTTCCATTTTGTTGGGGCTTGGCATCAAACATGTCTTCAAGATTATCCAAGATCTACTTTGCAGTCTCATAATCTTTATGTTGCGCCTGCAACATGTTATTCATGTTAGCCATAACATAATAGGGGACCTGATCATTAGCATCTTTCTAGCGATCACACGCTTTGATTTGCTCATTAATGAATTCCCTGGTAGGCTCGCGAGGATACGGTGTTGTTAGCACAAATTTTAGTTTCTCAAAGGAAATGAGGATATTTAGGTTCCTTTTCAAATCATTATAATTCTTACCAGTTAATTGGTTCTTAGTGAGTGTCAAAGATAAAGCATTTTTAGATATTTTAATCTATGATAAAGATTCATGTACTAAATATAAGCAAACATTCCCTATCAATTTAGTAAGATAACACAATGAAGTAATCATACAATTGTGTTTATGTGTTAAAACCTTGAAAAGATCATAACCTTACAATGATAATTTCCAACTTAGAAATCCAACAAGCTGCCTAGGGGAGACTTGCTAATTTCAATTAGGAATACGGATCCCTTTTGATTAATATATGCTATCCAAGGCTCATCTAATCTAGCATATATTAATAATCATTTTCTTTGGCCATTAATTTTATTAACAAAGCTCCTAGGGGAGGTTAATAATAAAATTAATCTTGAGTGTATAACCATCGTTTCAACTATTTTATCCATGATTTATAATCGCCACCTACGGGTGTACAATAATAAATCATACTAAAATAAATTATCCTTCGAAGATCCAACCCGGTACATGATGAAATCCCTTTCTAGGGGTTGGAACCACCATGTGCTACCAATGGACCAACGATGGAGGCCTTAGGTCCTTTCTTCAAAAACCTTCTCCCACTCAATATTTTAAAAATCAAGGTTTTATGTTAATATGCATGAATAATTTTTAATGAGCGGTACTTCTTGTTCTATATAGCATATTATCAACATACATGGCAAATCATTTTATAATGAGGACAAGCAAAGCAATATGCAAAGCCACAAGCAAAATAATAAATAAATAGTCGTAATATCATGGTCCCATCCTAGAGAAAAGAAAATAAAGATTACAAAAAATTAATCAAAACATATTATTGATTCTTCATCTTATATCATGAAGTTGTATCCTTCTTCATGTGGCATCCATCTTCAATTCTTCAATCCCTATAGATCAAATGTTTTACTTTTCCAGTTATCATAAAATTTTGGGTCTGTTTGGTAAATGGATTCGAATTATGGAGATTCAGATCCTTTTGATTTAAGTATTGTGATTTGGGTATTGTGATCTGAATTATAATCAGAGTTAATGTTGGTTGCGAGAGTTTTTAAAAATTTGAGTTAGGTAAAAGATCTAAGTTTGTATTTGGTAAGTGCTTGGAATCTTAATTTGAGTTATGAATATGTGTTTGGTACTTTAATGATTTGGATTCATATTTTTTGTACTTCTTTTTGAAAGTTAAGAAAATTTATTAGAAAAATAACACTTATTTTCAAAAGTGCACTACATTGATTTATGAAATAAATTGTTTTCATTTCATTGAATGCAATGAGAATTCCATGTTTGGTACAAGTGAACACAATATGAATAATAGAAAATGCTCTTCTAACATTATTAACTCTTTGATTTTGCATATTGATTGTTTTCGCATTTTTCAAGTAGTTCTTCCTGAAAATCAATTTTCTCTCCAAAATAAGTTAGCTAAAAACACACCAAAAGAAAACAAATCACGTGCTCCTTTATTCAAAAGCAGTGTATATATGTGTGTGAATTTGTAAAGACAAAGTAGTGCCAAAAAAAAAAAATAGCGTAGCAACGTTCCAACAATTCAACAATTACAAAATTTTCTACTGAAATACTAATGCCTAAAGGTGTACCACAGTTGTTAGGCATAAGCTTCCCATATTTCCATCGCCATTGCATCCCTACATACGTTCATGTTGCCGTTGTCTGCCCTATTTTCAATCAATAGGTTATCATCAACCCCATCATCATCTTGCGCCCAATCTTCTTCATTGACATTTTCACCTTCTATCTCTGCTACCGGTATTGCGTCATCATAGTACTGCTAAAGGATGCCATCATTTCTTTGCCACATGCGTATGAAGTTGTGGATGATGGGGCAAGCAATTGGGATCAATGTTTGTTTGTCATATGGAAAGGGATTCATGCTCTTCAAAATTGGGAATCTCGCCTTCTATACACCAAAGGTTCTCTCAATGCAGTTGCAAAGAGAGGAGTGTGTATAGTTGAACAATTCCTTCGGAGAACAAGGACCCTGTCAAAGCTCTCGATACTCCTATAAGTGATATATAGCTTCTTGATATGGAGCGAGGAAACAATATGTGGTTGCATATCCAAAATCTACTAAATAAAATTTCCCTAAACAAATCACAAGTGGTGTCAATACATATTCCGACAATACAAAAGTAATTGTTTAATTAAAATAATTAAAATATATATTATTTTTTCCTACCAGGTGGTGCTCTTGTCGGATCAGATATAGCGTCCAATAACAGTCGCGCATGGGTTGACCCTCCCATCCAGTTAAGATGAATGTAAATTTCATGTCACAGTTGTAGACGCCCATAACATTTTATGAGTAAAATCCTTTTCTGTTAATGTACCTTCTCGCTTCTTCACAAGATGGAATACACTGTATATGTGTACCGTTAATAGCGCCTATGCAATCTTGTATAACCGAAATGGAAGTCATTTGTTTGACCAAATGTATTATGCAAGTGTATAGATAATGTCACTAGGTTTTTGGTAGTTACTGTGAACCAGGAAAGGTACTTTTTCTTATGCTTTCGCACAAGCATGGATAGGTCATTCCATTTAGGAGGTAGAATAAAGTCATACCCCAATTCACATATTACATGGAGGCCCCGTGTGAAGTAATAAGAAATTGTTTCTTCTGAATGCTGCCAATAATCTTGCATTTCTCGGTTTGTTTGACTTTGGGATATGATGTTTAAAAAGTTCATTAGTTGTTCATCAACATTCATATTACTATTCGGTCTTAGCAGACCCTTGTTTTGAATTATTGAGCTCAGCATTGTAAAAGTGTCAGAACCCATTCCAATCTAATTGTATATTCTACTACAATGACCCTGAAGCAAATTATCAACTCGTTCGTGGCTAGGCATCCCTAATGTGTTTTGTAGTTGACGGGGCTGCATAAATACCGATCTGTATAGCGCATCAAAGGCTGTTGCAATCTCGTAAATATTGTCGTCATCATCTAAATTATTATTTCTAGAACTTGAATTACCAAAATCTACCATAAAAAACCCTACAATGAATTATTAATATGTTGTAACGTTGTATAAATGCATTTAACATTTTCATATTTTGAAGATAAGCAAATGGATTTGAAATTGAAGACAATATTAATATTGTAATCAAATGTATAAACTTAAAGCAAACCGGGTTGTTATCAATGCCTCAGATACAAGTAATAATGTACTCCATGGTCCTCACCCACAAATGAAAAATAAGACCAAATAAATAATACATTCGTAACTGAATAAAATTAAACCAATTGTCCAAGTGGGAATATAATTGACCTGTAGATAGGGCCATAACAAATCTAAACATATTCGATGAAAAAAATGTCACGTATGCAAGAAATTAATAAACTAAAATGGCTCATTTCCACCAAAAGGTGGATGTGGGTAGTAAGGGGTGTCGTCCTGATAATGGGCTGGCGAAGGGAAGAAAGCCGATGGTGGTGCTTGAGGCAGTCCCAGTGATGGAGGCGTGCATTCTGTTGTATGCCGTTGTTGAGATTGAACTTTGCCAATTCCCCTCTCAACAAAGGCCATTCGATACTCCATATTCACTGCGACAAACACTGTCTAGAATTTAGGATTGGCGAACAAGAAGTCTTTAAAGTCCCAATACTTATATGGGCCAAAGTTCATCTCATTCATGATGCTTAGGCATTGCCTCCATTCCCCATCTTTTGACTTGTGTTGATTTGCAGAACTTGCACCACTAGTGCCCCTACTGGTGTCGCCACTAGATAAGGACTCGACGATACTCTGCAAGGTAGTGGCAGCTACTTGCGAATCCGTCAGACTTTTATTTCTAGATGTGGCAGCAATGTTAGTGGCACGTGCTCCATATCTGCGGCCATCAACCCCTATCAAATTGGAAATGTATGCCTTGTTCTTCGGGTTGTTATAACTATCTTCTCTGCCAAACTGCTCAAAGACTCCTTCATGCTCCTCTATGCTTCTCTATGGACTAGGAGGTTCGTTTAAACGTGTAGAACCTGAAGCCACGACATGATTCCCAATGGTAGACTCTATATGGAATAGTTGTGCTATCAAACTCCAATTAGGCACCGCCTTACCAATCAAGTCCTTCGCACATGGGGTTCTCTGGACATCAAATGAGAAACTTATTAACATTGCAATACATGTAAGTTCAACAACAACTATAAGAATTAGTAAAGGCATAAACCAAAGGGATTACCACTTAAAAAATCATCTAAATACTCCGACTCATAGCGAACGGCCCTAGTTTTAGGATCCCAACCAAGTCCACTAGCATTCATGAGGACAGAGCATAGATGAAAAATCTTTCTTAGTCGGTTCCTCTTCTGTTTACAACGTTTCCCAGCAACACCTGGACCAAAAATTTCCAACGCCCACCAGTCCCAATCAGCCGTTGAAGGATGTCGTCCAAGAGCGATTGTTTGATGGTCCACCAACTATAATAACAATGCCTTCTCATTTTGTCTGCTCCAAATAATGGTTGCCTCGTCATCGTTCTTTTTCTTCCTCATGTTTTCCATTTCCACGGTACAATCATAAAGCCCACAACTACCAATGCAGATGCATATAATACATGAAAACAACATAATAAAAAGAATTAATAACAATTCAGACATAAATCTGGCTCCGAATTACAGCTTCTTCCATTTCACATTAGGAGTTTAAGCATTGTGGATTGGAACGTATAACATCCGTAGCAATACTACGACCGGTTGGAATGCACAAGGATGGGTGAAAACGATAGATAATAGAGGGTGGGCAGAGCCCACATGTGTGAGGGGTTCAACGGACATCGGAAGTAACAACCGATGGAATGGTCAAAGTAAAAACCCCACACGACAAATTCCTATGCATAATCAACCGGGAGCACACTGGCATTATAAGCGCAACACTCCACAATAATAACACTTCAACCAACATGACAAAGCAAAAATGAGTTTCATCAAAACCAACCCTTTTTCTACCTTTGGAATGTAGTACCAAACCACTTATTAAGTTCAATTTCTATGAAGCAAAAGAAGAAGATAAAAAAAGAACTAATCAGTCAAATATGGAAATCATTTAAGCAGAAGTGTAAACAGCATAAATATATACATATATATGTCTGGAACAAGTTATTAATTACATGTGAGATATAGTAAAAAAAAAAAAAGTTTTCAATAGATAAGGATAAAAATTAGGTGTGAATGGTAGAATATTGGTAATATTAAGAGAGAGAGAGAGAGACTATTAACAGTTATTAATTAAGTATGAGACAATAATCACTGCGTCACAGTTCACATTGCAAAAACAAATCAAAGCAAACCCAATGGGAAGCAATGGTAGAAGAAGTCCAGAGCTTAAAGAGGGTTGTATTCATTTAAGTTCTATTTTGCATATATGTGTAATGGAAAATATGCATTGGGGCATGACAAATCAAAATGCACTGCCTCACAGTTCACATTGCATAAACAAATCGAAGTAAACCAATCAAAGCAAACCCAATGGGAAGCAATGGTAGAAGAAGTAAATATAAATGGATCATAAATAGGTTCGTGTCACGCATTTAAATATGTCAGTTTCCATTTCACTTTCAAATATAATTAGTTCCTTTTTAATTCAAGTCGTCCTCATAGAAATATGTGGTTTTGCGTGAAGTTTAAGTTAAGACAACTTTATTTTCAAAAACAGGTTACAGTCTAACACCACAGAGTTTGGTTTTAGGAGACCATTTAAACAATTAATCAGCAAAAAAAGCAAGGTAGACTATGAACAAGTCAAAATGCAGCACTATGGTACACGGCACTTCATCTCATTGGATAGTGACCCTATTGACTATCTAAGTTGTGACCATATCTGCAAATGATGCCTTTTCTGTGAAAAAAAAAAAAAAAAAAGCAACTTCAGAACCTCGTATTCTTTACAAGCTATACATACAACGAACTTGTGCATAAGAACCCGATACTAATACCAAGTGTTGGATAAATAGACATGCTTCGACATGTCATCTTAAAAGCTAAAGAAGGCAAAAATGCATTAGTTTTTGACAGGAAATTAGAGAGGAAAATTTGATTAGAGAATTTGGATTATATGCTCGTAGTTGCAAAGCAAGAATTAATTGAGAAATGGATATTATTATCCAAGATACTAAGTTTGAAAACGACATGAATGGCCGCGTGCTAACATTACTTATGCTATATACATATTTAAGTGCAAATCACATTAGACCACCAAAGATGGAAAAGAAACCAAGTTTACACATATATGTACCTACAAAGCAAGCACGCACATTGAAAAGCTTATCAGAATATAAAATGTTCATCAAGGTTATCATAGTCACAAGTGTTTTGTATCAAATGATTTTGGGAGGTGACAAAATTATGTTCAAAATGGTAGTGCTCCACATTGCAAATTTTAAGAAAGACATGTAAGAAATTTTATCTTTGGCCTATGAATAGAAAATTGTAACTCCTCATTAATGGGGAGAAAATTAACTCAGGATAGGAGTAAATAATTTCAGGGAAGCACTAATACAAATAAGCTGGACTCTCATTCAAGAGATTTGAAAATTGACCAAAAGAAGAAAGATCTTGGTTTCTCTTCAGCGAAGAACCAATTATATGTAGAAATAGTAGGTATAAGTGTTTTGTTTTGGCATCTGCAATAGATATTTACAGTTTTATGCACCCTCTACTTTTTACATGTCACATGTGTGACGGACTTCTAAAAGGTGAAAACTTCTTGTGAGTCATGAATACTACTTTTAATGCACTTTTTTAGCTTTGCCCTAGTTCGTCCGTAGTTCCTAGAGTTAGTTTTAAGTTTTTCAATCCTTATGAACCGATCAGTAAGAGGCAATAATCAACTATAATGGGAAATCGCTGTTAAGCTATTAGAACAATCTAAAGCCAAGTAAATTCAGACATAATGCTAATCAAAGAATAGCAAAGCAACAGCAGACAATTTTCCAGCTTCTAGATTATATAGGATGGGATTTTTCCACGATCCTAGATTGATATCAACGTTATCTCCAACCCAAAAAAAACAAGTTCCTCAGAAACACTAGTAATATAGAATGTAATTTCCAACTATCTCACCAAAAAATAACCAAGATGATATTTTTAGAAGTACAACTGTAGGAGAAAAAAACAAATCACAACTCACAGTCAGTTAAGACATGATCAACAAGTAATAAAGATCATTCTCATTGTTCAAAGATTTTAACCCATATTTGGGAAAAAGTTGATTGACCTCGACAGGAAGCAGAGGGAGAGGCCGACATGCGCTGGGGCGGGACGGCAAGGTGTACCAAGGAAGGCGACATGCACAAGGGCGGTGAAGCCAGGTTCATGGCAAAAAAAAAATCGAGCAAAAATTTCAAAAAAAAAAAGGATTTCAGCTCTAATAACTTACCGTGTTCGAGGCCACCGACGATTGGGTAGACTCAAGCCGAACCCAAGCAACTCGTGAGGACACCGATCACCTACTCCGATGCCGACAACGATAACACCTCAACAATGGCCAATGGGCAAGATATGGTCTACGCTAAGCTAATCTGCATCAGTGGAAAAGACGGGCGAGTAAAGGGCACAAGCTCTCACCACTGGGAACAATGGTCGCCATTTTGACAAAGAGAGAGCAAGAGAGAGAGATATTGCAGAGCAATAATGGTGGGTTTCCAGCAGACAAGAGAAAAAAATGGGATCAACTATACCCGGTTCACAGTTGAGGGATTTATTGCAAAACAATAAACCTCAACGGTAAAAAAAATCTTAGGCAAAGAGATTGCAGAGAATCTCTGTTGCAAAGGAGAATCACGTGAATTTGGATTAGAGAATTGTTATTGTAGCATTCACATTGAAGTCTCAAGAAAATAACCCTGAGGGTGAACTTGGGTTTTTGGACTGAGAGGTCCAAAAAAATGATTCAAAGGATTTGAAATTTTAAGGCACCCAACACGAATTTAAGGGATTAGTAATACTCAAATCAAGACTTGAGTCTATTCAATCATAAAATAGTTCTCAAACCAAACAACCCTTTCATGTTTCTTAGAATTGTCGCAAAAATAAAATCAAAACTGCACTAAAAACGCACCTTTTCTAGAAACACACTCTCTTTGCCGGCTTGCTAACTGGATCATCGGCCTTTCAATCTGACTATTGGCCTATCAAACCTAAGGGTTTGGCCTAGCGCCAGAGCTGACAGAATTTTGTCCCGTAGAAGGCCTGCCGAATTAGAAGTTTAGCCTATCGATCTGCAACCATCGGCTTGCTGATTCTGAGAGTTCGGCCTGCCGACCAAGCTAAATTCACTTTTTTTCCAAAAAATAGTTTTTAAATAGTTTTTCAATCTAATTTTCGACAATTGAAAAACATTAAAAATTTTAGAAACTCAAGAAAAACATTGCAACTCCTATCATCTCCATCTTCTAGATCCGTCTTCACTTTGAATGATTATTTAATTAAAAAAATTTTACAAATTTAAAATTAAAATAATAATTCATAGACGGTGATGATAGACCATCTTCTAATTACATGAAAAACCTAGATATACATTTTAGCCTCTAAAGAACCATAACCGACACAAATTAATTAATTAATAATTAAATAATAATCTAATCAACTAAAATTAATTAATAAACATTCACCATATAATTTCATGACAATATTTAATTATATAGAAATCCTAGAGTGCTAACTCTCTAAAAAATTAAATTCAAAAATAGGAGAGAATAAGATCACATAATCGATATATATATATATGTATAACACGATCACAAACTGGTAAATTTACATGAAAACACTAGCTCCAATACCAATTGTTAGAAAAAAAAGTACGCAGTGAAATTTTAAAATTTTTTAAATCAGAGTATTTTCCAAAACACAAGTTTGACATGCTAAATACATAAATTAATGACAGATCTTACTAACCTCTTTTGTGTATCGAGGAGATCTACTAGTGTTGGTTGTTGTGCAGTTCGAGTCGAAGACAGATGATGTTTAATCACACTATTGCTTCCTTGACAAACAGTGACCAGATCAAAGGAGATAATTTTTACGAGGAGAGAGACAGCCATAGAAGAGGCTTGCATGAGGAAAGAAGGGGTGGCCGGGGAAGAAGTTAGAGGGGGAGACAGAAAGATGGCAAGAAGAGAGAGAGGGGAGGTCGGTGTTAGACATGTATGCCATAAGGAGTAAAAATGTAATATGTTTTTGGAGTCATTTTTATCAATAAAGAATTTATTCACTATTCATATACCAAATTGTTGCCCTCTTTACATTCACATTTGTTGAATGTATGATAAGCCAACAAAAGTCTAAGACTGTTAGTCTAAGCCTTTAGAATAAGGCATATGATGAACAAATTATAAGAACCGCAATCAAGGGAATAAAGTTGGACGCTTTATTCATGCAAAGATTGTTATGTTGTCTATATCCTTAACGGGAAATGGTTTGTCTAGGCCATCATAGGTGGACTTCGTGAATAGAAGCATCAGTGCATTGTTATAGGTGACGATGTATTGGATTGAAACATAAAGTACAATTGATTTGGATTAAAAATTCTATCTCAGTAAATCAATTCACTTTAGATAATCATATGTGTTGTATCTTAATCTCGAGATGAATAGTGGGCCCGTTATCTTGACTTATGTCTTTTGATGTACTAAAGAGTGACATCCACAATTTCTGTTGGTATGCATGCCAATATGTTGGAGACATAACTCTTGATAGTGTAGACTTCTTATTCATAGATATGGAATCTATAGCTCCTTTTTAGGAGTCGTTGATATTCTCTTATGTGCATTATCCTGTAATTGGAAAACTGGTGAGCTCAACCATTTGGATACATAAGTGTAACCAAATCGTATATGTTGGGGTGTAATTTAGCAAGGCCCAAATTGCTGGCAAGCCCGTGTGGCCTAATGTTGTATCAGTCGGGTGGATTGAATAAAATCTACAGACAAAAAAGCCCAATTGAATCGACAGTTTGAGTTGTTTGTTTGGTTTGATGTTTTTGCATAATTCGGGTCACTCTACTCATTGAAGATATTTCGCACTCATTTTCATGTCTTTGTTTGACTGGGTCGATCATTTCGAGCTTACAGTTACCTGCACGAATAGACAGTTAGAGAACGTCTTATCATGAATCCAAACGTGGGGAAGACGTGATTCCCGTAGCTTATCACTGATCGACACGTGTCCCACTATTGCAGTCACTCATGGTGCACTATCCCACTCTATCAGACGGTTAAGAGCCACTATCTTTCCTCATCTTCTATATAAGGGAAAAATGCTTTGTTGTATGACTTACTGAGAAACATACCGAAACCCTGCCAAATTTACTTTCACCCTCTTGTAATCTATATTCAAGAACCCCATAGTGAATTACAGTGGACGTAGCTCTTCATTAATAGAGTGAAACACTATAAATTCCTGTGTCATTTTACTTCTTTTACTTTGGTTATCTCATTTAATCTAGCAAACAAATTCAAGTTTAAAAGAACCATTCAACGGTGATTTGAGGGCCCAAGTTCCTAAATAACCTAATCTAGAATTCTAATATTTGATTGTGGATTCACCATCTATAGTTTGGCACCCATCGTGGGGCCTTCAAGTTGTTAACTCAAGATCTTAAACTCAGATTCAAATGGCAGACAACATCGACAACCAGCATACTCTAGAAACCACTATGGAAGAGACTGAATCAATCCCTCAAGACAACCAGCAAATGGAAGTCCTTACAGCAGAAGTTGAGTCACTTAAAAAGATGCTCCAGGAGCAGATAACTCATTCCCAAGAGTGAGACAGAAGGATGGAGCAACTCAGCAACGAGAATTTCGCGTTAAGAAGCCAACTCAGTTATCAGAACTCTCAGATGGCTTCACAGTCATACTATTATCCATATTATGGATATTCAACTGTCCTAGTACAATCAACAGCGTAGTGGCAGTCACAAACGCAGCAGCCAGGAACCTGGCAGTCCCATAGCCCGATTAGAAGGATGCAGCCACTACATTCTCCATCGACTCTAGCACCAGCAACAACACCTGTTAACACAGCCACAACACCTGTTAACACAGCCACGACAACCCTCGCTACGATAACTACAACAACAACGGCAAACACTCACATGGAACCGATCTCTCAGCCAGCAGAAACACCAGCTGTTACTCTTTTGACCCCCGAGTCAATTCAATTGATGATGAAAGAGATGCTCGAGCAGAATTCTAAACTTGTGGAGGAGAGGATTGACCAAAAAGTTACCAAAGCTACAAGCAAGACCCTGGCATCGGATGACATCTCGAAAAACATTTTAGATACTCCACTCATAAAGAGAATCACATCAGTCGTACCTCCAAAGTATAGGGACCTCATCTTCGCTCGGTACGATGGAACCTCAGACCCAAAGGACCACCTGCTATAGTATAAGAATATGGTCAGCGCAACAAGCATCCCAGACTCGATTCTTGATGAGATGATGTGCAAATTGTTTGTGCAATCCCTCAAAGGTCCAGCACTTTGATGGTTTAGTAACTTGCCAATCGAATCAATCGACAGCTTCAAAGAATTAGCAGGCTCGTTTATCAAGGCATACTTGGTGCATATCAAGATAGGGAAGACGACCAAAGATTTATGGTCTGTCATACAAAGCCCGGGCGAATCGCTAAGGGCTTATATAAAAAGGTTCAGCAAAGTGCTATCTGAGATTTTAGATTTGGAAGATGGAATGGCTAGAGAAGCATTAAAGAAAGGACTCCTACACAAGTCCCCCTTCAAGAACAACATATGCTCCGACTATCCACAGACCATCCAGGAAGCCTTGAATAGAGCTAAAGGGTGGATCGACCTGGAAGAAGAAAATGAAAGATGCGAGTGAGAGTTCACAAGAACAAGAGACTAGAATAGATGGGGCTAGAAGCAACAGCAACAGCAGAACCGACGAGGGCAGACGAGGACACTGTCCAAAAGAGAGTGGAGGAGAAAAGAAGACAAGCCTCGATCAACAATAAGACCGTTGTCCCCCCCAAAATATGCCCTCAGCATATCGCCGTCTAAACTGGTCATTTAGCTTGAAGGAAAAGATTATGTACGATGGCCAGGAAAAATGGCACCAAGCTGTTCGCACAACCAGTCAAAATATTGCGAGTTTCACCGAGACAACGGACACTTGACGGTCAATTGCAAAGCCTTACGATCTGAGATCATAGAGCTTCTTAAGAAAGGGCACTTGAGAGAATACCTATCTAAAAGGGGGAGGAAATATACAAACTTGACAACAAGTGAAGAGAATGAAGAGACCAACGAGCCCAAGAGAAGAACCATCACCACCACCAGTCAAGAAGGTAATTGGAGCCATTTGTGGAGGCTTCGTTTTTAGTGGCGATTTAGATGAAATCACACCAAAGGAAAGCAAATCAAGTAATTTCAAGCTTGTTTCACGAAGACCACAATAAGTACGAGATTTTGTTTCGTAGTGACGAGACGTTTGGGCTCGACGCCCCGCACGACGACGCCCTAGTTATCAAACTCAACATCGCGAACTGCAAAATAAGCATAATACTAATTGACAATGGAAGTTCAGCAAACATCCTTTTCCTCTCGACGCTGAAAGAAATGGAAATCTGCGAAGAGGAAATTGAGAAATCCCCAACGTCGCTAATAGGTTTCAATGGCGAGGTGATAACAGCCATTGGAAGGATAAAGCTTCCAGTATACGCAACGGGAGAGAACAAATTGACCAATTTCCTGGTCATGGACTGCCCATCTGGAAACATCATTCTAGGAAGGCCATAATACACGCTATGAAAGCTGTACCTTCAACATAGCACCAAAAGATCAAATTCATGACGAAGCGAGGCATTCGGGAGGTTCGAGGAAGTCAAGAGGCAGCAAGGAGCTGTTACGTCATGGCTATGAAACAGAAGAAGGCTTTATAGCAATTACGGACGACCCAACAAGGCTTGCAAGCAGTCAAAGCAGCATCGAATCGGCTTTCGAGCAGCTTGATGAAGTCCAAATCGACCCGGAGGATAAAAGGCATATAGTGAAGATTGGGTCGCAGCTTGATGAAGGTATAAAATCCCAAATTGTTGATTTTCTCAAGGCTAATATAGATTGTTTTGCATGGTCCTATGCAGATATGCCTGGAATCGACCTGAGAATAATCTCCCATTAACTAAACATCGATCCAGACCACAAACCTATGTGGCAGAAGAAAAGAAAGCTTGGAATCGAACGAAACAATGTTGTCAAAGATGAAGTTAAAAGATTGCTTGAGGCTAGCTTCATACGCCCTGTCCAGTACCCCGATTGGCTCACCAATGTGGTAATTGTGAAGAAGAAGAATGGGAAGTGGCACATGTGCATCGATTTCACTGACCTAAACAAAGCCTATCCAAAGGATGGTTACTCGTTGCCGCATATCGATCGATGAGTTGACGCAATAGTTGGCCACGAGATTTTAAGCTTTCTCGATGCATTCTCTTGTTACAATCAAATCCTTCTGCACCTTGATGACCAGGAGAAGACTGCCTTTATAATGGAGCAGGGGATTTTTTCTTTCAAAGTCATGCCCTTCAGGTTGAAGAACGTAGGAGAAACTTATCAATGACTTTTCAACATGATGTTCGAGTAACAAATTAGTAAGAACATAGAGGTTTACATCGATGACATGTTGGTTAAGTCTTTGCAGGCTCATCTCCATGTTCAGCATTTACAAGAATGCTTCGATGTTCTTCAAAAATATGGCATGAAGCTGATTCCAGAAAAGTGCACTTTTGGTGTCTCAAGCAGTATGTTCTTGGTTTATCTCATCACGAAGTGTGGGATCGAGGTAAATCTTGATCAAATTAAAGCATTCTAGTTGATGCCTTCACCAAGAACCAAACGAGAAATTCAAAAGTTGACTGGTCGAGTAGCTGCATTAAGCCAATTTATTGCCAGAAGTTCTGACAAATGTCTTCCTTTCTTCCAACTGCAAAAAAAGAACACAAAGTTCGAGTGGAACAAACTATGCTAATCGGCTTTCTAAGAACTGAAAAGGTACTTGACTACTCTGTCGATCCTATCGAAGCCAAAAGATGGGGAACAACTCTACCTATACTTGGCAATTTCAGGGACGGTGGTAAGTTCAACCCTCGTCCAAGAAGAAGATACGATTCAGAAACCAGTGTTCTTCATGAGCCACACTATGTTGGATGCCAAAACAAGGTACTCCATCGTCAAGAAGCTTGCCCTCACACTTGTCATGTCAGCTCAAAAACTACGACCATATTTTTAGGGCCACAGCATCGCGGTGTTGTCATCATACCTGATGAAAGAAATTTTGCACAAGCCAGACGTCTCTGAAAGAATGACAAAATGGGCAGTTGAGTTGATGAACTTTGACATCGAGTATAGACCTTGAACGATGTTGAAGGCTCAGGCCCTTGCCAATTTTGTTGCTGAATTGACTTACGAGCCTACTAAGCACGGATCACAAACATGGATCATACAAGTTGATGGATCTAGTAACAAGAAAGGGTCAAGAATTGGAGTAGTTTTGAAATCTCTGATAAGTGAAGTGATCGAGTAGAGTTTTCAACTATGTTTCAAAGCTACTAACAATAAAACTGAATATGAGGCTGTGGTTACAGGGATAAGACTCGCTGCCACACTGGGGGCTGCCAGAGTAGTTGTGGAAAGTGACTCCACATTAGTCATCAACCAAGTAAATGGAGAGTTC
This sequence comes from Artocarpus heterophyllus, assembly GCA_025403435.1. Classification (NCBI taxonomy): domain Eukaryota; kingdom Viridiplantae; phylum Streptophyta; class Magnoliopsida; order Rosales; family Moraceae; genus Artocarpus; species Artocarpus heterophyllus. Next base: position 24,733,680 of record CM046334.1, read on the forward strand.
GAAGCATGGGATGAAAAAATGATCATGTATCTAAAACTGGTTTCCAAGATCAAATCCCAGTTTGATCTGTTCGAAATTAGACATGTACCGCAAGACCAGAACTCAAGAGCAGATGCACTTGCAAATTTTGGATCGTCGATTGAAGTCAGTGAAAGGAGGATAACTCCTCTCAAACAAATTGACAGTCCTAGCATTATGCAAGTTGAAGAAGCGATTTATGTTAACCCAAGGGACGATTGAAGGATGCCCATTCAGATGTACATCTATGATGGCTGGCTCCTGGAGGACAAGCAGGCTGCAAGAAAGATAAGAGTACAAGCCGCAAGATACTACCTGATCGATGGAAAACTCTGCAGGTGTTCCTTCACGAAACCTTATCTCCGATGCCTTGGGAAAGACAAAGTCAAGACAGTTGTCTAAGAAGTACACAAAGGATCATGTGGAAATTAGTCAGGCAGGAGGTCACTATGCAACAAGGTGAAGAGACAAGGATTCTACTAGCCACCATACAGAGCGACTGTGAAAACTTCGCTCGCAAATGCGACGGCTGCTAGAGGCATGCTCCCATTATGCATCAACTAGCAGAAGAGCTTTCTTCGGTTAGTTCGCCGTACCCTTTCATGAAGTACTTGATGGATGTCATCAAACCATTTCCTACTACACCTGGACAAGTCAAGTATTTGCTTATTCTCACCGATTATTTTTTCAAATGGGTTGAAGTTGAAGCATTTACAGACGTTAAAGAGTGAGATGTCGAAAGATTTATTTGGAGAAATAGCATCTATCGGTTCGAAATTCCAAGTGAGATCATCATAGATAACAACTTGTAATTCATCTCCTCTGCCTTTAAGAAATTCTATCACGATTGGGACGCCGTTTTAAGCTTCTCAATGCCAAGATACCCACAAGGAAACGGCCAAACAAAAGCAACGAACAAGATGATCGTAAAGAATCAAAAAAAGAAACTTGAGGCCAGAAAAGGACGATGGGTCAAGGAACTCTTAATGGTACTTTGGGCATACCGAACGACTCCTAGAAGAGTGACTGGTGAATCCCCATTCTCGCTCGTGTATGGGGCAAAAGCTGTTGTTCCTATAGAAGTTGTCGCTCGAGATCTTTGAGTCGATTACTCGCTTTTAAATGAAGCAAGAAATGACGAGATGATGCAGGATGCATTGGATTTGATAGAGGAAAAAAGGGACAAAGATTTCTTTTGCCTGGGTTGCTATCAACAAGCCACCGCCAGATACTTCAACTAGAAGGTCAAAGTCAAAAAATTCTAGGAAGGAGATCTTGTGGTCAGGAAAGTTTTTCAGAATACCAAAGAAGCTAATGCTGAGAAATTGGCTGCAAATTGGGAAGGCCCCTATTAGATAAGAAAAGTTGTTTGGGATGGAGTTTACAAGTTAGAAAAGCTGGATGGATCCCTCATTGCCAAGAGCTGGAACGCGAACCATTTGAGGAATTACTTTGTGTAACTATTACGATTTTACTATGTAATTGAACTACGTTTGGCTTGATCCCTAAACATGGGTACGTAGGCAACTCCTGTATGATATAAACTAGCGTAGCCACTTTATTAACTCATTTTTTATTTCCTCGATTAGTTGACAATTTCTTTCCTCAGGGACCACGTCTATAATCTCAAAACAAACTTTGAATTCAACCAGCTCGATTCAAACTTGAACTGCCATCTTCGTGGCTCAATTTTAGACTCGACCAGCTCGATCTAAACTTGAACTGCCATCTTCATGGCTCAATTTCAGACTCAACCAGCTCTATCCGAACTTGAATTGCCATCTTCGTGGCTCAATTTTGGACTTGACCATTTCGATCCAAACTCTTGAATTGCCATCTTCATGGCTCATCTTCAGACTCAACCAACTCGATTCAAACTCTTGAATTACCATCCTCGGGGCTCATCTTCATACTCAACTAGCTTGATTTGAAATTTTGAAATGCCATCTCCATGGCTCAACCTTGGACTCGACCGGTTTGATAAGAACCGTTGATGACGCCATCTTCACGGCCATGCAGATTTGATTAGTTCGATCCGTACTATTAATCTTATACATCATTGTGCAAACTGCGGACTCGATCAACACAATCTGCATGCTCACGATCCCTAACATTGGAATGATCAATTTGATCTGAACATGCACTTGTAAATTAAAATAAAGTCGCCATCCTCTTTGCTTTTAACACGGTTCGATCAATCAATCTGGTATATAATGCCATGATCTAGTTTATGGTTAATTTACCTTGATTCATAAACATCCAAACAATTCACTTTCATGATATCTCATCGTATGGCAATCAAATTTAACATTAAATAGTGCGATGGCATTTGTTAAACAAGCTAAACGTTCTGATCGATACATGTTGTAAGAAATTAAACTGATATTAAATTTCAAAAAGTTGTTCTATACAAAAAAAAAAAAAAAGAAAGGAGCAATAGAAATAAAAAAATCCTTCATAAATTTCCTTCATCCGCAGGTTGAGCATTTTCACCCTCAGTTGGCTCGATGGTTGGAGGCTTAGTGGCATCACCAGTTGAAATCATTGCAGCTTTGGACTCAAGAGCACGGGGCAAGACAAGAATATCTTGACTGGCGAATTCACCATGAACTTGCAAGTTGTCCATCGATAGCAGTTCTTAAAGGTCCTTGATCTCTTTGTCGATTGTTTCGACGCTTAGTTTGCCTGAATTGAACTCTAACATGGCCTCTAGTCATGCCTTGAAGGATGAAATGACATGAACCTCCAGTAGCTGCTCCTTGATGTCTTCGATATCCTTCTCTCTCGTGGTCAGAGTATTCTTCAGGCTGTCAACTCTTTCTTTAGAAAGACGAAGGCTACTTGACAAGTTTAATACTTTTTTGTTCAACCTGTTTAGTGCATTAGCCATGTCGTTGAACTCCTTTTCCTTTTTCTTTCTCTTGGCTCCCATTTTCTTCAATTCTTCCTCAAGCCTCTTACATCTCAGCACTTCCTGCTCATATTTATGAGCAGCCTTGTTTGCGAACAGATTGTGAAGTAGAAGACCCTACATGATAGAATTAGTAGGTGCGATGCTATCAAAGACAAAAGAATTAATGTGCTTGAGATTTACCTATCCCAATACTACAGCCAACTCATTCAAGAGCCAAACGAAGGGTTTCTTGCCAAAAAGCTCCTCGTCTTTGTTGAAGTAGAAGTTTACGGCTGCTCTTGTCGCCGCCTCCTTGTCTTGCATGATGCTCACGTCAATTGGGACGTCAAGGGTCTTCTCGAGTACACTTTGTTCTGCATCCCTGGTCGAGGTTGAAGTTCTAGCCCCCTTTCTTTTCTTAGATGGTGGGGGCTGTATGTCGAAAGGAGGTGGAGGAAGATCCAATGAAGTGGCTGGAGGAGTCGTTTCTTTTTGTGATGGTTTGCCTGTTTGGCTTTTCTTTTTCTTGGCTGCTTTGTCCGTATGCCTCTTCTTTCGTATCTTCTCCACTGATGGCAATGTTACCTTCATGACTGACAATGCGGCTTCTGCAAGATGAGTGTCTTCGTCAGATAGTGGTGTAATATACTTCGATGGGCCGTACAACTGCTGAAGTGAACCGCGGCATACGAAGACCCAATCGACTCATTTCAAAAATCAAATAGGAATACCTATAGGGATTTCTTTAAATCGCTTCCAAATCGAAGACCTCCAAAGTTGATCGGGTTGCGAGATCTCTGCCCAAGTCCTCCCTTTAAGGGCAAGTAGTGCGTCCAACCTCGCTTGGAACCTTTCACCAATTGGAGCAGGATGATTTAATTTGAAATCTGCAAGAAGAATTACTCGTGATTAGATGGAATTACTGTTCGAAGCATGGAAATCAACGATGCTTACCAATATGACCGAAAGCAAATGGAAAGGGCAATCGAGTAGTTAGTTCAAAGGAGTCGCAATTAATTGACATAAAAAAGTACTGCTCCTCCCAATGCCTATCCACATTCACGAACTCTATTATTAGCTGCTTCGACTGCCTGTATATGAAGTAGAAACGGCCCAAATTTTTGTTCTTCGGCTTCAAGTAATAACACCTTAAGAAGTCGAATATGTCAAAATCAATCCTAGCCTACTCTATCAGGACCATTAGAGCTATAAGCAGTCAAACCCCATTGCATGAGTTGAGTCATAAAAATGTAAAAGTGGCCAATGATCTCAATCATGAACTCCAAAATTGGCAGTTAAAGTCCTAGTTCGAACCATTTTGTGTACACACAAAACCAGTTGTCGTTTCGTGTATTTGCTCACTCCCCTGGATAAGGCAGACGTATTTCGACTGAAGCTAGTATTTTGTACTTCGACCTTAGTGTTGACCAGTCGCCTTCCGTCAGAACAGATTCTGGATTCTTTGTGAAAAATGAGACCCTTTTGGTTGGAGAAATGTATTTCCTCCTTTCAAGCGATTCGACGTCGTCGACTGTCTTCAAAGGTCCGACTGGTCTATTTCATTCTACACTTTGGCTTGTTGCTTCTGAACTAGACCCGGCTCTATTATATCTTCTACTTGATTCGATCATTGATTGTTGGCGGATCATTTCGTCGACTTCCCTTTTGTCACTGCTCAACCAGGGATCCTCCCCACTGCTGGAGCTCGAGTCGATGATTACTACCTTCGACATTTCTACAGAAACAGGGTTAACCGAGGAAATCTAGGGTTTTGAAGATCAAAAAGATAAAGATCCTAAACTTTGGTAGGCTTCAAACAGTTCTTGAGAGTTTTATGGTCGCGATAACCAAATAAGTCCAACAGTCTCTGATTTTCTCAGAAAATGAAGCGTGTTTTGTATCAAAATGATTGAAATTAGAAGAAAAACAAGATTATGGAAAGAAAATAGCAAGTAGAAGAAGAAAAGAAAATCTTGCCTGAAAATCCTGGAGAAATTGAAAGAAAATGGAGGAAAATCACCTTGAGTTCGAAGAGAGAGATGAAATGAAAGAGGTCAAAGAAGCGTGAGTTATATACCACCCAAGGGTACTAGATCGACGGTAGGAATCGATTTGAAGCTATCTGATCCAAGGGCTAGGGTCATGTGTCTTTTTGAGTTCCCGCTCAAACCAAGGCGGTGTCTTTTCAAATCAGACTCTTGCGTCAGCATTGTAGTATTTTTTAGAAGCTGCCAATTGGCTGGTGACACGTGTTGCAAGTAATTAATTGTCACGATTTCTAAGGGTAAAGTAATGATTCAGTTACGAATGCAGGATATCAGTTAGTCAGGTGCTGTCTAGTTTGGACCTGATCTTCATTCACTCCTATAGTCCATTACATCGACTAAGGAGTGGGGGGCTATCTGTTGGGGTGCAATTTAGCAAGGCCCAAATTGCTGGTAGGCCCATGTGACCATGTTGTATTAGTCAAGTGGATCGAATAAAATCTACAGACAAAAAAGCCCAATTGAATCGACAATTCGAGTTGTTCGTTTGGTTCGATGTTTTTGCATAATTTGGGTCATTCTACTCATTGAAGATATTTCACACTTGTTCTCATGTCTTTGTTTGACTAGGTCGATCGTTTCGAGCTTGCAGTTACTTGCACGAATAGGCAATTGGAGCACATCTTATCATGAATCTGAACGTGGGGAAGACATAATTCCCGCAGCTTATCACTAAACGACACGTGTTACACTATTGCAGTTACTCATGGTGCGCTATCCCACTCTGTCAGACGGTTAAGAGCCATTATCTTTCCTCATCTTCTATATAAGGGAAAAATGCTTTGTTGTATTACATACTGAGAAACATACCGAAACCCTGCCAAATTTAATTTCATCCTTTTGTAATCTATATTCAAGAACCCCATAGTGAATTACAGTGGACGTAGCTCTTCATTAACAGAGTGAACCACTATAAATCCCTGTGTTATTTTTACTTCTTTTACTTTGGTTATCTCATTTAATCTATAAAACAAATTCGAGTTTAAAAGATCCATTCAACGGTGATTTGAGGGCCCAAGTTCCTAAAATAACCCAATCTAGAATTCTAATATTTGATTGTAGATTCACCCTCTATAGTATACTGTCTTTAAATGGTAAGTTTTTCGATGGTGAGATAATGGAACGTAAGAGAAAAATAATCAAGAAGGTAAGACAGAATTTATCTTTAAGGCGATTGTTGATAATCCATAGTGATACAATACACTATTATATGTCATAGAGACTTAGCTATTTGAACTTCATAATTTTATATAGTTCGAGAATGCAGCTCTAAGCTATAAGTGGAGTAGCGTTAGAGTTGATAATTATGAAATGTATATCTAGGATATTAGGTTTCATAATTATTGGGAGCTTGAACTACATAGGTCCATCAGGTATCTTTTGTTAGCTCATAATAAATATTGTAATGATACAGCGTGCTTTTCTAATAAATTGGCAACTTATGTCAAATTATCAGATTTGCTGAAATTCAATAGGATCAGATAATTCTTGTCTATTTATCGATTAAATTAATTTTGTGAAAAATTAATTCAAAATAAATTTATTGAATTATCCATAATATTTATTTTCCTAGAGATTATCTACTTAAAGTTGTTTTAATCAAATAGCTTCTCTATTGGGTTATTTGAATTAAAACTGAGGCTTTATCCTAAGAATCTCGGGTGGAAAATAAAAAATTCACAGGGATTAGTTATTGTAAGTTCGACTAGCTGGTTTTTAGGTTCGGCTTGCCATGGAGTAAGTTCAGCAGGCCGATCTGCCAGTTCAGCTAGCCAACCAAAAGATAAATTAATTACGCATTTTTACACGATTTTATCAGATTTGATCCAGATTCAAATTTTTGAGGCCTTATTTAATAAGGACTAACCCCTAGGCCCAACCACTATAAATAGGAAGTGAGACCCATAAGTTATTTAGATCAGTTGACTTGCATAAATTTTTAGAAATTATTGACTAAACATGAAACGATAGCCATTCTATTTTATGCGTAATTCTAATAGATTTTGAAAGTGAGGCTTGATAGAGCCACGAGGACACTACTAATTTTAAATTTTGTGTAAATTATATGTTATGTCATTCTTTTAAAAACTATGTTTATTCATATCATACTTAAAAAAAAGGTCATGTCACACTACCACTCATATTACATGTGTAAGTTGTACTATACTTTAATATGTATGTTATTTATAAAAAGTAAGCTCAGAAGATGGAAATTATAAAAACTTCCCTTAACTTTTTAAAAGAAAGCATGCCACACTTTTTAAAAAATTGAGGTAAGAATACGTTGGCGTGTCAGTAGTCATGAACATGGACTCCTTACATAAATATCACAAAAATAAAGTTTGGATTGATTTATGCTCCTAAAAATAATAATTGAAAGAATGCAATGCCACATCATCATACTATATTTAATAATACCAAATATAACCTCAAGGTATCCGACCGTGATACTGGTTGGTAACCACCATAATACCAATATCCAACTAAGATACTAGCTAGTATTCAGTGATCTCGCGTTTGTTAACGCACTCTAAAATAACCCCAAGTATAAGGTTGTCTCAAGTAATACTTACTCAATGAATCTGAGGTCAAATCTACAGGGAAGGTTTTTTTTTAGTTCTAGTACATATATTATATAAAATTTTTCTTTTTATAGAAGCTGAAAAATATGAGGATTAATATTTTTTTACTTACAGAATATATTTACAATACTTACATATTTTTACAACATTTTTCATTTTTAGATTTTGACAATTTGGAAGTTTAATAACAAGAAATGCAGACAAAATTAAAATGAAATTTAACAACAAATGCAAATAACTTAAGCAGGGTAACAACAATAACAACGACAATTCAAAGAAGTAAAACAACAATAATAACAGAGTAGAGATTTAAAGGTTCCGTTATGGTAATTATCTTAAATATATTTTAGTTTTTCTTCTTATTTATTAGTTGGTTTAAGAATACACTATGCCATCCTATGTCGACAATAAATCAAGAGTTACCAAGCATTTATTGTGTCATTTCATGTCTATAATGCAGCAAAAACACAACTTAATAAATGGGCAGCATTTTAACATAACTTAACTAAAATAACAACCAAGATAATAAGTTAAGCATTTACCAAGCCATTCTCTATCTACGACTAATCAAGGTCCTCCCAAGCATTATCCATGCCAGTTTATATCGTCGATAAATCAAAACAGTAATTTTGGTAGAGTTCTAACTAAGAAAATATTAAAATCCTAAGTTTTTTAAGAAAATAATTTGGCATTATAACTGCTGGGAAAACTAAAAAAAACTAAAAATATTTAAGGTAATTTTGCTAGAATTTCCCCCTCTCACCTTAGCTTAAAAGGAAATTAAAAAGACATAATTAATAAAGTACTACTAATATTATTGAACATAATTTTTACAACATAAACAAAGAAGTATCTTACAAGAAACTGGACTAAAAACTAAACATTAAAAACTAAAATAGAAACTGTTTATTTAAGCAGCAGTGTTTTACATTGCGAAGGGGGGGCCTCTCCAAAACCGGGCTAATGCCTTGGTATTTATAGGCAAAGTTTGCCTACTGTTTACAAATTTTTAAACGTTTCTGACTATGGCGTCGTTGAACATTTTAACAAGAATTTGGCATTTTTTAAAAAGTTTGTCTCCTTTTCTCAACGCCATTCTCAGGTCAAAAGTATGCAGATCCAAACTTGAGATTGTCTACATCGCAACGGCTAGAGGCACAGAAACAAGCTCAATCTGGATCATTGAAAACATGATCTTGCAGATTGGAATCACGCACAATAATGGGCCCGAGTGGGGACCACTGGAACTAGGTGGGCCTCAAATAGATATCGTCAGATCGGTCTTTGTATGCAGATCTGGTGATTGTGAAAGGAAGTTCACGTGAGTTAGCCACATTGGATTGGACAGCACTCTAAGTGCGCATGGGGACCGTAGACATGCGTCAGTGTTGACGCGCATTGCGAGAGTGACATGTAACCGGACACGAGCTGACGCACGCAGAGGGTGAATGGCTGAGATTGAATTTGTTGTGCATCCAATGACTCTCGTAATGCCACGTGTCCACTTCTAGATGAATTTGGATTTGGTTGAGTTTTTGATGCATTTGATGTCTAATTTTGTCTGTTTTAGTGCCATTTTGCTCTGTTTTTTCTTTAGATTTCAAATCTAAATTTCACAGGCACACTAAAATTAATTATTTTACACACAAAATAAATATTAAAAATATTTATTTTACATTAAAACATACAAAATAAATTGCAAACTTATAAAAGTTCCAGTCTTTTTTAGTTTGACACAAATATGATTTTTATGACTTGAAAATATTTTTAGAAATTACTAAAAATATTATTGAACATATTTACAAACTCAAAACAAACTATCAAACACATTAAGACATAAAATAAAATAACATAACATAAATTTTATGGTTTTAACTATTTATAGATTAAGCATATATTTAACACACCAAAACGATTCTAAAAATTACCAAAAATATTTTTAAACGTAAAAACATATTAAAAACATATTTTTAAACACATTTTCACATGAAGACACTAAAGCACTATTTATCACTTAATTGCTATAATTAAAGAGTTTTTGAGAAATATTAATGCAAAATAGTTGATTTTAACGATAAAAAAATGTATGTTTTAAGTCTCATCACACCCCACAACCAGCTTATTACTAGTCCTGAGCATAAAGTGATAAAACTTAAAATAGACAAAAGATTTTTTATTTTTGAAAAGTTGGAAATTCCTAGTTGATTTTCCTCAGGGATTATCTCATTTTTCTTACCTCAAAGTAAAAATGTAAATATTAATTAAGTTATGATTCATTTCTAGAGTATGTCAAATATTTAAGATGAATTTTCCAATATGTGTGTGAATTTCTATTATTAATCATTGCATATTAACCAGATAAATTTACATTAATATAACCTAATTTATTTAAATAAATTCTTATAAGTTTGTTTTTCCCCCATCTCTCTACTAATGTAGAATAACACCTTGTTAAAGACCTTTAGGACTTTATTCAGCTTGTAATGTAAGGCTTGGGTCAAAGGTAGGATGGAAGATATATTTGGGGCTCAGTTCACTCATAAAACACTTACAAAAATCCTGAACCTTTAAGATGTACAATCTAATTCCCAAAGTTTATAATACCAAACTCGAAATGAAGTTTCCTTTGTCAACCACTCTTTATTTAACTTTCTTTTCTTTTTTTTCATTTTTTTTCATTTTTTTAACTGAAATACAAAATAACTGAAGATTTACAACATAATAAACTTAAAAAGTAAATAAAATTACATATTTTATAGATGTAACAGATATTCTTAACCCATCCCAACTTCCCATAATAGCCAAGACAACGGGCCCACTATTCATCTTAAGATTAAGATGCAACACAAATGATTGTCTAAAGTGAATCAATTTGCCAAGACAGAATTATTAATCCAAATCAATTCACTTTATGTCCCGATCCAACACATCGTCACATATGACAATGTGCCAATGTTTCTATTCACAGAGTCCACCTCTGATGGTCAAGACAAACTATCTCCCTAAAGGGATATAGACAACATAACAATCTTTGTATGAATAAAGCGCCCAACTTTATTCCCTCGATTGTGGATCGTATGATTTAGACCATCACCTTTAGAATCATGTCTTCCGCATAATCTGTCCATCATATGCCTGATTCTAAAAGTTTAGACTGATAGTCTCAAACTTTTGTTTGCTTATCATACATCCAACAAATATGAACATAAAGATGACAACATTTGGTATACATCTAACTGCAGATCTTATTCTAAAGTAGAAGGATCTTGAGTCTGCTTTTCATATAATGTTCTCACAAACTGAACAGTTTGGTCTTTTAATGTCAGATTCCTAAAACGTTCCTTCTCTGCATGAAATTGAGGCCAGGGTTGCTTCATAGCCCCCCAAATGTATCTAAGTTCTCATTCCTAAGACCATATTTACATAATTGAATTTTATCTTCTTTATTTCTAGATATGAGACCAGGTGAGGGACATTTTCCAAAACAAGTTTGACGAGAACATTTATGACATTTTGATTCCATATGATGAGCTCTTCTTTTTCTAGCACACAAACTTATACCCATACCAAGAAAACTTACATTATTTACATCACTTGGATGAACAAGACCTTTTATGTGCATCTTGATATTAGTAGGAAGCTTAAAACGTGAAAGTACCTAGAGACGAGTGACTCTAGTTTTGTACTTCTTTATGATTTCTCTTTGAGAAAGTGAAGGGAAATATTTCTTTAAGTGCTCATATTTTGGATCCATGATTAAGAAATTGAGATTCTTGAGAGTGAATTGAAAGCTTTAAGAGAGAGTTTGAGAGAGAATTAGGGAGATTTTTGTGGAAGCAAAAGAAAAAGAGATTGAAGATTTTCTAGAAAAATGTTTGAAATATTGGAGAACTTTGAAAGATTTTTGGGAGATTTAGAGAGAAGACAGAGAGAATTTGAGAGTTAGAGAGAAAACGAGAAATTTAGAAGGGCAAAAAACAAAGATTTTTGAGCTTAAATGCACAATAACAAATTTTATAGACAAGGGGTGGATTACAGTTTAGACACAAGAAAGATTGTACAAACATATGCAACACTATATGCAACAATAATGGGCTAAAGAAAAGTAACCTAACATATTACTAAGAAATGAAAATATTTTTGTGTTTTTGAATTTTTATGTTTTTCTAATTATTTACAAAAGTCTAAAATTTTAAAAAATTCATTGAAAATCATTTTATTAAAATGCATTTCTAGAGGCCATTGATACAAAAATGGAAACTAATCCTGTTGATTATAACCTCCATAATTTCTACCATTTTAATAAATTTTTGAAATTATTTTCTGATTTTTAGGAAAAACAAAGAAAGTAAAGATACAACATACTAAAACAAAAACATAAATACAATACAAATATTAATCTATAACTATGATTTCAGTTTCAAAATGAAAATTGGAATCATCAATGTTGATGATTGTTGGAAGAGTTGCTCTGAACCTTCCCAAAAGATAGCACTCTTAAAAAATTAAGTTGCCAGTTGCTGCCAAAAACTTTTGCTGAAATTCTTCTTCATCCATGAGATCATCCATAGTGTCACCCATCACCTCATCCTCGGGTTCTTCTTCAAAAACTTCATTCTCACAATCAGGTTCAAAAATTGAATTTTCAACTTCAAGTGGTTGGTCAACAAAAACATTCACAGGATGGTTATCAACTTTGGGTGGGACATTCGAATCAAAACAATTAGCCAAATCAGCCAAAGGATCAACAAACATTCCAGAAGTACTGCTTTCAACATTGTTCACTTCACACTTTCTAGAGGGTGATTGTGCCATGTTAAAAACATTGAATTCTAAAGTCACATTCCCAAAAGAAAATTTTAGTATTCCATTTCTACAATTAATTAAAGCATTAGAAGTTGCGAGCAATTGACGACCTAAAATAATAGGAATTTGAACATTTGAATTTGCAATAGATTGTGTATCAAAAACAATAAAATCTATTGGGTAGTAAAATTTATCAATTTGGACTAACACATCATCAACAACACCTCTCGAAATTTTTACAGAACGATCAGCTAATTGAAGTGTGATAGAAGTTAGCTTTAGTTCACCTAAACCTAATTGTTGATAGACAAAATAAGGTAAAAAGTTGACACTGGCGCCAAGGTCTAACAAAGCATGTTCAATTTGAGTATTTCCTAGGATACAAAAAATTGTGGGACAACCTGGATCTTTGTATTTCAATGATGAATCATGTTGAATGATGGAACTAACATTCTCAGCTAAAAATACAATTTTAGTCACATTATGCTTTCTCTTAATTGTACAACAATCTTTCAAAAATTTAGCATAAGATGGGACTTGTTTGATTGCATCTAAAAGTGGAATGTTAATTTTAACTTATTTGAAAAGTTCAAAAATTTTAATATTTTTGTCAAACTTCTCTTTTGACAACAAAGCTTGAGGAAATCGGACCTTTGGAAAAAAAATTTCTTTTGAAATACTCTTTTTTTTTTTAGAATTTTCCTTATCACTATTAATTTTTTATCACTTTTTAAAGTTCAGTTAACCTTTTGATCTTCTGAAAGATTAGTTTTATCAACAGCTTTTCCACTTTGAAGAGTTATGACAAAATTAACAATTTCTTGTTGTGATTGTAAACTAGAAGAGGCAACTTCATTTATAGATGGATAATGTATGGGTTGAGTAGGAAATTTGCCTTTTTCTTGAATGCAAAGGGAAGAAGTGAGTTTACAAATGGACTCTTTAATTTCATGAATGTCCTGAGAAGTGCGAGTGTTATGAACTTCTTGTTTTCGAATGAATGATTTTTGAGCTTGAATGAAAGATTGCAAAGTGTCTTCAAGAGTTTTGACTTGAGATTGAAGATTTTCAGAAAAATTTTGTGGAGGCTTTTGAAAATTTTGAGAATTTGATGAAAATTATGGATTTGAGATTGTTGTAGAAATGGTGGATGACCTTGAGAATTTTGTGGTGGAAGTGATGGTGGTGGTTGAAATTGCTATTGTGACTGATCATTTCTCCAACTTAAATTAGGATGGTTTCTCCATTGTGAATTGTATGTGTCAAAATATGGGGATGCAAATAGGTCCAATTGATTTGTGTAATTCATCTGTTCATGGGACTCTTCCTCAAAAACTGGGCATTCATAAGTTAAGTGTTATGGAGTTTGGCAAACACTATACAAAATTTTAATTTTGGGTTCTTGGACATTCCTACGTTCCATGGCTTCAATCTTTTTAGCCAAACATGCAATTCTAGCATTTAGATCATTTTCTTGACTAAGTTGATGAACACCTCTTTAAGCATTAGCAAGATTAGATCTAATTGAGCCTTCAGAATTACCATGTTGCCAATGTTGAGAGTTTTTAGCCAAATTATCAAGAAAATCTAACGCTTCATCACGTTCTTTATCAAGGAATTCTCCATTACATATTGTTTCAACAAATTGATGGGTTTCAGGAGTTAAACCTTCATAAAAAGAAACTAATATAATGCCATTTTTCAAAACCATGATGTGGACAAGAATTCAACAAATCCTTAAAACATTCCCAACATTGAAAATAGACTTCCTTTACATTTTGGGAAAAATTTTGAATTTTTTTTTTCAAAGCATTGGTTTTATAAGTTGGAAAGAATTTTTTCAAAAACTTAGTCTACATTTCTTGCCATGTACCTATTGACCTAGGTTTTAAAGAAGTAAGCCAAGTTTGAGCTTTGTCTTTTAAAGAAAAAGGAAAAAGCTTAAGCTTAACAATTCCATTTGAAACTTCCAGGTTAGTGAAGGTAGCACAAACATCTTAAAATTCTCTAAGGTGCAGATATGGATTTTTAGATTCTAAGCCATGAAAATTGGGAAGCAAGTCAATCATTCCAGGTTAAAACCTAAAGTGATGGGCATTGAGAGGAAAAACGAAACATGATGGAGTGGATTCACGAGGTGGTTGTAAATTATCTCTCATTGAACGAACAAGATTGATGATTTGTTGATTACCAATATTTTCATTATGAGCACTTTCATTATTAGCCATTTTTGGTGAATTTGAAGACACAACAAAGACTAAAGGTGGTTCTAAAATTTTCCTAATTAACCTACGATTTTTAAACACACGAGACCAAACTAGCATAAATTATTTAAATATTTAAAAATTTTTAGATAGATACAAAGCTTTTCTTTACTCAGGGAGAATAAAGTAGTGAATGAAAAATATTTGCCTTATTAATTTTGTAGAATTTAAGAATTATGTTTTTCAAGAATGTCCCCAGGAAAGATTGGTGGTGCTAAGGCTCCTTAAACACCAATCTCCTTGTCAAAACAATGTTTCTAGAATGACTGGCATTGAGAGAATCTCCAAAAGTCAACTAGTTATGGGAAAAAATTCCAAACCAGTACCAGTCCCCAAATAGAACTTTCTTAAAAAATACTTTTCACAAAAACATAACTTATTTATTGAGATTATGGAAAACCTAATCTAAAATTTTATGAAGTTTTATTTCTAAGGCAAAAACCTAAAACTAAACTTAAAACTAGAAAAATAAATATTTTAAAAAGAAAGGAAAGAAAACAAAATTTTTATGATTTCTAGGATTTTTTTATTTTTTTATTTTTTAATTATTTTTTAATGAATAGTAAAATAGTGGAGTGAATAGTAACTACTATTACACAAATAGTAACTTACAAAAAACGAATGCAGATTTCTACATGAACAGCAGTAAACACTAGCAAAATAGAAAATATTAACAAAAGAAAACAAATAAAACAGAAAAAGAAAAGTTAGTAATATATAAAAGAAAAAGAAAAAGAAAATATATTATACAATAATATACTACACTGAAAGTAATACCATCCCCAACAACGGTGCCAAAAACTTGATCTCACGTCTGTTAACGCACTCTAAAATAACCCTAAGTATACGGTTGTCTCAAGTAATACTTACTCGGTGAATCTGAGGTCGAACTCGCAGGAAAGGTTTTTATTCAGTTCTAGTACATATATTATATTAACTTTTTCTTTTTATATAAGCAGAAAAATATGAGAATTAATATTTTTTTTATTTACATAATATATTTACAATATTTACATATTTTTACAGCATTTTTCATTTTCAGATTTTGACAATTTGGAACTTCAATAATAAGAAATGCAGACAAAATTAAAATGGAATTTTAACAACAAATGCAAATAATTTAAGCAAAGTAACAACAATAACAACAGTAATTTAAAGAAGTAAAATAGCAATAATAACAGGGCTGAGGTTTAAAGGTTCCGTTTTGGCAATTATCTTACATATATTTTAGTTTTTCTTTTTATTTATTAGTTGGTTTAAGAATATACTACGCCATCCTATGTTTACAATAAATCAAGAGTTACCAAGCATTTATTGCGCCATTCTATATCTATAATGCAACAAAAACACAACTTAATAAATGGGCAGCATTTTAACATAACTTAACTAAAATAACAACCAAGATAATAAGATAAGCATTTATCGAACCATTCTTTGTCTATGACTAATCAAGGTCCTCTCAAGCATTATCCACGCCAGTCTATGTCATCAATAAATCAAAACTGTAATTTTGACAAAGTTCTAGCTAAGAAAATATTAAAACCTTAAGTTTTCTAAGAATATAATTTGGCATTATAACTGCTTAGAAAACTAAGAAAAACCAAAAATATTTAAGGTAATTTTGCCAAAATTTTTCCCTCTCACCTCAGCTTAAAAGGAAATTAAAAAGACATAATTAATTAAGTACTACTAATATTATTGAACATAATTTTTACAACATAAATAGAGAAGTATTTTATAAGAAACTGGACTAAAGACTAAACATTAAAAACTAAAATAGAAACTAGTTATTTAAGCAGTAGTGTTTTACACTATGAAGGGGGGGTCTCTCCAAAACCAGGCTGATGCCTTAGTATTTATAGGCAAAGTTTGCCTACTATTTACAAAGTTTTAAAAGTTTCTCACTGTAGCATCGTTGAACATTTTAACAAGAATCTGGCATTTTTTTCAGAAGTTTGTCTTCTTTTTCAACGCCATTCTCGGGTCAAAAGTACGCAAATCCAAACTTGAGATTGTCTACATCGCAACGGCTAAAGGCACAAAAACAAGCTCAATCTAGATCGTTAAAAACACGATCTTGCGGTCTGGAATCACGCATGATAATGGGCTCGAGTGGGGACCACTAGGACTAGGTGGGCCTCAAATAGAGATCATCATATCAGTCTTTGTATGCAGCTCTGGAGGTTGCGAAAGGCAGATCCTATGAGTTAGCCACACCAGATTGGACAGCACTCTAAGTGAGCATGGGGCCTGCTGACATGCGTCAGTGCTGTTGCGCACTAATAGAGTGACATGTGGCCTGACACACATAGAGGTTGAACGGCTAAGATTGAATTTGCAGTGCATCCGACGACTCTCGTAATGCCACGTGTCTGCTTCTAGATGAATTCAGATTTAGTTGAGTTTTTGATGCATTTGATGTCTGATTTTGCCCGTTTTGGTGTTGTTTTGCTCTGTTTTTCCTTCAAATTTTGAATCTAAATTTCACAAACACAGTAAATTAAGTATTTTACACACCAAATAATTATTAAAAATATTTATTTTACATTGAAACACACTAAATAAATTACACATTTATAAAAGTTCTAGTGTCTTTCGGTTTAACACAGATATGATTTTTATGACTTGGAAATATTTTTAAAAATTACTAAAAATATTATTGAACATATTTACAAACTCAAAGCACACTATCAAACACATTAAGACTTAAAATAAAATAACATAATATAAATTTTATGGTTTTAACTATTTATAGATTAAGCACATATTTAACACACCAAAATGACTCTAAAAATTACCAAAAATATTATTAAACATAAAAACACATTAAAAACACATTTAAAAACATATTTTTAAACACATTTTCACACTAAGACACTAAAACACTGTTCGTCACTTAATTGTTATAACTAAAAAGTTTTAGATAAATATTAATGCAAAATAGTTGATTTTAAGGATAAAAAAGTGCATTTTCTAAGTCTCATCATTCAGTCACAATACTGGTATTTGGCTGGTATCTGTGGTGATATCAACCATTATCCACCCTAATATTGGTCGGTATTTGCATAGTTATTGGTTGGTGACCACCAAAATAGGAGGTACCGCAGTCCCCTCCATAATAGGAAAAACACAAAAATTTAAAAAAAAAAATCAAATAAAAAATCACACATAAAACACAAAAATAATAACAAAATCAAACCTAAAAAAAACTCATGTTGATCGATCTTTATTTTTCTCAACGAGAGTGACTAAAGCAGTAACAAGGTTTTGCAAAGACATTTACCATTTTATGGAGGAAATCTAGATGACGTCGAGGAGACCATGTGGTGTACGGCACCGTCCCACCTCTTTATGTGGCGGCTACCCACTCATCCGTACTGTCCCCTCTGGGGCCCACTGGTCCCTCAGGGATTTCTTTCGCGTCCCTCATGGTTCGAACCTTAAACCTCCCTTAAGAGGTTCTTATTTCCTTCATGAGTACCAATTGAGCTACTAACTCAATTGGTACTCATGAAGGAAATAAGAACCTCTTAAGGGAGGTTTAAGGTTCGAACCATGAGGGACGCGAAAGAAATCCCTGAGGGACCAGTGGGCCCCAGAGGGGACAGTACGGATGAGTGGGCGGCCGCCACATAAAGAGGTGGGACGGTGCCGTACGCCACAAACCAGATAAGATCTTCTCACGGCATTGGAAACCGTGAATGAGATGGAGGAGATCTACTAGTGCTGGTTGTTGTGTAGTTCAAGTCAAAGACTGATGATGTTTAATCGCACTAGTGCTTCCTCGACAAACGGTGACCAAATCAAAAGAGATAATTTTCGCGAGGAGAGAGACAGCCATAGAAGAGGTTTGCATGAGGAAAGAAGGGGTTGGCCAAGGAAGAAGTTAGAGGGGGAGGCAGAAAGATGGCGAGAAGAGAGAGAAAGAAGGTCGGTGTTAGACATGTATGCCATAAGGAGTAAAAATGTAATATGTTTTTCGAGTCTTTTTTATCAATAAAGAATTTATTCACTATTAATATACCAAATTGTTGCCCTCTTTATGTTCATATTTGTTGAATGTATGATAAGCAAACAAAAATCTGAAACTACTAGTCTAAGCCTTTAAAATAAGGCATATGATGAACAGATTATAAGAATCGCAATTGAAGGAATAAAGTTTGGTGCTTTATTCATGCAAAGATTGTTATGTTGTCCATATCCTTAACGGGAGATGGTTTGTATTGGCCATCAAAGGTGGACTTCATGAATAAAAACATTGGTGCATTGTTATAGGTGACAATGTATTTGATTGAGACATAAAGTGCAATTGATTTGGATTAAAAATTCTGTCTTAACAAATCAATTCACTTTAGATAATCACATGTGTTGTATCTTCATCCAAAGATAAATAGTAAACCCGTTGTCTTGACTTATGTCTTTTAATGTACTAAAGGGTGACATCTACAATTTTCATTAGTACGCGTGCCAGTACGTTGGAGACATAACTCTTAAGAGCGTAGACTTGTTATTCATAGATATGGAATCCATAGCTCCTCTTTAGGAGCCGTTGATATCCTCTTATATGCGTTATCCTATAATTGGAAAACTTAAGAGCTCAACCATTTGGATGCATAGGTGTAACCAAATAGTATACTATCTTTGGATGTTAAGTTTTTCAATGCTGAGATAATAGAACGTAAGAGAAAAATAATTGTGAAGGTAAGACAAAATTTATCCTTAAGCCGATTGTGGATAATCTATGGGAATACAATACATTATGATATGTCATGGAGACTTAGCTATTCGAGCTTTGTAATTCTATATAGTTCGAGAGTGCAGCTCTAAGCTATAAGTGGAGTAGCGTTAGAGTTGATAATTATGAAATATATACCCAGGATATTGGGTTTCATAATTATTGGGAGCTTGAACTATATAGGTCCACCAGGTATCCTTTGCTAACTCATAATAAATCTTGTAACGATATGACGTTCTAATAATTGACAATTTATGTCAAATTATCATATTGGCTGAAATTCAATAGAATCATATGATTCATGTCTATTTATCAGTTAAATTAATTCAAAATAAATTTATTGAATTATCAAGAATATTTATTTTCCTAGAGATTATCTACTTAAAGTTGTTTTAATCAGATAACTTCTCTATTGGGTTATTTGAATTAAAATTGAGACTTTATCCTAAGAATCTCGGGTGAAAAATAAAAGATTCATAGGAATCAATTATCATAAGTTCAGCTGGCTGGTCTTTAGGTTCAGCCCGTCGATGAAGTAAGTTTGGTAGGCCGATCTGCCAATTCAGCTATCCGACCGAAAGTTAAATTAATTATGTATTTTTATGCGATTTTATTAGATATTGATTTAGATTCAAATTTTTGAGACCTTATTTAATAAGGACTAACCCCTAGGCCCAACCACTATAAATAGGAAATGAGACTCATGAGTTATTTAGATCAATTGAGAAATCTAGAGTAAGCACTCTGTTTTGTGAGTCTCTAAAACTTCCCTAAAGAGCCATTATTCATAAATCACAAACATTAGTTTTGCGTATTTCTCAATTGGTTTGAAGGAAAGTCACCGGAGAAAGGCTATACGAGTATACCTACATACATACTGATCGTAGATAGAGAATAGCAACGAAGACTAGTTGGTTGAGGCTTTTCTGAAACATTCTTCTCTTTACAAATTGCGGGAGCTTTTCGACAAATAAGATTAGTAAAATCTAGTCAATTTATGCATATAGCGTGTCAAACTTATGTTTTGAAAAATACTCTGGTATAAAAAAATTTAAAATTTATGCTACATACTATTTTTCCAACAATTGGTATCAGAGACAGTTTTTTTTACATAAATTTACGAGTTTGTGATCATGCTATATGAATAAATTATGTAATCTTGGCCTCTCCTATGCTTGAATTTAATTTTTAGAGAGTTGACACTATAGGGTTTCTATATATTTATGTTATCATGGAATTATATGGCGAATGTTTATTAATTAATTATGGTTGATTAAATTATTATTTAATTATTTATTAATTAATTAATTTTTGTTGGTTATGGTTCCTTAGAGGTTAGAATGTATATTTAGGTTTTTTATATAATTAAATGACAGTCTATCATCACCGTCTAGGAATTATTATTTAATTTTAAATTTGTAAGAATTTTGTAATTAAATAATCATTTAGAGAAGACGGGTCTAGAAGATGAATGATAATGTTCCACAGGTAATTCCTAAGTCTCTAATTTTATGTTTTTCAATTATTGAAAATAAGATTGAAAAACTACATAAAATCTATATTTCTAGAAAATATGATTTCTACTCGGTCAACAAGTTGAAGCTCAAGTTCGACAGGCCAATGGTCGTAATTCGGCAAGCCAAACCTCTAGGATCGGCAGGCCGTCCGCATGGTAGAATTTTGATGGCTCTAGCGACAGGCCAAACTTTTAGGTTTGGCAAGCTGATCTGTCATGATTGGCAGCCAGATAGTAAGGTTCAACAAGGTGGAGCGTCATGACTGGCAACCTGATTATGCCGGCAGAAAGCTGTGAATTTTTTAAAAAGGTGTGTTTTTCGGTGTAGTTTTGATTTTATTTTTGGGACAATTATAAGAAACATTAAAATTAGATATGACCGGAAATATAGAGTATTCCATCTATGTGGGATTGAAGACTTAAAGATTGATAATACATGAAGAATGATACAACTTGAAGATTCAAGGATGAAGAGTCGATAATATGTTTCTATTTATCTCTTGTAATCTTTATTTTCTATTCTTTAGGGTAGGACCATAATATTACGGCTAATTATTATTATTTTGCTTGTGGTTTTATATGATTGCTTTGCTTATCTACATTATAATATTATTTGCCATACAGATTGATAACATGTCATATAGAATATGGAGTGCCACTCATTAAAAATTGTTCATGCATGTTTTTTAAAATAAAACCTTGATTTCAAAAGATTGAGTGGGAGAAGGTTCTTAAAGAGAAGACCTGCGGCCTCCATCATTGGTCCATAAGGAGCTCATGATGGTTCCGACCCCTAGGAAGGGACTTCATCATGTACCGAGTTGGTTCCGACCCCACAAGGATTAGGTATTTTAGCATGATTTATCGTTATACACCCCTAGGTGGTGATTATAAATCATGGATAAAATATTGAAATGATGGTTATACACTCATGTTAATTTTATTATTAACCTCCCCTAACAGCTCTGTTAATAAAATTAATAGCTAAAGAAATGATTATTAATATATGCTAGATCATATAGGTCTTGGATGGCAAATATTAATCAGGAGGGGATCTGTGCCCCTAATTGAATTTGGCAAGTCTCCCCTAGGCGGCTTGTTGAGTTTTGAGTTGAGAATTATCGTTGTAAGGTTGTGATTTTTTCAAGGTTTTGACACATAAACACATTTGTATATTTTACATGATTGTGTTATCTTACTAAATTATTATGGTATGTTTCCTCATGTTTGGTATATGATTCTTTATTGTAGATTAAAAATGTCTAAAAATGCTTTATCTTTGACACTTGACAAAAACAAATTAACTGGTAAGAATTATAATGATTGAAATGAAACCTGAACATCATTCTGTCCTTTGAGAAACTAAAATTTGTGCTAACAATACTCGAGCCCACAGGAGATTTCAGTAATGAACAAATCCAAGTGTATGATCACTGGAAGAATGCTAATGATCAAGCCGCTATTATGTTATGGCTAGCATGAATAATGTGCTGCAAGCGCAAAATGAAGATTATGAGACTGCTAGGTAGATTTTAGATAATCTTGAAGACATGTTTGGAGGCCAGGCCCTAACAAAGCGGTAAATGGCACTTTGGAAACTTCTAAACTGTAAACAAAGACTAGGGACTTCTATGAAGGAACATATGACGCTGGTCATGGGTTACCTCGTTGAGGCTCAAACCAATAGAGCTGACATTGATGCTGAAACACAGATGACTATGGTCTTTGAGACTCTATTCAAGGAATTTATTCCATTGAAAGCTTCATTTAATTTGAGCAATAGACGGGATATCATCTTGACTGAGTTAATGAAGCAGTTAAGGAGTTCAAAAATCTAATCAAGGAAACTCCTATTAGTGGTGAGGTCAACTTGGCTACTACGTTTGGTTCCAATCCCAACCTTGGGAATAGAAAGAACCAATGGGCTAAGAACAAAAAGTCTTTTATTTCTGCAAACGACAAGAATAAGAAGAAGAAAAGGAAGAACCCAATGAAGCTCAAGTGCTTTTTCTATGGGGAGGTCGGGCATATAAAGAACAATTGCAAAGACTTCCTTTCCCGAGGAGGTAGGTGTGATCTTCTAGTTGTTAAAATTTGTTTGGTTGAGAAATCCTGTGACACTTGGGTCATAGATTACGGAGCAACTAATCATGTTTGTATTTCTCTACAGGGGTTCAAAGAAACGAGAAGTCTACTTTATGAAGGCTTCACGCTTCAAATCGGCGATAGATCCCTAGTGCTAGTTGAAGTAGTGGGAGACATCCATCTTTACTTTGACAATTACAAGAATTTCTTTTTGCGAGATTGTTTTTATGTTCCTAAACTTAAAAGGAATTTGATATCTGTAGCTTGTTTATTTAAAGACTCTTATGTATTTTCTTTTAATAAAAAAGTAGTGATTCATAAAAACAAATCTTTTATCTGTGATGGATGAATGTAAAACAATCTATATTTTATTAAACCTAAGATGCACTTGCTGCTGAACACTGAGGTTAATGATAATAAATCTAAAAGACTTAAAACTTCTCATTCTAATAAGACTTATCTTTAGCATTTGCGACTAGGTCATATTAACCTAAATAGGATTCAAAGGTTGGTAGGAATGGACCTTTAAGTTACTTTAAAGTGGAATCTATGCCACAATGTGAATCTTGTTTGGAGGGTAAGATAACCAAAAGACCATTTGAGTCTAAAGGCAATAGGGCCAAAGGGGTTCTAGAACTTGTGCATAGCGATGTTTGCGGACCTATGAATATCCGGGCACGATGAAGGTATGAGTATTTTGTCACTTTTATTAACAATTACTTAAGGTATAAGTATGTGTACCTAATGCACCACAAAAGCAAAACTTATGATAAGTTTAGGGAGTTTTGAGCTGAAGTGGAAAAACAATTGAGTAGACCCATAAAGGCACTTTAATACGATCGAGGTGGTGAATACGTTTGTGATGAGTTCTTGGGACACTTATTAGAGAATAGGATTGTATCTTATTTGATTGCGCTAGATACTCTATAGCAAAATGGTGTGGCTAAGAGAAGAAATAGGATGGCTGAGAGAAGAAATAGGACTTTGTTGGATATGGATAGGTCCATGATGAGTTATTCATCATTGCCTTTATCCTTTTAGGGATATGCACTATTAACCGCATGTTATCTTTTGAACAATGTATCTTCAAAATTGGTTCGTAAAACTCCTCGTGAGTTGTAGACAGGGAAAAGGACCTCCTTAAACCATATTTGCATATGGTGATGTACAGCTTATGTCTTGCTTAAGGAAGCGAATAACTTGGAAGCACGTTCAGAAGTTTGTGTGTTTGTAGGATATCCAAAAAGGACTAAAGGGGGTTATTTCTATAACTCAAAGGAAAATAAAGTCGTGGTTTCAACTAATGCAACATCCCTTGAGGAAAGTGTTGGAAAAATGGTATGTAGCGGAACTTTAAAAAAAATTTAATATCAGAGTATTTTTCAAAACACAAGTTTGACACGTTATATGCATAAATTAACTAGATGTTACTAACCTTGTTTGTCGAAAAGCTTATGCAGCCTATAAAGAGTATAACGTTTCAGAAGAGCCTCAACCAACTGGTCTTCTTTGCTATTCTCTATTCACGACAAGAGTGCGTGTGGGTGCACAACATACAGCTCTTCCCTGATGACTCTCCTTCTAACCAATTGAGAAATACCTAGAACTACCATTTGTGATTTGTGAACAATAGCTCTCTAGGGGAGTTTTAGAGACTCACAGACTAGAGTGCTTACTCTTAATTTCTCAACTGATCTAAATAAAAATGAGTCTCACTCTCTATTTATAGAGGTTGGGCCCGTGGGTTAGTCCTTATCAGATAAGACCTCAAAAATTCAAATCAAGATCAAATTAGAATCAATATTTGATAAAATTCACATTTAAAACACGTGATCAAAAATCATTCAGTCGGCAGGCCAAACTAGAAGATCGACCTGCCAAACTTACTCCATTGGTAGGCCAAACCTGAAGATCAGCTTGCCAAACTTGCAATTTTTGATCCCTACGAATCTTTTTTTCCCACCCAAGATTCTGAGGATAAAGCCTCAGTTTTAATTCAAATAATCCAATGGAGAAGTTATCTGATTAAAATAGTCATATCTAGGTAATCTCTAGGAAAATAAATATTCCCAATAATTCAACAAGTTTATCTTGAATTAATTTGCATAAAATTAAGTCAACCGATAAATAGACATGAATTATCTGATCCTATCAAATTTCAACCAATCTAATAATTTGACATAAGTCACCAATTTATTAGAAAAGCACGCCGTATCATTACAGGATTTATTATGAGCTAGCAAAGGGGACCTAATGGACCTATATAGTTTAAGCTCCCGATAATTATGAAACCCAATACCCCAAATATACATTTCATAATTATTAACTTAAACGTTACTCCACTAAAAGCTTAGAACTACACTCTCAAACTATATAGAATTACAAAGCCCGAATAGCTAAGTCTCATGACATATCATAATGTTTCGTATTCTTATAGGATTATCTATAATTGGCTTAAGAATAAATTCTATCTTACCTTCTCGATTATTTTTATTTTACATTCCATTATCTCACCATCAGAAAACTTACCATCCAGAGGCAGTATACCATTCGGTTGCACCTATGTATCCAAATGATTAAGCGCTCCAGTTTTTCAATTTCATGATAACACATATAAGAGAATATCAACTAGTCCTAAAGAGGAGCTATAGATTCATATCTATGAATAACAAGTCTACGCTATCAAGAGTCATGCCTCCAACTTACCGGCATGCCTACCAACATAAAATATGGATATCACCCTTTGGTACATCAAAAGGCATAAGTCAAAACAAAGGGCCTAGTATTCATCTCAGGATTAAAATACAACACATATGATTGTCTAAAGTTAATTGACTTGCCAAGACAGAATTATTAATCCAAATCAATTTACTTTATGTCCCAATCCAATACATTGTCACCTATGACAATGCACTAATGTTTCTATTCACGGAGTCCACCTCCGACGGTGAAGACAAACTATATTTCATTAGGGATATAGACAACATAACAATCTTTGAATGAATAAAGTGCCCAACTTTATTCTCTTGATTGCGGATCTTATGTTTTAGACCGTCACCTTTAGAATCATGTCTTCTGCATAATCTGTCCATCATATGCCTGATTCTAAAAGTTTAGACTGATAGTCTCAAACTTTTGTTTGCTTATCATACATCCAACAAATATGAACGTAAAGATGACAACATTTGGTATATAAATAATAAATAAATTCTTTATTGATAAAAATGTCTCTAAAAACATATTACATTTTTACTCATTAGAGCATACATGTCTAACAAAAAGTTACATGTACAACTTTAAGCCTCGAAGCAAAGTGGTGTTCAAGGTGTTAGCAAGTGATTCGATCACTTGGATGATTCTAGTAGAAACCACTCTAATCGATGTAGAAAAACCAACCGAATACGAACAACAACCTAAGGGGCTTCGACGTAGTGGGAGGACCAAGCATCAACTCGAGAGGTATATGTTCAATAGTGAAGCCTTTTTGGCTAAACTGGTTGAACATGATAGGGATCCTTAGACTGACGAAGAGGGTATAGAGGATGTTGATTCAAAACTCTGGATAGAAGCCATGAACATAGAGATGAAGTCTATGGAGACTAATCGGGTCTGGGAGCTTATGGATCTTCCTGAAGGGGAAAAACTCATAGGGTGTAAGTGGATCTATAAAAGGAAAAAAAGAGTGGATAGAAAGGTTGAAATCTTAAGGCTAGACTACTAGCAAGGGATACAAGTAAAAGGAAGGAATCGATTATGAGAAAACCTTTTCACCTATAGCCATGCTTAAGTCCATCTGCATTCTCTTGTCCATAGCTGCCACCCTTGACTACGAGATTTGACAAATGGATGTCAAGACGACCTTGCTAAATGACTATCTTGATAAGTCCATACATATGGAATAACCAGATAGGTTCAAGACTAAGGGTCAAGAGGGTAAGTTATGTACGCTACTAAAGTCAATTTATGGACTTCAATAGGCTTCCCATTCTTGGAACATAAGATTTGATCAAGTGATCAAGACTTATGAGTTTGCACAAAATGTGGATGAACCATATGTTTACAAGCACATAAAAGATGGGAAGGTGGTTTTTTGCTGCTCTATGTAGATGACATTCTGCTAATTGGCAATGACATTTGGGCGTTGTCATCGGTCAAATTATAATTGACCAAGCGGTTTGACATGAAAGACATGAGTGAGGCTAATTTTGCTCTCAGTATCCAAATCTTTAGGACACAAAGAACAAAGTGATAGCTTTGTCCAAAGCAGGCTACATAGACAAAATTCTCAAAAGGTTTATAATGCAGGATTCCAAGAAAGGTGGGCAACCATATAGGTCTAGAATTACTCTTTCTAAGAAAGACTCTCTAAAGTCTGATGAAGAAAGAGAATACATGAAGAAGGTGCCTTATGCTTCTGTAGTGAGTAGTCTCATGTATGCCATGCTTTGCACATGACCAGATATTAGTTATGCGGTCGAGATTATAAGTCAATTTCAGTTAGACCCAGGATAGAACCACTAGGTTGTAGTAAAGCATATTTTCAAGTACCTGAAAAGGACTCGAGGGTACATATTTGTGTATTCGGGTGAGAATTTAACGCCTCTAGAATACACTGACTCAGATTTCCAATCCTGTCTAGATTCAAGAAGATCGACTACTAGTTTTGTGTTTACTCTAGATGGCAATGCCATTGTTTGGAGAAGTTTCAAGCAACATTACACTTCAAATTCAACAAAAAAGGCTAAGTATGTGGCTGCTAGTGATGCTTCACATGAAGAAGTATGGCTCTGCAAGTTCCTTGAGGATCTTGATGTAGTTCTTGGCATGGATAGAGTGGTATCGCTGTATTGTGATAACACTGCAGCAATAGTTAATGCTAAGGAACCAAGATTTCACAAGAAGAGTAAGCATATTGATTGGAAGTATCATGTGATAAAGGAATTCGATGAAGGCGGGCATGTTGTGTTAGACATGTATGCCCTAAGGAGTAAAAATGTAATACGTTTTTGGAGATATTTTTATCAATAAAGAATTTATTCATTTATATATACCAAATCTTGTCCTCTTTACGTTCATATTTGTTGAATGTATGATAAGCAAATAGTAGTCTGAGACTGTCAGTCTAAACCTTAAGAATTGGGTATATGATGGACTGATTATGCAGAAGACACGATTCTTAAGGTGACAGTCTAAAATATATGATCCGCAATCAAGGGAATAAAGTTGGGTGCTTTATTCATGTAAAGATTGTTATGTTGTCTATATCCCTTATGGGAGATGGTTTGTCTTGACCATCGGAGTTGGACTCCATGAATAGAAACATTGACACATTGTCATAGGTGACGATGTGTTGGATCGGGACATAAAGTGAATTGATTTGGATTAATAATTCTGTCTCGGTAAATCGATTCACTTTAGACAGTCATTTGTATTGTATCTTAATCCTAAGAAGAATAGTGGGCCTGTTATCTCGACTTGTGTCTTTTGATGTACCAAAGGGTAACACCCACATCTCAATAGTGGTATGCATGCTGGTACATTGGAGGCATGACTCTTGATAGCGTAGACTTGTTATTCATAGATATGGAATCCATAGCTCCTCTTTAGGAGTAATGATATCCTCTTATATGCGTTGTCCTGTAATTGAAAAACTGGAGCGCTCAACCATTTGGATACATAGGTGTAACCAAATGGTATACTATCTTTGGATGGTAAGTTTTCTAATGGTGAGACAATGGAACGTAAGATAAAAATAATCTGGAAGGTAAGACAGAACTTGTCCTTAGCCGATTATGGATGATCATATAGGAATACGATACACTATGACATGTCATGGAGACTTAGCTACACGAGCTTCGTAATTCTATAAAGTTTGAGAGTGCAGCTCCAAGCTTTTAGTGGAGTAGCATTGGAGTTAATAATTGTGAAATGTATATCTAGGATATTGGGTTTCATAATTATCATGAGCTTGAACTTTATAGGTCCATTTTGGTCCCCTTTGCTAGCTCACAAAATCCTGTAACGACACGGCGTGCTTTCCCAATAATTGGTGACTTATGTCGGATTTATCAGATTGGTTTAAAATTTGGAAGAATTAAATAATTCATGTCTGTTTATTGGTTGAATTAATTTTGTAAGAAATTAGTTCAAGATAAACTTGTTGAATTATTGCGATCAGATAATTCTTGTCTATTTATCGGTTGTTTTAATTTTGGACAATTTAGATCAAGATAAACTTGTAGAATTATTGTGAATTGATTTATTTTCTTAGAGATTATCTTGATAAAGTTTGTTTTGATCAGATAACTTTTCTATTGGGTTATTTGAGTCAAAACTGAGACTTTATACTTTAGAATCTCGGGTGGAAAATAAAAGATTCATGGAGATTTTTTCTCGAGAGTTTGGCCTACTGGATGACGCGTTCGGCCTACCGATAGGGCCTGTTCGGCCTGCCGATCAGAGCGAGATAAGATTACGCATTTCACGTGGATCTTATCAGATATTGATGTGAACTTGATTCTATTTCGAGTTTTTGAGACCTAATCTGATAAGGACTGACCTCTGGACCAATAGCTATAAAATGGGAGTGAGTCTCATGATTTACTCAAATCAATAGAGATCAATTGAGAGATTAAGAATGATACTCTTCTAGTGAGCATCTGAAAACTCCCTGAGAGCTTTTGTTCACAAATCACGAACACTAGCTTTGGGTTCTCTCTATTGGTTGGAAGGAGAGTCACCGGTGGAAGAGCTGTACATGTGAGCCCACACTCACTCTGGTTGTGGATATAGAATAGCAAAGAAGACCAGTTGGTTGAGGCTCTTCTGGAATGTTACTTCTCTACACAGGTTACGGAGGTTCTTCGGCACACAGAGGTTAGTAAGATCTATCTAATTTATACATATAACATCTCAAACTTGTGTTTTGGAAATTACTCTAATGAAAATTTTTTAAAATTCCACTACGTACTTTGTTTCCAATAATTGGTGTCAGAGCCATGGTTTTTACATAAATTTACAAGTTTGTGATCATGTTATATGCATAAATTTTGTGATCTTAGTCTCTCCTATGCTTGAATTGAATTTTATAGAGAAATGGCACTCTAGGTTTCTATATAATATATATGTTGTCATGGATTATGTGGTGAATGTTTATTAATTAATTATGGTTGATTAAATCGTTGTTTAATTATTTATTAATTAATTAATTCATACCGGTTATGGTTCCTTAGAGGTTAGAATGTGTATCTAGGTTTTTCATGTAATTAGATGGCGGACTATCATCTCTGTCTAGGAATTGTTATTTAATTTTAAATTTGTAAAAATTTTGTAATAAAATGATTATTCGGAGAAGACGGAACGAGAAGTTAGATCTTAGAGATAGATGATGGCGTCTCCAGCTATTTCATGAGTCTTTAATTTTATGTTTTTGAATTGTTGAAAATAAAAATTGATAAATTGCATTAAAATTGTATTTTCTGGAATGAGAGATTACTGCTCGGTCGGCATGCTGAACGTCACAGATCGGTAGGCCAGACATATGGTCCGGCAGGCCGACAGTGGGGCAGAAATTGGGGTGCTCTGCCGGCAGGCCGAACCTTCATGGATCGACAGGCTGATGTATTAGATCGGCAGGCCAATGAAGCATGACCGGCAGGCCGATCACCCAGATTGGCCTACCGACCGAGAGCTGCCAAGTGTCCAGAAAAAGGTGCAATTTTTTCGGTGCAGTTTTAATTTTATTTTTGAGATGATTCTGAGAAACATTAAATTTGGATATGACTAGAAATATGAAGTATTCGATTCATATGGGATTGAAGACTTGAAGATGGATATTACATGAAGAATGATACAGCTTGAGGATTCAATGATGAAGAATCGATATATGTCTCTATTATTCTCTTGTAATCTTAGTTTTCTATTCTCTAGGGTGGAACCATAATATTACAGGTATTATTATTTTGCTTGTAGCTTTGCTTGATTGCTTTGCTTGTCTGCATTATAATATGATTTACGATGTATATTGATAACATGTCATATAGGATAGGGAGTGCCGCTCATATTAAAATTGTTCATGCATAATTTTAAAATAAAACCTTGATTTCAAAAGATTGAGTGGGAGAAGGTTTTTCGAAGAGAGGACCTAAGGTTTCCATCGTTGGTCCATAGGAAAAACATGGCGGTCCCGACCCCTAGGAAGGGATTTCTATCATGTACCAGATTGGATCTCTGAAAGGATAAGGTATTTTAGTATGATTTATGGTTGCACACCCCTAGGTGGTGATTATAAATCATGGATAAAATATTGAAACGGTGGTTATACACTCACGTTAATTTTATTATTAACCTCCCCTAGAAGCTCTGTTAATAAAATTAATGGCCAAAGAAACAATTATTAGTATATGCTGGATCATACGGGTCCTGGAAGGCATATATTAATCAGGAGGGATCCGTGTTCCTGATTGAATATTGGCATGACTCCCCTAGGAGCTTGTTGAATTCTGAGTTGGGAATTATCGTTGTAAGGTTGTGATATTTTCAAGGTTTTGACACATAAACACATTTGTATGATTTTACATGATTGTGTTATCTTACTAAATTATTATATATGTTTTCTTATATTTGGTATATGATTCTTTATTGTAGATTGAAAATGTCTAAAAACACTTTATCATCGATACTTGACAAAAACCAATTAACCGATGAGAATTATAACGATTAGAAACGGAACCTAGACATCATCCTATCCTTTGAGAAACTGAAATATGTACTGACAACCCCTTGTCCTCCCGAGCCTACGGGAGACTCAAGTAATGAGCAATTCCAAGCATACGATCGCTGGAAAGATGCTAATGATCAGGCCTGCTGCTATGTTATGGCTAGCATGAACAACGTGCTGCAGGCTCAACATCAGGATTATGAGACTGCAAAGCAGATCTTGGATAATCTTGAGGACATGTTTGGAGGTCAGGCCATAACAAAGCGGCAAGGGGTGCTTCAGAAACTCTTAAACTATAGACAGAGACCGGGGACATCTGTAAAAGAGCACATGATGTTGGTCATGGGCTACCTCGCTGAGGCTCAAACCAATGGAGCCGGCATCGATGTTGAAACTCAGATGACTATGGTCTTTGAGACTCTGTCTAAGGAATTTATTCCATTTAGAGCTACTTTTAATTTAAGTAATAGACAGGATATGACCTTGATAGAACTGATGAAACAGTTATAGGAGTTTGAACTGTTGATCAGGGAGTCTCTTGCTGGTGGTGAGGCCAACATGGTAGCTGCTTCTGGTTCCAATCCTAACTCTGGGAATGGAAAGAAGCAACGGGCCAAAAATGGGAAGTCTTCTATTCCTGCTACAGCCAAGAACAAGAAGAAGAAGAAGAAGAACCCAAAGAAGCTTAAGTGCTTCTTCTGTGGTAAGGTCGGGCATATAAAGAAGCATTGCAAGGACTTCCTTTTCAAGGGAGGTAGGAGTGATCTTCTATATTTAGAAACTTGTTTGGTTGAGAAATCCAGTGACATCTGGGTCATAGATTCCGGTGCAACTAATCATGTTTGTGATTCTCTACAGGGATTCAAAGAAACGAGAAGTCTGCTACGTGAAAACTTAACGCTTCGGATGGGGGATGGATCCTTGGTCTCAGCGGAAGCAGTGGGAGATGTTCATCTTTACCTTGATAATTATAGGAATTTAATTTTGCGAAATTGTTTTTATGTTCCTAAATTTAAAAGGAATTTAATTTCTGTATCTTCTTTATTTAAAGACTCCTACGTGGTATCTTTTAATGAAAAAGTGGTGATTCGTAAAAATAAATCTTTTATCTGTTCTGGATGGATACAAAATAACCTATATTTTATCAAACCTAAGATGGACTTATTGCTTAATGTTGAGATAAATGATAATGACTCAAAAAGACTTAAAACTTCTCACTCTAATAAGACTTATCTTTGGCATTTGCGCCTTGGCCATATTAACCTGAAAAGGATTCAAAGGTTGGTAAGGAATGGACCTTTAAGTCACTTAAAGGTGGAATCTATACCTCAATGTGAATCTTGTTTGGAGGGTAAAATGACCAAAAGACCATACGGGTCTAAGGGCAATAGGGCCGAAGGGGTTCTAGAACTTGTGCATAGTGATGTTTGTGGACCGATGAACATCCGGGCACGAGGAGGGTATGAGTACTTCGTCACTTTTATTGACGATTACTCAAGATATGGGTATGTGTACCTAATGGACCACAAAAGCGAAACTTATGATAAGTTCAGGGAGTTTTGGGC
Organism: Artocarpus heterophyllus; assembly: GCA_025403435.1. Lineage (NCBI taxonomy): Eukaryota > Viridiplantae > Streptophyta > Magnoliopsida > Rosales > Moraceae > Artocarpus > Artocarpus heterophyllus. The sequence continues at coordinate 24,766,908 of CM046334.1, forward strand.
TGAAGTGGAAAAGCAATTGGGTAGACCCATAAAGGCACTTCGATCTGATCAAGGTGGGGAATACCTTTCTGAAGAGTTCTTGGGACACTTGTTAGAGAATGGGATTTTATCCCATTTGACTGTGCCAGGCACTCCGCAGCAGAATGGCGTAGCGAAGAGAAGGAATAGGACTTTGTTGGACATGATTAGGTCCATGATGAGTTATTCATCATTGCCTTTATCCTTTTGGGGATATGCATTACAAACCGCATGTTATCTTTTGAACAATGTGCCTTAAAAATTGGTCCCTAAAACTTCTCATGAGTTGTGGACAAGACGGAAGACATCCTTAAACCATATTCGTATATGGGGATGTCCAGCTCATGTCCTGTTTAAGGATCCGAATAAGTTAGAAGCATACTTGGAAGTTTGCGTGTTTATAGGATATCCAAAAGGGACTAAAGGGGGTTATTTTTATAACCCAAAGGAAAATAAATTCATGGTTTCAACTAATGCAACTTTCCTTGAGGAGAGTTACATGGACGACTTTAAACCTCGAAGCAAAGTGATGCTTGAGGAGTTAAGGGGTGATCCGTTCACTCAAGAGGTTCCAAACGAAACCATTCCGATCGGTGTAGAAAAACCAAACAAACCTGAACAACAATCTCAGGGGCTTCAATGTAGTGGGAGGATCGAGCGTCAACCTGAGAGGTATATGTTCAATGGGGAGGTCTTCTTAGCTGAGCCGGATGAACATGACAGGGATCCTTATACTTATGCAAAAGCTATGGAGGATGTTGATTCAAGACTCTGGACAGAGGCCATGAACATAGAGATGAAGTCGATGGAGACTAATCGGGTCTAGGAGCTTGTGGATCTTCCCGAAGGGGTAAAACCCATAGGGTGTAAGTGGATCTACAAGAGGAAAAGAGGAGTGGATGGAAAGGTCAAAACCTTTAAGGCTAGACTGGTAGCTAAGGGTTATACGCAAAAGGAAGGAATCGACTATGAGGAAACCTTTTCACCTGTAGCCATGGTTAAGTCCATCCGGATTCTCTTGTCCATAGCTGCCGCTCTCGACTATGAGATTTGACAGATGGATCTCAAGACAGCTTTTCTGAATGGTTATCTTGATGAGTCCATTTATATGGAACAACCAGACGGGTTCAAGGTCGCAGGTCAAGAGGGTAAGGTTTGTAAGCTGCTAAAGTCTATTTATAGACTTAAGCAGGCTTCTCGTTCTTGGAACATAAGATTTGATCAAGTGATCAAGACTTATGGGTTCTCACAAAACGTGGATGAACTGTGTGTTTACAAACACATTAAGGATAGGAAGGTGGTTTTTCTACTGCTCTATGTAGATGACATTCTGCTAATTGGCAATGACATTGGGGCATTGTCATCTGTCAAATTATGGTTGACCAAGCAGTTTGACATGAAGGACTTAGGTGAGGCTAATTTTGTTCTCGGTATCCAAATCTTTCGTGATAGGAAGAACAAAATGATAGCTTTGTCTCAGGCCGGCTACATAGATAAAATTCTCAAAACAATGCAGGATTCTAAGAAAGGTGGGCAACCATCTAGGTCTGGAATTACTCTTTCTAAGAAAGACTCTCCAAAGTCTTATGAAGAAAGGGAATACATGAAGAAGGTGCCTTATGCTTCGGCAGTGGGTAGTCTCATGTATGCCATACTTTGCACACGACCGGATATTAGTTATGCGGTCGGGATTGTAAGTCAATTTCAGGCAGATCCAGGACCAAACCATTGGGTTACGGTAAAGCATATTTTCAAGTTCCTGAGAAGGACTCAAGGGTATATGCTTGTGTATTCGGGTGAGGATTTAACTCCTCTAGGATACACTGATTCAAATTTTCAATCCTGTCTGGATTCTAGGAAATCGACTTCGGGGTTTGTGTTTACTCTGGGTGGCGGTGCCATCAGTTGGAGAAGTGCGAAGCAAGATTGCACTTCGGATTCAACGATGGAAGCCGAGTATGTGGCGGCTAGTGATGCTTCGAAAGAAGTAGTGTGGCTCCGTAAGTTCCTTGGGGATCTTGAGGTAGTTCCTGGTATGGATAAAGCGATATCACTGTACTGTGATAATAGTGCGGCGGTAGCTAATGCTAAGGAACCAAGATTTCACAAGAAGAGTAAGCATATTGATCAGAAGTATCATGTGATAAAGGACTTCGTTGAGGGCGGGCATGTCACGGCGTGCAAGATCGTGTTAGAGGACAATTTTACTGATCCATTTACGAAGACACTTACTGGGAGAGTCTTCGAGAGGCATGTGGAAGCTATGGGGATGCGAAATTTGCTGTATTTACTCACTTAATGCAAGTGGGAGATTGTTAGACATGTATGCCCTAAGGAGTAAAAATATAATACGTTTTTGGAGACATTTTTATCAATAAAGAATTTATTCATTTATATATACCAAATCTTGTCCTCTTTACGTTCATATTTGTTGAATGTATGATAAGCAAACAATAGTCTAAGACTGTCAGTCTAAACCTTAAGAATTAGGCATATGATGGACTGATTATGCGGAAGACACAATTCTTAAGGTGATGGTCTAAAACATATGATCCACAATCAAGGGAATAAAGTTGGGCACTTTATTCATGTAAAGATTGTTATGTTGTCTATATCCCTTATGGGAGATGGTTTGTCTTGACCATCGGAGTTGGACTTCATGAATAGAAGCATTGGCACGTTGTCATAGGTGATGATGTGTTGGATCAGGACATAAAGTGAATTGATTTGGATTAATAATTCTGTCTCAGCAAATCGATTCACTTTAGACAGTCATTTGTATTGTATCTTAATCTTGAGATGAATAGTGGGCCCGTTATCTCGACTTGTGTCTTTTGATGTACCAAAGGGTGACACCCACATCTTCATAGTGGTATGCATGCCGGTACATTGGAGGCATGACTCTTGATAGCGTAGACTTGTTATTTATAGATTTGGAATCCATAGCTTCTCTTTAGGAGTAATGATATCCTCTTATATGCATTGTCCTGTAATTGAAAAACTGGAGTGCTCAACCATTTGGATACATAGGTTAACCGAATGGTATACTATCTTTGGATGGTAAGTTTTCTAATGGTGAGACAATGGAATGTAAGATAAAAATAATCGGGAAGGTAAGACAAAACTTGTCCTTAAGTCGATTATGGATGATCATATGGGGATACAATACACTATGATATTCCATGGAGACTTAGCTACACGAGCTTCGTAATTCTATAAAGTTCGAGAGTGCAGCTCCAAGCTTTTAGTGGAGTAGCGTTGGTGTTGATAATTGTGAAATGTATATCTGGGATATTGGGTTTCATAATTATCATGAGCTTGAACTTTATAGGTCCATTTTGGTCCCCTTTGCTAGCTCACAAAATCCTGTAACGACACGGCGTGCTTTTTCAATAATTGATGGCTTATGTCGGATTTATCAGATTGGTTTAAAATTTAAAAGAATTAAATAATTCATGTCTGTTTATCGGTTGAATTAATTTTGTAAGAAATTAGTTCGAGATAAACTTGTTGAATTATTACGATCAAATAATTCTTATCTGTTTATCGGTTGTTTTAATTTTGGACAAATTAGATCAAGATAAACTTGTAGAATTATTGTGAATTGATTTATTTTCTTAGAGATTATCTTGATAAAGTTTGTTTTGATCAGATAACTTTTTTATTGGGTTATTTGAATCAAAACTGAGACTTTATCCTTTAGAATCTCGGGTGGGAAATAAAAGATTCACGGAGATTTTTTCTCGGGAGTTCGGCCTGCCGGATGACGTGTTCGGCCTGCCGATGGGGCCTGTTCGGCCTGCCAATCAGCGAGAGATAAGATTACACGTTTTCACGTGGATCTTATCAGATATTGATGCGAACTTGATTCTGTTTCGAGTTTTTGAGACCTAATCTGATAAGGACTGACCTCTGGACCAATAGCTATAAAATGGGAGTGAATCTCATGATTTACTCAGATCAATAGAGATCAATTGAGAGATTAAGAGTGATACTCTTCTAGTGAGCATCTGAAAACTCCCTGAGAGCTTTTGTTCACAAATCACGAACACTAGCTTTGGGTTCTCTCTATTGGTTGAGAGGAGAGTCACCGGTGGAAGAGCTGTACATGTGAGCCCACACTCACTCCAATTGTGGATAGAGAATAGCAAAGAAGACTAGTTGGTTGAGGCTCTTCTGAAACGTTACTTCTCTACACAGGTTACAGAGGTTCTTTGGCACACAGAGGTTAGTAAGATCTGTCTAATTTATACATATAACATGTCAAACTTGTGTTTTGAAAATTACTATGATAAAAAATTTTTAAAATTCCGCTGCGCACTTTGTTTCCAACATGTTGATATATGCAAAATCGCATCTAAGGACAATTTAATTGATCCATTCACGAAGACACTAACTATAAGGGTTTTCGAAAGGCATGTGGAAGCTATGGGGATACAGGATTTGTCATATTTACTCACTTAGTGCAAGCGGGAGATTATTAGACGTGTATGCCCTAATGAGTAAAAATGTAACATATTTTTGGAGACATTTTTATCAATAAAGAATTTATTCATTATTCATATTCCAAATTGTTGTCCTCTTTATGTTCATATTTGTTGAATGTATGATAAGCAAACAAAAGTCTAAAACTGTTAGTCTAAGCCTTTAAAATTAGGCATATGATGGGCAGATTATAAGGAAAGCATGATTCTAAAGGTGATGATCTAAATTATAAGATCCACAATCAAGGGAATAAAGTTGGGCACTTTATTCATGTAAAGATTGTTATGTTATCTATATCCCTAACAGGTGATGGTTTGTCTTGGCCATCGGAGGTGGACTCTACGAATAGAAACATTAGTACATTGTCGTAAGTGATGATGTGTTGGATCAGGACATTTAGTGTAATTGATTTGGATTAATAATTATGTCTCAACAAATCTATTCACTTTAAACAATCATATGTGTTGTGTTTTAATCTTAAGATGAATAGTGGGCTCATTGTCTTGACTTATGTCTTTTGATGTACCAAAGGGTGAAATCTACAATTTATGTTGGTATGCATGCCAGTACGTTGGAGACATGACTCTTGATAATGTAGACTTGTTATTCATAGATATGGAATCCATTGCTCCTCTTTAGGAGTCGTTGATATCCTCTTATATGCGTTATCTTGTAATTGAAAAACTGGAGCACTCAACTATTTGGATACATAGGTGTAACCAAATGGTATACAATCTTTGGATGGTATGTTTTTTGATGGTGAGATAATGGATCGTAAGAGAAAAATAATCAAGAAGGTAAAACAGAATTTATCCTTAAGCCGATTATAGATAATCCTATAGAGATACAATAAATTATGATATGTTAGGGAGACTTAGCTATTCAGACTTCATAATTCTATATAGTTTAAGAGTGCAGCTCCAAGCTTTTAGTAGAGTAGCGTTAGAGTTGATAATTATGAAATATATATATAGGATATTGAGTTTCATAATTATTGGGAGCTTGAACTATATAGGTCCAACAGGTCTCCTTTACTAGCTCATAACAAATCCTGTAACGATATGACATGCTTTTCCAATAAATTGGTGACTTATGTCAAATTATCAGATTGGTTGAAATTCAATACGATCAGATAATTCATCTCTGTTTTATCGGTTGAATTAATTTTGTGAAAAATTAAGTCAAGATAAACCTTTTAAATTATCGGGAATATTTTTTTCTTAAAGATTATTCAGATAAAGTTGTTTTAATCAGATAACTTCTCTATTGGATTATTTGAATTAAAACTAAGACTTTATCTTAAGAATCTTAGGTGGAAAATAAAAGATTTGCAGGAATCATTTATCGTAAGTTTGGCAAGTCGGTCTTCAAGTTCAGCCTGCCAATAGAGTAAGTTCGATAGGCTGATCTGCCAGTTCGGCCTACCGACCGAACAGTAAATTAATTACGTGTATTTACATGGTTTTATTAGATATTGATCTAGATTTAAATTTTTAAAGCCTTATCTGATAAGGACTAACCCCTGGGCCCAACCACTATAAATAGGGATTCAGACTCATAAGTATTTAGATTAGTTGAGAAATCTAGAGTAAGCACTCTGTTTTGTGAGTCTCTAAAACTCCCCTAAAGAGCCATTGTTCACAAATCACGAACATTAGTTCTGGGTGTTTCTCAATTAGTTGGAAAGAGAGTCACCAAGAAAAGGCTATACGAGTGTGCCCACACACATACTGATCATGGATAGAGAATAGCAAAAAAGACTAGTTGGTTGAGGATCTTCTAGAACATTCTTCTCTTCACAAATTACGGAAGCTTTTTGGCAAATAAGGTTAGGAAGACCTAGTTAATTTATGCATATAACGTGACAAACTTGTGTTTTGAAAAATACTCTAGTATAAAGAATTTTAAAATTTCTGCTATGTGCTATTTTTCCAACAGTCGATGAAGATGACAAAGAAGACAGAGGTAGAGGAGGCGGTAAAAGAAAGAGAAAGGGAAGCAAATGGGCAGCGTGGGAAAAAAACTCTAGATCTAGTTTATGGGTATTTTAATCAGTACACTAAAATTTAGTCATGCCATTATGGCATGTTTTCAAATAATTTTTGGGTGAGTGGCATAAATCAATCCAAGTAAAAAATGTGTGGCATGTAGCATAAATATCTCCATACATATGAAACCACTTGATACAAAGATATTTAAACTGCATACCACTAATCTTAGAGATGGATTGAGATATGCCATAGGTCCAGAAACTATTACAAAATATACCACAATTAAATAATTTAAATTTTATGTTTAGACAAAAATAGCCCCAAACTAAACTTAGAGTTTTTTTTCCTCTCCTTTTACTCTCTCCACTCACCTAACCCCTTATCTTTCTTTTTCATCCTCAACCAATGTCCCTCCATCTCCAGCCATATTCCTCTCTCTTACTCTCCAGTTGCTAACTGTCTTCGTCACCCCCAATCTGTGACAAATGTCAATGATCTGCAACAATGCCGACGATCTTACAATGTTGCAGCCCTAAGACACCACACAACGCCATGGCTAGATGAAAGACCGCGATGAAGTGACTCCAACGAAAACGCCCGTCGAGCCCGCGCCTCCATCAAAGAGCATATCTCCCCTCGCGCCTTGGAGCGTGGAGATCTCCTTTAGTGCAAATCTTTCCTCCCATAGTAGTGACAACACAAAGGCGTTGAAGAGTTCTCTGCGATATAGAGGCGCCGGAGAGGTCTTCCCACAAGGGAGACCAAACAACACAACTTTTTTTTCTTTTTTTGTTTATTTCGATGAATTTGTGGATGTTGTAATGTATTTTATGATTATTTGTGTTTTGTGATTTTTCTGTCTTCAATAATTTGTGGTGAATTTTTTATTATTTGATAGGGTAAATTTAGTATTATTAAAATAATAGGATGATGTAACCTGACATTATGTACAATTATTACGTTCCAGTGACAAAATTCAATCACAACATTTATTTTGTCGCTTATATGTAAAGAGTTCCTTGCTAAATGCCCAGCCTTGTTCTTTTGGGCTGCCATTAGGCCCAAAGACTCAAAAGCCCACAACGAAGTCGAACAGACAAAAGGCACTGTGTCGTTCACAAGTTGGATTAGGAAAATCAAGACAACCGCTCTCTCCTTCCACCGTACTCTGTACTGTTCCCTCTGCTTTCTTTTCTTCTCCTAATCCACTTTGAAACTAGCGTCGGAGTGTCGCACCATTTCCTCTCAATCCTCCTCTAGACGACGACGACGACGACGACAAGAAGAACAAGAGCCACAAAACAAAAATGTCGACTATATCAATCTCGTCCTCAATCGCTTATCTTCCTCGCAAACCCAATCTCAATTGCACTTTACGTTCGTCGTCTCTCGTCCAATGCCACAAAGAAGGGTACCAACCTCAAAACGACGTTTTCGGGGGAGCCACTCGCCGTCGTCGCGATGATCGTGGAGGCCGGCATCGGAGTCATGGCGACCAAGCTCGGGATGATGAGCTTCTTCGAGAGCGACGGCAAGGTGGTCCCCGTTACCGTCGTCGGGTTCAAGGAAGGCAACATCGTCACTCAGGTCAAAACCCTAGCCACCGATGGATACGACACCGTCCAGGTCGGATACCGCCGAGTCCGCGACCGGAAGCTCACGAAGCCCGAGCTCGGGCACCTCCAGAAGGCCGGCACCATCCCGCTGCGACACCTCCAGGAATTCCGGCTCCAATCCGCCGAGGGTTTCGAGCCGAACCAGAAGCTCGTATTCGATGAAATCTTCAAGGTAGGGGATTTGGTCGACGTCTCCGGAATCACGATCGGCAAGGGTTTCCAAGGCGGAATCAAGAGGCACCACTTTCGGCTAGGTCCAATGACTCACGGGTCGAAGAGCCACAGCGCTTTGGGGTCGATTGGGGCCGGAACGACGCCCGGTAGGGTTTACAAGGGAAAGAAGATGCCGGGGAGAATGGGAGGGACGAAGAGGAAGATTAGGAAGCTCAAAATTGTCAAGATTGATAGCGACCTCAATGTGGTTATGATCAAAGGTGCTGTCCCTGGAAAGGCCGGAAATCTCCTCCGGATCGCTCCGGCGAAGGTCGTCGGCAAGAACATTCCCAAGAACTAGGCCGGTTTTTCGACTTTAATTTCGGTTTCTCTATTGTTTCAATCGTTCAAAAGCATGCCATTTTTTTTAGTCCCCTGGATTTTCTTGATATTCATTCTTTACAACTATTAGCTTGTTTTGGAATACAATTGACAATACTAAACATCACCGGTAGTGATTATTGCTTAAAATAGTGTGAATTTTTGTGCTAAGGTAGTGTACAAGTGCTAGAGTTTGAGGTTCGAATACAGGAGCAAACAACTTGTTCAGACTCCGAATTTTGTCAACTCCGAATTACACCCGAGTAAATGGCATAGTAAAATCTATGGAATACATGTTAGTCGTTAGAGGGCATGAGTTATATGTAGTGAAGTGTACTCTCAACGACATAAGCCAAGAATAGAAGAAATCTTCAGAGCCACCAAACGAAGAAAAAAAAAAAAAAAAAGAGAGAGAGAGAGAATAGAAGAAATCAATTGTATGAGAATTCCCTTGTTCATTCCACATGGGGACTAATTTTGACTACCACTTTTTGGACAACTTTTGCACAGGACAAATCGTTATAATACAAAGGTGATTGACCTTAACTAGAACTCAAACTTTTGGGTTTTGGGACGGGAAATTTCCAAATCAAGCTTTTTGTTTTGTGCAATAAAGAAATCACTACAAGCAAGAAGATGGAAAACATGGAACTTGGATTAACGTACATATGTGCAAAACAAAAGCATAAGCATGTCATGGGGTGCATCAGAGAGGTGATCAGACCAGATGATACAGAACCAAGAAGAGCAATAATAGAAACATCCCAAATCCAAACCCATCACCACCTTCGTAGGCAGAGGCCGAGGCATAGGAGGCGTAATCATAGCATGACCTCCCGAACGTGGGAAAGAAGGAAGAAAGGTGTACAAGCAAGAGTAAAATGAGCAGCACTATAGCAAGGCTTGATCCTAGCTGTAAAACGGGAATTACAATTTCCCAAAGGGACATTAAGAGAGGCCAACAGATGACCAGTCCCAAGGCTCCCACCGTTAGAAGGGGTACCAATGATGATGGCCCTCTTTCTCTCATTGCACTTCTTCCTTTCTATGGATTTTTTGGGGGACTTTGGAAATTGCAGAGGCTCTCTCTTAGCTGCAGATGAAGATGACTAGAAAATCATGATTAGTCTTATTATATTATATCTAATGATTAGTTGACCAATGCCAACCTCTCTATGTAAGCGTATATGCATTGTTTCTTTTTCTTTGTTAGATAAACTGACGGCCAACCACAAGACATTAAGTTAAAATAATCCACGCGAGTGTTTATCCTACTGTATAATTAAGGAAAATTGTGGCAACAAATAAAAAGAAATCTAGGAGTGGTTAATACTGTGGAAATCTTAGCTTTTTATAAGATTATATCGCAATAACATATTGTTTGATAGGAGTCATGATGCTTAAATACTACATAAATCCTCTATACATAAATATATCTTCGTTGAAAGAAATGCCATGCAATCATTTGTTTAACCAAGTCTACCCTAAAATGACTTTAATGTTTTCCGGGTACCATCAAGGAAAACGACAAAGATTCCTCCATTAAAAAAAGGCGGTGATGACGATATTGAAATAACCATCCAGAGGCAAGTCCAAGCTTTAGGATATGCACAGCACGACCAAATTTTATAGAAATAAACTGATCTTTTAGTCCCTAAATTATAGGTCAAATTCATTTTACTCCTTGATTTTCTATACCATCTCAAAACTACTCTTCCAACCATCAAAATTGTCTTGATAGATTGTTAAAATCTCAACAGAAAAAGACATAACTTCCTTCCAACGGTGGTGCAATCACATGTAAAATTATAAAATTAACTTTAATTAAATCGCACATGACCCTCCCATGGCTTTTCTCGTTGAGAATTTCATAGTTGCATTAAGAAATGACTACCATGGTACAATTTCATAGATCATAAACTTGTTTTGTGATGTTTTAAAGGTCAAGGACTAAAATGACATTACCTATAAATCAGGGTCTAAAATTGAGAATAGACATATGAAAAATATGTCATCAATTAGTCGTGCCAAGTGATAAAAATAATTCATTCAAGGTATCAAGACTCTGCAAAAGCAATGGAATTAATCAAAGGCTTAAAATAATTAAGCAGCTTTCATCAAGAAAGCGGGTAAGAACAGCTTTTCCCCAAAATACTCTAGTAACTTCACATCTTTACAAGGGAGTAACATAAGTACCAAAAAAGGCAGATACAAAGTGTAAAAACACATCAATGCCATGTTAACTTGGAACTAGTGAAGCAATAAAATATGACCTTCTAAATCATTCCATGCTAAGACCCAAAAGACGTGATAATAACAAGCTCCAGTCATACTAAGGAGAAACCAAAAATAGTAGAGTCAGTTTGATACCGCTGGTATATAACCTAGATTCATGATATGGAACTTGGTTTTTTTACAATGCACTGCATTTGTCAAACTGCAGTGTCTCCTGCAACTACAAGTCTACAAGACTACGACACTAAAGTTAACGGCAAACGAAGCTGACAATCCAAATAAGCTAATGCTCGGCATTTAAGCTTCCGTTGAATCACGATGTAGGACTGTATCGGAGATGTTGCTCATAATAGCTGATCAACTGGAAATCAGTAAAGAAATGAGAGAGAATACTTCTAATAACAGACAGCTACTATAAATTAGCAATTGAAGGTACTAAAGTACGTTAAGAATGGATGAAAAGAAAGCTTAATTACCAGAAGAGGGTTATTGGCCTTGAGAAACTTGTTATCCACCATCACCTCCCTACCATCAGCCCTACAATAAAGAAACATATTAGAGACCAGCATTTATGCATTTAAAGAGAGCTATGAATTTATTTTATTTTATCTTATTTTATTTTTTGATACAATGTTGACAGTTTCTAAGATTTGAACCGGGATCTCCCCATTAATCCACACCAACTTGGGCTAAACAGAGAGTTATTATGATATGCAACTTCTGTTGAAACATATACGAACAAAAATGGTTACCACTTTCACATTTTCTAATTCTTCCCAAAACTAACTAAAACCCCCAAGGATGAATATGTAAGTACCACACTGGTGCACACAAGTTTTTTGATCCTTTATCAATGGTATAAAGCAAAGGAGCTCATGGAAGAAAAATAGGATTTCTTTTACCAAAAAAAATAATGCCTTCAGAAAAACACATACTAGAGTTTCGAATTGGGGATCACTAATAACCATTCAGTACTACGGCCGTAGCAGAAAGTGTTAATTATAAGTCAGATACTATGGCTATCGCACACGATTCATTTTTCCCTTCCCTCTGATCTTAGTTAAATATGAAAACGATTCACTCGATCAAAGGAAAAATTAGCTGCTAAAGGCATATTCCCAAGTCAAGACAGTTGAGAGAAATTCTCTGAATAACATAATGAATGACAGGCCCAAGCAAACCATAATAATGACAGGAAAGGAAAAGGTCCTGCTCGGTAACTAGTGTTCCATACAAGATCTTTCTAACATTTATTTCAACGTTCTCTTTTAATGAGTATAATTGATGGTAGATGTAAATGCAAAGCAATTCTATTAGGGAAAAGTCGACTGATCCCACATTGTTACATCAATAATATAACTTCCTCGCACACTGAGTATGTCAATGATAGAGAACATACAAACCAATGCTAAAAATTAACATCATTGTCCAAAAACCATATATATCCTAACAAGAGAAGAGATTATTGCTAATGTTTTTATAAAGAAGGAAATATTTAAAGCTAAAAACAGATCTTGAACATTCATAAGAACATACCAGCAATGCAATGCCAAAATTGAGCATTTGCATAAGAAAGCCATCATCCAATACAATGCTACACTTAAGTGTCACATGCTACAGTTGGTGTCAAATATAGCATATATCAAATTTTGGCAGTGGATTCTCATTTGTTGATGTGTTAAATTTCTTTATTTAAATTACAATAACGTCTTTTTCAAATTATCCAAAAAATCAAAATTTTAGTTTTGCAAGTTCCAAAGCATAACGCTTGTAAGCGTTTTTAAAAAGCATTATGAATTGAAGCACAAAATAAAAAGCATATCAAATATGTTATTTATACACATTTTTTGTAACAAAGATAGCATTAGCATTAGCATTAGAGAGGGTATTAGTGATTACATCCCATGTAAGAAAATAGTCATTCGGCAATCCTCCATTGTCCCTTATCATGGACTTAGTTTGTGACAATCTCAAGCCATATGCCCGGGAAAAACAAAGGTACAGTTAGAATCTTAAAACCCAAGGTTGGAAGATAACATAAGCACACAAAAAATAATACCTTGCACAACATCAAGCACCAGACTAGAAAGTCAAGCACCAGACTGACGGCGGAAAAGATGCAGGGTTTTGGATGGAGCAAAAGGGCAAGAGTTCTTTGGAGGTGCATGATTCTGATACTATTATGGTCCATATGGATGGAGCGAAACTCAAGAATTTTCGAAAAAGAAATGGACTTATCTATATTTTTGAAAAGTCTAAATTTTCAGCATCTCTTTGGGCTTCAACAGATAAAGAACTCAAAGGAATCCCTTTTTCTTTGATTGTTTTAAGTTGGTTGGATGTAATTCGTTGATAGCTTTGTTTTAGCTCCTTTCTCTTCAATTGGTTCTTTTTCCTTGTCTTGAGGATATCTCCTTTTCTTTTACTTGTAATTGACTAATTATCAATGAAAAGGTTTTTTCGTATAAAAAAAAAAAACCAAAAAACAAAAAACCTTCAAGCACCAGACTAGAAAGTCATGCTCTCAAAATTATGAAGCCCAATATGTCCCAAAGAAAACTTGCATATCAAACTTTAAAGAAGAAGATCCCGACCCAGAAAATGGACTAATACTATGATATAAGTTAAAGTTAAATGACATACCTCATGGCCATAAAGGTCACTGAAACATCCTGGACATCGTTTATCACAGTAGCTGAATAACCTATTGGCTTGAGAATCTTGGTGATACGTGATGCATTATCAGATTCAGTCGTCCTATTCTTTTGACTTGAATACTCCCCCACAACATTGAAATTTCCAGACTCTGGAATTTCAACTCCACCACCGGAGACAATGTTGGTTCCAATTGTTAGATTTTGCGTAACAGGAGTTTCACACAATCGCAGCTCTTGCTTAATCCTCTTCACAGAACCAGACTTTCTTCTCTTAGCTCCAGTGCTGCGAGTGCTCTGACCTGGTTCTGTGCAATTAACCCTGGTGATTCCATTTATAATGCCATTACCTTCTGAAGCCTTGCCTTCTTGAACATGAATGGCGAGCCTATCTGCATTACTAGTAAATGTTGTTGTTTTAAGCTCACTAAGCTTTGGATCATACATGTTTGCTTTTTTCCTTCCACTACATTTTGGGAGAACATTCACAAGCCCATTTTCACCATTCACTTTCTTGCTTGTTTCATTGTTGTTGACAACCCCACTACACTCCTCTTGACCAGAGAAACACACAGGTTGCGGGATGACATAATGAGTAGCAAGGCTCAAATTGCCAACAGCAGCAAAAAGCGGTTTGTTGACATCATTGGTTTCCAAGCCTACGTTGTTAGAGGAAGCCCCCATAGAACGCGGCTGCCTCCTCTTCACTTGAGTATGGGGCGCCCCACTCTTTCGCTTGCGCTTTCGTTGCTTTCCCGATCGCAAGCTTCAACACCAAAAACTCAAAACTCACATAAATATTCAAACACATTAATTTCATATTATAGCCTACCTGATTCTAATTATTTTCTTTTACATCACCACAACGTCAGTAATTACCACAAGTACATATAAAATACACTTTTATAAGGATTGGCAATTTCTATAATTATTAGAAGAATCTGACATGGCAATAGCACAAGAAATAACCAAAACTAGTACTATCTTGGAAATACTTTATACATACATACATACATACATACATACATATATATATATATATGTATTAAACTGATTCCCTCAAAAACTAAACCCTGATTGTAGAAAATACAATACCTCTCTTCAAATGCTTCTATAAAATCAGAACAAGCCTGCAGATTCTCCAAAGGCTCCCACGTATTGGCAGTCTCAGGCCAACCACGCCTTTCAAAGCAAACAAACATACAAAACCCAAATCCAAACAAAATTGAAATCAGTTAACCACCCATAACTACAATGCTTAACAAATAAGATAAATTTAAGATATGACAAACCAACACGCACCATTTTATGAGGTACTGAAGCTGACCCTAATGTCAGAAGTCGGAATTTTTGCAATGAAAATCACAGCCAAAAACAAAGGAAAGCACCAATAATCAGATAAAACAATCAAATAGAACAAAACCCAACATTTATCTTATACGAAAAACACACTGAAATTTTAAAAAAGGACGATTTATTAGAGTGGAAAACAGAAAAAGATTACCTTGCGAACCCTTTTACGGCGAATGGCTTCGATTTCGTAAAAACCCTCGTCGAGCTTGGGACGCTCAGCGTTGTCGTCTGCGTCCTCATCAGCTTCAGCTTCGTCGTCAACCTCAACATCAGCGTCGTCGTCTTCGGCTTCTGGCTCCGGTTCCGGTTGAGCGACACCAACATCAGCGTCGTTTACTGGCTGAGCATCTTCAAAAGCGAGAAGAGGAGGAGCATTTTGGGGAGGAGGGTTTGTTGTGTTGGTGTTGGAATCTCCGCCGCAATTTTCTTCTTCCTCCGCCGCATTCTTCCTTCTACCTCCGCCTTTCACTTTCATTTTTTTTTTTTTTTTTGTGTTTGGTCTGTTTGGGAAGAAGGAAAGTTTGGTGGGAAGATGGTAGAGAGAAAGCAAAGGAAAGGGAACGGAAGAGGTCACTTCTGGCAGCTTTTTTTTTATTTTTTTTGGAAATGGTCTTCTCCTTGCTTGTTGGTCTTGCGGATTTTGTGAGAATGCAGCAGGTCAGGTCATGAGTGTGAGAATAGGGTGAAAAAATCCAACCCCTCCTCAACCCATCCCTCTCCTCTTCCTTCCCTCTTTCTAAAACCTGCAAAATCAAAAGGGCAAAACGGGAAAATTTGAAAAAAAGGCCGAAAAAAAATTCCAATTAAACAAATGGCCTTTTTTGTTCACTAAAAACAAGTATTTTTTGATAGAAAAACTGATTCAATTTTTTTCAAAAAAAAGAGAAAAATAATTATAGTGAGGAAAGGAACTTCAACAAGATGAAGGAAAAAAAAACTAGAGTTGTTTTCCTATCTAAAAAGCTTGTTTTTTGGTCTAAAAAGAAAGATTATTTGTCCAAAATGGCTTTTTCTTAAAGTCATTTCTCAAAATCCCCCGGCAAAAACCCTCCAACCAAAAGGCCAAAAAGGACCGAAATAGGAGATTTAAAAAAAAAAGGTGTTTATTTATTTGGATCAATCTCAAATTTAGGGTTTACATCTCGCTGGGAAAATTTGATAAAGAACCCCTCAAGAAAGTTAATTGGAGGAATAACCTCTTTTTTTTTGCACCAAAAAAGTGATGACATGTGTCTTATTTGGTCTTATTTATCTATCTCGTTTATCCATCTCAACCTGCCCCCATAAGTTGTCATTTTGCCCTTCCTGTTCAAAACTCCCCAAAACTACATCTTTTCGTCCAAGAGCAACAAACAGAGCGGTTTTATCAAATTTTCCCTCTTCTCCCCTTCTTATCCAGAGCAAGCAAAGAAAACGCAGAGGGCAAAAAGAGTCCGATCCATTTTGAACCACCCTCCCTCTCCTCTGCCAAAAACCCCCAACATCCTCCTCTCCTTCTTCGGCCAATCTACGGTTGTCGTCCACTGTCGTCACCGTTGTCCGTGGTGCACCCGACGTCATCTGTTTGTTTGCCATTTGTCAATCGAACCGTGCTCCCTATCCTCTGCCAAGAACCCCCCAACCCTCTCATCCCCTTCTCCGACCAATCTGCGACTGTCGTCCACCATCGTCGTCGTTGTCCGCGGTGCGCCCGATGTCGTCCATCCATTCGCCATTTGTCAGTCAACGCTGCTACAAGGTCAGTATATGTTTGGTTGGTTTACTTTGTTTGCTATTGGATGTGAATCATCATTTATGGAGAATTTTGATAGTTAAAAAGCCCTAGAAAGAATGCTAGGTCAGTTTTCAAAATTGGAATTCTAATGGGATTTTGGATTTGAACCTTTTACTCTACAAAAGCATCATACGTTTAATTTTGGAACTTTGTGTAAATTTTTTTGTTGTGTAAGTTGGAAGAGGTTTAATTTTATTTTTTACATTCTGTGTAAATTTCTACATTTGATAAACAAAATTAAATAAAGTAAAGGAAAAATATATAATTATCAAGGAAAAGAAAAAGGGAAAAAGATAATTAAAAGAAAATGTGGTTGGAAATAATGGGGGTGTGATTAATGACATTTTTTTGCTAATGAAGTATGATTAATGACATAGTAATGCTTATGCAAGCCTCAATAGTCAATACTCCAAAGACATCAATGTGAAATTCTAAAGTAGTTAGTAGAGAGAGTACTTAAATGTGAGTTGAGTTATCAAAGTGTATGTTACTTACTCCAAAGGCAGCAATTTGTATTGGAAAAATGATGGTCGTGTCTGTTTTGGTTGGAAAACTAGAAGGTATATTCATGTTAGGGATATCTCTATGCAAGAACTACAAGGCATCAAATTTTAGTTCAACTACTATAGTTGGTTCAAATTTAAATTTTGTTTCCTGCATATATTAATTTGGTAGCTTATAGATCTGGACTATTTGATTGCAATTTATATGGGATCCAAAAGCATATGACTTACACATATTCCTCTCCCTTAGTCTATGGTTTTTAAAAAGTAAGAGTGTTATGTATAACTCATTTCAATATTGTTGAATGGGCATGCTGAATAGAAATATTGAATTGAAGATTGGAATGTTAATACTATTGTCACAGACTCGCACATTTCAGAAACTTATCTATGTAAATGCTTTCAACTTCAATGATTGACTCAAATTTTGAAATAAATTGTGCTCATTTTCTTGGATTACATTTATTTATTTGTTATGCCTTTGAAGGTGATTTTTTGTTATGTTATGGACACCATAATTTGAATTTTTGTTCATAAAGACCGACCCAATAAGTGGATTGTGGATTGGTTGCAAAAAGTGAGTGCATATTCCACATTGCAAATTGGAATATGGAAATGTGACATGGGATTCAATCCCTTGGTACCCAAAGATGCACAAATTTAAAGCATCATACTTGTGGAGACGATTTTAAACATCTTGCAAAATTACTTAAAATTATTAGCAATTAGCAATTTTTGGTAAATATGTACACCATTTCATTACTGATCATGATCCACAACAATCTCCTAAGAAGTCATGGTTATAAGTAATAAGTCAAGCATTAAAAGAACTAGAATAATGAACTCAATTAGCTTCCTTGAACTTACAAGGATTCCTTAATCACATGCACCCTTTACTATTTTACACTAGCCAAGTTGTACTAAGTTAGCTAAGCTCTTTTCTCTCTCTCTCTCTCCCCCCCAACATTTTGGTCCTAAACTGGAGGCCGATTATAGGAAAGTAAAAACATACTTCTCATATTTGCAAAGACATAATCAAATATCAAAATTAGCTTTGGGTCCATAATATCCATTAAAAAAAAAGAAAGGAGAAGAAAAGATAAACACAGTGTTTTTGTCCTTTTAGGGCAGAAATGAATTCTTCCCCTCTTCGAAACAATAAAAATTAAACAATGTTAATCTTAAATGCAAGTGTGCGTACTTCCTACTTGATGTCCTCATTCTATGCATAAATCAGAAGTTATTAGGTTAGCAGTAAAAGTCAAAAGTCTAGTCTTATACTACACCAAGTGTATAAAGAAAATGAGAGAAGTCCTATGTTTCACTCCAATACTAAAAAAAGGAAAATAGCAAGCTAAAGAAATTAGAAATTCATTGCATTCCCAACTATTGGTTTTCCTTCTCTTAAAAGCTCAATCTTTATTTTTCGTTCAAAAATATTATTTAAGGGAACTTGATACAAAACTCTCTTTGTTGTCTGATTCCTTTTTGCCAGCTATCTGTTCTACAAATCCTTAAATTTCTTCTCTTTCACTCCTTCTACCGACAAGTCAAAAGCCATTTGAAATTGCTTAAAGACTTGAAGGCATTTTGGAATTCGTGCTTTGGTAGCTAGCTGCCAAATAATGATTAGTTCAGTTCTGAACTTTTTTTCTTGCTTTTCTAGGTTTGTTCCTACTATTGTTGGTTTTTTTGTTTTGTCCTTATATTTTTACTATTGAAATTCTGATTTTTCCGAATGACTTTTTGGGATTCTTGTTATCTATTTATTACTGCTTTTGTGTTTTCCAATCTGCCTTTCATTTATGCTCTTGATTATTGATAGCTTAAATTGATTGATAGGATTCGAGCCTTCAACATTTCTTTTTTTTAGCAAATTTGATGATAGTCCTCCAGAATGGCAGTTTTCATGTTAGACCAATTTTTCATAATCGTAGCTAAAAAATAATATGACCATTGCATTAGTTATACTACCAATTGTTGTTTATGCGTTTTACAGTTATGATTCAGATTGTTGTTAGAATTATTACGAAGGCAAATCAAATAAAGCCCTTAAAATAGAAAATATGTGTCTCATTTTTTTTATTTGAGTGTCAGGGCCTTTTTGATATGCATAGAACAAGGCTATCATTTTTTTTATTTGGGTCTATTTGTGGAATGACTTGAATTCTATATTTGAAGAGGATACTTGAAAGAGTTCAGCACAACCATAATATGCCAAAGCAACTCTAGTCATCCCACAATAAAAGGCAGTCCAGGATATCTTAACCTTGAAAAAAAAAAGATCTGAAACAAAGCCATTAAGAAAGAAACCAATAAAGAGAGTTAATGATGAGTGAAACCAAATAGCCTGTGTAAAAGTTACATATTTGGATGTTGGGATGATATGAAGGAAGGCTGAAACTACTGTTGTTAGTTTTCTTTATCTGCAACAAGTGCATCTAATTCAGTTCTTTGGTTTTCATCTATGAACAAACTTGTTGTAGGATAAATTTTGTGTAACAAAACCTGTCTATGATGGTGTCTGCATTATCTCGTAAGATAAACATCTCCTTCTGATATACATGGAATAGGGTTATCTTTTTTTTAATTGCTCTTTGGTGTTAACTCCGTTGTAATTGTTTTTTAAATTTATTTTCAATTCTTATAAAATTTGTTTTGTATATTAAACAGCCTCTAAGACTAGATCCCGTGTTAAGGAGTGAGGAGCACTATGATTGCAGGGTGTCAAAGAAATCAAACTTTGAGCATTATGCGAAGTTCATTATAGACAATCTAGACCCAGACGATCTGCAATGGTTCAGAGGCACCTAATTTGGACATGTGTTGGATGCAGCTAAAGATTTTCAACACTCTAGCCAGTTGTTGTGGTCATTGGTGCTGTGAATGGCAGCAATTAACTGTGTGAATGAATTTTGGATGGTGGTTAATCGTGTTCCAATTAGGTACACATTAAAGGATTTTGCCTTGCTAATAGGATTGTATTGCGGTGATGAGTATCCTATTCTTGACAAAGCAAATGAGGATGACAGGGATGAGGAAGATAAGGATGATGCTACTCTACCCTTTGTGCATAGGCACTGGCCGGATAACACAGAAGTTTCCATCGATGTGTTATACATGTATGCCCTAAGGAGTAAAAATGTAATAAGTTTTTTGAGACATTTTTATCAATAAAGAATTTATTCATTGTTTATATACCGAATCTTGTCCTCTTTACGTTCATATTTCTTGAATGTATGTTAAGCAAACAATAGTCTGAGACTATCGGTCTAAATCTTAAGAATTGGGCATATGACAGACGGATTATGCGAAAGACATAATTCTTAAGGTGATGGTCTAAATCATACGATCTGTAATCGAGGGAATATAGTTGGGCACTTTATTCATGCAAAGATTGTTATGTTGTCTATATCCCTTTTGGGAGATGGTTTGTTTTGACTATCGGAGGTGGACTCCGTGAATAGAAACATTGGCATGTTGTCATAGGTGACGATGTGTTGGATCGGGACATAAAGTGAATTAATTTAGATTAATAATTCTATCTCGACAAATCGATTCACTTTAGACAATCATCTGTGTTGTATCTTAATCTTGAGATGAATAGTGGGCCTGTTGTCTTGACTTATGTCTTTTGATGTACTAAAGGGTGACACCCACATCTTAATAGTGGTATGCATGCCGGTACGTTGGAGGCATGACTCTTGATAGCATAGACTTGTTATTCATAGATATGGAATCCATAGCTCCTCTTCAAAAGTAATGGTATCCTCTTATATGCGTTATCTTGTAATTGGAAAACTGGAGCGCTCAACCATTTGGATACATAGGTGTAACCAAATGGTATACTGTCTTTGGATAGTAAGTTTTCTAATGGTGAGATAATGGAACGTAAGATAAAAATAATGGAGACGGTAAGACAGAACTTGTCCTTAAGCCGATTATGGATTATCATATAGAGATACGATACACTATGATATGTCATGAAGACTTAGCTATGCAGGCTTCGTAATTCTATGTAGTTCGAGAGTGTAGCTTCAAGCTTTTAGTGGAGTAGCGTTGGAGTTGATAATTATGAAATGTATATTTGGGATATTTGGGTTTCAGAATTACTGGGAGCTTGAACTATATAGGTCCATTTGGTCCCCTTTGCTAGCTCACAACACCCTGTAATGACACGGTGTGCTTTTCCAATTGGTGACTTATGTCGGATTTATTAGATTGGTTGAAATTTGGAAGAATCAAATAATTCATGTCTGTTTATCAGTTGAATTAATTTTGTGATAAAATTAATTTAAGATAAACTTGCTAAATTATTGAGATTGGATAATTTTTGTATGTTTATCGGTTGATTTAATTTTTTATAAACTAGATCAAGATAAACTTGTAGAATTATTGTGAATTATTTTATTTTCCTAGAGATAATGTAGATAAAGTTGTTTTGATAAGATAACTTCTCTATTGGGTTATTTGAATTAAAACTAAGGCTTTATCCTATACAATCTCGGGTGAAAAATAGAAGATTTGTGGAGATTTTTTATCGATAGTTCGGACTGCCGATCCACATGTTCGGCCTGTCGATGAGGCCTATTTAGCTTGCCGATCAGGCTATTCGGCATGCCGATGAGCGAAGGATAAGATTATGCATTTCCATACAGATCTTATCAGATATTGATCCAAACTTGATTCTGTTATGAGTTTTTGAGACCTAATCTGATAAGGACTGACCCTAGGCCCAGGCTCTATGTAAAGGGAGTAAGTCTTAGAAGTTACTCAGATCAATTGAGAGATTAAGAGTGATATTCTGCTAGTGAGAATTTGAAAACTCCCTGAGAGCTTTTGTTCACAAATCACAAACACTTGCTTTGGGTTCTCTCGATTGGTTGGAAGGAGTGTCACTTGGTGGAAGAGCTGTACGTGTGAGCCTACACTCACTCTGGTTGTGGATAGAGAATAGCAAAGAAGACCAGTTGGTTGAGGCTCTTCTAGAACGTTACTTCTCTTCACGTTTTGCAAGGGTTCTTCGGCATTTAAAGATTAGTAAGATCTGGTTAATTTATACATATAGCATGTCAAACTTGTGTTTTAGAAAATACTCTAATAAAAAAATTTTAAAATTTCACTGCGCACTCTTTTTTCAACAATTGGTATCAGTGCCATGGTTTTTATATAAATTTATGAGTTTGTGATTATGTTATATGTATAAATTTTGTGATCTTAATCTCTCCCATGCTTGAATTTAATTTTATAGAGAGTTGGCACTCTAGGTTTCTATATATTATATATGTTGTCATGGATTATGTGGTGAATGTTCATTTAATTAATTATGGTTGATTAAATTGTTATTTAATTATTTATTAATTAATTAATTTATGCCGGTTATGGTTCTTTAGAGGTTAGAATATGTATCTAAGTTTTTCATGTAATTAGATGGCGGACTATCATCTCCATCTAGGAATTATTGTTTACTTTTAAATTTGTAAGAATTTTGTAATTAAATAATTATTCGGATAAGATGGATCTAGAAGGGGGATCTAGAAGATGGATGATGGCGCACCCAGGTATTTCCTAAGTCTCTAATTTTTGTTTTTGAATTGTTGAAAATAAAATAGATGAATTGCATTAAAAATTGTATTTTCTAGAATGGAAGATTTTTGCTCGGTCGGCATGCCGAACCCTCCAGTTCGGTAGGCCGATGGTCACAGATCGTCAAGCTAGACGTGAGGTTTGATAGGCCGTTAGTGGGGTAGAAATCGGGCGGCTCTGGCAGTAGGGCAAACTTTCATGTGTCGGTAGGCCGATAGAGCATGACCAGCAGGCCGATCACCCAGATCGGCCTGCCGATTGACAGCTGGAAAATTTTCAAAAAAATGTGCAGTTTTTCTGGTGCAGTTTTAATTTTATTTTTGGGACAATTTTGAGAAACATTAAATTTGGATATGACTAGAAATATGAAGTATTCGTTTCATACAGGATTGAAGACTTAAAGATGGGCATTACATGAAGTAGGATACAACTTGATGATTCAAGGATGAAGAATCAATAATATGTCTCGATTATTTTCTTGTAATCTTAGTTTTCTATTCTCTAGGGTGGAGCTATAATATTGTGGTTATTTATTATTTTGCTTGATTGCTTTGCTTGTCTGCATTATAATATGATTTGCCACGTATATTGATAACATGTTATATAGAATAGGGAGTAACGCTCATATTAAAATTGTTCATGCATATTTTTAAAATAAAACCTTGATTTCAAAAGATTAAGTGGGAGAAGGTTTTCGAAGAGAGGACCTAAGGCCTCCATCGTTGGTCCATAAGCGGAACATGGTGGTCCCGACCCCTTGGAAGGGATTTCTATCATGTACCAAATTGGATCTTTGAGAGGATAAGGTATTTTAGCATGATTTATAGTTGCACACCCCTAGGTGGTGATTATAAATCATGGATAAAATATTGAAATGATGGTTATACACTCACGTTAATTTTATTATTAACCTCCCCTAAGAGCTCTATTAATAAAATTAATGGCCAAAGAAATTATTATTAATATATGTTGGATCAAACGGGTCCTGGATGGCATATAATAATCAGGAGGGGATCCGTGTTCGTGATTGAATTTGGCATGACTCCCCTAGGAGCTTGTTGAATTCTGAGTTGGGAATTTCGTTGTAAGGTTGTGATATTTTTAAAGTTTTGACACATAAACACATTTGTATGTTTTTACATGATTGTGTTATCTTACGAAATTATTATCATATGTTTACTTAAGTTTGGTATATCATTCTTTATTGTAGATTAAAAATGTCTAAAAATGCTTTATCATCGATACTTGACAAAAACCTATTAACCAATGAAAACTATAATGATTGGAAATGAAACCTAGATATCGTCTTGTCCTTTGAGAAACTGAAATATGTACTGACAACCCCCTATCCTCTCGAGCCTACGGGAGACTCAACTAATGAGAAATTCCAAGCGTATGATTGCTGAAAAGATGCTAATGATCAGGCCCGCTGCTATGTTATGGCTAGCATAAATAACGTGCTGTAGGCTCAACATCAGGATTATGAGACTACAAGCAGATCTTGGATAATCTTGAAGATATGTTTAGAGGCCAAGCCATAACAAAGAGGCAAGGGGTGCTTCGAAAACTTCTAAACTATAGATAGAGGTCAGGGACATCTATAAAAGAGCATATGATGTTGGTCTTGGGTTACCTCACTGAGCCTGAAACCAATGGAGCCGACATCGATGCTAAAACTCATATGACTATGGTGTTTGAGACTCTGTCAAAGGAATTTATTCCATTTAGAGCTACATTTAATTTAAGTAATAGATGAGATATGACCTTAACAGAATTGATGAAACAGTTACAGGAGTTCGAACCACTGATTAGGGAGTCTCCTGTGGGTGGTGAGGCTAACATGGTTGCTGCTTCTGGTTCTAATTCCAACTCTAGGAATAGAAAGAAGCAACGGGCCAAGAACAAGAAGTCTTCTATTCCTACTAGCACCAAGAGCAAGAAGAAGAAGAAGAAGAACCCAAAGAAGCTTAAGTGCTTCTTTAATGGAAAGGTCGGGCATATCAAGAAGCAATGCAAGAACTTCCTTTCCAAAGGAGGTAGGTGTGATCTTCTATATTTAGAAACTTGTTTGGTTGAGGAATCCAGTGACATTTGGGTCATAGATTTCGGTGCAACTAATCATGTTTGTGTTTCTCTATAGCGATTCAAAGAAACGAAAAGTCTACTACATGAGGACTTCACGCTTCGGATGGGCGATGGATCCTTGGTCTCAGCGGAAGCAGTGGGAGACAACCATCTTTATTTTGATAATTATAGGAATTTATTTTTGCAAGATTGTTTTTATGTTCCTAAATTTAAAAGGAATTTAATTTTTGTATCTTGTTTATTTAAAGACTCCTATTTGGTTTCTTTTAATGATAAAGTGGTGATTCGTAAAAATAAATCTTTTATCTATTCTGGATGGATGCAAAATAATCTATATTTTATCAAGCCTAAGATAGACTTATTGCTTAATGTTGAGATGAATTATAATAACTCTAAAAGACTTAAAACTTCTCACTCTAATAAGACTTATCTTTGGCATTTGCGCCTTGGTCATATTAACCTGAATAAGATTTAAAGGTTGGTAAGGGATGGACCTTTAAGTCACTTAAAGGTGGAATCTATACCTCAATGTGAATCTTGTTTGGAGGGTAAAATGACCAAAAGACCATTCGGGTCTAAGGGCAATAGGGCCGAAGGGGTTCTAGAACTTGTGCATAGTGATGTTTGCGGACCGATGAACATCCAGGCACGAGAAGGGTGTGGGTACTTTGTCACTTTTATTGACAATTACTTAAGGTATGGGTATGTGTACCTGATGCACCATAAAAGCACAACTTTTGACAAGTTTAGGGAGTTTCAGGCTAAAGTGGAAAAGCAATTGGGTAGACCCATAAAGGCACTTCGATCAGATCAAGGTGGAGAATGCCTTTTTGATGAGTTCTTGGGACACTTATTAGAGAATGGGATTTTATCTCATTTGATTGTGCCAAGCACTCCACAGTAGAATGGCGTAGCGGAGAGAAGAAATAGGACTTTGTTGGACATGGTCAGGTCCATGATGAGTTATTCATCATTGCCTTTATCCTTTTGGGGATATGCACTACAAACTGCATGTTATCTTTTGAACAATGTGCCTTCAAAATCGGTCCCTAAAACTCCTCACAAGTTGTGGACGAGTAGGAAGACATCCTTAAACCATATTCGCATATGGGGATGTCCAGCTCATGTCCTGTTTAAGGATCTGAATAAGTTAGAAGCACGTTCGAAAGTTTGCGTGTTTGTAGGATATCCAAAAGGGATAAAGGGGGTTATTTTTATAACCCAAAGGAAAATAAAGTCGTGGTTTCAACTAATACAACTTTCCTTAAGGAGAGTTACATGGATGACTTTAAACTTCGAAGCAAAGTGGTGCTTGAGGAGTTAAGGAGTGATCCGATCACTCCGGAGGTTCCGAATGAAACCATTCCAAGCAGTGTAGAAAAACCAAACAAACCTAAACAACAACCTCAGGGGCTTCGGTATAGTGGGAGGATCGGGTGTCAACCTAAGAGGTATATGTTCAATGGGGAGATCTTTTTGGCTGAACTGGATGAACATGATAGGGATCCTTATACTTACGCAGAAGCTATGGAGGATGTTGATTCAAAACTCTAGACAGAGGCCATGAACATAGAGATGAGGTCTATGGAGACTAATCAGGTCTGGGAGCTTGTGGATCTTCCCAAAGGGGTAAAACCCATAGGGTGTAAGTGGATCTACAAGAGGAAAAGAGGAGTGGATGGAAAGGTCGAAACCTTTAAGGCTAGACTGGTAGCTAAGGGTTATACGCAAAAGGAAGGAATCGATTATGAGGAAACCTTTTCGCCTATAGCCATGCTTAAGTCCATCCAGATTCTCTGGTCCATAGTTGCCGCTCTCGACTACGAGATTTGGCAGATGGATGTCAAGACAGCTTTTCTGAATGGCTATCTTGATGAGTCCATTTATATGGAACAACCAGACGGATTCAAGGTCACGGGTCAAGAGGGTAAGGTTTGTAAGCTGTTAAGTCAATTTATGGACTTAAGCAGGCTTCTCGTTCTTGGAACATAAGATTTGATCAGGTGATCAAGACTTATAGGTTCTCACAAAATATGGATGAACCATGTGTTTACAAACACATAAAGGATGGGAAGGTGGTTTTTCTATTGCTCTATATAGATGACATTATGCTAATTGGCAATGACATAGGGGCATTGTCATGAGTCAAATTATGGTTGACCAAGCAGTTTAACATGAAGGACTTGGGTGAGGCTAATTTTGTTCTCGGTATCTAGATCTTTTGGGATAGAAAGAACAAAATGATAGCTTTGTCCTAGGCTGGCTACATAGATAAAATTCTCAGGAGGTTTGCAATGCAGGATTCCACGAAAGGTGGGCAACCATCTAAGTCTAGAATTACTCTTTCTAAGAAAGGCTCTCCAAAGTCTTATGAAGAGAGAGAATACATAAAGAAGGTCTCTTATGCTTCAGCAGTGGGTAGTCTCACGTATGCCATGCTTTGCACACGACCGGATATTAGTTTTACAGTTGAGATTGTAAGTCGATTTCATGCGGATCTAGGACCGAACCATTGGGTTGCGGTAAAGCATATTTTCAAGTACCGGAGAAGGACTCGAGGGTATATACTTGTATATTCGGGTGAGGACTTGACTCCTTTATGATTTATTGACTCGGATTTTCAATCCGATCTGGGTGGTGGTGCCATCAGTTGGAGAAGTGCTAAGCAATATTGCACTTTGGACTTAACGATGGAGGCCGAGTATGTGGTAGCTAGTGATGCTTTAAAAGAAGCAGTGTGGCTCCGCAAGTTCCTTGGGGATCTTGAGGTAGTTCCTAGTATAGATAAAGCGGTAACACTGTATTGTGATAACAGTGTGGCGGTAGCTAATGCTAAGGAACAAGATTGAACAAGAAGAGTAAGCATATTGATCGGAAGTATCATGTGATAAAGGACTTCGTTGAGGGTGGGTATGTCACGATGTGCAAGATCACGTCAGAGGACAATTTAGCTAATCTATTTATGAAGACACTTACTAAGAGAGTCTTCAAGAGGCATGTGGAAGGTATGGGGATGCAAGATTTGTCATATTTACTCACTTAGTGCAAGTGGGAGATTGTTAGACATGTATGCCCTAAGGAGTAAAAATGTAATAAGTTTTCGAGACATTTTTATTAATAAAGAATTTATTCATTTTTTATATACCAAATCTTGTCCTCTTTACGTTCATATTTGTTGAATGTATGTTAAGCAAACAATAGTCTGAGACTATCGGTCTAAACCTTAAGAATTGGGCATATGATAGACGGAATATGCGGAAGACACGATTCTTAAGGTGATGGTCTAAATCATACAATCCGCAATTGAGGGAATAAAGTTGGACACTTTATTCATGCAAAGATTATTACGTTGTCTATATCCCTTTTGAGAGATGGTTTGTTTTGACCATCAGAGGTGGACTCCGTGAATAGAAACATTGGCACGTTGTCATAGGTGAAGATGTGTTGGATCGGGACATAAAGCTTATTGATTTGGATTAATAATTCTGTCTCGGCAAATCGATTCACTTTAGACAATCATCTGTGTTGTATCTTAATCTTGAGATGAATACTGGGCCTGTTGTCTTGACTTGTGTCTTTTGATGTACCAAAGGGTAACACCCATATCTTAATAGTGGTATGCATGCCGGTACGTTGGAGGCATGACTCTTGATAGTGTAGACTTGTTATTCATAAATATGGAATCTATAGCTCCTCTTCAGGAGTAATGATATCCTCCTATATGCGTTATCCTGTAATTGAAAAATTGGAGCGCTCAACCATTTGGATAAATAGGTGTAACCGAATGGTATACTGTCTTTGGATAGTAAGTTTTCTAATGGTGAGATAATGGAACGTTAGATAAAAATAATCGGGAAGGTAAGACAAAAATTGTCCTTAAGCCAATTATGGATTATCATATTGGGATACGATACACTATGATATATCATAGAGGCTTAGCTATGTGGGCTTCATAATTCTATGTAGTTTGAGAGTGCAGCTCCAAGCTTTTAGTGGAGTAGCGTTGGAGTTGATAATTATGAAATATATATCTAGGATATTTGGGTTTCGTAATTATCGGGAGCTTGAACTATATAGGTCCATTTGGTCCCCTTTGCTAGCTCACAACATCCTATAACGACACGGTGTGCTTTTCCAATAATTGGTGACTTATGTCGGATTTATCAAATTGGTTGAAATTTGGAAGAATCAAATAATTCATGTCTGTTTATCGGTTGAATTAATTTTGTGATAAAATTAATTTAAGATAAACTTGTTATTGAGATCGGATAATTCTTGTCTATTTATCGGTTGATTTAATTTTGGATAAATTAGATCAAGATAAACTTGTAGAATTATTAGGAATTGATTTATTTTCCTAGAGATAATCTTGATAAAGTTGTTTTGATCAGATAACTTATCTATTAGGTTATTTGAATTAAAACTGAGACTTTATCCTTTACAATCTCAGGTGAAAAATAAAAGATTCGCAGAGATTTTTTATCAACAGTTTGACCTGTCGATCCATGTGTTCGGCATGCCGATGGGGCCTGTTTGACTTACCGATTAGGCTGTTCAGCCTGCCGATGAGCGAAGGATAAGATTACGCATTTCTACGCTGATCTTATTAGATATTGATCCAAACTTGATTCTATTTCGAGTTTTTGAGACCTAATCTGAAAAGGACTGACCCTAGGCACAACCTCTATATAAAGGGAGTAAGTCTTAAGAGTTACTCAGATTAATTGAGAGATTAAGAGTGTACTCTGCTAGTGAGAATCTGAAAACTCCCTGAGAGCTTTTGTTCACAAATCACAAACACTTGCTTTGGGTTCTCTCGATTGGTTGGAAGGAGAGTCACTTGATAGAAGAGTTGTACGTGTGAGCCCACACTCACTCTGGTCGTAGATAGAGAATAGCAAAGAAGACTAGTTGGTTGAGGCTCTTCTAGAACGTTACTTCTCTTAACGTTTTGTGAGGGTTCTTTGGCATACAAAGGTTGGTAAGATCTGGTTAATTTATACATATAGCATGTCAAACTTGTGTTTTATAAAATACTTTGATGAAAAATTTTCAAAATTTTGTTGCGCACTCTTTTTCCAACACTATGATGTTATCGAGGAGATGGAACAAAACAATGAAGCCGTAGACAATTTGGAGAAGAGAAAGATGGCGGCTTTGATTTTTGTCGTTGGTGTTTTAATGGCCAACGATAAAAATTGCATGAAAATCAAAGCACAGTTCCTAACTTTGGTCGATAACATAGATGCTTTATGTGCCTATCCTTGCGGCCGAAAGTCCTTTAAGCATTTAATCAAGCAACTAAAAAGGATATAAGGAGTAAGTGCGGCTTGAGTAATTTAATGGATTTATATAATCGTGTCAGGTAATTAAACATGAGTAATTTATATATTAGTTTGTATTTGATATCGCATTTATCATTTTATATTTGATATAATATTTGATCCAAAATTTAATATTGGTATAGGTATTTGCGTACGAGTGCATCCCTGCGATGGCAAATAGATTTGTTGCCCCTATCCCAACAAAAGATCCTGTGCCTCGAATGCGTTGTTGGAAGACAATAAAGTCGAAGGGTGCAGCCAATCCTTCGAGGGTTGAGATAAGCAATTTAGTAGAAGGGTCACAAGTTAGTGTCTACCTACTACTCATGTAATTATTTGTAATAAGTAAAACAAACATGGTCTTAACAGGAATTTTTTTAATTTGTTTTGCAGGATATTTATAGCATGTTGTATACTATGAATGAGGAGATGAGAACCCCATGGATGGTCAATTATAGACCTTTTGTGGGAAGAAATGTTGATCCAATTATAAGCCAGTTGAGCGAGATTCTTGATCGGGGAGAGCGTGTAGTTTATGGCCATGACCATTTGAAGCATGTTTCCCCCTTCGTTGATCAAGATGCGCCCTCAACTTTCGAACATGAGGATGCTCCTCCTAGAGTAGTGCGGCTTGAGAATGAGGTCTAAGCCATCAGGAAAGAGCAAGAAGCCATAAGAAGAGAAATGGCATTGGGGTTTGAGCAGTTGAAACAACATATTTTTAACCAATTCAAACATTTGTCAGAAATTATGCTATCAAGGGGACATCAAGAGCATCATTACAGTGAGGGTTATGATGGGTTTACTATGCCTCAGCCGTGCAGTACACCCTTACATGAGGAAGGATTGCCAAACTTATCTCCCTCACCTCGTCCCTCTCCATGCACTACAGCTTAGCCTCACACTATGCCCTTGCCTGAAGATGAGTCACCCGTTGTTTCCTCACCTCGTACTACTCCCATACCTGAAGCGGGATCGCTGCACTTATAGAGCTCACCTAAGGAAGCTTCAACCCAACCTCACAATACGGCCATGCCCAATCTATGTCATACACCATCCATTCCATCCTCGCCTCGCACAACACCCTCGTCTCACTCACCTCGTCTTACACGTAGCACTAATATTGTGGTATACAATGAAGAACCACAACCACTACAAGTAGAAAGACCGCAAAGACTGCGACGACCACAGAGGATCAGAAAAAGATCATAATATATGCAAACTCCAAACACTGATCCTAGAAGAAAATGATTAAAGTGTTTGTCATATGTATAAAGAACAATGTACTTATTTGGATTATGTTTGCAGGCTTTCTAGTTTTCTGGATTACGTTTGCAGGTTTTGTTGTTGGCTGGATTGTGTTTCCCGATTTTGTAGTTGTCTAAATTGTGTTTTGTAGGTTTTGGATATTGTTTAATATAAGCCGTTATGCTATTGAATTTTTTTCTTTTTGGTGGAAAAAAAACAAAGCAACTTTTCCAATATTTTGTGTAAACGGTTATGGGGAATTGACAAACTTTTCCAATATTTCATCTTCTACTTTGTTATTTTTTTGGACATCAAGTCATTGTACTATTCTTTTGCTTTCTCATACATGGCCATTAATTTCTTGTTGATTCTTTTCTTAAACAACATACTAATAAAAAGTGACAAAAAAACAGTCCTCCCACACCATCTGTTCCTTCTTATGCAAGATTCGTAAACAAGGAACAAGTAGAGAAATCCCACATGTATATCCCATATGTACAAATACACGTTCTTAATAACTATTTAAGTGAAATTTTTACCATATCCCATACAAATTCATAAAAAATTAAATAAAAAACGAGGTTGATGTAAGTCGACATGGGGTCAATATGAGGTCTACAAATGTAGATCTCAAATTGAACCTGTGTCGACCCAAGATTTACGAAGGGGTGCATTTTTTACCAAAAAGACGCCAAGGTCGATATGGGTCGACATGGGGTCGATATGAGGTCTACAAATGTAGACCTCAAATCGAACCTGTGTCGACCCATATTGACCTAGGATTTACAAAGGGGTGCATTTTTGACCAAAAAGATGCCAAGGTCGATATGGGTGGGCATGGGGTCGACATGACACCCCATGTCGACCCCATATCGACCTCGGTGTCTTTTTAGTCAAAATTTCACCCCATCGTATATCACTACCCCCATGTGTCATATTTAAAGAAAAATTGTGCTTGTAGAGAAAAATGTTCCTTTGAAAACGTTCCTTCTCATGCGATGATTCTTAAACATGGAAACATGTAGAGAAATCCCACAGGCACAATTTTTCTTTAAATATGATACATGGGGGTAGTTGTATATGATGGGGTGAAATTTTGACCAAAAAGACACCGAGGTCGATATGAGTCGACATGGGGTCGACCCCATGTCAACCCATATCGACCCAAGATTTACAGTGACCCCCACTTGACGTGTCCATCTTTCATGTTATATTTTACATTTTTTAATTTCATGTGTGAACTTTCATCCTTGTAATGGGTTGAACATTAAATAAGAGGAAGATAATGTTCCTTTGAAAATATTCCTTCTCATGCGATGATTCTTAAGCATGGAAACATGTAGAGAAATCCCACAGGCACAATTTTTCTTTAAATATGATACATGGGGGTAGTGATATACGATGGGGTGAAATTTTGATCAAAAAGACACCGAGGTCGATATGGGTCGACACGGGATCAACCCCATGTCGACCCATATTGACCCAGGATTTACAGTGACCCCCACTTGACGTGTCCATCTTCCATGTTATATTTGTACATTTTTTAATTTTATGTGTGAACTCTCATCCTCATAATGGGTTGAACATTAAAGAAGGGGAAGATAATGTTCCTTTGAAAACTTTCCTTCCTATGCGATAATTTTTAAACATGGAAACATGTAGAGAAATCCTACAGGCACAATTTTTCTTTAAATATGATACATGGGAGTAGTGATATACGATGGGGTGAAATTTTGACCAAAAAGACACCAAGGTCAATATGGGTCGACATGGGGTCGACATATATCGACCCCATGTCGAACTTACATCGACCCATATCGACCCTATATAATTGAAAAAATATAAAAAAAAATTATGCCTATGTAGACCTTATGTCAACCTTGTGTCGACCCATATCAACCTAGGATTTACAATGACTCTAACTTGACGTATCCATCTAAAATGTTATAAGAAGGTCGACCCATGTAGACCCTATGTCGACCTTGTTTTTTTGTACTTGTACATCTTATTCAACAGCATTATAAGAAGGTCGATACTATGTAGACCACATGTCGACCCTATTCTTTTGTACTTGTCAACTCAATCAACAGCCTTATGAGGAGGTCGATACCATGTAGACCCCATATTGACCCCGTTAAATTTTTAAGTTTTGTAAATTCTAGCAACATAACGACTTAATTTAATCATAATCTAAAGGAACCCTTTATAGAATAATATGGAACAAGACAATAATGATATTAAATGAAACAATTAATAATTACTTCATTGAAAACAAGAAATTGGCGCATTCCTACAAGTTTTTTGATAATGCCTGTATTGTCCGCATCTAGAGCACCTATTTCTTCTTTGCTTGGTGCTCTCGCCTGTACTTGGAATTCTTTTGTTTTTTGACCTACCATGTCTTCGCTTAACATTAGGTGGTAAAATGAGCATTTCCCTAACATCATCAGGAATCTTCCATTGGGACGAATCTAGTACAGGATAAATTGTCTCTTCATATACATTAACCAATATATCTGTCTTGTAATAATGTGAGCAAAATTCATAAACGGATGTTTCAGCCTTCCTGCAAGCTACAATTGCATGTCCACATGGCATCTGATCTACGTCAAACACACGACAAGTACAAGTTCTCAATCTAATGTTCATTGTTGCACAAAGCTCTCCATCTACAATGTAGTACTCATCAATATTGAGCCTATTGACTGATAAAAATCCAGCTCTAGCGTACCTGTTATGGAGTATTTTCTCATTCGTCAGTGTCAAATTGAGGTACTAACAACGGCGTTGGTCTGCCTTTCGTTAAACCATGTACACATCTTTCCTAACACGTAATCTAACAAGGCAACAATAGGGTAATGTCTGACATCTTTAAGCATTCCATTCAATGATTCAGCAAGGTTTGAGGTCATAATATCGTATCTATTTCCTTTAAAATGAGCACAAGGCAAGTTCTCAAAGCCAACCTGCTCTTGCAGGTATCTCCCAATATGTGGATAATCAGAACAAAGATCCTTGAAAAACATATCAAACTCATCAATTCGATAAGCATTAGCAGCTTTAAAGAATAACGGTAAAATGCCGCTAGAATAAAAGGTTGTAACACCCGCCGATTTTCATGTAACGGACTATGTCATATTAGTAACGACGTTAAGTAATCTCCTTATTGATTTATGATATTATTGTCACTGACTACTTTATTTTAAGTGTTATGACAGGTGATGATCACGTGGAATTGATGTGCTCAAGTATTCATGATAATTATGTTGTATGTTTAATTATAATTTTTGTAATAAATTAATGTTTTGGTAAGTTCTATTATGTAAGGCAGTTCGGCAGGCCAAATTGTCCCTCATTGAACGGCAGGCCGAACCTCACGGCTTTGGCAGGCCGAAGACTGTTGACGAGCAATCAGCAAAAATCATCTGAAATTTGTGACAATGATGATGATAATAATTGGGTAATGATTGTTGATTGATTGGCGTATTTTTGGATTAATTTTCTCATTTAAGGAAATAAAATATTTGACTTTTGGATTGATTGAATTTAATTGATAAGGTTTCCTATGTTTGAGAGTTGAAATATGGTAAGTGAGGTTTAATTGTTGACTTTCCTCTAATCCTCTCCATTCCTCACATGAATTGCCTCAATTTTAGTCAGAAAAATCCTGACATATTAAGAGAATGTTGACCCTCTCTTCATTGTCCTCATTTACGATAATTCTACTCCTCTTTCTATGACGCTCTCTCTCTCTCTCTATTTTTCTTAGACGTTTTTTCTCTCACTTTCTCCTCTTCATGATTTTCTTCTTTGTCTCCCTCTCAAATTCCCCTACGATTATTTGTATGAAATATTGAAATTCCTCTGGCGTTAATTCAGGGAGGTTGAGAAGAAAATTGTTAATGGTAAGAACTCATTTTTTGGTATTTTTGAAATTATAGTCTACCTATAATCCGACTGCCATAACTTTGTCTAGGTATTATCTTTTGTTTTGAAATTTTAATATGTTGTTCATGGATGCGTTATGTGATGTTTCTCCAAAATTCAAGATAATTGGATTTTTCTATGTTAAGTTATGAATTATCTTTTGTCTACCACTCATAGAAAAATGTTGCTGAATGGTTATGATGCACAAAAATGTGGTCTTTGTTCTAGGGGCAAATGAATGTCTTTTTGCACGCATTTTGGTAATTATATTCATCTATTTCTTAAGCTTTGAACTGGAAAGTCTCATGGTAAAATGATGTATATTTTATGTGTTATCAAATTTTTATTTGGGTTAGGTTTTAAGACTACCTTATCAGTGGGTTGTTTGGACTTGTGTTGTGTGACATTTTTGTTTAATTAAATGAATTTATTTGGTGATGAAACTTTTTATGGTACTATGTTTATGTGTTATTAGGTTGTCATTTAAATTTTGGGGTCATAGTGATTTTATTCTAATTAATGGAATATGATAAATGTATGTAACTCACTGCCTGACA
This sequence comes from Artocarpus heterophyllus, assembly GCA_025403435.1. Taxonomy (NCBI): domain Eukaryota; kingdom Viridiplantae; phylum Streptophyta; class Magnoliopsida; order Rosales; family Moraceae; genus Artocarpus; species Artocarpus heterophyllus. Next base: position 24,802,798 of record CM046334.1, read on the forward strand.
CATTGAAAGTTATTATTGTCTCTGCGTTCTAATGCATGGTTTGGATTGTTTTGGATTTTATTTAAAGGTGATTTTTAGATATGTCATAATTTTATGTGTCAATTATATGTGTTAATTTTCGTGGATTTTTTACAACCTTAATAATGTGATAAACAAGCCTGAGTATAGAGTTGTTCACTGTTTTGCTAATGGCTGGCAGATTTTATGAGTATGATTGTATGATTTGTTTGAAACATCAAATGGAATTTTTATGACCAATGAAAAATCATGATAATATGTTTATGTATTAATTTGGTTTCTACCAAGTTTGGTGCCTAAATTGTGTGTGAATGTTGAGTTATTGAATTAAGAATTTATGGAAGTCAGAAAATGTTTGTGTTGGTAGTTTTGTTCTAATGATTTATGGTTAATGAAACATGTTATAAATTTATGTTTCAAGAGATGAATGTATGTGTGATAATACATGGTAATGGATGTTATGTTGTGGTGATTAATTTGTTAAAAATATATATATATGTTAATTGCCATTTTTTTTTAATGAATGTATGACATGAATACAATATGAAGTGAGCACATCAAGACCGCGGTGTCATCACTTACAAATTAAGGTTAAGTAAGCAATACAAGTAAGTACATTCTCACCTACAATATGAAGTGGTTTGTGAAAAGTTTAAAATTATGTTCATGATGATAACTATGATGATTTGATGATTATTTTTTTTTATTTTATAATACTTATGAAAGATTTGATGTTCAAAAGTTATGCATGTTTGGTGTTGGAGTATTTCAAAGTATAAAAGTAAATATATATATGAGTATCACTTAAATAAGTGTTGCATATCCATGTTTATGCTATGTTATGATGTCATGTTTGGTTTAGGATTAGCTACCCTTCTTCTCTCATGACGGCGCGCCTACAATGATGATTATAATGCAACACTTGGGCCCTTAAGATAAAATGAATTAAATTTTAATACGGACATAATAATGAAAGATATGTTCCTTATGAAATTGTGCCTAGTGCACTATTATGATGAAGATGATGATGATGTCATAAAATATTTTAAGTTGTGAGATATAAATGTACTTACTAAACATTAGCATATTCAATTTTACATCATGTTGCAGATAATGGTAAGAAGATAATGGAATAGGAGGAGGACAAGGAAAGACGTGTGAGCTAAGTAAGATGGATTGAAAACGGAAGACGGCAAGAAAAGAAGTTTTAAAACTTATGAACCATGTTATATTTTTATTTTATTTCTTTTTGAGTATGTTTGACTTCTGCACTTTAAGATATTGGAACTTGTTTAATAGAAATTTTTTATTTTTGATAATCGGTTGGCCTGCCGACCATTATTCGTCGGACTGTCGATGTATGGATAGGCCTGCCGATTACCCTATACCGACCTGCCGATCTTATTAATTTTAAAACCGTGTTTTGCAAAGCCTCGGGTGGCCTGCCGATGCATGATCTTCAGCCTGCCGGTTGAGTTCGGCCTATCGAAGTTTGAAGTTCTGCGTGCTGAACTATGTAAGCAGATTTTGTACTATGTGATTTTTACTGTGAATTTAATATTTAGTGTGATAAACTATTAAAGAATGTTTATATTTGGGTAATATATTTTATATTAAAAAAATGTATGCATGGATCCTGTGGTATCTTTTCTAAATTATGTTTTATTTAAATTGTTTATCTTGAATAACGGTAACAAGAATGAATGTAACGACATCTGTGACATCCGTAAGGGGACGTTACAAAGGTAGCCTTAATGTTTTACGCCACATGAAATGTGCAACAGCCATGGCGTACTGACTCATAAACTATCTCAACAGCCTTCTTAATACTTTGATGCCGATCAGATATGAAAACTAAATCTTTGCAATTTTTCACAACTTCCTTCAACTTTGAAGAGAATCATGTTGAAGATGCATCATCTTCTTTGTCCACAATCCCCCAAGTGATAGGATAACAACAACGTTCACTGTCTTGAGCTATGGCCACAAATAGCATGCCTCTGAATTTTCCCTTCAGAAACGTACCATCGACAACTATTACTTTCCTCATGCAAACAAATTCTCGTATACAGGGTCCATGTGCCACAAAAAGATATTTAAACCTGTTTGAATCGTCTACCTTAATGTGGGTAATAGTGACAAACTTGAGCATATGATAGTACGATGGAAAGATGGCAAAACTTTCTTCAGCCGTACCCCTTATGAGGTTAATTGCATGTTGACGAGCCATCTAACCTTTGTAGTAACTAAAATCTGTTCCAAATTTGCTACGAACATAACTCTATATTGATTTAGGCCGTGGACCCTGTGGTATACCTACAAATTGACTTTTGATGCACTCCCCAATAACAGAGTATGATGCTTGCCTGTGCTTTGATGAACGTTTTTCTAGCGAACAAGAGTGCATTCCTCAATACTTATGAATAATAAACGTGTTTGACAATGACAACTTACATGCCCGAACACGCCACTTACACTTTGGATCCACACATTCCACTACAAGTAAATTTTTGTTCGATTTTTTTGTTAAAAACTCAAACCTTCCTTTTAAAGTTACAACATGAAGTTTCATCCTTAACTCTCTCTTGCTTCTAAAGTGGTCAACAACTTGTAAATTAGACCCATCATTGAATGTAAAACTATTCAAAGTTGAGGATGATTCGACTTCTCTTTCATTTAAAATCATGAGTTTTTATGGAGGAGGCAGTGGACCCATGTCATTAGGAGATGAGGCATTATTATCTAAAGCAGTATCAACAAAAAATTCATCATCTGGTGGATTTCTCTGAATTTCTTCTTCATTAGTAGGAGCCGAGACAATCTCCTCTTGAACTACAATATCCTGTTCAACAGAATTCATATCTTCTTCTTCTTCCATCTGAACATGCGGAGGTATTGTGTTACCACTGTACTTAATTAACCCTAATAAAACTAATAGGTCATTATCATCAGAAATTCTAATCGGCTTCATCTTATTAGAATGTTTTGTTGACATGTAGGTTATCTTCAACGACTTATTTCCACGTCCAATTCTAGCTTTTGTACAAATCTTGTTAATTAACATGCTCAAATTAGGACTCTCCTCTTCTAACATAATTCCTTTCATTTCACTTTGTGTCTCACACCACATCCAACAAGTTTCTAGCTCATTCCAATGTCCTCCAACGTCGAAATAAATTAGCAACAGAGCCATTTAGTTACCAAACTACGAAACCAAAAAAAATTATTAAATAATGACTTTTAGGCAAATCTTCAATGCTAGTTCAATCAAAAGATGCTACTAACAATTCCAACCCAAATAAAACAAAGCACCATTGCAAGATTAACAACTAATGCTATTAACAATTACATAGATATAGATAAATTTGTGGTTGTTATTTGGTGATGGGTAGCCCTATTTAGGGGGAAAATGCATGTATCATGTAGTTTCAATCTAATCATCAATAAAGATTCAGGATATAATGATACTTTCATTTCTCTAATATGGAAATATCATAAACATTTCTCACCTCTTCTAGTATAGATTGAAGTTAGAGATCAAATCTCTCTCCTCTGACTTATATTTTTTTATTTTTTTATTTTTTTTTATTTTTATTTCAAATAAGAATATCACAACCAATTAATCTCATAATCTACCTACCCAAAATGGTTCACCCATAGAAAATAGAAATCAAAATGCAGTGGACAGAAAATAGAAATCTCATAATATATCAATAGCCACTTGGATTTATAAAAGAAAAGAAAAGAAAAAAAAAAGATAAAATGTTGCTTTTGCATTTTTACTTAGCCAATTAACTTTGCTTCTTTAAAGAACTAGTAGAAGTCTATGCCTTTATGTTTTGTAACTTTCTACAGCATATAGATTTAGGCCCTTCAGAGAGATAAAAGGGGCCAAGGGAAGGACTACTGTTTTTTTCGAATTACTAGCAATAAAGGTCTATAATTTGGATTGGCCTCTTGTTGTTTCTTTTGTAATTTTAACTTTTATGGTTTTGCTAATTTTTAAAGGACTAAGATTGAAATAAGTATAATTAAAAGATAGATGTGTAAAAGTTTTAACTCAATACCTTGTTGTGTGCATTCTCCATTGGATAATTTACTTAATGAGTAATCCAATATTTGACATACGACGTGGATCAAATTCACACTGTAGAAATTCTACTATAAGTGACCAAGCTTTTAAAGACAAACCCGTTTCTTTTAGCTTTTGAGAGTCTTTTTTAAGAAAAAGAAAGTAATTACAGCTCTCTTGGACTTTGCTAATTCTCTACCTCTACCAATTAAGGGTTAGAGATAGTTGGTTAAGTTTGATTAACAAGGCAGTTTGTCTTCTTTTCTACTCTTTCGGTCCTGTCCTTATTACCTCTCTCTTTCCTATGCATTTTTGACAAATTGAAGGTCTTTCTTTCAGTCTCTTCTTAGACCTTTCTCTCTCTCCAATGAATGGAACATTTTGATGGGTCAGCCCAATTTTGAGTTCCTACAGTAAAAATTCTCAGTTCAAGCAAAAAAAAAAAAAAAAAAAAACTTGAAATTCTCAGACTATCTACCATGAATAGATTTTGGTTTTTTTTCCCACTATCACTCGATTCTAACCATGAATCATGGCCAATACTCTTTAGCCTTTTTTTTTTTGTGCCACTAAAGTTTCCTTCAATAAATGATTATATGACTTGGATTTCGATAGTGTTTAAAAACAATTCATTGATTTGAAAAATAACCCTTATCACATGTGGTGGGACCATGTGTTATATAATTAAGAACATAGCAAAATTAATCGTTCCTAAATATAGTTTGGTTTGAACTAAAAATTTATGGTTTGAATTGCGTTGTTAAAAAATGGTGGTGAAGAATGATAGATATACATCCAAACATTACTTGTACACATTTTGTATAGAATTCTAATATGCTCATATCCCAATAATTTTACCACTAGTATATATGATTGAATTGAGGACAAAAGGAAAGCCCTCTTACTCATGATTGAGCAAAAACAACTAATTCCTTTTGACTGAAATTGCCCATTAGTAAGTGGGGCAATAAGTTCTGCTATGAGTTTTGTCCATAACACAATCATCAAATGAGCCGCTCAAGCATAAGCATAAAGATTACAACTCAAACTAAGCCATAGACTGTTAGACATGTATGCTCTAAGGAGTAAAAATGTAATACGTTTTTGGAGACATTTTTATCAATAAAGAATTTATTCATTTATATATATACCAAATATTGTCCTCTTTACGTTCATATTTGTTGAATGTATGATAAGCAAACAGTAGTCTGAGACTGTCAGTCTAAACCTTAAGAGTTGGGCATATGATGGGATGATTATGCGGTAGACACGACTCTTAAGGTGATGGTCTAAAATATATGATCCGCAATCGAGGGAATAAAGTTGGGCGCTTTATTCATGTAAAGATTGTTATGTTGTCTATATCCCTTTTGGGAGATGGTTTGTCTTAGCCATCGGAGTTGGACTCCGTGAATAGAAACATTGGCGCGTTGTCATAGGTGACGATGTGTTGGATCGGGACATAAAGTGAATTGATTTGGATTAATAATTCTGTCTTGTCAAATCGATTCACTTTAGACAATCATTTGTATTGTATCTTAATCCTGAGATGAATAATGAGCCCGTTGTCTCGACTTGTGTCTTTTGATGTACCAATGGGTGACTCCCACATCTCTATAGTGGCAAGCATGCCGGTACGTTGGAGGCATGACTCTTGGTAGCGTAGACTTGTTATTCATAGATATGGAATCCATAGCTCCTCTTTAGGAGTAATGATATCCTCTTATATGCGTTGTCCTGTAATTGGAAAACTGGAGCGCTCAACCATTTGGATACATAGGTGTAACCGAATGGTATACTATCTTTGGATGGTAAGTTTTCTAATGGTGAGACAATGGAACGTAAGATAAAAATAATCGGGAAGGTAAGACAGAACTTGTCCTTAAGCCGATTATGGATGATAATATGGGGATGCGATACACTATGATATGTCATGGAGACTTAGCTACACGAGCTTCGTAATTCTATAAAGTTCGAGAGTGCAGCTCCAAGCTTTTAGTGGAGTAGCGTTGGAGTTGATAATTGTGAAATGTATATCTGGGATATTGGGTTTCATAATTATCATGAGCTTGAACTTTATAGGTCCATTTTGGTCCCCTTTGCTAGCTCACAAAATCCTGTAACGACACGGCGTGCTTTTCCAATAATTGGTGACTTATGTCGGATTTATCAGATTGGTTTAAAATTTATAAGAATCAAATAATTCATGTCTGTTTATCGGTTGAATTAATTATGTAAGAAATTAGTTCAAGATGAACTTGTTGAATTATGGCGTTCGGATAATTCTTGTCTGTTTATCGGTTGTTTTAATTTTGGACAATTAGAACAAGATAAACTTGTAGAATTATTGTGAATTGATTTATTTTCTTAGAGATTATCTTGATAAAGTTTGTTTTGATCAGATATCTTTTTTATTGGGCTATTTGAATCAAAACTGAGACTTTATCCTTTAGAATCTCGGGTGGAAAATAAAAGATTCGCGGAGATTTTTTCTCGGCAGTTCGGCATGCCGGATGACGTGTTCGGCCTGCCGAACTGGCTAGTTCGGCCTGCCTATCTCACAGTTCGGCATGCCGACCGCGACAGCTAAGATTACGCATTTTTCACGCGTATCTTATCAGATATTGATCCGAACTTGATTCAATTTCGATTTTTGAGACCTAATCTGATATGGACTGACCCCAAGGACCAATAGGTATAAAAAGGGAGTGAGTCTAATGATTTACTTAGATCAATTTGAGAGATTAAGAGTGATACTCTTCTAGTGAGCATCTAAAAACTCCCTGAGAGCTTTTGTTCACAAATCACGAACACTAGCTTTGGGTTCTCTCTATTGGTTGGAAGGAGAGTCACCGGTGGAAGAGCTGTACGTGTGAGCCCACACTCACTCCGGTTGTGGATAGAGAATAGCAAAGAAGACCAGTTGGTTGAGGCTCTTCTGGAACGTTACTTCTCTACACAGGTCGCGGAGGTTCTTCAGCACACTGAGGTTAGTAAGATCTGTTTAATTTATACATATAACATGTCAAACTTGTGTTTTGGAAAATACTCTGATGGAAAATTTTTAAAATTCCGCTGCGCACTTTGTTTCCAACAATTGGTATCAGAGCCGAGGTTTTTACATAAATTTGCAAGTTTGTGATCATGTTATATGCATAAATTTTGTGATCTTAATCTCTCCAATGCTTGAATTAAATTTTATAGAGAGATGGCACTCTATGTTTCTATATAATATATATGTTGTCATGGATTATATGGTGAATGTTTATTAATTAATTATGGTTGATTAAATTGTTGTTTAATTATTTATTAATTAATTAATACCGGTTATGGTTCCTTAGAGGTTAGAATGTGTATCTAGGTTTTTCATGTAATTAGATGGCGGACTATCATCTCCGTCTAGGAATTATTATTTAATTTGTAAGAATTTTGTAATTAAATAATTATTCGGAGAAGACGGAACGAGAAGTCGGATCTTGAAGATAGATGATGGCGCCTCCAGGTATTTCCTGAGTCTCTAATTTTATGTTTTTGAATTGTTGAAAATAAAATTGATGAATTGCATTAAAATTGTATTTTCTGGATTGAGGGTTTTCTGCTCGGTCGGCATGCCGGACCTCACAGTTCGGCAGGCCGAAGGTCACAGATCGGCAGGCCGGACGTATGGTCCGGCAGGCCGACAGTGGGGCAGAAATTTTGGTGCTCTGCCGGCAGGCCGAACCTTCATGTTCGGCAGGCCGAACCACCATGATCGGCAGACCGATCACCCAGATCGGCCTGCCGACCGAGAGCTGCCAGGTGTCCAGAAAAGGTGCGATTTTTCCAGTGCAGTTTTAATTTTATTTTTGGGACGATTCTGAGAAACATTAAATTTGGATATGACCGGAAATATGAAGTGTTCGATTCATACGGGATTGAGGACTTGAAGATGGACATTACATGAAGAATGATACAGCTTGAGGATTCAAGGATGAAGAATCGATAAATGTCTCGATTATTCTCTTGTAATCTTATTTTTTCTATTCTCTAGGGTGGAACCATAATATTACGGTTATTATTATTATGCTTGTAGCTTTGCTTGATTGCTTTGCTTGTCTGCATTATAATATGATTTACCATGTATATTGATAACATGTCATATAGAATAGGGAGTGCCGCTCATATTAAAATTGTTCATGCATAATTTTAAAATAAAACCTTGACTTCAAAAGATTGAGTGGGAGAAGGTTTTCGAAGAGAGAACCTAAGGCCTCCATCGTTGGTCCATAGGAAGAACATGATGGTCCCAACCCCTAGGAAGGGATTTCTATCATGTACCAGATTGGATCTCTGAAAGGATAAGGTATTTTAGTATGATTTATGGTTGCACACCCTTAGGTGGTGATTATAAATCATGGATAAAATATTAAAACGGTGGTTATACACTCACGTTAATTTTATTATTAACCTCCCCTAGGAGCTCTGTTAATAAAATTAATGGCCAAAGAAACGATTATTAGTATATGCTGGATCATACGGGTCCTGGATGGCATATATTAATCAGGAGGGGATCCGTGTTCCTGATTGAATTTGGCATGACTCCCCTAGGAGCTTGTTGAATTCTGAGTTGGGAATTATCGTTGTAAGGTTGTGATATTTTCAAGGTTTTGACACATAAACACATTTGTATGATTTTACATGATTGTGTTATCTTACTAAATTATTATATATGTTTGCTTATGTTTGGTATATGATTCTTTATTGTAGATTGAAAATGTCTAAAAATGCTTTATCATCGATACTTGACAAAAACCAATTGACCGGTGAGAACTATAATGATTGGAAACGGAACCTGGACATCGTCCTTTCCTTTGAGAAACTGAAATATGTTCTGACAACTCCTTGTCCTCCCGAGCCTACGGGAGACTCAAGTAATGAGCAATTCCAAGCGTACGAACGCTGGAAAGATGCTAATGATCAGGCCCGCTGCTATGTTATGGCTAGCATGAATAACGTGCTGCAGGCTCAACATCAGGATTATGAGACTGCGAAGCAGATCTTGGATAATCTTGAGGACATGTTTGGAGGCCAGGCCATAACAAAGCGGCAAGGGGCGCTTCGGAAACTCTTAAACTGTAGACAGAGACCGGGGACATCTGTAAAGGAGCACATGATGTTGGTCATGGGTTACCTCGCTGAGGCTCAAACCAATGGAGCCGACATCGATGCTGAAACTCAGATGACTATGGTCTTTGAGACTCTGTCTAAGGAATTTATTCCGTTTAGAGCTACTTTTAATCTAAGCAATAGACGGGATATGACCTTGACAGAACTGATGAAACAGTTACAAGAGTTTGAACTGCTGATCAGGGAGTCTCCTGCTGGTGGAGAGGCCAATTTGGTAGCTGCTTCTGGTTCCAATCCTAACTCTGGGAATGGAAAGAAACAACGGGCCAAGAGTGGGAAGTCTTCTATTCCTATTGCTACCAAGAGCAAGAAGAAGAAGAAGAAGAACCCAAAGAAGCTTAAGTGCTTCTTTTGTGGTAAGATCGGGCATATAAAGAAGCATTGCAAGGACTTCCTTTCCAAGGGAGGTAGGTGTGATCTTCTATATCTAGAAACTTGTTTGGTTGAGGAATCCAGTGACATTTGGGTCATAGATTCTGGTGCAACTAATCATGTTTGTGTTTCTCTGCAGGGATTCAAAGAAACGAGAAGTCTACTTCGTGAAGACTTAACGCTTCGGATGGGCGATGGATCCTTGGTCTCAGCGGAAGCAGTGGGAGATGTCCATCTTTATTTTGATAATTATAGGAGTTTAATTTTGCGAGATTGTTTTTATGTTCCTAAATTTAAAAGGAATTTAATTTCTGTATCTTCTTTATTTAAAGACTCCTACGTGGTATCTTTTAATGAAAAAGTGGTGATTCGTAAAAACAAATCTTTTATCTGTTCTGGATGGATGCAAAATAATCTATATTTTATCAAACCTAAGATGGACCTATTGCTTAATGCTGAGATAAATGATAATAACTCAAAAAGACTTAAAACTTCTCACTCTAATAAGACTTATCTTTGGCATTTGCGCCTTGGCCATATTAACCTAAATAGGATTCAAAGGTTGGTAAGGGATGGACCTTTAAGTCACTTAAAGGTGGAATCTATACCTCAATGTGAGTCTTGTTTGGAGGGTAAAATGACCAAAAGACCATACGGGTCTAAGGGCAATAGGGCCGAAGGGGTTCTAGAACTTGTGCATAGTGATGTTTGCGGACCGATGAACATCCGGGCACGAGGAGGGTATGAGTACTTCGTTACTTTTATTGACGATTACTCAAGATATGGGTATGTGTACCTAATGCACCACAAAAGCGAAACTTATGATAAGTTCAGGGAGTTTCGGGCTGAAGTGGAAAAGCAATTGGGTAGACCCATAAAGGCACTTCGATCTGATCGAGGTGGGGAATACCTTTCTGATGAGTTCTTGGGACACTTGTTAGAGAATGGGATTTTATCCCATTTGACTGCGCCGGGCACTCCGCAGCAGAATGGCGTAGCAGAGAGAAGGAATAGGACTTTGTTGGACATGATTCGGTCCATGATGAGTTATTCATCATTGCCTTTATCCTTTTGAGGATATGCACTACAAACCGCATGTTATCTTTTGAACAATGTGCCTTCAAAATCGGTCCCTAAAACTCCTCACGAGTTGTGGACAAGACGGAAGACATCCTTAAACCATATTCGCATATGGGGATGTCCAGCTCATGTCCTGTTTAAGGATCCGAATAAGTTGGAAGCACGTTCAGAAGTTTGCGTGTTTGTAGGATATCCAAAAGGAACTAAAGGGGGTTATTTTTATAACCCAAAGGAAAATAAAGTCGTGGTTTCAACTAATGCAACTTTCCTTGAGGAGAGTTACATGAACGACTTTAAACCTCAAAGCAAAGTGGTGCTTGAGGAGTTGAGGGGTAATCCGTTTACTCCAGAGGTTCCGAACAAAACCATTCCGATCGGTGTAGAAAAACCAAACAAACCTGAACAACAACCTCAGGGGCTTCGACGTAGTGGGAGGATCGGGCGTCAACCTGAGAGGTATATGTTCAATGGGGAGGTCTTTTTGGCTGAACCGGATGAACATGACAGGGATCCTTATACTTACGCAGAAGCTATGGAGGATGTTGATTCAAGACTCTGGACAGAGGCCATGAACATTGAGATGAAGTCTATGGAGACTAATCGGGTCTGGGAGCTTGTGGATCTTCCCGAAGGGGTAAAACCCATAGGGTGTAAGTGGATCTACAAGAGGAAAAGAGGAGTGGATGGAAAGGTCGAAACCTTTAAGGCTAGACTGGTAGCTAAGGGTTATACGCAAAAGGAAGGAATCGATTATGAGGAAACCTTTTCGCCTGTAGCCATGCTTAAGTCCATCCGGATTCTCTTGTCCATAGCTGCCGCTCTCGACTACGAGATTTGGCAGATGGATGTCAAGACGGCTTTTCTGAATGGCTATCTTGATGAGTCCATTTATATGGAACAACCAGACGGGTTCAAGGTCTCGGGTCAAGAGGGTAAGGTTTGTAAGTTGCTAAAGTCTATTTATGGACTTAAGCAGGCTTCTCGTTCTTGGAACATAAGATTTGATCAAGTGATCAAGACTTATGGGTTCTCACAAAATGTGGATGAACCATGTGTTTACAAACACATTAAGAATGGGAAGGTGGTTTTTCTACTACTCTATGTAGATGACATTCTGCTAATTGGCAATGACGTTGGGGCATTGTCATCGGTCAAATTATGGTTGACCAAGCAGTTTGACATGAAGGACTTGGGTGAGGCTAATTTTGTTCTCGGTATCCAGATCTTTCGGGATAGGAAGAACAAAATGATAGCTTTGTCACAGGCCGGGTACATAGATAAAATTCTCAGGAGGTTTGCAATGCAGGATTCCAAGAAAGGTGGGCAACCATCTAGGTCTGGAATTACTCTTTCTAAGAAAGACTCTCCAAAGTCTTATGAAGAAAGAGAATACATGAAGAAGGTGCCTTATGCTTCGGCAGTAGGTAGTCTCATGTATGCCATGCTTTGCACTCGACCAGATATTAGCTATGCGGTCGGGATTGTGAGTCGATTTCAGGCGGATCCAGGACCAAACCATTGGGTTGCGGTAAAGCATATTTTCAAGTACCTGAGAAGGACTCGTGAGTATATGCTTGTGTATTCGGGTGAGGATTTAACTCCTCTAGGATACACTGATTCGGATTTTCAATCCTGCCTGGATTCTAGGAAATCGACTTCAGGGTTTGTGTTTACTCTGGGTGGCGGTGCCATCAGTTGGAGAAGTGCGAAGCAAGATTGCACTTCGGATTCAACGATGGAGGCCGAGTATGTGGCGGCTAGTGATGCTTCGAAAGAAGCAGTGTGGCTCCGCAAGTTCCTTGGGGATCTTGAGGTAGTTCCTGGTGTGGATAAAGCGGTATCACTGTACTGTGATAACAGTGCGGCGGTAGCTAATGCTAAGGAACCAAGATTTCACAAGAAGAGTAAGCATATTGATCGGAAGTATCATGTGATAAAGGACTTCGTTGAGAGCGGGCATGTCACGGTGTGCAAGATCGCGTCAGAGGACAATTTAGCTGATCCATTTACGAAGACACTTTCTGGGAGAGTCTTCGAAAGGCATGTGGAAGCTATGGGGATGCGAAATTTGCAGTATTTACTCACTTAGTGCAAGTGGGAGATTGTTAGACATGTATGCTCTAAGGAGTAAAAATGTAATACGTTTTTGGAGACATTTTTATCAATAAAGAATTTATTCATTTATATATATACCAAATATTGTCCTCTTTACGTTCATATTTGTTGAATGTATGATAAGCAAACAGTAGTCTGAGACTGTCAGTCTAAACCTTAAGAGTTGGGCATATGATGGGATGATTATGCGGTAGACACGACTCTTAAGGTGATGGTCTAAAATATATGATCCGCAATCGAGGGAATAAAGTTGGGCGCTTTATTCATGTAAAGATTGTTATGTTGTCTATATCCCTTTTGGGAGATGGTTTGTCTTAGCCATCGGAGTTGGACTCCGTGAATAGAAACATTGGCGCGTTGTCATAGGTGACGATGTGTTGGATCGGGACATAAAGTGAATTGATTTGGATTAATAATTCTGTCTTGTCAAATCGATTCACTTTAGACAATCATTTGTATTGTATCTTAATCCTGAGATGAATAATGGGCCCGTTGTCTCGACTTGTGTCTTTTGATGTACCAATGGGTGACTCCCACATCTCTATAGTGGCAAGCATGCCGGTACGTTGGAGGCATGACTCTTGGTAGCGTAGACTTGTTATTCATAGATATGGAATCCATAGCTCCTCTTTAGGAGTAATGATATCCTCTTATATGCGTTGTCCTGTAATTGGAAAACTGGAGCGCTCAACCATTTGGATACATAGGTGTAACCGAATGGTATACTATCTTTGGATGGTAAGTTTTCTAATGGTGAGACAATGGAACGTAAGATAAAAATAATCGGGAAGGTAAGACAGAACTTGTCCTTAAGCCGATTATGGATGATCATATGGGGATGCGATACACTATGATATGTCATGGAGACTTAGCTACACGAGCTTCGTAATTCTATAAAGTTCGAGAGTGCAGCTCCAAGCTTTTAGTGGAGTAGCGTTGGAGTTGATAATTGTGAAATGTATATCTGGGATATTGGGTTTCATAATTATCATGAGCTTGAACTTTATAGGTCCATTTTGGTCCCCTTTGCTAGCTCACAAAATCCTGTAACGACACGGCGTGCTTTTCCAATAATTGGTGACTTATGTCGGATTTATCAGATTGGTTTAAAATTTATAAGAATCAAATAATTCATGTCTGTTTATCGGTTGAATTAATTATGTAAGAAATTAGTTCAAGATGAACTTGTTGAATTATGGCGTTCGGATAATTCTTGTCTGTTTATCGGTTGTTTTAATTTTGGACAATTAGAACAAGATAAACTTGTAGAATTATTGTGAATTGATTTATTTTCTTAGAGATTATCTTGATAAAGTTTGTTTTGATCAGATATCTTTTTTATTGGGCTATTTGAATCAAAACTGAGACTTTATCCTTTAGAATCTCGGGTGGAAAATAAAAGATTCGCGGAGATTTTTTCTCGGCAGTTCGGCATGCCGGATGACGTGTTCGGCCTGCCGAACTGGCTAGTTCGGCCTGCCTATCTCACAGTTCGGCATGCCGACCGCGACAGCTAAGATTACGCGTTTTTCACGCGTATCTTATCAGATATTGATCCGAACTTGATTCAATTTCGATTTTTGAGACCTAATCTGATATGGACTGACCCCAAGGACCAATAGGTATAAAAAGGGAGTGAGTCTAATGATTTACTTAGATCAATTTGAGAGATTAAGAGTGATACTCTTCTAGTGAGCATCTAAAAACTCCCTGAGAGCTTTTGTTCACAAATCACGAACACTAGCTTTGGGTTCTCTCTATTGGTTGGAAGGAGAGTCACCGGTGGAAGAGCTGTACGTGTGAGCCCACACTCACTCCGGTTGTGGATAGAGAATAGCAAAGAAGACCAGTTGGTTGAGGCTCTTCTGGAACGTTACTTCTCTACACAGGTCGCGGAGGTTCTTCAGCACACTGAGGTTAGTAAGATCTGTTTAATTTATACATATAACATGTCAAACTTGTGTTTTGGAAAATACTCTGATGGAAAATTTTTAAAATTCCGCTGCGCACTTTGTTTCCAACATAGACATGGCATAATTAAATAGAGACTACAAGCATAAACACATACTAAGTATTAAGTAATATATATGTAGCACTTTTTTGTTAATAAAATCTGATGCAAACTTTTGATTCACCTAGTAATTTATTTTACACAATTAAAAACAGCTTAAATGGCACTATGACCGTACCCTTTTACTTTTCTTATGTAAGGGATCCCAAGGACATCCCTACCAAACTTCTTGCATTAACAATGTCATTCGATAAAGAATAGAAATCGGGCACTTTCTCCGAAAGAAGACCAAGGCATCATCATGGAAACATATACATTACCTTTAATTGTAGGCAAATACGAGTTCCACTTTATTGATAATTGTTCAACTCTTTTTTTTTTTCAAATTACTACATTGATTCTTTTTTTTTAGATATATTTGTGTGCGAGACTAGAAAAAATTTTAGAATTCCCATTTCTTCACTGGTGTTGAGTGTAACAATTAAAAGAATAAAAGATTTGGGAATAAAAAAAGATGGAAATACCTGGTGCTATTATCAATGGAGACCACCTACGATCAATTGGACTGAAGAAGACGAAGAAGAAGAGGGAGAAGAAGAAGAGCTGCTGCCAAGGCCTGACTTGCTCAATTGAAGAAGAAAAGAAGAAGAAGTTCGGTGGAGCTTGCGAAGGCTGGAGACGAGGGACTAATTTGAGGAAATCAACTGCTAATTTGGGATGGCTGGGGATGAGGGGAAAGGCAAGGAACGTGCTGAAAAACTAGGGATTGGGTTTTTTTTTTCCCTTTTTTTTTTCTCAACTCTGTTACCTTTGTTGCTGCGGTGGTGCATTTACATGGCAAAATTTTTTTTGAGGTGTTTTGATGACATGGCATTTGGACCATTTACCCAATTATGAGATTTTTAGGTCTACTTGTCAAAACTACTTCTTCTTTAAGCCATTTGCCTAAACCTCCCCATCTCGCTTGTATCATTTAGAACCTGACAACATTCCTGCTTAAACCTATTATAAATTGGAGTTTTCATATTTTCATACTTTCTTAGGAGAGGTACTCGTGTGTTAAAGCATTAGTTTTTTTAACAATTTTAATCAGAAGAGTGAAAGCACACGCTCCGCGCTTGTTTATCAAGTATGTTGAAAAAAAAAGTAAAAAAATAAGAAGAGGAAAACTATACATGAAAAAAGAAGAGAAGAAGAATGTGCAAAAATGGTTAAATATGATGATCCAAATTCTATTTGACCGGACCTTAAAAAGCTTGCGTGCGACATATTTGATGGAGTTATAATTATGAGAATTTTTTTGGGTCTATAGTGATAACAGAGGGATCGAGCCACTGAAAAAAAAAATGCAAGTAAGAAAATATTAAGGGGCCAAAATGATAAAGGCAAAAAAAGTTTGAGTGGAAATGAATACGATCAAAATTTAGAAGTTGTACATAATAAAATAATATTTAGATGATATAAAATAATATGTAATGAGATAAAATTAAAAGAAATATTTTGATAATAAACATAAAAAAAATCATGAAGCAGCTGAAAATATATAAAAATGTTAGAGAAAAAGCAATAGACAACCACAATGGTGAGAAGAAAAAAATAGAGTACCGAAAATGCGATGAGAGCACATGAAAAGACAACATCTTTTATATAATAATAGTAAAGAGCACGTGCCCTGCACATGTATTCATTGTATTCTTTTAACATGGATCTCTAAAATCTATTCTAAAGTTTAGTTTTACTCATTTATTATTCTTCTAATAGGTTATTTTAATGGGAAAAAATATTAAATAAGAGAAAAAACCAATAAGAAAAATTAGTCTATAAATTATTTATGCATATATATAAAAAAATATTTGAGGGTGTTGCATGACAAAAGTGTTTAACATGAACAAGCTGAGAAGAGAAGAAATGTTTTTAACATTAACAAATTAAAAGGGATGATATTGAAGCAAATAGTAGTTGAAATTGTATTAGCGAAGAAGAATAGGCAAATTTTTGCGAACCAAAATAACAAAGGCTATAAAAGGAAAAGTAAAAAAATTGTGATGATAAATATTTTTTAAAAATGAATGAAGTAAATATGAAAACATACAACATATTAGGGGAAACAAAAAAATAACACAAAGGTGAAGATAAACAAAAATGAGGCACTGAAAAAAAATCAAGAAAAGGAGGGAGAACAAAATAAAAGGAAGTGAAACACAAAAAAAAGAAAAAGGATGGAGAAGTAAAAAAAATTTGTGAAAAGCCAAAAAAATAAGAATGACAAAAAAATAAGAATGAAAAAGGGAAAAATAATGAAGAAAAGCAAAAAGAATGAAACGGATGAAAAAAAAAAAGCAATAAAAAAGGAAAAACAAAAAAGAATCAAAAGATGCAAGGGAAGAAGTGGGGGGACGGTTTCATTCCCCTGGTTTGCAAAGTTTTTTTTTTTTTTTTAATTAAAAAAAAAGCCTCCACGCGCAAAGGGAGTGAGTAGCGCCACCTGGGCATCCACGCAGTCTTCCCTTTAGCCAATGGGACACGCGCGTCTTCAGTATGCGCATCCTCTTACCGCAAGATTCAGGCAATGGGTCCCACCACTTTTTACTCCTCTGCTTTAGTGCAATCCTGACAGCTAACTACGAGTGCATGCTTTTGTTTACAAATAGGATGGCAACACGTGGGAACTGAACTGATTTCGGCAAATGATACACTGACGTGTGGCGAAGCATTTCGAGAAAAGAAATGTTTCAGCGTTTATTTAACGTGGGGGTAGTATTTTGAAACTCTTTCCCACTTTGTATATATGTTAAAAGATATGAATTACATAACCGGTTGATAAAAACAACATAAGAAGGTAATGATGTGCAGATGGTGCGAGTAAACGATAAGATGACTTTCAAGGTCGACAACGAAAATGTTGATGTCATCCAGGTTGTCAACATTTTAATTTACAAAAAATGTTATAGATATTGCCCATGTTAATAAATATTTAAGGAAAAAAATAGATAGTTAAAGAAAACATGTATTTTTTTTACAACTTTACACAATGTTAAAATAATCAATATTATTTAATTTAAACTAAGTTGATAACATAAATAATACAATTTTAATCTAATATGAGAGTTATATTTCTTACTATACAAAGATACCATCATTATATTTATTAATTATGATTCTAATATTGTTTTACATACTTATTACAATAAGGTATAATAATATAATAGAGTACATAAAAACTACCGTCCAACATAAAAAGTACACATAAACTTCCAATGTCTTTAATACTAAAAGGAGTTTTTAGCTTATTGAAAAGCATTGTGTAGGTTTTAATCTTAATCTAAACAATACATATGTCAGGATATTACCCTTAAATAGTGTTGGAGGTAAATCTCAATGTGCTACATGTATGTTTCTTGATATTTTCCTACTATTAACGCATAAGTTGGATATTGTTAATATTGTTAACCCAGGTTGAGAAATATAAGGAATTTTATATCCATAAGAACTTTCTTAAGCTTATGCGTCACAACTCAAGATGATAGAATCCTCATCAGTTTGACTTATTTGAGTTGTATCATGTCTTCATGTGCTCTGTTAATGGATTGTTGAGATTGTTTTCTCAGTGACATAAAAAGTTATCCTTCACCTTTGGTTCAACAATAGACATCTCTATGCTTTGGCAAATAAAGGACAACCACCTTGTCGATATGGATGAGATCGGGCATATAGCTAATGACAAAGTCGGTAGCCAAGAAGACGTGGATGAGGTCAGCCACATAGCTACAATCATTCACCTGGCCGACAAGAACTAGGTCGACCACATAGTTGAAGACAAGAAGTTGCTTACCTAGCCGATGTGAATAAGGTCAGACACGAAGCTACAAAGACAGCCAAAGAGGCACTCGGCCGTATTCATCTCGGCCATGTTCATCTCAGCCATGTTCATCTCAGCCTTTATAGTGCCAAAATCATCACAATATCCGACCTGGCGAAAGGATAACTACAAAGGTATTTAAAATCTAAGAATCATGGGAAACCACATTTAATATTTAAAAGGATGATCTCTAAGATGGCAAAAAGCACTTAATCTTATCAAAATCTATAGTAGACACGCAGAAGAGATAAACTCAATGAAAGATCTCATCAAAGTCATCAAGCCAATTAGATAAGAGATTATTTTGTATTTAAATTTGAATTGTAACAAGAGGGTCAGAATATGACCGACCTAATAAACTATAAATAGAGACCAATTCTAGAGAACGACATAAGTCCAATTCTTGGCACAAGCCCTAGCACTAGCTTTTTAAACAATATTTTCTCATAGTGAAACCCTACCATTTGAGAAAACCAAAAGTGTACGTAGTATTTAATTGAAGTGAACCACTATAAATCTGTGTTCTTGCTATTATTTTCCTTTACTACTTTAATTACTTTGTTCGAAAGTGATTATTATTGTGACGAATTGAGAGATTATTGTGTGACGAGTTTTTCCCTAAACATGCACCATGAAGAATAATAATTGGAACTAGTAAACAAAAATAGTAAAAATATGGTACACATGTCTACATGTAACATGAGATAGAACTTTACATAAGAGCACAAACCATTCATTTGAAAAGCAAAAATTATTTAAAGACTAAATAAGTCTTAATAAATACTTTTTTTTATTGTTTTTAGGTTTAATATATTGATCACATTTCATAGAAAAATAATTAAAAAAAGGGATGCAAAATTGGTTTATGTGCAAAAAAGAAAATTTCTTCGGTTGATATTTTGTGGAAAGCTTTGAAAATATCCTGAATTTTCACGGATATTCACAGATGTTTATGGATATTTATGGATATTTTAAGGACATCCCAAAAGAAAAATCAATCTCTCATATATCTACGTCGAGACTTCAAAATATGGATATTGTTATGGAAATATCGGCAATATCATGGACATTTTCATCGTTTTTTAGGATTAAAATGAAGAAGAATTTGTGATTTTTCTTTTAGTTTAGTCTCCATAATTAAAATTAACAATATTGCTTTTTTTTTTTAATTAGCTGCGTGACCCACATGTGATCAAAACTATTAAACTGATGTTTAGTGGAATAATAACTTTTGTGTCGTTTGGTGCATAGGTTTTAAACCATGGAAGCAATTTCAAACCATAGAGGCAGTTCAAACTGGTATTTGGTGAAATAATAACTGAGACAGTTTTAAACCATGAAGATGATATTAAACCGACTTAAATATCCAAAATCCAAACTTTGCCTCCCCCTTCCTCCCTCACCCCTCTCTCAAGTTTAGGTGGTTTTAAACCATTTTCCATAGTAAAACTATTGCTTATTTTCGTTTTCCTTCATAAACCATAATTTCCCAATCGTCCAATCTTGTTTTAAACCATTACACTTGTTTTAAACCTTTACATTCCAAATGCCACTTCACCACCTATAAACCACACAGTTTAAAACCCACAGTTCAAACCATACAGTTCTGAACCAATGTATTTCGAACCTGTGCACCAAATGAATCCTAAGGTAGTTTTAAACCATAAAAACATTTTTAAACCGGCCTAAACACCCAAGATCTAACCCTCCCCTAAGTTTAGGCAGTGTTGAACCATTTTTTACAGTAAAACTATTTTCATTCTTATTTTTCTTCATAAACCATACTTTTCTAAACATGGGTTCTCATTTTAAATCATTATTCTTGTTTTAAATCTTTACATTCCAAATGCCAATTCAAAATCGTTTAAACTACATAGTTTAAAACCCATAGTTCAAATCATACAGTTATAAACCAAACCATTCAGAATTTGGGCATCAAACAAATCCCTAAATAAATTTACACCAATTACAAAAGTGTAAAGTTTCAATTTATTCCAAGCCTAGAGGGTGTCTTTTGTCATTTTCAATTACAGGGACAAAATGAGACAACCATTATTTTTTAAGAGTCAAATTTTAAATTAACCTTATTTATTAGTGAACTTATTATCTAACAAGAACCCAAGACAGTTCTAGGTGCATGAGCGTGTGTCTCACTTTTTAGGGTAGCCATATTGTGTTTTTTTTTGTTTTTTTTTTCTAGTCAAAACAGAGGATAGAAAAGAACTTGACTCATACTTTCATTGCTTTGTTGGAAAAATAGTACTGGTAGAATTTTAAAATTTTTTATATCAGAGCATTTTTTAAAACACAAGTTTGACACACTATATGCATAAATTAACCATATCTTCTAACCTTTGAATGCCAAAGAACTCCCGTAATCCGTGAAGAGAAGTAACGTTCCAAAAGAGCCTTAACCAATTAGTCTTCTTTGTTATTCACTATCCACGATCGAAGTGAGTGTGGGCTCACGTCGTTTAGTTTTTCCCCAGGTGGCTCTCCTTCCAATCAATTGAGAAATACCCAAAGCTATAATTCGTGATTTGTGAATGATAGCTCTCTAGGTAGTTTCAGAATCTCACTAACAGAGTCTCACTCTAGATTTCTCAACTGATCTAAATAATAATAAGATTCACTCCCCTTTTTATAGGGTTGATCCTAGGAGTCAATCCTTATCAGAGAAGGCCTCAAAATGCAAATCAAAATCAAATCAGAATCAATATATGATAAAATCTGCATGAAAACACGTGATCCTTTTATCGCTCTGTCGACAGACCAAACTGGCAGATCGGCCTACTGATCCTCCTCAATTGGCAGGTCGAACTTAAAGATTAGCCTGCCAAACCTCCGATAAAAAGCCCCCACGAAACTTTATTTCCCATCCGAGATTCTTAGGATAGAGCCTTAGTTTTAATTCAAATAACCCAATAAAGAAGTTATCTGATTAAAACAATAATATCTAGATAATCTCTAGGAAATTAAATATTCCTAATAATTCAACAAGTTTATCTTGAATTAATTCAAAATTAATCCAACCGATAAACAAACATAAATTATCTGATTCTGATAATTCGACAAGTTTATCTTGAATTATTTTATCAAAAAATTAATTCAACTGATAAACAAATATGAATTATCTAATTTTACTGAATTTCAGCCAATCTACTAAATCTGACATAAGTCACAAATTATTGAAAAAAGCACGCCATATCGTTATAGGATTTTTGTGAGCTAGCAAAGGGGACCAAATGATCTTATATATTTCAAGCTTCCGATAATTATGAAACCCAATATTCCAGACATACATTTTATAACTATCAACTCCAACGCTACTCCACTAAAAGCTTAGAGTTGCACTCTCGAACTATATAGAATTACAAAACCCGAATAGATAAGTCTCTATGACATATCATAATGTATCGTATCCCATAGGATTATCCATAATCGGCTTAAGGATAAGTTCTGTCTTACCTTCCTGATTATTTTTATCTTACGTTCTATTATATCACAATCAGAAACCTTACCATCCAAAGATAGTATACCATTCGGATACATCTATATATCTAAATGGTTGAGCGCTTCAATTTTCTAATTACAAGATAACGCATGTAAGAGAATATCAACTACTCCTAAAAAGGATTTATGGATTCCATATCTATGAATAACAGGTGTACACTATCAAGAGTCATGCCTTCAACTTACTGGCATGCATACCACTATTAAAATAGGGATGTCACCCTTTGGTATATCAAAAGACATAAGTCAAGACAACAGGCCCACTATTCATCTCAAGATTAAAATACAATACAAATGATTGTCTAAAGTGAATCGATTTACCGAGATGGAATTATTAATCCAAATCAATTCGTTTTATGTGCCGATCCAACAGATCGACATCTATGACAATGTGCCAATGTTTTTATTCTCGGAGTCTACCTTCAATGGCCAAGACAAACCATTTCCCATCAGAGATATAGACAATATAACAATCTTTACATGAATAAAGTGCCCAACTTTATTTTCTCGATTGCGGATCTTATGATTTAGACCGTTACCTTAAGAATCGTATCTTTCGCATAATCTATCCATTATATGCCCAATTCTTAAAGGTTTAGACCGATAGTCTCAGACTATTGTTTGTTTAACATACATTCAACAAATATAAACCTAAAGAGGATAAGATTTGGTATATAAATAATAAATAAACTCTTTATTGATGAAAATGTCTCCAAAAACATATTACATTTTTACTCCTTAGGGCATACACTTCTAACAATCTCCCACTTGTACTAAGTGAGTAAATATGATAAATCTCGCATCCCCATAGCTTTCACATACCTCTCAAAAACTCTCCCAATAAGTTTTTTCATGAATTAATTAGCTAAATTGTCCTCTGATGTGATTTTGCACACCGTGACATGCCCACCCTCGACGAAGTCCTTTATCACATGAGACTTTTGATCAATATGCTTACTCTTCTTATGAAATCTTGGTTTTTTAGCATTAGTTACCGCTGCATAGTTATCATAGTATAACGATACCGCCTTATCCATGCTAGGAACAGCCTCAAGATCCCCAAGGAACTTGCGGAGCTACACTGCTTTTTTTAAAGCATCACTAACTACCACATACTCAGCCTCCATCATTAAATCCAAAGTGCAATCTTGCTTCACACTTCTCTAACTGATGGCACCACTGCCTAGAGTAAACAAATACCCGAAGTCGATGTCCTCAAATCTACACAGGTATATTCTAAAGGAGTTATGTCCTCACCCGAATATACAAGTATATACCCTCGAGTCCTTCTTAGGTACTTGAAAATATGCTTTACTACAACCCAATGGTTCAGTCTCGGATCCACTTGAAATCCACTCACAATTTCGACCACATAACAAATGTCCGGTCGTGTGTAAAGCATGGCATACATGAGACTACCCATTGCCGAAGCATACGGCACCTTCTTCATGTATTCTATTTCTTCCTTAGACTTTGGAGAGTCTTTCTTAGAAAGAGTAATTCCAGACCTAGATGGTTGCCTACCTTTCTTGAAATCCTGCATTGCAAACCTCCTGAGAATTTTATCTATGTAGCCAGTCTAGAACACAGCTATCATTTTGTTCTTTCTATCTCAAAAAATCTGGATACCGAGAACAAAATTAGCCTCACCGAAGTCCTTCATGTCAAACTGCTTGGTCAACCATAATTTGATCAATGACAATACCCTAATGTTATTGCCAATTAGTAGAATGTCATTTACATAGAGCAGTAGGAAAACCACATCCTTAATGTGTTTGTAAACATATGGCTCATCCACATTTTATGAGAACCCATAAGTCATGATCACTTGATCAAATCTTATGTTCCAAGAACGGGAAGCCTACTTAAGTACATAAATTGACTTTAACAGCTTATAAACCTTACTCTCTTGATCCTTAGCCTTGAACATGTCTGGTTGTTCCATATAAATGGACTCATCAAGATAGCCATTTAGAAAAGCCGTCTTGACATCCATCTCCCAAATCTCCTATTCGAGAATAGCAGCTATGGACAAGAGAATCTGGATGGACTTAAGCGTGACTACAGGCAAAAAGGTTTCCTCGTAATTGATTCCTTCCTTTTGTGTGTAACCCTTAGCTACTAGTTTAGCCTTAAAGGTTTCAACCTTTCCGTCCAGTGCTCTTTTCCTTTTGTAGATCCATTTACAATTTATGGGTTTTAACCCTTCGGGAAGAACAACAAGCTTCTAGACTCGATTAGTCTCTATAGACTTCATCTCTGTGTTCATGGCCTTTGTCTAGAGTTTCGAATCAACATCCTCCCTAGCCTCTGTATAAGTATAAGGATCCTTGTCATGTTCATCCGGTTTAGCCAAGAAGGCTTCACCATTGAATATATACCGCTTGGGTTGACGCCCGATCCTCCCACTACGCCGAAGCCCCTTAGGTTGTTGTTCAAGCTCATTTGGTTTTTCTACACCTGTTAGAGTGGTCTCTACCGAAACCCCTGGAGCAATTGGATCACTCCTTAACTCCTCAAGCACCACTTTGCTTCAAGGCTTAAAGTCGTCCATGTAACTCTCCTCAAGGAAAGTTGCATGAGTTGAAACCACTACTTTATTTTCCTTTGGGTTACAAAATTAACCCCCTTTAGCCCCTTTTGGATATCCTACAACCACACAAACTTTCAAACATGCTTCCAACTTATTCGCATCCTTAAACAGGACATGAGCTAGACATCCACATATGCGAATAGGCTTTACAGATGTCTTCTTGCCCACCCACAACTCGTGAGGAGTTCTAGGGACCAATTTTGAAGGCACATTGTTCAAAAGATAACATGCAGTTTGTAGTGTATATCCCCAAAAGGATAAAGGCAATGATTGTTGGAAAAATAATACGCAGCAGAATTTTAAAAATTTTATATCAGAGTATTTTCTAAAACATAAGTCTGACATGCTATATGCATAAATTAACTGGATCTTACTAACCTTTGAATGCCGAAGAACTCCCGTAAATTGTGAAGAGAAGAAACATTCCCGAAGAGCCTCAACCAACTGGTCTTCTTTGCTATTCTCTATCCACGATTGGAGTGAGTGTGGGCTCACATGTACAGCTCTTCCTCCAGGTGACCTCTTCCTCTAGGTGACCCTCCTTCCAACCAATTGAGAGAACCCAAAGCTAGTATTCATGGTTCATGAACAAGAGCTCTCAGGGAGTTTTAGATTCTCACCAACAGAGTATCACTCTTAATCTCTCAATTGATCTAAATAACTTATGAGACTTACTCCCTATTTATAGAGGTTGGGCCTAGGTTCAGTTCTTATCAGATATGGTCTCAAAAATTCGAATCAGAATCAAATTTGGATCAATATCTGATGAAATCCGCATGAAAATGCATGACCTTTTTTTCGCCCATTGGTAGGCCAAACTTGCCCCATCGATAGGCCAACTTGAGGATCAGCATGCTGAACTGCAAAAAAAAAATCTCAGCGATTCTTTTATTTTTTACCCTCGATTCTATAGGATAAAGTCTCAGTTTTAATTCAAATAACCCAATAGAGAAGTTATCTAATTAAAACAACTTTATCTAGATAATCTTTAGGTAAATAAATGAATTCCTAATAATTCTACAAGTTTATCTTGATCTAATTTATTTAAAAATTAAGTCAACCAATAAATAGACAAGAATTATCCGATCCCAATAATTCAACAAGTTTATCTTGAATTAATTTTATCACAAAATTTATTCAACCGATAAACAGACATGAATTATTTGATTCTTTTGAATTTCAACCAATCTAATAAATCTAACATAAGTCACCAATTATTGGAAAAATACGCCGTATCGTTACAGGATATTGTGAGCTAGCAAAGGGGACCAAATGGACCTATATAGTTCAAACTCTTGATAATTATGAAGCCCAATATCCTAGATATACATTTCATAATTATCAACCCACTAAAAGCTTAGAGCTGCACTCTCGAACTACATAGAATTTCGAAGCCCGTATAGCTAAGTCTCCATGACATATCATTGTGTATCGTATCCCCATAGGATTATCCATAATCGAATTAAGGACAAGTTCTGTCTTGCTTTCTCAATTATTTTTATCTTACGTTCCATTATCTCACCGTTGGAAACTTACCATCCAAAGACAGTATACCATTCGGTTACAGCTATGTATCTAAATGGTTAAGCGCTTCAGTTTTCTAATTATAGGATAACGCATATAAGAGGATATACTACTCTTAAAGATGAGCTATGGATTCCATATCTATGGATAACAGGTCTATGCAATCAAGAGTCATGCCTCCAATGTACCAGCATGCATACATAATTAAGATGTGGGTGTCACCCTTTGGTACATCAAAAGACTCAAGTTAAGACAATGGGCCCACTATTCATCTCAGGATTAAGATATAATACAAATGATTGTCTAAAGTGAATCAATTTGTCAAGACAGAATTATTAATCTAAATCAATTCACTTTACATCCTGATTCAACACATTGTCACCTATGACAATGTGCCATTGTTTCTATTCATGTAGTCCACCTCCGATGGTCAAGACAAACCATCTCTCAAAAGGGATATAGAAATCACAACAATCTTTGCATGAATAAAGCGCCCAACTTTATTCCCTCAATTGCAGATCTTATGATTTAGACCATCACCTTAAGAATCATGTCTTCCGCATAATCTGTCCATCATATGCCCAATTCTTAAAGGTTTAGACCGACAGTCTCAGACTTTTGTTTGTTTAACATACATTCAACAAATATGAACGTAAAGAGGACAAGATTTGGTATATTAGTAATAAATAAATTCTTTATAGATAAAAATGTCTCCAAAAAACTTATTACATTTTTACTCCTTAGGGTATACATGTCTGACAATCTTCCACTTACACTAAGTGAGTAAATATGACAAATCTCGCATCCCCATAGCTTCCACATGCCTCTCGAAGGCTCCCTCAATAAGTGTCTTCGTAAATGGATCAACTAAATTTTCCTTTGACACGATCTTGCATACCGTGACATGCCTGCCCTCAACGAAGTCCTTTATCACATGATACTTCCAATCAATATGCTTACTCTTCTTGCGAAATCTTGGCTCCTTAGCATTAGCTACTGCCGCACTATTATCACAATATAGTGATACCACCTTATCCATACTAGGAACTACCTCAAGACCCCCAAGGAACTTGCGGAGCCACACTTCTTCTTTCAAAGCATCACTAGCTGCCACATACTTGGCCTCCATCGTTGAATCTGAACTACAATCTTGCTTCATAGTTCTCCAACCGATGGCATTTTTGCCCAAAGTAAACACAAAACCCGAAGTCGATTTCTTAGAATCCAAACAGGATTGAAAATCTGAGTCAGTATATCCTAGAGGAGTCAAGTCCTCACTCGAATACACAAGCATATAGCCTCGAGTCCTTCTCAAGTACTTGAAAATATGCTTAACCGCAACCCAGTGGTTCGGTCCTAGATCCATCTTAAATCGACTTACAATCCTGACTGCATAACAAATATCTGGTCTTGTACAAGGCATGACATACATGAGACTACCCACCACCGAAGCATAAGGCACCTTCTTCATATATTCTCTTTCTTCATCAGACTTTGGAGAGTCTTTCTTAGAAAGAGTAATTTCAGACCTAAATGGTTGCCCACCTTTCTTAGAATCTTGCATTGCAAACCTCTTGAGAAAGAGTAATTCTAGACCTAGATGGTTGCCCACCAATTAGCAGAATGTCATCTACATAGAGCAGTAAAAAAACCACCTTCTCATCCTTAATGTGTTTGTAAACACATGGCTTATCCATATTTTGTGAGAACCCATAAGTCTTGATCACTTGATCAAATCTTATGTTCCAAGAACGAGAAGTCTGCTTAAGTCCATAAATTGACTTTAGCAGCTTACAAACCTTACCCTCTTGACCCTTGACCTTGAACCCGTCTGGTTGTTCCATATAAATGGACTCATCAAGATAGCCATTCAAAAAAGCCGTCTTGACATCCATCTGCCAAATCTCATAGTCGAGAGCGATAGCTATGGACAAGAGAATCTGGATAGACTTGAGCATGGCTACATGCTAAAAGATTTCCTCATAATCGATTAATTCCTTTTGTGTATAACCCTTAGCTACCAGTCTAGCCTTAAAGGTTTTGATCTTTCCATCCACTCCTCTTTTCTGCTTGTAGATCCACTTACACCCATGGGTTTTAGCCCTTTGGGAAGATCCACAAGTTCCCAAACCTGATTAGTCCCCATAGACTTCATCTCTGTGTTCATGACCTCTGTCCAGATTTTTGAATCAATATCTTCCATAGCCTCTACATAAGTATAAGGATCCCTGACATGTTCATCCAGTTCAGCCAAGAAGACCTCACCATTGAACATATACGTCTCAGGTTGACGCCCGATCCTCCCACGACGCTGAAGCCCCTTAGGTTGTTGTTCAGGTTCATTTGTTTTTTCTACACTGATCGAATGGTTTCATTTGGAACCTCCGAAGTGATTGCATCACTTCTTAACTCCTCAAGCACCACTTTGCTTTGAGGTTTAAAGTCGTCCATGTAACTCTCCTCAAGGAAAGTTGCATTAGTTGAAACCACAACTTTTTTTTCCTTTGGGTTATAGAAATAACCCCCTTTAGTCGCTTTTGGATATCCTACAAACACACAAACTTTCAAATGTGCTTCCAACCTATTCGCATCCTTAAACAGGACATGAGCCGGACATCCCCATATGCGAATATGGTTCAAGGATGTCTTCCTGCTCGTCCACAACTCGTGAGGAGTTTTAGGGACCGATTTTGAAGGCACATTGTTCATATCCCCAATTGGATAAAGGCAATGATGAATAACTCATCATGGACCTTACCATGTCTAATAAAGTCCTATTTCTTCTCTCTGCTACGCCATTCTACTGCAGAGTGCGCAGCACAGTCAAATGGGATAAACTCCCATTCTCTAATAAGTGTCCTAAGAACTCATTAGAAAGGTATTCTCCACCTCGATCGGATCGAAGTGCCTTTATGGGTCTACCCAATTGCTTTTCCACTTTAGAGCAAAACTCCCTAAACTTGTCAAAATTTTTGCTTTTGTGGTGCATCAGGTACACATACCCATATCTTGAGTAATGTCAATAAAAATGACGAAGTACTTATACCCGCCTCGTGCCCGGATGTCCATTGGTCCACAAACATCACTATACACAAGTTCTCGAACCCCTTTGGCCCTATTGCCCTTAGACTTGTATGGTCTTTTGGTCATTTTACCCTCCAAACAAGATTCACATTGAGGTATAGATTCTACCTTTAAGTGACTTAAAGGTCCATCCCTTACTAACCTTTGAATCCTATTTAGGTTAATATGACCAAGGCACAAATGCCAAAGATAAGTCTAATTAGAGTGAGAAGTTTTAAATCTTTTAGAGTTATTATCATTTATCTTAGCATTAAGCAGTAAGTCCATCTTAGGTTTGATAAAATATAGATTATTTTAGATCCATCTCGAACAGATAAAAGATTTATTTTTACGAATCACCACTTTGTCATTAAAAGAAACCAAGTAGGAGTCTTTAAATAAATAAGCTACAGAAATTAAATTCCTTTTAAATTTAGGAACATAAAAACAATCTTGCAAAATTAAATTCCTATAATTATCAAAACAAAGATAGACGTCTCCTACTGCTTGATGAGGACATCGTTAGCACAAGCAAGAGCACGTGGGAGACATATTCAGATCCAATTCAAGTTCCCATTGGTCTGGTTACGAGAGCTCGTGCGAAGAAGTTTAAAGAAACGCTTATTGGGCTGATTCAAGCAACTTGGGCTCAAGCTATTGCATGGAGGCCCATTGAGGGAATTGCATGCGACAACCAGACCAATAAATGCGTGATTCAAGCTATAGAAGGGATTGAGTAATTTCCATTTCAGTTACTTTCCTATTTTGAGGCGACACATGGTGAGAAGAATCAGCTTTTGACCTTTTTAATGTCTAGTTTCCTTTATTTTCGTTTGTTTATTTCTATTATTGTAAATTTTTTAAGCCATTAAGGACACTTACCTTATTTGCTTTAGATTAGGTCATTTGGTAATTGATTTGCCGAAATTCCATGGGGAATTAGGAGCTGAAAATTCGCATAGGAACCCCTATATAGTGTAACGAATTTCATTCAATGGGATACAAGTAATAACACATAATTTTGAGGTTTAATTCTCTTTAGTTCCTAAACGAACTATTCAAACTTATCGGAAATTTTCGTGGCGTTCATAGACTTATCAATCAGTCCATCCATAGCTAATTGTGGCGTCCTCACATACCAAGACTTATCAATCGGTCTCTCCATAGCTGATTGTGGCGTCCTCACATACCAAGGTTCGTGCTTCTTGTTGGGCATCGGGTCGCGGTTCCATCCAAAACCGGTTAGAAAGTTGATCTTGGAAACCAACTTCGGTTAGGGTCGCGTCAGTTCTTGGCGTGGTTCGTATCACTGCTTCTGCTAAGACCAAGGATCCACACCCATCCGAAGGGTGAAGTCTTCATATAGCAGACTTCTCGTTTCTTTGAACCCCTAGAGAGAAACACAAACATGATTAGTTGCACTTAAGCTTCTTCATGTTCTTCTTCTTCTTTTTCTTGCTCTTGCTGCTAGCAAGAATAGAAGACTTCCTACTCTTGGCCCGTTGCTTCTTTCCATTCCTAGGGTTGGGATTGGAACTAGAAGCAACTACCATATTGGCCTCTCCACCCGCATAAGACTACCTGATCAACAGTTCAAACTCTTGTAACTGCTTCATTAATTCCATCAAGGTCATATCCCGTCTATTGCTTAAATTAAATGTAGCTCTAAATGGAATAAATTCCTTTGATAGAGTCTCAAAGACCATAGTCATCTAAGTTTCAACATCAATGTCGACTCTATTGGTTTGAGCCTCAGCGAGGTAACTCATGACCAACATCATGTGCTCCTATACAGATGTCCCCTGTCTCTACTTACAGTTCAAGCGTTTTCGAAGCGTCCCTTGCTGTTTTATTATGGCTTGGCCTCCAAACATGTCTTCTAGATTATCCAAGATCTGCTTAGCAGTCTTATAATCCTCATGTTGAGCATGCAACACATTATTCAGGCTGGCCATAACATAGAAGCGGGCCTGATCATTTGCATCTTTCTAGCAATCGTACTCTTAGAATTGCTCATTAGTGGAATCTCTGGTAGGCTCAGGAGGACAAGGGGTTGTCAACACAAATTTCAGTTTCTCAAAGGAGATGACGATATTCAGGTTCTGTTTCCAATCATTGTAATTCTCTTCGGTTAATAGGTTTTTGTCAAGTATCGAAGATAAAGCGTTTTTAGACATTTTTAATCTATAATAACGAATCATATACCAAACATAAGCAAACATATTATAATAATTTAGTAAGATAATACAATCATGTAAAAATGTACAAATGTGTTTATGTGTCAAAACCTTGAAAATATCACAACCTTATAACGATAATTCCCAACTCAAAATTCAACAAGCTCCTAGGGGAATCATGCTAAATTCACTCAGGAACACGGATCCCCTCTTGATTAATATATGCCAACTAGGACCCGTATGATCCAGCAAATATTAATAATCGTTTCTTTGGCCATTAATTCTATTAATAGAGCTCATAGAGGAGGTTAATAATAAAATTAACGTGAGTGTATAACCATCATTTTAATATTTTATCCATGATTTATAATCACCACCTAGGGGTGTGCAATCATAAATCATGCTAAAATACCTTATCCTCTCAGAGATCCAATTTGGTACATGATAGAAATCCCTTCCTAGGGGTCAGGACCACCATATTCTTCTTATGGACCAACGATGGAGGCCTTAGGTCCTCTCTTCGAAAACCTTCTCCCACTCAATCTTTTGAAATCAAGGTTTTATTTTAAGAATATGCATGAACAATTTTATTATGAGCAGCACTCCCCTTTCTAGATGACATGTTATCAATATACATGGCAAATCATATTATAATATAGACAAGCAAAGCAATCAAGCAAAGCTACAAGCAAAATAATAAATAACCGCAATATTATGGTTCCACCTTAGAGAATAGAAAATAAAGATTACAAGAGAATAATCGAAATATTTTATCGATTCTTCATCCTTGAATCTCCAAGCTGTATCTTTCTTCATGCAATGCCCATCTTCAACTCTTCAATGCCGTATGAATCAAATACTTCATATTTCTAGTCATATTCAAATTTAATGTCTCTCAGAATTGTCCCAAAAATAAAATTTAAACTGCATTGAAAAACTGCACATTTTTTGAAAAAATTTTCAGCTCTCTACTGGCAAGCCGATCTGGGTGATCGGCCTATAGGTCATGACCGATCGGCCTACCGATCTTCACAGATCGGCATGTCGAGTCATGACAGATCGGCCTGCCGAACTAGAAGTTTGGCTTGCCACCAAAGCCACCTGATTTTTGCTCCGTTGTTGGCCTACCGAACCTCACATCTGGCCTGCCGATCTGTGACTATCGGCCTGTCGAACTAGAGGGTTTGGCATGCCGATAGAGCAGAAATCACCATTTCTAGAAAATTCTATTTTTAATCCAATTCATTAATTTTATTTTCAACAATTCAAAAACATAAAATTAGAGACTTAGGAAATACCTAGGAGCGTCATCATCTATCTTCTAGATCCACCTTCTAGATCCGTCTTCTTCGAATGATTATTTAATTACAAAATTCTTACAAATTTAAAATTAAATAATAATTCCTAGACGAAGATGATAGTATGACATCTAATTACATGAAAAACCTAGATACACATCCTAACCTCTAAGGAACTATAACCGGTATAAATTAATTAATAAATAAATAATTAAATAACCATTTAATCAACCATAATTAATTAATAAACAATCACCACATAAACCATGACAACATAAACTTATATAGAAACCAAGAGTGCTAACTCTCTAAAAAATTAAATTCAAGCATAGGAGAAATTAAGATCACAAAATTTATACACATAGTATGATCACAAACTTGCAAATTTATGTAAAAACCATGGCAATGATACCAATTATTAAAAAAATATTATGCAGCAGAATTTTAAAAATTTTATATTAGAGTATTTTCTAAAACACAAGTTTGATATGCTATATGCATAAATTAACCAGATCTCACTAACCTTTGAATGCCGAAGAACTCCCGTAATCTGTGAAGAGAAGAAACATTCCCGAAGAGCCTCAACCAACTGGTCTTCTTTGCTATTCTCTATATATGATCGGAGTGTGTGTAGGCTTACATGTACAACTCTTCCTCCAGGTGACTCTCTTTCCAACCAATTGAGAGAACCCAAAGCAAGTGCTCGTGATTTGTGAACAAAAGCTCTCACGGAGTTTCATATTCTCACCAGCAGAGTATCACTTTTAATCTCTCAATTGATCTAAATAACTTATGAGACTTACTCCCTAATTATAGGGGTTGGGTCTAGAGTCAGTTTTTATCAGATAAGGTCTCAAAAATTCGAATCAAAATCAAATTCGAATCAATATCTGATGAAATCTGCTTGAAAATACGTGACCTTTTTTTCACGCATTGGCAGGTCAAACTTGCCCCATCGGCAGGCCAAACATACCCCATCGACATGCCGAATTGTCAAAAAAATCCTAAGCGAATCTTTTATTTTTCACCCGAGATTCTATAGGATAAAGTCTCAGTTGTAATTCAAATAACCCAATAGAGAAGTTGTCTAATTAAAAAAACTATATCCAGATAATCTCTAGGAAAATAAATGAATTTCTAATAATTCTACAAGTTTATCTTGATCTAATTCATTCAAAATTAAGTCAACCAATAAACAGACAAGAATTATCCGATCTCAATAATTCAACAAGTTTATCTTGAATTAATTTTATCACAAAATTAATTCAACCGATAAAAAGACATGAATTATTTGATTCCTTCGAATTTCAGCCAATCTAATAAATCTGACTTAAGTCACCAATTATTGGAAAAATACGCCGTATCGTTACAGGATGTTGTGAGGTAGCAAAGGGGATCAAATGGACCTATATAGTTCAAGCTCTCGATAATTACAAAATCCATTATCCTAGATATACATTTAATAATTATCAACTCCAACACTACTCTACTAAAAGCTTGGAGCTGCACTCTCGAACTACATAGAATTACGAAGCCCATATAGCTAAGTCTCCATGAGATATCATAGTGTATCGTATCCCCATAGGATTATCCATAACCAGCTTAAGGACAAGTTCTATCTTACCTTCTCGATTATTTTTATCTTACATTCCATTATCTCACCATCGAAAAACTTTTCATCCAAAGACAGTGAACCATTCGGTTACACCTATGTATCCAAATAGTTGAGCGCTCTAGTTTTCTAATTATAGGATAACACATATAAGAGGAAATCACTACTCCTAAAGAGGAGCTATGGATCCTATATCTATGAATAATAGGTCTACGCTATCAAGAATCATGCCTCAAACGTGCCAGCTTGCATACCACTATTAAGATGTAGGTGTCACCCTTTGGTACATCAAAAGACATAAGTCATGACAACGGGCCCACTATTCTTCTCAGGATTAAGATATTATACAAATGATTGTCTAAAGTGAATCGATTTGTCGAGACAGAATTATTAATCCAAATCAATTCACTTTATATCCCGATCCAACACATCATCACCTATGACAACATATGAATGTTTTTATTCATGGAGTCCACCTCTGATGGTCAAGACAAACCATCTCCTAAAACGGATATAGACAACATAACAATCTTTGCATGAATAAAGCACCCAACTTTATTCCCTCGATTGCGGATCTTATGATTTAGACCATCTCCTTAAGAATCATGTTTTTCACATAATCTGTCCATCATATACCCAATTCTTAAAGGTTTAGACCGACAGTCTCAGAGTTTTGTTTGCTTAACATACATTCAACAAATATGAATGTAAAGAGGATAAGATTTAGTATATTAGTAATAAATAAATTCTTTATTGATAAAAATGTTTCCAAAAAACTTATTATATTTTTACTCCTTAGGGCATACATGTCTAACAATGATGAATAACTCATTATGGACTTGACCATATCCAATAAAGCCCTATTTCTTCTCTCCGTTAAGCCATTCTACTGCAGAGTGCTCGGCGTAGTCAAATGGGATAAAATCTCATTCTCTAATAAGTGTCCTAATAACTCATCAAAAAGGTATTCTCTACCTCGATCGAATCGAAGTGCCTTTATGGGTCTACCTAATTACTTTTCCACTTCAGCCCAAAACTCCTTGAACTTGTCAAAAGTTTCCCTTTTGTGGTGCATCAGGTACATATACCTATACCTTGAGTAATTGTCAATAAAAGTAACAAAGTACTCATACCTTCCTTGTGCTTGGATGTTCATTGGTCCACAAACATCACTATGCACAAGTTCTAGAACCCCTTCGGCCCTATTGCCCTTAGACTCGAATGGTCTTTTGGTCATTTTACCCTCCAAAAAAGATTCACATTGAGGTATAGATTCCACCTTTAAGTGACTTATAGGTCCATCCCTTACCAACCTGTAAATCCTATTCAAGTTAATATGACCAAGGTACAAATGCTAAAGATAAGTCTTATTAGAGTGAAAAGTTTTAAGTCTTTTAGAGTTATTATCATTTATCTCAGCATTAGGCAATAAGTTCATCTTAGGTTTGATAAAATATAGATTATTTTGCATCCATCTAGAATAGATAAAAGATTTGTTTTTGTGAATCACAACTTTATTATTAAAAGAAACCAAATAGGAGTCTTTAATAAACAAGATACAGAAATTAAATTCCTCTTAAATTTCAAAACATAAAAACAATCTCATAAAATTAAATTTCTATAATTATCAAAATATAGATGGACGTCTCCCACTGCTTTAGCTAAGACCAAGGATCCATCGCCCATCCAAAGCATGAAGTCTTCACGAAGTAAACTTCTTATTTCTTTGAACCCCTATAGAGAAATGCAAACATGATTAGTTATATCGAAATCTATAACCCAAATGTCACTGATTTCTCAACCAAACAAGTTTTTAAATATAGAAGATCACACCTTCCTCATCGGGAAAGGAAGTCCTTACAATTTTTCTTGATGTACCCTACCTTCCCGTAGAAGAAGCACTTTAGCTTCTTCGAGTTCTTCTTCTTCTTCTTCTTGCTCCTGTTGTTAGCAAGAATAGAGGACTTCTCGTTCTAGGCCTATTGCTTCTTTCTATTCTGAGGATTGTGATTGGAACTAGAATCAGCCGCTAAGTTGGCCTCACCACCAACAGGAGACTTCTTGATCAGCAGTTTGAACTCCTATAACTATTTCATTAATTCTGTTAAGGTCATATCTTGCCTATTACTTGAATTAAAAGTAGCTCTAAATAGGATCAACTCCTTAGATAGAGTCTCAAAGACCATAGTCATTCGAGTTTCAGCATTGATGTTGGCTCCATTGGTTTGTGCCTTAGCGAGGTAACCCATGACCAACATCATGTGCTCCTTCACACATGTCCCTAGTTTTTGTTTATAGTTAAGAAGTTTTTGAAGCGCCCTTTGCCGCTTTGTTAGGGCCTAATCTCCAAATAAGTCTTCTAGATTATCCAAGATCTACTTAGCAGTCTAATAATCCTCGTGTTAAGCCTGTAGCACGTTGTTCATGCTGGCCATAACATAGTAGCGGGCCTAATCATTAGCGTCTTTCCAATCATTATAATTCTCTCTGGTTAATTGGTTCGGGAGGACAAAGGGTTGTTAGCACAAATTTTAGTTTCTCAAAGGAGAGGATGATATTTAGGTTCTATTTTCAATTATTATAATTCTCTCTGGTTAATTGGTTTTTGTTAAGTATCAATGATAAAGCATTTTTAGAAATTTTTAATCTACAATAAAGAATCATATACCAAACATAGCATAATAATTTAGTAAGATAACACAATCATGTAAAAACATACAAATATGTTTATGTGTCAAAACCTTGAAAATATCACAACCTTACAACGATAATTCCTAACTCATAATTCAACAAGCTTCTAGGGGAGTCATGCCAAATTAAATCAAGAACACGGATCCCCTCCTGATTAATATATGCCATACAGGACCCGTATGATCCAGATATATTAATATTCATTTTTTTGGTGATTAATTTTATTAACAAGCTCCTAGCGAAGGTTAATAATAAAATTAACATGAGTGTATAACAATCGTTTCAATATTTTAACCATGATTTATAATCACCACCTAGGGGTGTGCAACTATAAATCATGCTAAAATACCTTATCCTCTCAGATATCCAACCCTATACATGATGAAGTCCCATCCTAGGGGTCGGAACTACCGTGTGCTACCTATAGACCAATGATAGAGACCTTAGGTCATCTCTTCAAAAACCTTCTCCAACTCAATCTTTTGAAATCAAGATTTTATTTTAAAAACATACATGAACAATTTTAAATGAGCAGACCTTCCTATTCTATATGACATGTTATCAATATGCATGGCTAATCATATTATAATGTAGACAAGCAAAGCAATAAAGCAAATCTACAAGCAAAATAATAATAAATAACCATAATATTATGGTTCCACCCTAGAGAATAGAAAATAAAGATTACAAGAGAATAATTGAAACATATTATCGATTCTTCATCCTTGAATCCTTAAGCTATATTGTTCTTCATGTAATGCCCATCTTCAAGTCTTCAATCCAGCATAGAACGAATACTTCATATTTTCAGTCATATCCAAATTTTAATGCTTCTCATAATTGTCCTAAAAAAAAATTAAAACTATATCGAAAACTGCACCTTTTCTAGAAAAAATTTTCAACTCTCTGCCGGCAAGTCGATTTGCGTAATTGACTTGCCGATCATGACCCACCAGCTTGTTGATCTTTCCAGGTTAGCCTGCTGATCATGAAAGTTTGGCCTGCCGCCAGAGCCACTTGATTTCTGCCCCGTGGACGGCCTGTCGAACCTCACGTTGGGCCTCTGATCTTACGACCATCGGCCTACCGAACTGGAGGTTTTAGCATGCCGACTAAGCAAAGATCACCCTTTTCCAAAAAATACAATTTTGATGCAATTCATCAATTTTATTTTCAATAATTCAAAAACATAAAATTAGAGACTCAAGAAATAACTAGGAACACCATCATCCATCTCCTAGATCTGCCTTCTAGATCTGTCCTCTCTAAACGATTACTTAATTACAAACTTTTTACAAATTTAAAATTAAATAATAATTCCTAGACGGGGATAATAGTCTACCATCTAATTACATGAAAAACCTAGATACACATTCTAACCTCTAAAGAATCATAATCGTTATAAATTAATTACTTAATAAACAATTAAATGACAATTTAATCAACCATAATTAATTAATAAACATTCACCATATAATCCATGATAACATAAAATTATATAGAAATCCTAGAGTGCCAACTCTCTATAAAATTAAATTGAAGCATAGGAGAGAATAAGATCATATAATTTATACGTATAGCAAGATCACAAACTTGCAAATTTACATAAAAACCATGGCTCTAATACCATTTGTTGGAAAAATAGTACACAACAGAATTTTAAAATTTTTTATGTCAAAGTATTTTCTAAAACACAAGTTTGACACACTATATGCATAAATTAACCAGATCTTACTAACCTTTGAATGTCAAAGAAGTCCTGCAATCTGTGAAGAGAAGTAATGTTCTAGAAGAGCTTCAACCAACTAATCTTCTCTGTTATTCTCTATCATGATCGGAGTGAGTGTGGGCTCACGTCGTTTAACTTTTCTCCAGCTGGCTCTTCTTCTAACCAATTGAGAAATACCCAAAGCTATAATTTGTGAATGATAGCTCTACGGGGAGTTTTATAGTCTCACTAACTGAGTCTCACTCTAGATTTCTCAACTGATCTAAATAATAATGAAACTCACTCCCCTTTTTATAAAGGTTGGGCCCAGGAGTCAGTCCTTATCAGATAAGGCCTCAAAAATTCAAATCAGAATCAATATATGATAAAATTCGCGTGAAAATGCGTGATCCTTTTATCGTCCGATCGGTAGGCCGAACTAGAGGATCGTCCTGCCGATCCTCCTCAATCGACAGGCCGAACTTAAAGATTGGCCTACCAAACTTTTAACAAAAAGATCCCTATGAATCTTTATTTTCCATCTGAGATTCTGAGGATAGAGCCTCAGTTCTAATTCAAATAACCCAATAGAGAAGTTATCTGATTAAAACAGTCATATCTAGATAATCTCTAGGAAAATAAATATTCCTGATAATTCAACAAGTTTATCTTGAATTAATTTAAAATTAATCTAACCGATAAACAAACATGAATTATCTGATCTTGATAATTCAACAAGTTTAGCTTGAATTATTTTATCATAAAATTAATTCAACCGATAAACAAACATGAATTATTTGATTTTACCAAATTTTAGCCAATTTGATATATCTGACATAAGCCACCAATGTTGGGTTTTGTGCCCTAAAAGCTGTGACATTGTACATATTGATAATAAATAAATAAAGTGACATTTATAATTATTTTGGTTGCTTATATGTATTATGAATACATTTATAAACATCAAGAAAATTTCATAATTATTTATGTGACTATCAATTTAGCATATAAGTGTTATATGCTTAGGGGTAAAATTTATAGATAATAATCTGAATATTCCATAATAATTAATTAAAGTTTGTTATCCTTAATTAAATATTACAAGTATGGTCCAATTTCATTTAAAATGAAATGGTCTTATCTGGGCTATTAATGTAGAGACATTGGATTGGAGGTACTTGATATAATGAGATTATATAGGACTGGACCAAATAAATTATGAATCTCTAATAATCATCCATTATAAATAGAGTATTCAAATTTATCACTATAATGATCATATATTTGACAGTCTTAATCCTGAGTATTTATTAGACTCCTGTTTATGACATTATGTTTTTTGACTTGCATAGTAAAATTTGTCTTAACAAAGATCATAACTTAGCATCTTGAAAACATAATGTAATAAATGGCTGGGAATAATATTATATAGATATGGAATCCATTCCTTCCTTATGGAAATTACAAAAATAGTTCTCTTGAGTGATAATTCGAGGTTTGAATAGTAAAGCACTCGTTCATAATAAAATTATGAATTAACTGTTCATTAGAGAATTATTGGAACTCAAGGATAAAGATATAATAAGAGAAGTAAACGGAAATTGAACCTAGCTCTTATTATGAACTATTTATGGAGGACTGACTTATATGTAATGATTATATCAATGGACTACTTGCTAATTTTCTTTGAGAAATTTTCACTATTATCTCAAGAGTTCAGTTTCAGGTTTTTAGTGAAGTAACACTAAAATTAATAAATTTGGCACATTAATTAAAGAATTTGATTAATTGTCAAATTTATTGGAGCTTAGGTTATTGGTCCATAGGTCCCCAATGTCACCTCTGTGATACTATATTGGATTTAATGTATAAGAATGAATTATACATATTTAGTTTGGAATTATTGAATTCTGAATTAATTATTTCATACTTGAATTATTAATGTGACACTGAAAAATATTCACTGTGACACATAATATAAAGTGATAAATGTTGTCACGATTTAACTGAGCATTAGTTAATAAATTAATTAATAATATTTGAATAATATGATTATTTAAATATAATTTTAAAATCTATTCTTAAATAAATGTGATTTATTTTTAAATTTTAATATATATATAAGATTTTATTATTTATTAATATATATATATATTAACGAATTTGTTTTTTTCCATTTAAGTTATATATATATATATATAAAATAAAGAACGCAACGTTCTTTACATAAAAAAATAAAAAAAAATATAAATGTAAGTTTACGTTTAAGTATACGGTTTATATATATATATATATATATATATCTAATAAAAGTTAAAAGTTTTTGGTGATTCGTTTTTTAGAATTAAAAGAGATAAGGGATATAGAATATATCTCTACCCCATATATTCGATATGGTGGTTATTTTAAATTTGAAATTAATTAAAAAATAACTAACTGCTCGGGTATAAAAAAGGTAGAGATAACTGTTATCTTATGAGATCGATTTTTTTTTCATGTAACTTTCACAGAGAGAAAAACTTAGAGTTCTTCTCTGAAAAAAAAATCTGTTATCTCATGTGTTGAGTACATAGCAGATTTAGAAAAGTGTGAGCAAAATTCATTCTTGTAGTTTGATGCCTACTCGTCTTTCCATTGGTGTGAAGGCTTGGTTTGAAAGATCATGGTATCAAAGAGGAAAGCTAGGATACCCTAATAGTTTTCAAAAGGTTGATAAAATTACCAAAGCTTTTTATTATTAATTAAAATTATATAGCTATTCTTGATGAACAAAGTTTTCAAAAAAATTTTGTTTGTCAACGATCCGTTACTTTCACTGTGTTTTCATATTTTATTCCAAGAAACAATTATTAGAAAAGCACGCTGTATCATTACAGGATTTTTGTGAGCTAGCAAAGGGGACCAAATGGACCTATATAGTTCAAGCTCCTGATAATTATGAAACCCAATATCCCAGATATACATTTCATAATTATCAACTCCAATGCTACTCCACTAAAAGCTTAGAGCTATTCTCTCGAACTATATAGAATTACGAAGCTCAAATAGCTAAGTCTCCATGACATATCATAATGTATCGTATCCCTTTAGGATTATCCATAATCTGCTTAAGGACAAGTTTTGTCTTACTTTTCTGATTATTTTTATCTTATGTTCCCTTATCTCACCATCAGAAAACTTATCAACCAAAGATGGTATACCATTCGGTTACAACTATATATATAAATGGTTGAACGCTCTAGTTTTCCAATTATAGAATGATGCATATAAGAGGATATCAACTACTCGTAAAAAAGAGCTATAGGTTCCATATCTATAAATAACAGGTCTACGCTATCAAAAGTTATGCCTCCAACGCACCGGCATGTGTACCACAATTAAAATGAGGATGTCACCCTTTGGTACATCAAAAGATATAAGTCAAGACAACAGGCTTACTATTCATCTCAAGTTTAAGATACAATATAAATGATTGTCTAAAGTGAATCGATTTGTCGAGACAGAATTATTAATCCAAATCAATTCACTTTATGTCCTGATCTAACACATCGTCACCTATGGCAATGTGCCAATGTTTCTATTTGCGGAGTCCACCTCCGATGGCCAAGACAAATGATCTCCATCAGATATATCGACAACATAACAATCTTTTCATGAATAAAGTACCCAACTTTATTCTCTTGATTGCGGATCTTATGATTTAGATTGTCACCTTAAGAATCGTGTCTTCCACATAATCTATCCATCTTATGCCTAATTCTTAAGGGTTTAGACTGACCGTCTCAGACTATTATTTGCTTAACATACATTCAACAAATATAAACGTAAAGAGGACAAGATTTGGTATATAAGTAATAAATTTATTTTTTGTTGTTAAAAATGTCTCCAAAAACATATTACATTTTTACTTCTTAGGGCATGTACGTCTAACAATCTCCCACTTGCACTAAGTGAGTAAATATGACAAATCTCACATCCTCATAGCTTCTATATGTCTCTCAAAGACTCTCCCAGTAAGTGTCTTTGTGAATTGATCAGCTAAATTGTCTTCTGATGCGATTTTACACACCATGACATGCCCGCCCTCGACGAAGTCCTTTATCTTATGATATTTCCAATCAATATGCTTACTCTTTTTGTGAGCGTGTGTCTCTTTTTTTAGGGTAGCCATAGCGTTTTTTTTTCTAGTCAAAAAAGAGGATAGAAAAGAACTTGATTCATACTTTCATTGTTTGACATCCAAGAACTACAAGATCACCTCAACTCAAGTCATATTTAGCAAGCTGAGAGATGCATAAGACCATCTCCAACCCATTGCACCATTTTGGAGTTGCTTTTGTACCAAAATGGTGCAATTTCAACATCAAACTTAAACTTCATCTCCAACCTAATGACATCATAGTGTGCTTGGTAACATTGTTGAACAACAAGTTAGAACTAAAATACTATAGTATGTGAGAACTTTACATTTTTGCAAACTTTTGCTTTATACTATAGCATATGAGATTTTTACACTATAGTAGTTGGAATTTATTTGTTCCAACTAGGTTTACCAAACGAAATCAAAACTTCCCCCAAAAATTATCCCCTATATTTTTTTTCTTTTAATTACTAACAATTAATCTATTTAACCAATTATATTCTTAATATATTTATTCATGTTAATATGCAAATATATATTATTAATTCAACCTACTGTTACAAAAAAAAATTAAATTACATTAAAAAGATATTCTACTTAAACAATATAATCTAAACATTAAATTATATTAACTCAAATGTGTGGAAAACAATACATTATTAAAAAAAAATATGACAACAAAATTACACTTAAATAATTACTTATTCTTCTGAATTAGCATATTCTTTCTATAAATGATCAAATAATGAAT
Organism: Artocarpus heterophyllus; assembly: GCA_025403435.1. Classification (NCBI taxonomy): domain Eukaryota; kingdom Viridiplantae; phylum Streptophyta; class Magnoliopsida; order Rosales; family Moraceae; genus Artocarpus; species Artocarpus heterophyllus. The sequence goes on from CM046334.1 coordinate 24,846,562, forward strand.
TGTGAAGGCCAATTTGAGTGTATCTATTCTTGATTTGTCTATGTCAAGCAAGGAATTCTTAAAATTAGGTATTTTCATCTATCACTATTTCAATTTCTAGTCATGGTACTTCCATTGCCTCTCGAATTTGTGCATCAACATCATACTCATCCTCGACTATCATGTTGTACATAATAGTGGACGTGGTCACTATATGATGTAAAACCTTTTTTCTCTAAAATCTTGTCAGTACTACTATGGAAAACCATGGTTGGAGAACTGTAAATGTACGTTTCGCGTATTTCTACATGTTTCTTGTTTCATTGCAAAATATTGTTTTTTAGGATACCATGGCTCGTGAATAGTTTATATAAGAATGGACCATTTTGGTATATATTATCAACTCAGTAATAACCCATATTATACTTTTTTCCCTTAATGAAATATCGAGCAAGAGGTGCAATACCTTTAGCAAGGTTAGAAAAAGATGGGATGTCTCCAACACGTTTATGTCATTATTAGAGCCCAACATAACGAAGTACGCATACCATATCCATAGATCATAATCAACAACAGCTTCAAGAATTATAGTTGAGGATTCACTACGCCCTGCATATTGTCATGTGCATGCCATTGGACAAATTTTCCACCTCCAGTGCACACAATCTAGATTACTCAATATTCTTAGAAATCCACTATGTTGGCGAATAGTTTAGCAACGTCATTAGTGATAGGTGATTTTAAATATCACTCTATGAACACCTCCACAATAGCACGACAAAATATCTTCATACTTTCAATTGTTGTAGACTCTCCTATTTTAACGTACTCATCAGTAACATTCGTTGGTACACCATATGTGAACACTTGGAACACAAATTGTTATTTTTTTTTTTTTTGTAAAGCAGACAATCATAGACTACCAAGCCCAATGGTTGTTGCATGGAAGTATTCATCATAATCCTTTACATTATCAACAATACGGAGGAATAAATTTAGAGATATTCAAATTCGTTGGAAAAACATCTCTTCATTAAATTGTGGGTTGTGGGTTTTCAACTAAGTAGTCATTCAACAAATTACTATTAGTACTTTCTAGGTCACAATTGATCATTGCATGACTCAGAATTGAGCCTTCATTAATTACTTGGTTTTTTTGTGATTGACATGGTAAGCGAGGATGTTGTTGTTGTTAGTTGCTATACAAGCAATAACTTGTTTTTGTTCTTCAATTGCTTTGACATCTTTCATCAATCACACATCATCTTGATTCTCACCATCAGAAAATGAAGAATACAGAGATGACAAATTAGATGGACCTCTAATATTGAAATTCATTTTCAAAAGTAAAGAAACTGAATGATTTTCTTTTGTTTGGAATGAAACATAATAGTGTTTTTTTAAGAAAATGAAACTTAATAAGTTGCAATAAAATTTAGTTTTCTCTTTTTAAAATAGTTGAAGACAATACTTTATTAGATAAGAAATTAGGATTAGTTAGATCACGGCGGTCAGATTGGATTTCATTATATTACAAACCGTTAAATTGATTTCAGAATCTTATGTTATCTTCACTCTTACCAAAGTCACTAAATAAGATATCTAGATGTTTTTTATCAAAGCTGTTGGATTGTATTTCATCAGATTACTACCATCGGGTTGGATTTGAAAACCTTGTGTTATCTTCACTCTTACCAAAGCCATCACAGAAGATATCTAGATATTTTTTATTACGATCGTTGAATTAGATTTTATCATATTACCAACTGTCAAATTTGATTTCAGAACTCTATGTTATCTTTATTCTTACCAAAGCCATGAAATAAGATATCTAGATATTTTTTATCATGGCCATCAGATTGGATTTTATCATTTACCAACTGTAGGATTCTGATTTCAGAATCCTGTATTCTATCCTTCATTTATTCTATAAATAGTAGGCTACTCATGAATGAAAAATCACTTGAGAAGTATACTTCAAATATGATCTTCTCTTTTTCCTTCTCCATTTCATTAACGTTTTCTGTTCCCAAATCAATCCTTTTGTTGAAAAAGAATGTCTTTAACTTAATGCAGCGATTCTTACACTCATGAAGAAGACCAATACTTGTGTCATTTTTATCTTGACATCTCGCAAAACCCCATCATAGGTATTAACCAATCTAGAGAACAATTTTGGGCTCAGGTGCACGAAAGTTACTACAACACAAAGCCATGCACCATATCTCAGGACCACAATCAAATCATTGCAGTGTCATAAGCAGCTTATCCTTCAAGTCCTAGGAAAATCTAGGGCATGCATGAAATAGATTAAAAATCTGAATCCGAATGGCGCTTTGGAACAAGATATTGTAAGTATATATTATTATTAAGCTAGAAACATCAAAACTTTTTGCATTTTATAATTATAGTTATACTATTTTACAGAAAAATTGAGCAAAAGAAATGATGATGCAAGATAGGCATTTTAACAAAGGATTCAAATTTGTTCATGTTTGGCCAATCATTAAAATTATTGAAAAATTTGAGGAACACGTATGCACCGCAACACCAACATTTAAGAGACAAAGTAACAACTTTGCATCTTCACTATCATAGACTCCCAATTTAGAGTCCCTTACACTAGACATTCCTTAATTGTCTTCTTTTTCTCTCAACTTAACGGACAAAAAAGTTAGGGGTAGCTCATCTCAACGACCGATTAGGTTGAAGATAGCAAAATTTAGGAAAAATAATGAAAAACTTTAGACTGTTATCGAAGCAATCAAATCTAAAAATCAACAACTTCATGAATTATTACAACAAGGTAACTCGGATAGGCAACAAAATTATCAACTCCAACTGATTCGAGCTCAAAATGATGCAAAAAGCTGACCTTAACGGAACTTCACGAGGAGAACAAAATTTTACTCAAAGATTTGGATACCATTGTTGATCCAAGTTTACCTAAGTGGTTTCACAACGGGTAGTTTAGAATTATGCACAAAAGAGGCCAACAATAACAGCATCAAGGATTCAACAATATATATAATGTCTTTGGACAGTATTTCGATGATATTGGAGGATCTGAAAATGGTCTGCCAAATTACTAAATCGTTGTCGTTATTTTAGTTTAATATGTATTTTGCTTTATAGTATTAGTGTTTTCTATGTAGTATGAGGTGTGTGTGTGTTTTAGTAGTGCAATATTATTATGTAAATTTCATTAATGTATGCATATCATGTGTTTGAATTGTAATGTTTTTATTTTTTATTACATATTATATATGGCTTTTAAATAATTTAAAAAAGGATTAGGGAAAAAAGTCAAATAATATGCATTTAGACTAAAATTTAGGAATGATAAATTTTTAGAGCCAATTTATAATTTTAAACCCCCCCTCTCCTCCAAAAAAAAGATGGCAATGCCATTTGACCAGTGCCATGCCAAATCTAGCACAACATTATAGCCAACATCAATATAGCATTGGCTTTTGGCGCTGGATTCGAGAAATTATATCTCCATTTTGACATTTTGCTCCAATTTGGTGCATGGTTACAAATGGCCTAATTTTAGCATCAAATTGAACAAGATGAATCAATGCCTTGGTGCTACTAAGTGAGAGTTTTAAACCATTTGCGGTAAATAGCATATACTAAAATAATGAAAATAAATAACACATGATGGAAAATGAGTATGTGGCGAAATTTTTAAATTTTTTTAATAAACCTTTTCTATAAAACAAGTTGGACATACTATGTAATCATAACTTTAACAAAGTTCTTTGTACCTCTTATAGATTAAAAACTGCACTTTTGACTGAACAAATATTTTAGAACTGCTATAAAGAATCGCGACCATAATAGCCTTAACCTATTGGTTTTCTTTGCTATTCTCTTTTCCATTATCGAAATTTAAGTGGACACACATTGTTTAGCCTTCCTCTTAGTAACGGCTCCTTCCAACCACAAGAAAAAACTAAGAATTAAGATTGTTGATGTTGAACAATAATTCTATAGGAGTTTTAGAGTTTCTCCCTCTAAATTTCTCAAGTGATCTAAATAACTACAGGAACACGTAACCTATATATAGTGGTTGGTAGGGCATTTATTCTTATCAAATTTGGTTTCAAAATTCAACTTAGGATCAAATCCCATAACAAAAACGCATTAGCCATGGATCATTGACGTGGTAGCCTGGTCGACTAGACCCTGTGTATGCTAGTTGACTAGCCAGTCAGGGCTGACCCACTATCTAATGTTCCAAGCTCTTGATGAGCTAGCCACTCCACCCGTTAATTGGTTTTGACCTGATTGGATTTTCATATAGCCTTAGTTATAATTCAAATAACCCAATATAGAAATTACCATATAGATAATCCCACATCAAGCAAAATATATTCAAAAAATTTAATTTTTTTATCTTGAATTAATTCACAAAATTAATTTAATCAATAAACTAATTATTAAAATCCAATCAACCGAATTTTAGCCTATCGTAGAATTAACATAAGTAACGAATTTGTAGGAAAAGCATATCTTATCGTTCTAGGAAAATCTGTGAGCTAGCATCCCAATGGACATATATAGATCAAACTCTTATAATTGTAAATAACATGTCCAGACATGTATGTTTTACAATTATCAACTTTAAAAACTATTCTAGTAAAAACTTAAAGCTGCACTCTCAATTTACATATAAATTACAAAACTGTTAGAAAAATAGTATGCAGCGTAATTTTAAAAATTTTTAAATCAGAGTATTTTCTAAAATACAAGTTTGATACGCTGTATGCACAAATTAACCATATCTTACTAACCTTGTAAATGCTGAAAAGCTTCCTCAATCAGTGAAGAGAAGTAACGTTTTAAGAGGACCTCAACCAACTGGCCTTCTTTGCTATTCTCTATCCATGATCAGAGTGAGTGTGGGCTCACACATACAGTTTTCCATCAAGCGACTCTCCTTCCAACCAATTGAGAGAACCCAAAGCTACTATTCGTGATTTGTGAACATGAGCTCTTAGGGAGTTTTCAGAATCTCACCAACAGAGTTTCACTCTTAATCTCTCAATTGATCTAAATGATATAGAGACTCACTCTGCTTTTATAGACGTTGGGCCAAGGAGTTAGTCCTTATAAGATAAGGCCTCGAAAATTTGAATTAGAATCAAATCAGAATCAATATTTGATAAAATCCACGTGGAAACCGCGTGATCCTTTTATCGTTGATCGGTAGGCTGAACCTGTAGATCGGCCTGCCTAAAATACTCCATCGGCTGGCCAAATTTAAAGATCGGCCTGCCAAACATTCGATAAAAGATCCCTGTAAATCTTTATTTTTCACTCGAGATTCTTGGGAAAGAGTCTCAGTTTTAATTCAAATAACCCAATAGAAAAGTTGTCTGATTAAAATAGTCATATCTAGATAATCTCTAGGAAAATAAATATTTTGGATAATTCAACAAGTTTATCTTGAATTAATTCAAAATTAATCCAACCGATAAACATACATGAATTATCCGTTCTTGATAATTCAACAAGTTTATCTTGAATTAATTATATCACAAAATTAATTTAACTGATGAACATGCATAAATTATCTGATTTTACTGAATTTCAGTCAATCTGATAAATCTGACGTAAGTCACCAATTATTGGAAAAGCACGCCATATTGTTACATGATTTTTATGAGCTAGCAAAAGGGACCTGACAGACCTATATAGTTCAAGCTCCCGATAATTATGAAACCTAATATCCTAGATATACATTTCATAATCATCAAATCCAATGCTACTCCACTAAAAGCTTGAAGCTGCACTCTCAAACTATATAGAATTACGAAGCCCGTATAGCTAAGTCTCCATGACATTTCATAGTGTATCGTATCCCCATAGGATTATCCATAATCGGCTTAAGATCAAGTTCTGTCTTACCTTCGCTATTATTTTTATCTTACATTCTATTATCTCACCATCGAAAAACATACCATTCAAATACAGTATACCATTCGGTTACACCTATGTATCCAAATGGTTGAGCTCCAGTTTTTCAATTACAAGATAACGCATATAAGAGGATATCACAACTCCTAAAGAAGAGCTATAGATTTCATATCTATGAATAACATGTCTACGCTATCAAGAGTTATGCCTTCAATATACCGGCATGCGTACCATTATTAAAATGTAGGCGTCACCCTTTGGTACATCAAAAGACATAAGTCAAGACAACAGACCCACTATGCATCTCATGATTAAGACACAATACAAAAGATTGTCTAAAGTGAATCGATTTGCCGAGACAGAATTATTAATCTAAATCAATTCACTTTATATCCTGATAGAACACGTCGTCACCTATGACAACGTGCCAATGTTTCTATTCACGGAGTCTACCTTCAATGGCCAAGACAAACTATCTCCTAATAGAGATATAGAAAACATAACAATCTTTACATGAATAAAGCACCCAAATTTATTCCCTCGATTGTGGATCTTATGATTTAGACCATCACCTTAAGAATCATGTCTTCTGCATAATCTACCTATCATTTGCCCAATTCTTAAAGGTTTAGACCGACAGTCTTAGACAATTGTTTTCTTAACATACATTCAACAAATATGAATGTAAAAAGGACAAGATTTGGTATATAAATAATAAATAAATTCTTTATTGATAAAAAAATATCCAAAAACATATTATATTTTTACTCCTTAGGGCATACATGTCGAACCAAAACTCCAATAAATCATTTGTACATGACATACCATATTGTGCAACATTCCCATAGGATATCCGTAACTGGCTTAAGAATAAATTATATTTTACCTTTCCTATTATATTTATTTTGTGTTCTATTATCTCACTATTGGAATACTTACTATTCATAACTAATGCCAATAGTATACTATTCAGTTACACAAATGTATCTAAATGGTTGAGCGTTCTAGTTTTCCAATTATAAGATATGCGTGTAACTGAATATCATTAACTCTATAAAAGATATATGGATTCCACATCTATGAATAACAAGTCTACGTCAATCAAAAGTTATGTCTCTAATGTACCGATATACATACCTTCATTTAATTAAGAATGTTACCATTTGATAAATCAAAAGACACATGTCAAGAATACAGACCCACTAAATCATTTTAGGATTAAGATAGAGTAGTTATGATTGTCCAAAGTGAATTGATTTACTCAAATGAAATTATTAACTAAATCAATCTATCTTTAATCTTGATCCAATATTTCGTCACTAATGACAATACACAAATGTCTCTACTTGTAGAGTCTTACTCCAATGACCAAGACAAGTCATCTCTCGTTAAAGGTGTAGACAACACAAAAATCTTAACATAAATAAAGCACCAAACTTTATTCCCTTGATTGCGGACCTTGTATATTTAGACTATCACCTTAAAAGTCTTGTCTTCCTCATAATATGTTCATCATATGCACTACCTTAAAGGTTTAGAATGACAGTCTCAAACTTTTATTTCCTTATCATGCATTCAACATAAACGAATATAAAGAGGAAATATTTAATATATGACATAAATAATAAATTCTTTATTGATCAACAATCTTAAAATAGTAACATTGTTTAATCCTTCGGGCACTAAGTCTAACAATATATCCTTCAAATTATAAATATTTTAATTTTTTCTTTTCCAAGTTTACAATTCTCCTTTTCTTATCTCAAACTCTCTTTTTCTCTATCGCTTTCTTTCTCAACAGTAGATTTGTTTTTATTTCTCTTTCTTCTCAAACCCCCTCTTTGTCATCCTTTCTTAAACCATCTTTCACTTCCTTTTTTCTCCTTCTTTTTTATCCTTGCTCCCACACCCTTCTCTCTCTCTCTTAGAGCAAATAAGATCATTGAAGCCTTAAGGTTGTCAAGAAATCATGCAAGTGTGAGGACAAATCGCACCAGGAGATTGACTTTGATGGCATAGTCCTTATAAAGATCACAACAATGATTAAGGAGTCAGCAAGGCCAAGTAGCAATCATACAGTTGTGACGATTGTGAACAAAGAGATAAGGGGAAGTAAAAGGGAGGACACACTTGCCATCACCACCTCACAATGAACTTACCGCCAAGGTCTCTACTCGACTTCATGATAGAAATGTTGTTCACAATTAGCGTCCTTGTCATAGAAAGAAAAGGAAAGAAAAAGAAAAAGAGATTTTTTGAAGGGAGAGAGAGGAAAACTAAAAGTGTTATGAAAAGAGAGAGATGGGTAGAGGAAGAAAAGGGAAGAAAGATTATAGGTTTTCTAACTTGGGATATTTTAGGTAATTTACATATTGAAAATTTACATATAAATGCTAGTTTTAAACTTTTTGAGACCATATATTTGCAAAGATCGTCAACCAAGAGAAAAGGGAAAGTAAAAGGGAGGACAAACTCACCATCGTCACCTCATGACAAACTCGCCACCAAGGTCTCTACTTGACTTCGTGGCAGAAATCTTGTTCACAGTTAGCGCCCTCATTGTAGAGAGAAAAAGAGAGAGAGGGAGGGAAAAAGAAAGAGAGATTTTCCACAAACAAAGAGAGAGAGAGGAAGACTAAAAGTTCCATTAGAAGAAAGAGATTGGCAAAGGAAGAGAAGGGGAGAGAGATTGTAGGTTTTCTAACTTGGGGTATTTTAGGTGATTTACCTATTGGTAAATACAGAATTTACATAAAAATGCTAGTAACTAATTTTTTTTTAAACCTTTGGCCTATCCATTTTAATTCTTCTCTAATTTTGGCCTAATTATTTTTTTCCCTTAGAGAATTAACAAAACTCATAGACAAAAAAGCAATCGAGAGTAAAGGTGTTAAATGGGCATGGGCATCCACTATAGCAAGTCAAGCTGGCACGACACACCTAATGGGTCAGGGCTGGGCCTGACCCCCTAGGCCTATAAGGCTAGCACAACCCTAGACCACCAAGGGCCTAGGTCGGCCCAGGCACGTGACAGGCCCAGCATGGCCCAAGCATGCCAAAGGCCTTTCAAGCTTGGCCCTTTCGGTGTTCAAAAAAACCCCTTATTTTGACCTCCTTGAGGTTTGAACCTCAAAACATTAGAAGAAATAAAAGTCTACCAACTACTAAGTTAAACAGTTATTTGTGTTATTTTTAATTTCCAACTATATTTATCATATCTATACACATATTACAAATTTAAATGTAAATTTGCTTTAATCACATATTGAAAAAATATGAATTTCTATTTTTTAATACTCTATATATATTTAGAAGTATTTCTTTACCTTAATGGTATCATTATTTTATACATTAATTTTTATTAAAAATTATTTTAAAAATAAATAAAAAATTAGAAATTGAAAAATTAAAAATAATAGGGTTGTGTCTATACTTAGGCCCTATAGGGCCTAGGCCTAGGCCCAACATAGTCCTTCAAGGCCTAAGGTTTTCCCTTCAAGCACGGCCCAAGCACAACCCTTTACTGTAAAGGATTGGTCCTACCACAGCCCAAACCTCTTATGGGCTTAGGGTCAGAAGGACCAAGCGGGTATGACACAGCCCTTTTGACACCTCTAATCAAGAGATTATATGCAATTGATAACTTCTAATTATGACTATTATGTGGGGGTAAATTCACATGAAAAATGGTTATAATTATGATCGATCTTAATATTGTCCTTTAAAGGTTTATTGATATATATATATATATATATGTTTGTGTATTGTGGCACAAATAAAAGCTACAAACTATATTAATTTAATCATTAACACAATTAAGTTATAAACTTAGTCCATATATATATGATTCCCTTACTAGCTCAATAAGAAATCGCCTGAAATGATTTTTTATATTGTGTTAACGTTTGTTTATTGGATAATTAATCACATGTTTCCATTTTTCATCGATATATTTATATTACACATATTTTATGTCACACAATGAATAACAATTGTGCAAAAAATATTTATTCTAATAGTTAAATAAACACTACATGATACTTATTTATTTTACTAGATAAGATAACTGATTGTGATAATTATGAAAAATATTTATTTTAAGTATGAAGATATAAATTAAATCAGTACGATCTCGGTTATCTTCCACTAAGGAGAGGGCATGTTCCCCACATTAAATGAGTTGGAAATGTACCCTATATTTCAGATTTATTTAGAAAGTAAACCCTTTATTTTTTAATTCATTAAATGTATATCTTCATGTTATACCTAACGTGCAAATTTATACATTTTCTTGGTCAACACTTGATTTTTGACATTTAAAATGACAAAAACATCCTTCAAAATTAAAAAATAAAGAATTATAAATTATATTAAAAAAAAATAATCTCAAAAATAATCCCAAAAAGAAATGCTAAAACAAATAAACTAGAAGACTACGTTGCCCTTATGTCGCTGTCCACGCCTTACCGCCCGATCCCCACAAGCCGCCAACGTCCTCCGTTAAATAAATCAATTAAGATTTAAAACCATTAAACTCACAAGCTAGAAAGACTAGGCAAGCATTGAAAATGGGTAATCAAGATAGAAAGGGCAAAATGTAAATCACAAAGTTTGTTGATCTATCCAATTTTATGTAACTTCTCGCTCAACTACAAGAACATGGAAAACCTATTAATCTCAAAAGGACTAGGCAACAAAAAAATAACAAAAAGGTTATAAGATATTTAAATAAAAATGAAAAAAATAGAGAAGGAAAAGTTAGACAAACTAAGTAAATCGGGTGTCATGATTCATCATTCTCAATAGACCTTAAGTGAATTATTTTATTCTTATCTATTTTGACCTCTATTTGGGGTTTTTTGGCTCTCGCCCTTAGAGTTAAGAAAGCCAAGATAATTGAGAAGTCCTAGGCAATCAATCGGTTCCTAACACACTGATTAATTTATAGATAGAAGAATATCAACAAATATCACAAGGTTTTCGAATAGAGGTCATCGCCAAACAGGTAAAAATTGTTTATCTAATAGTTGTTTTTCTATATAACAACATGGGAATGATCTTTATGACTTATAAAAATTTTTAAAAAGGTCTATTTATTGGAAAAATAGTACGTAGTAGAATTTTAAAAATTTTATATTAGAGTATTTTCCAAAACACAAGATTGACATGCTATATGCATAAATGAACTAGATCTTATTAACCTTTGATTGTCGAAAAACCCCCGCAAAGGGTGAAGAGAAGTAACATTTCAGAAGAGTCTCAACCAACTGGTCTTCTTTGCTATTCTCTATCCACGATCGGAGTGAGTGTGGGCTCACACGTACAGCTCTTCCACCAGGTGACTCTCCTTCCAACCAATTGAGAGAACCCAAAGCTAGTGTTCATGATTTGTAAACAAGAGCTCTCAGGGAGTTTCTAGTTTCTTACAAATAAAGTATCACTCTTAATCTCTCAGCTAATTTGAATAACTCTTAAGACTTATTCCTTATTTATAGAGGTTGGGTCTAAGGTCAGTCCTTATCAGATTAGGTCTCAAAAATTAGAATCAGAATCAAATTTGGATCAATATCTGATAAAATCGACGTAAAACGCGTGATCTTATCATTCGCTTATCGGTAGGCCAAACTGCATAATCGACAGGCCGAACTTGAGGATCGATAGGCCGAACTACTGAATAAAAAATTTCAGCGAATCTTTTATTTTCCACTCGAGATTCTATAGGATAAAGTCTCAGTTTTAATTCAAATAACCCAATAGAAAAGTTATCTAATTAAAACAACTTTATCTAGATAATCTCTAGAAAAATAAATGAGTTCTTAATAATTCTACAAGTTCATCTTGATCTAATTTAGTCAAAAAATTAAATCAACTGATAAACAGACAAGAATTATCCGATCCTAATAATTCAACAAGTTTATCTTGAATCAATTTTGTCACAAAATTAATTCAACTGATAAACAGACATGAATTATTTGATTCTTCTGAATTTTAACCCATCTAATAATCTGACTTAAGTCATCAATTATTGAAAAAGCATGCCGTATCGTTACAGGATATTGTGAGCTAGCAAAAGGGACCAAATGGACCTATATGATTCAAGCTCCCTATGATTATAAAACCCAATATCCCATATATACATTTTATAATTATCAACTCCAATGCTACTCCACTAAAAGCTTGGAGCTATACTCTCGAACTATATAGAATTACGAAGCCTGTATAGCTAAGTCTCCATGACATATCATAATGTATCGTATCCTCATAGGATTATCCATAATCGGTTTAAGGATAAGTTCTATCTTACCTTTCCAATTATTTTTATCTTACGTTCCATTATCTTACCATCGAAAAACTTACCATCCAAAGACGGTATACCATTCGGTTATACCTATGTATCCAAATGGTTGAGCGCTCTAGTTTTTCAATTACAGGATAATGCATATAAGAGGATATCACTACTCCTAAAGAGGAGCTATGGATTCCATTTCTATAAATAACAGGTCTATGCTATCAAGAGTCATGTCTCCAATGTACCGACATGCATACCACTATTAAGATGTGGGTGTCACCCTTTGGTACATCAAAAGACACAAGTCAACATAACGGGCTCATCATTCATCTCAGGATTAAGATACAACACAAATGATTGTCTAAAGTGAATCAATTTGTCGAGACAGAATTATTAATCCAAATTAATTGACTTTGTGTCCTGAATTAACGCATCATCACCTATGACAACGTGCCAATGTTTCTATTCATGGAGTCCACCTCCGATGGTCAAGACAAACCATCTTTCAATAGGGATATAGACAACATAACAATCTTTACATAAATAAAGTGTCCAACTTTATTTTCTCGATTGCGCATCTTATGATTTAGACTGTCACCTTAAGAATTATTTCTTCCGCATAATCTGTCCATCATATGCCCAATTCTTAAATGTTTAGACTGACAGTCTCAGACTATTGTTTGCTTAACATACATTAAACAAATATGAACATGAAGAGGATAAGATTTGGTATATAAATAATGAATAAATTCTTTATTGATAAAAATGTCTCCAATAACATATTACATTTTTACTTCTTAGGGTATACATGTCTAACAATCTCCCACTTGCACTAAGTGAGTAAATATGACAAATCTCGCATCCCCATAGCTTCTACCTGCCTCTTGAAGACTCTCCTAGTAAGTGTCTTCGTAAATGGATCAGCCAAATTGTCCTCTGACACGATCTTACACACCGTGACATGCCCACCCTCAACAAAGTCCTTTATCACATGATACTTTTGATCAATGTGCTTACTCTTCTTGTGAAACCTTGGTTCATTAGCATTAGCTACCGCTGCACTGTTATCACAGTACAATGATACCACCTTATCCATACCAGGAACTACCTCAAGATCCCCAAAGAACTTGCAGAGCCATACTGCTTCTTTCGAAGCATCACTAGTTGCCACATACTCGGTCTCCATCGTTGAATCTGAAGTGCAATCTTACTTCACACTACTCCAACTGATGGCACCGCTGCCCAAAGTAAACACAAAACTCGAAGTCAATTTTCCAGAATCCAAATAGATTGAAAATCTGAATCAGTATATCCTAGAGGAGTCAAGTCCTCACCCGAATATACAAGCATATACCCTCGAGTTTTTCTCAGTTACTTCAAAATATGCTTAACCGCAACCTAGTGGTTCGGTCCTAGATCCGCCTAAAATCGACTTACAATCCCGACCGTATAACAAATATCTGGTCATGTGCAAAGCATGGCATACATAAGACCACCCACTGCCAAAGCATAAGGTACCTTTTTCATATATTCTCTTTCTTCGTAAGACTTTAGAGAGTCTTTCTTAGAAAGAGTAATTCCAGACCTAAATGGTTGCCCACCTTTCTTGGAATCCTGCATTGTAAACCTCCTGAAAATTTTATCTATGTAGCCGGCCTGAGATAAAGCTATCATTTTGTTCTTCCTATCCTGAAAGATCTGGATATCGAGAACAAAATTAGCCTAACCCAAGTCCTTCATGTCAAACTACTTGGTCAACCATAATTTGACCGATGATAATGCCCCAATGTCAATGCCAATTAGCAGAATGTCATCTACATAGAGCAGTAAACACATGGCTCATCCACATTTTGTGAGAACCCATAAGTCTTGATCACCTGATCAAATCTTATGTTCCAGGAATGGGGAGCCTACTTAAGTCCATAAATTGACTTTAGTAGCTTACAAACCTTACCCTCTTGACTGACCTTGAACCCGTCTGGTTGTGCCATATAAATGGACTCATCAAGATAGCCATTCAGAAAAGCCTTCTTAACATCCATCTACCAAATCTCGCAGTCGAGAGCGGCAGCCATGGATTAGGGAATCTGGATGGACTTAAGCATGGCTACAGGCAAAAAGGTATCCTCGTAATCGATTCTTCCTTTTGCATATAACCCTTAGCTACCAGTCTAGCCTTAAAGGTTTCGACCTTTTGCATCCACTCCTTTTTTTCTCTTGTAGATCCACTTACACCCTATGAGTTTTACCTCTTCGGGAAGATCCACAAGCTCCCAGACTTGATTAGTCTCCATAGACTTTATCTCTATGTTCATGGCCTCTGTCTAGAGTTTTGAATCAATATCCTCCATAGCCTCTACGTAAGTATACGTATCCTTGTCATGTTCATCTGGTTCGGCCAAGAAGACCTCCCCATTGAACACATACGTCTTAGGTTGACGCCTGATCCTTCGACTACGCTGAAGCCCCTTAGGTTGTTGTTCAGGTTTGTTTAGTTTTTCTACACTGATCGAAATTGTTTCATTTAGAACCTTCGGAGTGATCGAATCACTCCTTAACTCCTCAAGCACCTCTTTGCTTCGAGGTTTAAAGTCATCCATGTAACTCTCCTCAAGGAAAGCTGCATTAGTTGAAACCATGACTATATCTTCCTTTGGGTTGCAGAAATAACCCCCTTTAGTCCCTTTTGGATATCCTACAAACACGCAAACTTTTGAATGTGCTTCCAACTTATTCAGATCCTTAAACAGGACATGAGCCAGACAACCCCATATACGAATATGGTTTAAAGAGTCTTCCTGCCTGTCCACAACTCGTGAGGAGTTTTAGGGACCGATTTTGAAGGCACATTGTTCAAAAGATAACATGCAGTTTGTAGTGCATATCCCTAAAAGGATAAAGGCAATGATGAATAACTTATCATGGACCTGACTATGTCCAATAAAGTCCTATTCCTTCTCTCTGCTATGCCATTCTGCTACAAAGTGTCCGGCGCAGTCAAATGTGATAAAATCTCATTCTCTAATAAGCGTCCCAAGAACTCATCAGAAAGGTATTCACCACCTCGACCATATCAAAGTGCCTTAATGGGTCTACCCAATTGCTTTTCTACTTCAGCCTAAAATCCCTAAACTTGTCAAAAGTTTTTCTTTTGTGGTGCATCAGGTACACATACCCATATCTTGAGTAATCATCAATAAAAGTGACGAAGTACTTATACCCTCCTCGTGCCCGGATGTTCATTGGTCCGCAAACATCACTATGCATAAGTTTTAGAACCCCTTCATCCCTATTGCCCTTAGACCTGAATGGTTTTTTGGTCATTTTACCCTCCAAACAAGATTCACATTGAGGTATAGATTCCACCTTTAAGTGACTTAAAGGTCTATCTCTTACCAACCTTTGAATCCTATTCATGTTAATATGACTAAGGCACAAATGCCAAAGATAAGTCTTATTAGAGTGAGAAGTTTTAAGTCTTTTAGAGTTATTATCATTCATCTCAGCATTAAGCAATAAGTCCATCTTAGGTTTGATAAAATATAGATTATTTTTCATCCATCTAGAACAGATAAAATATTTTTTTTTACGAATCACCACTTTGTCATTAAAAGAAACCAAATAAGAGTCTTTTAATAAACAAGCTACAAAATTAAATTCCTTTTAAATTTAGGAACATAAAAACAATCTTGTAAAAATAAATTTTTGTAATTATCAAAATAAAGATGGACGTCTCCCACTACTTTCGTCGAGACCAAGGATCCATCGTCTATCCGAAGCGTGAAGTCTTCATGTAGCAGGCTTCTCATTTCTTTGAACCCATGCAGAGAAACACAAACATGATTAGTTGCACCAGAATCTATGACCCAAATGTCACAGGATTCCTCAACCAAACAAGTTTCTAAATACAGAAGATCACACCTACCTCCTTTGGAAAGGAAGTCCTTGCAATGCTTCTTTATGTGCCCGACCTTTCCACAGAAGAAGCACTTAAGCATCTTTGGTTTTTTCTTCTTCTTCTTCTTGCTCTTGGTGCTAGCAGGAATAGAAGACTTCCCGTTCTTGGCCCGTTGCTTCTTTCTATTCCCAGAATTGAGATTGGAACCAGAAGCAGCCGTCAAATTGGCCTCACCAGCCGCAGGAGACTGCCTGATCAGCAGTTCAAACTCCTGCAACTGTTTCATTAATTCCATCAAGGTCATATCCCATCTATTGCTTAAATTAAATGTAGCTCTAAACAGAATAAATTCCTTTGACAGAGTCTCAAAGACCATAGTCATCTAAGTTTCAACATCGATGTCGGCTCCATTGGTTTGAGCCTTAGCAAGGTAAACCATGACCAACATCATGTGCTCCTTTACAGATGTCTCTAGTCTCTGCTTACAGTTAAGAAGTTTTCGAAGCGTCCCTTGCCGCTTTGTTATGGCCTGGCCTCCAAACATATCTTCATGATTATCCAAGATTTGCTTCGTAGTCTCATAATCCTGATGTTGAGCCTGCAGCACGTTATTCATGCTAGCCATAACATAGCAGCGGGCCTAATCATTTGCATCTTTTCAGCTATCATACACTTGGAATTGCTCATTAATGGAGTCTCCCGTAGGCCTGAGAGGACAAGGGGTTGTCAGTACATATTTCAGTTTCTCAAAGGAGAGGACGATATTCAGGTTCTGTTTCCAATCATTATAATTCTCTCCAGTTAATAGGTTTTTGTCAAGTATCGAAGATAGAGCATTTTTAGACATTTTTAATCTATAATAAAGAATCATATACCAAACATAATCACACATATAATAATAATTTAGTAAGATAACACAATTATGTAAAAACATACAAATGTGTTTATGTATCAAAACTTTGAAAATATCACAACCTTACAATGATAATTCCCAACTCAGAATTCAACAAGCTCCTAGGGGAGTCATGCTAAATTCAATCAGGAATACAGATCCCCTACTGATTAATATATGCCATCTAGGACCCGTATGATCTAACATATATTAATAATCATTTCTTTAGCCATTAATTTTATTAACAGAGCTCCTAAGGGAGGTTAATAATAAAATTAACTTGAGTGTATAACCATCGTTTCAATATTTTATCCATGATTTATAATCACCACCTAGGGGTGTGCAACCATAAATCATGCTAAAATACCTTATCCTCTTAGAGATCCAATCTGGTACATGATAGAAATCCCTTCCTAGGGGTCGAGACCATCATGTTCTTCCTATGGACCAATGATGGAGGCCGTAGGTCCTCTCTTCGAAAACCTTCTCCCACTCAATCTTTTGAAATCAAGCTTTTATTTTAAGAATATGCATGAACAATTTTAATAAGAGTGGCACTCCCTATTCTCTATGACATGTTATCAATATACATGGCAAATCATATTATAATGCAGACAAGCAAAGTAATTAAGCAAAGCCACAAGCAAAATAATAATAACCGTATTCCACCCTAGAGAATAGATGATGAGAACATTGTTAGCACAAGCAAGAGCACGTGGGAGACATATTCAGATCCAATTCAAGTTCCAATTGGTCCGGTTACGAGAGCTCGTGCGAAGAAGTTTAAAGAAACGCTTATTGGGCTGATTCAAGCAACTTGGGCTCAAGCCATTGCATGGAGGCCCATTGAGGGAATTGCATGTGAAAATCAGACTAACAAATGCGTGATTCAAGCTATAGAAGGGATTGAGTAATTTCCATTTCAGTTACTTTCCCATTTTGAGGCGACACATGGCGAGAAGAATCAGTTTTGACCTTTTAATGTCTAGTTTCCTTTTTTCCGTTTCTGGTATTTCTATTATTGTAAGGCTTTTAAGCCATTAAGGGAACTTTCCTTATTTAGTCTAGATTTGACTTTTGTTAATTGAGTTTCCCGAAATTTCCATGGGAATTAGGGGCTGAAAATTCGCATAGGAACCCCTATATAATTGTAACGAATTTCAATCAAGAGGGACAAGTAATAACACATTATTTTGAGGTTTAATTCTCTTTAGTTCCTAAACGAACTATTCGAACTTATCAGAAATTTCCGTGGCGTTCATCGACTTATCAATCAGTCCATCCATAGCTGATTGTGGCGTCCTCACTTACCAAGACTTATCAATCAGTCCCTCCATAGCTGATTGTGGCGTCCGCACATACCAAGGTTCGTGCTTCTCGTTGGGCATCGGGTCGCGGTTCCATCCAAAACCGGTTAGAAATTTGATCTTGGAAACCAACTTCGGTTAGGATCGCGTCAATTCTTGGCGTGGTTCGTATCAATAGAAAACAAAGAATACAAGAGAATAATCAAAACATGTTATCAATTCTTTATCCTTGAATCCTCAAGCTGTATCCTTCTTCATGTAATGCTTATCTTCAAGTCTTCAATCCCGTATGAATCGAATACTTCATATTTTTGGTCATATCCAAATTTAATGTTTCTCAGAATTGTCCCAAAAACAAAATTAAAACTGCATTGAAAAATTGCGCCTTTTCTAGAAAAAATTCTAACACTCAATCGACAAGCCAATTTGAGTGATCAGTTTACCAGTCATGACCAATCGGCCTGTCGATTTTCAGATTGGTCTACCGATGCACGACAGTTCGGCCTGCCGCCAGAGCTACCTAATTTTCACCCCGCTATCGGCCTACCGAACCTCACGTCCGACCTGTCGATCTGCGACCATCGGCCTGCCAAACATGATGGTTCGGCATGCCGACCAAGCAGAAATCACCCATTCTAGAAAATACAATTTTTAATGCAATTCATCAATTTTATTTTTAAAAATTCAAAAACATAAAATTAGAGACTCAAGAAATACCTAGGAAGGCCATCATCAATCTTCTAGATTCGACTTCAAGATCCGTCTTTTAAATTCGTCTTCTTTGAATAATTATTTAATTACAAAATTCTTACAAATTTTAAAATTAAACAATAAATCCTAAACGGAGATGATAGTCTGCCGTCTAATTACATGAAAAACCTATATACACATTCTAACCTGTATGGAACCATAACTGATTTAAATTAATTAATTAATAAATAATTAAATAACAATTTAATCAACCATAATTAATTAATAAACATTCACCACATAATCTATGACAACATATAAAATATATAAAAACCTAGAGTGCCAACTCTCTATAAAATTAAATTCAAGCATATGAGAGATTAAGATCACAAAATTTATACATAAGTATGATCACAAACTCGTAAATTTATGTAAAAATCATGGCTCTGATACCAATTGTTAGAAAAATAGTACACAGTAGAATTTTAAAAATTTTATATCAGAATATTTTCTAAAACACCAATTTGACATGCTATATGCAAAAATTAACCAGATCTTACTAACCTTTGATTGCCAAAAAACCCCCGCAAAGCGTGAAGAGAAGTAACGTTCTAGAAGAGCCTCAACTAACTGGTCTTCTTTGCTATTCTCTATCCACGATCGGAGTGAGTGTGGGCTCACATGTACAACTCTTCCACTAGGTGACTCTCCTTCCAACCAATTGAGAGAACCCAAAGCTAGTGTTCGTGATTTGTGAACAAGAGTTCTCAGGGAGTTTCCAGTTTCTCACCAATAGGGTATCACTCTTAATCTCTCAACTGATCTGAATAACTCTTAAGACTTATTCCCTATTTATAGAGGTTGGGTCTGGGGTCAGTCCTTATCAGATTAGGTCTCAAAAATTTGAATTATAATCAAATTTGGATCAATATCTAATAAAATCCACGTAAAACGCGTGATCTTATCCTTCATTCATCAACAGGCCAAACTGCATAATCGATAGGCTGAACTTGGCCATTGGCAGGCCGAACTGTCGAATAAAAAATCTCAGCGAATCTTTTATTTTCCGTTTGAGATTTTATAGGATATAGTCTCAGTTTTAATTTAAATAACCCAATAGAAAAGTCATTTAATTAAAACAACTTTATCTAGATAATCTTCAGAAAAATAAATGAATTCCTAATAATTCTACAAGTTTATCTTGATCTAATTTATTCAAAAAATTAAGTCAACCGATAAACAGACAAGAATTATTCGATCCCAATAATTCAAAAAGTTTATCTTGAATCAATTTTATCACAAAATTAATTCAACTAATAAACAGACATGAATTATTTGATTCTTTCAAATTTTAACCCATCTAATAAATCTAACATAAGTCACCAATTATTGAAAAAGCATGTCGTATCGTTACAGAATGTTGTGAACTAGCAAAGGGGACCAAATGGACCTATATAATTCAAGCTCCCGATGATTATGAAACCCAATATCCCAGATATACATTTCATAATTATCAACTCCAACTCTACTCCACTAAAGCTTGGAGCTGCACTCTCAAACTATATAGAATTACGAAGCCTGTATAGCTAAGTCTCCATGACATATCATAATGTATCGTATCCTCATAGGATTATCTATAATTAGCTTAAGGACAAGTTCTGTCGTACCTTCTTTATTATTTTTATCTTACGTTCTATTATCTCACCATCAGAAAACTTACCATCCAAAGATGGTTTACCATTCGGTTACACCTATGTATCCAAATGGTTGAGCGCTCCAGTTTTTCAATTATAGGATAACTCATATAAGAGGATATCACTACTCCTAAAGAGGAGCTATGGATTCCATATCTATGAATAACAGGTCTACGCTATCAAGAGTTATGCCTCCAACGTACCAACATGCATACCACTATGAAGATATGGGTGTCACCCTTTGGTACATCAAAAGAAACAAGTCAAGACAACGGGCCTATCATTCATCTTAGGATTAAGATACAACACAAATGATTGTCTAAAGTGAATCAATTTGCCAAGACAAAATTATTAATTCAAATTAATTCACTTTATGTCCCAATCCAATACATCGTCACCTATGACAACGTATTAATGTTTCTATTCATGGAGTCCACCTCTGATGGTCAAGACAAACCATCTCCCAACAGGGATATAGACAACATAACAATCTTTACATGAATAAAGTGCCCAACTTTATCCCTCGATTGCAGATCTTATGATTTAGACTGTTACCTTAATTATCGTGTCTTTCGCATAATTTGTCCATCATATGTCCAATTCTTAAAGGTTTAGACTGATAGTCTCAGACTATTGTTTGCTTAACATACATTCAAGAAATATGAATGTAAAGAGGACAAGATTTGGTATATAAATAATGAATAAATTCTTTATTGATAAAAATGTCTCCAAAAGCATGTTACATTTTTACTCCTTAGGGTATACATGTCTAACACTATTGCCACTCCTCAGTATACTTTTCCACTCACTTTCTTAAACCACAACCCATCGATTAAGTTTTGAATTTAATTTATTACTTCTTAGACCCTCTATGATTATTACAAAAAGGTCATTGCAACAAGATTGTCATGTTTCTTCTTGCTTTCACCACACACCAAGTATATATAACATATGAAATGGTACATATATAGCCCCTTTTTTTTTTGTCTTAAGAACCTGGGATCTGTTCCTTTCTTTAAATAAGACATTGTCAATTTCCAAGAAAAAATGTTCTTTCTTTCAATTCTCAATATAATATAAAATTAGTAGATGTGATGACCTACCTTTTCAGGCAGTCACTTAACTTTCTTAAACATCGTTCTTAAGTATTAATCTTACTTACTTAGTAAGAAAGATACTGAATTAAATTTTTTTCTTTAAACATTCTTTAAAACATACTTAAAAACTGTTATGACCTCTGTTGCCATTCAAGTTGAGACCTTGCTCAACATTTGATTTTAAACCCTTTTTAAATCGTTTCTTAAAACTTATTAAGAAACATTTACTAAATCATTGATTAAAACTTAACTTTATATAAAAAAATTATTTTGTAAATATATTGTAAAACTTTAAAAACATTTCTTAAAACTGTGATTTTCTTAATACTTTGAAAACACTATATTAAATAGTGAAAAACCTTTTCTTTATGTAGCGGGAGCAAACTGTGGTGGTATCCATACCAAAATCCTCGCATCTATCCTCCACAGCACCCAACTCTTCTAACAGGTCCTACTAATCATCCATAAACTACCTACAATATGAAGAAACTTTTAATGAGCTTTCGCTCAATAAGTTTAAATGTAATCTCACAAAACATTTAAACATGCTTTAAAAACTTTTCTCTTAAAATGTTTTTCATAAACATTTCTAAAGATGTTTTTTTTCTAAACGTTTCTCATAAAACATTTCTGAAACATTTGCTTAAATGTTTTTCATAAAGCATTTTTGAAACTTTTTTTTCATAAACATTCTTCATAAACCTTTTCTTGAAAACATAAAAATGTTTTTCATAAACATTTAATATAAAACATTCCTCTAAATGTCTTTCATAACATAACATATAAATATTTCATAAAAGGAATTCAAGCAAATCAGAATGTATGATTCCATTTACGCTCAATTATGAACTTTCATTTATAAGTGTCTTATGAACATTCTTTTTTTTTTACTTTAACTTTTATCTTTGTTCCTTAACTTTCCTTATCTTACTATAGTGTACGTATCAACATCATTAATTATGAGATCATCAACATGATGCTTCCCTTGCGGAAGACTTGAGACCATCGAACACCAAGGTCATGTAGCTCCTATCAAGGAGGTTAAACTTTAACTTTACTTTTATGACCTCACAACAAGGCGGCTAGTATGATACTTTCTTTTTATCTTTGTGTTACCTTCTTATTAACTTTAGTGAGCATATCAAATGCAATCACATCATATTCAAACACACTTGCAAATCATAGCTTGTACTGTAAAACTTATTGCATAACAAATGCAACATAAAACTTATAATTTAAACTGTAAAACATTATGCATTAACAAAATGCAAATATACTTTAAACATAATTATTACAAATACATTACAAACTTTTTACTTGATCTTCAAAAACTTTATGTACATTAAATGCAATCATGCTTTAACATAAGAGCTACAAATACATCGCAAAGTTTGATTTAAACTACAAAACTTTTTATATAACAGATGCAAACATACTTTTAAAAACAACTTGTATACAATTATAAACACATTTACAAATATAAATAGAAGCATTTGAAAGCCATTTACTTCATGCTGTAGGTGACGTTTGAACTTACCTGGATTACGCTCTAGCATTCCCTATTCCGTTCCTTTTCCTTCCATAGTTGGCTTCTGTGTCCTGATCATATGGTACTCAAGTAATTAGTTAACTTTCTCTTTATCAATCTATTCGATTTATAATAAAACGTAAACATTAAACATTCATTCCTTTTTTCATAACTTGGTATTCTATCAGTTTACCCTTCTTTTTACTTAATTTTGTAACCTACTAGGTTACCTTTCCCTTTGCTTAATTATATAACCACCAGGTTACCATTCTTTCTGCTTAGCTCTGTAACCCATCGGGTTGCCTCCTTCTTCACTTGACTTTGTAATCATCGGGTTACCTTTGTTCTTAAGCGTCTCTTAGTTAAACTTCCTATCTCACTGGCGGTTTCGTTACTTAACATATTACAGAATATTTTTCATCTAAGAGATTATGCTAATTCGGAGTGTTCGACTCCGCTTTAACCTTTTATCTTAAAAATGACATTTTTACCCTTAACGGGTTTTTTCATCAACTTCATAACTCTATAAAACCCATTGCTTAACTTTAACATTTCATTACTTACATATTACAAAAAATTCCCACTAAGAAGTGTTTTCCATCATTGGGCGTTTCGGGTCCATTTTGGCCCTTTTCATAAAATGTCCATTTTGCCCTTAGCGTTTTTCTTTCATTCTTTCCTTGACTAAACTTTGAATTCTTTAAAAACATAATCCCTGTGGTTACTTACTACCCACAAAAATGCAGGAACCTATTGTTCCTTGGTGAAAACCAGGTTTCACACAATTTTACGCTTTGGCCCAAAACACAAAAATATTTACATTTTTGCCCTTGGTACCAAAAACAACCACTTTATACCAAAACGTTTAGTTTTTTACAAAGAAAAAAAATTACAAAAGCACCATGGTCGAATTTAATACATTTCATCATGTTTCCATTTCTTGAAATTTTGTGCTCAAATTTTCTTCAAATTCATAGCTCCTAAACTGAGCAAAATTGTGAAAAACTGTCTATATTGTCTTAACAGTTTCGATGCATTCTACAACCTTCATGTTTTAACTTTCTTGAAATTCTAATGTTTAAGGGGACTTTTTGGCTTATTTTCAAATCTGCTGAGAATACACTTTTCTTACAATTTAGTCCCTTTTGGAATTTCACCAAAACCTTTACTTTCTTCTTTCCATCATCATCACCATCAACATATAACATAAAATGACCATGCTTTAACATTCATCTTACATGCCATAGTCCCAAAACATTTCATCAAACACATAATATGCACAGAACATGAACTTTAACTTGACTTCAAGGACTAGAATTTTACCTAATCCTTGCTAGGGGCTTGTCCTTCCTCTTTATTGCTTGAAATCCTTCAAAGTTCCCTTGACATCAAGCCCACACATCATCATAAAAAAAATCCACCAAAACTTGAACAAAACCCCTAGAAAACTTAGGATAAAGTTTGGATTTTACCTTAAAATTTGCGAAATCCTTGAGCTTTTAGTCTTGAACTGGCTTTGAACATAACTTGGAGCTTGGAATTCATCAAAATTTTTGAGAAAGAATTGCTTTGGGGTGGCAGTTTTTAGGAGGAAGAAATGGAGGCTTTTTAGTATCTTTTCTTTTTTTTCTTTCTTTCTTTCTTTCTTTCTTTCCTTCTTTCCTTCCTTTTCATGTTCTCTTTCACTTTTTTTTTTCTTGCCTTGCAAGGTGGAGAGCTAAGTCTTGGTCTCTTATTTCCTTGATATCTCATTGTCCAAATTCAATGAATGTAAAAATGCATTTTTTTTAAACTTTGATGACTCATTACCATGAGTCCTCACAAACATCATTTATGATAAAAAGGTGGCTAAATGTGATTGGGCCACATTAGTAGATGTGGTGGCCCAATCAAAACTTTCAAGATGTCCTATTAAACTTTTTACACAATCTAAGTTTATACTGACAGTATTTTTCTTATACTATTAGTATTCTTTTCTATACTGTTCATGAGGTTCCACTACCTCCTATACTTATTTACATCCATTACATAATGTAATTCCAACATTATCTAACTTTGTATAGTCTAAATTTATACTAACAATATTTTTTCTATACTACTGGTGTATTTTATATATTGCTACAACATTCCTTATTCATCCATATTCTTCAAACAGCATTATTCCTATACTACTTTATCTTAAACAATCTAATTTTTGTATTGCATGACCTTAAAGAGTCCAATTTCCACATGCGTTACTTTTATAGTGTAATTTTTATACTGCATAACTTTATCAGTGTACTTTCTTACACTGTATTATTTTAATATTGTATAAATTTTTGTATTATTATGTAGCATTTTTCTCCTTAAACTGTATTTTTTCTTAACATAATCCTTAACTTATTGCATTTTAATGCATTAGAAATTCTCGGGTGTTAAGTAGAAATATTTTTTTCATCAATTTTTGTTTTTTTCTGGTAGTATTTTTTTTGGTTAACTTTACCTTTAACTCTCAAACTATCAACTTGTCCTTTTGACCTTTAAATCTTAAAACATGACAAATTATACCCTCAAACCATGCAACTTGTTCTACTTTGATCCCTAAACTTTAAAACCTAGCACATGACACCTTTGAACTACACAACGTAAAAAATTACACCCCAAATTATGCAACTCATATTTTGACAATTCTGTTATTAAATTCATTAAATATTGACAAATCAAGGCACATGATTTGATTGTTTAATAAAGGACATTTTAAATAAATCTTATTTATAAGTAAATGGCCACTTTTAGGTTATGCAAAAAAATCAAAAAACTGCCACAAGTGAACCAATCCTATGGCTTTTAGACTGTCGGAACCAGACCACGCTAGAACCATTTTCTAGCAATCTAAAACTAGACCAAACCATTTTTTACATGGTCCATTCTGCTTTGGAAGATTATTAGTGGTGGTTTGGACCAAGCTTGACTGTTAATGTTGGAAAAATAGTACACAGTGGAAATTTAAAAACTTTTAATCAGAGTATTTTTTAAAACACAAGTTTGACACGCTATATATATAAATTAATCAGATCTTACTAACCTTTTAACATTGAAGAGCCCCTACAATCTATGAAGAGAAAGACGTTCTAGAAGAGTCTCAACCAATTGGTCTTCTTTGCTATTCTCTATCCACAATTGTTATGCGTATGGGCACACCTCGTACAGTTCTTGCCTAGTGACTCTCCTTTCAATCAATTGAGAAAACCCGAAACTAGCGTTTGTGATTTGTGAACAATAGTTTTCAAGGAAGTTTCAAAGACTCACAGACTAGAGTGCTCAGTCTTGATTTCTTAACTGATCTAAATAACATAGAAAACTCACTTCCTATTTATAGAGGTCATCCCCATGGTTGGTTTTTATCAGATAAGGCCTCAAAAATTCAAATATGAATCAATATTTGATAAAATCACATCTAAAACATGTGATCAAAAAATCATTAGATTGGCAGGCTGAACTAACAGATTGGCTTGTCGAACTTGCTTCATCAGCAGGCCGAACTACCTAATCGGCTTGGTGAACTTACGATAAATGATCCCTGTGAATCTTTTATTTCCCACCCGAGAGGCCTTAGTTTTAATTCAAACAATCTAATAGAGAAGTTATCTAATTAAAACAATCGTATCTAGATAATCTCTATGAAAATAAATATTCTGGATAATTCAACAAGTTTATCTTGAATTAATCTATACAAAATTAATTCAACCGATAAACAGACATGAATTATCTGATCCTATTGAATTTTAGCTAATCTAATAATTTAATATAAGTCACCAATTTATTGAAAAAACACGCTGTATCGTTATAGGATTTATAATGAGCTAGCAAAAGGGGCCTGATGGACCTATATAGTTCAAGCTCTTGATAATTATAAAACCAATATTCTAGATATATGTTTCATAATTATCAACTTTAACTCTACTCCACTAAAAGCTTAAAGCTGCACTCTCGAGCTATATAAAATTACGAAGCCTAAATAGCTAAGTATCCATGACATATCATAACGTATTGTATCTCCATAGAATATCCATAATTGGTTTAAGGATAAATTCTGTCTTACCTTTTCGATTATTTTTCTCTTACATTCTATTATCTTACCATCGAAAAACTTACCATCCATAGACAGTATATCATTCAATTACACCTATGTACCTAAATGGTTGAGTACTTCAGTCTTCTAATTACAGGATAACACATATAAAAGGATATCATCGACTCTTAAAGAGGAGCTATGGATTTCATATCTATGAATAACAAGTCTACGCCGTCAAGAGTCATGTCTCCAACATACCAGCATGCGTACCAACATAAAATGTGGATGTCACCCTTTGGTATATCAAAAGACATAATTCAAGACAACAGACCCACTATTCATCTCAGGATTAAGATACAACACATATGATTTTCTAAAGTGAATTAATTTACTGAGACAGAATTATTAATCTAAATCAATTATATTTTATGTCCCAATCCAATATATCGTCACCTATGACAATATACCAATGTTTCTATTCGTAGAGTCTAATGATTAAGAAAAATCATCTCCCGTTAGAGATATAGACAACATAACAATCTTTACATGAATAAAGTGCTTAACTTTATTCCCTTGATTGCGGTTCTTATGATTTAGATCGTCGCCTTTAGAATCATGCTTTCCACATAATCTGTCCATCATATGCCTAATTCTAAAGGCTTAGACCAACAGTCTCAGAATTTTATGTGCTTATCATACATTCAACAAATATGAACGTAAAGAGGACAACAATTTGGCATATGAATAATAAATAAATTCTTTATTGATAAAATTGTCTCCAAAAATATATTATATTTTTACTCCTTAGGGCATACATGTCTAATAGTTAATATATATAAATAAAAAAAAATTGTATTTTTTTAGCTAGATTTTTTGAGAACTTTTTAAAAATATTTAAGCTCCACATTAGAAAGTGGAAGAGCTCTCATATTCAACTTTTGAACTATATGAATTATAGGTTTGATTGCCAATGGCTTGTTTTTGTCAATTTGGTTTATGGTGATTTTTCCCAACTATTGTTAATAGATTTTTCATTCTTGGCCCAAACCTGTGTTAGTCTCGATGACATAGTGTTGGAACAATGTAATGTTCTTTTGTTTAGTTATGAATTGAAGTAAAGGTAATATGGCCAATGATAGAATATTCACTGATCTTAATTTCTTTTACTCCATTGTTATGTTGGTCGTTTGAAAAGAAAAAAAATGTAACATTAAAGTTTTAGAAGTATAGAATCTAGTGTAAAAAAAAAAAAAAATCTTAAAACATGGTCTCAAACCATGGTTAAACTGGACAAGACCATTTTAAAACTACCCTGAACCTTTGGTTTGGTATCAAAATTTTCCAAACCGTCAAAAACGATCCTGCCCTAAACACCTAGTAGTTTGGGACTAGATCAGACAATGCACAACTCTAACCATTTTAATTCATGTTCTTTTTACATTTAAACTCTATGGTTTCTATTTTTAGATTGCTACATAATGTTTTTGGGCATGAATTTGTACTTTCGGTGCTTGTTTCTGTTAGAGACAATATATGTTTCTTTTAATTGTATATTTTAATTATCAAATTGAATTTTGAACTATCGATTTAGTTTGTTCTAATATATCTAATTTCTCACGCATTTATTTACCTCTTGAAGTGTTTAATATAATCTTGTTGCATACGTATATATATACAATATAATGTATTTTTTAATTCTTATATGATGGTGAAATTGGTTCATATTTTCAAGTTGTGTTTTTTCACTGTTTTATTTATAATTTAGTTTGTATTTTAATTCATAAGTATACAAACCCAACATAATACGTTCACAATTAATTAAAAAAAAAAGAATTTGCAGTCCCATAATAATACACACCCTTTAAAGTAGGAAATTTGGTAAAACAAATAACACTTATATGATAGAGAAACAAATTTAGAGAATTTTGCCTGTAAAGTGTGTTGGACATGTATGTCCTAAGGAGTAAATATGTACTATGTTTTTGGAGACATTTTTATTAATAAAGAATTTATTTATTATTTATATACCAAATCTTATCCTCTTTATGTTCATATTTGTTGAATGTATGTTGAGCAAACAATAGTCTAAGACTGTCAGTCTAAACCTTTAAGAATTAGTATATGATGGATAGATTATGCTAAAGACACAATTCTTAAGGAGAAAGTCTAAATCATAAGATCTGCAATTGAAGGAATAAAGTTTGGTGTTTTATTCATGCAAAGATTGTAATGTTGTCATATCCCTTATAGGAGATAGTTTGCCTTGACCATCGGAGGTGGACTCTGCGAATAGAAACACTGGCATATTGTTATAGGTGATGATATGTTGGATCAGGACATAAAGTGAATTAATTTGGATTAATAATTCCATCTTGACAAATCGATTCACTTTAGACAATGTGACACCCGTTATTCTCCTAACGGGTATTGAGGTAATTAAATTAATTTTTAATGTATAAAAAAAATTGCTTCATTTAAATTTATTTTATAATATTTATTTTTATATATTTTTAAATTTTCTAAAATTCTCATATATTTATTTAGTATGATTACTAAAAAGCCTTAGAACTTCTAATAAATCTCAAAAATGTCATATTGGCATTATGTGTGTTAAAGTCTTTAGATGAGACATAAGGATATCTTTTCCAACTACTCTTGACCCTCATTTTCTTTATTTCCTCCGTGACATGCTTCAACATGTCTCCTCTATAATTGTTTCTATCACTTCTTTTCAAAGACTTCATCTTTTCTTCCTTTTTCTTCCACGGTTCCCACACTCTTCTTCTCATTTCTTTGCTGAAGCAAAATACTTAGAGAACTTCTTCAAGGCAGCCATAAAAATCAGCCACCATCACCTCCATTTGAGCAAGAATTTCAGTCATACCGAAGTAAAGGAACCTGTTTTGAAGCCATTTCAAGCTTCCAACTAACCATAATCCGAGGTTAGAATCTTATGAACAAATTTAGTCTTTCATTTATAAATTTTCTTTTATACTAAAGGATTATTCAAATTTGCGTTCTTAAACCTAAGTATATGTTTGTTGCTATTTTGGAGCATATGTATGAAGTCTAAGTGTATATGCCCTAGACAGAAAATTTATATTGTTAAACTTTATAATACCTCTATGGGCAGTGGTTATTTCTTGAAATTCTAAGATTAAATTAAAATAAATTTTATGAATGTAGTTGTATGTTGTGCTTTAGTTTTAATTGTCCTTATGCACGCCTTAGGATCAAGGGAGTATGGAGCTAACGTTAATTGATTCCAGGATTAAGAGACTGTTGATAAGCTTAAAAGGTAGGGATTCTATTACTCATCTTTTGTGAGGTTTTTATAGAATTAAAATTGATTGTTTTGCCGCAATATATATATATCTATGTTGAACTGATATTATATGATTATCACATATGAAACTATGACATGGACTCGTCTTGTATTGTACGGCGAGGAACATAATGAATTGACACATATTATAAATTGAGAAGCATGGTTAGGAAAACTAACTCTATTGATAATGATTCAATATAGAGAAATTGTGAGACATGAAGAGGGCGACGGTTACGTCCTTGGGCATGAATACCCTAAAAGGTAAAGTAGGGGGAAGGCGATGACGCTTCCTTGGGTTGAAAGTCCCAGAACACACTGTACAGGAATCGATTTGGTGAGGACTCGGGGCTTGATGTCCCCTCACCGGAACACCCTTGGAATGTTTATAGGGTGATCAAGTGCGCCAATTTGGGTCTCGATGAGTTGAGTGATACTCAATTTAACATGGATACCTAGGAACAATGATGATTGGTAATATTTGTATAAATGTGTAATTATGACACTTGGTAATGATTAACTACGGTATCCATAAGATGTGATCATAATAAACCTCATAATCTGGAATATGATGTGACTTACTAACCATGCAGATTTTAATGTGGTAATGATAAAAACCTAAAGGTGGGTAATGGCTTTCTCTACTGAGCATAGTGTTGCTCATACCCTTATGTTTATATCTTTTCAGGACTCACTAAGTGTGAGGTGGCTACGAGAAATATAGTTGAGGAAGTGATGTAGCTATATTACATTGGGACTGCTTCAATTGTTGAGAATGTTCTTCATGATAATGTAAGCATCAATTGTTACTTTCTGTGACTGTATTACAATGTGTTGAGGGTTAAAATGATGATGACAACAGTTTATATTATTAAATTTAAGGTGCTACATTAAAACTGTGGTTTATTTGTCGTTTATATTTTTATTTTTGAGTTGAGAGTTTTTATTTAAGTCCCGGGCAAATTTTATTTTTAAGGTTTTACTTTTATTATTTATTTTTATTTTATCTTATTAAAAACTGTTAACCCCCATATAGGGGCGTTACAGAATTTTTGGTATCAGAGCCTAGGTTCGGTTAACCTAGGGAGTGTAGCACCACTTTAAAAAAAATAATATATTTTTGAGATGGTTTTGAAGCTGAATTTTCATTGTCATCATCAAAATGAACCTTCACATTGATTTATACAGTCTAGAAGGATGTAACATGGAAAGGCCATAGAATGAAAATACTAATGGTTATATGAGTACAATAATTATATAGAAGGAAAGTATTAATAGTTATGAGGGAATGATAATTATATGAAATGAGTTTATAAGTAGAATGCTTATGAGAGATTCATATAATATTAGGATCTATAAGCATATTTAATTCGTATAAACGATGAGAAATTCGTATAGATACGAGGATTTAAGAGCCTTTTATCTCGTGAAAAACAATAAGAAATATAAGGCTTGATTTATTGATTTTAAAGTTTGACATAGATATGCCAAATTTTTCGTAATTGATTCAAACCTAAGTAATGATTATGTGTGGATTCGATGGAGCACATAAGTGTCAATAACTTTTCTTAAAAGTTCTATTTATTTGAGGAATATGATATAAGTTGGGAATCATGGTATTGAATCTTGAGAGAGATAAATGTTAGACTTTTGGTCTGTTGAGACTGTGTAAAGTCTAGAATGCATGAATCTCAAAATTGGAATATTTCGTTACGTACATTGTATTTAAGTGTATCAGTGAATCTTTTGGTTACCTAAGGTTTTGTTATATGAGGAAATTATATATTGTATGAGTAGAATTGTGGGGATTGTAGATGTTCTTAAGTAGTAACATATAGTGTCTTTGTTCATTGATATGGTCTACGTTGGAAGACGTAAATCGTATTGATTTCAAGGTTAGTCGCATTCTAAACCCTTGGTAGTAATGATGATGAATCCATTGATAGACGTTGAGTATTATCAATAACATATGGGTGTATGCATTGTTCAATAAGGTTTTGATTAAAACAAAATTATTTGAGTTGCTGGAAGATTATGTTGTTATGAAATGATTTTAAATATCATTCAGGAAG
The DNA here is from genome assembly GCA_025403435.1 of Artocarpus heterophyllus. NCBI lineage: Eukaryota > Viridiplantae > Streptophyta > Magnoliopsida > Rosales > Moraceae > Artocarpus > Artocarpus heterophyllus. The sequence goes on from CM046334.1 coordinate 24,879,312, forward strand.
ATCCTTGTTGTCGTTAAATTAGATTTGTTGTTTATAGTCAACTTTATCTATAGTGGGCTTTGAATTGGGTTTAAGATTCATACGAATTGGTTTTCAATTTTATGTTTGTTATTTAACTCGTTCTAAATGTGTTAAGGCCCGAAACAACCTGACCATTTTCAACTAAGAACATTTGGGCCTAGTTTAAATCCTAAATCAGTTTGATTCACACTGTCTCTCTCACGTGATCTCTATACGTGTCATATACAGTGGTTTAATCATTGTTTACATATACGTTTACTGTGCATAGGAGCTTATTTCTCCGAGTTCAATTTTTCTCTCTTAATTTGTTATTTTCTCTCTAAATCGTAAATCCTCTTCTTTTTCATTAGAAATTCTTCTTTTCCTCTAAAAGAAGAAGGAATTCTAGGATTCTGCAATTTACTATCTTAATTTTTCCTTTCTATTTACTCTTCTTTCATCTCATCATGGACCCAAAGTACCAACATCTGAGAAAGTATTTCCCATCACTCTCCCAAAAGATTCTCAAAAAGAAATATAAGGCTAGAATTACTCGGTTGTGGATTCTTATGCGTTTTGGCATCCCTTGTGATGTGAGAATGTTGATAGAGGGGAAGATCCGTCCGAGTGACTTTAGTCAAGATGTCGGTTTACCAGGAACAGGTACCAGTCGTAGTGCAATGAAAAGAAGAGCTCGTGCCATCGTGGTCACTTGTAACAAATGTGGAAGACAAAATTGTAACGGTAAATGTACTTCACCTGGTTATATGTCTACGAATAGAGAGGATAAAATAAGGTTTTGTAGGGATGGACTTTCAAAGGAGAACTTGGATAGCATCCATCCTCCTCTCCACGGTCACCCTAGTGGATATGTTCAAGGAGCTATTTTTAAACTCTGGCCTAAATTTTATACAGAAAGACAACGCCTCAGGAATATGGTATTTCTAGATCCTGTTTGCCAAGCCATAAGAAAACTGGATGGGGAATAAGTCATCGCACTATAAAGGTTATTTAGTCTTTACTTATTTGAAGCAGTTTTAGCTGATGTTCAACAGTTTGTGTTTTTCTTTTACTCAGAATATTTGCTTTTGTGTTTGAAATAATTGTGATTATTAGATTGATACAGTAAGTGTTAATATCTTATTTAATTTATGATTTTCTTAAATATATATATAAAATAAAATATATTATCTTATCAGACACGTCACATACGGTACAGTAATATGTTTGAATTTTGAAAAGCTTATCCAGATATTTCAAGATTTGTGTCTCAAATTTCAAAAGTTCTACAGTATTTGTCATTTATATTAAATTTCTAGACTTGGTGTATATTTGTCAAAAAGTCTACAGTTGTGTCATGAGGGTCTTCTGTCGAATTGTTCTCAATTGTCAAAAGTTATACAATTAGAGTCTAATCTTTTTCAAAAAGTGAATCAGATTTTCTGTAAACTATCAATCACCTTATCTTACTTTCTTATCCGCACAAGATTTTGTTTAAATCTTTGGATTACCTTTTCATTACCTACTCGTCTATCTCTTTAGCCCTTTTTGTATATTTCTCATCTTTAAAATCTCATGTAGAACCCGAAGTCTAAGTGGAGCAGACATTAAGCAACCACTTCTATAAACCAAATATGTCTACCTCCCAGTCCACGAAGAAAATAAAGAATGTCTGTGTCTTTTGTGGTTCCAGCTTTGGAAAAGATAAAGCTTATTTAGAAGCTGCAAATCACTTAGGGCAAGTCCTAGCACCCAAGAAGATTAACATAATCTATGGGGGTGGTAGTATAAAAATGATGGTAAATATGGCACTAGCAGCTAGGTCTAGCGACGCTACTGATGTAAGAATTTGGCCTCATATTCCAGTTGAAGGAAACCTTTGTAAGGAAGCCATAGGTAAGGGAGAAGGAGTCAGGAGTATCCCTAAAAATTTTAAAGACATAATCTATAATTCCGATGCTTTTATAGCATTACCTGGTGGTCTAGGTACTCTTGAGGAAATATTTGTAGTTGCTTGTGGGCAATTGTTGGGCTTTTATTCCAAACCTTTGGGACTGCTGAACGTAAAGGGTTTTTATGACGGTCTTTTGAAATTTCTAGATTACGCTGTGGAAGAAAACATCACTACAGAATCGGAGAGACAAATCTTTGTCACTGCTCCAACAGCTGAGGAATTGATAGATAAAATGCAAATCATACATCCAGAATCCGACACTGCAACATCCAAGCTTGAATGGGAAAGGGAAAGCCGGGAGCGGCCAATTGATTTGAATCTCCATCTGTAATCTTTTTGTTTTATCTTTGGCATGTAGGCATGTGTGTCCGTATTTCGTGTGTTACGAATAACCGTTTGCCTTGTATTCTGTGTTTCTTGTGGTACGTTGTTGTTCAATCTTTTAGATTCATTGAGCCTAATGCCGGGATGGCTGGATACGGAGTACTTGATGCTCTCGAAACGCATCCTTCTTAAGGTCCGATCTTTTGTTTATCGATGTTTTTGTATCCTCTAAGCATGCATGATATGGATAGCTGGTATACGGAGTGCCTTGTACTCTCGAAACGTATCCGTATTATGTTTGTAATGTGTAATATTCTGTTAATATTATGTGGAAGTACCAGAGTCAGTTATGGGGATATTCCATATGAAATATGAGTATATTATTTGGGTTGAATGTTTGTTTCATGAGGATAGCTGTTTAATGAAAAATATGCCGGGTATGTTTGCAACTCTGAGATTCCGTTTAATATCTCTATGAGTAAGTTTAATGTATAGTTTTGAATAAAAGCGTTTGTGATATATGTTTTATGATTATGTTTTAGTTTATTAGTTGAGGTATGAAATCAAATATATTTGACTTTTCCTTACTCAAAAAGGAAAAGGAACCTAAAGATGAAGTATATAAAATTTCTCTGGCAATCTCCTTAAATGTGATTGTAAATCACAGTCCATGGACAATGAAGGACTGGAATCATGGTATGGTCAATATGTATGCCTGATCAGATTCTTAGACTATTATACGGTGTTATAAGTTGAAACTTGTCAGAAATATTCTCATTGAGGGATTTAGGAGTAAGATTTATTATGCAAGTAAATAAGTGGAGATACGATAACTTAAATTTGGAGGACAAACAACATTAACGGTTTAGACTCAGAATTGGAATCATAGTGGAATCATAATTTTTACTAGTATTGCTAGAATTGAAATTTCGAGGACGAAATTTCTTTAAGGGGGGTAGAGCTGTGACACCCGTTATTCTCCTAACGGGTATTGAGGTAATTAAATTAATTTTTAATGTATAAAAAAAATTGCTTCATTTAAATTTATTTTATAATATTTATTTTTATATATTTTTAAATTTTCTAAAATTCTCATATATTTATTTAGTATGATTACTAAAAAGCCTTAGAACTTCTAATAAATCTCAAAAATGTCATATTGGCATTATGTGTGTTAAAGTCTTTAGATGAGACATAAGGATATCTTTTCCAACTACTCTTGACCCTCATTTTCTTTATTTCCTCCGTGACATGCTTCAACATGTCTCCTCTATAATTGTTTCTATCACTTCTTTTCAAAGACTTCATCTTTTCTTCCTTTTTCTTCCACGGTTCCCACACTCTTCTTCTCATTTCTTTGCTGAAGCAAAATACTTAGAGAACTTCTTCAAGGCAGCCATAAAAATCAGCCACCATCACCTCCATTTGAGCAAGAATTTCAGTCATACCGAAGTAAAGGAACCTGTTTTGAAGCCATTTCAAGCTTCCAACTAACCATAATCCGAGGTTAGAATCTTATGAACAAATTTAGTCTTTCATTTATAAATTTTCTTTTATACTAAAGGATTATTCAAATTTGCGTTCTTAAACCTAAGTATATGTTTGTTGCTATTTTGGAGCATATGTATGAAGTCTAAGTGTATATGCCCTAGACAGAAAATTTATATTGTTAAACTTTATAATACCTCTATGGGCAGTGGTTATTTCTTGAAATTCTAAGATTAAATTAAAATAAATTTTATGAATGTAGTTGTATGTTGTGCTTTAGTTTTAATTGTCCTTATGCACGCCTTAGGATCAAGGGAGTATGGAGCTAACGTTAATTGATTCCAGGATTAAGAGACTGTTGATAAGCTTAAAAGGTAGGGATTCTATTACTCATCTTTTGTGAGGTTTTTATAGAATTAAAATTGATTGTTTTGCCGCAATATATATATATCTATGTTGAACTGATATTATATGATTATCACATATGAAACTATGACATGGACTCGTCTTGTATTGTACGGCGAGGAACATAATGAATTGACACATATTATAAATTGAGAAGCATGGTTAGGAAAACTAACTCTATTGATAATGATTCAATATAGAGAAATTGTGAGACATGAAGAGGGCGACGGTTACGTCCTTGGGCATGAATACCCTAAAAGGTAAAGTAGGGGGAAGGCGATGACGCTTCCTTGGGTTGAAAGTCCCAGAACACACTGTACAGGAATCGATTTGGTGAGGACTCGGGGCTTGATGTCCCCTCACCGGAACACCCTTGGAATGTTTATAGGGTGATCAAGTGCGCCAATTTGGGTCTCGATGAGTTGAGTGATACTCAATTTAACATGGATACCTAGGAACAATGATGATTGGTAATATTTGTATAAATGTGTAATTATGACACTTGGTAATGATTAACTACGGTATCCATAAGATGTGATCATAATAAACCTCATAATCTGGAATATGATGTGACTTACTAACCATGCAGATTTTAATGTGGTAATGATAAAAACCTAAAGGTGGGTAATGGCTTTCTCTACTGAGCATAGTGTTGCTCATACCCTTATGTTTATATCTTTTCAGGACTCACTAAGTGTGAGGTGGCTACGAGAAATATAGTTGAGGAAGTGATGTAGCTATATTACATTGGGACTGCTTCAATTGTTGAGAATGTTCTTCATGATAATGTAAGCATCAATTGTTACTTTCTGTGACTGTATTACAATGTGTTGAGGGTTAAAATGATGATGACAACAGTTTATATTATTAAATTTAAGGTGCTACATTAAAACTGTGGTTTATTTGTCGTTTATATTTTTATTTTTGAGTTGAGAGTTTTTATTTAAGTCCCGGGCAAATTTTATTTTTAAGGTTTTACTTTTATTATTTATTTTTATTTTATCTTATTAAAAACTGTTAACCCCCATATAGGGGCGTTACAGACAATCATATGTATTGTATCTTAATCCTGAGATGAATAGTGGGTCCTTTGTCTTGACTTGTGTCATTTGATGTTCTAAAGGGTGACATCTATATTTTTATAGTGGTACGCATGCTAGTACGTTGGAGACATGACTCTTGATAGCATAAACATGTTATTCATAGATATGAAATCTATAGCTCCTCTTTAGGAATAGTTGATATCCTTTTATATGCGATATCCTGTAATAAAAAAACTAGAGCGCTCAACCATTTGGATACATAGATGTGATCGAATGGTATACTATCTTTGGACGGTAAGTTTTCTGATGGTGAGATAATGGAACGTAAGAGAAAAATAAAAGGAAATGTAAGATAGAACTTGTCCTTAAGCCTATTATGGATAATCCTATGGGGATACAATACATTATGATATGTTATGGTGACTTAGCTATACAGGCTTCGTAATTCTATATAGTTTGAAAATACAGTTCTAAGTTTTTAGCTGAGTAGCGTTAGAGTTGATAATTATGAAATGTATATCTGGGATATTGGGTTTCATAATTATTGGGACCTTAAACTATATAGGTCCATCAGGTCCCATTTACAAGCTCATAAAAATCTTGTAACGATACAACGTGTTTTTCTAATAATTGGTGACATGTGTCAAATTATCAGATTGGTTGAAAATTTGATAGAATTTGATAATTTATGTTTGTTTATCGGTTGAATTAATTTTATGAAAATTAATTCAAGATAAACTTGTTGAATTATCGAGATTAGATAATTCATGTCTGTTTATCGGTTGGATTAATTTTGAATAGATTAATTCAAGATAAACTTGTTGAATTATCATGAATGTTTATTTTCCTAGAGATTATCTAGACATGACTATTTTAATCAGATAACTTCTCCATTGGGTTATTTGAATTAAGACTGAGGCTCTATCCTAAGAATCTCGGGTGAGAAATAACGATTCGCAGGGATCATTTATCGGAAGTTTGGCAAGCCGATCTTTAAGTTCAGCCTACCGACCGAGCGTTAAATAAATCACGCGTTTTCACGCGAATCTTATCAGATATTGTTCATGATTTGATTTTGATTCAAATTTTCAAGGCCCTATTTGGTAAGGACTGACTCCTAGGTCCAACCTCTATATAAAGGGGAGTGAGACTCATTGTTATTTAGATCAATTGAGAAATCTAGAGTGAGACTCTGCAACTCCTCGGAGAGCTGTTGTTCACAAATCACGAACTATAGCTTTGGGTATTTCTCAATTTGCTGGAAGGAGAGATACCTAGTGTAAGAGCTGTACGAGTGTGTCCACACACACATTGGTCGTAGATAGAGAATAGCAAAGAACGCCAGTTGGTTGAGGTCCTTCTAGAACGCTGTAACGTCCCGAAATTTATTTAATATTAATGTAATGTAAATGATGAATTAGTGTGCCATAATTAAAGTTTTAACTTTAATTAGATTATTTGGTTGGATTTTTAGTTTTTGGTTGTTTTGTTGAATTGATGTGTTCAAAAGATTTCTTATTGTTTTTAAAATGATGTTTTGAGTTTTAAAACACCACAATTTGTAAAATGTTAAAAATACTCTGTTTTGCAAAACCGTGGGCGGCACATGGTTTTCGCACAGTAAAACCGCCCGCTGATTTTCTCTATTTATTTCCTTCCTCTCTCTCTTCTCTCATTCTCTCCCGATTTCACTCTCTCTCTCTTCTCTTTCTTGATCTCTCGGCAACCTCTCTCTCAATCTCTTTCAAAAAGTTTTAAAACAAATTCGAATCCAAGCTTCGGGATAGCAAGGAGGAAGCTCGGGGACGTGATTCGGCAACCGAGAACGCGGATTGAAGCTTCGATTCGAAGTTAGATTCGAAATTTCTAAACTTTTTACAAAATTTTCAATTTTGTGCATTTTTGAAATCTAGATTTGATTAAGCTTAGAAAACCTTGTGTTTGAGTTAAATGAACTTAGAACAACTAGAATCTAAGCTTGGATTGAAGAAAAACGGATTGAATTCAAGATTTTTCATTTTTCCCCTCATTTTCTCATTTTTGGATTTTTGAGGATTTTGAGTCAAAATCTTGTTTAAATGATTCCAAACATGTTCTAGAATGTTTTTCCATCAAGTATAATTGTTTTTCATGCCTGGGGTTTAAGAAAAACAGGTTAGAAACAAGATTTGGATTTTGGGGATCGAGAAACCCGTGGCTGGGATTTCTGGGTTTTCCCAGTTCGGCAGGCCGAAGTTCATGTTCGGCAGGCCGGAGTGATGATCGGCAGGCCGGTGTTCTTCCGACCGGCAGGCCGAATCTGGGGAAATGTTCGGCCGACCAAACTTTGCTTTCGGCAGGCCGAACTGTGCAGTTCGGTAGGCCGAAGCAGGGCGTCCGGCAGGCCGACCGAGGCATGGAAAATTTTGTGATTTTTACCCGTTTTCACTATTTTGAACCCTGATTTAAATCCCAACCTTATAGGATGATTTTAAAGGTACAAATGGCACATTAGGACATCATGAAATGGTTCCGTAACATAGAATGTCTCGAACTAGATATTGATCGACTTAGATTGTATCTAGGATCGTTCGTGGTTCCGTGGAGCTAACGTATAGCGGACCAGGATTGCGGTGTGGGGCACCGGCACGAGTATTGAGGTAGGACTTCTATCCTATTTCTTTGGTAGCCTGGTTTTGAAATGATTTGGCTTTGAAAATGATTTCTATCAAAATGTTTTCAACGGTTGTTTGAAAATGGTTTTATCGGTTATATCTTAATATACCGTGATCTGAAATGAATTTCATACTAAATGTAATTGACAACACTCGGTAATTGGGTTTTGAATGATAATGATAATAAACACATGGGCATGATGCCATATCAGAGATCGGGTCGTGTAGCGATCGACCTTGGGGGCAGGTCCCGAAACCCAGCTGGGCCACTACGGTGGTGATATCATGGTTTGCCTAGGTAAGAGTAAATTGGTGTTTTGATTTGACGAGTGGACTGTTCTGTGACAGAACGGTTCTACTCAAATTATTTATTTATTTATTTATTTAAGTTTCCTTTGAATAACTTCTAATGATGCTATGTTTCTTTGCATTAAACTATTTTATAAAACATAGTCCTACTGAGCCTTTCGCTCACGTTTTATTGTTTTAAATTTCCCCTCCCCCTCTAGGTGGTTTTCCATTTAGGTTTGGAGAAGATTCTTCGGACCGAACTCAGGAGCAATAGGAGAATTTATTTACATTCTGTATTATTAATCAAGGCATGTAAGACTTAACCATATTTGTACTTGGACTGTAATTGTATTTGTGATATTGTCAGAACCATGTGTGTGCACAAGTTGTGGGTTGTGGAACCCATATTCGCGGTTTTTATTCAATTATTGTTATTTGTTTAATGATTTTAAATTCTTTTATAAAATGTGGTGGAAAATCTCTTTATCTCTTACTTAATTGGATTCTTAAACACTTAATTTCAATTAAATTCGCTTTTAATTAATCTAAATATTCTGCCACGTCACCTTCCGTACTTCGGGGCGTGACAGAATGGTATCAGAGCTCAAGGTTATGAACCTTGGGAATTGTGCACACATAGGTTTGACAATGAAATACCTCTGACAGTCCAAATTTTGTTTTTAGAAGTGAGAGAATGGCACCTAGACGTCGTTCGACTGCTGACGCTGAGTTCGGAAATGACGAGAGCATGATGAGGTCTATGTTTGCGGCTTTCCGGCAGATGGCAGCCAGGGCTAGACCGGAAGACTCCAGTGTTGGTAGTCGGCATGCTTTCTTTAAGGAATTCCGACGGGCGTCAATTCTGACTTTTGATGGCAATGGGGATCCGTAGTTAGCAGAGTATTGGTTGGATTCGATCTTGAAGCATCTAGATACTCTTGGTGTGCCTGGGGAGTATCGTGTGGAATTCGCGGCGTATAAGCTCGAGGGTGGCACCAACACCTGGTGGAAATAAACTAAGCGTCTGGAGCACGGTGGTGATATCAGTTGGGACAAGTTCGAGGAGCTGTTCTATGATCGGTATTTTTCGCAGGGGTATAGAGACCAGAAGGCAGCTGAGTTTTATAGATTGCAACAGGGTGATCTTTCAGTCCGGGAGTATGAGGCAAAGTTTAACGAGTTGGCTAGATTTGCTCCATCAGCTGTGGCATCGGAGCGTGAGAAATGTATTAAGTTTCAGGAGGGACTCAAGGCTCCTATTCGGCGGCAGTTGGTTGCTCTACGGCTTAGGAGTTTCGGAGAGCTTGTGTCGTCGGTGATCTCCGTGGAGAATGATTACGTGCAGTATTGTGAGGATCGAGCCAAGGCTTCAGGAGGACCGCAGAGGAGTGGCAGGAAGAGCACCAGTAGTCGTCCAGCTCCGGGGAAAGGCAAGCAAGGCGGTGCGACCAGTGGCAGTAGCAGTTCGTCTGGCAGCGGGCGCAGCAATCCCTACAGCTTTCATTGTCATTTTTGTCAGCAGCCCGGACACATCAAGAGGAATTGCCCAATCAGGAGTGCTCGTCTTGGATCGCAGACCGGGGAGGATGCCAGTCGTTCATCTCAGCCTCAGCCTCAGACCCTACCTCCGCCTCCGCAGTACCCGCAGTTGCAGTATCCGCAGTTCTCTCCTCAGCAATTCTCATATCCGGCACGGGGGCAGCAGCCGCAGTATTTTCAGCTCAGTGTTCCTCAGTATAGAGCTCCGAGTACAGGTAGTGTGCAGTCGTCTCAATCTCAGCAGCATCGACCGAGTAATCCAGGACCCAGTAATGTCGGTAGAGGAAAAGGAAAGGCGCTAGTGCAGGTTCATGCAATGGCATCTGGAGGGTCAGATTCTCAGACTGGTAACGCGGTTGTCGATGGTATGGTTTTGGTTTCTACATCCTTAGCTCGCGTTTTATTTGATACCGGTGCCTCTCATTCTCTCATTTCGAGTTCTTTTGTACATGCCTTGGGATTAGAAGTAGAAGAGTTTAATGAACCCCTAGTCATAACTTCTCCCTTGGGGCGGGTGTGTGTAAATTGTGTGTGTAAATCATGTAAAATAAAGATTGGGGATGAGATTTTGAAAAGTGATTTGATTATACTCCCCATGAGCTCCTATGATGTGATTTTAGGGATGGACTGGTTGTCCAGGTATAGTGCAGTCGTGGACTGCCAACTTAGAAAAGTGACCCTAGTGTCTGATAGGGGGACGGTAATCACTTACCAGGGTGGTGGTGATTGGCTAATGAGTGAGCGCCTTATAAAGTCGTGTCTAGGAGGGCGAAGGAATCTAGGTTGTTGTGCTTTTCTTGTAAATCTAGATTGCGAGCCCTATGTTTCGAGGGGTAGTGCAGCGATTCCGGTGGTTGATGAGTTCGAGGATGTTTTTCCCGACGAGTTATCAGGGTTACCACCGCATCGGGAGATTGAGTTTGGTATCGAGTTGTTTCCAGGGACATCACCGATTTCTATGGCACCTTATCGGATGGCGCCGGCAGAAATGAAGGAATTGAGGAAGCAACTTCAGGAGCTTGCTGATAAAGGATATATTCGGAATAGCACATCTCCGTGGGGAGCGCCAGTTTTGTTCGCTAAGAAGCACGATGGGACTCTCAGGTTATGTGTGGATTATCGGCAGCTGAATCATGTTACGGTGAAGAACAAGTATCCCTTGCCTAGGATTGATGAGTTGTTTGATCAGTTGGGAGGTTCGCGATACTTCTCGAAGATTGATTTGCGTTCAGGTTATCATCAGCTCAGGATCAAGGAAGAGGATATTCCCAAGACAGCTTTTAGGACTCGGTATGGGCACTTCGAGTTTCTGGTCATGTCTTTTGGGTTGACGAATGCTCCAGCAGCTTTTATGGATCTGATGAACAGGGTATTTAGGCCGTATCTGGATCAGTTTGTGATCGTGTTCATCGATGATATTCTTGTGTATTCTAAGACTTGGGAGGAGCATGAGCAGCATCTTCGGGTCGTGCTTCAGACTCTGCGGGAGCACCAGTTGTATGCTAAGAGGGAAAAATGTGAGTTCTGGTTGACTAAGGTCAAATTTCTAGGTCATGTCATCTCGGAGCATGGTATTTCAGTGGATCCATCCAAGATTGAAGCTATATTGGAGTGGGAACGACCAAGGAATGTAGCAGAGATTCGCAGCTTCTTAGGTCTTGCTGGATATTACAGGAAATTTGTAAAGGACTTTTCGAAGATTGCAGCTCCGTTGACAAGATTGATCAAGAAAAATGTCAGGTTTGAGTGGGATGAAGACTGTGAGTCTGCTTTTCAGGAATTGAAGAACCGGTTGACTTCAGCTCCAGTGTTGATTATTCCTAGTAGTAATGAGCTGTATGAGGTTTATGCGGATGCTTCAGGGCGTGACTTGGATGCGTGTTGATGCAGCATGGACGTGTGGTTGCGTACGGATCGAGACAGCTACGACCTCACGAGCGGAATTATCCTACTCACGATTTAGAGCTTGCAGCGGTGATCTACGCGCTGAAGATTTGGAGATGTTACTTGTATGGAGCATCGTTTCAGGTCTTCTCCGATCACAAGAGTTTGAGATATTTGTTCACTCAGAGGGATCTTAATCTGAGGCAGCGCAGATGGGTGGAGTACATGGAGGATTATGATTTCGCTTTGCAGTATCATCCCGGGAAAGCTAATGTGGTCGCGGACGCGCTTAGCAGGAAGTCTTCAGGGGTTCTCGCTTGTTTGATTTTTGAGGACTGGAGCAGGGATGCGACAGTGAGTGAGTATCGGCTACTGTATCATGAAGATGGTGATCGAGTTTCGTTATATCATGTGGAAGCGACTCCAGCTCTTGTTCGGATGGTGAAGCAAAATCAATGGCAGGATCAGCATTTGCAGGGGATTTGGTCGCGGATTCAGAACGGGGAGCAGTTTGAAGAATGGAGCGTGCATGCAGATGGATCGTTGTACTTTCAGGAGCATCTTGTAGTTCCAGTTATCGCCGAGGTGATGAAAGCCGTTCTAGACGAAGCTCATAGGTCTCAGTTTGCTATTCATCCGGGGAGCACCAAGATGTATCGTGATTTGAAGAGGCAGTATTGGTGGAGAGGCATGAAGAAAGATGTTCGTGAGTATGTGGCCAAGTGTTCGACGTGTCTCTAGGTGAAAGCTGAGCATCAGAAGCCTGCAGGTCAGCTTCAGCCGCTTCCTATTCCAGGGTGAAAATGGGAGCATGTGACGATGGATTTCCTCACAGGTTTGCCGAGGACGGAGCAGCGGCATGATGCAGTTTAGGTTGTGGTCGACAGGTTGACGAAATCGGCGCATTTCATTCCGTTTAGGTCGACGTGTTCGAGGAAGATTCTCGGGGAGTTGTATATGCAAAACATTGTGAGGTTGCATGGAGTTCCTTTATCCATCACCTCTGATCGAGACACCCGGTTTAATGCTAAGTACTGGAGGAGTTTTCAGGAGGCTTTGGGTACAGATTTAAACTTCAGTACGGCGTTTCATCCTCAGACTGATGGGCAGTCTGAGCGGGTTATTCAGGTTCTCGAGGATATGTTGCGTGCTTATGCGTTGGACTTCGGCGGGAATTGGAAGCAATGTTTGCATTTGGCAGAGTTCGCGTACAACAACAGTTATCAGGCGAGTATCGGTATGGCACCATTTGAGGCATTGTATGGACGACCGTGTCGGTCACCTGTGTGTTGGGCCGAGCCGGAAGATAGAGTTATTCTTGGGCCGGATGAGATTCGTGACAGCAACGAGAAAGTCGCGGTGATTCGAGGTCGGTTGAGAGCAGCTCAGAGTCGGCAGAAGAGCTACGCGGATAGGAGACGTAGACCCTTAGAATTCACGGTTGGAGATTTTGTTCTCTTGAGGGTGTCACCTCGTAAGGGAACTATGCGGTTCGGAGTGAGTGGGAAACTCGCGCCGAGGTATATTGGGCCGTTCGAGATCACTCAGCGTGTTGGTGTGGTCGCTTATCGGCTTAATCTTCCGCCCGAACTTTCTCATGTGCACGATGTGTTTCATGTGTCGATGCTTAGGAAATGTCCACCTGGGCAGGATAAGATAGTTTCGTTTCGCGATGTACAGGTTCAGGAGGATACGACGTACGAAGAAGTGCCGATTCAGATTATCGACCGGAAAGTGATTAGCTTGCGTCGTCGTGAAATACCGTTGGTAAAAGTCATGTGGCAGCATCATGGGGTTGATGAAGCCACTTGGGAATTAGAGTCGAGTATGCGGGAATTGTATCCGCATTTGTTTTGTTTTTGAAGTGAGTTGTAAATTTCGAGGATGAAATTTCTTTTAGGGGTGGAGAGCTGTAACGTCCCGAAATTTATTTAATATTAATGTAATGTAAATGATGAATTAGTGTGCCATAATTAAAGTTTTAACTTTAATTAGATTATTTGGTTGGATTTTTAGTTTTTGGTTGTTTTGTTGAATTGATGTGTTCAAAAGATTTCTTATTGTTTTTAAAATGATGTTTTGAGTTTTAAAACACCACAATTTGTAAAATGTTAAAAATACTCTGTTTTGCAAAACCGTGGGCGGCACATGGTTTTCGCACAGTAAAACCGCCCGCTGATTTTCTTTATTTATTTCCTTCCTCTCTCTCTCCTCTCATTCTCTCCCGATTTCACTCTCTCTCTCTTCTCTTTCTTGATCTCTCGGCAACCTCTCTCTCAATCTCTTTCAAAAATTTTTAAAACAAATTCGAATCCAAGCTTCGGGATAGCAAGGAGGAAGCTCGGGGACGTGATTCGGCAACCGAGAACGCGGATTGAAGCTTCGATTCGAGGTTAGATTCGAAATTTCTAAACTTTTTACAAAATTTTCAATTTTGTGCATTTTTAAAATCTAGGTTTGATTAAGCTTAGAAAACCTTGTGTTTGAGTTAAATGAACTTAGAACAACTAGAATCTAAGCTTGGATTGAAGAAAAACGGATTGAATTCAAGATTTTTCATTTTTCCCCTCATTTTCTCATTTTTGGATTTTTGAGGATTTTGAGTCAAAATCTTGTTTAAATGATTCCAAACATGTTCTAGAATGTTTTTCTATCAAGTATAATTGTTTTTCATGCCTGGGGTTTAAGAAAAACAGGTTAGAAACAAGATTTGGATTTTGGGGATCGAGAAACCCGTGGCTGGGATTTCTGGGTTTTCCCAGTTCGGCAGGCCGAAGTTCATGTTCGGCAGGCCGGAGTGATGATCGGCAGGCCGGAGTGATGATCGGCAGGCCGGTGTTCTTCCAATCGGCAAGCCGAATCTGGGGAAATGTTCGGCCGACCGAACTTTGCTTCCGGCAGGCCGAACTGTGCAGTTCGGCAGGCCGAAGCAGGGCGTCCGGCAGGCCGACCGAGGTATGGAAAATTTTGTGATTTTTACCCGTTTTTACTATTTTAAACCCTGATTTAAATCCCAACCTTATAGGATGATTTTAAAGGTACAAATGGCACATTAGGACATCATGAAATGATTTAGTAACATAGAATGTCTCGAACTAGATATTGATCGACTTAGCTTGTATCTAGGATCATTCGTGGTTCCGTGGAGCTAACGTATAGCGGACCGGGATTGCGGTGTGGGGCACTGGCACGAGTATTGAGGTAGGACTTCTATCCTATTTCTATGGTAGCCTGGTTTTGAAATGATTTGGCTTTGAAAATGATTTCTATCAAAATGTTTTCAAAGGTTGTTTGAAAATGGTTTTATCGGTTATATCTTAATATACCGTGATCTGAAATGAATTTCATAATAAATGTAATTGACAACACTCGGTAATTGGGTTTTGAATGATAATGATAATAAACACATGGGCATGATGCCATATCAGAGATCGGGTCGTGTAGCGATCGACCTTGGGGGCAGGTCCCGAAACCCAGCTGGGCCACTACGGTGGTGATATCATGGTTTGCCTAGGTAAGAGTAAATTGGTGTTTTGATTTGACGAGTGGACTGTTCTGTGACAGAACGGTTCTACTCAAATTATTTATTTATTTATTTATTTAAGTTTCCTTTGAATAACTTCTAATGATGCTATGTTTCTTTGCATTAAACTATTTTATAAAACATAGTCCTACTGAGCCTTTCGCTCACGTTTTATTGTTTTAAATTTCCCCTCCCCCTCTAGGTGGTTTTCCATTTAGGTTTGGAGAAGATTCTTCGGACCGAACTCAGGAGCAATAGGAGAATTTATTTACATTCTGTATTATTAATCAAGGCATGTAAGACTTAACCATATTTGTACTTGGACTGTAATTGTATTTGTGATATTGTCAGAACCATGTGTGTGCACAAGTTGTGGGTTGTGGAACCCATATTCGCGGTTTTTATTCAATTATTGTTATTTGTTTAATGATTTTAAATTCTTTTATAAAATGTGGTGGAAAATCTCTTTATCTCTTACTTAATTGGATTCTTAAACACTTAATTTCAATTAAATCCGCTTTTAATTAATCTAAATATTCCGCCACGTCACCTCCCGTACTCCGGGGCGTGACAAACGCACATCTCTTCATAGGCTACAGGAGCTTTTTGGCATTTCCAAGGTTACTAAGATCTAGTTAAGTTATGCATATAGTGTGTCAACCTTGTGTTTTGAAAAATACTCTGATATATAAAATTTTTAAAATTTCACTGCGTATTATTTTTCTAACAAAATGTATGTTAAAAATTTAAATAAAGCCAAAAGGCTAAAATAATCATTTGTCTTAACCTAATTATATTTAACGGATTCAAAAACCAAAATGTCAAAATAGAATAAGTTGCATACATTGGCCTTTAAGGGTGTGATTTGTTATGTTTTAAAGTTTAAGTGTCAAAATGAGATAAATTGCATAGTTTAAAAATGTTATATGTCATGTTTTAAAGTTTAAGGGTCAAAATCTTTTTGCATAGTTTGAGGATGCAATTTGTCTCATTTTAAAGTTTAGAGAGAACAAATTGCATAATTCTAGGACCAAAAGTTAAAAACCTTTTTTTTTTTGTTGAAGATTAATATGTGATTCAAAATTTACACTCAAAATACATAAAAATTTATCAATCTCAAAAAAGCCCCCCAAAAAAAAAAAATTTTACATATCATACTACACATTATGTACTCCTAGTAGACACAACACGTGCTTGCTTTGATAAGGTGAATTGTGAAGTGAATACGTATCAAATTATAAAGTTTCGAAAAAACACTACATTATAGGGCTTTAGAAGAATTAAATAAATAAGATATCTAAGGTGTTTAGAAATAAATTAAAACTGAAAGTCAAAATTAAAAATATTATAACAAATGAAAGTTTATACTATAACATGTTTTTATTTTATACTTTAACATAAAAAACTTATATTGTTTGAGTTTAAACTGAGCTTATTAAACAATATGTAGGCCATAAATAGCAAACAATACAAAAAGTTGACGCTTTACGGTGGTACCCACTACAAGGTCTTAAAAAAAATTGTTTTCTAAAGTGTTTGAAAAGTGATAAAAACTGTCGATTAAAATCATTTTTATTATAACATATAAAAATTTTATACTTAAAAAAAAAAAAAAAAAAAAAAAAAACTTTTACCAAACCCAATCATCTTCACTCAGTTTTAAACTCCTAACGTCCATCCCATCTCTGTAAGGACGAAAGCTTTTTTTTTGTCTTCTTCTTCTTCTTTCTTTTTTTTTTTTTTTTTCCTTTTCAAATCTCAATCAGATTCTCATTTTCACTTTTATCATCTTCTTCTCTTTCTACAGACCACCGCCATCATCACCCTTTCTCTTATTACAAGACTACAAGTTTTCTCACTCTTTTTTTTCTCTCTCTTTTAGGGGTTGAACGCCATCTGCATATATAAGAATCTCATGTAGATGGGGTATGGTCGGCAAGGATTAACTTCACTATTATTTTGCCTTAAGAATAAGGCCTGGATCAATAATTGTCTTCCAAGATACAAAATCAGACCTTTAAGATCTTTACCCAACAGATTGCAAACACGGCAGCTGCTAAAGAATATTCTAGAATTGTCTTTAAAATAGCTTAAATAGTTTTTTTTTTTTGTAATGTAGATGAGTTTGTTTGAATAACTAGAGGAAAAAAGAAAAGGACGAAAAGGGCAACAAGTTTACCATTGTTTTGCCTTCAAAACCAGGCCAAGATCAAGAAAATTTACCCCATCACAACTTTGCGTTTGGAGCAAGCCAAAAGGTTTAAAATAAAAGAAATGAAGAAAAATTTTCAAATCTAAAAAATATTGCAACGGCAATACCCAAATCACAAACGAAAATTTTTTGGAAAAAAAATGGAAAGAAAAAGAGGAGAGGAACCGTTTAAATCTAGATTTGGTTCTTGGATGAACTTCTTCTTCTTCTTCTTCTTTGAACGTTTTTCAGACCCAGTTGTTCTCTGGAGCAGGAATCGTCCATGTGAGTTCGAGGAGGTCAGGTTCGAACCAGTTCGGCGTGCTGTTCTCGACCCACTCGGACTCGGCCCGAAGATTCTCTAGTCGAACCGGAGGTCGAGGCCGACGAAGCGGAAAAAGAAGAAGAAGAGGAAGACAGGTTCAGTGATTTGTCGAAAGATAATTGGTTTCCTAATGTGAGTTCTTTTTTTTTTTTTCTGGTTTCATTTTTTTAATATAATTCTGTGTTGAATTTGAGCAGAGAATTTGGAGGCAGAAAGTTTTGGCTATTTCGAGCCAATTCAGAAGAATTTCTAGGCATTGAAACTGTAAAGTCTTTTTTTTTTTCTTTTTACAGAAAGCTGAAAGTTATTGTTTAAGTTAAGGGGCCCAATTCATTAAAAAAAAGTACATGGCCCCAGTCATTAACACGTGGGCAGCCATGAATCTGCCATGTCATGGTGAGCTGCGTGTCCTTTAACTTTTTTCTTTTAAAAAAAATTGGGTCCCACAAAAAATTTCGGATTTCCTCTGGCATGTGAAATTGACAAGCCAATACAGTGGGTCCCACTATAGTACTGATGCCTTGTTTGCACCGTTCGTTAGTATGTTTGCTTGTTTGATGGGTTAAAAAAGGTTGACACGTGGACCGAAAGATGGTGAAAAACCGATGTTGAGAGCAAAAAGAAGGCGAATAAAAGATTGATATAAAGAGGGGCAAAAAGGCAAGAAAAATGTAAACCAAGACGTGCATGCTTTCAGACAATAGATATATATTCACAATGAACATCAAACATTTTCAATGAAATGTGCAGTTGCAATGAGAACTGGGACTCCTGTTTGGCCCACCCTCTGTCCAAACCCAACAAGAGCCGAACGGTCATGAAGTCAGTTGTATTCTCTCCTCTTCTCATTAGTTTAGTCCTAACTTTAATACTCATCTCGATTCACCATTCTCTCCTCTCAGCGCCTCCATCTTCTTGCTTCTAACCCTAACAATCATCTTCGGTTCACGATTTTCTCCTCTCAGTTCTGTGGCTCTATCTTCTCGCTTGTAACCCTAGCAATCATCAGGTTCCCCATTCCTGCCTTTTGGCAGTTCGGAGCCTCCATCCTCTCTTCTCGGTTCCAACCCTAAGATTCATCTCGCTACATAGATCGATCTCCATTTTCTCTCCTTTCGTCTACTTCAAAGAGAAGAAATATCCCTTGTGAGAGTCCCGCCATTGGTATTGCTACTGTAACCCTATTTTTCCCCATTATTCAATTCACCCCTCTTGGAGTTTTGCCCCTTTCTCCGATTTTTCTTGGTGATCTTCTCCAAAGAGAAGAACCCTTCTTAGAGTTTTACCCCTTTCGCTGGTTTTGTTGGTTCATCTTCTCGGAAGACAAAAACCCCTCTCTCACCTTTACCCTTCATCTTTGATTTTTTTCGTCCTTAACACGGCGCCCGTTTTACGGCCTCGTCCTTGAGCGTCCAAGACTGTTTCTCCTTCATTGCTCAAACCCTCAGCATGTATATGCCATCCCAAAAAAACCTCCGGTGGCCTTCCAAAGTAGCATTTCAAGCTGAGAAAAATCCCCTCCTTGTTATGGTACCCTTTGTTGGCAAAAAACAACCAACACTAATTTCGGGTTGCTAAAGGAGTCCTCCTTCTCCTCCGTTGGTTCAAATTCAGTACTTTTCATCTTTGAAGCAATGATTTACCGATTTCTATACGTTACTCTTGTTATTGATTTTCCGATTTCGGGTTTCTATTGATGTTTTCAATGTTCCCATGGTCAATTTTTTTGTATATCTGTTTTGATCTGCTCATTATGTTCTCAATGATGTGGTTTGTTTCTGCTCATTTTGATGATCAGTGCACATTGCCGTTTTGTTTTTTTTGTTTTTTTTTGTTGCTGTTTCTACGCATTTTCATAATCTCTATACCTTATCGTTTTGTTGCCATTAGGCCTCGTTCTCTGCTCATTTTCTTGATCTGTTGACTGTGTATTTGATTTGCTATTTTGATCTGGTCATTGTATTTTCAATATATCCTCTCATTTCTGCTCATTGTGATGATTAGTGCACATTGCCATTTTGTTGCCATTTCTGTATATTTTCATGACCTGTAGCCTGTTTAGTATTGTTGCCATTTGTTGTCGTTAATGCTCATTTTGGTTATCTTTGAACATTGTCGTTGTGTTGCCATTAGGCCTTTTTTGCTACTTATTTTGTTGACCCCTCGAGTGTGTCTTTTTTTTTTTTTTTTTTTTTTTTTTTCTTGTTGCCATTTGCTGTTGTTTATGCTCAGTTTGGTGATCTCTGAACATTGTTGTTGTGTTGCCATTAGGCCTTCTTTGCTACTCATTTTGTTGATCCGTCGAGTGTGTCGTTTTTCGACATTAGGCTTGGTTTCTGCTATATTGTCTTTATTATTGTCTGTTTCTGTGGAGTGTGTCCTGCTACTACCCTTTTCAGATTTGTTTTGCAGAGCTTTCATTAGTAATCTATAGCCTATTAAATTGTCATAGGCCAATTTCATTTCTTGTGGTTGTCGTTTTGATGAAATCTCTATTAAAAAATGAGTACGCAGCGAAATTTTAAAAATTTTAAAATTAGAGCATTTTCTAAAACATAAGTTTAACATGCTATATAAATAAATTAATTAAAGATTTTAATAACCTTTTATACACCGAAGTAGGCTCGAATCCATGAAGATAAAAACGTTTCAAAAGAGTCTCAACTAACTGGTTTTCTTTATTATTCTCTATCTATGATCGGAGTATGGGAGGTCACACGTCGTTCAGTTTTTCCTCCGGTGACTCTCCTTCCAACTACTTAAGAAGACCTAAAGCTAAAGTTCGTGATGTTAAACAGTAGCTTCCAGGGGGTTTCAGAGTTTCACAAACAAGAGTACTCACTCTATACTTCTTAACTAATATGAATGATTGAGAAAACTCACCCTTATTTATAGTGGTCGAATATTAAGTTAATCCCTATCACATAAGGCCTCAAAATTCAAATCTCAATCAATTTCTAGATAAAAAATGCGTCCAAGACTCATGTATAGATTATTGCAAGATCGGCAGGCCAATCTGAAAGATCAGCCCTCCAAACTTACTCCATTGGCAAGTCGAACTAACTCATTAGGCTGCCCAACTTGCGAGAATTTGATCCCTAAGAATATCTTATTTTCCACCTTAGATTCTTGGATAGAGCTTTAGTTTTAATTCAAATAACCCAATCGAAAAGCTATTTGATCAAAACAATCATATCTAGATAATCTCATAGAAACAAAAGTATTATCCAAATAATTCAACATGTTTATCTTAAATTAATTTACAAAATTAATTCAACTAATAAACTAACATGAATTATTAAATTTGATCCTATAGAACTTCAGTCAATCTAATAATTTAACATAAGTTACCAATATGTAGGAAAAGCACGCCATATCGTTACATGATTTATTATGAGTTAGCAAATAGGACCCGATAGACCTATACGGTTCAAGCTCTTATAATTATAAAATGCAATATCTCATATACATATTTTATAATTATCAACTTCAATGCTACTCCACTAAAAGCTTAGAGCTGCACTCTTGAACTATATAAAATTATGAAGCCTCAAGTAAGCTAACCGTCCATGACATATCATAATGTGTCATATCCCTATAGGATATTCATAATCAACTTAAGGATAAATTTCATTTTACCTTCTTGATTATTTTTATCCTACATTTTTTTATGACACCATTGGAAAACTTACTATCCAAAGACAGTATACCATTCGATTACACTTATGTATGTATCTAAATGGTTGAGCGCTCTAGTCTTCGAATTACAGGTTAACACATATAAAAGAATATCATTAACTCTACCAAAAAAAAGTGCTATGAATTCCATATCTATGAATAACAACTGTATGCAATCAAGAGTCGTGTCTCCAATGTACCAGTATGCATATCATCATAAAATTAGGATGTCACCCTTTGGTACATTAAAAGACATAAGTCAAGAATAGGGCCCATTAGTTATTTTAGGATTAAGACACAACACATATGATTGTCTAAAGTGAATTGATTTGCACAAATAGAATTATTAATCCAAATTAATTCAACTTTATGTCCCGATTTAATACATCGTTACTTATGACAATGCACCAATGTTTCTACTCGTGGAGTCCCACTTAATTACCAAAACAAGCCATCACCCGTTAGGGATGTAGACAATATAATAATCTTAGCATGAATAAAGCGCCCAACTTTATTCTCTCAATTGTGGATCTTATGATTTAGACAATCACCTTTAAGATTCATGTCTTCTATATAATCTGTCCATCGTATGCATGATTCTTAAAGGTTTAGACCGATAGTCTCGGACTTTTGTTTGCTTATCATATATTCAATAGAACTAAACATTAAGAGGACAACATTTAGTATATGAATAATAAATAAACTCTTTATTGATAAAAATGTTTTCAAAAAAATATTACAATATTTTACTCCTTAGGGCGTTATGTCTAACTATCTCCCACTTGCACTAAGTGAGTAAATATGACATATCTAGCATCCCATAGCCTCTACATGCCTCTCAAAAACTCTCATAGTTAGTGTATTCGTCAATGGATCAGCTAAATTGTCCTAAGATGTGATTTTGCATGCAGCAACATGCCCACCCTCAATGAAGTCCTTTATCACATGATACTTCTGATGAATATGCTTACTCTTCTTGTGAAATCTTGGTTCCTTGGCATTAGCTATAGGTGCAGTGTTATCACAATACAATGACACCGCCTTATCTATACTAGGAACTGCCTCAAGATCCCCAAGGAACTTAAAGAGCCATGCTAGTTCTTTTGAAGCACACTAGCTGCCATATACTCAGCCTCCATAATCTAAAGTGCAATCTTACTCGACACTTCTCCAAACAATGGCACCGTTGCCAAAAGTAAACATAGAACCAGAAGTTGATCTTCTCGAATCCAAATTAGTGTATCCTAGAGGTGTGAGATCCTTACCCGAATACACAAGCATATACCCTCGAGTCCTTCTCAAGTACTTGAAAATATGCTTGATCGTAACCCAGTGGTTTGGTCCTTGATCCGACTGAAATCAACTTACTATCCCAACCATATAAAAAATGTCCAGTCATGTGCAAAGCATAACATACTTAAGACTACCCACTGCTGAAGCATAAGGCATCTTCTTCATGTATTCTCTTTCTTCATCACACTCTGGTGAGTCTTGTAAGACATGTATGCCCTAAGGAGTAAAATGTTGTAATATGTTTTTGGAGATATTTTATCAATAAAGAATTTATTTATTATTCATATACCAAATATTGTCCTCTTTACATTCATATTTGTTGAATATATGTTAAGCAAACAAAGGTCTGAGACTGTTAGTCTAAACCTTTAAGAATCAAGCATATGATGACAAATTATGTGGAAGACATGATTCTAAAAGTGATGGTCTAAATTATGAGATCCGCAATCGAGAGAATAAAGTTGGATGCTTTATTCATGCAAAGATTGTTATGTTGTCTACATATCTTATGGAAGATAGCTTGTCTTGGCCATCAGAGTTGGACTCACGAGTAGAGACATTGGTACATTGTAATAGGTGACGATATATTGGATTGGGATATAAAGTAGAATTGATTTAGATTTATAATTCCATATGTGCAAATCAATTCACTTTAGATAATCATATGTGTTGTATCTTAATCCTGAAATGACTAATGGGCCCGTTATTTTGACTTATGCCTTTTGTTATACCAAAGGGTGACATCCTGACTTTGTGATGGTGCGTATACCGGTACGTTGGAAACATGACTCTTGATACCATAGGCTTGTTATTTATAGATTTGGAATCCATAGCACCATTGGTGGATGGTAAGTTTTCTAATAGTGAGATAACGGAACGTAAGATAAAAAATAATTGGGAAGAGAAGATGGAATTTATCCTTAAGCCGATTATAAATATCCTATAGGGATCCGACACATTATGATATGCATGGACACTCAGCTAATTTAGGTTTTGTAATTTTATATAGTTTGAGAATGCAGCTCCAAGATTTTAGTGAAGTAGCGTTAGAGTTTATAATTATAAAATGTATATCTGGGATATTATATTTTATAATTAACAAAGCTTAAACTATATAGGTCCATCAAGTCCTTTTTGCTTGCTCATAATAAATCTTGTAATGATACGACATACTTTTCTAATAAATTAATGATTTATGTTAAATTATTAGATTTGCTGAAATTGCGATAGGATCAGATAATTTATGTATGTTTATCGGTTAAATTAATTTTTGTAAATTAACTCAAGATAAACTTGTTGAATTATCAAGAATATTTATTTTCCTAGAGATTATCTAAATATGAATGTTTTAATTAGATAACTTTTTATTGGGTTATTTGAATTAAAACTAAGGCTCCATCCAAAGAATCTCGGATGAGAAATAAAAGATTCACAGGGATCATATTATCATAAGTTTAGTAGGCCGATCAGTTAGTTCAGCCTGTCAATGGACCAAGTTCGGCAGGTCAATCCGTTAGTTCGGCCTGCCGATCTAACGATAATTTGATCACGTATTTTTGGCGTAATATTATCAAAAGTTGATTTTGTTAGACATGCATGCCCTAAGGAGTAAAAATGTAATATGTTTTTGGAGACATTTTTATCAATAAAGAATTTATTTATTATTTATATACCAAATCTTGTCCTCTTTACATTCATATTTGTTGAATGTATGTTAAGCAAACAATAGTCTGAGACTGCTGGTCTAAACCTTAAGAATTGGGCATATGATGGACGGATTATGCAGAAGACATGATTCTTAAGGTGATGGTCTAAATCATACGATCCGTAATCGAGGGAATAAAGTTGGGCGCTTTATTCATGCAAAGATTGTTATGTTGTCTATATCCCTTTTGGGAGATGGTTTGTCTTGGCCATTAAAGGTGGACACTGTGAATAGAAACATTGGCACGTTGTCATAAGTGACGATGTGTTAGATCGGGATATAAAGTGAATTAATTTGGATTAATAATTCTGTCTCAAAAAATTGATTCACTTTAGACAATCATTTGTATTGTATCTTAATCCTGAGATGAATAGTGGGCCCGTTGTCTTGACTTGTGTCTTTTGATGTACCAAAGGGTGACACTCACATCTTAATAGCGGTCTGCATGCTAGTACGTTGGAGGCATGACTCTTGATAGCGTAGACCTATTATTCATAGATATAAAATCCATAGCTCCTCTTTAGGAGTAATGATATCCTCTTATATGCATTATCCTGTAATTAGAAAACTAGAGCGCTCAACCATTTGGATACATAGGTGTAACCGAATGGTATATTGTCTTTGGATGGTAAGTTTTCTAATAGTGAGATAATGGAATGTAAGATAAAATAATCAGGAATGTAAGACAAAACTTGTCCTTAAGCCGATTATGGATTATCATATGGGTATACGACACACTATGATATGTCATGGAGACTTAGCTATACGAGCTTCATAATTCTATGTAGTTCGAGAGTGCAGCTCCAAGCTTTTAGTGGAGTAGCATTGGAGTTGATAATTATGAAATGTATATCTAGGATATTGGGTTTCATAATTATCGGGAGCTTGAACTATATAGGTCTATTCGGTCCTCTTTGCTAGCTCACAACATCCTGTAACGACATGACATGTTTTTTCAATAATTGATGACTTATGTCAAATTTATTAGATTGGTTGAAATTTGGAAGAATCAAATAATTCATGTCTGTTTATCGGTTGAATTAATTTTGTAATAAATTAATTTAAGATAAACTTGTTGAATTATTAGGATCGGATAATTCTTGTCTGTTTATCGGTTGATTTAATTTTGGATAAATTAGATCAAGATAAACTCGTAGAATTATTGGAAATTGATTTATTTTCTTATAGATTATCTAGATAAAGTTGTTTTGATCAGATAACTTATCTATTGGGTTATTTGAATTAAAACTAAGACTTTATCCTATAGAATTTTAGGTGAAAAATAAAAGATTCGCTAGATTTTTCATTCGACAGTTCGACCTACCGATGGACGTGTTCGGCCTGCCGATCAGCGAAGGATAAGATCACGTGTTTCCACGTGGACTTATCATATATTGATCCGAATTTGATTTTGATCCAAATTTTGAAACCTAATCTAATGAGGACTGACCCTAGGACCAACCTCTATAAATAGGGAGTAATTCTCATAAGTTACTTAGATCAATTGAGAGATTAAGAGTGATACTCTGCTAAGTGAGAATCTGAAAAACTCCCTGAGAGCTTTTGTTCACAAATCACGAACACTTGCTTTGGGTTCTCTCGATCTGTACGTGTGAGTCACTGGTGGAAGAGCTGTACGTGTGAGCTTACACTCACTCTGGTAGTGGATAGAGAATAGCAAAGAAGACCAGTTAGTTGAAGCTCTTCTAGAACGTTACTTCTCTTCACGTTTTGCGAGAGTTCTTCGGCACACAAAGGTTAGTAAGATCTTGTTAATTTATGCACATAGCATGTCAAACTTGTGCTTTGGAAACTACTCTGATGTAAAATTTTAAAATTTTGCTGCGCACTATTTTTTCAACAATTGGTATCATAGCCATCGTTTTTACATAAATTTACGAGTTTGTGATCATGTTATATGCATAAATTTTGTGATCTTAATCTCTCCTATGGTTGAATTTAATTTTATAGATAGTTGACACTCTAGGTTTCTATATTGTTGTCATGGATTATGTAGTGAATATTTATTAATTAATTATGGTTTATGTTAAGCAAAAATATTTACCACAAGAATTATTGTTTAATACAATTTTCATGATAAATTCCATAAAAACAAAAAGTATTTTTAAGGGTAAAAATCATGCCATAGTCATATACAAGAAAGGAAAGATATAAAAATAAGTTGAAAAGTCTAATTGTTGCAAAATGTGTTGCAACACATGCTAAGACAAAACAAAAAGTTTAAGAAAAATATTATATAATAATATGAAAAATTATACAGTATTAAAATAATACAGTGTAAGGAAGTACACTAATAAAGTTATATAGTATGAAAATTACACTGCAAAAGTAATGCAGTGTAGCAACTAGGCTGCTTAAGGTTAAGCAGTTTAAAAATTAGACTGTTTAAAGTTAAAGTAGTATAGGAATAATACTGTTTGGAGGACATGAATAGTAAAGAATGTTGTGTAAGTTTGTAACAATATAGAGAATATACTGACAGTATAAGAAAAATGTTGTTAGTATAAATTAGACTGTATAAAGTTAAACAGTATAAGAATTACATTAAGTGGTGGATGTAAATAAGTATGAGAGGTTGTGAGATCTCATGAATTGTATAGAAAGGAATACCGACAGTATAGGAAAAATACTATCAGTATAAATTTAGATTGTGTAAAAATTGAAGTGGGACCCACCTAAATGCCACCTCTAAGGTGGAAAAATTGTCGCCACACCCCTTGAGGTGGCCAAATCATACAATGCCAAGTTAAGTTAACTGTTTTTTTAATCACAAATGATGTTAAGTGATGACTAATATGGTGAGTCATCTAAGTTTATAAAAATTAAGTTTAAATTCATCATTTGTTTCATGCAAAAAAAAAAAAAAAAAAAAAAACCCAAAGCTCTCTATTTTTCTTCCTCTAAAAACCGCCCCCGCCCCCCGCGCCCCCCCCCCCCAGGCAACTCTCTCTCAAATTTTTCATGAAATTCAAGCCTTCAAGTTATGTTATGGAGCAAAACCAAGTATGAAGGGGAAGTACAAGGAACTTCTAAGGTAAAATTCAAATTTTCCCCATTCTATATTAGGGTTTCTACTCAAGTTTTGAGTAAAATTTTTATGGGATGTATTATGGATTGATGCCAAAGAAACTTTGAAGGGTTTCAAATGATGAAAAGAAAGGATATAACAAAGTTTTGAGCTTAGTAAAGGAGGATCAAAAAGCTTAGTAAAGTTTAGGTAAATCTCTAAACTTTATACTTGAAAGTTTATGCTATAAACATGTATGCCAAGTGTTTGATGAAATGTTTTGGGCTATGGTATGTAAGATGGACATTATGGCATGATTTTTTTTAAGTTTTATAGTGATGGTGATGATGATAGAAAGAAAGAAAGTAGGGGTTTTGCATTTAAACATGGAAAATTGTTAAATTTTGTATTTTACACAAAGTTTAACTAGTTTTCAAAGGAGGGCATAAAGGCCAATTTATTTTACAAACATGATATAGGATCTACCAAAACAGTAAGGCAAACAACTTTTATGAACAAAGTTTTGTAAAATTCCAAAAGGACTAAATTGCAAAGTTGTGTAAAAATTTGATAGATTTGAAAATCAGCCAAAAAGTCCACCTTAACATTGGAATTTAAGGAAATTTAGGACACAAAAGTTGTAGAACTCATCAAAACTGTTAAGGCAACATGGACAATTTGTCACAATTCTGCTTGGTTGAGGAGTTATAAATTTTACGAGATTTTAGGCATAAAATTTCATGAAATAAAAATGTTATGAAATGTTTTGAATTTGACCATGGAACTTTTGAAAGTTTTATTCCTTGTGAAAAACGGGTTGTTTTGGTACAAAATGATTGTCTTTGGTTATGGGGGCAAAAATGTAAAGGTTTTTGTCTTTCGGGCCAAAACTGTAAAATAGTGTGAAAACTGGGCTTTCACCAGGGAACATTGGGTTCCTACACTACTATAGGTAGTAAGTAATCATAGATGCTAAGTTTTAAAGGATTTAAAGTTTACTCAAGAAGAGAAAAGAAACGAACGTTAGGGGCAAAAACGTAAAGATCTTCAAGTTTCGGGTTAAAACTGTAAAGTTTTGACAAAACCAATTTAATTGAAAGGAAAACCATTGTTTTTGTTTTCTGTAGTATTATGAGACATAAAGAAATGAAAGTTATGTTTTAAAACGGGTATTGAAAGTTTTTAAATACTTGTCAAGGGCAAGATGGTCATTTTGTGAAAATGGCCAAACACTTGATGTTGGAAAACAACTCTTAGTGGGAATTTTTTCATAACATGTAAGAAATGAGAGGAAAATTTAAGCAAAAAGTTTAACAAGTTACAAACTTTACGAAAGACCCATTAAGGGTAAAATTGTCATTTTTGAGGAAACGACTAAAACGGAATCGAACAATCCGAATTAGCAAAATGCTCTTAGACGGAAATTGTTTCATATCTTGTTAGGTAAATAAACTATCGAGTGAGATGAGAGATTTAAGTAAGGGATGTTTAAATTAAGTTAAAAGAAAGGTAACCCGGTGGGTTATAAGGTTAAGTAAAGAAAAAGATAACCTGATGAGTTACAGAGTTAAGTAAAGGGAAAGGTAACCTCGATGGGTTATAAAGCTAAGTAGAAGAAAGGTAAACCAATAGGAAACATAGTAAAAGAAAGTAAACCGGTAGTATATAGGTTATGCAAAAAGGAATGAACGATTAATAATTAGGTTCTATTATCAATCGAGCATATTGATAATATGAAAAATTAGCTAATAAGACAGGTGTCATTTGGTCAGGATACAGAAGCCGACTAATGAAAGGAAAAGGAATGAGACGGGAATGCTAGAGCTAGGACCAAGTAAGTTGAAACCTCACCTACGGCATGAAGTAAATGATTTTCAAATGCTTATATATATGTTTGCAAATGTGTTTGCAATCGTTATGCAAGTTGTTTTTGAACTATTTTTGCATTTGTTATGCAAAAGGTTTTAAAGTTAAAATCAAGATGTACAATGTACTTGAAACTATTATGTTTAAAGCATGACTGCATTTAATATGCATAAAGTTTAAAAGATCACGTAAAGGTTTGTAATGTATTTGCAATTATTATTCTTAATGTATGCTTGCATGTAAAATGCACAATGTTTTAAAAAGTATAAGTTATGATTTGCAAATGTGTTTGCATATGATGTGTTAGCATTTGATATGCTCACTAAAGTCAAAAGGAAGGTAAAATAAAGATAAAAAGAAAGTGTCATACCAACATCCTTGATGTGAGGTACAGAAGTAAAGTTAAAGTTATAACCTCGGTGTTTGATGGTTTTAAGTCTTCTACAAGGGAAGCAACCTGTTTATATTCTCATATTTAATGATGTTGGTATGAATACTAATGTTTTCATGTTGAAAGTAAAGATAAAGAATGATCATAAGATGCTCATAATTGAAAGTTCATAAGTGAGCATAAATAAAATCATACATTTTGATTTTCCTTGTATTCCTTGTTATGAAGGCCGTTTTAAGGAAAAACGTTTAAGAAATGTTTTATGAATAACATTTATGAAAAATGTTTTGAGAGAAAGGTTTTTATGAGAAAAGCTTATAAAGCATGCTTTAATGATTTGTGAGATTATGATTGAATTTACTGAGTGGAAGCTCATTAAAAGTTCCTTCATGCTGTAGGTAGTCCTATGGGTGACCAGTAGGACCTATTTGAAAAGCTCAATGCTGCTAAGGATAGATATGAAATTTTAGGTATAGATATAACTACAGTATATTTCTACTGTTCAAAGAAAATGTTTTCCACTATTTGATGTAGTGTTTTCAAAGTTTTAAGAAAACCAAAGTTTTAAGAAATATTTTCAAAGTTTTAAGATATGTTTTACAAAATGTTTTATATAATTATAAAGTTAAGTTTTAAGCTATGATTCAATTTATATTTCTTATTAAGTTTTAAGAAACACTTTGAAATGGTTTTAAAGTCAAATGTTAAGCAATATCTCAACTTAAGTTGCGACTGAAGTCGTAACAACTTTTAAGTATGTTAAAAGGAAGCGAAAAGAAAAAAAATTTATTCAGTATTTTTCTTACTAAATAAGTAAGATTAATATTTAAGAAATGATGTAAAAGAAAGTTAAGTGACGACGTGAAAAGGCAGGGTGTCACACCCTCGATTGTAGATCTTATGATTTAGACCATCACCTTTAAGATTCATGTCTTCTGCATAATCTGTTCATACATTCAACAGATATGAACATAAAGAGGACAACATTTGGTATATGAATAATAAATAAACTCTTTATTGATAAAAAATGTCTCCAAAAACATATTACAACATTTTACTCCTTAAGGCATCATGTCTAACAAAAAACTCACCCCTATTTATGGTGGTCGAATCTGGGGGTTAATCCTTATCAGATAAGGCCTCAAAATTCGAATATGGATCAACTTTTGGATGAAAAATGAGTCTAAAACACGTATACAGTTATCGTAGGATCGACAGGTTGATTTGGGAGATCAGTGATCGGCCTGCCGAACTTACTCCATCGGTAGTCCGAACTTACGATAATTTGATCCTTGAGAATATCTTATTTTCCACCTGAGATTCTTAGATACAGCCTTAGTTTTAATTCAAATAACCCAACAGAAAAGTTAACTAATCAAAACAGTCATATCTAGATAATCTCATAGAAAATAAAATATTATTCAAATAATTTAATATGTTTATCTTAAATTAATTTACAAAATTAATTCAACCGATAAACTAACATGAATTATTAAATTTGATCCTATCAAATTTTAGTCAATCTAATAATTTAACATCAGTTACCAACATGTAGGAAAAGTATATCGTATAGTTACAAGATTTATTATGAGCTAGTAAAAGGGACTAGATGGATTTATACAGTTGAAGCTCGTATAATTATAAAATACAATATCGTAGATGCATATTTATAATTATCAACTCTAATGCTACTCCACTAAAAACTTAGAGCTAGAGCTGGTAATTTTAGACACGGCACGATGACACAAGACGAAAATGACACGAGATAAATGGGTTTGAACTGCATGTATATTAATTGGACCATAAATGGGTTGGCACGAATAACACGAAAATAAACATGCTAGATTCACGCTAACACGTTTAATACGCTTTAACACGTTTATAGCACGTTTAAACTTGAAATAAAAAAAAATTCAAGATTTTGTGGTTGCAAGGAATCGAACCTTGCTCCCAAGGTTGAGTATGCCACTAGCCCACCACCCAGGTGAATCAATGTTTTTTTGTTAAATAAGGGCTTCTAATATATTTATTATGATTTTAAGGTTTTGGTTAAAGAATCCCACATTGAAAGTAAAGAGAGACTTTCTCCCCTTTTTTGTCTATATAAACACTACCCGTTCACCTTCGTCTAAAAGCATTGGCGTCCCTTGTGTTTCAAGGTGCTGGCATTGAAATTAACTTTTGTCCAATCTTGGTTAGTTAAAATTTAAAGATTGGAAGAAAATATAGTTTAAAATATTCAATAATTAAATATTGTTATATTTTTTACACTAATAAAGATTTTTTAGTTTATAGTAAAAAAATTTATACAGTAAAAAAATTTAATTTTTAAAATTTTGTTAGTCAAAATTTTTAAAAAATTATATAACAAAAATTTATATAATAATTTTTTTAATCGTGTCATGTCTTGTTAAACGTGTTCTAGGCGTGTCGTGTTTGTGTTTGTATTTTAAGTACGTTTATTAATTGTGTCGTGTTCTTGTTTGGTTTAATCATGTCGTGTTATAAACGTGTTGACATGAACATGACACGTGAACACGAATTGTCAGCCCTACTTAGAGCTACACTCTCAAACTTTGAAAAATTACGAAGCTTCAAGTAAGCTAACCATCTATGATATATCATAACGTGTCATATCCCCATAGAATATTCATAATTGGCTTAATAATAAATTCTATTTTACCTTCTCGATTATTTTTATCTTATGTTCCGTTATCACACCATTGAAAAACTTACTATCTAAACACAGTATACCATTTAGTTACACCTATGTATCCAAATGGTTGAGTGCTCCAGTCTATCAATTACAGGATAATGCATATAAGAGAATATCATTAACTCTACAAAAAAAAGCTATGGATTCTAAATCTATGAATAACAAGTTTACGCAATTAAGAGTCATGTCTCCAATGTACCCATATGCATTCTATCATAAAGTCAGGATGTCACCCTTTAGTACATCAAAAAACATGAGTCAAGAATACGGACCCATTAGTCGTTTCTAGATTAAGACACAACACATATGATTGTCTAAATGAATTGATTTGTACAAATAGAATTATTAATCTAAATCAATTTAACTTTATATCCCAATCCAATACATCGTCACCTATGACAATGCACCAATGTTTCTACTTGCGGAGTCCCACTCCAATGACCAAGACAAGCCATCTCCCGTTAGAGATGTAGACAACATAACAGTCTTAGTATGAATAAAGTGCCTAACTTTATTCCCTCTATTGCGGATCTTATGATTTAGACCATCACCTTTAATATTCATGTCTTTCGCATAATCTATCCATCATATGCACGATTCTTAAAGGTTAAGACCAACAATCTTAGACTTTTATTTGCTTATTATATATTCAATAAATATGAACATAAAGAGGACAACATTTGTTATATGAATAATAAATAAACTCTTTATTGATAAAATGTCTCCAATAAATATATTATAACATTTTACTCCTTAGGCCACCATGTTTAACAATCTCATGTCCTCAACTTTAACCCTGCTTCTGCAGTTTTTACGAAATGTCTTGCTTTGGAGGTGTGGTTACCACATAGAGGTTTTACAAACGTTATAGGTAACATAACAGGCTATGATGAATATTGGCATTTTGAGTTAAATTTTTTGCTACTTATTGATGTGTCCCTCGGCGCTATGTTGTCGGTTTACAGTTGGTCTATGGGTCGGTGTTCCTTAATTCCTTTCCGAGGATGTGGGTTTCTTGTGTTAATTATTTCTATATGACCAATGATGTTGACCCTAGTAGCATCTGGTGCTGAGAAGCTGTGTACAAGTACAAACGAGTTGTGCTCATACTTATGTTGTTGAGCTTATGAACTTTTTCTTTCTTCAAGTTTATAACTTTTCTAAACTATAGCATGTTATAACTTGTTTGATGCATTTCAAATAATTTATTATCATATAAAAGGAAATGCCTAAGAGCAAGCAAGACTCCGTTGCTTGGACTATAGAGAGGCCCAAATTATTGATTGGACTCCTTCAGGACCTTGTTAAACAAACTAGAGAATGTAAACTGAATAAGAAATTGTGTGAGTCTTGGGCAACCTATTGGACAACACAGTTCAATTATCCTATAACTCCAACCCAAATTAAACATAAAAAGGAGAATATGTGGAAAGAATGGGTCTTTTTTAAGACATTAGATAGTGCAACTGGCTTAGGGGTTAACCCTGAGATTGGGGAGTTCGACTTCTCTAAGGAATATCGTATTGATTTAATTACGATAATTAAAGCATGCTATGTTAGAATGGATATTAGTTTACAAACATCGAGAAACTTTATTTATAATTTCACCTGTTTTTAAACTTTTTTCTTTATAGAGTAATCCAAGAGTAGCTAGGTATATCAGTAAAGATGGATATCCATCTTTCAAAACATTGGACTCCATTTTTGCTCATTCTATAGCTTCGGGTTCGCCAGCGTTTAGTACTACTTTATCCCATGCCCTGGTATATGAGCACTTTAGTTAGGATGATGACCATATGGACACTCTGTCGGGTTTGGTGCCATAAAAGCTGTGACATTGTACATATTGTTAATACATAAATAAAATGACATTTATTATTTTTTTGGTTTATTATATATATTATGAATACATTTATAAACATCAAGAAAATTCCATGATTATTTATGTGACTATAAATTTAGCATATAAGTGTTATTTGCTTAGGGATAAAATTTATAGATAATCATCTAAATAGTCCGCAATAATTAATTAAAGTTTGGGATCCTTAATTAAAAAAATTACAAGTATGGTCCAGTCTCATCTAAAATGAAATAGTCATTATCCGGACTATTAATGTGGAGACATTAGATTGGAGGTACTTTATATAATGAGGTTATATAGGACTAGACCAGATAAATTATGAATCTCTAATAATCATCCGTTACAAATAGAGTATTCAAATTAATCACTATGATGATCATATATTTGACAGTCTTAATCTTGAGTATTTATTAGACTCCTATTTATGACATTATGTTTTTTGACTTGCATAGTAAGATTTGTCTAAGCACAGATTATAACTTAGCATCTTGGAAACATAAAGTAATAAATGGCTAGGAATAATATTATACAGATATAGAATCCATTCCTTCTCTATAGAAGTTAGAAAAATAGTTCTCTTGAGTGATAATTCAAGGTTTGAACAGTGGAGCGTTCGTTCATAATAAGATTATGAATTAATTGTTCATTAGAGAATTATTTGAACTCAAGGATAAAGATGTAATAAGAGAGGTGAACGAAAATTGAACCTAGCTCTTATTATGAACTATTTATGGAGGACTGACTTATATGTAATGATTATATCAATGGACTACTCGCTAATTTTCTTTGAGTAATTTCACTATAATCTCAAGAGTTTAGTTTCAGGTTTTTAGTGGAGTAACACTGAAACTAATAAATTTGGCACATTAATCAAAGAGTTTAATTAATTATCAAATTTATTGGAGCTTGGGTTATAGGTCCATAGGACTCCAATACCACCTCTGTAACACTATATTGGATTTTTGCATAGAATGAATTATACATGTTTAATTTGAAATTATTGAATTCTAAATTAATTATTTCACACTTGAATTATTAATGTGACATAGAAAAATGTTCTCTGTGACACATAATGTAATGTGATAAATGTTGTCACATTTAACTGAGCATTAGTTAATTAATTAATTGATTATTTTTAAAATATATTCTTAAATAAATGTGATTTATTTTTGAATTTAGATTTAGATATATATATATATTTGTTTTGAACCAAATCTTTTTATATATATAAGATTTTAAAATATATTAATATAATATAAAAAAAAGGAAGAAGGAAACGTGAAAGTTTCACATTTCCCTTACTTATTATATGTATAATAAGGAAACCGAATCACATTGATTCGGTCCAATAAAAAACAAAAAGTAAACTTCCTTTTACTTTCACATTTTAGTTTTTAATATATGTATATATATATATATATATATATATATATATAAGGAATCAGGTAGTGATTCGAGAAAAGAAGAAAAAGGGAAAGAAAGAAAAAAAAATCAATTAAAAATTACTAATGGCTCAGATATAAAAAGGAGAGATAAAAGTTATCTCAAAAGAATTATTATTCACATAATTTTTCAAAATACTTAGAGAGAAAAACTGAGAGTTCTTCTCTGAAGAAAAAAAAAGGTCTGCTATCTCATGTGTTGAGTACATAGCAGATTCAGAAAAGTTTGAGAAAAATTCATTCTTGTAGTTTGATGCCCACTCGTCTTTTCATTGGTGTGGAGGGTTGGTTTGGAAGATCGTGGTGTCAAAGAGGAAAGCTAGGATACCCTGATAGTCTTCAAAAAGGTTTGTAAAATTACCTAAAGCTTTCTATAATTAAAATTATATATCTATTCCTGATGAACAAAGTTTTCAAAAAATTTTTGTTTGTCAACGATCCGTTCCTTCCGCTACGTTTCATATTTTAATTCCAACAAATAGCATCAGAGCGGGTTATAGCATATATAATTTTAATTAAATATGATTTTATTTTGATAATATCATGTTTTTGATGTTTGTTTGTGGGCACTTTGCATCTTCGTTAATTTTTATTCATGAGATGAATAGTTATTTAATGAAGAGATTTTTGGTCGTTAGTTATATGGTCCTTTTGGATTAATAATTTTATTTTCAATTTGATTAGATCAATTTGTGTAAACCTATAAAGGGGTATAGGCTTTTTGTAATTTCTTATTATTTTTTTTTCTTCTCTCCTCTCCTTCACTTGCTACACGTGGAGTGATGAAGAAAAAGATGTCCATTGAATTTTTTGGCCCAGTTGAGAACTTTGAGCCTATCAAATTTTCAAAGGTAATCCAGCAGATTGTTGCACAATAAACCACCAGATGAAGATTGCAAAATTGGAGCAGGGAATTATGTATAAATTACAAGAAGACCCCTGTAATTTTTTTTTCTCTCTTATTTTTTATGGGTTGTAATTTAATTATCCAAAAGGACCCGATCAAAAATCCATTGTTTATTTTCATGTGATGATTGTGATAACATGCTCATGCATGATACCATGTCATCTAAGAAAGTGCCTACTTATAGTTATTGTAACATGACATGCATACACTTACATATTTTTTTATAAAGGAGTTTAAAAATGATTTAATATATGTTAGCATTAATTTAATGAGATTAAATTAATTGGGTTGGTTTTATAGAATCTTAATTTATTAATCAACCAAATAATATGAATTTAGTTTTAATAGTTAAGACTTGATAAAATTCACATTAATTCTAAGTTATCTAATTTTAAATTGTTTAATATTCGGTAACTTAGAAAATTCATAATAAATTTAGACTATTAGAAAATCTGGTAATTTATTTAAGTGTAAATATAATGAGATTCTATTAACACATAATATAATCTAGTAATAAAAATTGTTTTTATCTACTAGAATTATGAAACATATGATGTTTTATAAGATAAAACACATCTTTTAAAATAATGAGTAGGAGAAGGTAATATGACAATATAACCTACGGTCTTCACTATTAGTACAACACCGTGAGATTTAGGTGGCGCCTCGTGAAACTTTGATTTTGTCCTCCCTACGGAGGGTGTCCATTTAAATCAATATCAATGTTGGCTTTCTTGAGATAGGATTTTATAATGTATTTCAAAATTGACCTTCCCTACGGCGGCAATTTTGAGTTAAGTTGTTAAAATCCAAAATAGTGGGTTACACTCATAAAGACATAATTAAATTGTTAATTATATC
This sequence comes from Artocarpus heterophyllus, assembly GCA_025403435.1. NCBI lineage: Eukaryota > Viridiplantae > Streptophyta > Magnoliopsida > Rosales > Moraceae > Artocarpus > Artocarpus heterophyllus. The sequence continues at coordinate 24,916,681 of CM046334.1, forward strand.
TTGACCAAAATAAACGGTTATTAATAAATATAGAAAATATGAGATATTTTGAATATATTTATTAATTGAGAATGTCTCAATTCAATTCATAAATAATTTGACCTACCCTACGGCGGCACTTTATTTATTAAAATTGAATAATCGTGGAATTAGTAAAAAAAAATTTTGTGCATCATGCATCACGTTTACTATTCCAAAACATATATTTATGATGTTTATGCAACCATTTTAATTTATGTTATTTTATTTATTTATTACAGCAACAATGTCTAATCCAATCATTGTTATTCTCTCAACTGAAAAATTAACCGAAGATAATTTTTTCAAGTGGAAAAGTAACATGAACATTGTACTAATTTGCGAAAGTTACAAGTTTGTCCTGATGGAGGAATGTCCTCCAGAGCCTGTTGCCAATGCTCCTCATAATGTACGAGAAACATATGATCGTTGGATTCAGCCAAACAACAAGGCCTGTTGTTTTCTTTTTGCTGGCATGTCTAATGTGCTTAGGATGAAGCATAAAAGCATGGAGATCGCTTATGAGATAATGCAGTTTCTACAAGATATGTTTGGTAAACCTTCTGAAAAGGCACGCCACAAAGCCGTTAAGGCAGTAATGAATGCCAAAATGAAGGCAGGGATTTCGGTCAGAGAACATGTTCTCAACATTGTTAACTATCTCCATGAGGCCGAGGTAAACGGGACAGTGATAGATGAAGCCACACAGGTGGGGATGATTTTGGAAACCCTCTCCCCTGCGTTCCTTCAGTTCAAAAACAACTATTTCATAAACAAGCTGAAATATAACATGACTGAGTTGCTTAATGAGCTTCAAACCTTTGAGTCTATTTTGAAAGAAAAGACTAAAGAAGCTGAGGCAAATGTTGTAGAAGCCCAACCCTCCTCTTCTGCTCAAAAGAATAAGAAGAGGAAGGGGACTGAAGGAAGTGGTAAGTCTAAGAATGAAAGGCAACCTAAGAAGAACAAAAGCAACAACAACAAAAGGAGCTCAAACCAAAAGAAGCCTAAAGGAAAATGTTTCCACTGCGGCGTAGTTGGGCACTAGAAGAGAAACTACAAGAAGTATCTTCAGGAGCTCAAAGAAAAGAAGAACAACGGTAATGTTAGACATGTATGCTCTAAGGAGTAAAAATGTAATACGTTTTTGGAGACATTTTTATCAATAAAGAATTTATTCATTTATATATACCAAATATTGTCCTCTTTACGTTCATATTTGTTGAATGTATGATAAGCAAACAGTAGTCTGAGACTGTCAGTCTAAACCTTAAGAGTTGGGCATATGATGGGATGATTATGCGGTTGACACGACTCTTAAGGTGATGGTCTAAAATATATGATCCGCAATCGAGGGAATAAAGTTGGGCGCTTTATTCATGTAAAGATTGTTATGTTGTCTATATCCCTTTTGGGAGATGGTTTGTCTTGGCCATCGGAGTTGGACTCCGTGAATAGAAACATTGGCGCGTTGTCATAGGTGACGATGTGTTGGATCGGGACATAAAGTGAATTGATTTGGATTAATAATTCTGTCTTGGCAAATCGATTTACTTTAGACAATCATTTGTATTGTATCTTAATCCTGAGATGAATAATGGGCCCGTTGTCTCGACTTGTGTCTTTTGATGTACCAATGGGTGACTCCCACATCTCTATAGTGGCATGCATGCCGGTACGTTGGAGGCATGACTCTTGGTAGCGTAGACTTGTTATTCATAGATATGGAATCCATAGCTCCTCTTTAGGAGTAATGATATCCTCTTATATGCGTTGTCCTGTAATTGGAAAACTGGAGCGCTCAACCATTTGGATACATAGGTGTAACCGAATGGTATATTATCTTTGGATGGTAAGTTTTCTTATGGTGAGACAATGGAACGTAAGATAAAAATAATCGGGAAGGTAAGATAGAACTTGTCCTTAAGCCGGTTATGGATGATCATATGGGGATGCGATACACTATGATATGTCATGGAGACTTAGCTACACGAGCTTCGTAATTCTATAAAGTTCGAGAGTGCAGCTCCAAGCTTTTAGTGGAGTAGCGTTGGAGTTGATAATTGTGAAATGTATATCTGGGATATTGGGTTTCATAATTATCATGAGCTTGAACTTTATAGGTCCATTTTGGTCCCCTTTGCTAGCTCACAAAATCCTGTAACGACACGGCGTGCTTTTCCAATAATTGGTGACTTATGTCGGATTTATCAGATTGGTTTAAAATTTATAAGAATCAAATAATTCATGTCTGTTTATCGGTTGAATTAATTATGTAAGAAATTAGTTCAAGATGAACTTGTTGAATTATGGCGTTCGGATAATTCTTGTCTGTTTATCGGTTGTTTTAATTTTGGACAATTAGAACAAGATAAACTTGTAGAATTATTGTGAATTGATTTATTTTCTTAGAGATTATCTTGATAAAGTTTGTTTTGATCAGATATCTTTTCTATTGGGCTATTTGAATCAAAACTGAGACTTTATCCTTTAGAATCTCGGGTGGAAAATAAAAGATTCGCGGAGATTTTTTCTCGGCAGTTCGGCATGCCGGATGACGTGTTCGGCCTGCCGAACTGGCCAGTTCGGCCTGCCTATCTCACAGTTCGGCATGCCGACCGCGACAGTTAAGATTACGCGTTTTTCACGCGTATCTTATCAGATATTGATCCGAACTTGATTCTGTTTCGATTTTTGAGACCTAATCTGATATGGACTGACCCCAAGGACCAATAGGTATAAAAAGGGAGTGAGTCTAATGATTTACTCAGATCAATTTGAGAGATTAAGAGTGATACTCTTCTAGTGAGCATCTGAAAACTCCCTGAGAGCTTTTGTTCACAAATCACGAACACTAGCTTTGGGTTCTCTCTATTGGTTGGAAGGAGAGTCACCGGTGGAAGAGCTGTACGTGTGAGCCCACACTCACTCCGGTTGTGGATAGAGAATAGCAAAGAAGACCAGTTGGTTGAGGCTCTTCTGGAACGTTACTTCTCTACACAGGTCGCGGAGGTTCTTCGGCATACTGAGGTTAGTAAGATCTGTTTAATTTATACATATAACATGTCAAACTTGTGTTTTGGAAAATACTCTGATGAAAAATTTTAAAAATTCCGCTGCGCACTTTGTTTCCAACAATTGGTATCAGAGCCGAGGTTTTTACATAAATTTGCAAGTTTGTGATCATGTTATATGCATAAATTTTGTGATCTTAATCTCTCCAATGCTTGAATTAAATTTTATAGAGAGATGGCACTCTAGGTTTCTATATAATATATATGTTGTCATGGATTATATAGTGAATGTTTATTAATTAATTATGGTTGATTAAATTGTTGTTTAATTATTTATTAATTAATTAATACCGGTTATGGTTCCTTAGAGGTTAGAATGTGTATCTAGGTTTTTCATGTAATTAGATGGCGGACTATCATCTCCGTCTAGGAATTATTATTTAATATTTAATTTGTAAGAATTTTGTAATTAAATAATTATTCGGAGAAGACGGAACGAGAAGTCGGAACTTAAAGATTGATGATGGCGCCTCCAGGTATTTCCTGAGTCTCTAATTTTATGTTTTTGAATTGTTGAAAATAAAATTGATGAATTGCATTAAAATTGTATTTTCTGGATTGAGGGTTTTCTGCTCGGTCGGCATGCCGGACCTCACAGTTCGGCAAGCCGAAGGTCACAGATCGGCAGGCCGGACGTACGGTCCGGCAGGCCGACAGTGGGGCAGAAATTTTGGTGCTCTGCCGGCAGGCCGAACCTTCATGTTCGGCAGGCCGAACCACCATGATCGGCAGACCGATCACCAAGATCGGCCTGCCGACCGAGAGCTGCCAGGTGTCCAGAAAAGGTGCGATTTTTCCAGTGCAGTTTTAATTTTATTTTTGGGACGATTCTGAGAAACATTAAATTTGGATATGACCGGAAATATGAAGTGTTCGATTCATACGGGATTGAGGACTTGAAGATGGATATTACATGAAGAAGGATACAGCTTGAGGATTCAAGGATGAAGAATCGATAAATGTCTCGATTATTCTCTTGTAATCTTAGTTTTTCTATTCTCTAGGGTGGAACCATAATATTACGGTTATTATTATTATTATGCTTGTAGCTTTGCTTGATTGCTTTGCTTGTCTGCATTATAATATGATTTACCATGTATATTGATAACATGTCATATAGAATAGGGAGTGCCGCTCATATTAAATTTGTTCATGCATAATTTCAAAATAAAACCTTGACTTCAAAAGATTGAGTGGGAGAAGGTTTTCAAAGAGAGAACCTAAGGCCTCCATCGTTGGTCCATAGGAAGAACATGATGGTCCCAACCCCTAGGAAGGGATTTCTATCATGTACCAGATTGGATCTCTGAAAGGATAAGGTATTTTAGTATGATTTATGGTTGCACACCCCTAGGTGGTGATTATAAATCATGGATAAAATATTAAAACGGTGGTTATACACTCACGTTAATTTTATTATTAACCTCCCCTAGGAGCTCTGTTAATAAAATTAATGGCCAAAGAAACGATTATTAGTATATGCTGGATCATACGGGTCCTGGATGGCATATATTAATCAGGAGGGGATCCGTGTTCCTGATTGAATTTGGCATGACTCCCCTAGGAGCTTGTTGAATTCTGAGTTGGGAATTATCGTTGTAAGGTTGTGATATTTTCAAGGTTTTGACACGTAAACACATTTGTATGATTTTACATGATTGTGTTATCTTACTAAATTATTATATATGTTTGCTTATGTTTGGTATATGATTCTTTATTGTAGATTGAAAATGTCTAAAAACGCTTTATCATCGATACTTGACAAAAACCAATTAACCGGTGAGAACTATAATGATTGGAAACGGAACCTGGACATCGTCCTTTCCTTTGAGAAACTGAAATATGTTCTGACAACTCCTTGTCCTCCCGAGCCTACGGGAGACTCAAGTAATGAGCAATTCCAAGCGTACGACCGCTGGAAAGATGCTAATGATCAGGCCCGCTGCTATGTTATGGCTAGCATGAATAACGTGCTGCAGGCTCAACATCAGGATTATGAGACTGCGAAGCAGATCTTGGATAATCTTGAGGACATGTTTGGAGGCCAGGCCATAACAAAGCTGCAAGGGGCGCTTCGAAAACTCTTAAACTGTAGACAGAGACCGGGGACATCTGTAAAGGAGCACATGATGTTGGTCATGGGTTACCTCGCTGAGGCTCAAACCAATGGAGCCGACATCGATGCTGAAACTCAGATGACTATGGTCTTTGAGACTCTGTCTAAGGAATTTATTCCGTTTAGAGCTACTTTTAATCTAAGCAATAGACGGGATATGACCTTGACAGAACTGATGAAACAGTTACAAGAGTTTGAACTGCTGATCAGGGAGTCTCCTGCTGGTGGAGAGGCCAATATGGTAGCTGCTTCTGGTTCCAATCCTAACTCTGGGAATGGAAAGAAGCAACGGGCCAAAAGTGGGAAGTCTTCTATTCCTATTGCTACCAAGAGCAAGAAGAAGAAGAAGAAGAAGAACCCAAAGAAGCTTAAGTGCTTCTTTTGTGGTAAGGTCGGGCATATAAAGAAGCATTGCAAGGACTTCCTTTCCAAGGGAGGTAGGTGTGATCTTCTATATTTAGAAACTTGTTTGGTTGAGGAATCCAGTGACATTTGGGTCATAGATTCCGGTGCAACTAATCATGTTTGTGTTTCTCTGCAGGGATTCAAAGAAACGAGAAGTCTACTTCGTGAAGACTTAACGCTTCGGATGGGCGATGGATCCTTGGTCTCAGCGGAAGCAGTGGGAGATGTCCATCTTTATTTTGATAATTATAGGAGTTTAATTTTGCGAGATTGTTTTTATGTTCCTAAATTTAAAAGGAATTTAATTTCTGTATCTTCTTTATTTAAAGACTCCTACGTGGTATCTTTTAATGAAAAAGTGGTGATTCGTAAAAACAAATCTTTTATCTGTTCTGGATGGATGCAAAATAATCTATATTTTATCAAACCTAAGATGGACCTATTGCTTAATGCTGAGATAAATGATAATGACTCAAAAAGACTTAAAACTTCTCACTCTAATAAGACTTATCTTTGGCATTTGCGCCTTGGCCATATTAACCTAAATAGGATTCAAAGGTTGGTAAGGGATGGACCTTTAAGTCACTTAAAGGTGGAATCTATACCTCAATGTGAGTCTTGTTTGGAGGGTAAAATGACCAAAAGACCATACGGGTCTAAGGGCAATAGGGCCGAAGGGGTTCTAGAACTTGTGCATAGTGATGTTTGCGGACCGATGAACATCCAGGCACGAGGAGGGTATGAGTACTTCGTTACTTTTATTGACGATTACTCAAGATATGGGTATGTGTACCTAATGCACCACAAAAGCGAAACTTATGATAAGTTCAGGGAGTTTCGGGCTGAAGTGGAAAAGCAATTGGGTAGACCCATAAAGGCACTTCGATCTGATCGAGGTGGGGAATACCTTTCTGATGAGTTCTTGGGACACTTGTTAGAGAATGGGATTTTATCCCATTTGACTGCGCCGGGTACTCCGCAACAGAATGGCGTAGCAGAGAGAAGGAATAGGACTTTGTTGGACATGATTCGGTCCATGATGAGTTATTCATCATTGCCTTTATCCTTTTGGGGATATGCACTACAAACCGCATGTTATCTTTTGAACAATGTGCCTTCAAAATCGGTCCCTAAAACTCCTCACGAGTTGTGGACAAGACGGAAGACATCCTTAAACCATATTCGCATATGGGGATGTCCAGCTCATGTCCTGTTTAAGGATCCGAATAAGTTGGAAGCACGTTCAGAAGTTTGCGTGTTTGTAGGATATCCAAAAGGGACTAAAGGGGGTTATTTTTATAACCCAAAGGAAAATAAAGTCGTGGTTTCAACTAATGCAACTTTCCTTGAGGAGAGTTACATGAACGACTTTAAACCTCAAAGCAAAGTGGTGCTTGAGGAGTTGAGGGGTAATCCGTTTACTCCGGAGGTTCCGAACGAAACTATTCCGATCGGTGTAGAAAAACCAAACAAACCTGAACAACAACCTCAGGGGCTTCGGCGTAGTGGGAGGATCGGGCGTCAACCTGAGAGGTATATGTTCAATGGGGAGGTCTTTTTGGCTGAACCGGATGAACATGACAGGGATCCTTATACTTACGCAGAAGCTATGGAGGATGTTGATTCAAGACTCTGGACAGAGGCCATGAACATTGAGATGAAGTCTATGGAGACTAATCGGGTCTGGGAGCTTGTGGATCTTCCCGAAGGGGTAAAACCCATAGGGAGTAAGTGGATCTACAAGAGGAAAAGAGGAGTGGATGGAAAGGTCGAAACCTTTAAGGCTAGACTGGTAGCTAAGGGTTATACGCAAAAGGAAGGAATCGATTATGAGGAAACCTTTTTGCCTGTAGCCATGCTTAAGTCCATCCGGATTCTCTTGTCCATAGCTGCCGCTCTCGACTACGAGATTTGGCAGATGGATGTCAAGATGGCTTTTCTAAATGGCTATCTTGATGAGTCCATCTATATGGAACAACCAGACGGGTTCAAGGTCACGGGTCAAGAGGGTAAGGTTTGTAAGCTGCTAAAGTCAATTTATGGACTTAAGCAGGCTTCTCGTTCTTGGAACATAAGATTTGATCAGGTGATCAAGACTTATGGGTTCTCACAAAATGTGGATGAACCATGTGTTTACAAACACATTAAGGATGGGAAGGTGGTTTTTCTACTACTCTATGTAGATGACATTCTGCTAATTGGCAATGACGTTGGGGCGTTGTCATCGGTCAAATTATGGTTGACCAAGCAGTTTGACATGAAGGACTTGGGTGAGGCTAATTTTGTTCTCGGTATCCAGATCTTTCGGGATAGGAAGAACAAAATGATAGCTTTGTCACAGGCCGGCTACATAGATAAAATTCTCAGGAGGTTTGCAATGCAGGATTCCAAGAAAGGTGGGCAACCATCTAGGTCTGGAATTACTCTTTCTAAGAAAGACTCTCCAAAGTCTTATGAAGAAAGAGAATACATGAAGAAGGTGCCTTATGCTTCGGCAGTGGGTAGTCTCATGTATGCCATGCTTTGCACTCGACCGGATATTAGCTATGCGGTCGGGATTGTGAGTCGATTTCAGGCGGATCCAGGATCGAACCATTGGGTTGCGGTAAAGCATATTTTCAAGTACCTAAGAAGGACTCGAGGGTATATGCTTGTGTATTCGGGTGAGGATTTAACTCCTCTAGGATACACTGATTCAGATTTTCAATCCTGCCTGGATTCTAGGAAATCGACATCGGGGTTTGTGTTTACTCTGGGTGGCGGTGCCATCAGTTGGAGAAGTGCGAAGCAAGATTGCACTTCGGATTCAACGATGGAGGCCGAGTATGTGGCGGCTAGTGATGCTTCGAAAGAAGCAGTGTGGCTCCGCAAGTTCCTTGGGGATCTTGAGGTAGTTCCTGGTATGGATAAAGCGGTATCACTGTACTGTGATAACAGTGCGGCGGTAGCTAATGCTAAGGAACCAAGATTTCACAAGAAGAGTAAGCATATTGATCGGAAGTATCATGTGATAAAGGACTTCGTTGAGAGCGGGCATGTCACGGTGTGCAAGATCGCGTCAGAGGACAATTTAGCTGATCCATTTACGAAGACACTTTCTGGGAGAGTCTTCGAAAGGCATGTGGAAGCTATGGGGATGCAAAATTTGCAGTATTTACTCACTTAGTGCAAGTGGGAGATTGTTAGACATGTATGCTCTAAGGAGTAAAAATGTAATACGTTTTTGGAGATATTTTTATCAATAAAGAATTTATTCATTTATATATACCAAATATTGTCCTCTTTACGTTCATATTTGTTGAATGTATGATAAGCAAACAGTAGTCTGAGACTGTCAGTCTAAACCTTAAGAGTTGGGCATATGATGGGATGATTATGCGGTTGACACGACTCTTAAGGTGATGGTCTAAAATATATGATCCGCAATCGAGGGAATAAAGTTGGGCGCTTTATTCATGTAAAGATTGTTATGTTGTCTATATCCCTTTTGGGAGATGGTTTGTCTTGGCCATCGGAGTTGGACTCCGTGAATAGAAACATTGGCGCGTTGTCATAGGTGACGATGTGTTGGATCGGGACATAAAGTGAATTGATTTGGATTAATAATTCTGTCTTGGCAAATCGATTCACTTTAGACAATCATTTGTATTGTATCTTAATCCTGAGATGAATAATGGGCCCGTTGTCTCGACTTGTGTCTTTTGATGTACCAATGGGTGACTCCCACATCTCTATAGTGGCATGCATGCCGGTACGTTGGAGGCATGACTCTTGGTAGCGTAGACTTGTTATTCATAGATATGGAATCCATAGCTCCTCTTTAGGAGTAATGATATCCTCTTCTATGCGTTGTCCTATAATTGGAAAACTGGAGCGCTCAACCATTTGGATACATAGGTGTAACCGAATGGTATACTATCTTTGGATGGTAAGTTTTCTTATGGTGAGACAATGGAACGTAAGATAAAAATAATCGGGAAGGTAAGACAGAACTTGTCCTTAAGCCGGTTATGGATGATCATATGGGGATGCGATACACTATGATATGTCATGGAGACTTAGCTACACGAGCTTCGTAATTCTATAAAGTTCGAGAATGCAGCTCCAAGCTTTTAGTGGAGTAGCGTTGGAGTTGATAATTGTGAAATGTATATCTGGGATATTGGGTTTCATAATTATCATGAGCTTGAACTTTATAGGTCCATTTTGGTCCCCTTTGCTAGCTCACAAAATCCTGTAACGACACGGCGTGCTTTTCCAATAATTGGTGACTTATGTCGGATTTATCAGATTGGTTTAAAATTTATAAGAATCAAATAATTCATGTCTGTTTATCGGTTGAATTAATTATGTAAGAAATTAGTTCAAGATGAACTTGTTGAATTATGGCGTTCGGATAATTCTTGTCTGTTTATCGGTTGTTTTAATTTTGGACAATTAGAACAAGATAAACTTGTAGAATTATTGTGAATTGATTTATTTTCTTAGAGATTATCTTGATAAAGTTTGTTTTGATCAGATATCTTTTCTATTGGGCTATTTGAATCAAAACTGAGACTTTATCCTTTAGAATCTCGGGTGGAAAATAAAAGATTCGCGGAGATTTTTTCTCGGCAGTTCGGCATGCCGGATGACGTGTTCGGCCTGCCGAACTGGCCAGTTCGGCCTGCCTATCTCACAGTTCGGCATGCTGACCGCGACAGTTAAGATTACGCGTTTTTCACGCGTATCTTATCAGATATTGATCCGAACTTGATTTTGTTTCGATTTTTGAGACCTAATCTGATATGGACTGACCCCAAGGACCAATAGGTATAAAAAGGGAGTGAGTCTAATGATTTACTCAGATCAATTTGAGAGATTAAGAGTGATACTCTTCTAGTGAGCATCTGAAAACTTCCTGAGAGCTTTTGTTCACAAATCACGAACACTAGCTTTGGGTTCTCTCTATTGGTTGGAAGGAGAGTCACCAGTGGAAGAGCTGTACGTGTGAGCCCACACTCACTCCGGTTGTGGATAGAGAATAGCAAAGAAGACCAGTTGGTTGAGGCTCTTCTGGAACGTTACTTCTCTACACAGGTCGCGGAGGTTCTTCGGCATACTGAGGTTAGTAAGATCTGTTTAATTTATACATATAACATGTCAAACTTGTGTTTTGGAAAATACTCTGATGAAAAATTTTAAAAATTCCGCTGCGCACTTTGTTTCCAACAGGTAAATCGGATTTACTCATTTTAGAATCTTGTTTAGTTGAAGATGATACTTCACCTTGGATAATTGATTCAGGGGCAACTAACCATGTTTGTTCTTCTTTGCAGATGCTTAGTTCTTCAAGGGAGCTTGCCGACGGGGAACAAACGATGAGAGTGGGAACGAGAGAGGTTGTTTCGGCAAGAGCAGTGGGAGTTGTTAAACTTTATTTTAGAAATAAGTTTTAAATTTTAGACAATGTTTATTACATTCCTTGTTTTCGTAGAAATTTGATTTCTGTTTCTAGGTTGTTTGAACAAATGTTTAATGTTTCTTTTAATAATAATTATGTTAATATTTCTAGAAATGGTTTGGATATTTGTTCTGCGCATCTGGAAAATGGGCTTTACACCTTAAGGCCCAACAAAAAAGCACTGCTCAATATCGAAATGTTCAAAGTTGAACAACCTAAACCCAAGAAGCAAAAGATTTCTTCTAATAATGAAACATACTTATGGCACCTTAGATTAGGTCACATTAACCTTGACAGAATTAACAGACTGGTAAAGGAAGGTCCTTTAAAAGAGCTAAAAGTTAGTTTTCTACCTGTTTGTGAATCTTATCTTGAAGGTAAAATGACTAAGAGGTATTTCTCTGCAAAAGGCGAAAGGGCCAAGGAACCACTTGAGCTAATACATTCAGACGTTTGTGGTCCAATGAATGTACAAGCACGTGGTGGTTACGAATATTTCGTCACATTTATTGACGATTATTCAAGGTATGGTTACATATACCTAATGCAAAGGAAATCTGAAACTTTTGGAAAGTTCAAGGAATTCCAAGCGGAAGCTGAAAAACAATTAGGAAAGACAGTGAAGAGTCTTCGATCTGATCGAGGAGGGGAATACCTTGATACTGAATTCAAGGACTATATGATAGAACACGGTATTCTATCACAACTCACCGCACCTGGAACACCACAACAAAATGGTGTTGCAGAAAGAAGAAATCGAACGTTACTTGATATGGTGAGATCCATACTCAGCTACTCATCATTACCCACTTCATTTTGGGGATATGCACTACAAACTGCAGTATATCTTCTAAATATAGTTCCATCTAAGTCTATTTCAAAAACCCCTTTAGAGTTATGGAATGGTCGCAAACCTAGTATGCGACATATCCGTATATGGGGGTGTCCAGCACATGTGCTGAAAAGAAAGACCAGGAAGTTGGAACCAGGTTTTTAAGTATGCTTATTTGTGGGATACCCAAAGGGAATGAGGGGAGGTTTGCTTTATAGTCCACAGGAAAAGAAAGTACTTGTATCGACAAATGCCACTTTTCTCGAGAATGATTATATGACAAACTATAAACCTCGTAGCAAAGTTGTACTTGAAGAGTTACTTTCTGATCAGATCAGACCGCAACCGACAACTATTGTCGAAGGAAAAAATGAGGAGACCATATCTCCCTATTAGAATGTCATACCACCTCGACGTAGTGGGAGGGTTGTGAGACCACCTGCTCGCTACAGGGAACTTAGAGAAGCAAATGTTGCTATCTCTGATAATGGTGAAGATGATCCATTGACATATCGTGATGCAATGGAAGTTTCTGAGAAGAAAAAATGGCTGGAGGCTATGAACCTTGAAATGGAGTCCATGTATTCAAATTCAGTCTGGGATCTTGTAGACCTACCTGAAGGGATAAAACCCATAGGGTGCAAATGGATTCACAAGAAAAAAAGAGGAGTGGATGGGAAAGTTGAGACTTCAAAGCTAGGCTTGTGGCAAAGGGTTATACCCAAAAGGAGGGAGTTGACTATGAAGAAATTTTCTCGCCTGTAGCTATGCTTATATCTATTCGGATTCTTTTATCCATTGCTGCTTGTCTTGATTATGAGATATGACAAATAGATGCCAAGACTGCCTTTTTGAATGGCTATCTTGAGGAAAGCATCTATATGGTGCAACCAGAAGGGTTTGTAGTCAAAGGTCAAGAGCAAAAAGTTTGCAAGTTGCAGAGGTCCATCTATGGACTCAAGCAAGCTTCAAGATCTTGGAACTTGAGATTTGATGAAGCGATCAAATCTTATGGTTTCGATCAAAATATTGATGAACCTTGTGTTTACAAGTACATCAAAGATAAGAAGGTGGTCTTCTTGGTTCTTTATGTAGATGATATCCTACTCATTGAGAATGATGTAGGCGTATTATCTGATGTAAAGACATGGCTCGCCAAAACTTTCCAAATGAAAGATTTAGGAGAAGCAAGTTATGTTTTTGGAATCCAACTCATAAGAGATGGTAATAACAAACTGTTGGCGCTGTCTTAGGCATCGTATATCGATAAGGTGCTTATCAGATTTTCGATGCAAAACTCCAAGAAAGGTAATTTGCCTACACATCATGGAGTTTATCTTTCAAAAGAGCAGTGTCCTAAGACACCTTAAGAGGAAGAAAATATGAGACGGGTACCCTATGCATCTACAGTAGGAAGTCTAATGTATGCCATGTTGTGTACAAGACCTGACATTTGCTATACGGTGGGTATAGTCAATCGGTATCCATGCAACCCAGGATTAGATCATTGGGTAGCGGTTAAACATATTCTCAAGTATCTTAGGAGAACGAGAAACTATATGCTAATATATTCTGGTAAGAATTTGATTCCTATTGGATACACTGATTCTGATTTTCAATCAAACAAAGACACACGTAAATCTACGTCTGGATCAGTGTTTACTTTTGGTGGTGGAGCCATAGTTTGGAGAAGCATCAAACAATCTTGTATTGCTGATTCAACTATGGAAGCAGAATATATGGCTGCTAGTTCTTAAATGATTTGGAAGTAGTTCCAAGCATGGATAAACCACTCACACTGTATTGTGATAACAATGGTGCAATGGCAAATTCAAGAGAACCTAGAAGCCACAAAAGAGGAAAGCATATAGAGAGAAAATATCATTTGATTAGAGAGATAGTGCATCGAGGCGATGTGGAAATTGTGAAGATAGCGTCGAAAAACAACCTTGCCGACCCTTTCACCAAGACGTTACCTGCAAAGAGCTTTGAGGGACACTTGGAAGGCTTAGGTCTTAGAGACATGTCTCACCTGCTTTAGGGCAAGTGGGAGATTGTTGAGTTTGGTGCCCTAAAAGCTGTGACATTGTACATATTGTTAATAAATAAATAAAATGACATTTATTATTATTTTGGTTGATTATATGTATTATGAATACATTTATAAACATCAAGAAAATTCTATGATTATTTATGTGACTATAAATTTAGCATATAAGTGTTATTTGCTTAGGGGTACAATTTATAGATAATAATCTAAATAGTCTGTAATAATTAATTAAAGTTTGAGATTTTTAATTAAAAAAATTACAAGTATGGTCCAATCTCATCTAAATTGAAATAGTCATTATCCGGACTATTAATGTAGAGACATTGGATTGGAGGTAATTTATATAATGGGATTATATAGGACTGGACCAGATAAATTATGAATCTCTAATAATCATCTGTTACAAATAGAGTATTCAAATTTATCACTATGATGATCATATATTTGACAATCTTAATCCTGAGTATTTATTAGACTCCTATTTATGACATTATGTTTTTTGACTTGCATAGTAAGATTTGTCTAAGCACAGATTATAACTTAACATCTTAGAAACATAAAGTAATAAATGGCTGGGAATAATATTATACAGATATGGAATCCATTCCTTCCCTATAAAAGTTAGAAAAATAGTTCTCTTGAGTGATAATTCAAGGTTTGAACAGTAGAGCGCTCGTTCATAATAAGATTATGTATTAATTGTTCATTAGAGAATTATTGGAACTTAAGGATAAAGATGTAATAAGAGAGGTGAACGAAAATTGAACCTAGCTCTTATTATGAACTATTTATGGAGGACTAACTTATATGTAATGATTATATCAATGGACTACTTGCTAATTTTCTTTGAGTAATTTCACTATAATCTCAAGAGTTTAGTTTCAGGTTTTTAGTGGAGTAACACTGAAACTAATAAATTTGGCACATTAATCAAACAGTTTAATTAATTGTCAATTTTATTAGAGCTTGGGTTATACATGTTTAATTTGAAATTATTGAATTCTGAATTAATTATTTCACACTTGAATTATTAATGTGACACAAAAAAATGTTCTCTGTGACACATAATGTAATGTGATAAAAGTTGTCACATTTAACTGAGCATTAGTTAATTAATTAATTGACTATTTTTAAAATATATTCTTAAATAAATGTGATTTATTTTTGAATTTAGATTTAGATATATATATATGATTTTGAGCCAAATCTTTATATATATAAGATTTTATAATATATTAATATATATATATATATAGTAATATAATATAAAAAAAGGAAGAAGGAAACGTGAAAGTTTCACGTTTCCCTTACTTATTATATATATAATAAGGAAACCGAATCACACTGATTCGGTCCAATAAAAAAAAAGTAAACTTCCTTTTACTTTCACGTTTTAGTTTTTAATATATATATATATAAGGAATCAGGTAGTGATTCGGGAAAAGAAGAAAAAGGGAAAGAAAGAAAAAAAAATCAATTAAAAATTACTAATGGCTCATATATAAAAAGGAGAGATAACAATTATCTCAAAAGAATTATTATTCACATAATTTTTCAAAATACTTAGAGAGAAAAATTGAGAGTTCTTCTTTGAAAAAAAAAAATGTCTACTATCTCATGTGTTGAGTACATAGCAGATTCAGAAAAGTGTGAGGAAAATTCACTCTTGTAGTTTGACGTCCACTCGTCTTTCCATTGGTGTGGAGGTCTGGTTTGGAAGATCGTAGTGTCAAAGAGGAAAGCTAGGATACCTTGATAGTCTTCAAAAAGGTTTGTAAAATTACCTAAAGCTTTCTATAATTAAAATTATATATCTATTCCCGATGAACAAAATTTTTAGAAAATTTTTGTTTGTCAACGATCCGTTTCTTCCTCCGCGTTTCATATTTTAATTTCAACACACTCTGTGCAAGAAGAACACCACATTGATGATGTGGTGAATGACATTAGGAGTCAACTAAATTGCTTGCATTCCACCTCTTCTAATGGAGCCAAAGGTAAGGGCAAGAGGAAGATGAAGGAAACTAATGAGGAAGAGAATTGGCTGAAGAGAATGGCGTAGGCTATTGTGGATTCAAAAACGAAGCCTAATGCTCAGTTCTCCAAGTGCATCCAAATTGTTACACAAATGGGATACACGGGCCGTGAGAAATTAAGGCTACAAATGGTACTAAAAGTCGACATTGGATTGCAACCAATGTTTTTAGAGAACGATAATGATAACGATTGTAGATTGTTAATCGAAGAGTATATGTCCAAGTAATTTTCCTTGTGTTCTAATCGGCTTTTTTTAATTTTCATTTTCTGCATCATATATTGAGACCATGTTTGCCTGCTTTGTCATTTGTGTTTGCATTTGTGACTGTTGTTTTAATAATTATTTGTAAGCTAGATGATTTATAATTTGTTGAACTATTGACATTTGTTATCAATTGTTGGGTTGTTTAGCACATTGTTCATTCTTTCTAGTTATATTGTTAAATGCATTTGTCTAATTTTTTATAGAAATAGTTGTCCATGATGGATACAAGATTTTGCATCTCTACGGCTCGGAATAATAGCAAAGGTATAGATGACGATGATTTGTTTGCACTTGTTATTGCTTATCTTGAGCAACGAAGGTGAGGTAATAGGCCACAAAAACACCTTATGCACACGTCAACATTAATAGGGAAAATGAAGGCGATGGAATTACTTAACAGTCATGAAAGTCCGTTATACAACAAAGTTAGAATGACACGTAACCAAGAAGTGACACATATTTTGACACATATTTTCAACAAGAAGTGCAGCAGCCATCACTCCAACACATGTGAAGTTTTGGTACATGTGATGTACAATAGCAAGCGCTTATATATATATGTGTGTATATATATATTCCCGAAGAAAGAAAACACACTTACCTTATTGTAGTTTGCTTATAATCTTAAAAGGCATTTGTTTCTTCTGTTGTCTTGTCTCTACCTGAAAGCAATTTTGGTTAGTGGACGATAGACCCTAAAAAGGCGTTTGGTATGCAATAAGATCTAATTGGTTTGAAAATAAAGTAAATTGTACTGTTGCATCGAAACTATTTGCTATTTGCATAATGCGCCTCGAATTTTTAATCTTGACAAAACACACCCTAAACTTTGAAATCATAGGCAATTGACATCTAACAACTACTTTTAATTTCCATTCAATACCTTTTTTTTCACATGTTGAGCTTTAATTTTTTTTATAAAATGATAAGCTTCATCCTTAAAAAAAACCTCATGTGCGAATCTCGTGACCAAAATGGTCCATGCCTTGGTTTCAAAAAAATTATCCATGCTTTTTAATGCTCGTTAACTATTTAACCTCAATTGTTAATGATTTCAAAATTTAAGGTTTATTTTCACAATCTTAAAAGTTTGGGGCACATTATGCAAAAAACAAATAGTTTATAATACAATAATACAATTTATTCTTCAAAATACTCAAAATTACTGATTTTATAAGAAAAATACATTATATTACTATGCACAACTACAGTAAAAAATTGTTTTGAGAATTTATAAAAATATAATTTTTTGTAACCAAACATAATAATATGAAGTTCCTCGAAATCATATTATCCAATATCACTTTCCAATGAATATAATTACTATTGATTTTTGCATACCAAACACCCCCTTAGTAATCACTCATTACATGTTCTTTCAGAACCACTTATGTTTCCTTTCTCAAATTTGGACAAAATGATGTATAAACTTGCTTTTCAGCAGACATTGAAATTTCAATTAGCGATTGTTCTTACCTTTGGTACATCAAAAATGGGAAAATGCCTGACCTGAAAGAAAGAATCTATGCACAAGTGTTCTCTAATGTTTGTAAAAGCTAAATTTCTACACCAGAACATGAAAAGTTGGGGCATAGATAAGTGATAATGATATGAAGAGGTTGTAATGCAGTAGCTGCTATTTATGCACTGTAGTTTCCATATCTGATGTGGGCTACTCTGAAACCAAATACTGCTGCAAATGTTTAGTCCTCTTCTTGTTCTTTAATTTCCGAAATGCACACGACTCAATTTGCCTAATTCTCTCTCTACTAACTCCCATCAGCTCCCCAATCTCTTGCAACGTCTTCATCCTTCCGTCCTCCATTCCGAATCTCCACCGGATGACTTGCTTCTCCCGTGGATTGAGGCTGTTGAGTGCCTTGTCCAAGTCCTGTTTCATGCATTGTCTAGTCAGCACATCTTCTAACGTTTTTGCATCGGGATCTGCAATTACTTCCTGCAAAAGAGATACAACAACCCATTAGCAATAACAACTAGGACTTAATTCCAAAAAGGTGAAAAATTAATTGGAGCAACATTGTCATGCATGGATGAGTTAGATTTGAAGAATAGGCCAGACCGAAGGTTTAAGATTTTGGTTAATCCCAATCTTCTGCTCTAGAGATCTAGGAGCTTTTGAAGTCAGTAATACAGCAGCCAGCCTCTTCATCGACAGCCCTGTTGCTTCCGCAACTTCTTCATCATCAGGGTATCTTCCATTTTTGCTATACAATTGCTTTCTAGCCTCCTTAACTCTATAAGTTGCCTCCACCATGTGAAGCTGTTTCATAAAAAAACACAACAATTACCAAAAGAAAATTATGATTATCCTTTCATGCTTTTAGATGCACAAAACTTGTTAGATAACTTGGCATAAGCTTTCAAAATTTAAAATGGAAAGAAAATTGCGAATGCCCCTGAAAGATTAATAGGACATGGAAAGAAAACTGACTGGTAAGCGGATAGTCCTGGACTGATCAGAGAGCGACTTGCGAACAGCCTGTTTAATCCACCAATGTGCGTAAGTTGAGAACTTAAAACCCTTTGAAGCATCAAACTTCTCAGCACCCCTTACAAGACCTCTACATCCTTCCTGCAAATTAATTAGCAATGTCAGAAGGATTTACAAAAATTATTCCTTTCCACTTTTCAATAATCTTTTCATTAGTGAATACCTGAACAAGATCTTGAAGATTCATCCCAGCTCCCTGATAATTTTTCGCAATCGATATAACAAGTCGTATGTTGCTCTTAATCATTTTGTCTTTGCACAGAATGCCATAGTTTATACGCCTCCTCAAGGTCTTCTGATCAACTCCTGCAGCTGCAGCCCATTGTGCAAACGTCGGCTGACTGCCACATCGTTCCGTGAGTTCCTCCTGGAGCTTTTCCAGCTTCAGCAGGTCCTGAATTAAGTGGGTGCCGAAGAGACATCAGGACACAAAATTTGTATTAAAGAGACCAATTGATTTTGCTTATATTTAATTGGATTAAGATGAAACAGATAACATAAGAAATAAGACAAAGTAAATACTCCAGGAGCAAGTTTAAATCAAGTGTATAATTTTCCAAATGCTTTTTTTTTTTCTCTCCCTACGTTCCAGTAGTTTATTAAAAAAAAAAAATTTCCCTATAAGAATATCAATGAAAAAAAATACCATATTGGATCTACTAAAAAGCCATGCTGGAATAATATAATCTCAGTGAAATGTAAAAAATCATGCTTTGGCCTTTATGATATGGTATCTCCCTCTCCTAAACCCAATAATCGGGATGCAATGTGAATACATCAAAAATCTATAATACTAACTTTAAATATTATAACCTTCAAAACTTTTTAATCAATGGACAACAATGATCGATGCTTGCAGCACCAACTTATAGCTAGAAAAGCATTAAGCATTACTTATTTGCCCACTACAATTCATATGGCAGCTTCACAAGATTTCATATGTCATGGTTAATTGAGAGCAACTTGTGTTCAATAATTATAGAAAATGAAGATTGTCCTTTTTCTACTCAAATTGCTCATGTACATCATGAGCAATCCTTTTGAACCTGCTTGTGACAAAAGGCTTTCACTTTGTATGATATTCTTTCTAGAAACTAAAGTCTGAACGGACATGTCTCAAAGAAAAGCAAACACCTACACAAAAAAGTGATTCCAAGGTCCTCAGCAGATGGCATATTTCATATATATATATATATATATATATATATATATATATTTTGGCGGAAGGTACAGGCGGTATGTTTCACACAACATAATTGATAATTTGAGCCACACCTGTATTCCTTCTGAGAGCTCAATTTCTTCTGTTGCAGTAAGAAGCCGCGAAGTGCTAGTTGTTGATCTCAAGTAACGCAATGGGTCCGAATGATCCACGTCTTGTACAGAAGCACGCTTTTTCCGGCTGTTAGAGCCAGATTTCACAGCCACAACATTCGCAGCAGCCTTCTCTGCTGCTCTGTCTCTTCTGGCCTTCCTTTCAGTTTGACGCGTTGATCTTACAGCTATGCTTTTGGAAAGTTGTTCCTGCAGCATTTGAAGTTCTGCATTTGTTGGTTCTACATCATCAGATTCCTTTGCAGTGTCTTTCAGAGGATGGTCTTCAAGCAGAGCAATTTCAGCTCTCAAAGAATCTCCTATAGCAGCTTGTGCGGTTTTAACATTCCGAGTTTCAGAAGAAACTAGAGACAAACTTTCTTCTCTGGCAGAAGGTCTACTTAGTAGAGCCGCATCCTTTGCAACCTTGACTGCTGCTTTTGCAAGAGTAACAGCTTCGGCGGCAGCAGCAGCTATTACAGCCTCTTCACTTGTGAGGAGTGTTTCTGTGGCTAAAGTTGCTTCAAAGTTGGCCTGAAAACAAGTGGATACTCAAGAATTCAAACTCGGAATGTTTCTTGCTTGATCAATTCGACAAAATAAAACAATCAGTAGAAAGTTCCATATCAATTTATAATTATATATGAAACGTCTAAAAAATAATGTTTGACCTCAGTAGGTGGACCTATTGCCCCTGTATACGTCCAAGGTCTGTTTGAAATCACTGAATCAGAATTTGCATCTAAAGGCGGTAATCTCAGCTTCTCCGTGCTAAGTACAGAAGTTGCTCCTACTGATGTTGAGGGAGACGTTGCAGACAAAACACATTGTGCCAAGGAAGAGATATCTCTAGATTTTGCTGCATAATTGAACGGAATATATCATGAAAACAAAAAAGAACGTCAAAAAGATTCATTACATTACACGCCTTTAGAACATCATGAGGGAAACCATATCCGCTATATTCAATTCAGTTAGCATAGTCTCATATGCACATAAGACACCTCTATGGTTAATATCATGAGAACCTTAATGCTATTTCTGATAAAATAAATAAATAAATAAATAACAGGTTAATTAGAAGGGAGATGAAATGGGATTCCCAATTTCAAATAAAAAAAATCCATCCGGCGAATTTAGACATAATTCAAAGCAACAAAAAAACACAGAAAGACCACCATATAAGAGCCTATTTATGACCACAGTGAAAGGAATTTTAACCTGATCATGAAACATGTGTATAAATTATTTGATTCTTAATTAGAAGATTTGAAATATTCCTACTGGTTAGGTTGTGTTTATCGATGTTGTTGATAGTCTTAGTTTGACTTAGCATTGCCTATATCTCTAAATATGTTTGGTTATACCAAATATTTCAGACCGTTATTGATGAATTGCCACAGCATTGGTTCTCCCCTTTCTCTCTTCTTCCTACTTAGCTTCCTGACTTCCTCTATCCATGCTCTTTCTCCCCATTTTTCCTCAATCAAGTTTCAAGGGTAATAAAACCCAAAGATTCAAATGAGAATTTCACAAACATGGGTCAAACAAAAAGGGAAGAAGAGTACATTTGGGCTTGAATTTTCTTATTGCTTAATACGTCCATCACTAAAACATAACGCAACTTTTTTTTTTTTTTTTCCAATAAGAGGTTCTTTTCCTTCCCTTTTAAGTGCAAATGCAAACATCTGTATTGCCAGTTTAAAGAAAGGGTACAAATAGCTGCCCACGAAAGAAAGTTTGGTGTTTGTCATTCCAAATCCAATTCTCAACAAAATAAGGGGGAAAGCCAAAGAAACAAAAAGGGCGTGGTTTTTTTTAATAGTTGAAGAAAAATAACAACAAAAACAATAGAGAGACTTACAGAGGAGGGAGTTGGGGTTGGGAAGAGAGTGAGTTCTGAAGGTGAATTGGGCAGAGAACGTGTCCGGTTTGCAACTGAACTGAGGCAATAAACAGGACATGGCTTTTCGTTTTTCAAATTTTCTTCTCTTTTTTCTCTGCCGTTCAGTTTTCTACCTGTGGTTCATTGTAATCCAGAGAAAAGAAGCATTAAAGTTTGTGTTATTGCAAAGAATGGAGAAGCAAAAGAAGAAGAAGTTGGGGTTTGGGGTGTGGCTTGGGGTATGTTGTGGCGACAGTGATAGACTAAAGGATAAGGAGAAGACAAGCACTGCCTTCTCACCTCCAGCCCTTTCATTCTGAATCAGAATCAGTCACATTTCAAAACAAATGAAAATAATATATAAATATATATATATATAAATTTTTTTTTTCCTTCTTTTATACTAGAACCACTTAACACGGTGTCCTTTTTTTTTTTTTTTTTTCTCTTCTTCTCTTTTTTTATTTTGTTTATTTTATTGGGCTTAAAAAATTAAAAGACATGAGTAACATCCTTTCAGGTAAAATATTTTTTAAAAATAGAAATTGTATTTTGAGACTCCGTTTGGTAAATAAATTCAAATTAGTAATTTAATTTGAGATAGTGTGATTTAAATTAGGACACGAGTTAGTGATTTGAATTGTTATTTGAATTGACGTTTGAATGTATATTTAAGTTTTAATCTGAGTATGGAATAAAATTGAAATTTGTGTTTGGAAAGATAGTGAAGATAGTTTTTGATTTATTAATAAATCTAATAAAATCTTAATGTTAATGATCTTAAAAAATATGCAATATAAATATTGATTTATTCATCTCTTCATTAGGAACACAGTGAAAAAAGAATCATCTCAATTGGATATCAAATGAAGAAGTTATGATTTTTTTCTCAAATATTAAAGAGAGAATTTTAAAGATATCCGAAAATCAAAAGTTTAAGGGGGATGAGAACTCTAAAAACTTTAGATTTTTGATACTCAAATTCAAATTTTAGGAGAAATCAACACGTATCCGAAGGATTCTTGATACTCAAATCCAAATTTGAGTCTATTGAGTTCAAAGAATGCATAAAATAAATATACCCTAAATTATAATAATACAAGAAGAAACCGAACAAGCACCAAATATTTCATCCATGGGTGTGAAAGACGGTGTTCCTTTTTACTACAAATTATATTGGCATATATACTTACTAGGGGCGCGTTTATTTTGCATTAAAGGGGAATGTAAGGTGTGATTTTTTTTAATCACGTGCTTACTTAAAAAATTAGACATGGGCTTGTGGGCCCCATATAATAATATAGAATGAGAAAAGTAAATATCAATCCTTACATCTCTTTTGATATTGATTCCTTAAAATAAATAAATTTTAAAATTTACTTTAATGTCTAAGTTTAAATGTTCTCTAGTTATACACGAAGATATTTTAGTAATCACATTCCTAAGATTATAAGTCATAAATTAGTAAACACTACAAAGAGAATAAGATAATATCTTATTACACCATAAAATAGATTAGTAAGCATTAGAAAGGGAATAAATGATTCTCATTTCTATTATTTTATTTTACTTTCGAATCTCATTACATTTCTTTTAGGCTTTCCTTTAGGGCTAGGTAAATGCAGCTTAAGAATCAAAGTTGAGGCTATATTGTTGGAAACAAAGTGCACAGCGGAATTTTAAAATTTTTTTTCATCAGAGTAATTTCCAAAACACAAGTTTGACATGTTATATATATAAATTAGACAGATCTTACTAACCTCAGTATGCCGAAGAACCTCCGCAACCTGTGTAGAGAAGTAACGTTCCAGAAGAGCCTTAACCAACTGGTCTTCTTTGCTATTCTCTATCCATAACCGGAGTGAGTGTGGGCTCACATGTACAGCTCTTCCACCGGTGACACTCCTTCCAACCAACAGAGAGAACCCAAAGCTAGTGCTCATGATTTGTGAACAAAAGTTCTCAGGGAGTTTTCAGATGTTCACTAGAAGAGTATCACTCTTAATCTCTCAAATTGATCTGAGTAAATCATGAGACTCACTCCCTTTTTATACCTATTGATCCTGGGGTCAGTCCATATCAGATTAGGTATCAAAAACTCGAAACAGAATCAAGTTCGGATCAATATCTGATAAGATCCGCGTAAAAACGCGTAACCTTATCTCCCGCTGATCGGCAGGCAGAACAGGCCAGTTCGGCAGGCTGGACACGTCATTCGGCAGGCCGAACTTCCGAGAAAAAATCTCCGTGAATCTTTTATTTTCCACCCGAGATTCTAAAGGATAAAGTCTCAATTTTGATTCAAATAACCCAATAGAGAAGTTATCTGATCAAAACAAACTTTATCAAGATAATCTCTAAGAAAATAAATCAATTCACAATAATTCTACAAGTTTATCTTGTTCTAATTTGTCCAAAATTAAAACAACCGATAAACAGACAAGAATTATCTGATCGCAATAATTCAACAAGTTTATCTTGAACTAATTTCTTACAAAATTAATTCAACCGATAAACAGACATGAATTATTTGATTCTTGCAAATTTTAAACCAATCTGATAAATCCGACATAAGTCACCAATTATTGGAAAAGCACGCCATGTCGTTATAGGATTTTATGAGCTAGCAAAGGGGACCAAAATGGACCTATAAAGTTCAAGCTCATGATAATTATGAAACCCAATATCCCAGATATATATTTCACAATTATCAACTCCAACGCTACTCCACTAAAAGCTTGGAGCTGCACTCTCGAACTTTATAGAATTACGAAGCTCGTGTAGTTAAGTCTCCATGACATATCATAGTGTATCGTATCCCCATATGATAATCCATAATTGGCTTAAGGGCAAGTTCTGTCTTACCTTCCCGATTATTTTTATCTTACGTTCCATTGTCTCACCATTAGAAAACTTACCATCCAAAGATAGTATACCATTCGGTTACACCTATGTATCCAAATGGTTGAGCGCTTTAGTTTTCCAATTACAGGACAACGCATATAAGAGGATATCATTACTCCTAAAGAGGAGCTATGGATTCCATATCTATGAATAACAAGTCTACGCTATCAAGAGTCATGCCTCCAACGTACCGGCATGCGTACCACTATAGAGATGTGGGAGTCACCCATTGGTACATCAAAAGACACAAGTCGAGACAACGGGCCCACTATTCATCTCTGGATTAAGATACAATACATATGACTGTCTAAAGTGAATCGATTTGCCAAGACAAAATTATTAATCGAAATCAATTCACTTTATGTCCCGATCCAACACATCGTCACCTATGATAACGTGCCAATGTTTCTATTCACGGAGTCCAACTCCGATGGCCAAGACAAACCATCTCCCAAAAGGGATATAGACAACATAACAATCTTTACATGAATAAAGCGCCCAACTTTATTCCCTCGATTGTGGATCATATGTTTTAGACCGTCACCTTAAGAATCATGTCTTCTGCATAATCAGTCTATCATATGCCCAATTCTTAAGGTTTAGACTGACAGTCTTAGACTACTGTTTGCTTATCATACATTCAACAAATATGAACGTAAAGAGGACAAGATTTGGTATATATAAATGAATAAATTTTTTATTGATAAAAAATGTCTCCAAAAACGTATTACATTTTTACTCCTTAGGGCATACATGTCTAACAATCTCCCACTTGCACTAAGTGAGTAAATACTGCAAATTTTGCATCCCTATAGCTTCCACATGCCTCTCGAAGGCTCTCCCAGTAAGTGTCTTCGTAAATGGATCAGCTAAATTGTCCTCTGACGCGATCTTGCACACCGTGACATGCCCGCCCTCAACGAAGTCCTTTATCACATGATACTTTCGATCAATATGCTTACTCTTCTTGTGAAATCTTGGTTCCTTAGCATTAGCTACTGCCGCATTGTTATCACAGTACAATGATACCGCCTTATCCATACCAGGAACTACCTCAAGATCCCCAAGGAACTTGCAGAGCCACACTGCTTCTTTCGAAGCATCACTAGCCGCCACATACTCGGCCTCCATCGTTGAATCTGAAGTGCAATCTTGCTTCGCACTTCTCCAACTGATGGCACTGCCACCCAGAGTAAACACAAACCCTGAAGTCGATTTCCTAAAATCTAGACAGGATTGAAAATCTGAATCAGTGTATCCTAGAGGAGTTAAATCCTCACCCGAATACACAAGCATATACCCTCGAGTCCTTCTCAGGTACTTGAAAATATGCTTTACCACAACCCAATGGTTCGGTCTTCGATCTGCCTGAAATCGACTTACAATCCCGACGGCATAGCTAATATCCGGCCGTGTGCAAAGCATGGCATACATGAGACTACCCACTGCCGAAGCATAAGGCACCTTCTTCATGTATTCTCTTTCTTCATAAGACTTTGGAGAGTCTTTCTTAGAAAGAGTAATTCCAGACCTAGATGGTTGCCCACCTTTCTTGGAATCCTGCATTGCAAACCTCCTAAGAATTTTATCTACGTAGCCAGCCTGAGACAAAGCTATCATTTTGTTCTTCCTATCCTGAAAGATCTAGATACCGAGAACAAAATTAGCCTCACCTAAGTCCTTCATGTCAAACTGCTTGGTCAACCATAATTTGACCGATGACAACGCCCCAACGTCATTGCCAATTAGCAGAATGTCATCTACATAGAGCAGTAGAAAAACCACCTTCCCATCTTTTATTTGTTTGTAAACCCATGGTTCATCCACATTTTGTGAGAACCCATAACTCTTGATCACTTGATCAAATCTTATGTTCCAAGAATGAGAAGCCTGCTTAAGTCCATAAATAGACTTTAGCAGCTTACAAACCTTACCCTCTTGACCCGCGACCTTGAACCCGTCTGGTTGTTCCATATAAATGGACTCATCAAGATAGCCATTCAGAAAAGCCGTCTTGACATCCATTTGCCAAATCTCATAGTCGAGAGCAGCAGCTATGGACAAGAGAATCCGGATGGACTTAAGCATGGCTACAGGTGAAATGGTTTCCTCATAATCAATTCCTTCCTTTTGCGTATAACCCTTAGCTACCAGTCTAGCCTTAAAGGTTTCGACCTTTCCATCCAGTCCTCTTTTCCTCTTGTAGATCCACTTACACCCTATGGGTTTTACCCCTTCGGGAAGATTCACAAGCTCCCAGACCTGATTAGTCTCCATAGACTTCATCTCTATGTTCATGGCCTTTGTCCAGAGTCTTGAATCAACATCCTCCATAGCTTCTGCGTAAGTATAAGGATCCCTGTCATGTTCATCCGGTTCAGCCAAAAAGACCTCCCCATTAAACACATACCTCTCAGGTTGACGCCCGATCCTCCCACTACGCCGAAGCCCCTGAGGTTGTTGTTCAGGTTTGTTTGGTTTTTCTACACCGATCGGAATGGTTTCGTTCGGAACCTCTGGAGTGAACGGATCACCCCTTAACTCCTCAAGCACCACTTTGCTTCGAGGTTTAAAGTTGTCCTTGTAACTCTCCTCAAGGAAAGTTGCATTAGTTGAAACCATGACTTTATTTTCCTTAGGGTTATAAAAATAACCCCCTTTAGTCCCTTTTGGATATCCTACAAACACGTAAACTTCCGAGCGTGTTTCCAACTTATTCGGATCCTTAAACAGGACATGAGCCAGACATCCCCATATGCGAATATGGTTTAAGGATGTTTTCCGTCTTGTCCACAACTCGTGAGGAGTTTTAAGGACCGATTTTGAAGGCACATTGTTCAAAAGATAACATATGGTTTGTAGTGCATATCCCCAAAAGGATAAAGGCAATGATGAATAACTCATCATGGACTTAATCATGTCCAACAAAGTCCTATTCCTTCTCTCCGCTACGCCATTCTGCTGCGGAGTGCCCGACGCAGTCAAATGGGATAAAATCCCATTCTCTAACAAGTGTCCCAAGAACTCATCAGAAAGGTATTCCCCTCCTCGATCAGATCGAAGTGCCTTTATGGGTCTACCCAATTGCTTTTCCACTTCAGCCCGAAACTCCCTGAACTTATCATAAGTTTCGCTTTTGTGGTGCATTAGGTACACATACCCATATCTTGAGTAATCGTCAATAAAAGTGACAAAGTACTCATACCCTCCTCGCGCCCGGATGTTCATTGGTCCGCAAACATCACTATGCACAAGTTCTAGAACCCCTTCGGCCCTATTGCCCTTAGACCCGTATGGTCTTTTGGTCATTTTACCCTCCAAACAAGATTCACATTGAGGTATAGATTCCACCTTTAAGTGACTTAAAGGTCCATCCCTTACCAACCTTTGAATCCTATTCAGGTCAATATGACCAAGGCGCAAATGCCAAAGATAAGTCTTATTAGAGTGAGAAGTTTTAAGTCTTTTTGAGTCATTATCATTTATCTCAGCATTAAGCAATAAGTCCATCTTAGGTTTGATAAAGTATAGATTATTTTGCATCCATCCAGAACAGATAAAAGATTTGTTTTTATGAATCACCACTTTTTCATTAAAAGATACCACGTAGGAGTCTTTAAATAAAGAAGATACAGAAATTAAATTCCTTTTAAATTTAGGAACATAAAAACAATCTCGCAAAATTAAATTCCTATAATTATCAAAATAAAGATGAACATCTCCCACTGCTTCCGCTGAGACCAAGGATCTATCGCCCATCCGAAGCGTTAAGTCTTCACGAAGTAGACTTCTTGTTTCTTTGAATCCCTGCAGAGAAACACAAACATGATTAGTTGCACCGGAATCTATGACCCAGATGTCACTGGATCCTCAACCAAACAAGTTTCTAAATATAGAAGATCACACCTACCTCCCTTGGAAAGGAAGTGTAACGCCCCTTCATTCGGACGTCACAGATGTCGTTACATACTTACATTCGTACATGCATAAACTTTAAAATTATAAATAATATCAAACTTAATCATTACTATTGATTTTAAAAGTACTTAAATTTACATTACCAGGATCCATTCATACGTTTTTTTTTTTAATAAAACTTAACGTTGTTTCGAAAAGCATGGCTTAAATTATTCCTTATCATAATTTATTCATTTATACTTTAAATTTAATCATGAACTTATTTAATAATATAGGTTTGTCAATTTATAAAATCAGGACTTATAAAAATATCACATTAAAACTCTTTGATCATCACATCATTAGAAATCCATTTGTTCCCATAGTTCGGTAGGCCGAACTTGGGACTTCGGTAGGCCGAACATCATCAACAGGCCAAAATTTCCTCAACCGGCAGGCCAACAGAGGCTTTGCAACACAGATTAAAAATTCATCCATGTTCGGTAGGCCAAAAAATTAGATCGGCAGGCTTAACCTCTGGTTTTCGGTAGGCTGGCCATAGAGTTCGACAGGCCATCCGAGACCAAAATTCTTTTGGAAAACTTAATTTAAAAACATACCAACTTTGCATAAAATATAGCGGAAGTTCATAATTCCTAAAAAAATTGATAAAATAACTTATAAAGCCATAATATAAGTATTCTTAAAAACTTAACATCAAAATATGTTCAAAATATATATAAAACTTGATTAAATCATAAAATCATTTTCTTGGCGTGCTTCCGGTTACAATTCATCGTTCATGTTGCTCACACGCCTTCCTATGTCCTCCACCTATTCTGTGACTCTTTTACCCTTATCTGCAACATGACATATAAAACATGATTAAGCTAACGCTTAGTAAGTACATATAATTCTCACAATTTTTAAAGCATTTCATAAACATCATCATCATCATGGTCATCATATCATAAAGTGACTTAAGCACAATTTCAAAGAACATATCTTTCATAACATTAACCATGTTAAAACTTAATCCATTTTATCTTAAGGGCCTAAGCGTTGCACCATAAACATCGTCATAGGCGCGCCGTCATGAGAGGAGAAGGGTAGCTAATCTCAAACCAAACATGACATCATAACATAACATTTCATAACATTGGGTGTGTAACACTTATTAGGTGATATATATATACATACTTTTCATACTTGGAAACATGTCATCATCATACATGCATATCTTTAAAATCATGAAAATCTTTCATAAAAATCCTTTAATGAAAATCATCATAAAATTATCATGAATATCATTATGAACATATCGTCAAACCTTGTAAAAACATGTGTCATGTTGCAGGTGAGAATGTACTTACCTTAACGATAGCTTACTTAACCTTAAAAATGCACTTGGTGACGACGTCGCGGTCTCGATGTGCTCGCTTCCTTGAGTGTTCATGCCATTTATCATTTAAAAATGCAATAAAAATCAATACTTATCATGAACTATCCATACACTCATCTCATATTATAAACATAATTCATAACCATAAAATCGTCATCACATAAACATGTTATTATGATTTTTCTTAAATCATAAAAATTACCTTAAGCATATAAAACAAACCATACATTTTGAATATAATTATCTTTTAAATAAAACATTTTTGAACAATTAATATATTTATATTTTAATTTAAAACTTCATACAAGCATCATATTATCATGCATGAAATTATTTTATTATCATAAAATCTTTTAAACATACATAACATTTCAAAACAAAAAAAATCCAGAAATAACATTTATTAAAACATTTTTTTCTTAATGAATTCCCATAAAAATTTCATAACATATAAATAAAACACATTCATCTATCATACTCATACATATGCATATTATAACAATTTTTCATGAAAACATCATTTTTACCCCTTGAATAATCATTACATTTTTCATACTTTCTAAATTATATAGTAACATATTACTGTGAGGGGTAGAAGACAGAAATATCGTTTTTCATTAAAACATTGAAATGACATGAAACTTAGAAAAGCATCACATAACATATACATAACATCATATAAAAAATTTCGAGACAAAATACAATACCTAACGAGGAGAAGAATTTCTTTTCAAAAATGTGAAAAACCGAATTCATACCTGTAAATATCTTCTCAAAACCCCTTGATTTTACCAACGAAACAAAACTTTTTCTTTCAATATACTCAGAAAATTTTCGTGGGAGAGAGAAAAATTTCGTGAGGAAGAGAAGGGGAAGGGAAATGAAAGAACGTCTCAAAATTTTTTTTCTTTTTCTTTGGGAGAGAAAGCGTGAGAGGAGAGAAAATAATAAAAAGAAAAGAAACGTTAAAATTTTTAACGTAATAAACACCATTATGGGAATTCAATTCCCTTCATTAAGTCAGAAAATTCTGACTGTTAAGGGCTGTTGGCGGGGAAGGAAAGAAGAGAAAGAAAATGAAAGTCAAATCACTTCATCAATCCTACCATAATTTGCCCTCTTAAAATAGGAAACCTCTTAAAATAATACAAATTAATACAAGTCAAATCCTTTAATTTCCTTAACTGATAAAAACATTCCATTATTATGCCAATTAATCACATTAATTCTCCCAATTAATGTAATTAACTCAGCCATAATTTTGGAGAAATTTCTGCTGACTGCTTGTCAGCCATGTTCGGCCTACCGGTTTCCCCTTCGGCCTGTCGGTTCCAGCAAGTTTGGCCTGCCGGTGGGGTTCTTCGGCCTGCCGTTCTCGGGCAAGAAGTTCGGCCTGCTGAGCTTAAAAGTTTGGCCTACCGATCTATCATTAAATGGCATAACATAAAACATTCATACATCATTGCATCATAAATAAACATATGCTTAGAATTTCACATGAACACTAGAGCACAACGATCCCATGCGGTCGTCACCTGTCACAAAACTTGTCATAAAAAGTTAGTAACATGCACATCACATATCATATCATATAACATTATTATTAATAACATTCCTTTATTAACGTTACTAACTTAACGTGGTTTGTTACACGAAATAGGCAGGCGTTGCAATTCTCCCCACCTTATAAAAGTTTCGTCCTCGAAACTTAGAATAAATGCGGATACATAATTTTCATGTCATCTTCACGTTCCCATGTAGCTTCTTCAACTTGCTGATTTTGCCATAACACCTTGACCAATGGAATTTATTTATTCCTCAAAGTCTTGGTTTTTCAATCGAGTATCTTCGTTGGCTTTTCTTCTTAACTTAAATCTTCTCGTATCTCGATCACTTGTGGTTCAATCACATGCCTAGGGTCCGAAACATACTTCTTGAGCATGGAGACATGAAATACATTGTGCATTGCAGACATTTCAGAAGGCAACTTCAGCTGATAAGCTACTTTGCCTATTCGTTTAACAATTTCAAAAGGACCGATGAATCTTGGGCTTAACTTGCTTTTCTTCCCAAACCTCATAACTCCTTTCATTGGTGCTACTTTCAAGAACACATATTCGCCTACAACGAACACTAAAGGTCTTCTTCTTTTGTCAGCATAACTCTTTTGACGGCTTTGAGCGGTCTCTATCCTTCTTCTTATCAATTTTATCATCTCAGATGTTTCATTCACAAAGTTTGTTCTTTCAACATCTACGCTTTCCATCAATTTCTTTTCACCAGCTTCATACCAACATATAGGCGACCTGCATTTTCGTCCATACAGCACTTCATATGGTGCCATTCCAATTGTCGCCTGAAAGCTGTTGTTGTATGCAAACTCTGCTAACGGCAACATTTTACACCAACTAGTCTTAAAATCGAGAGAACAAGCTCGTAACATATCTTCCAGAATCAAATTCATCCTCTCTATTTGGCCGTCAGTTTGAGGATGAAAAGCCGTGCTGAAATGAAGCCTGGTTCCCATTGCAGTCTGGACACTCTTCCAAAACTTAGATGTGAACCTGCCATCACGATCTGAGATAATTGACTTGGGAATCCCATGAAGTCGTACAATCTCCTTAACATGGAGTTTCGCTAACCATTCCATAGAGTAAGTGATCTTGATAGGGATAAAGTGTGCCGTCTTCGTCAGTCGATCCACAACTACCCAGATTGCATCATAACCATTTATAGTTCTGGGTAAACCTGTAATGAAATCCATTGCTATTTCTTCCCATTTCCATTCCGGTATTTGGATAGATTGTAGTTCACCACCAGGTCTCTGGTGTTCAGCTTTTACTTGTTGACATGTCATACACTTCTTTACATACTTTGCAACATCACGTTTCATTCCAAACCACCAGAAATTACCCTTTAGATCATTATACATCTTCGTTGCACCTGGATGAATAGAGTAAGGAGTGTCATGAATTTCTGCCAAGATCCTTTCCCTTAAATCATCGACATTGGGAACACATAAATGGTCCTTAAGATACAGAGTTCCGTCATCCGCAATACTAAACTCTTGACATTTTCCTTCTTTCATTTCTTGCTTGATTCTTACAAGGCTTACGTCGTCATCTTGCTTACTCCGAATTTCATCATACATCGTTGGAGCAAGAGAGAGTGCTGATAGCTGGCCTGCTATAAGTTCTAAACTGAAGTCTAGAATTTCCTTCCTTAAAGGTGGAGACATTGCTTGCATAGACATCAATGTGGCAATTGACTTCCTACTTAAAGCATCAGCTACTTGGTTAGCTTTACCAGGGTGATAAAGGATTTCACAATCATAATCCTTCACCAACTCTAGCCATCTTCGTTGTCTCATATTCAGGTCTCTTTACGTG
Organism: Artocarpus heterophyllus; assembly: GCA_025403435.1. Taxonomy (NCBI): domain Eukaryota; kingdom Viridiplantae; phylum Streptophyta; class Magnoliopsida; order Rosales; family Moraceae; genus Artocarpus; species Artocarpus heterophyllus. Next base: position 24,950,224 of record CM046334.1, read on the forward strand.
AAGAAGTACTTCAGACTTTGATGATCAGTGAAGATCTTGCATTGGACCCCATACAAATAGTGTCTCCATATCTTTAACGCAAAAACAATCGCTGCTAACTCGAGATCATGAGTAGGATAGTTCTTCTCATAGTCTTTTAGTTGTCTTGAAGCATAAGCAATTACCTTTTCATTCTGCATCAATACAGCTCCTAGGCCCATCTTGGATGCGTCACTATAGATTACGAACCCATCATTTCCCTAAGGAATTGCCAATACTGGAGCCGTCGTTAATCTTTTCTTCAGTTCTTAAAAACTCTTTTCGCATGCATCCGTCCATTCATACTTCTTTCCTTTGCGAGTCAAGTTTGTGAATGGAGCTGCTATCTTGGAGAAATCTTCTACAAATCTCCAATAGTAACCTGCTAGACCCAAGAAGCTTCTTATTTCACTTGCATTCATCGGTTGCTTCCAATTAAGTACAGCTTCTACTTTAGCCGGGTCCACCATAATCCCATCCTTTGAAATAACATGCCCCAAGAATGACACTTTATCAAGCCAAAACTCGCATTTAGAGAACTTAGCATATAGCTGGTGTCTTCTTAAAGTCTCCAACACAATCCTTAAATGCTCCTCATGTTGTTCTTGATTCTTAGAGTAGACAAGAATATCATCGATAAATACAACAACAAATTTATCGAGGAAATCCTTGAATACCCTGTTCATCAAATCCATAAAGGCAGCCGGTGCATTTGTCAGACCGAAAGGCATAAGCACAAATTCATGGTGACCATACCTCTACCTGAAAGCAGTCTTGGGGATATCTCCTTCTTTAATCTTCAACTGGTGATACCCTGATCGTAGATCAATCTTGGAGAACACCGATGCACCCTTGAGCTGATCAAATAAATCATCAATTCGAGGCAATGGATACTTGTTCTTGATTGTCACCTTGTTCAGTTCTCTGTAGTTGATGCAGAGTCTCATAGTGCCATCTTTCTTTTTCACAAACAAGACTGGAGCACCCCATGGTGATTGACTTGGCCTAATAAATCCTTTGTCAAGTAGCTCCTTTAATTGCATGTGAAGCTCCTTTAATTCTGCCAGGGCCATTCTGTAAGGTGCTTTAGAGATTGGTTCAGTGCCTGGAGCGAGCTCAATCTCGAATTCAACTTCTCTTTCTGGCGGTAGACTCGTTAGGTCATCAGGAAACACATCTTCATATTCATGAACAACATGTACATCTTTCATTCTTGTCTTTCCTTCTTGGCTTTTGTCTACAACGTTTGCCAGATAGCCCATGCAGCCATTTGCCAAAAGCTTCCTTGCTTTCATTACCGATAAGAACATGTGGGGTTTCTTTCTGGTCTCACCAACATAAATGAATTTCTGATCACCTTCAGGATGGAAGATCACCTTTCGTTTCCGGCATTCGATTGAGGCATTATACTTACTTAGGAAATCCATTCCAAGAATCATGTCATAGTCATGCATGTCGATTACAATGAGGTCGACGAAAAGTTCCCTATCAGAAATCCATAGGGGTACTTTACGTAAATAGTGCGTGGATAATATCACTTCCTCGGAGGGTAGTGTCGTAGTGAATCCCTGTCTCATAAGCTCTAAACGAACTCCTAACTTCTTAGCATGTGACATAGATACAAAAGAATGCGTGGCACCCGTATCAAAAAGAACATAAACATCATTACATAAGCTTGTTATCTGACCTGTGACCACATTGGAGGCTTCAGCAGCCACTTGTTCTTTTGTCATGGCATAGATTCGGGCGTTGGTCGGTGGGGCTTCAAGTCTCCCTTGACTAATTAGTGGCCCTTCAAGGGAGGCTTGCATCTAATGCAGCTGGGCTTGAGGAGGAGGTCTCTGCGGGGCATTAGCATTCATCAGTTTAGGGCAGTTCTTAACGAAATGGTCTTCACGCCCACATATGAAACATTGGTTGGTCCCCAATCGGCATTCCCCTAGATGTTTCTTTCCACATTTGGCACATGGTTGGAATTGCCTGTCATTGTTGTTGCGCTGACCATCATTGTGCCTCTTGTTGTCCTGGCCCTGCTGTTGTTGAGGATTGCCTTTCCTCTTATTGTTTCTCTAGTTTTGACTGTTGTTGTTGCTGCCGTTGTTGTTGTTGTTGTTGTTCCTATGGGGAGGATGGTTCTGGTTGTTGGCATTGTTGGCCTGTTAGTTAGGCTAAGGCTGATTCCTTCTTAACTTTGACAAGTGAAACTTAGCACGTTGAGCTCTCATGACAACCTGTTCTTGGGTCCTTGGCGGACTAGCCCCATCAACAATTGCAGCAATGTCTGGTCTAAGTGCCCTGATCAACCTTCTGACCCTTTCACCTTCGTTCATAACCATCCCTGGGCATAGACGAGCAAACTGGTCAAACTTTGTCACCACATCAGTGACTGTCATATCCCCCTGACGTAGGCTTTCAAACTCCTCATAATGCTTCCTTGTAACATTCATATGGAAGAACTTTGTGTTGAACTCTTGAACAAAATCAGCCCATGACATCTCTTCAACATTTCTACTCTGTTCGATGCCATCCCACCAAATTCTAGCCTCCATAGTAAGGCAGTACGAGGCACAGAGCACCTTTTCATTGTCCGTGAAATCCATGAGTTGTAAGGTGGCCTCAATTGTCTTTAACCATCTTTGTACGACCAACGGGTCCTTTGAACCCTCAAAGTCAGCTGGCTTGACTCTTTTCCATCTGACCAGAAGAGGTTCCTGATAAGCCGCTCTTGGTTCAGCAGCAGGAGCTGGGACTTCATTTACTTGGGCTTGTGGCTGCGGAGAAGGAGGAGGCACATCATTGCCTCGTGGTTCACCATTCTGGCCATTGGCCCTTAATGCAGCAATCTCCCTTCTTTGATCCTCCAACTGCCTTTGCAGTTCGACGATCATCGTCATAAGTCTCTCGTTAGTTTGGGTGCGGGTCTGCATTCTTCTGTGGCCGTCCATTGTAAATTTCCTAAAATAATTAGGACTTAGAAATGATCTTCCATTCATGAGACAGGTTTTCACTACCATATCATTAATCATTAATCATTCAAACCTTAATCTTATCATTATACTTACAACAATACATCTAACTTAATATCATACTTACTTGGAGGACTTGGATCGACGTGTGGCGATATGAATTGTAATTGGAAGATTTGCTCTGATACTAAAGCCTGTAACGCCCCTTCATTCGGACGTCATAGATATCGTTACATACTTACATCCGTACATGCATAAACTTTAAAATTATAAATGATATCAAACTTAATCATTACTATTGATTTTAAAAGTACTTAAACTTACATTACCAGGATCCATTCATACGTTTTTTTTTAATAAAACTTAACGTTGTTTCGAAAAGCATGGTTTAAATTATTCCTTATCATAATTTATTCATTTATACTTTAAATTTAATCATGAACTTATTTAATAATATAGGTTTGTCAATTTATAAAATCAGGACTTATAAAAATATCACATTAAAACTCTTTGATCATCACATCATTAGAAATCCATTTGTTCCCACAGTTCGGCAGGCCGAACTTGGGACTTTGGCAGGCCGAACATCATCGGCAGGTCGAAATTCCCTCAACCGGCAGGCCGACAGAGGCTTTGTAACACGGATTAAAAATTCATCCATGTTCGGTAGGCCGAAAAATTATATCGGCAGGTCGAACCTCTAGTTTTCGGCAGGCCGGCCATAGAGTTCGGCAGGCCGTCCGAGACCAAAATTCCTTTGGAAAACTTAATTTAAAAACATACCAACTTTGCATAAAATATAGCGGAAGTTTATAATTCCAAAAAAAAATGATAAAATAACTTATAAAGCCATAATATAAGTATTCTTAAAAACTTAACATCAAAATATGTTCAAAATATATATAAAACTTGATTAAATCATAAAATCATTTTCTTGGCGTGCTTCCGGTTACAATTCATCGTTCATGTTGCTCACACGCCTTCCCATGCCCTCCACCTATTCCATGACTCTTTTACCCTTATCTGCAACATGACATATAAAACATGATTAAGCTAACGCTTAGTAAGTACATATAATTCTCACAATTTTTAAAGCATTTCATAAACATCATCATCATCATGGTCATCATATCATAAAGTGCCTTAAGCACAATTTCAAAGAACATATCTTTCATAACATTAACCATGTTAAAACTTAATCCATTTTATCTTAAGGGCCCAAGCGTTGCACCATAAACATCATCATAGGCGCGCCGTCATGAGAGGAGAAGGGTAGCTAATCTCAAACCAAACATGGCATCATAACATAACATTTCATAACATTGGGTGTGTAACACTTATTAGGTGATACATATTTACATACTTTTCATACCTTGTAAAAACATGTATCATGTTGCAGGTGAGAATATACTTACCTTAACGATAGCTTACTTAACCTTAAAAATACACTTGGTGACGACGTCGCGGTCTCGATGTGCTCGCTTCCTTGAGTGTTCATGCCATTTATCATTTAAAGATGCAATAAAAATCAATACTTATCATGAACTATCCATACACTCATCTCATATTATAAACATAATTCATAACCATAAAATCATCATTACATAAACATGTTATTATGATTTTTCTTAAATCATAAAAATTACCTTAAGCATATAAAACAAACCATACATTTTGAATATAATTATCTTTTAAATAAAACATTTTCGAACAATTAATATATTTATATTTTAATTTAAAACTTCATACAAGCATCATATTATCATGCATGAAATTATTTTATTATCATAAAATCTTTTAAACATACATAACATTTCATAACAAAAAAAATCCAGAAATAACATTTATTAAAACATTTTTTTCTTAATGAATTCCCATAAAAATTTCATAACATATAAATAGAACACATTCATCTATCATACTCATACATATGCATATTATAACAATTTTTCATGAAAACATCATTTTTACCCCTTGAATAATCATTACATTTTTCATACTTTCTAAATTATACAGTAACATATTACTGTGAGGGGTAGAAGACAGAAATATCATTTTTCATTAAAACATTGAAATGACATGAAACTTAGAAAAGCATCACATAACATCATATAAAAAATGTCGAGACAAAATACAATACCTAACGAGGAGAAGAATTTCTTTTCAAAAATACCAAAAACCAAATTCATACCTGGAAATATCTTCTCAAAACCCCTTGATTTCACCAACGAAACAAAACTTTTTCTTTCAATATACTCAGAAAATTTTTGTGGGAGAGAGAAATTTCGTGAGGAAGAGAAGGGGAAGAGAAATGAAAGAACGTCTCAGAAATTTTTTTCTTTTTCTTTGAGAGAGAAAGCGTGAGAGGAGAGAAAATAATAAAAAGAAAAGAAACGTTAAAATTTTTAACGTAATAAACACCATTATGGGAATTCAATTCCCTTCATTAAGTCAGAAAATTCTGACTGTTAAGGGCTGTTGGCGTGGAAGGAAAGAAGAGAAAGAAAAGGAAAGTCAAATCACTTCATCAATCCTACCATAATTTTCCCTCTTAAAATAGGAAACCTCTTAAAATAATACAAATTAATACAAGTCAAATCCTTTAATTTCCTTAACTGATAAAAACATTCCATTATTATGCCAATTAATCACATTAATTCTCCCAATTAATGTAATTACCTCAGGCATAATTTTGGAGAAGTTTCTGTTGACTGCTTGTCAGCCGTGTTCGGCCTGCCGGTTTTCCCCTTCGGCCTGCCGTTCTTGGGCAAGAAGTTCGGCCTGTCGAGCTTAAAAGTTCAGCCTGCCGATCTGTCATTAAATGCCATAACATAAAATATTCATACATCATTGCATCATAAATAAACATATGCTTAGAATTTCACATGAACACTAGAGCACAACGATCCCATGCGGTCGTCACCTGTCACAAAACTTGTCATAAAAAGTTAGTAACATGCACATCACATATCATATCATATAATGTTATTATTAATAACATTCCTATATTAACGTTACTAACTTAACGTGGTTCGTTACATGAAATAGGCGGGCGTTACAGGAAGTCCTTGCAATGCTTCTTTATATGCCCGACCTTACCACAGAAGAAGCACTTAAGCTTCTTTGGGTTCTTCTTCTTCTTCTTCTTGCTCTTGGTAGCAGGAGGAATAGAAGACTTCCCACTCTTGGCCCGTTGCTTCTTTCCATTCCCAGAGTTAGGATTGGAACCAGAAGCAGCTACCACGTTGGCCTCACCACCCGCAGGAGACTCCCTGATCAGCAGTTCAAACTCCTGTAACTGTTTCATCAGTTCTGTCAAGGTCATATCCTGTCTATTACTTAAGTTAAAAGTAGCTCTAAATGGAATAAATTCCTTAGACCGAGTCTCAAAGACCATAGTCATCTGAGTTTTAGCATTGATGTCGGCTCCATTGGTTTGAGCCTCAGCGAGGTAACCCATGACCAACATCATGTGCTCCTTTACAGATGTCCCTGGTCTCTGTCTACAGTTTATGAGTTTCCGAAGCGCCCCTTGCCACTTCGTTATGGCCTGGCCTCTGAATATATCCTCTAGATTATCCAAGATCTGCTTCACAGTCTCATAATCCTGATGTTGAGCCTGCAGCACATTGTTCATGCTAGCCATAACATAGCAGCGAGCCTGATCATTAATGTCTTTCCAGCGACCGTACGCTTGGAATTGCTCATTACTTGAGTCTCCCGTAGGCTCGGGAGGACAAGGAGTTGTCAGAACATATTTCAGTTTCTCAAAAGAAAGGACGATGTCGAGGTTCCGTTTCCAATCGTTATAGTTCTCACCGATTAATTGGTTTTTGTCAAGTATCAATGATAAAGCGTTTTTAGACATTTTCAATCTACAATAAAGAATTATTTACCAAACATAAGCAAACATATATAATAATTTAGTAAGATAACACAATCATGTAAAATCCTACAAATATGTTTATGTGTCAAAACCTTGAAAATATCACAACCTTACAACGATAATTCCCAACTCAAAATTCAACAAGCTCCTAGGGGAGTCATGCTAAATTCAATCAGGAACACGGAACCCCTCCTGACTAATATATGCCATCCAGGACCCGTATGATCCAGCATATACTAATAATCGTTTCTTTGGCCATTAATTTTATTAACAGAGCTCCTAGGGGAGGTTAATAATAAAACTAACGTGAGTGTATAACCACCGTTTCAATATTTTATCTATGATTTATAATCACCACCTAGGGGTGTGCAACCATAAATCATACTAAAATACCTTATCCTTTCAGAGATCCAATCTGGTACATGATAGAAATCTCTTCCTAGGGGTCGGGACCACCATGTTCTTCCTATGGACCAATGATGGAGGCCTTAGGTCCTCTCTTCGAAAACCTTCTCCCACTCAATCTTTTGAAGTCAAGGTTTTATTTTAAAATTATGCATGAACAATTTTAATATGAGCGGCACTCCCTATCCTATATGACATGTTATCAATATACATGGTAAATCATATTATAATGTAGACAAGCACAGCAATCAAGCAAAGCTACAAGCAAAATAATAATAACCGTAATATTATGGTTCCACCCTAGAGAATAGAAAACTAAGATTACAAGAGAATAATCGAGACATTTTTCGATTCTTCATCCTTGAATCCTCAAGCTGTATCCTTCTTCATGTAATATCCATCTTCAAGTCTTCAATCCCGTATGAATCGAATACTTCATATTTTCGGTCATATCCAAATTTAATGTTTCTCAGAATTGTTCCAAAAATAAAATTAAAACTGCACCAAAAAAATTGCACCTTTTTTGGACACCCGGCAGCTCTCGGTCGGCAAGCCGATCTAGGTGATCGGCCTGCCGGTCTTGCTTCATCGGCCTGTCGATCTGATACATCAACCTGTCGATCCATGCAGGTTCGGCCTGCCGAACTAAAAGTTCAGCCTGCTGGCAGAGCACCAAAATTTTTGCCCCACTGTCGGCCTGTAGGACCGCACGTCTAGCCTGCCGATATGTGACCTTCGGCCTGCCGAACTGTGAGGTCCAGCATGCCGACCGAGTAGAAAACGTACAATCCAGAAAATACAATTTTAATGCAATTTATCAATTTTATTTTCAACAATTCAAAAACATAAAATTAGAGACTCAGGAAATACCTAGAGGTGCCATCATCAATCTTTAAGATCCGACTTCTCGTTCCGTCTCCTCCGAATAATTATTTAATTACAAAATTCTTACAAATTAAAAATTAAATAACAATTCCTAGATAGAGATGATAGTCCGCCATCTAATTACATGAAAAACCTAGATACACATTCTAACCTCTAAGGAACCATAACCGATATTAAATAATTAATAAATAAAACAATGATTTAATCAACCATAATTAATTAATAAACATTCACCACATAATCCATGACAACATATATATTATATAGAAACCTAGAGTCCTATCGCTCTATAAAATTCAATTCAAGCATAAGAGAGATTAAGATCACAAAATTTATGCATATAACATGATCACAAACTTGCAAATTTATGTAAAAACCTCGGCTCTGATACCAATTGTTGGAAACAAAGTGTGCAGCGGAATTTTAAAAATTTTTTTAATCAGAGTAATTTCCAAAACACAAGTTTAACATGTTATATGTATAAATTAGACAGATCTTACTAACCTCAGTGTGCCGAAGAACCTCCGCAACCTGTGTAGAGAAGTAACGTTCTAGAAGAGCCTCAACCAACAGCTTTTCTTTGCTATTCTCTATCCACAACTGGAGTGAGTGTGGGCTCACACGTACAGCTCTTCCACCGGTGACTCTCCTTCCAACCAACAGAGAGAACCCAAAGCTAGTGCATGTAATTTGTGAACAAAAGCTCTCAGGGAGTTTTCAGATGCTCACTAGAAGAGTATCACTCTTAATCTCTCAAATTGATCTGAGTAAATCATGAGACTCACTCCCTTTTTATACCTATTGGTCCTGGGGTCAGTCCATATCAGATTAGATCTCAAAAACTCGAAACAGAATCAAGTTCGGATCAATATCTGATAAGATCCGCGTGAAACACGTAACCTCATCTCCTGCTGATCGGCAGGACGAACAGGCCAGTTCGGCAGGCTAGACACGTCATTCGATAGGCCGAACTCTCGAGAAAAAATCTCCACGAATCTTTTATTTTCCACCCGAGATTCTAAAGGATAAAGTCTCAATTTTGATTCAAATAACCCAATAGAGAAGTTATCTAATCAACAAAAACTTTATCAAGATAATCTCTATAAAAATAAATCAATTCACAATAATTCTACAAGTTTATCTTGTTCTAATTTGTCCAAAATTAAAACAACTGATAAACAGACAAGAATTATCTGATCGCAATAATTCAACAAGTTTATCTTGAACCAATTTCTTACAAAATTAATTTAACCGATAAACAGACATGAATTATTTGATTCTTACAAATTTTAAACCAATTTGATAAATCCGACATAAGTCACCAATTATTAGAAAAGCACGCCGTGTCGTTACAGGATTTAATGAGCTAGCAAAGGGGACCAAAATGGACCTATAAAGTTCAAGCTCGTGACAATTATGAAATCCAATATCCCAAATATACATTTCACAATTATCAACTCCAACGCTACTCCACTAAAAGCTTAGAGCTGCACTCTCAAACTTTATAGAATTATGAAGCTCGTGTAGCTAAGTCTCCATGACATATCATAGTGTATCGTATCCCCATATGATAATCCATAATCGGCTTAAGGACAAGTTCTGTCTTACCTTCCCGATTATTTTTATCTTACGTTCCATTGTCTCACCATTAGAAAACTTACCATCCAAAGATAGTATACCATTCAGTTACACCTATGTATCCAAATGGTTGAGCGCTCTAGTTTTCCAATTACAGGACAACGCATATAAGAGGATATCATTACTCCTAAAGAGGAGCTATGGATTCCATATCTATGAATAACAAGTCTACGCTATCAAGAGTCATGCCTCCAACGTACCGGCATGCATACCACTATAGAGATGTGGGAGTCACCCATTGGTACATCAAAAGATACAAGTCGAGACAACGGGCCCACTATTCATCTCAAGATTAAGATACAATACAAATGACTGTCTAAAGTGAATCAATTTGCTAAGACAGAATTATTAATCGAAATCAATTCACTTTATGTCTCGATCCAACACATCGTCACCTATGACAACGTGCCAATGTTTCTATTCACGGAGTCCAACTCCGATGGCCAAGACAAACCATCTCCCAAAAGGGATATAGACAACATAACAATCTTTACATGAATAAAGTGCCCAACTTTATTCCCTCGATTGCGGATCATATGTTTTAGACCGTCACCTTAAGAATCGTGTCTTCCGCATAATCAGTCCATCATATGCTCAATTCTTAAGGTTTAGACTAACAGTCTCAAACTACTGTTTGCTTATCATACATTCGACAAATATGAACTTAAAGAGGACAAGATTTGGTGTATATAAATGAATAAATTCTTTATTGATAAAACATGTCTCCAAAAACGTATTACATTTTTACTCCTTAGGCATACATGTCTAACATATATTACTTAACTTCTTTTATTATTATTATTCTTCTTCTAAAATAGGAGTGAGGCTAATGGAATCAACAAATTTTGAATTGAGGAATTAGATTGACAATCCTACTCTTAATCCTAAAACAAATATTGAATTATAGGGTGTTTGGTAAAGTCGGTTAGAGCAAACTTCTTGATTCAAAATACTGTAGCAACTTTTTGCCTTTTATTGTAGCATGTAAGAGCTTTACACTATTCCTTAAGCAAAAATATGGTTCTAACCAACTTTGCTAAACACCTTATGTTTTATTCCTAATTTACATGCAAAAATATTAAACTTAACAAGAAATACCAAATCCCGTAAAAAAAAATAAGGAAATACTAAAAACATAATTACAACATATGTTTGTTACTTTATTTCTTTATTCTTTTTTATTTGTTTTATTCAAATTTTCCACAATCTATTTATTTATTTTTTAAATAATCACAATCATGTGTACTAATTTATTATTTTGATCTCATAGTAATTATTTAAGTTATCATCAACATTTTAATAAGTGCACAATTTACTTTGTAATTAAAATCATAAAATTTTACTCAAAAGGTATATATGTAGTGTAATAACAGTTTATTTCGATTCCTTTTTCCTTTTCATTTTTGGGAAAAAAAAAAGGAAAAAGTATATGGATTCTAGGTTTAAATAGAAGCATGAATAGGGACGATTCCGATTTCAACTTTGACTATAGCGTACATGGGTAGTTGTGGATAAGGAAAATCTGAAAAAATTTATATTGAATTGTTCAAGCTGTTCAAGTTATTCTATATTGTGGAATAAATATAGCATAATGGGTGTGAAGAACAAACACTAAGTATAGAATAAATAGGTTTTGAGGTGAAAAAAGTATAAATAGATAATTATGGTTTTCTTAAAAAAGGATAATTGTGACGAGGGAACAATAAACTATAAATTAAAAAATTATTTAAAGGTAAAGTTTTGGTTCTCCACTGGTGGAGAATACTTTTATTACTTTTATTCTCCACTGGTAGAGAATACTTTTATTCTCCACTAGTGGAGTGCAAAATAAGCCTTTGGATGGTTATCTAATGGCTATTATGAATTAAGCTTATAATTTGACAAATAGGCTTAGATGCGGACAGTTATTTAGCACACTCAGTTTTAATTTTAACCCTAAATCAATATGAACCATTACTTTAATCGACTTTTCATCATAGCACTTCATTCGAAACCAAAACCTAACTCACTCAAAAAAAAAAAAAAGGAAAGAAAAACCAAAGCAGCGATGGGGCTAAAGGAGGTGCCCAACCTCAAACCCCCTATTGGAGAACAAGTACTTAATGGATTTTAAGAATTTTTTGTTAAAATATTTTTCCAAAAACAAGTTAGACATGCTATGTATATAAATTAATAAAAAGAACTTTTGTTCCTTTTAGTAGACCTGAAAACTACAAGAACCACTTCAAGAGAAAACTATCGGAAGAGCCTTAACCAACAGGACTTCCTTGCTATTCTTATTCCACGATCAGAGTGTGGGTGGTTGCACATTATTCAGTCTTTCCTTAGGTGACCTTTTCTTCCAATGACTTAAGAAAACTAAGAGCTAAAGTTTGGGATGTTGACCAATATCTCAATGGGAGTTTTAGCATCTACCTGGTATAATACTCTTCTCTAAATTTTTCAAGTGATCTAAGAAAATAAAAAATTGTTCTCATTATATAAAGGTCGGATTGGAGCTAGTCTTTATCAAATATAGCCTCAAAATTTGAGTTAGAGTCAAATCTAGAGCTAAAAAAGTGTGAAACATGTTTGATGAAAAAGGCAGGCTTGGTTGACCATGCCTTGTGCATGGCAGCCGACCGCGAGGTCCATGCTGACTTGGTAGATACGTTTTTCAACTTCTCAAACTTATCTGATTCACTATATTTAAACCAATGGGATAAATCCTATCTTATTTGACTCGAGTATCCTTTATAGAGCCTCAATATTAATTTTAATAACCTAACAGAGAAGTTATCTAATTAAAACAGTCATATATAGATAATCCTATACACATAAAATTTATTTCAAATAATTCAACATGTTTATTTTGAATTAATTTATAAAATTAATTCATTAAAAAACTAACATGGATTATTGAATCCAATCAATCAAATTTTAGCCAATCTAATAAATAACTAAGTTATCAATCTGTAAAAAAAATACACTATATCGTTATACAAAAATATTATGAGCTAGCAAATGGGACTCGATGGACATATATAAATCAAGCTCTTATAATTATAAAATAACATATCTTTGACTTGTATATTTTATAATTATCAATTTTAAAGCTATTCCACTAAAAACTTTGAGTTGTACTCTTGAACTATATATAAATTACAAAACTCCAATAAGTTTATCGTCCATGACATATTATAATGTGTAACAACCCATAGGATATTCATGATTGGCTTAAGGTTAAATTTTGTTTTACCTTCTCGATTATATTTATCTTATATTTTATTATCTCACCATTGGAATACTTACTATTCATAACTAATACAGATAGTATACCATGCGGTTACACATATATATCCAGATAGTTAAGGACTCTAGTTTCTAATTATAGAATAATGCCTATAAGAGAATATCATTAACTCTACAAAAGATTTATGGATTCCATGTCTATGTCAATTATGAGTCATGTTTCCAATGTACTACATACCTTTATATAATTTAGTATGTCACTCTTTAGTATATCAAAAGACACAGGTCAAAATTACAAACTCATTGATTCATTACAGGATTAAGATGTAACACATATGATTATCTAAAGTGAATTGATTTATTCAAATAGAATTATTAATCAAATCAATTCATATTTAGTCCCGATCTAATATATCGTCACTAATTGACAATATACCAATGTTTTTACTTGTAGAGTTCGATTTCGATGAACAAGACAAGTTATCTCCTGTTAGGGATATAGACAATATAACAATCTTAACATGAGTAAAGCGCCCAACTTTATTCTCTTGATTGTCGATTTTTTATATTTAGATCATCACTTTTAAGATTCATATCTTCTGTATAATTGTCTATGATATGCACGATTTTAAAGGTTTAGGCTGACAGTCTCGGATTTTTATTTACTTATCATACATTCAATGTAAATGAACATAAGGAGGACAACATTTGATATATGAAAATAAATAATAAACTCTTTATTGATTAAATATTTCAAAAAACTATTACATCATTTAATCCTTAGGGCACCTGGTCTAACAATCTCTCACTTGCCCTAAGTGAGTAAATGTGACATGTTGCACATCCCCATAGCCTCTACATATTTCTTAAAGGTCCTCACATGTGGCGTCTTCGTGAAAGGATCAACTATATTGTCCTTAGATACAATCCAACACATATCACCATATCCTCCCTCAAGTAAGTCTCTCATCATAAGATACTTCTGATTTACGTGCTTATTCATATTGTGGTATTTAGATTCCTTGGTATTAGCTGTTGCTACTCTGTTACAACAATACAGTGTAATCAGCTTATCTATACCAAAAATTACCTTAAGATCCCCAAAAAACTTGTGGAGCCACTCTGCTTCTTTCAAAGCATCATTGGCAGCCAAATACTTAGCCTCCATTGTTGAATCAACTATGCAAGCTTGCTTGACACTCCTGCACACAATGGCGCCTCTTCCTAGAGTAAACACAAATCCAAAAGTCAATCTTCTCGTATCCAGACAGGTTTGAGATTTTGAATTAGTGTACCCAAGAGATGTTAGATCCTCACCGAGACATACTAGTATATAACCTCTAATCTTTTTTAGGTACTTAAAAATATGCTTGACAATAATCAATAATCCAATGGTTTGGTCCTAGATCCGACTGAAATCGACTCACTATCCTGACCATATAACATATGCCAGGTCATGTGTAAAGCATAGCATATATGGGACTACCTACTACCAAAACTAAGGCACCTTCTTCATGTATTCTCTTCCGTCATCGATTTTTGGACCTTCGATTTTGAAAAGAGTAATTCCAAACCTAGATGGTTGCCCACCTTTCTTGGAATTATGCATTACAAACTTCTTGAAAATCTTGTCTATGTATGAAGCTTGGGATAAGACTATTATATTGTCCTTCCTATCTTGAAAGATTTGGATTCCCATAACATAATTAGCCTTGCCCAAGTCTTTTATGTCAAATTGCTTGGTCAGCCAAATTTTGACCGATGATAATGCCCTTACATCATTGCTAATTAACAGAATGTAATCTACATAGATCAGTAGAAAAACCACATTCTATTCTTAATGTGTTTGTAAATATATGGTTCGTCCACATTTTGTTTGAATCCAAAAGTCTTGACTACTTGATCACATATTATGTTCCAAGAATGGGAAGCTTTCTTAAGCCATAAATAGACTTTAGTAATGTGCAGACTTTGTTCTCTTGACCTTTATCTTTTAACCTGCCTGGTTGTACCATATATATAGTCTCATTAAGATAGCCGTTCAAGAAAGCCATATTGACATTCATTTGCCAAATCTCGTAATTGAGAACGACAGCAATGGACAAGAGAATGTGGATGGACTTAAGCACGACAATAGGTGAAAAGGTTTCCTCATAGTTGATTCCTTCCTTTTGCATATATCCCTTTGTTACCAGTCTAGCCTTCTAGTTTTCAACTTTCCATCAGCTTCTCTCTTCATTTTATAGACTCACTTATGCCCCATGGGGTTTTACCCCTTTAGGAAGGTCCACAAGTTTCCAAACTTGACTAGTCTTCATAGACTATATCTCAACATTAATAGCTTATGTCCAAAGCTTTGAATTAATATATTCTATAGCTTCTTTGTAAGTATAAGGATCCTTGTCATGTTCAACTAGCTCAACCAAGTAAGCTTCACCATTGAACATATACCTTTTGGGTTGACGTCCAATCCTCCTACTATATTGAAGCTCTCTAGGTTGTCATTCTGCTAGTTTTTCCACATTGATTGAATTGGTTTTCACCAGAACCATTAGAGTAATCGAATCACTCGCCATCTCCTTGAGCACCACTCTTCTATGAGGCTTAAAGTTGTTCATGTAACTTTCCTTAGGGAAAGCCGCATTCACAAGAACCACGACTTTATTTTCTTTTAGGTTAAAAAAATAACCACCTGTTGTCCCCTCTAGATGCCCTGTAAACACATACACCTTTGAACGTGCTTCTAACTTATTTGCTTTCTTGTCTAAGACATGAGCAGGGCATCTCCATATATGAATATGATTTTGAGGATGTCTTCCTACTTGTCCACAACTCGTGAGGAGTTTTAGGAACTGATTTTGAAGGCATATTGTTCAAAAATAACATGCAGTTTGTAGTACGTATCTCTAGAAAGATAAAGGCAATGTCAAATAACTCATCATAGGCCTAACCATATCCAATAAAGTCCTATTCCTTCTTTAGCCATGCCATTTTGCTGCAGAGTGCCTAGCACAATCAAATGGAATAAAATCCCATTCTCCCTTAATTGTCCTAAGAACTCATCGGAGAGGTACTCTCCACATTGATTGGATCGAAGTACTTTTATAGGTTTACCTAATTGCTTCTCCATTTCAGCTAGAAACAAAATACCCATATCTTAATGTTTTGCTCTTGTTAAAAGTTTTGCTCTTGTGATGCATTAGGTAGACATACCCATATCTTAAGTAATCATCAATAAAAGTAACAAAATACTCATACCTTCCTTACACCTTAATGTTCATAGGACCACAGCATCACTATGCGTAAGTTTTAGAACTCCTTTGGCTCTATTGCCTTTAGATTCGAATGGTCTTTTGGTCATTTTGCCCTCCAAATAAGACTCACATTGTGGTATAAATTCTAGCTCAAAATGACTTAATGGTCTATTCCTTACAAGTCTTTGAATCCTATTAAGGCAAATATAACTTAATCGTAAGTGCCAAAGATAAGTTTTATTAGAGTAAGAACTTTAAGTCTTTTAGTGTAATCTTTAATCTTAGTGTTCGATAGTGAGTCCATTTAGGTTTGATAAAATATAGGTTGTTTTGCATCCATCCACTACAGATAAAAGATTTGTTTTTATGAATCATAACTTTATTATTAAAAGAAACTGAATAAGAGTCCATAAATAAACAAGCGACATAAATTGAATTCATTTTAAGTTTAGGAACATAAAAATAATCTCTCAAAACTAGACTCCTATAAATATTAAAATAAATATGGGCATCTCCCACTACTTCAGCCAACACTAAGGATCCATCGCCAATCTGCAATATGAAATGCTCATGTAGCATACTTTTCATTTCCTTGAACCCCTGTAAAGGAACACAAACGTGATTAGTCACTCCAAAATCTATGACCGAATGTCACTTAATTCCTTAACTAAAAAAGTCTCAACAACTAGAAGTTCGTACTTACCTCCTTTAGCTTGGAAGTCCTTGCAATTCTTTTTGATGTGCCTAACCTTCCCGCAAAAGAAACACTTTCTCTTCTATAGGTTTCTCTCATTCTTCTTCTTCTTATCCTTGCCATTTGTCATAATAGAAGACTTTTTGTTCTTGGCCCTTTTGCGTCTTTCCATTCCTAGAGTTAGAAAGAGAATGAGAACCAGACACAACTACTAAGTTTGTCTCGCCACCAGTCAGAGCTTCCCTGATCAAGTTCTCAAACTCCTTTAACTACTTCATCAACTCCGTTAAGATCACATCCTGTCTATTGCTCAAGTTATATAAAGCTCTAAACGGGATGAACTCCTTAGAAAGAGTCTCAAAGACCATAGTCATTATGACTCAGCATCAATATCGGCTCCATGGGTTTGAGCCTCAACGAGATAATCCATAACCAATATCATATACTCCTTTACAAGTGTCTCCGACCTCTGCTTGCAATTAGAAGCGTCCAAAGAGCCCCTTGCTACTTTGTCAAGGCTTGGCCTCCAAACATGTCATTAAGATTATCCATGATCTGTCAAGCCTGTAGCATGTTATTTATGCTAGTCATGATGTAGTAGCAGGCCTGATCATCAGCATCCATCTAGGGATCATACGCTTAGGTTTGTTCATTAGTGGATTCACCAATAAGCGTAAGCGGACAAGGTGTTGTTAGCACAAATTTTAGTTTCTCAAAGGATAGGATGATATTTAGGCTCCGTTTCCAATCATTATAGTTCTCGCCAGTTAATATGTTTTTATCAAGTCAAAGATTAAGCTTTTACACATTTTGTTCTACAATAAAGAACCATATAGCAAACATAAGCAAACAATCAATAACAATTTTAGTAAGATAACACAATCAAGTAAGCATACAATGTGTTTATGTATTAAAACCTTGAAAAATTCACAATTTTACAACAATAATTCCTAACTTAGAATTCAAGTAGAAGTTGCCTGCAGGGAGACTTGCCAAATTCAATTAGGAACATGGATCCCCTCTGATTAGTATATACCATCCAAGACCCATTTGATCTAGTATATATTAATAATTGCTTTTATTGCCCATTAATTTTATTAATAGAGCTTCTAGGAGAGGTTAATGATAAAATTAATTTGAGTGTTTAACCATTGTTTCAACTACTTTATCCATGGTTTATAATTGATACTTAGGGGTTAACAACGATAAAACATGCTAAAGCAAATTATCCTTTCGAAAATCCAATCTAATACATGATATACCCTTTCCTAGGGGTTAGAGTCACCATGTGTTATCTATAGACTAACGATGGAGGCTTTAGGTCCTCTCGTCAAAAACCTTCTCCTACTCAATATTTTAGAAATCAAGGTTTTATGTCAACATGTATGAACAATTTTTAATGAGAGGTACTCTCTATTTCTACATGACATGTTATCAACATACATAGCAAAACATATTATAAAGCAAACAAGCAATACAACAAGCAAAGCTACAAGCAATATAATAAATAACCGCAATATTATAGTTTCTTCCTAGAGAAAAGAAAATAAAGATTACAAAATTCTATCGAAATATTTTATCGATTCTTCATTTTGTACCTTCTTGTTGTATCCTTTTTTTTCATGTGGCGTTTTCCTTCAATTTTACTCTCAAATAGATTGAAAACTATTCCTTAGTTATCATAAAAATTTCGCTTGTTTTTCTCAAAATTTTTCATAAAAGAAAAAATCACAAAAATAACAAAAAATGGCCTTTTGCCATCTAGCAGTGGACCACACTATGTATATTGCAGTTGAACATGCTACCGCAGTCTGAACCTGAGAAGCATTTTCATCATTATTTTTTGTAGTTTTGATTTTAATAACAATTCAAAAAACTTATGAAAATTTTATAAACATAGAAAATATATAACCCAGCAATCAATTCCATCTTCTAGATTTGTCTTCTCTTCGAATAATTATTTTAGTACAAATTTACAAACAAAAATTTAAATAAATCTTAGAAGGCATTGATAAACCGTCATCTAATTACATGAAAAACCTAGATACAGATTCTATCTTCCAAGAAACTGTTAGACATGTATGCCCTAAGGAGTAAAAATGTAATACGTTTTTGGAGACATTTTTATCAATAAAGAATTTATTCATTTATATATACTAAATCTTGTCCTCTTTACATTCATATTTGTTGAATGTATGTTAAGCAAATAGTAGTCTGACACTGTCAGTCTAAACCTAAAGAATTGAGCATATGATGGACTGATTATGCGGAAGACACGATTCTTAAGGTGACGGTCTAAAACATATGATCTGCAATCGAGGGAATAAAGTTGGGCGCTTTATTCATGTAAAGATTGTTATATTGTCTATATCCCATTTAGAGATATGGTTTGTCTTGACCATCAGAGTTGGATTCTGTGAATAGAAACATTAGCGCATAGTCATATGTGACGATGTGTTGGATTGGGACACAAAGTGAATTGATTTGGATTAATAATTCTGTCTTGGCAAAACGATTCACTGTAGACAGTCATTTATATTGTATCTTAATCTTGAGATGAATAGTGAGCCCGTTGTCTCGACTTGTGTCTTTTGATGTACCAAAGGGTGACTCCCACATCTCAATAGTGGTATGTATGCCGGTACGTTGGAGGCATGACTCTTGATAGCATAGACTTGTTATTCATAGATATGAAATCCATAGCTCCTCTTTAGGAGTAATGATATCCTCTTATATGCGTTATCCAGTAATTGAAAAACTAGAGTGCTCAATCATTTGGATACATAGGTGTAACCGATTGATATACTATCTTTGGATGGTAAGTTTTCTGATGGTGAGATAATGGAACGTAAGATAAAAATAATCGGGAAGGTAAGAAGAACTTGTCTTTAAGCTGATTATGGATTTTCATATGGGGATACGATGCACTTTGATATGTCATGGAGACTTAACTTTACGGGCTTCGTAATTCTATAAAGTTTGAGAGTGTAGCTCCAAGCTTTTAGTGGAGTAGCGTTGGAGTTGATAATTGTGAAATGTATATCTGGGATATTGGTTTTCATAATTATCATGAGCTTGAACTTTATAGGTCCATTTTGGTCACCTTTGCTAGCTCCTAAAATCCTGTAACGACAAGGCATGCTTTTCCAATAATTGGTGACTTATGTCGGATTTATCAAATTGGTTTAAAATTTGAAAGAATTAAATAATTCATGTCTGTTTATCGATTAAATTAATTTTGTAAGAAATTAATTTAAGATAAACTTGTTGAATTATTAGGATCAGATAATTCTTGTCTGTTTATCAGTTGATTAAATTTTGGATAAATTAGATCAAGATAAACTTGTAGAATTATTGTGAATTGATTTATTTTCTTAGAGATTATCTTGTTAAAGTTTGTTTTGATCATATAACTTCTCTATTTGGTTATTTGAATCAAAACTGAGACTTTATCCTATAGAATCTCGGGTGAAAAATAAAAGATTCGTGGAGATTTTTTCACGGCAGTTCGGCCTGCCAATCTACGTGTTCGGCCTGCCGATGGTGCCTGTTCGGCCTACCGATCAAGCTGTTCCGCTTGCCGATCAGTGAGAGATAAAATTACGCATTTTCACGTGGATCTTATCAGATATTGATCTGAACTTGATTTTGTTTCGAGTTTTTGAGACCTAATCTGATAAGGACTGACCCCAAGACCAATAACTATATAAAGGGAGTGAGTCTCATGATTTACTAAGATCAATTAAGAGATTAAGAGTGATAATCTTTTGGTGAGCATCTAAAAACTTCCTGAGAGCTTTTGTTCACAAATCACGAACATTAGTTTTGGGTTCTCTCAATTGGTTAGAAGGAGAGTCATCGGTGGAAGAGCTGTATGTGTGAGCCCACACTCACTCCGGTTGTGGATAGAGAATAGCAAAGAAGACCAGCTGGTTGAGGCTCTTCTGGAATGTTACTTCTCTTCATAGATTGCGGAGGATCTTCGGCACACGAAGGTTAGTAAGAATTGTCTAATTTATACATATAGCATGTCAAACTTGTGTTTTGAAAATTACTCTGATGAAAAATTTTTAAATTCTGTTGCGCACCGTTTTTCCAACAGAAACCATAACTGGAAAAATTAATTAAGTGAAAAAATAATTGAAACTGAAATTTAAGTAACAATAATAAATTAATAAACATTTACCATATAATCTCATGACAACATATAATTATATAGAAAGCTCAAAGTATCAACTCTCTAATTCAAGCATAGGAAAGATTAAGATCATACAATATATGTGCATAGTATAATCACAAACTCGTAAAAACTTTATAAGACTATGGCTCTGATACCAATTGTTAGAAACCGAGTACATAGCAAATTTTAAAAATTTTTGATTAAAATCTTTTTCCAAAGGCAAGTTAGACATGCTATGTATATAAATTAATAAAAGATCTTTCATGCCTCTTAGTAGATCAAAAAACTACAAGAACTGCTACAAGAGAAAACTATTGGAAGAGCTTCAACTAACTGGACTACCTTCCATTCTCTTTCCGTGATTGGAGTGTATGTGGTCACACGTCGTTCAGTATTTCCTCAGTGACCTCTCCTTCCAATCATTTAAGAAAACCAAGAGCTAAGATTCAGGATGTTCAACAACAGCTCTGTAGGAGTTTAAACGTCTTCCAAACAAAATACTATTCTCTAAGTTTCTCAAGTGATCTAAGAAACAATAGAAAATTGTTTCCTTTATATAGAGGTCAAATTAGAGCTAGTACTTATCGAATATGGCCTCAAAATTGAAGTTAGTGTCAAATCTAGAACTAAAATGCATGAATGCGTTTGGTGATAAAAACAGGCTCAGTCTATGTATGGCGGTCCAATGTGAGGTCCATGCTAATATGGCAGACACATTTTTCAACTTCTCAGATTTATCTGATTCACCCTATTTGAACCGATTGGATAAATCCTATCTCATTTAACTCGGGTATCCTTTATAGAGTCTTAGTTTTAATTTAAATAACCCAATAGAGAAGTTACTTGATTAAAACAATCATATATAGATAATCCGATACAAACAAAATCTATTTCAAATAATTCAACATGTTTATTTTGAATTAATTTATAAAATTAATTCAATCAATAAATTAACATGAATTATTGATTCCAATCAATCGAATTTTAGTTAATCTAATAAATAACATAAGTTACCAATCTGTAATAAAAACACACCATATCATTACAAGAAATATTATGAGCTAACAAAGGGGATCTGATAGACATATATAGATCAAGCTCTTGTAATTATAAAATAAGATATCCTCGACACGTATATTTTATAATTATCAACTCTAATGCTATTCCACTAAAAGCTTTGAGCTTTACTCTTGAACTATATATAAATTCCAAGACTCTAATAAGTTTATCGTCCATGACATATAATAATATGTAACATCCCCATAGGATATTCACAATCAGCTTAAAGATAAATTGCATTTTACCTTTCTGAATATGTTTTTCTTATGTTTTATTATCTCAGCACTAGAATACTTACTATTCACAACCAATACAAACAGTATACTCTTTGGTTATGTATATGTATCTAAATGGTTGAGCCTCCAGTTTTTAATTACAGGATAATGTCTATAAGAGAATATATTAACTCTACAAAAGAGTTATAGATTCCATATCTATGCATAACAAGTCTACACCAACCAAGAGTCATGTCTCTAATGCACCAGTATGTGTACCATTATATAATTAAGGATGTCACCTTTTGGTACATCAAAAGACACAAATAAAGAATACAAACTCATTGACTCATTTCAAAATTAAGATGTACTACATATGATTGTCTAAAGTGAATTGATTTATTCAAACATAATTATTAATCTAATCAATTCATCTTTAGTCCCGATCTAATATATCATCACTAATGACAATATACCATTGTTTTTACTCGTAGAGTTCAATTTTGATGACTTATACACGTCATCTCCTATTAAGGATGTAGACAACATCACAATCTTAACATGAATAAAGCACCTAACTTTATTTCCTCAATTGCAATTCTTTTATATTTAAAACATCACCTTTAAGATCAATGTCTTCTGACGATCTTAAAGGTTTAGACCTATAGTCTCAGACTTTTGTTTGCTTATCATATATTCAACATTAATAAACATAAAGATGACAATACTTGATATATGAAAATAAATAATAAACTCTTTATTGATTAATGTTTCCAAAAACTATAACATTATTTAATCCTTAGGGCACCTAGTCTAACGCCCCCTTCCTCCGTTTTGGTGATGAGAATCAAGATCTATCACCGACGATTCTCACTTGACGGAGCCCAAACACAACCCCCTTCCATATTGATATTGAGCATTAAGATCCACCACTAGTGAGCCTTATTAAACCACGACACCCTCCCCTCATTTTGAAGCTATTGCAGCAATATCAAGAGGTCAAAATTTGACACCTTGAAATCTCCACTTGGGCTTCAAATCATAGTGAGAAATTCCCTACTATGATAGAAATCAATGGCATGATCATGGAAAACAACTCATAGGCTTTGATGAACTAATGAAGAAGTCAACTTCAAGATAGAGAATGGTTGTCATCCTAAATCCATGTCACCTTGTTGGTACTCTTTTGGAGCTTCTTTGTCATGAATGATGTCTAAGACTGCAAGCATCCTAAAAGAGACATGATTATTATTGATTGAAAATTTATGTTGTTCTATATTTATTATTGTCCTTGAGGTTAAAACCATTTTTGAATTTTTTTTTTTTTTTGATGATGTGAAATAAATTGGGTTTTCATTTGCTTTAGACTTGTTTCTGTGCTTTTGGTATGATGATTTATGCCGCCACGGGGGAATGGTGCAGCCGGGGTGGTGGGTTGCTTAGAGATGGTGGAGGAGTTTGCAGAAGAGGAAACTGACAAATATGAGAAAGCCATTAGAAAGGGAATTTGAAGGTTGAACAAAACCCATGCTGATCACTAGCAAATCTGAGAATTTATGTTGCTAGAGATGAAGAAGAAAATGAATAGTGTGGGTTTTGGGTTTTTTTTTTTGTTTTTTAATTTGTAATATCTTTAGCATAATTTTCATACAAATCATATGTGGGAGGGTTTATTTTTATTTGGTGTTTGATCATTTTTTTATCACTGATCTAAATCTAAGAATAACAAATGACCGTTGGATCATTCTCCACCAGTGGAGAATTTCGCCATTCACTACCATAGACTCACCCATTATTTAGTGAAGGAAAAATAAAAGAGGAAAGAGAAAAAATATAGTAAGCTAGCATTTATTAAAAAATTTGATAAATTTTTCCTTTTTTGTCAAAATTTTATATTAAAGAATTACATAATAGGTGATGAAAAAACAATGTATTATTTGGTTGTAAGCACAATCTAGTAGTAAAACCATATTTGACTTTTATAAGGTGAAGAGTTTAAATCGCTACACTTCTAAGTTAAAAAAACAATGTATCGATAAAACATAATTTAGATAAAATACAATTTAAATATTTATTAATTTTTGTCAATTTATTATACTTTTTCTTATATAATTTAACAAAAAAACTAACAATTGTCTTAGGTTGCGGCCGCATAGATTACCTGACTGGAATCTAATAGAATCCAAATCTAAATCTAATAGATTATTTATTTTTTGTTTTTGGGAGGAAAAAAAAAGAAGCAACGATCTCTAGACGCCGACATGGGCCATAAAAGTGGAATTTGGTAGATGTCAATGTTGGGGTCCAATTTAAAGTAGCCCAAATCAAACCAAGGTCAAGGCCTAGTGAAAAGCATGCCTTAAGTTATGTAACAAGTAGAGTGAGCTCAATTAAATGACACAATATGCTCATCACGTGTGATCCAGATTGGTTTGGTTCAAGGTGTCTGTTTTGTGTTTGATTGCTCGTCTTGATATGAAGTGATCAATTTGAAGCCAAGAATTGCCTAATAGAAGCTTAAATATACTAATTCACGTGGTTACTCAGGATTAAGTGGTCTAAAATTTATAACGAATAGACACTTGACACATGTCCCACACCATCAACCACTACTTAAATCCACTCCCTACTAGTAGGAACCCATTTTCATGAATGAGGCCTCCATATATAGATCAGGAACATTGTTTTACAATTTATCTATTAGTCTAAACATTCTTCACCTACTCTATATAAATACTTTCCTCTTTCTTATTTCTTAGACCCTTCCACTCTACTCAAGCATATATTATTTCTAGAATTTACTATAACTTGTACAAAGATTGATTATTAGTGAAAAAAGCTAATCAACAGTGGATGTAGCTCACAATTTGAGTAAACCACTATAAATCTTTTGTGTGATACTCTTGTTTTAATTTCTTTCATTTAATTACCTTATTATTAGTATTCTTGATTATTATTACATAGCTATTAAATTTATGAGTATGTTAGGACCTAGTAATGGTGAAGCCCAATCAATTTGAGTTAACTTCTAAATTACACATTAATCTAATTTGATTTAATTTAGACCTAATATCTATAGTTTGGCGCCCATAGGGCCCTCTAACCATCAACTCAAGGAAGTTTAGTAGCAGACTCCATCGTAACAACAACAAAAATAGTAGACGACATGAATACCAGCCAAGAGCTCCTACAAAATACTACTTCCAAGAAAGAAGGATACAAGAACACGACTGCATCAGCAACATAGAGGGGGACAAACAACTAAACACACTTGCTATTGAAGTTGAGAGCCTAAAGGCTTTGTTGTAGGAGCAGGCGACGTACTCTCAAAAGCGAGACCAATGCTTTGAGGTCAAAGAAGTAGAATAGTTGAGAAATTTGTTGTTTGATATTGAGTTGTGGCCACAACCAATGTCATTGATTTCTTTTTATTATGATAGTGAAGCTACATTGTCTAGAGCTTATAATAAAGTGTAAAATAGAAAGTATAGACATATTAATTTGCGACATGAATATGTGGAACAACTAATAATAGATGGTGTTATTAATGTTGTTTATTTTAGGATGAATAAGAATGAGATACTTAATGAGAACACATCTAGTGGGATAGGACTAAAACTTTTGTATGAAAGAATCATCATTGATGGTAACCCAACTATGTAATAATTGTATAGCTACTCCATAGTTTAATGGGTACAAACAAATCATTGATAAGGGATCGGTTTGGCACTGAAATTTAATTGTCCCTTCTAGGATGTTCATTGTCGATAGCTATGTGTTGAAGTTAAGTATATACTCTTAATAAAGTTCAAGTCTAAAGTAGCTAGACACATAAATTGAAACTTCACCTAAATAAACATAAGAAATGGTGACGTTCCTAATAAAACCATGGTTTAGTCTTGGCTAATGTTCATGAATCCAAAATAGAGCATAAGGCCAGAATAATACTAAATGATACAAACATAATTTAAAATCTAAGATAGCTTATATGTGATATGTTTTCATTGTTTGCTTAAGAGACAAGATTTAATGCTTAGCACACCATTGTCTTATAAATACTTTGAAGTATATTCACTAATTGAAGGTCTAAATTGGAAGATATCTTTTTGTATGTACGAGTTTATCATTATTGAATATGAAGAAATATAACAATCTAGTGGGGGATTGTATGAGGTTAGCACACTATTGTCTTAGCACCAACTTGCTAACTCTTGACACTACGCTACAGTGCAAGCACATTGTTACACTCGGCACTTCAGCATAGAAAACTTGGCACCGCAACACTAGCCCGAATTTGTTAAGGCTAAAATGTTACATCTTTTCAATTATTTTGAACCATTAAGTTGATTGGTTATATGCTTTTATGCAAAACTAAATATCTATTATCAAAAGGCGTATTTGTTGTAATATATGTGTTGATATATGAAAGTATACTTTTACGCGAAAAGTTACAAAGTTGCAACTGTTGCATTAGTTCATGAAAAGACACCCATGTGTTTTATTAAATCTTCAGAAATTTCCAAATTTCATATCTTGTTCTTGAATATCATATTATTATTAGATATAGTGTTAGGGATTGTTGTATCTTGGGGGCATATTGTCATTAAAACCTGCTAGCAAACTTAGTAGTAGGCCCAAACAAATCCTTAAGAAATGTATCCCTATACACCTTAAACCTATCCTTGTTTTCTAGATTTTCTTAGCCTTTATTTTCTTTGTTCTACCTACAAATCACCAACAATATTTCAAATATTTGTCGCCAATCATTGCATGATTATATATATACATATATAGAATGGGATGATCAAAATGCTAACAGTATCAAAAAATGACAAATGTTATGGAAAACAACAATAATATATAAAAATAACAATAATATAAGAAACGATGTAAAAATTATTTAAAATAGGACAATGGCACAAAAAGGAAAACATAACAACATCTCTAATAAAATGCCATAATTGTCAAATTTTAACATTTAGGTAGGAAAGCCACTCTTCAATATAGTGTAAGTTTTGGAGCTAGATTTGACTTGTGCTATATTTATTAAATTGTTATTGATTGGTGCATTGACTTTTTTATTTAGTAGTTATTACATGTTTATTTTTAAATTAATTAAAAATTAAATGCTTATTGTTAAAAGTTTGGATTTATATTATTTTTGGCCTCTAAACTATGCAACTTGTCTCATTTTGACCTTTGAACTTTAAAATGTAGTAAATCACACCCTTAAACTATTCAACATGCCTCATTTTAGCCCTTCTGTTACTAAATTTGTTAAATAAAACAAGGTAAATTAGACTAACATTCCTTGTGTTTCACCCAAATTATAGCGACATCCCCTAGACCAAAACTAATCATATTAATACCCTTGATTGTTTAGAAAAAATTACAAAAAGACTCCCTCTATTAGTTGACCGTGAGATTTGATCGTTAGTTAAACGTTAATTTTGCTTAAAATACCAAAATTAACCCTCCATCTATCCAAAAATGTTTTAGGCACTTTATACCAAAATTATACCATTAGTTGATCGATCTTAGGTTCGCCAAATAGGGATTGGGGTGGTTAGGTCAGATTGTCGGCACAAGAAGGGGGCAGAGGGGGCATGGGTTGGGCGATGGGAGGGAGTTGTGGGGGAGGGGCTATTTGGCTGGGTTGTTGGGGAGGGGCTATTTGGCTGGGTTAGATTAATTAGGGTTTTTTTTTCTTTATATCAATGGCTAGGATTTGATATTGTTAGATCAATTGCTGAAATTAAAAAGGGTATTTTTGTCATTTAAGTAAAAATTTAACAAAGTTAAATCCCAAGATGTCAATGCGATTAGTTTTGATCAATGGGGTGTCTCCGTAATTCACATGTTAGTGTAATTTACCCACTAAAACGAAATTGAGCCAATAATTTTACTTTTGCCCCCTAAACTATGCAACTTGTCTTATTTTAACTCCTAAATTTTAAACTATAGCAAATCATACTCCTGAACTATGACACTTGTCCTATTTTTGCCATTCAATTACTAAATCTATTAATATTGACAAATTAAGCTATATATATATACAATTGATCGATTAATTACAAATCGACGGTTGAGATTAAATCATTTGTAATTAAATTTCACGTATTTCAAACATACAAATAAGGAATTTCATAAGTAAATATACCTTTTTGTTGACTTAAAATTAATAAGAATTTGGATTTTTTTTAAAATTATAGAGTCCAATTAAGTGAAGTATTCATTATTTTGTTACTTACATAATTTTCAACCCTAAAATTTAGACATAAAATGACAAGCATGTTATACTGTAGTATCTATGTGTTATTTTTGTTAGATACCCATATATATCCAAGTGTTTTTTTTCCCTTATTTGCTCCTTTTTTTTTGTTTTAATTCATATTAAATAACATGATAGAGAAAATTTAACAAAACTTCTTGAGAAAAAAATAACTTTGATCAACAAAATTATGAAAAAAAGAAAAATAGTAAAACTTATATAATGAATAAATAAAATGACAAGTAGGCTATATTGTAGTATCTATGTGTTATTTTTGTTATATACCCATATATCCAAGTGTTTTTTTTCCTTATTTGTTCCTTTCCTTTTGTTTTAACTCATTTTAAATAACATGGTAGAGAAAATTTAATAAAACTTATTGAGAAAAAATAATAAAACTTATATAATGAATAAACATAAGTTAGATATTTTGACTACAAGATATATGTTTAAAACATATATAGAGCCAAAAGGTCAAAATAGTCATTTGTCTTAATATGTTAATATTTAATGGATTTAGTGATGAAAAGATCAAAATGGGACAAGTTTCATAGTTTAAGTGCGTGATTTATTATACTTTGAAGTTTAGGGGTCAAAATGAAACAAGTTTCATAGTTAAGGGATCAAAAGTGAAATTATTGGCTCAACTTTGTTAATATATAATGGATTCGGGAACGGAAGGGCTAAATAGGACAAGTTGAATAATTTCGAGGGTGTGGTTTGCTACATTTTAAAATTAAAGGGCCAAAATAGGACAAATTGCATAGTTTAGGGTTAAAAGTGAAATTGACCCTAAAATTTTTAATGCTTAAGATTAAAGTTCCAAGTGGCTAATATGAGCCATGTTTTAAACTGTGTCTGCATCCTAATTTTGTTTCCCCTGTTTTAGTATCAAATGAACAATACTTAACACACTCCAAAAAATATATGTCAAGCTAAATCGCCTACTCAAAAATAGGGGTATTCATAAAATCTGTCAATCCGTTCAATCCAATCTAATCCGTCAGATTAGATTATAATAGATTATGAAAATATAGACTGGTTTTAGATTGAGATTTTTTTAATCAGATTATACGAATCAGATTATGAATTGTGTATCTCTCAATCCATGTAATCTACAATTCTGAATTACATATATAAATGTATAAGTATAAATTATATATAAAAGTACATAATTTTGTTCCCTATACACATACAATATTATGTCTAAATTTTATATGCTTAAAAAAGAAAGGTTATTCACATAAATGCCACTTTTTAGCCTCAATTTTTAATTACATCACAAAATATAAAAAGTTCTTATGCCACAAATTTGGTATATGTCCCTTTAGGAATTTTTTGTGTCGCTTTAGGACATTATTTGTGTCCCTTTAGGACATGTCACATGTCCCTCCAAGATATTTTTGGGACATATTGCATGTCCCTCTGGGACATTTATTGTGTCCTTTAGGAATATATAACATGTCCTTTTTGGAATTTTTTTTGTGTCCTTTCAAAACATGTCACATGTCTCTCCAGGACATCTTCTCTCTTTTTTTTTTTTTCAACTCTTGTCTCTCTCTTTCCCCATCTCTTTCTTTTACATTGATTTTCTTCAATTCCAAATGAAGGAGATTTTTCCCAAAATTGATTATGAAATTTGATAATCTCAACTAAACATAAACATCATAACAATAATAATAATAATAATAATAATAATCCATACATACATACATACATACATACATGCATACATACATCTTTTCTTAGTAATTCTACCAAATTCTAGTTTCCAAGCAAATAAATAGTCAATATACTAATTTAAGAAACTTAGTTCAAAATATTTCATCGTCTGATTAAGAATTATCATCTCAAAACAAGGTAGTTTGAAAATACCCAATAAAAGGCCACAATAACTAATGAAACAGAACAAACCGAAACATTAAAAAGATTTCTTTGCAAATGGAAAGTGAATTTTCAGCAAAACAAAATAGAAAAAATATTGAGAAGAACAAAATAATGATGGTGAAGAGTTGGATTAAGGCATCGAAATGTAGAAATTGGGAATCAATATCTTGGTGGAAAACTTACAGTAAGCCCTCCTCCTCCTCCTCCTCTTCTTCTCCTTCTTCTTCTTCTTCTTCTTCTTCTTTTTCTTCTTCTTCTTCTTCAAAACCCTAGAACAAAACCACGCTCTCAGTCTTTCCTTTTTTGCCTCTTGGCCTTCTTCTATGATGGAGATCTGCATTGTTTGATCATCACCAAAGATTCATGCTATTTGATCGTTGATAGAGAGACATGGTGTTTGATTGTTGTTGGTTATTAATGTTAGACATGTATGTCCTAAGGAGTAAATATATAATATGTTTTTGGAGATATTTTTATCAATAAAGAATTTATTTATTATTCATATACCAAATGTTGTCGTCTTTATGTTCACATTTGTTGGATGTATTATAAGCAAACAAAAGTCTGAGACTACCGGTCTAAGCTTTTGAAATCAAGCATATGATGGATGGATAATGCAGAACATATGATTCTAAAGGTGATGGTCTAAATCATAAGATCCGCAATCGAGGGAACAAAGTTGGGCGCTTTATTCATGCAAAGATTGTTATGTTGTCTATATCCCTAACGGGATGGTTTGTCTTGGCCATCAGAGGTGGACTCCATGAATAGAAACATTAGTACATTATCATAGGTAATGATGTATTGGATTGTGACATAAAGTGTAATTGATTTGGATTAATAAGTTTGTGTCGGTAAATCAATTCACTTTAAACAATCATATGTGTTGTATCTTAATCTATGATGAATAGTGGGCTTGTTGTCTTGACTTATGTCTTTTGATGTATTAAAGGGTGACATCCATAATTTATGTTTGCACGCATCCCTAGTACATTGGAGACATGACTCTTGGTTGCAGTAGACTTGTTATTCATAGATATTGAATCCATAGCTCCTCTTTAGGAGTAGTTGATATCCTCTTATATGTGTTATCCTACAATTAGAAAACTTGTGTGCTTAACCATTTGGATACATAGGTGTAACTGAATGGTATACTATCTATGGATGGTAAGTTTTCTGATGGTGAGATAATGAAATGTAAGAGAAAAACAATTGGGAAGGTAAGACAGAATTTATCCTTAAGCCGATTATGGATAATCCTATGGGGATACGATACATTATGATATGTCATAGAGACTTAGTTATTCGGGTTTCACAATTCTATGGAATTAGAGAGTATAGCTCTAAGCTTTTAGTGGAGTACCGTTAGAGTTGATAATTATGAAATTTATATCTTGGATATTAAGTTTCATAATTATCAGGAGCTTAAACTATATAGGTCTATCAGGTCCCCTTTGCTAGCTCATAGTAATTTCTATAACAATATGCTGTGCTTTTTTAATAAATTGGTGACTTATGTTAAATTATTAGATTGGCTAAAATTCGATAAGATCAGATAATTCATGTCTATTTATCGGTTGAATTAATTTTGTGTAAATTAATTTAAGGTAAACCTGTTAAATTATTGGGAATATTTATTTTTCTAAAGATTATCTAGATATGGTTGTTTGCATTAGATAGCTTTTCTATTGGGTTATTTGAAATAAAACTAAGGCTTTATCCTAAGAATCTTAGATGGAAAATAAAGATTCGTAGGGATCACTTATCATTAGTTCGGCAGACCGATCTTCTAGTTTGACCTGTCAATGGAGTAAGTTCGATAGGCCGATCTGTTAGTACGGCTTGCTGACCGAACGATAATTTGATTATGCATTTTGATGCATCTTTATTAGATATTGATCCAGATTTAAATTTTTGAAGCCATAACGGATAAGAACTAACCCTTAGGTCCAATCTCTATAAATAGAGAGTGAGACTCATATGTTATTGAGATTAGTTGAGAGATCAAGACTGAGCACTCTAGTCTATAAAACTCTAAAACTCCCTTAAAGAGCTATTGTTCACAAATCACGAATGGTAGTTCTAGGTATTTCTCAATTGGTTGGAAGGAGAGTTACCAGGAAGAGCTGTAGACGTGTGCTTACACGCACTCCGATCGTGGATAGAGAATAACAAAGAAGACCAGTTGGTTGAGGCTCTTTTGGAACATTCTTCTCTACACTAATTACAGGAGCTCTTTAGCAAATGAGGTTATTAAGATCTAGTTAATTTATGCATATAGCGTGTCAAACTTGTGTTTTGAAAAATACTCTAGTATAAAAAAAATTTTAATTTCTGTTGCATGCTATTTTTTCAACAATTGGTATCAGAGCTATGGTTTTTATGTAAATTACGAGTTTGTGATCATGCTATATAAATAAATTATGTGATCTTGGTCTCTCTTATGCTTGAATTTAATTTTTTAAAGAGTTCGTACTCTAGGGGTTTTATGTATTTATATGTTGTTGTAGAATTATATGGTAAATGTTTATTAATTAATTATAGTTAATTAAATTATTATTTAATTATTAATTAATTAATTTTGCAGGTTATGGTTCCTTAAAGGTTAGAATGTTTATCTAGGTTTTCATATAATTAGATGGCGACTGTTATCTTTGTCTAAGAATTATTATTTAATTTTAAATTTGTAAGAATTTTATAATTAAATAATCATTCGAAGAAGACGGATCTAGAAGATGGATGATAGCGTTCTGCAAATATTACAAGTTTGAAATTTGTAAGAATTTTAAACTTGTGTTTTGAAAAATACTTTGGTATAAAGAAAATTTTAATTTCTACTGCATGCTATTTTTCTAACAATTGGTATCAGAGCTTGTTGGAAACAAAGTGCGCAACGAAATTTTAAAGATTTTCATCAGGGTAATTTCCAAAACACAAGTTTGACATGTTATATGTATAAATTAAATAGATCTTACTAACCTCAGTGTGCCGAAGAAACTCCGCAACCTGTGTAGAGAAGTAACGTTCCAGAAGAGCCTCAACCAACTGGTCTTCTTTGCTATTCTCTATCCTCAACTGGAGTGAGTGTGGGCTCAAACGTACAACTCTTCCACCGGTGACTCTCCTTCCAACCAATAGAGAGAACCCAAAGCTAGTGCTCGTGATTTGTGAACAAAAGCTCTCAGAGAGTTTTAAGATGCTCACTAGAAGAGTATCACTCTTAATCTCTCAAATTGATCTCTATTGATCTGAGTAAATCATGAGACTCACTCCCTTTATATTGCTATTGGTCCTGGGGTCAGTCCATAGTAGATTAGGTCTCAAAAACTCGAAACAGAATCAAATTCGGATCAGTATCTGATAAGATCCGTGTGAAAACGCGTAATCTTATCTCCCACTGATCGGCAGGCCGAACATGTCATCCGGCAGGCCGAACTCCCGAGAAAAAATTTTCGCGAATCTTTTATTTTTCACCCGAGATTCTAAAGGATAAAGTCTCAGTTTTGATTCAAATAATCCAATAGAGAAGTTATCTGATCAAAACAAACTTTATCAAGATAATCTCTAAGAAAATAAACCAATTCACAATAATTCTACAAGTTTATCTTGATCTAATTTATCCAAAATTAAATCAACCGATAAACAGACAAGAATTATCTGATCGCAATAATTCAACAAGTTTATCTTGAACTAATTTCTTACAAAATTAATTCAACCGATAAACATACATGAATTATTTGATTCTTACAAATTTTAAACCAATCTGATAAATCCGACATAAGTCACCAATTATTGGAAAAGCACGCCGTGTCGTTACAGGATTTTGTGAGCTAGCAAAGGGGACCAAAATGGACCTATAAAGTTCAAGCTCATGATAATTATGAAATCCAATATCCCATATATACATTTCACAACTATCAACTCCAACGCTACTCCACCAAAAGCTTGGAGCTGCACTCTCAAACTATATAGAATTACGAAGCTCGTGTAGCTAAGTCTCCATGACATATCATAGTGCATCGTATCCCCATATGATCATCTATAATCGGCTTAAGGACAAGTTCTGTCTTACCTTCCCGATTATTTTTATCTTACGTTCCATTGTCTCACCATTAGAAAACTTACCATCCAAAGATAGTATACCATTCAGTTACACCTATGTATCCAAATAGTTGAGCGCTCCAGTTTTCTAATTACAGGACAACACATATAAGAGGATATCATTACTCCTAAAGAAGAGCTATGGATTCCATATCTATGAATAACAAGTCTACGCTATCAAGAGTCATGCCTCCAACGTACTGCATGTATACCATTATAGAGATGTAGGAGTCACCCATTGGTACATCAAAAGACACAAGTCGAGATAACGGGCCCACTATTCATCTCAGGATTAAGATACAATACAAATGACAGTCTAAAATGAATCGATTTGCCAAGATAGAATTATTAATCCAAATCAATTCACTTAATATCCCGATCCAACACATCGTCACCTATGACAACGTGCCAATGTTTTTATTCACGGAGTCCAACTCCGATGGTCAAGACAAACCATCTCCCAAAAGGGATATAGACAACATAATAATCTTTACATGAATAAAGCGCCCAACTTTATTCTCTCAATTGTGGATCATATGTTTTAGACCATCACCTTAAGAATCATGTCTTCCGTATAATCAGTCCATCATATGCCCAACTCTTAAGGTTTAGACTGACAGTCTCAGACGACTGTTTGCTTGTCATACATTCAACAAATATGAACGTAAAGAGGACAAGATTTGGTATATATAAATGAATAAATTCTTTATTGATAAAAATGTCTCCAAAAACGTATTATATTTTTACTCCTTAGGGCATACATGTCTAACAGAGCTATGGTTTTTATGTAAATTATAAGTTTGTGATCATGCTATATGAATAAATTATGTGATCTTGGTCTCTTTTATGCTTGAATTTAATTTTTTAAAGAGCTAGTACTTTAGGGGTTTTATATATTTATATGTTGTTGTGGAATTATATGGTAAATGTTTATTAATTAATAATAGTTAATTAAATTATTATTTAATAATTTATGCCGGTTATGGTTCCTTAGAGGTTAGAATGTTTATCTAGGTTTTCATGTAATTAGATGGCGACTA
The DNA here is from genome assembly GCA_025403435.1 of Artocarpus heterophyllus. Classification (NCBI taxonomy): domain Eukaryota; kingdom Viridiplantae; phylum Streptophyta; class Magnoliopsida; order Rosales; family Moraceae; genus Artocarpus; species Artocarpus heterophyllus. The sequence goes on from CM046334.1 coordinate 24,985,954, forward strand.
TTATCTTTGTTAAAGAATTATTATTTAATTTTAAATTTGTAAGAATTTTGTAATTAAATAATCATTCGAAGAAGACGGATCTAGAAGATGGATGATAGCGTTCTGCAAATATTTCTTGAGTCTCTAATTTTATACTTTTAAATTGTTGAAAATAAATTGAAAAACTACATAAAAACTGTATTTTCTAAAAGTCATGATATCTGCTCAGTCAGTAGGTCAAACCCTCGGTTTCGATAGGCCGATGGTCGCAGACCAACAAGCCGAACCTCTAGGATCAGCAAGCTGTCCGTGGAACCAAATTCTGACGGCTTTGGCGATTGCCAAACTTTCAAGTTCCGTAGGCCGGTCAGTCATGACCGGCAAGCCGATTACACAGATCGACATGCCAATAGAGAGCTGTGGTTTTTCAAAAAAGGTGTGTTTTTCAGTGCAGTTGTGATTTAATTTTTGGGGTCAATTCTAAGAAACATTAAATTTGGATGTGATCACAAATATAAAGTATTCGATCTATGCAGGATTGAAGACAAGAAGAAGGATACAATTTGAAGATTCAAGGATGAAGAATCGATAATATGGTTCGATTAATCTCTTGTAACCTTTATTTTCTATTCTCTAGGGTGGAACCATAATATTACGACTATTTGTTATTTTGCTTGTGGCTTTGCATGATTGCTTTGCTTGTCTGCCTTATAATATGATTTGCCATGTATGTTGTAACATGTCATATAGAATAGGGGGCACGACTCATTAAAAATTATTCATGCATGTTCTTAAAAAAAAAAACCTTGATTTTAAAAGATTGAGTGGGAGAAGGTTTTTAAAGAGAGGAACTATTGCCTCCATTATTAGTCTATAGGTAGCACAGGGTGGTTTTGACCCCGAGAAAAGGACTTCATCATGTACCTGGTTGGATCTCCAAGAGGATAAGGTATTTTTGCATGATTTTTCATTGCACACCCCTAGGTGGTGATTATAAATTATGAATAAAATATTAAAACGATGGTTATACACTCATGTTAATTTTATTATTAATCTCCTCAATGAGCTCTGTTAAAAAATTAATTGCCAAAGAAACGATTATTAATATATACTAGATTATACGGGTCCTAGATGACATATATTAATGAAAAAGGGATCCATGTTCCTAATTGAGTTTGGCAAGTGTCCCCTAGGTAGCTTGTTGAATTCTGAGTTAGGAATTATCGTTGTAAGGTTGTGATATTTTTAAGGTTTTGACACAAAAACATATTGTATGTTTTACATGACTGTGTATCTTACTAAATTATTATGGAATGTTTGCTTATGTTTAGTATATGATTCTTTATTGTAGATTAAAAATGTCTAAAAATGCTTTATCTTCGATACTCGATAAAAACCAATTAACTGGTGAGAACTATAATGATTTAAAATGAAACCTGAATTGTTGGAAATAAAGTGCGCAGCAGAATTTTAAAAATTTTTCAAAACACAAGTTTGACATGTTATATGTAGAAATTAGACAGATCTTATTAACCTTAGTGTGCCGAAGAACCTCTGCAACCTGTGTAGAGAAGAAACATTCCAGAAGAGCCTCAACCAACTGGTCTTCTTTGCTATTCTCTATCCACAACTGGAGTGAGTGTAGGCTCACATGTACAACTCTTCCACCGGTGACTCTCCTTCCAACCAATAGAGAGAACCCAAAGCTAGTGTTCGTGATTTGTGAACAAAAGCTCTCAGGGAGTTTTTAGATGCTCACTAGAAGAGTATCACTCTTAATCTCTCAATGGATCTGAGTAAATCATGAGACTCACTCCCTTTATATAGCTATTGGTCCTGGGGTCAGTCCGTATCAGATTAGGTCTTAAAAACTCAAAACAGAATCAAGTTCGGATCAATATCTGATAAGATCCGCGTGAAAACGCGTAATCTTATCTCTCGCTGATCGGTAGGCCGAACTCCTGAGAAAAAATCTCCGTGAATCTTGTATTTTCCACCTGAGATTCTAAAGGATAAAGTCTCAGTTTTGATTCAAATAACCCAATAGAGAAGTTATTAGATCAAAACAAACTTTATCAAGATCTCTAAGAAAATAAATCAATTCACAATAATTCTACAAGTTTATCTTGTTCAAATTTGTCCAAAATTAAAACAACCGATAAACAGACAAGAATTATATGATCGCAATAATTTAACAAGCTTATCTTGAACTAATTTCTTACAAAATTAATTCAACCGATAAACAGACATTAATTATTTGATTCTTACAAATTTTAAACCAATATGATAAATCTGACATAAGTCATCAATTATTGAAAAAGCACAACGTGTCCTTACAGGATTTTGTGAGCTAGCAAAGGGGAACAAAATGGACCTATAAAGTTCAAGCTCATGATAATTATGAAACCCAATATCCCAGATATACATTTCACAATTATCAACTCCAACGCTACTTCACTAAAAGCTTGGAGCTGCACTCTCAAACTTTATAGAATTACGAAGCTCGTGTAGCTAAGCCTCCATGACATATCATAGTGTATCGTATCCTCATATGATCATCCATAATCGGCTTAAGGACAAGTTTTGTCTTACCTTCCCGATTATTTTTATCTTACGTTCCTTTGTCTGACCATTAGAAAACTTACCATCCAAAGATAGTATACCATTCGGTTACACCTATGTATCCAAATGGTTGAGCGTTCCAATTTTCCAATTACAGGACAACGCATATAAGAGTATATCATTACTCCTAAAGAGGAGCTATGGATTTCATATCTATGAATAACAAGCCTACGCTATCAAGAGTCATGCCTCCAACGTACCGGCATGCATACCACTATTGAGATATGGGTGTCACCCTTTGGCACATCAAAAGACACAAGTCGAGATAACGGGCCCACTATTCATCTCAGGATTAAGATACAATACAAATGACTGTCTAAAGTGAATCGATTTGCCAAGACAGAATTATTAATCCAAATCAATTCACTTTATGTCTCAATCCAACACATCGTCACCTATGACAACGTGCCAATGTTTCTATTCACGGAGTCCAACTTCGATGGTCAAGACAAACCATCTCCCTTAAGGGATATAAACAACATAACAATCTTTACATGAATAAAGCACCCAACTTTATTCCCTCGATTGCGGATCATATGTTTTAGACCATCACCCTAAGAATCGTGTCTTCCGCATAATTAGTCCATCATATGCCCAATTCTTAAGGTTTAGACTGACAGTCTCAGACTACTGTTTGCTTATCATACATTCAACAAATGTGAACATAAAGAGGACAAGATTTGATATATATAAATGAATAAATTCTTTATTGATAAAAATGTCTCCAAAAACGTATTACATTTTTACTCGTTAGGGCATACATGTCTAACAATCTCCCACTTGCACTAAGTGAGTAAATACAGCAAATTTCTCATCCCCATAGCCTCCACATGCCTCTCAAAGACTCTCCCAATAAGTGTCTTCCTAAATGGATCAGCTAAATTGTCCTCTGACGCGATCTTGCACACCCTGACATGCCCGCCCTCAACGAAGTCCTTTATCACATGATACTTCCAATCAATATGCTTACTTTTCTTGTGAAATCTTGGTTCCTTGGCATTTGCCACAGCCGCACTGTTATCACAGTATAGTGATACCGCTTTATCCATACCAAGAACTACCTCAAGATCCTCAAGGAACTTGCGGAGCCACACTGCTTCTTTCGAAGCATCAGTAGCCGCCACATACTCGGCCTCCAATGTTGAATCCGAAGTGCAATCTTGTTTTGCACTTCTCCAACTGATGGCACCGCCAGCCAGAGTAAACATAAACCCCAAAATCGATTTCCTAGAATCCAGACAGGATTGAAAATTTTAATCAGTGTATCCTAGAGGCGTTAAATCCTCACCCGAATACACAAGCATATACCCTCGAGTCCTTCTTAGGTACTTGAAAATATGCTTTATGGCAACCCAATAGTTTGGTCCTAGATCCGCCTGAAATCGACTTACAATCCCGACCGCATAGCTAATATCCGGTCGTGTGCAAAGCATGGCATACATGAGACTACCCACTGCCGAAGCATAAGGCACCTTCTTCATGTATTCTCTTTCTTCATAAGACTTTGGAGAGTCTCTTTAGAAAGATTAATTCCAGACCTAGATGGTTGCCCACCTTTCTTGGAATCCTATATTGCAAACCTCCTGAGAATTTTATCTATGTAGCCGGCCTGAGACAAAGCTATCATTTTGTTCTTCCTATCTCGAAAAATCTAGATACCGAGAACAAAATTAGCCTCACCTAAGTCCTTCATGTCAAACTGTTTGGTCAACCATAATTTGACCAATGACAACGCCCCAACGTCATTGCCAATAAGCAGAATGTCATCTACATAGAGCAGTAGAAAAACCACCTTCCCATCCTTAATGTGTTTGTAAACACATGGTTCATCCACGTTTTGTGAGAACCCATAAGTCTTGATCACTTGATCTAATCTTATGTTCCAAGAACGAGAAGCCTGCTTAAGTCCATAAATAGACTTTAGCAGCTTACAAACCTTACCCTCTTAACCCGCGACCTTGAACCCGTCTAGTTGTTCCATATAAATGGACTCATCAAGATAGCCATTCAAAAAAGCCGTCTTGACATCCATTTGCCAAATCTCGTAGTCGAGAGCGGCAGCTATGGACAAGAGAATCTAGATGGACTTAAGCATGGCTACAGGCGAAAAGGTTTCCTCATAATCGATTCCTTCCTTTTGCGTATAACCCTTAGCTACCAGTCTAGCCTTAAAGGTTTCGACCTTTCCATCCACTCCTCTTTTCCTCTTGTAGATCCACCTACACCCTATGGGTTTTACCCCTTCGGGAAGATCCACAAGCTCCTAGACCCGATTAGTCTCTATAGACTTAATCTCAATGTTCATGGCCTCTGTCTAGAGTCTTCAATCAACATCCTCTATAGCTTCTGCGTAAGTATAAGGATCCATATCATTTTCATCTGGTTCAGCTAAGAAGACCTCACCATTGAACATATACCTCTCAGGTTGACGCCTGATCTTCCCATTACGCTGAAGCCCCTAAGATTGTTGTTCAGGTTTGTTTGGTTTTTCTACACCGATCGGAATGGTTTCGTTCGGAACCTCTGGAGTGAATAGATCACCCCTTAACTCCTCAAGCACCACTTTGCTTCGAGGTTGAAAGTCATCCATGTAACTCTCCTCAAGGAAAGTTGCATTAGTTGAAACCACGACTTTTATTTTCCTTTGGGTTATAAAAATAACCCCCTTTAGTCCCTTTTGGATATCCTACAAAGACGTAAACTTCCAAACGTGCTTCCAACTTATTCCGATCCTTAAACAGGACATGAACTGGACGTCCCCATATGTGAATATGGTTTAAGGATGTCTTTCGTCTTGTCCACAACTCGTGAGGAGTTTTAGGGACCGATTTTGAAGGCGCATTGTTCAAAAGATAACATGCGGTTTGTAGTGCATATCCCCAAAAGGATAAAGGCAATGATGAATAACTCATCATGGACCTAATCATGTCCAACAAAGTCCTATTCCTTCTCTCTGCTATGTCATTCTGCTGTGGAGTGCCCGGCACAGTCAAATGGGATAAAATCCCATTCTCTAACAAGTGTCCCAAGAACTCATTAGAAAGGTATTCCCCACCTCGATCAGATTGAAGTGCCTTTATGGGTCTACCTAATTGCTTTTCCACTTCAGCCCGAAACTCCTGAAACTTATCATAAGTTTCGCTTTTGTGGTGCATCAGGTACATATACCCATATCTTGAGTAATCATCAATAAAAGTGACGAAGTATTCATACCCTCCTTGTGCCCGGATGTTCATCGGTCCACAAACATTACTATGCACAAGTTCTAGAACCCCTTCGGCCCTATTGCCCTTAGACCCGTATGGTCTTTTGGTCATTTTACCCTCCAAACAAGACTCACATTGAGGTATAGATTCCACCTTTAAGTGACTTAAAGGTCCGTCCCTGACCAACCTTTGAATCCTATTCAGGTTAATATGGCCAAGGCGCAAATGCCAAAGATAAGTCTTATTAGAGTGAGAAGTTTTAAGTCTTTTTGAGTCATTATCATTTATCTCAACATTAAGCAATAAGTCCATCTTAGGTTTGATAAAATATAGATTATTTTACATCCATCCAAAATAGATAAAAGATTTGTTTTTATGAATCACCACTTTTTCATTAAAAGATACCACGTAGGAGTCTTTAAATAAAGAAGATACATAAATTAAATTCCTTTTAAATTTAGGAACATAAAAACAATCTCGCAAAATTAAATTCCTATAATTATCAAAATAAAGATGGACATCTCCCACTGCTTCCGCTGAGACCAAGGATCCATTGCCCATCCGAACCGTTAAGTCTGCACACAGCAGACTTCTCGTTTCTTTGAATCTCTACAAAGAAACACAAACATGATTAGTTGCACCAGAATCTATGACCTAGATGTCACTAGATTCCTCAACCAAACATGTTTCTAAATATAGAAGATCACACCTAGCTCCCTTGGAAAGGAAGTCCTTGCAATGCTTCTTTATATGCCCGACCTTACCACAAAAGAAGCACTTAAGCTTCTTTGGGTTCTTTTTCTTCTTCTTCTTCTTGCTGTTAGTAGTAGCAAGAATAGAAGACTTCCCGTTCTTCGCCCATTGCTTCTTTACATTCCCAGAGTTAGGATTGGAACCAGAAGCAGCTACCATGTTGGCCTCACCACCAGCAGGAGACTCCCTGATTAGTAGTTCGAACTCCTGTAACTATTTCATCAGTTCTGTCAAGGTCATATCCCGTCTATTACTTAAATTAAAAGTAGCTCTAAATGGAATAAATTCCTTAGACAGAGTCTTAAAGACCATAGTCATCTGAGTTTTAGCATCGATGTCGGCTCCATTGGTTTGAGCTTCAGCGAGGTAACCCATGACCAACATCATGTGCTCCTTTACAGATATCCCCTATCTCTGTCTACAGTTTAAGAGTTTTTGAAGTGCCCCTTGCCGCTTTGTTATGGCCTGGCCTCCAAACATGTCCTCAAGATTATCCAAGATCTACTTCGCAGTCTCATAATCCTGATGTTGAGCCTGCAGCACGTTGTTCATGCTAGCCATAACATAGCAGCGGGCTTGATCATTAGCATCTTTCCAGCGATCGTACGCTTGGAATTGCTTATTACTTGAGTCTCTCGTAGGCTCGGGAGGACAAGGGGTTGTCAGTACATATTTCAGTTTCTCAAAGGATAGGACGATGTCCAGGTTCCATTTCCAATCGTTATAATTCTCACCGGTTAATTGGTTTTTGTCAAGTATCGATGATAAAGCGTTTTTAGACATTTTCAATCTATAATAAAGAATCATATACCAAATATAAGCAAACATATAATAATAGTTTAGTAAGATAACACAATCATGTAAAAACATACAAATGTGTTTATGTGTCAAAACCTTGAAAATATCACAACCTTACAACGATAAATTCCCAACTTAGAATTCAACAAGCTCCTAGGGGACTCATGCCAAATTCAATCAGGAACACGGATCCCCTCCTGATTAATATATGCCATCCAGGACCCGTATGATCCAGCATATACTAATAATCGTTTCTTTGGCCATTAATTTTATTAACAGAGCTCCTAGGGGAGGTTAATAATAAAATTAACGTGAGTGTATAACCACCATTTCAATATTTTATCCATGATTTATAATCACTACCTAGGGGTGTGTAACCATAAATAATATTAAAATACCTTATCCTTTTAGAGATCCAATATGGTACATGATAGAAATCCCTTCCTAGGGGTCAGGACCACCATGTTCTTCCTATGGATCAACGATGGAGGCCTTAGGTTCTCTCTTCGAAAACCTTCTCCCACTCAATCTTTTGAAATCAAGGTTTTATTTTAAAATTATGCATGAACAATTTTAATATGAGCGGCACTCCCTATCCTATATGACATGTTATCAATATACATGGTAAATCATATTATAATGCAGACAAACAAAGCAATCAAACAAAGCTATAAGCAAAATAATAATAACCGTAATATTATGGTTCCACCCTAGAGAATAGAAAACTAAGATTACAAGAGAATAATTGAGACATTTATCGATTCTTCATCCTTGAATTCTCAAGCTGTATCCTTCTTCATGTAATATCCATATTCAAGTCTTCAATCCCGTATGAATCGAATACTTCATATTTCCAGTCATATCCAAATTTAATGTTTCTCAGAATTGTCCCAAAAATAAAATTAAAACTGTAACGAAAAATTACACCTTTTCTAGATACTTGGCAGCTCTCGGTCGGCAGGCCGATCTGGGTGATCGGCCTGTCAGTCATGCTTCATCGGCCTGCCGATCCATGAAAGTTCAGCCTACCAAACTGAAAGTTCGGCCTACCGATAGAGCACCCCAATTTCTACCCCATTGTTGGCCTACCAGACCACACGTCTGGCCTGCCGATCTGTGACCATCGGCCTACCGAACTATGGCGTTCGGCATGCCGACTGACCAATAATCACTTGTTCCAGAAAATACAACTTTAATGCAATTTATTAATTTTATTTTCAACAATTCAAAAACATAAAATTAGAGACTCAGGAAATACCTGGAGGCGCCATCATCAATCTTCTAGATCCGTCTTCTCCGAATAATTATTTAATTACAAAATTTTACAAATTTAAAATAAATAATAATTCCTAGACCGAGATGATAGTCCGCCATCTAATTGCATGAAAAACCTAGATACACATTCTAACCTCTAAGGAACCATAACCGGTATGAATTAATTAATTAATAATTAAACAACGATTTAATCAACCATAATTAATTAATAAACATTCACCACATAATCCATGACAACATATATATTATATAGAAACCTAGAGTGCCATCTCTCTATAAAATTTAATTCAAGCATAGGAGAGATTAAGATCACAAAATTTATGCATATAACATGATCACAAACTTGCAAACTTATGTAAAAACCATGGCTTTGATACCAATTGTTGGAAACAAAGTGCATAGCAGAATTTTAAAAATTTTTCATCAGCGTATTTTCCAAAATACAAGTTTGACATGTTATATGTATAAATTAGATAGATCTTACTAACCTTAGTGTGCCGAAGAACCTCCGCAACCTGTGTAGAGAAGTAACGTTCCAGAAGAGCCTCAACCAACTGGTCTTCTTTGCTATTCTCTATCCACAACCGGAGTGAGTGTCGGCTCACACGTACAGCTCTTCTACCAGTGAGTCTCCTTCTAACCAATAGAGAGAACCCAAAGCTAGTGTTCGTGATTTGTGAACAAAAGCTCTTAGGGAGTTTTCAGATGCTCACAAGAAGAGTATCAGTCTTAATCTCTCAATTGATCTGAGTAAATCATGAGACTCATTCCCTTTATATAGCTATTGGTCCTGGGGTCAGTCCGTATCAGATTAGGTCTCAAAAACTCAAAACAGAATCAAGTTCGGATCAATATTTGATAAGATCCATGTGAAAACGCATAATCTTATCTCTCGCTGATTGGCAGGCCGAACAGGCCCCATCGGCAGGCCGAACACGTAATTCGGCAGGCCGAACTCCCGAGAAAAAATCTCCACGAATCTTTTATTTTTCACCCAAGATTTTAAAGGATAAAGTCTCAATTTTGATTCAAATAACCCAATAGAGAAGTTATCTAATCAAAACAAACTTTATCAAGATAATCTCTAAGAAAATAAATTAATTCACAATAATTCTACAAGTTTATCTTGTTCTAATTTGTCCAAAATTAAAACAACCGATAAACAAACAAGAATTATCTGATCGCAATAATTCAACAAGTTTATCTTGAACTAATTTCTTACAAAATTAATTCAACCGATAAACAGACATGAATTATTTGATTCTTACAAATTTTAAACCAATTTGATAAATCCGACATAAGACACCAATTATTGGAAAAGCACGCCGTGCTATTACAGGATTTTGTGAGCTAGCAAAGGGGACCAAAATGGACCTATAAAGTTCAAGCTCATGATAATTATGAAACCCAATATCCCAGATATACATTTCACAATTATCAACTCCAACGCTACTCCACTAAAAGCTTGGAGCTGCACTCTCAAACTTTATAGAATTACGAAGCTCGTGTAGCTAAGTCTCCATGACATATCATAGTGTATCGTATCCCTATATGATCATCCATAATCGGCTTAAGGAAAAGTTCTGTCTTACCTTCCCGATTATTTTTATCTTACGTTCCATTGTCTCACCATTAGAAAACTTACCATCCAAAGATAGTATCCCATTCGGTTACACCTATGTATCCAAATGGTTGAGCGCTCCAGTTTTCCAATTACAAGAAAACGCATATGAGAGGATACCATTACTCCTAAAGAGGAGCTATGGATTCCATATCTATGTGTTAGACATGTATGCCCTAAGGAGTAAAAATGTAATATGTTTTTGGAGACATTTTTATCAATAAAGAATTTATTCATTTATATATACCAAATCTTGTCCTCTTTACGTTCATATTTGTTGAATGTATGATAAGCAAACACTAGTCTGAGACTATCAGTCTAAACCTTAAAAGTTAGGCATATGATGGACTGATTATGCGAAAGACACGATTCTTAAGGTGATGGTCTAAAACATATGATCCGCAATTGAGAGAATAAAGTTGGGTGCTTTATTCATGTAAAGATTGTTATGTTGTCTACATCCCTTTTGGGAGATGGTTTGTCTTGACCATCAGAGTTGGACTCTGTGAATATAAACATTGGCACGTTGTCATAGGTGACGATGTGTTGGATCGGGACATAAAGTGAATTGATTTGGATTAATAATTCTGTCTTGGCAAATTGATTCACTTTAGATAGTCATTTGTATTGTATCTTAATCCTGAGATGAATAGTGGGCTCGTTATCTTGACTTGTGTCTTTTGATGTACCAATGGGTGACTCCCACATCTCTATAGTGGTATACATGTCGGTATGTTGGAGGCATGACTCTTGATAGCATAGACTTGTTATTCATAGATATGGAATCCATAGCTCTTCTTTAGGAGTAATGATAACCTCTTATATGCGTTGTCCTGTAATTGGAAAACTGGAGCGCTCAACCATTTGGATACATAGGTGTAACTGAATGGTATACTATCTTTGGATGGTAAGTTTTCTAATGGTGAGACAATGGAACGTAAGATAAAAATAATCGGGAAGGTAAGACAGAACTTGTCCTTAAGCCAATTATGGATGATCATATGGGGATACGATGCACTATGATATGTCATGGAGACTTAGATACACGAGCTTCGTAATTCTATAAAGTTGGAGAGTGCAGCTCCAAGCTTTTAGTGGAGTAGCGTTGGAGTTGATAATTGTGAAATGTATATATGGGATATTGGGTTTCATAATTATCATGAGCTTGAACTTTATAGGTCCATTTTGGTCCCCTTTGCTAGCTCACAAAATCCTGTAACGACACGGCGTGCTTTTTCAATAATTGGTGACTTATGTCAGATTTATCAGATTGGTTTAAAATTTGTAAGAATCAAATAATTCATGTCTGTTTATTGGTTGAATTAATTTTGTAAGAAATTAGTTCAAGATAAACTTGTTGAATTATTGCGATCAGATAATTCTTGTTTGTTTATCGGTTGATTTAATTTTGGATAAATTAGATCGAGATAAACTTGTAGAATTATTGTGAATTGATTTATTTTCTTAGAGATTATCTTGATAAAGTTTGTTTTGATCAGATAACTTCTCTATTGGGTTATTTGAATCAAAACTGAGACTTTACCCTTTAGAATCTCGGGTGGAAAATAAAAGATTTGAGGAGCTTTTTTCTCGGGAGTTCGGCCTGCCGGATGACGTGTTCGGCCTGCCGAACTGGCCTGTTCGGCCTACCGATCAGAATGTTTGGCCTGCCGATCAGCGGGAGATAAGATTTCGCATTTTCACGCGGATCTTATTAGATACTGATCTGAATTTGACTCTATTTCGAGTTTTTGAGACCTAATCTGATATGGACTGACCCTAGGACCAATAACTATATAAAGGGAGTGAGTCTCATGATTTACTCAGATCAATTTGAGAGATTAAGAGTGATACTCTTCTAGTGAGTACCTTAAAACTCCGTGAGAGCTTTTGTTCACAAATCATGAGCACTAGCTTTGGGTTCTCTCTATTGGTTGGAAGGAGAGTCACCGGTAGAAGAACTATACGTGTGAGCCCACACTCACTCCGATTGTGGATAGAGAATAGCAACGAAGACTAGTTGGTTGAGGCTCTTCTGGAACGTTACTTCTCTACACAGGTTGCGGAGGTTCTTCGGCACACTAAGGTTAGTAAGATCTGTTTAATTTATATATATAACATGTCAAACTTGTGTTTTGGAAATTACTCTGATGAAAATCTTTAAAATTCTGCTACGCACTTTGTTTCCAACAATTGGTATCAGAGCCGAGGTTTTTACATAAATTTGCATGTTTGTGATCATGTTATATGCATAAATTTTGTGATCTTAATCTCTCCTATGCTTGAATTGAATTTTATAGAGAGATGGCACTCTTGGATTCTATATAATATATATGTTGTCATGGATTATGTGGTGAATGTTTATTAATTAATTATGGTTGATTAAATCATTGTTTAATTATTTATTAATTAATTAATACCGGTTATGGTTCCTTAGAGGTTAGAATGTGTATCTAGGTTTTTCATGTAATTAGTTGGCAGACTATTATCTCCGTCTAGGAATTGTTATATAATTTTTTAATTTGTAAGAATTTTGTAATTAAATAATTATTCGGAGAAGACGAAACTAGAAGTCAGATCTTGAAGATTGATGATGGCGCCTCCAGGTATTTCCTGAGTCTCTAATTTTATATTTTTGAATTTTTGAAAATAAAATTGATGAATTGCATTAAAATTGTATTTTCTGGATTGAGGGTTTTCTGTTCGGTTGGTATGCCGGACCTCACAGTTTGGCAGGCCGAAGGTCACAGATCGGCAGGCCGGACGTGTGGTCCGGCAGGCCGACAGTGGGGCAGAAAATTTGGATTTGCATAGATCGGTAGGCCGATGTATCAGATCGGCAGGCCGATGGAGCAAGACCGGCAGGTCGATCACCCAGATCGGCCTGTCGACCGAGAGCTGCCGGGTGTCCAGAAAAGGTGCAATTTTTCCAAGAGCAAGGAAATATGAAGTATTCGATTCATACGGGATTGAAGACTTGAAGATGGATATTATTACATGAAGAAGGATACCGCTTGAGGATTCAAGGATGAAGAATCGATAGATGTCTCGATTATTCTCTTGTAATCTTAGTTTTCTATTCTCTAGGGTGGAACCATAATATTACGGTTATTATTATTTTGCTTGTAGCTTTGCTTGATTGCTTTGCTTGTCTGCATTATAATATGATTTACCATGTATATTGATAACATGTCATATAGGATAAGGAGTGCCGCTCATATTAAAATTGTTCATGCATAATTTTAAAATAAAACCTTGACTTCAAAAGATTGAATGGGAGAAGGTTTTCAAAGAGAGGACCTAAGGCCTCCATCGTTGGTCCATAGGAAGAACATGGTGGTCCCAACCCCTAGGAAGGGATTTCTATCATGTACCAGATTGGATCTCTGAAAGGATAAGGTATTTTAGTATGATTTATGGTTGCACACCCCTAGGTGGTGATTATAAATCATGGATAAAATATTGAAACGGTGGCTATACACTCACGTTGATTTTATTATTAATCTCCCTGAGGAGCTCTGTTAATAAAATTCATGGCCAAAGAAACGATTATTAGTATATGTTGGATCATACGGGTCCTGGATGGCATATATTAATCAGGAGGGGATCCGTGTTCCTGATTGAATTTGGCATGACTCCCCTAGGAGCTTGTTGAATTCTGAGTTGGGAATTATCGTTGTAAGGTTGTGATATTTTCAAGGTTTTGACACATAAACGCATTTGTATTATTTTACATGATTGTGTTATCTTACTAAATTATTATATATGTTTGCTTATGTTTGGTATATGATTCTTTATTGTAGATTGAAAATGTCTAAAAATGCTTTATCATCGATACTTGACAAAAACCAATTAACCGGTGAGAACTATAACGATTGGAAACGGAACCTGGACATCGTCCTTTCCTTTGAGAAACTGAAATATGTTCTGACAACTCCTTGTCCTCCCGAACCTACGGGAGACTCAAGTAATGAGCAATTCCAAGCGTACGACCGCTGGAAAGATGCTAATGATCAGGCCCGCTGCTATGTTATGGCCAGCATGAACAACGTGCTGCAGGCTCAACATCAGGATTATGAGACTGCAAAACAGATCTTGGATAATCTTGAGGACATGTTTGGAGGCCAGCCCATAACAAAGCGGCAAGGGGCGCTTCGGAAACTCTTAAACTATAGACAGAGACCGGGGACATCTGTAAAGGAGCATATGATGTTGGTCATGGGTTACCTCGCTGAGGGTCAAACCAATGGAGCCGACATCGATGTTGAAACTCAGATGACTATGGTCTTTGAGACTCTGTCTTAGGAATTTATTCCGTTTAGAGCTACTTTTAATTTAAGCAATAGACGGGATATGACGTTGACAGAACTGATGAAACAGTTACAGGAGTTTGAACTGCTGATCAGGGAGTCTCCTGCTGGTGGTGAGGCCAATATGGTAGCTGCTTCTGGTTCCAATCCTAACTCTGAGAATGGAAAGAAGCAACGGGCCAAGAGTGGGAAGTCTTCTATTCCTCCTGCAACCAAGAGCAAGAAGAAGAAGAAGAAGAACCCAAAGAAGCTTAAGTGCTTCTTCTGTGGTAAGGTCGGGCATATAAAGAAGCATTGCAAGGACTTCCTTTCCAAGGGAGGTTGGTGTGATCTTCTATATTTAGAAACTTGTTTGGTTGAGGAATCAAGTGACATCTGGGTCATAGATTCCGGTGCAACTAATCATGTTTGTGTTTCTCTGCAGGGATTCAAAGAAACGAGAAGTCTACTTCGTCAAGACTTAACGCTTCGGATGGGCGATGGATCCTTGGTCTCAGCGGAAGCAGTGGGAGATGTCCATCTTTATTTTGATAATTATAGGAATTTAATTTTGCGAGATTGTTTTTATGTTCCTAAATTTAAAAGGAAATTAATTTCTGTATCTTCTTTATTTAAAGACTCCTACGTGGTATCTTTTAATGAAAAAGTGGTGATTCGTAAAAACAAATCTTTTATCTGTTCTGGATGGATGCAAAATAATCTATATTTTATCAAACCTAAGATGGACTTATTGCTTAATGCTGAGATAAATGATAATAACTTGAAAAGACTTAAAACTTCTCACTCTAATAAGACTTATCTTTGGCATTTGCGCCTTGGCCATATTAACCTGAATAGGATTCAAAGGTTGGTAAGGGATAGACCTTTAAGTCACTTAAAGGTGGAATCTATACCTCAATGTGAATCTTGTTTGGAGGGTAAAATGACCAAAAGACCATATGGGTCTAAGGGCAATAGGGCCGAAGGGGTTCTAGAACTTGTGCATAGTGATGTTTACGGACCAATGAACATCCAGGCACGAGGAGGGCATGAGTACTTCATCACTTTTATTGATGATTACTCAAGATTTGGATATGTGTACCTAATGCACCACAAAAGCGAAACTTATGATAAGTTCAGGGAGTTTCGGGCTGAAGTGGAAAAGCAATTGGGTAGACCCATAAAGGCACTTCGATCTGATCGAGGTGGAGAATACCTTTCTGATGAGTTCCTGGGACACTTGTTAGAGAATGGGATTTTATCCCATTTGATTACGACGGGCACTCCGCAGCAGAATGGCGTAGTAGAGAGAAGGAATAGGACTTTGTTGGACATGATTTGGTCCATGATGAGTTATTCATCATTGCCTTTATCCTTTTGGGGATATGCACTACAAACCGCATGTTATGTTTTGAACAATGTGCCTTCAAAATCGGTCCCTAAAACTCCTCACGAGTTGTGGACAAGACGGAAGACATCTTTAAACCATATTTGCATATGGGGATGTCCAGCTCATGTCCTGTTTAAGGAACCGAATAAGTTGGAAGCACGTTCGAAAGTTTGCATGTTTGTAGGATATCCAAAAGGGACTAAAGGGGGTTATTTTTATAACCCTAAGGAAAATAAAGTCATGGTTTCAACTAATGCAAGTTTCCTTGAGGAGAGTTACATGGACGACTTTAAACCTCGAAGCAAAGTGGTGCTTGAGGAGTTAAGGGGTGATTCGTTCACTCTGGAGGTTCCGAACGAAAAGGTTCCGATCGGTGTAGAAAAACCAAACAAACCTAAACAACAACCTCAGGGGCTTCGGCGTAGTGGGAGGATCGGGCGTCAACCTGAAAGGTACATGTTCAATGGGGAGGTCTTTTTGGCTGAACCAGATGAACATGACAGGGATCCTTATACTTACGCAGAAGCTATGGAGGATGTTGATTCAAAACTCTGGACAGAGGCCATGAACATAGAGATGAAGTCTATGGAGACTAATCAGGTCTAGGAGCTTGTGGATCTTCCCGAAGGGGTAAAACCCATAGGGTGTAAGTGGATCTACAAGAGGAAAAGAGGAGTGGATGGAAAGGTCGAAACCTTTAAGGCTAGACTGGTAGCTAAGGGTTATACGCAAAAGGAAGGAATCGATTATGAGGAAACCTTTTCGCCTGTAGCCATGCTTAAGTCCATCTGGATTCTCTTTTCCATAGCTGCCGCTCTCGACTACGAGATTTGGCAGATGGATGTCAAGACGGCTTTTCTAAATGGCTATCTTGATGAGTCAATTTATATGAAACAACTAGACGGGTTCAAGGTCGCGGGTCAAGAGGGTAAGGTTTGTAAGCTGCTAAAGTCTATTTATGGACTTAAGCAGGCTTCTCGTTCTTGGAACATAAGATTTGATCAAGTGATCAAGACTTATGGGTTCTCACAAAATGTGGATGAACCATGTGTTTACAAACACATAAAGGATGAGAAGGTGGTTTTTCTACTGCTCTATGTAGATGACATTCTGCTAATTGGCAATGACGTTGAGGCGTTGTCATCGGTCAAATTATGGTTGACCAAGCAGTTTGACATGAAGGACTTGGGTAAGGCTAATTTTGTTCTCAGTATCCAGATCTTTTGGGATAGGAAGAACAAGATGATAGCTTTGTCACAGGCCGGCTACATAGATAAAATTCTCAGGAGGTTTGCAATGCAGGATTCCAAGAAAGGTGGGCAACCATCTAGGTCTGGAATTACTCTTTCTAAGAAAGACTCTCCAAAGTCCTATGAAGGAAGAGAATACATGAAGAAGGTGCCTTATGCTTCGGCAGTGGGTAGTCTCATGTATGCCATGCTTTGCACACGACCGGATATTAGCTATGCGGTCGGGATTGTAAGTCGATTTCAGGCGGATCCAGGACCTAACCATTGGGTTGCGGTAAAGCATATTTTCAAGTACCTGAGAAGGACTTGAGGGTATATGCTTGCGTATTCGGGTGAGGACTTGACTCCTCTAGGATACACTGATTCAGATTTTCAATCATGTTTGGATTCTAGGAAATCGACTTCGGGGTTTGTGTTTACTCTGGGTGGCGGTGCCAATAGTTGGAGAAGTGCGAAGCAAGATTACACTTCAGATTCAACAATGGAGGCCGAGTATGTGGCAGTTAGTGATGCTTCGAAAGAAGCAGTGTGGCTCCGCAAGTTCCTTGGGGATCTTGAGGTAGTTCCTGGTATGGATAAAGCGGTATCACTGTACTGTGATAACAGTGCGGCGATAGCTAATGCTAAGGAACTAAGATTTCACAAGAAGAGTAAGCATATTGATCGGAAGTATCATGTAATAAAGGACTTCGTTGAGGGCGGGCATGTCACGGTGTGCAAGATCGCGTCAGAGGACAATTTAGCTAATCCATTTACGAAGACACTTACTGGGAGAGTCTTCGAGAGACATGTGGAAGCTATGGGAATGCGAAATTTGGTGTATTTACTCACTTAGTGCAAGTGGGAGATTGTTAGACATGTATGCCCTAAGGAGTAAAAATGTAATACGTTTTTGGAGACATTTTTATCAATAAAGAATTTATTCATTTATATATACCAAATCTTGTCCTCTTTACGTTCATATTTGTTGAATGTATGATAAGCAAACAGTAGTCTGAGACTGTCAGTCTAAACCTTAAGAGTTGGGCATATGATGGACTGATTATGCGAAAGACACGATTCTTAAGATGATGGTCTAAAACATATGATCCACAATCGAGAGAATAAAGTTGGGTGCTTTATTCATGTAAAGATTGTTATGTTGTCTATATCCCTTTTGGGAGATGGTTTGTCTTGACCATCGGAGTTGGACTCCGTGAATAGAAACATTGGCACGTTGTCATAGGTGACGATGTGTTGGATCGAGACATAAAGTGAATTGATTTGGATTAATAATTCTGTCTTGGCAAATCGATTCACTTTAGACAGTCATTTGTATTGTATCTTAATCCTGAGATGAATAGTGGGCCCGTTATCTCGACTTGTGTCTTTTGATGTACCAATGGGTGACTCCTACATCTCTATAGTGGTATACATGCCGGTACGTTGGAGGCATGACTCTTGATAGCGTAGACTTGTTATTCATAGATATGGAATCCATAGCTCTTCTTTAGGAGTAATGATATCCTCTTATATGCGTTGTCCTGTAATTGGAAAACTGGAGCGCTCAACCATTTGGATACATAGGTGTAACTGAATGGTATACTATCTTTGGATGGCAAGTTTTCTAATGGTGAGACAATGGAACGTAAGATAAAAATAATCGAGAAGGTAAGACAGAACTTGTCCTTAAGCCGATTATGGATGATCATATGGGGATACGATGCACTATGATATGTCATGGAGACTTAGCTACACGAGCTTCGTAATTCTATAAAGTTTGAGAGTGCAGCTCCAAGCTTTTAGTGGAGTAGCGTTGGAGTTGATAATTGTGAAATGTATATATGGGATATTGGGTTTCATAATTATCATGAGCTTGAACTTTATAGGTCCATTTTAGTCCCCTTTGCTAGCTCACAAAATCCTGTAACGACACGGCGTGCTTTTCCAATAATTGGTGACTTATGTCGGATTTATCAGATTGGTTTAAAATTTGTAAGAATCAAATAATTCATGTCTGTTTATCGGTTGAATTAATTTTGTAAGAAATTAGTTCAAGATAAACTTGTTGAATTATTGCGATCAGATAATTCTTGTTTGTTTATCGGTTGATTTAATTTTGGATAAATTAGATCAAGATAAACTTGTAGAATTATTGTGAATTGATTTATTTTCTTAGAGATTATCTTGATAAAGTTTGTTTTGATTAGATAACTTCTCTATTGGGTTATTTGAATCAAAACTGAGACTTTATCCTTTAGAATCTCGGGTGGAAAATAAAAGATTCGCGGAGATTTTTTCTCTGGAGTTCGGCTTGCCGGATGACGTGTTCGGCCTGCCAAACTGGCCTGTTCGGCCTGCCGATCAGAATGTTCAGCCTACCGATCTACGGGAGATAAGATTACGCATTTTCACGCGGATCTTATCAGATACTGATCCGAATTTGATTCTGTTTCGAGTTTTTGAGACCTAATCTGATATGGACTGACCCCAGGACCAATAGTTATATAAACGGAGTGAGTCTCATGATTTACTCAGATCAATAGAGATCAATTTGAGAGATTAAGAGTGATACTCTTCTAGTGAGCATCTTAAAACTCCCTGAGAGCTTTTGTTCACAAATCACGAGCACTAGCTTTGGGTTCTCTCTATTGGTTGGAAGGAGAGTCACCGGTGGAAGAGCTGTACGTGTGAGCCCACACTCACTCCGGTTGTGGATAGAGAATAGCAAAGAAGACCAGTTGGTTGAGGCTCTTCTGGAACGTTACTTCTCTACACAGGTTGCGGAGGTTCTTCGGCACACTGAGGTTAGTAAGATCTATTTAATTTATACATATAACATGTCAAACTTGTGTTTTGGAAATTACTCTGATGAAAATCTTTAAAATTCCACTGCGCACTTTGTTTCCAACACTATGAATAACAAGTCTACGCTATCAAGAGTCATGCCTCCAACGTACCGGCATGCATACCACTATTGAGATGTGGGTGTCACCCTTTGGCACATCAAAAAACACAATTCGAGACAATGGGCCCACTATTCATCTCAGGATTAAGATATAATACAAATGACTATCTAAAGTGAATCGATTTGCCAAGATAGAATTATTAATCCAAATCAATTCACTTTATGTCCCGATCCAACACATCGTCACCTATGAGAACGTGCCAATGTTTCTATTCACGGAGTCCAACTCCGATGGTCAAGACAAACCATCTCCCTTAAGGAATATAGACAACATAACAATCTTTACATGAATAAAGCGCCCAACTTTATTCTCTCGATTGCAGATCATATGTTTTAGACCATCATCTTAAGAATCGTGTCTTTCGCATAATCAGTCCATCATATGCCCAATTCTTAAGGTTTAGACTGATAGTCTCATACTACTATTTGCTTATCATACATTCAACAAATATGAACGTAAAGAGGACAAGATTTGGTATATATAAATGAATAAATGCTTTATTGATAAAAATGTCTCCAAAAACGTATTACATTTTTACTCCTTAGGGCATACATGTCTAACATGAATATCGTCCTATTCTTTGAGAAACTGAAATTTATGCTGACAACGCCGTGTCCTCCAGAGCCTACGGGAGATTCCACTAATGAGCAAATCTAAGTGTATGATTGTTGGAAGGATGCTAACGATCAGGCCCGCTGTTATGTTATGGCCAGCATGAATAATGTGTTGCAGGCTCAACATGAAGATTATGAGACTGCGAAGTAGATCTAGGTTTAATCTTGAAGACATGTTTGGAGGCTAGGCCCTAACAAAACAGTAAGAGGTGCTTCAAAAACTCTTAAATTGCAAACAAAGGCTGGGGACGTCTGTGAAGAACTATATGATGTTAGTTATAGGTTACCTCACTGAGGCTTAAACCAATGGAACTGATATAGATAATGAAACACAAATGACTATGATCTTTGAGAATCTATCTAAGGAGTTTATTCTGTTTAGAGCTACATTTAATTTAAGCAATAGATGAGATATGACCTTGATTAAGTTAATGAAGTAGTTACAGGATTTCAAACTTCTAATCAGGGAAACTCTTGTAGGTGGCGAGGCCAACTTGGCGACTACGTCTGGTTCCAATCCTAACCTAGGGAAAGGAAAAAAGCAACGGGCCAAGAACGGAAAATCTTCTATTCCTACAAATGGCAAGAATAAGAAGAAGAAAAAGTAGAACTCGAAGAAGCTTAAGTGCTTTTTCTACGGGAAGGTCAGGCATATTAAGAAGAATTGCAAGGACTTCCTTTCTTGAGGAGGTAGGTGTGATCTTCTGGCTGTTGAAACTTGTTTGGTTGAGGAATCTAGTGACACTTGGGTCATAGATTTTGAAGCAACTAATCATGTTTGTGTTTCTCTATAGGGGTTCAAAGAAACAAGAAGTCTACTTCATGAAGACTTCACGCTTCATATGAGCAATGGATCCTTAGTATTGGCTGAAGCAGTGGAAGACCTCTATCTTTACTTTGATAATTATAGGAATTTATTTTTGTCAAATTGTTTTTATGTTCGTAAAACTTAAAAGGAATTTAATTTCTGTAGCTTGTTTATTTAAAAACTCTTATGTAGTGTCTTTTAATAATAATGTGGTAATTTGTAAAATAAATCTTTTATCTATGATGGATGGATGCAAAATAATCTAAATTTTACCAAACCTAAGATGGACTGTTGAACACTGAGTTTAATGATAATAACTCTAAAAGACTTAAAACTTCTCATTTTAATAAGATCTATTTTTGGCATTTGCGACTAGGTCATATTAACTTTAATAGGATTCAAAGGTTGGTAAGGGATGGACCTTTAAGTCATTTAAATGTGGAATCTATACCACAATGTGAATCTTGTTTGGAGGGTAAAATGACCAAAAGACTATTTGGGTCTAAGAACAATAAGGCCGAAGGGGTTCTAGAATTTGTACATAGTGATGTTTGCGGATATATAAACATCCGAGCACTAGAAGGATATGAGTATTTTGTCACTTTTATTGATGATTACTCTCGGTATGGGTATGTGTACTAATGCACCACAAAAACAAAACTTATGACAAATTCAGGGAGTTTCAGGCTGAAGTGCAAAAGCAATTGGGTAGACTCATAAAGGCACTTCGATTCGATCGAGGTGGAGAATACCTTTTTGATGAGTTCTTAGGACACTTATTAGAGAATGGAATTTTATTCCATTTGACTACACCGGGCACTCCGTAGTAGAATAGCGTAGCTGAGAGAAAGAATAGAACTTTGTTGGACATGGTCAGGTCCATGATGAGTTATTCATCATTGCCTTTATCCTTTTGGGGATATGCAGTACAAACCACCTGCTATCTTTCGAACAATATGCCTTCGAAATTGGTTTCTAAAACTCCTCACACATTGTGGATAGGCAAGAAGATATCCTTAAACCATATTTGCAAAAGGGGATGTCTAGCACATGTCCTGTTTAAGGAAGCCAATAAGTTGGAAGCTCGTTCGGAGGTTTGTGTGTTAGTAGGATATCCAAAAAGGAGTAAATGGGGTTATTTCTATAAACTAAAGGAAAATAAAGTCATGGTTTCAACTAATACAACATTCCATGAGGAAGTTACATGGACGACTTTAGGCCTTAAAGCAAAGTGGTGCTTAAGGAGTTGTCAAGTGATTCGATCACTCCGGAGCTTCTGAATGAAACTATTCCAATCAGTATAGAAAAACCAACCGAAACTGAACAACAACCGAAGGGGCTTTGGCATAGTGGGAGGATCGGCCATCAACCCAATAGGTATATATTCAATGGTGATGCTTTTTTAGCTGAACTGGTTGAACATATAGGGATCTTTACACTTACGAAGAGGCTATAGAGGATGTTGATTCGAAACTTTAGACAGAGGCCATGAACACAGAGATGAAGTCTATGGAGACCAATTAGGTTTGGGAGCTTGTAGATCTTCCCGAAGGGGCAAAACCCATAGGTGTAAGTGGATTTATAAGAAAAAGAAAAGAGTGGATAGAGAAGGCTAGATTAGTAGCTAAGGGATACACACAAAAGGAAATAATCGATTACAAGGCAACCTTTTCGCTGTAGTCATGCTTAAGTCTATCCGTATTCTCTTGTCCATAGCTATCCCTCTCGACTATGAAATTTGGTAGATGGATGTCAAGATGGCCTTTTTGAATGGTTATCTTAATGAGTAGCTAGATGGGTTTAAGGCTAAAGGTCAAGAGGGTAAGATTTATAAGCTGCTAAAGTCAATTTATGAACTTAAGTAGGATTCCTGTTCTTGGAACATAAGATTTGATCAAGTGATCAATGGGTTCGCACAAAATGTGGACGAACCATGTGTTTACAAACACATTAAGGATGGAAGGTGGTTTTTCTACTGCTCTATGTAGATGACATTCTACTAATTGACGATGACATTAGGGTGTTGTCATTGGTCAAATTACGGTTGACCAAGCAGTTTGACATGAAGGACTTGAGTGAGGTTAATTTTTTTCTCGATATCTATATCTTTCGGGATAGAAAGAATAGAATGATAGCTTTATCTCAAGCGGGCTACATAGATAAAATTCTCAAAAGGTATGCAATATAGGATTCCAAGAAAGGTGGGCAACCATCTAGGTTTGGAATTACTTTTTTTAAAAAATACTTGCCAAAGTCTGATGAAGAAAGATAATACATGAAGAAGGTGCCCTATTCTTTGGCAGTGGATAGTCTCATGTATGCCATGCTTTGCACATGACCAGATATTAGTTATGCGGTCAGGATAGTGAGTCGATTTTAGGTAGATCCAAGACCAAACCACTGGGTTGCAGTCAAGCATATTTTCAAGTACCTAAGAAGGAGTTGATGGTATATGGTTGTATATTTGGGTGAGAATTTAACATCTCTAGGATATACTAATTTGGATTTTCAATCCTGTCCAGATTCGAGGAGATTGACTTTTGGTTTTGTGTTTACTCTGGGCGACAATACCATTGTTTGGAGAAGTATGAAGCAAGATTGTACTTCAGATTCAACAATGGAGGCGAGTATGTGGTAGCTAGTGATGCTTCAAAAGAAACAGCATAGCTTCACAAGGGGATCTTGAGGTAGTTCTTGGTATAGATAAGGCAGTATCACTGTATTATGATAACACTATAGCGATAGCTAATGCTATGGAACTAAGATTTCATAAGAAGAGTAAACATATTGATCAGAAGTATCATATGATAAAGGACTTCATAGAGGGCAGATATGTGGTGGTATGCAAAATTGTGTCAGAGGACAATTTAGTTGATTCATTCACAAAGACACTAACTGTAAGAGTCTTTAAGAAGTATGTGGAAGCTATAAGGATGCGGGATTTGTTATATTACCTCACTTAGTGTAAGTGAGAGATTATTAGACATGTATGCCCTAAGGAGTAAAAATGTAATATGTTTTTGGAGACATTTTTATCAATAAAGAATTTATTTATTATTCATATACCGAATGTTGTCATCTTTACGTTCATATTTATTAGATGTATTATAAGCAAACAAAAGTCTGAGTCTGTCGGTCTAAGCTTTTGGAATCAGGCATGTGATGGACAAATTATGTAGAAAACATGATTCTAAAGATGGCTGTCTAAAACATAAGATCCGCAATCGATGGAATAAAGTTGGGCGCTTTATTCATGCAAAGATTGTTATGTTGTCTATATCCCTAACGGAAGATGGTTGTCTTGGCCATCGGAGGTGGACTCCGCGAATAAAAACATTGGTACATTGTCATGGGTGACGATGTATTGGATTGGGACACAAAGTGTAATTGATTTAGATTAATAATTCTGTCTTGGCAAATTAATTCACTTTAGACAATCATATGTATTGTATCTTAATCCTGAGATGAAATGATAAGTTTTTCGATGGTGAGATAATGGAACTTAAGAGAAAAATAATTGGGAAGATAAGACAGAATTTATCCTTAAGCTGATTATGAATAATCCTTTGGGGATACGATACATTATGATATGTCATGGAGACTTAGTTATTCAGGCTTCATAATTCTATGTAGTTTGGGAGTAACGTTAGAGTTGATAATTATGAAATGTATATCTGAGATATTGAGTTTCATAATTATCGGGAGCTTGAACTATATAGGTCTATCAGGTCCCCTTTGCTAGCTCATAATAAATCCTGTAACGATACAATATGCTTTTCTAATAAATTGGTGACTTATGTTAAATCATCAAATTGGCTGAAATTCAATAGGATCAGATAATTCATGTACGTTTATTGGTTAAATTAATTTTATGTAAATTAATTCAAGATAAACTTGTTGAATTATCGGGAATATTTATTTTCCTAGAGATTATCTAGATATGGTTGTTTTGATCAGATAACTTCTCTATTGGGTTGTTTGAGTTAAAATTGTGGCTTTATCCTAAGAATCTCAAATGGGAAATAAAGATTCGCAAGGATCATTTATTGTTAGTTTGGCAAGTCGATCTTCCAATTTGGCCTACCCATGGAGTAAGTTCGGCAAGTTGATCTATCAGTTCGGCCTGCCGATCGAACAATAATCTAATTACGTGTTTTGATGCATTTTTTTCAAATATTGATCTAGATTCAAATTTTTGAAGCCTTATCTGATAAGAACTAACTCCTAGGTCCAACCTTATAAATAGGGAGTGAGACTCATATGTTATTGAGATCAAGAATGACCACTCTAGTCTATGAGTCTCTAAAACTTCCCTACAGAGCTATTGTTCACAAATCACGAACAGTAGTTCTGGGTATTTCTCAATTGATTGGAAGGAGAGTCACCAAGGAAGAGCTGTACAACGTGTACCCACACACATTCTGATCGTGGATAAAGAACACCAAAGAAGACTAGTTGGTTGAGGCTCTTCTAGAACGTTCTTCTCCACACTGATTGTAGGAGCTCTTCAGCAAACAAGATTAGTAAGATTTGGTTAATTTATTGCATATAGTGTGTCAAACTTGTGTTTTGAAAAATACTTAAGTATAAAAAAAATTTTAATTTCTACTACGTACTATTTTTCCAACAATTAGAGTCATCATTCTTGCAACCAGGAGAAATGAAGAAAAAAAGAAATAATTGAAGGAGGAGAGGGCTAGAGGAAGGATGAGAGAGAGGAGATAAGAAATAGAGAGAGGAAAAGAAGAGAGAGTAGTAGAAAGAAAAAAAAATTTTAAAAAGTTATTTTTTCTTTTTGAAGAAGATCAAAATTTGTTGCATATTAAAAATTTGTGAATTTTTTTTTAAGTTTTAGAATTTGTGGCATAAAAATTTAGATTGGTAAAAAAGTGGCATAATGTAGTTTTCTCGAAAAAGAAAAAGTAACTTGGTCCAATTAGAAAGCCTAACGTCATTTATTGATATCTAAAGCTTACTAACTTTGTTTGTTGTAATGTTTTGCAATGCCTCAATTTAGTTTATTATTAAAAACTTATATTTGATTGGGTTATTACATGTCAAATTTTATTAAATCATGTTATGTTATATTATGTTATGTTATTAAATCAATGAATTTGCGAAATCCAATCTATAAAATTCGTTGTTTTCGATTAGATTAGATTAAATTGGAGATGTTCATGATTGGTTTCAGATTGAGATTTTTTCGATCCAATATGTACTGATTGGATTACCGATTCACCCTAGTATATATAATCCTATCCATGAACACCTGTACTCAAAATTATAGAACAAAAGGAAATACAAAAAGGTATTGATTTTGTTAGCCTTTGGGTTTGTATTTTTCATTCTTATTTTCTATCTTATTAAGAAAAATAACTATCAATTAACATTTTCCACCTCAAAAATTGATAAGTATATATTTAATATTTCTTTTAGAAAGGCATATGTTTTATACTTATGGTTCATGAACATGTAATTTTCTCTTAATAAATTATAATTAATATATTAATTAGGGAGAATATGGAAAATGTCTGTGTTTGATTGACTAATCAAAATTAATGTTAAAAATTTAAAACTTGTCAAGCAAATAGCAGAATAAAAAAATTAAACATTTTTCATGGCTAAAATACCAAAAATAACCTTTTTTCTGTTTTTTTTCTTAATCCTCCCTTTTTCTCTGTATCCTTTGTCGTTTTTCTGTTTCCCTCTTCTCTCATCATCTCACTCAGATCAGATCAGTGGCATTCATGGCCACCAAAACACCCATAATCATCATGCAGTGATCATCGTCGTCGCTGGAGTCGCGTAGAGCAGCCATCGCTAGAGTCGTGCATTCATCACCATCATCACTAGTTGCAAAGGGAAAAAATTCAACTCTCCATCGAGATCGAGGTCCAGAGGCGGTGAATCATCTGTCACAATTGTTGATCGAGCCAGAAACACGAAGGTTCTTGTAACTGAAACGCTGCACACCATCCTCCGTGGTAGGAGTTGCGCTGGGGGCAGTTGTCAGAGTCGCGCACAGAGAAACTTCATTGCCAGAGTTGCGCCAGGAGGAGAGCTGGAGTCACGGAGAAAGGCATTGGAGACACGAAGGGAAGCACCAAAGTTGCACGAGGTCATCGGAGTCATTGCCAAAGTCACATAGGGAGAGGTTGTCGAGTCGCACGGCAGGAGTCGTCACCAGAGCTAGGAGAGAGAAGTGGAGGTGAGATGAGCGAGAAAGTGTATTAGGGTTTTTTGAGGGAGATGGACATGAGAGAAAAAGCAGTGAAGAAAGAAAGAGGAGAGAGAAAAGGGGTTTTTTGAGGGAGATGGACATGAGAGAAACAGCAGTGAAGAAAGAGAGAGGAGAGATAAAAGGGGGAGGTGAGAGAAAAGAGAGGAGAGGTGAGAGAAAACAACCTAGATCAAATTAATGCGTCTTTTCGTAAAAAGGAAAGAAAATAGGAGGAAAGAAAAAGCTATGAAAGAAAAAAAATTGTATAAAAAGAAAAGATTTTGATTTTTTTTTTATTTGTTT
The DNA here is from genome assembly GCA_025403435.1 of Artocarpus heterophyllus. Classification (NCBI taxonomy): domain Eukaryota; kingdom Viridiplantae; phylum Streptophyta; class Magnoliopsida; order Rosales; family Moraceae; genus Artocarpus; species Artocarpus heterophyllus. The sequence goes on from CM046334.1 coordinate 25,014,030, forward strand.
GGTATTGAAGGTACAAAGAAAATGATTTTATCTTCTCATGTTTGGTATTGCAAGAAAAACTAAAGGAATAGAAAAACTACTATTAATATAATTACTATTTTACCTAAATATTATTTAACTATTTCCCTAATTTGGCACACAAATTTTTTTTTGAAATTTTGATGGAAAAGAAAGACAACTTGGTAACTTTTAGGGGCAGCAATATAGGTTGCGACACGACACAAATCCGATACAAATTTTTGTGGGTTAGTGTCAAACAAATTAACCCCGGGTCAGTTTAGTGTTGACTTGAAACTAACCCATCCAAAAACAAGTCAGGTTCAGGTCAACTCGCCTAACCCTAAACTGACCCGTAACTGACTCACTTGTATTTATTCAGATATTTTTTTATTATATTATTATATATCATATCAAATATAGACAATAGTATAATCACCCTCACTTTGAATGACAAATCAATTCCATTATCTTATCTTTGCTATGATGGCTCGTGACATTTTAAGCATTTCGGTATTAACAGTTGCATCAGAATCTGCATTTAGTAAATGTATCAACAGTTGCTATGATGGCTCATGATATGTTTTAGACTTGTTGGATATTTTTTAAATTTTAAGACTGTACTTTCTTGTTATTGTGGTATGAAGCTCATCTAATTTCTTGTTTTTTTTTATGTTATATATATATATATGTGTGTGTGTGTAGACGAGTCATGGATGGGTTGCCGGTCACAGTCAGGTTGCAGGTAAAATTCGGGTTACGAGTCATTTTTTTTTACATTGGGCATAAAGAATGGGTCGGCACGGGTCGTATTCGTGTCAACCCATACCAAAACTGGTCTTGTTAGGGTTGAGAATTCTCAACCCGTTCGTATTATGGGTTGGGTTAGTGTTGACCTAATTTTTGTAAAAATTGACACTAACCCTACCCGCTAACCCAAATTGCCACATCTAGTAACTTTACTTTCTTTATATTGTTGTCAAATTTTTACTCGTAAAATCCACCCGTATTTAGAGAGATCAATTTTGGTGGAACTTACATGCCATTTCTTCCACTCACTTTTTCTTTTCATTCTATTTTTTTCTACCAAACACCCCATTATATCAATTTTCAACCTCGAACTCTTTCAATATTTTCTTTCCCTCTACTTTTTACTCGTACCAATCAAAACATAAGAATATTTTGGTCTGTATACTTATTTAATTTGAATAATTGACTGATAAACGACATTTATTAACATTTTAAATTACACCTGATATTTATTATCAAGAGTTTAAAAAATCTCGCATTTCTTGCCGTTTCCTTTGAGCATAAGCCATTTTAATTTTTTTTTTTAAGACATTAAAAAAATTAAGCAAAAGAAACGGGCGAAAAAGGGGGGAAACGTTTTCCATTAGCAAAGTAAAAAAAAAGGGGCGGTGTAAGAGTGAGAGAGCGTGTTAGGGTTTAGAGCGCAAAGTGTTAAGCGGCAAGGCAAAGGAACAAGGGAAATCCTTCCTGGTTGAACCAATCAAACATTCAACGATGTCGTCCGGCTTCAGAGTGTGCAGGTTTCTCTTGGCTCCGACCAAGTCGGCCGTGGCGTCGCCGGCGGCGAAGCCCAAGCCAAAGCCCAAGCCCAAGGGAGAGGCCCTAGCCAACCGACGGCCCGGCGGCCTGCAGAAGCCCGTTCAGGTCTCTCCGATTCTCGCCTCCTTCCTCGGCGCCTCCGAGACCTCTCGCGCCGACGCCGTCAAGCAAATCTGGGCTCACATCAAGCTCCATAACCTTCAGGTACCTATTTCTCCTCTTCTACTTCTTCTTCGTAACTTGAAATGCACACAAACAAACAATACAAACACTTTTATTTTTCGGTTCTTTTGCTGTTTTTTGTTCACGTTTTCGGGAAAAAAAATCGGTTTGAGTTTTCGAACCCACTATTTTATAAGACGCAAAACAAAAACGAAAAAAGTGAAAAAAAAAATTCACTCGTAATTTCAAAAAAGACCAACCCGGCCACGTGTTGCCAATGACATTTTCAAATTTCTTATTTTTTCCCTTCCTTAGGGGGAAAAATAAAAAAAGGGGGGTTTGAATCACTTGTTCTAAAATGTTAGGTCACGAATTGTTTGCTGCATAACAATGCAAATTTGTACTACTAATCTTTCTCTTTGGCCGTTGTTTATGGTATATAACAGCACTACATTTCATCAAACAAAAACTTTTAGTTGTATTTAGTCGTGATTTTTTGTCTAAACTCTGGCAAAAGTTTGTTTAATCCATAAACTTTTCAAAGTAGTTAGTCCGTGGATTGTCATTTTTGATGTCTACTTTGAAGTTAAAAGATGAAATGGTGAAGTAATTATTTCATACTATGATTAATGGGATCATGACAAAATCCATCCATATGTGTTAAAAAGTATTGAGATTACCTCTTTTGATTTTCCAACCAGATGAAATCCATTATTTTTTTAATAAAAAATCTACCGTAATATCAAATTTATGAAAACGAACAATGTGAAAAAAAAAGTGCATTTGATTTTAAAGACAACAACATCGTCGAGTAATAGTACAAATAAATTTTTCAAAAAAAATTAAAATTTATAATTCTCAGATTGAAAACGAAGTTATTTCTCTCCTAAAAACCATCATTTCTTTTATACTGGTGATTGTATCTTTTTGCTAACTAATTTTTGCTTAAATCTAACATCAGGGTTGGATTTTGTGTGGTTAGAAAATCATAGGGTTGGATTTTGCTAGGTTAAAATAATGTGGGGCAATTCCAGGGTTTTTTAAAGTGAAGGGTAGCTTACATTTTGGTTGACCACAGGGACATTTCTGTCATTATCCCATGACTAATTTCAGTATTTCTCCTTACACTTTGACACATGTATCAGTAATATGGCACTCTACGGCAGAGTTGATTGATTTTAGAGTTTAGGGACCAAAACAAGAATTTTGGTAATCTGGTTCCTACAAGAATCAAATATAAGATGAATCGAAAGAACTAAAAGATGACTCTCGTTTATGTGTTCTCTTTTTTGTTTTTTTGATGCAGAATCCTGCAAATAAGAGGGAGATCCATTGCGACGGCAAGCTCAAGTCCTTATTTGATGGAAGAGACAAAGTCAACTTCTTGGAAATTAGCAAGTTGCTAAATGCTCACTTTGTGAAGACTAATTGACAGCACCAGCTCCTCTTTGCAGGGAAAGCAAAATCTTAGTTAAGACTTTTGAACATCCTGTCGTTTGTGTCTAGATTTCGTTGTGCCGACATTAACTGCTTTCTTGTTTTGAGAACAAAATCTTTGGTGTTTGTGCGTGGAACATTTTGTGTAAAGATCTATCTGCCTAGGACACAAACAATTGGTAGTCTTCCTCTTGTGTAGTTGGTCAGAACTTTAGTGTTTCTGTTGAATGTTGATGGATTAACCATGTGATGCAAACCACATCTTATTGGATGCGGTTTTAGTTTTTATTAGTCATTGCACTTTGTTTTTTAGTTTGAAAATTATGTTCGTTCTGATCGTGATGTTTGACCCGACCCCATTATTTGTTGAAGATAGCACTTCTGCTTAATCAATATTTGTAGGTCTCGACGTTGACAACGTTACTAAGCTGTACGGATTCGTTATTTTGTGACTGCAACAAATGGAAGTGCTCTTCGGATTCATAAGCAGATGTACCTCATTGATATGGGAAGGTGAAAGAATGAAAGAAATAGGTTTGGCCTATTTTAGATTCGCAAGAGGACAGACCTCATAAATCCTTAACATGCTTTGGCTTACATGCAAGGATTGACAAACTTTACAAACAGTTCCATAATCAAATTGACAAATATTTGTCAAAAGAATTACAAATGACATTTTCTTGTTCCTATAACATGACAAGAATGTATTAATAGCATTCTTGTTACTACAACATTTTAGGTGAGCAGTTGATGAATCCATTGCTCAACAATAGCGGGGGAACCATGCCAGGGCCTCGAAGAATCATCTGAACCAACAGGAGAGTGGTAAATTCCATCCAAGCTTATATTGAGAGCTCCCTCTATATGCGCTGATTCTTCTGGTACCACTCCGTCACCCCAAACATCTGCCCTCCCACAAACCTGGCAACGAAGAAAATGAAACCAGTAAGATAAGCTGATTACAGAGGCATATGGTTGAGAAAATTGAGAAAGGATGAACCAAGTCTAGCTTTTATTTGCCTGTATCCTTGCCCAATAAAGTGAGACAGCAAGCTAGGGGTTGTTGCCATGGGTGCAGGCAATGCAACCTCCACTGTTCCTGCACTTTCCATGGAAACCTTGCCATCGGCGTTTGCATCACTTAAGTTTCCAAACAAACGAGCACCTTGGATATACCTAAATGCGTACATTGGATATACCTAAATGTGTACATGTTTTATTTAAATGATTATGGCAAAAAATATATTGAATGAGAGTGAGAAATAGGAAATGAGATAGATTAAAAGACAAGGATCCAACTTCATATTTTACCTCCTGCAATACATACATATCTCAACTGAGGCGTGTAAACAGCTTTTGAGCAATGCTTTTCAACGTAATTAAGGAGGCCCCTTGTTTGATCAATGACCCCTGTTGACCCTTTTGGAGGTGCCCTGAACAGAATAAACTCAATATGGGATTGATGAAATCACACAATACATCCTTTTTTTTGGGTAACATATTTCATTAGCCAAAGAACCTCAGAAAACTAGTAGTACAGAGTCAAACATAGAATAAGCTGGTGACATGTTCAAGATTTTGTTTGCCACAAAACCAAGATTTAGAGAGATAAAACGCCTACAGGTGAGGGGTTCCAAGAGTCAGTAATAAGGAAATATGGGACAGCCCATATTCTTCCATGTAGACGCGTGCAAGCCATCCTCCAGCTGAGTGTCCAATCGCGGATAAACTCCCACCTGCAAAAGCACAATGAGATGTAATTTCTATTGAGCTCATAAACAATGGTTGAGATTAATATCTTTACATTCATAATATCTCAATACCAATTTTTACGTAATACACAAGATGAATTTTTTGAACTCCTTTTTCTATAATGGTGATAGCTATAAGAAACAACAACATGCATATCTTTATCCTGGCAAATATAAAATCTTTTATGCACTATTTGATCAAGTGTCAAATAATGAAGCCATCAGATAAAAGTGTATAGGCCTAATTGAGCAACAGGCTTTTATCAAAGCTGCTGCAAAATTTGAAAGCAATTTGCCTAACTTTTTGGCGAGAAATGAGTTCGAGTGGATGCGAACATTACCTCCAGAAATTACAACACCATCCATGATCAAACTCGGTAATCCACCCCTGCCCATTCAGGCCTACGGATAGATTTAAGCACTTCTTTGAGGCCGAAACCCAAGTATGCTTTTTTTTTTTTTGTTTTTTAAGCAAAGGTTCAAATTTGCTCTTGCATCCACCGTGAAAATAGAAAAAGGAAAAATGTTTTCTCCAATTCATTGGTTTCCATTTAGAACAAATGCCTTTCTGAGTGTTACTCCATTTCGTATTATACTACAGGGTTTTCATGCGAACTGCAAAAGAAGTCAAGGAGGATGGTAGAAAAAAAGTAACCTAGTGTCAACTTTTTAGCCTCTTGTACAGCCTCATCAACCCTCTTCAAATACTTGTCCATTTTCATCCTCAATAAAGTAAGATTGTCAAACTCTCACGCTACAAATCCCGATTCAAATTTGTTAAAGGCAGCATCATTTTCGATATTAATTATTAAAAAAAATATATATTGACAACTCAGTCATTTTGAGAGCAATAATGTTGCTAGACATTAGACATACCAATCGAGCACAGGGCGAGGACTGAGAGTTCCCCGCCGGTAATTCGGGTCAACCAAACCGGCAGCATTCCTTAGCCAGTCAATCCTGGAGACCTTGGCTACCACAGTTGCTATCCCATACTCTTTCAAAGTAAGTTGCAACTTGCAGTAATCACCAGAATTGTTCCCCAAGCCCTGTGGAATTATGTTTATTACAAGTACGATATGCCTCAAAGTAAACATGGAGAAGTGATCAGAAAGCCAGAGAATTAACAAAATGTAAATTAGCTTTGACTTAACTGGAAGAATAACTGCTGGCCCGTGGTTGAAAGAAGAAGATGGTGATGATATGTCACGAGAAAAGGCAGAGAAGGGATAATAGCAGGATGGTTTAGTGTGTGACAAAGCGAAAGGCATTTCCTTCCGTATTATCTTCCCTTCTCTTCTTCTAAATGATAAATAATTGAGAAGGTTCACTTTGCAACTACATAATTATTGATGGGCCAAGATTATCTTTTTGCGTTTTGACAGTCTGAGGTTCAGATGACCGTAAAACCACCACTACCACAAGTCAGATGTTACATCCTCATGCTAGCTCTAGTTCCAGTTGTACCAATTAGGACCGGTAATTTGGGTTACGACATGATGACACGACACGAAAAATGCGGGTTAGGGCTAGGAAAACAAGCCTCGGGTTGGAATTGGGTCGAACTCGTCTGACCCGCACAAAAAACATGTTGGGTTCGGGTTAACCCGATCAACACAAAATCAACCCGAAATAACCCGCCAAAAATGTGTCGAAATAAGGTTGACCTGAAAATTAACCTGAAAATTGTTAATCAACCCGTGTAATCCAAATTGAACTCGTGTGACTTTAATGTAACCCATATAACCTGAAATTAATTTTAATGTGTCAAATTAGTCTAACATTTGTTGTATATTCAACTTGACATGATTCTATTTTCTAGCATATTTGTTTTTGTTAAACTTATACAAAGTTTTGTTAACTTTTTTGATGGTTTTGCTTTGTTGGGTTATTGTTTATTTTATAGGCTTATTGTTGGGTCTATCGTGTTGCAGGTCTATCGGGTTTAGCGGGTCAGTGTGTCGTATCAACACGAACATGTACAAAGTAGTATATTAGCATGTTGCACGGCTCGGGTCGGGTCAACCTGTCTACACATCAGGTCGTGTCCGGGTTGAGGTTTTTTTGACCTGTCGGGTCACAGGTCGGGTTCGGGTTAGCGTGTTGGCTATTTATAAAAGGGCTCAACCCGACTCGAACCTGGCCTGTGGACCCGAATTGCCACCTTTAGTACCGATAATAAAGGAGGTTTTACTTTTTTTTTTTTTTTTTTTAATTTTCAAAAGGGTTATGAATTGATAAAAAATAATATAACGTATAGAGTTAATTTCATAAATGGTCCCTAAAGTTTACCTTTAATCCCAGTTTAGTTTCTAACATTTAAAAAATCCTATTTTGATATTTAATCTTTTACTTTGTTATAGTTTTTGTCCCCATCAGTTGAGTATTAAATATTTAACAAAATATTCTTAAAATATTCAATTTTGGTCTTTAATTTATTACTTTGTTTCACTTTTGATCTTTAATATATTATTTTGTTTCATTTTAGATACCTCAGTTAGCACTATATTATTAAGGATCAGAACTATAAAAACACAAAGTAAAGTGAGAAATTAAATATAATCTTATTTAGTAGTGTTTTTAAAAGGGGTTTCGTTTTTGAAAAAAGTTAAAAATCAAAATATTTTGAGAAATGATTTGGGACTACTTTTGAAATTGTGTTTAGTTGTATATAAGTGGTATGTTTTTTAAAAACACTTTTTTATGAAAAAAAAGGTTATTAAGCTAATTAAAACCATTTTTTTAAAACATTGATTATCAATTTAATGTTAGACATGTATGCTCTAAGGAGTAAAAATGTAATACGTTTTTGGAGACATTTTTATCAATAAAGAATTTATTCATTTATATATACCAAATATTGTCCTCTTTACGTTCATATTTGTTGAATGTATGATAAGCAAACAGTAGTCTGAGACTGTCAGCCTAAACCTTAAGAGTTGGGCATATGATGGGATGATTATGCGGTAGACACGACTCTTAAGGTGATGGTCTAAAATATATGATCCGCAATCGAGGGAATAAAGTTGGGCGCTTTTTTCATGTAAAGATTGTTATGTTGTCTATATCCCTTTTGGGAGATGGTTTGTCTTGGCCATCGGAGTTGGACTCCGTGAATAGAAACATTGGTGCGTTGTCATAGGTGACGATGTGTTGGATCGGGACATAAAGTGAATTGATTTGGATTAATAATTCTGTCTTGGCAAATCGATTCACTTTAGACAATCATTTGTATTGTATCTTAATCCTGAGATGAATAATGGGCCCGTTGTCTCGACTTGTGTCTTTTGATGTACCAATGGGTGACTCCCACATCTCTATAGTGGCATGCATGCCGGTACGTTGGAGGCATGACTCTTGGTAGCGTAGACTTGTTATTCATAGATATGGAATCCATAGCTCCTCTTTAGGAGTAATGATATCCTCTTATATGCGTTGTCCTGTAATTGGAAAACTGGAGCGCTCAACCATTTGGATACATAGGTGTAACCGAATGGTATACTATCTTTGGATGGTAAGTTTTCTAATGGTGAGACAATGGAACGTAAGATAAAAATAATCGGGAAGGTAAGACAGAACTTGTCCTTAAGCCGATTATGGATGATCATATGGGGATGCGATACACTATGATATGTCATGGAGACTTAGCTACACGAGCTTCGTAATTCCATAAAGTTCGAGAGTGCAGCTCCAAGCTTTTAGTGGAGTAGCGTTGGAGTTGATAATTGTGAAATGTATATCTGGGATATTGGGTTTCATAATTATCATGAGCTTGAACTTTATAGGTCCATTTTGGTCCCCTTTGCTAGCTCACAAAATCCTGTAACGACACGGCGTGCTTTTCCAATAATTGGTGACTTATGTCGGATTTATCAGATTGGTTTAAAATTTATAAGAATCAAATAATTCATGTCTGTTTATCGGTTGAATTAATTATGTAAGAAATTAGTTCAAGATGAACTTGTTGAATTATGGCGTTCGGATAATTCTTGTCTGTTTATCGGCTGTTTTAATTTTGGACAATTAGAACAAGATAAACTTGTAGAATTATTGTGAATTGATTTATTTTCTTAGAGATTATCTTGATAAAGTTTGTTTTGATCAGATATCTTTTCTATTGGGCTATTTGAATCAAAACTAAGACTTTATCCTTTAGAATCTCGGGTGGAAAATAAAAGATTCGCGGAGATTTTTTCTCGGCAGTTCGGCCTGCCGATTAGAAAGTTCGGCCTGCCGAACTGGCCAGTTCGGCCTGCCTATCTCACAGTTTGGCATGCCGACCGCGACAGTTAAGATTACGCGTTTTTCACGCGTATCTTATCAGATATTGATCCGAACTTGATTCTGTTTCGATTTTTGAGACCTAATCTGATATGGACTGACCCCAAGGACCAATAGGTATAAAAAGGGAGTGAGTCTAATGATTTACTCAGATCAATTTGAGAGATTAAGAGTGATACTCTTCTAGTGAGCATCTGAAAACTCCCTGAGAGCTTTTGTTCACAAATCACGAACACTAGCTTTGGGTTCTCTCTATTGATTGGAAGGAGAGTCACCGGTGGAAGAGCTGTACGTGTGAGCCCACACTCACTCCGGTTGTGGATAGAGAATAGCAAAGAAGACCAGTTGGTTGAGGCTCTTCTGGAACGTTACTTTTCTACACAGGTCGCGGAGGTTCTTCGGCATACTGAGGTTAGTAAGATCTGTTTAATATATACATATAACATGTCAAACTTGTGTTTTGGAAAATACTCTGATGAAAAATTTTAAAAATTCCGCTGCGCACTTTGTTTCCAGCAATTGGTATCAGAGCCGAGGTTTTTACATAAATTTGCAAGTTTGTGATCATGTTATATGCATAAATTTTGTGATCTTAATCTCTCCAATGCTTGAATTAAATTTTATAGAGAGATGGCACTCTAGGTTTCTATATAATATATATGTTGTCATAGATTATATGGTGAATGTTTATTAATTAATTATGGTTGATTAAATTGTTGTTTAATTATTTATTAATTAATTAATACCGGTTATGGTTCCTTAGAGGTTAGAATGTGTATCTAGGTTTTTCATGTAATTAGATGGCGGACTATCATCTCCGTCTTGGAATTATTATTTAATTTTTAATTTGTAAGAATTTTGTAATTAAATAATTATTCGGAGAAGACGAACGAGAAGTCAGAACTTAAAGATAGATGATGGCGCCTCCAGGTATTTCCTGAGTCTCTAATTTTATGTTTTTGAATTGTTGAAAATAAAATTGATGAATTGCATTAAAATTGTATTTTCTGGATTGAGGGTTTTCTGCTCGGTCGGCATGCCGGACCTCACAGTTCGGCAGGCCGAAGGTCACAGATCGGCAGGCCGGACGTACGGTCCGGCAGGCCGACAGTGGGGCAGAAATTTTGGTGCTCTGCCCGCAGGCCGAACCTTCATGTTCGGCAGGCCGAACCTCCATGATCGGCAGACCGATCACCAAGATCGGCCTGCCGACCGAGAGCTGCCAGGTGTCTAGAAAAGGTGCGATTTTTCCAGTGCAGTTTTAATTTTATTTTTGAGACGATTCTGAGAAACATTAAATTTGGATATGACCGGAAATATGAAGTGTTCGATTCATACGGGATTGAGGACTTGAAGATGGATATTACATGAAGAAGGATACAGCTTGAGGATTCAAGGATGAAGAATCGATAAATGTCTCGATTATTCTCTTGTAATCTTAGTTTTTTCTATTCTCTAGGGTGGAACCATAATATTACGGTTATTATTATTATGCTTGTAGCTTTGCTTGATTGCTTTGCTTGTCTGCATTATAATATGATTTACCATGTATATTGATAACATGTCATATAGAATAGGGAGTGCCGCTCATATTAAAATTGTTCATGCATAATTTTAAAATAAAACCTTGACTTCAAAAGATTGAGTGGGAGAAGGTTTTCGAAGAGAGAACCTAAGGCCTCCATCGTTGGTCCATAGGAAGAACATGATGGTCCCAACCCCTAGGAAGGGATTTCTATCATGTACCAGATTGGATCTCTGAAAGGATAAGGTATTTTAGTATGATTTATGGTTGCACACCCCTAGGTGGTGATTATAAATCATGGATAAAATATTAAAACGGTGGTTATACACTCACGTTAATTTTATTATTAACCTCCCCTAGGAGCTCTGTTAATAAAATTAATGGCCAAAGAAACGATTATTAGTATATGCTGGATCATACGGGTCCTGGATGGCATATATTAATCAGGAGGGGATCCGTGTTCCTGATTGAATTTGGCATGACTCCCCTAGGAGCTTGTTAAATTCTGAGTTGGGAATTATCGTTGTAAGGTTGTGATATTTTCAAAGTTTTGACACATAAACACATTTGTATGATTTTACATGATTGTGTTATCTTACTAAATTATTATATATGTTTGCTTATGTTTGGTATATGATTCTTTATTGTAGATTGAAAATGTCTAAAAACGATTTATCATCGATACTTGACAAAAACCCATTGACCGGTGAGAACTATAATGATTGGAAACGGAACCTGGACATCGTCCTTTCCTTTGAGAAACTGAAATATGTTCTGACAACTCCTTGTCCTCCCGAGCCTACAGGAGACTCAAGTAATGAGCAATTCCAAGCGTACGAACGCTGGAAAGATGCTAATGATCAGGCCCGCTGCTATGTTATGGCTAGCATCAATAACGTGCTGCAGGCTCAACATCAGGATTATGAGACTACGAAGCAGATCTTGGATAATCTTGAGGACATGTTTGGAGGCCAGGCCATAACAAAGCGGCAAGGGGCGCTTCGGAAACTCTTAAACTGTAGACAGAGACCGGGGACATCTGTAAAGGAGCACATGATGTTGGTCATGGGTTACCTCGCTGAGGCTCAAACCAATGGAGCCGACATCGATGCTGAAACTCAGATGACTATGGTCTTTGAGACTCTGTCTAAGGAATTTATTCCGTTTAGAGCTACTTTTAATCTAAGCAATAGACGGGATATGACCTTGACAGAACTGATGAAACAGTTACAAGAGTTTGAACTGCTGATCAGGGAGTCTCCTACTGGTGGAGAGGCCAATATGGTAGCTGCTTCTGGTTCCAATCCTAACTCTGGGAATGGAAAGAAGCAACGGGCCAAAAGTGGGAAGTCTTCTATTCCTATTGCTACCAAGAGCAAGAAGAAGAAGAAGAAGAAACCAAAGAAGCTTAAGTGCTTCTTTTGTGGTAAGGTCGGGCATATAAAGAAGCATTGCAAGGACTTCCTTTCCAAGGGAGGTAGGTGTGATCTTCTATATTTAGAAACTTGTTTGGTTGAGGAATCCAGTGACAATTGGGTCATAGATTCTGGTGCAACTAATCATGTTTGTGTTTCTCTGTAGGGATTCAAAGAAACGAGAAGTCTACTTCGTGAAGACTTAACGCTTCGGATGGGCGATGGATCCTTGGTCTCAGCGGAAGCAGTGGGAGATGTCCATCTTTATTTTGATAATTATAGGAGTTTAATTTTGCGAGATTGTTTTTATGTTCCTAAATTTAAAAGGAATTTAATTTCTGTATCTTCTTTATTTAAAGACTCCTACGTGGTATCTTTTAATGAAAAAGTGGTGATTCGTAAAAACAAATCTTTTATCTGTTCTGGATGGATGCAAAATAATCTATATTTTATCAAACCTAAGATGGACCTATTGCTTAATGCTGAGATAAATGATAATAACTCAAAAAGACTTAAAACTTCTCACTCTAATAAGACTTATCTTTGGCATTTGCGCCTTGGCCATATTAACCTAAATAGGATTCAAAGGTTGGTAAGGGATGGACCTTTAAGTCACTTAAAGGTGGAATCTATACCTCAATGTGAGTCTTGTTTGGAGGGTAAAATGACCAAAAGACCATACGGGTCAAAGGGCAATAGGGCCGAAGGGGTTCTAGAACTTGTGCATAGTGATGTTTGCGGACCGATGAACATCCGGGCACGAGGAGGGTATGAGTACTTCGTTACTTTTATTGACGACTACTCTAGATATGGGTATGTGTACCTAATGCACCACAAAAGCGAAACTTATGATAAGTTCAGGGAGTTTCGGGCTGAAGTGGAAAAGCAATTGGGTAGACCCATAAAGGCACTTCGATCAGATCGAGGTGGGGAATACCTTTCTGATGAGTTCTTGGGACACTTGTTAGAGAATGGGATTTTATCCCATTTGACTGCGCCGGGCACTCCGCAGCAGAATGGCGTAGCAGAGAGAAGGAATAGGACTTTGTTGGACATGATTCGGTCCATGATGAGTTATTCATCATTGCCTTTATCCTTTTGGGGATATGCACTACAAACCGCATGTTATCTTTTGAACAATGTGCCTTCAAAATCGGTCCCTAAAACTCCTCACGAGTTGTGGACAAGACGGAAGACATCCTTAAACCATATTTGCATATGGGGATGTCCAGCTCATGTCCTGTTTAAGGATCCGAATAAGTTGGAAGCACGTTCAGAAGTTTGCGTGTTTGTAGGATATCCAAAAGGGACTAAAGGGGGTTATTTTTATAACCCAAAGGAAAATAAAGTCGTGGTTTCAACTAATGCAACTTTCCTTGTGGAGAGTTACATGAACGACTTTAAACCTCAAAGCAAAGTGGTGCTTGAGGAGTTGAGGGGTAATCCGTTTACTCCGGAGGTTCCGAACGAAACCATTCCGATCGGTGTAGAAAAACCAAACAAACCTGAACAACAACCTCAGGGGCTTCGGCGTAGTGGGAGGATCGGGCGTCAACCTGAGAGGTATATGTTCAATGGGGAGGTCTTTTTTGCTGAACCGGATGAACATGACAGGGATCCTTATACTTACGCAGAAGCTATGGAGGATGTTGATTCAAGACTCTGGACAGAGGCCATGAACATTGAGATGAAGTCTATGGAGACTAATCGGGTCTGGGAGCTTGTAGATCTTCCCGAAGGGATAAAACCCATAGGGAGTAAGTGGATCTACAAGAGGAAAAGAGGAGTGGATGGAAAGGTCGAAACCTTTAAGGCTAGACTGGTAGCTAAGGGTTATGCGCAAAAGGAAGGAATCGATTATGAGGAAACCTTTTCGCCTGTAGCCATGCTTAAGTCCATCCGGATTCTCTTGTCCATAGCTGCCGCTCTCGACTACGAGATTTGGCAGATGGATGTCAAGACGGCTTTTCTGAATGGCTATCTTGATGAGTCTATTTATATGGAACAACCAGACGGGTTCAAGGTCACGGGTCAAGAGGGTAAGGTTTGTAAGTTGCTAAAGTCTATTTATGGACTTAAGCAGGCTTCTCGTTCTTGGAACATAAGATTTGATCAAGTGATCAAGACTTATGGGTTCTCACAAAATGTGGATGAACCATGTGTTTACAAACACATTAAGAATGGGAAGGTGGTTTTTCTACTACTCTATGTAGATGACATTCTGCTAATTGGCAATGACGTTGGGGCATTGTCATCGGTCAAATTATGGTTGACCAAGCAATTTGACATGAAGGACTTAGGTGAGGCTAATTTTGTTCTCGGTATCCAGATCTTTCGGGATAGGAAGAACAAAATGATAGCTTTGTCACAGGCCGGCTACATAGATAAAATTCTCAGGAGGTTTGCAATGCAGGATTCCAAGAAAGGTGGGCAACCATCTAGGTCTGGAATTACTCTTTCTAAGAAAGACTCTCCAAAGTCTTATGAAGAAAGAGAATACATGAAGAAGGTACCTTATGCTTCGGCAGTGGGTAGTCTCATGTATGCCATGCTTTGCACTCGACCAGATATTAGTTATGCGGTCGGGATTGTGGGTCGATTTCAGGCGGATCCAGGACCGAACCATTGGGTTGCGGTAAAGCATATTTTCAAGTACCTGAGGACTCGTGGGTATATGCTTGTGTATTCGGGTGAGGATTTAACTCCTCTAGGATACACTGATTTGGATTTTCAATCCTGCCTGGATTCTAGGAAATCGACTTCAGGGTTTGTGTTTACTCTGGGTGGCGGTGCCATCAGTTGGAGAAGTGCGAAGCAAGATTGTACTTCGGATTCAACGATGGAGGCCGAGTATGTGGCGGCTAGTGATGCTTCGAAAGAAGCAGTGTGGCTCCGCAAGTTCCTTGGGGATCTTGAGGTAGTTCCTGGTATGGATAAAGCGGTATCACTGTACTGTGATAACAGTGCGGCGGTAGCTAATGCTAAGGAACCAAGATTTCACAAGAAGAGTAAGCATATTGATCGGAAGTATCATGTGATAAAGGACTTCGTTGAGAGGGGGCATGTCACGGTGTGCAAGATCGCGTCAGAGGACAATTTAGCTGATCCATTTACGAAGACACTTTCTGGGAGAGTCTTCGAAAGGCATGTGGAAGCTATGGGGATGCAAAATTTGCAGTATTTACTCACTTAGTGCAAGTGGGAGATTGTTAGACATGTATGCTCTAAGGAGTAAAAATGTAATACGTTTTTGGAGACATTTTTATCAATAAAGAATTTATTCATTTATATATACCAAATATTGACCTCTTTACGTTCATATTTGTTGAATGTATGATAAGCAAACAGTAGTCTGAGACTGTCAGTCTAAACCTTAAGAGTTGGGCATATGATGGGATGATTATGCGGTAGACACGACTCTTAAGGTGATGGTCTAAAATATATGATCCGCAATCGAGGGAATAAAGTTGGGCGCTTTTTTCATGTAAAGATTGTTATGTTGTCTATATCCCTTTTGGGAGATGGTTTGTCTTGGCCATCGGAGTTGGACTCTATGAATAGAAACATTGGCGCGTTGTCATAGGTGACGATGTGTTGGATCGGGACATAAAGTGAATTGATTTGGATTAATAATTCTGTCTTGGCAAATCGATTCACTTTAGACAATCATTTGTATTGTATCTTAATCCTGAGATGAATAATGGGCCCGTTGTCTCGACTTGTGTCTTTTGATGTACCAATGGGTGACTCCCACATCTCTATAGTGGCATGCATGCCGGTACGTTGGAGGCATGACTCTTGGTAGCGTAGACTTGTTATTCATAGATATGGAATCCATAGCTCCTCTTTAGGAGTAATGATATCCTCTTATATGCGTTGTCCTGTAATTGGAAAACTGGAGCGCTCAACCATTTGGATACATAGGTGTAACCGAATGGTATACTATCTTTGGATGGTAAGTTTTCTAATGGTGAGACAATGGAACGTAAGATAAAAATAATCGGGAAGGTAAGACAGAACTTGTCCTTAAGCCGATTATGGATGATCATATGGGGATGCGATACACTATGATATGTCATGGAGACTTAGCTACACGAGCTTCGTAATTCCATAAAGTTCGAGAGTGCAGCTCCAAGCTTTTAGTGGAGTAGCGTTGGAGTTGATAATTGTGAAATGTATATCTGGGATATTGGGTTTCATAATTATCATGAGCTTGAACTTTATAGGTCCATTTTGGTCCCCTTTGCTAGCTCACAAAATCCTGTAACAACACGGCGTGCTTTTCCAATAATTGATGACTTATGTCGGATTTATCAGATTGGTTTAAAATTTATAAGAATCAAATAATTTATGTCTGTTTATCGGTTGAATTAATTATGTAAGAAATTAGTTCAAGATGAACTTGTTGAATTATGGCGTTCGGATAATTCTTGTCTGTTTATCGGTTGTTTTAATTTTGGACAATTAGAACAAGATAAACTTGTAGAATTATTGTGAATTGATTTATTTTCTTAGAGATTATCTTGATAAAGTTTGTTTTGATCAGATATCTTTTCTATTGGGCTATTTGAATCAAAACTAAGACTTTATCCTTTAGAATCTCGGGTGGAAAATAAAAGATTCGCGGAGATTTTTTCTCGGCAGTTCGGCCTGCCGATTAGAAAGTTCGGCCTGCCGAACTGGCCAGTTCGGCCTGCCTATCTCACAGTTCGGCATGCCGACCGCGACAGTTAAGATTACGCGTTTTTCACGCGTATCTTATCAGATATTGATCCGAACTTGATTCTGTTTCGATTTTTGAGACCTAATCTGATATGGACTGACCCCAAGGACCAATAGGTATAAAAAGGGAGTGAGTCTAATGATTTACTCAGATCAATTTGAGAGATTAAGAGTGATACTCTTCTAGTGAGCATCTGAAAAACTCCCTGAGAGCTTTTGTTCACAAATCACGAACACTAGCTTTGGGTTCTCTCTATTGATTGGAAGGAGAGTCACCGGTGGAAGAGCTGTACGTGTGAGCCCACACTCACTCCGGTTGTGGATAGAGAATAGCAAAGAAGACCAGTTGGTTGAGGCTCTTCTGGAACGTTACTTTTCTACACAGGTCGCGGAGGTTCTTCGGCATACTGAGGTTAGTAAGATCTGTTTAATATATACATATAACATGTCAAACTTGTGTTTTGGAAAATACTCTGATGAAAAATTTTAAAAATTCCGCTGCGCACTTTGTTTCCAACATTTAATAGTGACTAATGATATTAATTTGCATCAATTAATAATAGTAATTAAAACACCAAAGGCCCTTCATTTAAAAAAAAAAAAAAAACTACCCAAGGTAATGTTTTATTAGACAAAACACTCAAGGCAAATGTCACTTTCCTCACCCCAAAGACCTTCGGACACCGTCCTCTCCCCCTCCCTGTGACAACAAGGTCGTCACCCCCATCGCACTATGCAGTCCAGACTTATTCATTGCCCATCCTAATCGAAGAAAGAGAAAGAGATGGTGATGGTGGCCTACGGCTTTAGTTCCACATTAGTTGGCGGGCTTCGGTTTGTGATGGTCGTGGTGTCATGCAAATGGTGGTGGTAGGTTGTTGGGATAGCAATGGGTGGGATGACGAGAGTCGTTAGTCGAAAAGGCAATAGGTGGGGCAGTAGGGGTCATTGGTTATGGTTAGAGAGGGAGATCGAAGGGGTGAGAAAGAGTAAGGGCTAGGAAAACGATGGGTTCACTGGCATCAACTAGGTTTGCTGGTGATGGGTTGGGATGGCGGACGGTTCGACAACGTGGGTTGGGTTCGCCATTGATTGGCTAGCATGTCATTGGGTTCATTGGCGTGGGCTTGTCGTTGAGAGCAGATCAAGGGAGTGACGTGAGAGAGTGGGAGAAATGAAAATGAAAACAACTTTTTTTTTGTTTTCAACTTTTGTTCAAATTTTTGAGAAATTTCAAAATGTTTTTGTTTTGTGCTTTTCAGAAATGAAACCAAACAAGTTTTTATTTTCATTTTTGTTTTTATATTTTTGAAAATGGGAAAAAATGAAACCAAACGATGTGAAATAAAAAATAATTTATTATATTATTTTTTAAATGAGCTTTATTTTTTTAAAAAAAGGATTAAAGTTGAATATTTATATACTAGTATTAAAAATTCAACTTATTTTTTAAATTAAAATTCATATCACTAATAATATGATAAAATTATTATCTTTTAATTACATGCATCAAAATCATTATATTTAGTTTTTCACTTTAGATTTTTTAAATTTTAGTCCTGAATAACTCTTAACTACAACCTAATAACTCTTAGCTACAATTGTGAGACCAAAGTGAACAAAGTAATAGATTAGGGACTAAAAAGGGATAGTTAAAAAAATTTCCTTTAAACATTTAACGTCTAAACAACAGAGGGACCGAAATTGAAATAAAGTAAAAGATTAGGAGACCAAAATATGACTTTTTAAATATTAAGTATTAAACAAAGACTAAGGGTAAATTTCAAGGACCATTTATGAAATTAACCTCAAAATATAAATGAAGTTTACTTGTCCAGTCAAAAACAGTAAAAGAGAAAGAGAACAAATGTCTTTGGCATGAATGCTTAGGTTTATTGGCTTTTCAATTAGTCACTAAAGTTAAAAAATAGTTTGAATTGTACTCTTACACCTTACTTATTACATGATTTCAATGTGCTCGTTTGCTCTTTGAACTCTTAATTTTGGTAATTAAACCTCTTAAATTTACAAATATGTAGCACACATCCCCTAATTAAAAATGGCGCTTTTTTTTACTAGAAATTGACATGTGATTTGCAAATGATTTGTTAATCAATAGTACAAATAGTCTTTATGTATGATATTAACCTAAGATAAAGACAATTCAATATTTTCTATTTTTATAAAACAATTGGAAATTATATCTCAATAAATTTGGGAAAAATTAGATAAAATTTATTGGGATTAAATTAGATAAAAGTGATTATTCATGTCATAAATTAATTCTCATGTAAAAGTCATATATCAATTTACAAAAAAACAAAAATAAAGGAAAAACCATTATCAATTGAGGGTAGTTTGTTATAGATTATAAGTTGAATGTGCAAATTGTCAAATAGTGTGTTTGACGATCCTAGTTTCAACCGAAACTTTTGATTGGTACATTATAAAGCTTTCACATACTACAATGTCAATAAATGTAAAGTTTTATATGTTATAATGTTTTTAACCAAAATTAATTTAAATATGATTTAAACAACACTTTCCACACACCTTATAAAAGTTCATGGGAAAATTGCAACTAGTGCAATAAAGCCTAAAAAATATGACACTTTTCTGCAATATAGTAAAATATGAGATGTATACTATAATGGAAAGAACAAGTCTTTCTAGTGACATCTAAAAGGCCAAAATTATTTATTCAGTAACTATTTCTTTTCAATAAAGTATTCAAGTTGCCTTTGTGCAAATTTTAAAACAAAAAATCCAAAAATAGTCTTACCAATAAAACTTATAAATATAGCTTATTAGGGTATCTTAAACGCAATGTTAAACCTCCATGTTAATGATAAAATTTGGCATTCAATTAAGAAATTTAATTTTCAATGTAATGCTATATTTAATCTAAAATATCCCTAAAAAATTTAAAATGTAGCAGATAGTGCTAAATTTAACACAAGTATAGCTCATGTGGAATTTTGACATTTAATTACTATCGATTGATATATATTGTTTTCATCTAATAATTACACCTTGTATTTTCAATTTGTTTGAATATTAAAATTTTTTCCTTTCAAAAGTTTCAAGGCTAGAAATTATAACAAAAGGTAGAACCTATTAGTTTTCTAAAAATGATTTGAGAAAAAATAGTGGAAATATATGGTGGGGTGGATCACATATAACCAAATTTTTATAAAACGATACCATAGATTATATTAATTTAATGTTTTATATACATACATACATACATACATGCATACATATATATAATATATATATGAATATTGCTTCCTTGGTTGAAACCATTAGGATGAAATGTTTAATTGACAATATTCTTTATGAAACCAAAGTCTTCCTCTCTTAGCCCTTGTGACCACTTAGATGAACGGCTAGGTGTAGAAGGAGTTAGGGTTTATGCTAGATCACTATTCTTATTTTGACTCTTATTAATCTCAACATATGAGCAAAGTGAGACTGGGAATTGAAGAACTTTTTATCTCTTTGTCTTTCTCTAGAAAAGACCTACCTCTAGGTTTTTTAAGAGTTTCTATAGTCAAAATATGACACAAAATTTGTTCTGAAACCAAAAGAAGAGCCTCATATTTATTTATTTATTTATTGAACTTAGGGATAGGGATTCTAACTCTTCATCTTGTGGTAAAATCAGGTGTGGTTTTATCACTAAACTATGCCTGCAACCACATGAGCCTCCTATTTATAGAGTGAGGTACCTAATTAATTCTAAAACCTTCCTTTTTGTTTAAATAAATTATTACGTTTTTAATTATTGAAACAAAATATAGTTTTCCATTCTAGACTGCTATTGGAACCACACACATGCAATGACCCGCCTTTTCAACCGTCACTTAGCTTTCTCAAACTTCATTTCTTTAAACTTAATCTTTCTTATTAGGAAGAAAAATATTGGGATTTTTTTCTTTTAACATACTTGAAAATATATTTCAAATAGACTTGAATCTGTTACAATATGTTGCATCGTAAACTAAAACATAGCTTAAAACTTCACTTTAGAACTATAAAAAATACTGAGTAAATTTTTTTTTTAAATGTACTTGACTCAAGAATCATTCAAAAATTCATAGATAAATCTTATAAAGTGTTTTTCATAACACATTTTTATAAAATATTTCCTTAAACATTTTCTTTCTTAAATTGTAAAACACTATTTCAAATAGTGAAAATGTAATGCCCCCTTATGGACATCACAAGAGTCATTAACTTTCATCGTTATCTCTTAATTATTTGAAGGAAAAACTCAAATATGTAAGTATTATCTAATTATTACCTAAGAATTTTGGTCAATTTTTTTATTTAATTAATATCTGATACGAACATATAAATTTAAACACTAATTATTTTTAAACAATTAGCTAACTTTTAAATATATTACTGTTGGAAACAAAGTGCGCAACGGAATTTTAAAATTTTTTCATCAGAGTAATTTCCAAAACACAAGTTTGACATGTTATATGTATAAATTAGATAGATCTTACTAACCTCAGTGTGCCGAAGAACCTCTGCAACTGTGTAGAGAAGTAACATTCCAGAAGAGCCTCAACCAACTGGTCTTCTTTGCTATTCTCTATCCACAACCGGAGTGAGTGTGGGCTCACACGTACAGCTCTTCCACCGGTGACTCTCCTTCCAACCAATAGAGAGAACCCAAAGCTAGTGTTCGTGATTTGTGAAAAAAGCTCTCAGGGAGTTTTTCGATGCTCACTAAAAGAGTATCACTCTTAATCTCTCAAATTGATCTTTTTTTTATTTGAGTAAATCATGAGACTCACTCCCTTTTTTATAGCTATTGGTCCTAGGGTCAGTCCACATTAGATTAGGTCTCAAAAACTTGAAACAGAATCAAGTTTGGATCAATATCTGATAAGATCTGTGTGAAAACACGTAATCTTATCTCTCGCTGATCGACAGGCCGAACAGGGGCCCATCGGCAGGCCGAACACGTCATCTGGCAGGCCGAACTCCCGAGAAAAAATCTCCGCGAATCTTTTTTTTTCCAACCGAGATACTAAAGGATAAGTCTCAGTTTGATTCAAATAACCCAATAGAGAAGTTATATGATCAAAACAAACTTATCAAGATAATCTCTAAGAAAATAAATCAATTCACAATAATTCTACAAGTTTATCTTGTTCTAATTTGTCCAAAATTAAAACAACCGACAAACAGACAAGAATTATTTGATCGTAATAATTCAACAAGTTATTGAACTAATTTCTTACAAAATTAATTCAACCGATAAACAGACATGAATTATTTGATTCTTACAAATTTTAAACCAATCTGATAAATCTGACATAAGTCACCAATTATTGGAAAAGCACGCCGTGTCGTTACAGACTTTATGAGCTAGCAAAGGGGACCAAAATGGACCTATAAAGTTCAAGCTCATGATAATTATAAAACCCAATATCCCAGATATACATTTCATAATTATCAACTCCAACGCTACTCCACTAAAAGCTTGGAGCTGCACTCTCGAACTTTATAGAATTACGAAGCTCGGTGTAGCTAAGTCTCCATGACATATCATAGTGTATCGCATCCCCATATGATCATCCATAATCGGCTTAAAGACAAGTTCTATCTTACCTTCCTGATTATTTTATCTTACGTTCGATTATCTCATCATTAGAAAACTTACCATCCAAAGATAGTATACCATTCGGTTACACCTATGTATCCAAATGGTTGAGCGCTCCAGTTTTCCATTACAGGACAACGCATATAAGAGG